>CM033633.1:22290855-23688355 GCA_019453435.1 Rhinogobius similis | reverse complement strand
CACGGATACTGCCAAACCACAAGAAAAAACACCGCGTTCACTTCGGGCTCACTGACATCCTGCAAGACGCCATAATCCGCCATGATGACAAAGACGGTGCGTAAAACCATAATGCGGTGTAGTCTGAAAAATCCCTGCACGTTTGATGTTATGATTGTGCCAGCTCCAAACAAGGATAAATAATTATGGTTACCTCAGGAATAATATTTGATGTAAAACTAATGAATAAGAAGAAAATTATTTTAATGTGACCTTGACGTGAGTGATTATAAATGGGCAAAATCAAAATCAATCAATGTAGATAATATTGTGAATGTTTTTTGAAGATATGCTACATTTTTAAAAGTATAATGTTTATACTTATACTTAGACAAACTTTATTGATCTACAAGGTAACTTGTAGTTACAGTAAAAAATACAAAAAAAAAAAAAATTAAATGGAAAAAAGTTGTTGTAGAGTTTCAAATAAGGGTATAAGGTGATATTTCTGCACTTTTGTGATTAATTTTACAGACTTTTCACATTTGTTTGATAATTAAATCTCAACTGAAATTTTTAATTAATTATCAATTAACCAAATGATCTTGACATCCCTGCTTCTTTAACTATTACTATATTATCGGTTAAACATTTTCTTAATGGCTCTGGCTAAAACATTCACATTTACAAACCTGTGTGCAATCCCTCAGGTCTTTTCCAAGGGCATCACCCTCTATTCAAAATACAGTGAATTCTGCTGGTGTGTGCCAAACACTTGGCTGTCAGGCGGCCAGCTGTCTGTGTGGATCTGTATCAGTGCTGTGAGGAGTCTTTGCAGGTCACTGTGCTAATCCCTGCTCCCTGAATATAAGAGGGGCTCAGCTGAGCCCTGGCGCAGCAGCTGGTAGAGTGCAAAGTACAGCCCTTAACCAGGGTTTCTTGTATATTGCGTTTTCACATTTGCAAGTCATTTGATTGCTGCCAACCCTCTTATACATGGCATTTCATTTTTAGTAGGGCTGAATGATTTTGGCCTTTTTGATTGTGAGTATAGTTGGATTCTGTCCAAAGTTCACATTTTAAACATGCCCAGGAGCCTCAACCATTGAACTCAAACCAACTAAACTACATCTTCAGAAGCTTGTATACATAATAAGGCATTAGACTTAAGGACTTAAATAATTGTAATTTACGGCGATTTCGATTGCCTTAATTTATAGTTAGGCCTGTCAGGATAATTACTCATTAGTTTATCGTTATATAAACTAAAGATGGAACAATATTTTTTGGGGCTCAACATTTATTGTGTGTACATTTTCTTTGCAGTAAAGGGGAATTTCTGGTAAATTGATTGCGGAGTTACAAGATTTGAGCTGTAGAGAGTTGAATAAGTAACTTCTATTTAATATTTAGTGTTTTATTCAGCTTTTTATTTGTTATATGTTGTGCATTTAGAAAAGGGTTTATTTGATTATTATCAGGCTTTACAATTATTGTATCAGTGGTATAAAGTAGTTTCAGTTGTATCGTTTATCATGACACAGTATATGGTACTTTGAAAATTTGTCAGGTGACAGTGACAGGCCTATATATAGTCATCATATTATTTATATTGTTACAACACTTCTGACTATTTCTGTATTAATAAGTAATAGTAAGTTGTGTTGCTATTTTGACCTTTGCTACAGGCTTTAATCTTTGTTGGAGCGCTGATGTTGAATGATTTATGGATCTCACCCTCGAGTATTTCTGGAGGTGAGAGAGTGTAAACACATTGATGGTAGTAATTGCCTGGGGATTAATAAGGTGGAGGTGGCCAAAAGACTTGCCTTCTAGAAGAATATGGGCAGTTGTTAATGTAAGCGGCTTACTGGCCTCAAAAAGGGCTGCGCAAAATCTTGGCAGTGGCTAGAAGAGATATAAAATGGAAATGCTAGTTCATTAGTGTTATCACAAGTGGAAAGGAGCCAGGCTAAATTTTATAGGAAATTTACTGTAGTGTAAAATATGAAGTTTAGCAAGTACTAGCAACTACACCAATCAGGAAAAGAATAATGACCAACATTCATGCTGAACCAGTGTTAATTTGTTAAATGCAATTCCCCTAGCATGGAAAGCACTTTGTGTTTGGAAAGCACTTTGTGTTACAATTTTTGTATGAAAAACGCTTTATAAATAAAGTTTGATTTGATTTGATTTAGCATGACTTCCGATATACACACAAACTCTGTTATCCACAAATGTATGTTATTACTTGTTTTATTTTGCGTTAGAGACAACTTAAAAATATGCATGCATCCTAAAGAGAGATATCTGAAATCAGAAAGGACGCTACAAATGTTTAATATGCAAACAGATTGGAGGAGACGGGCAGCAGAATCCTTGTTCCATCTTAATTAAAGTCCGACTTTAAGTGAACTACCTAAGATTCTGAGATAGAGTGTGTGCTGCTGTCAGGGCACAAGGTAATCAGAGCTGTTACTCACATCTATTACAGAAAGACATGTTTTTTTTATTTTGAATTAGCTGGCAACCAGCGTGGAACAAACGCATAACACTATTACAATACATAACCATGATACATCCCAGCTCTGTGGCACTCTGACATTTGGTTAGATTGTTTTTCTTGCAATCTTCTCATTGAAAGTAGATGTGTACAAAGTGTAGCAGCTGTTGCCCTTCAAACAATATTACTATTTTTGATGGTGGCTACAGGTTAAGTTCCAGACAGGACTTTGGAACAAATTGAGTATATAAATTAATTGTCATCCTTTTTTAAAAAAACATACATACATACATACATACATACATACGTGTATGTATGTATGTATGTATGTGTGTATTTTTCTTCTAAAATTCTCTTGATTACTAGTTTAGTTCTTATGATTATATTGTGATCTGGATAATCACAATTATCGATTAACCTAAAAATCTTGACATCCCTACAGACAGCAATAACTGTAAAAAGTAACATCAGCTAACATTTTATCCACACATCTTTTAGTAGAAAAAGGTTTCTGCAAGAACCATGGTTGATGCAACTCATCAAATAATGTGTTCTTGTTGTATTTACAGTCTCTTAGGGATTACTTGTCGTCCATTTGATTGACGACCTGTTAGAGCCCTGCCTCTGGGCTCAACTGAAAACATTCAGGTGACATGTCATTGTTCAGAACTAACTGGTAGAGTGTGCGTTTGCAAGCAATCAATTTGAAAAGCCACTTTGCATTATTGACTATGGCACAGATGCATCTTATAGAATTAGCTGAGTACCTTTTGGTCTCCCTTAAGGGAAAAATGCATTTATTGTATGCATTATGTATTGTTTTTAACCTTTAAACATGCTCTTAAGTACCTTTAATTTGCCATCTCATGTTGGCAAAAAAAAGAAAAAATGTATTATGAAATTCAAAATTTTTCTCTGGCAGTCTGGGATGACACTTACTTAGTGCATCAACCCAGTAGATGACGCCAAGTACTTAGCTAGCTATATTATCTCTTTAAGAGAATGTGCTGCACACAATTATCAAGCCAGTAGCAGTAGTTATCGTGTTTAGATGGAAGACATGTTCAGAACGAGGCCGAAGCCGAAGATTCTCAGATAAGTGACGTATGAAATCTGAAAATATGTCTCAGAACAAGGAAGTTCAGCAGGACGAGTGTTTGACGCTCGGAGAGGGGAGGATTCTCTAATGAACATTCCTCAAAAAGTGTGAATGCAGCTGAATGCAACTTCAGGTATGTTTTGGATGACGTAAGATGGTTAAAGGCTCAAAAAACTTACTGTAGCAGAATATGTGTCCTTTAAAGTGTCCTTACAGAACTTGTAATATGATTTCCTTATTTATCCTCTTTTTGCCATTCGTTGTTTGTGGTTTTACAGTTAGGTTAATTGTACATAATAAAAATGGTAGCTCTGATTGATAAAGGAAACATGATACTCCAACATGCTTTTAATGACACACAATCACTGTGCACTCAACTCAAACACAAACCCAAGATTTATAGAAAACCCTGCACATCAACGCTTTACTGAATCTTAGAGAGCGTTCATCTTTTTGCCGGAAGGGCAAGGTCCCAAGAGACAGAGAGTAAAAAGGAGTTATAAGTGGATTTTACTGAGCCAATTTCACAAACATTTTTTCTAAACTTTCTGTTTATAAGTGGTAATTCTTTAGCTCTACACAGAACAAACTTGGTGTATTCAGCTACTCAGCTTTTCATAGATACTGTTACTTAACTTTGATCCCATGACTCATGTTTTAGGAAAGTGGAACAAAAATAACAGCCCAAGTCTAGTTAATATGTATAATTAAAAAAACACACACACACACACACACACACACACACACACACACACACACACACACACACACACACACACACACACACACACACACACACACACACACACACACACACACACAACACACCAGTTTCTAATACCGGTCTTTCCAAATTATGAAATATGGAAACAGCCAGCAATGTCAGCTTAATATCAAGCTAAAACTATACAACACAAACATTTTTGGGGGCCAGCTGGATAGATGTTTTTTTCTTTTTATTATTTGTGCTGTTATACTGAAACCTGCAGCCATGTTATTTCACAAAAAGAAAGCTTTTGCAAACCATATTAAAAATACAACTATGATCAATTGTTATAATGAATGAATTATTGTTCTGGGCTACTATCCTGCTATAAGGTCAGACAGTGCCCAGCAGAAGCACTTATATCAGACAGAAGAGATTTTTGGATTTTGCAGCTGAGAATGACTTATTATAAAACAACGCAAGAGCAATTTTTCATCATGATGGAAACAATGGAAAAATTTCAAAGCTCATTGTTGAAACATAGAGCGCTGGCGTGAAGCGCGTCTTCTGCTGCTGTATGTGTGATAACCAATGAGATCAAACTATTAATCAGGCTGAGTGATCTGCGGAGAATCTCATACTGGGCTGTCAGAGTCTGATGTGTTGAAAAAGTGGAAGATTTGTCTTGTCGTAGCACACCATATGTACAACCTGCATTTTATTGTGTCAAATGCATCAAACCCAGAGCAGACAAAAAGATCTACAAAGACAACTGACCAGGGTCCCATCATCGTGTTGGGGTATAAATGCTTCATCCATCAGCTCATGATGCCGAAGACGAGACGGATGCATTTTTGGTACCACTTCATAATAACTACACCTTAATTTTCCTGAACAAAGCACGAGCAAAGACTCAATTTATAATGAACATATGGTTTATTAAGCATGATTAAGGTTTAGTAACTACTTAATTAAGACTGAGGTTAGGGTTAGGGTTAGGAATAAGGATAAATGTATTAATTAAGTACTAAGTTAAGTTAAGTTACTAAGCCAGAACCATTCTTAATAAACGTATTGTTCAGGTTGTTTGGTTTATAAAATGTCTTTATATAAATATAGTGTATCTTAAGTTTTGTTCTGTTTGATTCCATCAAGCCACACAGCCCAGTGGTATGGAATCAACTCACATTTATAATATGCATCTACTTTTAATTAACTAACTAATTAACTTTAATGTGTTTAAACTTGCATCACTTGCTGTCTGATGTTTGTCCCAAAGTCCAAAAGTGTCATTCAATGGGACAGTCAAAAACTACAGTAAAGTGCTGCAGCAGAAAGAGCCCTGATTAGTTAATATTTGTTCAGCTAAACATTCAAGAATATATTAGTAATAGAAGGTTGTAGATTTTTTAATTAACACAGAAGAGGACCACGTTAACCATGCATCCTGTCGCCCTTTACACCTGTATTACTCTTGCTCATACACCTCTCCTTTTTTCTCTCATCTACTGGAGCCTCGTTGCCATGGAAACCCCACATATGTCTCGAACAGCTGTTTTGCAATATTCCTCAAAATGCCTCGTTCTTACAGCCTCGTCCCTACAGCCGCCAACAACACACACTTCAAAAGGAGGCTGTAGGCTGGAGCTGCCGTGCTGAGCGAACGAGTGCTGCTGAGTGGGCCTGGCACATACACGGTGCATCTTAATGGAGCATATTATGGACCGTTGATCGTATGCACTGCTTTCTCAGCATGTGTGCTTTCATGTTTCATACCTATACTCAACTATGTGTCAAAAGTCTCATTATGTCTGCTGACAGTGTAATAGTCTCTTGATAAATGATTTCCAGGTATAGGCCTTGTGGCTCCTCGGATTTTTGTAAATTTTTAGTTAGTCTAGATCAGTAAAGGGACAAATATTAGTTTGGGTTCACGTGTCGGTCTGCCTTTAATGATTATTTGAGTAGTGGACTAGTATGATTATTTGTATAGGTTATTGAGACTTTTTAAATACAGGGCCTGTAGGCTTTAGTTGACAGGGCAGTGTAGCGTGAAATGGGGTTGAGAGAGCGAAGGACATGCAGCAAATTGTCAAAACCAGACGCTGGTGTCAAAGTTGACATATCGTGACTGAAGGCTTCTAGACAAGGAATATTTATTAATGACGTTTTCTATTATATGATTTGATTGATTTGATAACATTAAGGTCTTTTTGCATGTGTTTTAGAGTTTGTGTGGTCCTAATAACTGTCACAAAAATCAAAATGTCACGTCGTAACATACTAAACTGCCCATATTTCATATTGAGTTGGACAGTACTGCACTGTACTGAACTGTATCTGAAAGGCAGATCAACTTTCTACGGTAGAATTTACAGTTTTATTTGTCAGATTTAAAATATATATTTTTTCCTGGTTTATGATTAATACCTGTAATTAATACAATGCTCAATACAGAGCACAAATGACCACATCTCTGTCAGCACAAATTAAGTCTTTGTTTTTTTTTGTCACTATTGTGCAAATATATGGACCCAATCCCCAACAATCTCTATCAGAAATTATAACATCAAATTCTAAAATGTTACGTTTAGTACATTTGTTATTGTGACACAAAATGCTGAATTTTAAAAAGTCGTAGGTAACATATATAGACCTTTGATGTAAATGAGCAAATGGTGAAGCTGACTAATGTATTATTTCAACAATGATTTTTAAATTAACTTAAAAGGGATTAGGTCTGATCATAGACATAAAAAATAATGGACAGACTGTCGTCGCTCCGCCCCATTCATGAAAATGCGGCTCAGTCATGGAGAATTCAAAATGGCCGCGGGTTAGCCCCCACCACTCCCCCCTCGGTGGGGAGGCGGGGGGAAGGCGACTTTGGGGCGGCCTTTTGCTGACGTACTGCCGTCGTTGCCTCTATGGTTACCGCCCACTCGTAGGTGTTTGGCTGCGCCGTGACATTTCCGGCGCGTAAAGCCCGCCTTCCTCATTAGATATTCAAGAACTTTAAAAAATCACAGCGGCTAAACCAGCCTGGTTCAAAAAAATTCACCCCCCTCAGCGTTGTCACAGAGCCGTAAGCTAACGTTTGAGACCAAAGCCGTATTTTGAGCCAGGCTCTAAAGTAGGTTTTGAAACGTCTAACTCCCCATTGACTTGCATTGAATAATTCTACTTCCGCAGCCAGCCCCTAGCGGTCAGCACCAGATTGCAAACATGGCAGCCTACAGTCGGCGGCTCAATTTGAGCGCGGTAGCCTCGCCCACTGGGTCTGATGCACATGGAATGACCAGATGGCCTTAGACTCAGTGTAACCCATGCCCTGACACTACACTACACTATTAGCACTATTTGTCTTGACGGAGCAGTTGTATTGATTCCTTGTTAAGACTTTTTGCCACACGTTCACTTTGTTTTGTGTTCGTTATGGCTTTAGGGTCAATACACATCTCTTGACCTCTCACCTCTCATTCAGCACAATTCTCTTGTATAGTGAGAAGGTAACAGAATCTGTCAATGACCAGCACTGACACGCTGTAACAAATGAGACAGCTTGTAGACGTGAGAGCTGAGGCTGCATGTCCAGATGTCTAACCAACTGTGGATATGTAGCAGTACATTTGTCTCAGTGGGTGGATCGTAGTTCTAAGTTCTAATGTGGCTCAGTGGATAAAGCGTTTCCCCCTGACATGGTTACAAACAGTAAGATCAACTTTGTTGTCCCAAACAGGGTGGCTAGTACTCAGTTACATTTATTATTTTTTTCAGAGTAGTTTTGTAACACTATACATTTACTCTTACTTGAGTAATATTTTGTTTCAAGTGGTTTTTGGTTACTCTTCCTACTTTGAATAAGTTTATAGTGACAAAATATTCTTCAAACTCTTACGCCTTACCTTCCGAAATGATTTGTTTTGTTGTCTATTCTTTGGAAATACCAAAATCTGTGTATTATTTAATGTTTCGTTTTTCTGATTAAACTGAATAAATCATTTTTTAAAGAGATTTTACATCCACACTTTACCCAAGTATTAGTTTCTCCAAATACCTTTACTCTTACTTGGGGATTCATTTGGGCCACTAGTTTTTAATTCTAAGTAATATTAATTTAAATTAACCTTACTCTCACTTAAGTGCACATTTACACTTTGCCCACCTCCAATGACTTCAAGATGGATTTTCAAATATTCACTTGTATTCTTCTCATCTTGTAAAATCAACTTCCCTACAGCAATTGTGAAAGTAAAAGTGATGTAAACTTTTATAAATAGAGGCAGTAAACAATCATTTAATATTCTGAACATGCTGTAGTGTAGGTGGAGGTGAGACCGAGCGGCTTTGTCACTGCTACAGTAGGTGTATTGTATATGTTAATACGCAAAGTCCATGTTGCACATTTTATCACTTCTGAAGTCTGTAACGCGGTGAGACAAATTCAGGCTGACAGTGTTTTGAATTGCTTTTTGCCTCTGTCTTGTTTCCTAAAGACGTGAGCTGTGTATTAGGTAAGAGATGCTTATTTACTGCTGCTGTCGAGATTACGGCCCTGTAAGTGAAATGACCTCTCGGGGGTCATCATCGGAGTTCATTACATGGACTTATCGCCGAGGTAATTACCATGGCGACTGTCTGCTGAGCTCCGGGTTTTGCATAAAGATTGTGGTGTTAGTGAAGGTGTTGACAGTGATGGCTGTATTTGTGGTGGAAGGTGAGGCTTGTATCTCTCGTCTACTGTACAATACTGTGTGTCCAAATAGCACCCTGTCTCTTACTGGTACAGCTTTAGTGAAATGTGCACAGTTTTAATACATAACTATATAACATTGAAACAATTTCCAATTTGAGTTAATGGATTAACTCACTAACTTAATTTTGCTGAATAAGTTTTGGAGTGTCCTGAGCAAACTTGAACTAAAATACGAAGCAAATCAACCACAATTGCCCAATTTAAAGAACTAGACCTCATACAAATTTAAAAGGTGTATTTTAGTATTGTTTTAGTGGGAGAAGTGCAACGGAATCTTCTCAACCACGAATGTTGAAAAGCACTGACTTCATCGTCTGACGACCTTGTAAGGAAATTTGTCCGCTCAGTTTGACTCATCCCTCAGTGTCGCTGTGCAACCTGTCAAGAGCAGTGGCTGAAGTCTTAAACTGTAGTGCATGTTTTATATAGTTTGATGGGGGAAACTGGAGCGCCCAAAGAAAAGTCCTCTCGACATGATGAACTGCAATTATTTAAGTCCTTTGCAAATAACAAAATATAGTCCTATTCTGTTTAAAAACTGTTAACTCTGTTGTTTAGACCTCTACAAACATGTTTTGAAATGCAGAGGATTCTGGGATTATGTTATATTTTAGTGCTCTCTCAAATTTTGATGTTCCTAGACATGTTTACATTGTGCACTTAAAGCAGAATCTAACATAAATCGCTAATCTAATTGCTATGTTTGTCAATTGCAATCAGATATTTTGCCAAAATCTTTCAGCCCTAATGCAAAGACAGAATAACACACGTATTAAGACCTCACTCAGTCCAGGTATCGGACCTATGACCTTCTTACTGTGAGATAACACAAAGCTCTGCTACAAAGTATATTTATTTAAATTTAGGTAAAAACAATTCGCAGGCTACACTCTGTAAACCCCCATGACCTGGTTTTATCTTCTGCTGCCCACTTCTGTATTTCTAAATCTTCTTACTTGTACTACTTGTGTAGTCTGAGTGGGTTGTGATGCTCACCAGACCTTGAAGTATGCTCTGTAAGTACTTGTGACCCACTGCTGCTTTGCCTCAGTGACATGTCAAAGGCGACTAGAGGACACTTTATGTGGAGTGGCATGGATCAGGGAGTCTGCCTGTCTGCTGAGGTTAGGTCTGTGGCTGCTTAATGGTTTGACTTATCCAAGGTTAATAACAGATTCATTCTGTTCCTTTTCAGTGCTGCGACTTTTGAAGGAGGGAACTGACATCAACACAACAACCGCTTCTGGAGGATCACTATTACACCTGGTAAGAAATACTGAGAACTGACTAAAAGTAGGTCTGTATTTAAACAGGTAGATTGAGATTGTGTGTTGTTTTTTTAAATTTTTTTTTAATTTTTATTTCCCATATGGAGGGACAGGACGCGAATATGGGTCATAGTCGTTAATATATTTGCATTCACACCTTTTACTTGCTTTAATCTTCTTTTGTTTGTAGAAAATCTACCGGCATTTGTATGGTTCTGTAAAAATTGTCTCACAATAAAACAATAAAATAATGCTGGTTTATAAAAGTTCCCGTTATGACCCACTACTGTCATATTTGTCACAACATTTTTCATACAGCAAGAATCTAGCAACCAGTTATCTGCACACACCTACAGAAAGGCTGCTGTGACGTACCCGAGAGTAAAGTTTAGTGGCACTAAAACCAGTGTAACCCATTTAAGGGAATCTATTATACAATATTTTATTGTACAATATTGCTTTTGAATTGTACTCCTGCAGAACAATAATACTACTTACATCATTTAATAAAAATCATTTAATAAAAAGTTTCATTTAACACACTAATCAGTCATTCAAATTGTCTGTTTGCGTGTAGTGTGCTCGCCATGACAACGTCTTTGCGGCTGAGCTCTTAATTGAGCGTGGACTGAATGTGAACCTGCAGGACGAGGACCAATGGACGGCTCTGCATGTGGCCTGTGTGTGCGACCATGCTGATGTGGTGCTGCTGCTGCTCCTGGTGAGAACAGGACACAAAACACGACACACAAACTAGAGAAACAGTTGTTAAAAGAGCAGTAGACCTCAGTGTTGTAGCCATGAAAAGATCCAGAAGGGGCACATTGCCAGCTGAAGGGGAGGGAATGCCAGTCACTCATCAGGCAGGGAACGTGCTCGTCGGATGCTGATTGGAACCGGAGAGGTTTGGCTGAAGATATGGGACGTCTGATTGGGTCCTGAGTGAACAGTGACCGGCTGATCTATGGAGAACTTTGCAATGTGTTTGAAGAAGGGCCAAGTAGAGATTGCCAATGTGTGGGCTTTTTATTTTTGTTTTCAATACCAATAATGTTGTATCATTGCAAGATAAGTTCAAGGGTAAATGGTTTCGTGTGTGTTTGAGTTTGGATAAAATATGAAATTCAGTGGTTGTAGAAATGGACCAGTACACAACAATGACGTTTATCGTTAAAAAGGGGAGACAATACTTGTTAGTGATACATTTCAGTGATACATTTCTTATAATTGTGAAAATTGCCATCTGAGATAAACAGTATATCATTTTCATAATTATTGATGCTTGTAGTTTAAATCTGGGAATTGTGTTTGTGAGAGTCGGCCATAGTTCCAAGTGTTTCTCCTTTGCATGGGGTGCTATTGAGAAACTTTCATTTGTTTTTCAGTCATTCAGACATATTCAGTGTGTCTGGTTTTCCTGTGCTCTGTTCTCAAGTGGCTTCCTTATCGTTACTGCAATAAATCTTTTCCTGAATACCGTAGTTTATCATTTTAATGAGAAGAAATGATTTGTCCCTTGACTGACAGTATTATCTCGGATTGACACAAACTGTTAATGCAGTCTATGCTATTGTGTTACTATACCGCCTTCCTGTCTTTGTTGTCTGTCTTTTGTAGCAATGTCCTTAATTTCCTCCCTGCAGTTTGCTCTCAGAGGTAAGGTGCGTTTTGCTGACAGAGACGTTAGCAGACTTGTCTTAAATGGGTTAGTGGAGGAGGGGTTAAGATGAGAATCCAAGAGCATTGTCAAGTCAGGACTGGCACTAATGTTAATGCTCTTATCTGCTGGGTCCCAACATCAGGACAGAGGCTCTACACATGCACGCACATGCACAAGCACACGCACATGCACACAAACACGTGGAATTCTCAAGTCTCTGTTTTCAGTTTTTATACAGTCAATTCACATTTGCTACATATGCCCTTTTAGTGCTCTTTTTTTGACAATTTAATTTGCATTAATTATAATTAACTTTCTAGATAGTTTGGACAAACTTATTTTAAAAGCAAAAAAATAATTATTATTTAATTCAGTCAATAATTAAAAGAAGCAAAAAAAGAGACTCACACTCACACTTTCATTTTATACAGCTGGTCACTGAAGAATGGTAACATATTAGACAAAATAAAAAGACAATGAAGGATTGCACCGTTGTTTTTGATTATGGTGTCAGTAATAGTGAATAATCATTAAATAGTTATGATTCTTCTCACAATAGTGATAACACAAAAATTTTGTATTTTAATATGTCATTCTTAGAAATCACTTCCATTATTGCATGACTCGCCTAAGTATTTATTTAGAGCTGGGGTTTTAGAATTGAGATGATTTGTGATCCATATATTACTGGAATTTTTCAGTTACAGTTTAAACTCAGTGGGATTTCAGTCATGAGTGCAGTGACCTACTTTGCGGCTCCGTGTACGATGATTTGGAAACTTTTAAACTTCAAGCCTTCAGAAGTCAAGAGATTAACTACAAGCCTGTGGCTGCGCTCAATTTTTCACCACACGACAAACCATTTTTCTGCTGAGGAGTTTCAACTTCCTATGAAATCTGTTGTTTGCTAGTCGTCCACAGAGCGGTTTGCATGTTTTAAAAGGGTTCATGCCTTTTCAAGTATATAATAACTACCATTTAAACATTGACCACTATATTTTCCAGTTCCCTCCAATAATCCAATTGTTTGACAGCTTCACATGAAAGCTTTTAATTTGTCCATAACCACTGTTTCTTAGCACTAGTCTCCACAGAGCTTTTAGCACAGATCTACTAGTACTTATCGATTCAGAGACACAGCTGCCATTATGAACCACAGTAAACTGGACTAAACTGATTTCCTTCCACGGGACATTTGGGGCGAATTCATCATGTGTCAGAGGGGAGCCAGTCAGGGTCAAAGGTCAAGGTGTTAAAACCCCTGGACAATTTTGCAGCTGCCCCCAACATCACACCATTTATGTTTGCCACAATTGGACAAAAGGAACCAAGGCCTATGAATAATAGTTTAAAAATTTTGCAATAATGGCACAGATTCATTTTCTGACAGGAAAACATGCAGACTGATGACAGTACGGTATACACATTATTGATGTTAAAGATTTACATTTCATGTTTGACTCATAGAAAAAGTTTCAAAGGTAATCATATGGACACTGTTTTTCAAATCAAGATGTTTTCATTTCCATCCAAAAGTCGAAGAAGCTAGATGTTATACTGGTCCTAGCTCAATTAGCTCTCACTAAAATAGACCTGTTGTTGTATTATGTTTGCTATATGCAGTTCTACATTTACACTCACAGCAGCTCACAACAGAAGTAGGTGTGTGCATGTGTGAGTGAGTGTGTGTGCGTATGTATGTGTGTGTGTGTGTGTGTGTGTGTGTGTGTGTGTGTGTGTGTGTGTGTGTGTGTGTGTGTGTGTGTGTGTGTGTGTGTGTGTGTGTGTGTGTGTGTGCGTGCGTGTGTGTGTGTGTGTGTGTGGGGTTGACTCATCCATCATCTCATAAGCTGTTTCTCAGCCTCTGCTCCATGTTATGGAAAGCTTTTCCTGTTTCCATGAATAATCTGCTGCAGCTGATTGTGTTAATGTTAATTAATTCTCTTTGTTAACCCATAACTAACCCCTACTCTCTAAGAAAAACTGCACCCATTAGCCAAGTCCACAGAGAATAACCAAAACCTCTATGGACTTAGAGGTGGACTATTTAAGACAGGACAATAAGACAAGATTTACATATTATATCTTCAAAGAGAAAACACACACACACACACACACACACACACACACACAAAGATAGTCCACATGTAAGCACCAAGCAGGTTGTTGTCCTTGTAGACTTGCTGATTTGGAGCTATGAAGCACTGAGGTTAACATCTCCCGTTTCCATTGTATTTCCTCCCCCACCTTGTTTTTTTCCTCTACGCCTTCTGTCTCCCTCTGAGTCTGCCTCAGGACCAGGTCATACATCTTTTTGTTGTGTGCTAAACAGTTGTTAGAATTCTATTAGCTGTAAATATTTGGTAAGAATCTTCACTAAGCAACCCCTGCAATCTCACCAGGTCCGTTGACAATCTTTCCACCTCCAGGCTTTTGGTTGTGGTGATTTAAAGTAGCTTATTAACAATCATTTAATGTTTAACATGTCTGCTGCCACCCCAGTCCTCCAGGTGAGTTGCGTTATTATTTCTTGAAGCCTTTTGTTGTTGTTTAATTTTTGGGTGGCACAGTAGCATAGCAGTTGCCCTTTTTGTCCCATTGCAAGAATGCCCTTGGTTTTATTGTTGGAGCTTTTCTGTGTGGAGATTACATGTTCTCCTATGTCGGCCTAGATATACCTTCCATTCAGGAAAAATCCATACTTTGCCATAGATTAAACATTTCTGACAGACTTTCAAGTGTTTAATGCATTTACCGTTGCCAGATAAATACAATTGCATTGCAGCAGTGAACTACTGTATGTGTATTTTATTTAATAAATGTAGAAGGAGTTGCTTCAAAGAGGAGTCATCAGTCATAACTAAAATGTAACCACCCTGTGCTTTGTCATTAAAGTCATTAAATCAGCTGGAGGGGAGGTCTCCAGTCTTATCTGTCTCCATAAAGCACCAGAGCGCAGTTAAATAAACACACATTCATCTTCTGGCATGTACAGGCTAACCCCTGATCCCAGGTAACAGTAAGGCCCGCCCCCTGTCCTGCCCCCTCAGGCTTGCAGACAATAACTTGTTTAATTCGCCACATCTTTCGGTAAAGTCTCCATGGTTTTGTCCTGTATCAGCCTCTGGGATTGTGAGATAATTGGACCCACTTTATCATTGATTCTGCTCTGATGAATGACCACTGCTAAATCTCTCTTTGTTTGTCTTGGCTGTGTGTCTCCCAGGCCGGCGTCAATGTGCTGCTGCAAGATGTCAGCGGCAACATTCCCCTGGACTACACCTCAGAAGGCACAGAGACCAACTACATCCTCCGCAAATACCTGGAAGAAAATGGTAAAATTAAGAAGATAAACAAGGTCACAAACATCTCATTTAGATGTTTTGACACCATTATGGCAATTACTATGGCCCATTTAATTATTTAGAGACTTGGTTATGTGCGACTGAATGTATTTGCCTTAAATTTTAGTAAAACTAATCATGTCATGATTATATATGTATATATAATCATATAATAATGTATACCAAAATGATGTCCAGTCTCTGAAACCTCCGTTGGACTTTTTACACATTGGGAATCGGTGCAAGGAGTGAACAATGTGATTGACCAGTCACATACTTCTGGTGTAGTATCATATTTTGATGAAGAATGTGTCCAAGCTTGAATATCTTTATATACCAACGTAAAAAGAAAGGATGCACTGGATTTTTCCCCCCTAAAACTAGGATAGGACCTTTTGAGAGATTTGTCTTGTGGCATTTGTAAAGATTATGCACACCCACAAGCATAATGATGCTTCTGGCCATAGCAGTGCTTCCTTCCCACTAGAAAAGACACTGTCAGATTTGAAGCCATGGGGGACAGATGTGTGGTCAATGTGACTGTAGAAAATGGACGAGTGCTGACATAGCTCTGAGCACACATTCTGTAATCGAGGGGTTTCCTTCATCTTACTGTCATTAGGCTCATCTCATGACAAATGTGTATCGGCAGACTGCCAGCTCATCAACGCCAAGGCCATCCTCAAAAAGACACACACGCACGCACGCACGCACGCACGCACGCACACACACACACACACACTATAAAGTCCCGGTGGTGGTCCCAGTTCTCTCCACCTTTAGCCTTTTCACGTTTGGAGCATCTTCAACCAAACACTCAAACTTAACATGCACACATACTAGCCTTATGTTGCTATAGTAACTTGGCTGAGTGCTCGCTGTCCCCATCAGATTGGTGCGGCAAGACGAAGAAGACAGACTGTCTGAGAGTCTCTACATCAGAGAAATGAGGCCAACCCTGTTTCCTCTCTGTACAGGCGTTTGAATTGTATTTATCACAACATATCCACAACATTCAGAGTGATGAAAGATTAGCATTGTTGCATTCAACTATTCAAAACTAAATATTTTATCTTTTGAATGATTAAAAGTACTCAAAATGGCACATTTAGACAAGAAACTGAAACCCATGAATACTGTATATTTCAGGCAGGTCTTACACTCGGTCGAGTCAGTGACTTTACTTAAACAAGGCCGTCCCAGACAATATGTTATAAATAATTCAGTTAATTACTCAGAGTTCTTAAGTAGATTTTATTTTATTTTTTGATTCTTTATTTTTTTTTATTAAATAATACAGCGTAAAGTAATACACTTATAACTCATACCAACTTATTCTTACTTGTTGAATGCCTTTCAACATTTTATTTTCTTGTTTATGCGTTGCATAAACATCAAGTGCTTTTAATATCATTATTCTGTGAGTAACTTTTTACTCTGTAGGTGTGGACATGTCGTCTATGCACACTATGAAAACGCAGAGAGCTGTCACCATGTTGTCAGATGTCAGGCAGCTTGTTGCTACAGGAGGAGGCCTCAGCCTGTCCAACCATGATGGGGTCACTTTGGTATGTTATGCACACAAGATGTCTGTGGTTTTCAATTATTGATTAGATATACCAGTCATTGCTGTTTTGCCATGAAAATATTACAACAGACGACAGTCATAACAATATATGCTATGATTGATTATTAATAAGCATCTCAAAATGTCCCCTCTTTTTTATTCAGCTCCATATAGCATGTGCCAGTGGTTACAGAGAAGTGGTTACAGTGCTGTTAGAAAGTGGTGCTGACCCTCACTCTGAAGACAATCATGGTTGGACCCCTCTCCACTTAGCTGCTAAATACGGACAGGTAATGCACCACTTAAACAGCACCCAATGTTTCATTGTAATTAAATAGTTCTCCTTCTTTATCAAATCTTCATCATACATAGATTTAACATTTCAAATAGAAAATCTTTGTTGATGTTGAGTACTATTGATGAAAAAACTCCTGAGAGACTTGCCTCGAGGGACTCTGCAGAGACTCTGATAAAATTGATCTTTTTGAATGTATTGATTAGAGGAAGTCAAGCTGGCGAGAAACATCTTTGACTTTGCCACAGGATTTTAGATCAACAGTTAAAAGGTCTATTTACAAAAAAAGCAATTTAAGTTGGTGTGAAGTGAAGAAATATTTGTTGACCTTTATTTAACCAGGAAAGTCAAATATTGACTTGAAAATGTCACTTTTACTAAATTACTGACACACACTTTCATGGCACCAATATGAAACATGTTTGCATTGTTTGTTCTACAGATTCACATGAGTGAATGGTTGTATGTATTGAACAACTGCAAGTAATCCTTCTTTTCCATCATATTCAATGTTTCACACACACTTCAAGCTGAGCAGAGGAATCAAAAATAAGTAATATGTTGTGATAATTCATAAACATTATTTGGTCTTCTTTAACTCTAGATACTTTTATTTCCTCTGGTCTGGTAGAGGAATTAAAAGTGTATAAGAAATAGATTGTGAGTTTCTATATACAGAGTAACCTTCTACCACCTTGTCTTATCATCTGGTCTTCCTCACTGGCTGCCCTTAGCATTTGCTGTTACTTTGCATGTGCCTATCTACTCCAGTATGTAAGTGCATCGGACATAGGAGTGGCAGTGGGGAGGATTGGATAATCGATTAGGTTCCTCTTGAAGTGCTAAATCACTCCAGCCATCAGCCTTTTACTGGTGTCAGGCTTCTGCTTCCTGCATAGCAACTAGTCCCTGGCCCTTTCACTTCCTGTTACATCAGTGTTGTAACTGTCTTCAAGTGACACAAGAGCAACACAGAGCATTTCAACATCTCCATAACTGGCCAAATAAAACACAGATTCTGTTGATAAGTGGTTTTGCTCAGTGATGAAACAGCAAATGACAAGCAGAAAGCTACCTGCTACAATAGACCCAAAGACCTTTTAGCAGTGTGGCATTAGTACTACAGACTGACCCACCAAGAAGATGTACGACCCCATTACTGCAGCTAATTAAGCTTTCCTCTGCCTGCCTTGTGATAAGTTCAACCCTGGCTTTTTGCGCTCTCAGCTTGACTCCGAGCTTTTCAAGTTGCCTTCTCTGGAGAAAAGATTTGAATAATTTTTGTTTGGAGAGGAAATACAGTTTAAACCTACTGGGATGGGATTAATTCATGAGCTTTTAATTCATTTCAAAACCGTAAGAAACGGTAGCATTTCAGAACGCTCATTCATCCATTTTTAACTACTTACTGTGTTTGGTGCTGTAGTAAAGTTTCAAAGTGTTAATGTGGCCAGCGCTCTAGCTCACAGCAAGTACATCCTACCTTATTCCTTATCAGTGTGTTGAGTCTTGCCCCTACACCTCAAAAAACCCTAGCAAGTTGTGTCTGGAGTCTGGCTCAATACCTTTAGTCAGTTAAGAATTAGGTACATTTTTAGATGAATTAGGAATTGATTAACCAATTCACCTACTTTGTCCTTTACTTTAGATGGTAGGAAAAACAGAATTATTACTTAACAACAATCTTGCACAGAGGCATGTCCCCCTAATCACTAGCTTTTGCCCCATTGTCAATCTTGACTTCCTTATCCCCTGCCTGTCCCACGGTCATTGGGTGCATGTTGACCCGGTGTTCAGGTGACCTTTTCTTGGTTCTTTCGTCAACCTTGCGTTATTAAAGGGGTTCAGATGTTTGCCGTTAGTGACGTGTGTATAGTATTTATAGGGTGTGAGCGCAGCTGAGTTTGTGGTGAGTACAGATACTGTACACTCCCAGCTGTTGGCCCAGGCTACACTTTTTGACCCAGTGTGCTGAGTCACAGGCTTTAGTGGGGTTGTAGATGCCATGGTCCCCCGCTATGATATCTAAAACTGTCAAATTATAGTTATGCAAAACTGTAAAGGATTACATACTTAAAAGAACACATTCTGCTACATTGATTTTAGCTTTTAACCATGCTCTAACAATGTTCCATCATACCTGAAGAAGCATTCAGTTGCATACACGTTTTGAGGAACGTTTATTAGAAAATCCTCCCCCCTTCGAACGTCAAACACACTTCCTGCTGAACTTCCAGGATTTTCTGACGTGTTTTCGGATCATCTATGTCACTTATCCGAGAATCTTCCACTGTTTTAAGTCCTTAAATCATCGCCAGACTCGTGTTGATCAATTCTTCCATCTAAACACAATCACTGCTACTGCTATCTCGATAATTGCCTTTAGCGCATTCGCTTATAGATATAATATAGATAAGCGCTTGGTGCCATCTACTGGCTGGATGCAATAAGTAAGTGTCTTTTGCAGACTCCAGAGGAAAACATGAACAGGACAGTACATGTTAATGAATTGCAACTCCAGAATTAGTCATGGGCTAGTTGTCATCCATCGTCCTGCATTCACTCTCACAAACACACTCTCATTCACACACCTATTGTACATGTTTCACATACAACCTCCACACAGAAAGGCACTTTCCAGGACATTCTTACTGTGAAGAGGGCGCGCTAACCATGCTACCATGTCGCCCATATAATAAACATTTTTTTGTTTGTTTCAAAACATGAGATGGCAAATTAAAGGTACTCAATGTTTAAAAGCTAAAAACAATACAAAAAAAATGCATAATATTTTTCCTTTAAAGTAAATAAGCAACAGTGCAATTAATACAATTGCATATGTACCTTAGACTATATATATATATATATATATATATATATATATATATATATATATATATATATATATATATATATATATATATATATATATATATACATATATACGTATATATACATACATACATATACATACATACATACATACATACATACATACATATAGTCTATTATACTGTATGCACACAACCGGTCTTTGTTGATCAGGTTGTTAACACCAGGTTTTTTTTTTTTTTTTTTTTTTTTTTTTCTCCCCAGACGCAGTTGAAAATAACTTTAATAACTTTCCTCAATATTACAGACAAGCATCGTTAACCGGCTGCTGAAACACAGAGCAGACCCTACGCTTTTAAACTGCAACCAAGACAAGCCCTCAGGTAACCCATTCTAATCTTCTCAGTGTAAAAATGCGTTAAGAATAGTGGGAATAGAGGCTGGCATATTTTGGAAACAGAAGTTAATGATGCAAAGACACCAGGAAATGGATTTGGACTTCATCAAGATGAGCCTCTTAATATGCAAAATGATCATTAGTGTGATAATAGAAAACAAACACAGTATCCCGCTGTGCTAATGAGCATGTTGCCATCACTGCACATGTGTATCAGAAACAGAGGGCTCGTTAATCAGAAAAGGAAAGACCAAAATGGGTGTTAATTGTGAAGGGGTTGGTGTGATTAATTAAAAGCAAGTACTAAGAAAACATGTAATTTCTCAAGTGACTGCGTGTAGAATTTCAATTACTGTGTATAGGGCACAATCCTGTTCAGGCCAAAAATATTGTTTGCATGTTTTTCAAGCTTATTTTGTTGATGGGAAACTTGCATTGCGGTTATGAAAACATACACCAATTTTCATGACCACCTTCCTATTTTGTTGTTGGTGTACCACTTTTGATAATTGTGACTACCACAGACTGAAAATATCTCAAGTAAACTTGACTAATATTCTCAAATCTGCAGTCCTTCTTGAAATTTATCAAGAGCTGAGAAAATATAAATTTCTGGCTTAATATTTTGCATCCACCAACCGTAATTGGAGAAAGATCTGTGTTATTCATAGGTTCATGGTCATAATGTTTTGCCCGATTTGTCTAAGGACTTCCAAACTTAAATCCACCCTTAGCTCTTAGTTGTTGGATTTACACTTGAAATACAAGCCCTTTAAAAACCCTGTAATGTGAGGGAAGATAACACTGGCTTTGTTTCTACCTCGTAACCTCTCCTAGTGGACTTCAAACAACATCGCCTACTCACACTAGTCAATCTCACGGCTTTATCACATTTCACTTGGACGTTAATCAATAATCTCTCGGAGCATGTCGGAACAGAATGGACACGAGCAAGCCCCCTGAGACCTACACAATCAACCTCTTTTTTCATTTGGAACGCCCCGATGCCACTGTTAGTAGCCACATGACAACGGAGACACCGAGTCAGAGATGGGAGTCCAGGGAGCTGTCAGTCAGGCTGAAATAAAAAGATGGGCCAAAGCCATTCCTCTCCCCTGTGCCCTGTTAGACCTCATTACAGACGGGGGAAGCCACGCTCTGCTCCTAAGCACAGATGGATGATCCACTGTGGTGTTCACATGCCGTAGTGGTGATCAGCCGTCCTCAAGGATCTGAAATAGAGGAAGAGGGCAAAGGACACAGAACTAAAGAGTTACTTTAAACCTGAGAAACTTGTGAACTTGTATATTATAATGATGATATTAAGAATTAACCCAAAAAAGCCAATTATGTTAATTCTACTCACTAAAAGAGAAAGTAAAAGTAAAGTAGCACATAACAAACAGTTGTGCTGTTCTTTGGTCAACATTTCTTAATTTTCTAGAGAATTTTATGTATATATTTCCATGTAGAGGCAGGATGTCACCATGAACATGCTAAAAATATGGAATAAAATCATGCAAAGCAAGAGCACTGGTACACTGGTCAGAAGGGATAAAATAATTTAATTTAAAAACACTTTGTTCCACTATGTTGATTCTGTGTGACTGTAAAATACAACTGTCCTGTGATCTCAGTTGGTGAATACTTGATTTGAAGTTAAAAATACATGTTAAATAATCTGACAAAATACCCAAGTACTTAAGTAACAAAATTGAGTACTTCTAAGTTGAAAAGTAGTGTGTTTAATTTCACATAGTTTTTTGTTTAGATATTGCTGCATCTCAGCCTATAGCCGAAATGCTGCTGAATGCAGAGGAAAACTGGCTAGAGAGACTAAAAGACCCATCATCTCCTCTGCCCTCAACTGACCAACAGTGTGAAGGTGGACTACAGGACCTCAACACCCCTGTCAAGAACTTGTGAGTGTTGGCACGCTTATATAGAGGTCAAAGTTCTCAATTACAAACATGTAAAATTGAATGTTTTTTATTTTTAAATAAATAGTGAATAATCTTTTACAGGAATCCTTTTGGTGTGTCTATCTCTAAGCGGGACAGTTTCATGGAGAAATGTGCAATGTTTCGGGAGGCAGGTGGAGGCTTGACTCGACAGCCCTCACTGGACAATGGCCTCGACAGCCCGTTCAGCTCTGGAACCAGCAAACTTGAACAGGTGCTTTCTCTGTTACAAACATTATCTGTGCAAGTTTACTTTACTGCTTATATCACAGGAATCCTTGAATGGCTTTTAGGTCAAGTTAATGCCTCCGGCCCCCAACGATGACCTGGCATCGCTGAGTGAGCTCACCGACAGCAGTCTCCTCTACGAGATGCAGAAACGCTTTGGCAACGACCAAATCTATGTACGCATTCACTGCCCTTGTTTCACATTTCAGAAAGTCATGCTCAACATCAAATATTTATTAGAACAAGCAGACCCACTGCTTCCTGGATAACATCACATATCATATTCAACCTTTCCCTTTACTAAGCACCTTCATTCCTAGTCCAATGTTTGTCGTTTGTCGTTTGAGGTCATAACTTAACATTTCAATTTAGCTCTGGCAAATGTCGTCGCACTCAGCCATGTAATTCCACTGGTGACAATGCACAAATCAATATCGTCGAGATCGACTTAAATGCTACCACTATACTCAATTGTAAAATCCTTTCATCTCCAACAGTTTTGACCATTATATTTCTTTAAAACGTTATCTCTTTGTCTCTATTGGGAATATTTTGTGTGAAGGTTGGAGTCAGATCAATGAAGAGCTGTCTAGTGAAGGACTGCCGGTAATGGTGTGTTATTATGGAAACCAGGAGAGCCACAGGCAGAAGGGAAACCACAGCAGGGGACATAGATACAGGATAATAGTGAGAGAGATAGAAAAGAGGAAATTAAACTGACAGTTTCAGAGTTC
The DNA here is from genome assembly GCA_019453435.1 of Rhinogobius similis. NCBI lineage: Eukaryota > Metazoa > Chordata > Actinopteri > Gobiiformes > Gobiidae > Rhinogobius > Rhinogobius similis. The sequence goes on along the minus strand of CM033633.1, from coordinate 23,665,023 downwards.
ATCCAGCTACGATGATAGAACGCTTGAGGTGATTTATATGAGAGTTGTCAATAGATTTTAATAGGAGTGATCCAAGTGGGCTTGGACAAAAGCTGTGAATGAGCCATATGCTCTCAGCAGGGTGGTTTGGGACAGGGGCTTTGATGGTTTTACTGTCCCTTCTTTCTGTGCCGTATGCCAGAATAGCAAAACCACTGCCCCAGTTAAAAAAAACAACAAAAACAGACTTTTTTTTTGGAACTTCATTCCTTTATGGAATGTGCACTTGTTCCATCTTGAACTCATGATCCTGTCAGATTGAATTGGTCAATTTGTGTTTGGTTAGTTTTCAGTTTTAGTTCTACTTAAAAACATTATCCAAATAAACTGTATTGTAATTAGGGCTGCACAATATTTGGAATGTTTATGATAGCCGTGTGACAGATAATATTACGATTTTTAATATGATTTGGACACAATAACTTCAGTGAAATTAACACAAATATGTTCACGCTTTAATGTATTATGTCAAACTGTCAAAATAAAAACTTAACAGAGACTAAACATAGATTAAATCAAGGCTAATTTATAAGCATTTTCAAGATTTTCATTAAAAACAGTACATTTTTGTCAGATGGAGGACCTTAGTGTTGGTGGTGTTAGTGAAATATAATAGTTTGTTGCAGGGTGGATTATTGTGTTATCCATTAATGCAATACTTTTGCGATATGTTGCACTTTTCAACATAGTTAAACCTAGTTGCATGCTTTTTCTAACAGCATGTCTCTAATTAGTCATTTGCTACATCCTTTAATTCACAGATTTAAATAAGCCATGTGCATTTTGTTGTCTTCCTGAGGGACTAGTTGGTGTAAGTCATTAACCTTGAGCCACAGCCTAAGGACAGAGCATGTTGAGAATGTCAGCGACGCCTGTGTTATCTCATGGGAGGAAGGGTTAACTGTCTAACCGCCTCTGGGACTCTGGCAGAAATGGAGGGTTAGAAATTCAGACAGAAATTGAGGTAGTTATTTTTATCGCTGTGCGTCCTCGGGGTCTGGACAAGTGAACTCTGGAGCTGCAGATGTGTTTTGTGTTGACTGGTAAAGGTTATTGTGGCAGTGGGGCAAATTTGTCTATATGTCACTTTTTCATTCATACATATACATAGTCAGCAGAAAGCAAAAATTATCAACATTTGTAATGGTTATTATATTTTTCTTTCTTTTTAGACATACATTGGGCATATTCTTCTACTGGTCAACCCAAATAAAGAATTACCTATTTATTCCACTTTGGTAAGTATTCTATGAAATGTTTAATTCTTGCAAAGTGTCAGACTTTCAGTCAGATTCAATAGAGTTTGAGGTTGATAAATAATGTAATCTTATTGGCAGTGATGCAAAGCTAAAAGCTGACGGTGCAAGTTCATCCAAGGATTTTCCAACAGCACTCTACAAAGCTAACTCATCCTAGTTTTTCTACAAAAGACATGATATATACATATAACTTATAACATATAATTGTATGACAAAACATTTCAAATCACCTTTATAAACACTGACAAACGTAGAAAATGTGAAAATGTAACTACAAAAGACACCAGACACATCTCATCTGACTGTCCTGCCGAGCGCTGGAATCACTCCAGGCGCCATCTCAAACTGAGAAGGTAGTGAAGCCAATATAATATGGACATATGTCATAACACGTGCATCTTCCAACTGTCTGACAACCCCTCTGATCTGGTGGTGTGCAGCCAGGCCTGTCTCAGAAATACTGTATAAGCGTCTCAGCAAAAAGATCAGACTGTAAAAAGGTTGTCTTTCATCCCGGGTTGAGCACAATATCATTTTTTCCATTATGTTCCGGATCGTTTGTCCCTGAGCACCAAGGCAGATGAGTTCATATTACTTTTTCGTAATTTGCTTGTTTGTGTGTCTGGTGTCTGGGTAGGTATTTTTAGAAAGATCTGAGCATAAATCTGGGTCATGTTAACACTTTATTGGCTTTTGTATACTTTCACCTGAAGTAAAACTTGCATTTACAACGATTACATTCACTTGATATTCAGATTGCTCATTTAGTTTGATCATTCATCTTTTTATTTCAGGTGAGCCAGTTGTACCTGAGCTCGACAGGGCGTCTGTGCTCCTCTTTACCTCCACACATCTTCTCCTCAGCAGAGAGAGCATTTCACATGATGCTGCAGGAGAAGCATCCTCAGTGTTTTATATTAAGGTACATTACTGTTCACTCACTTCCACCTTGCAAAACCCCCAGAAAGCACTCACCGCCTTAGGTTGGTCTAAAGAAGGCTAACAGACGGTTATTATTGCAGTAGTAACATTGAAGTATACAGTAGCCACCTGGTGTGTTCATATCCCTCTGTTGTACACCTGGTACATTCACCTGAGGACATAAGAAGGCCAAGAGTTTAGGTCGGCAAAAACAAGGAGGTTTGCTTTGAGCGTTGCAGTGTCATGGTCTTTGTCCCACACTTTGACTGAGCTGCTCCCTGTTTGCAATTAAATCCCGTTCCAGCTCTCCTGACATTCATGCTGAGTTGTAACCAATCTGGCAACTTAATGTACCTCAACCACAGGCTATTCTCCAACTCAATCACACACAACAATGCACATGGTCAGACCAGATACAAAAAAACACAGTATGTCTCAGGCTTTCTTATTCATTGTACACTACTCAAGAGTTACAGTAAGTTGCAATGCATATATATCTATGTTTTAATGTTTGGTGATATAATACCGTAGTTAATACCACTATGATCATAAATATATGCCATATGTAAAGTGGCACTTTGTGAAGAAAAGAGTAGAATTATATACATGAAATTCAGTTTCATGTATGTATATACTGTATGTATTTTAATTGCAGTTTAAACATTAATTTAACTAAATTAAGGTGTTAATATTAATATTTTTATGAGATAAATCACTTGAATGGAGTAAATTAGCAAGTATGGTAGCAAGGTCGCATATCTCTTCTTATGCCATCTGTTGCCCATGAGCAACCTGGAAGTAGGGATAAGAGCGTCGATATTGAAGTATTGATATATCAGTATTGACTATATTGGACTGATACATCTGTGTGAAGTGTTCTTTTAGGCCTTAAGAGCCTTGAACAAAACCCTTCTTTAGACATATATTTATTGAAGTGCCTTCGTCCATATGGATAGACCAGTGTTAAGTATCGGTATCCGCATAGAAAAAGTTACCCCAATGTACTTTGTATTTTATTGATATTAAAAATTGCGGGATCTGATCCCTAACTGGAATTAACTAACTGGATTACAAACCTAACTAAAATTGTAAAAATAAAGAAAATGAGGGTAAATCGTAAGCAAAATTATGTCAACTACATTTAGTGTAAAAAGTAGTCTATCCTATCATAGGCTATCCTTAAACAATCAACAGCCTCAGTCATCATGGAGTACTGCAAAATGCCCTTGAAGTTCAATGAAAACTAAGTAAGTAAGTAAAAAGACAAGGCAGAGGCCTTGAGACTTGTCTCTCTGTAGAGCTGTTAACAGCACATACACAAGGACAAACAGCACCTCTCACTGCTGCTATTACTAAAAGTTCTGACCTTCTCAAGCCATCTGTTTGCTGTTAGTACACAAGTCCCAGGTCAATGTATAGGGATGTGCATGAGCTGGTTCAGAGGTACCATATGTGTGATTAATGCCGACCCTGTGAAAAGTGTAAAACAGGCTCTTGGGGTCAAATAGCTATAAAGTGAAAACTGCTGCTTTAGAAGTTGTATTTGTAGATATGTATCAAAGACAATGGCTCATGAGGAGGGATTTACTCTTTTTTTATTGACAAAATATTTTATTAAACCTAAAGGTATTCATTTATCTTTATCACTCTGTCATTGCAGTGGAGAGAGTGGTTCTGGGAAGACAGAAGTTTGTAAGCACATCGTGAGACACCTGAGCGCTCGCTCCAGCTCCAAGGGTTTTGCACTGGACTCCAGGATGAAACATGTACGTCTGAGCTAAAAGTCTTTCCAGCAAATCATTCAAGTGAGGAGTTGATTTTGACATTGGGTGTGGCCCGGACAACTTAATGAATGGGAAACAGTTGAAGGGCAGGTGGTTCAAAAATGCCTTCCCTATACTCTATACAGTGCACACTCCATATGGCCATAGATTTCCTGCTCTTCTCATGCAATTAATGTAAGTGCTATGATATTCTGATGAAGTCATCAATATGAGTCAATATCTAGGTCAGCCTGCTCTGCATTCATCAGGGGAATTTCATAGTAGACCATGTAGACACACTGACATCTAGTGGATGGAAATGTAAAGACAGTTATTTTCTTGTTTTAACATATAACTTTGAAAGACAGTGTATGTACAGTTTACAATTCTAATCTTTTCTGTTGTGTATTTGCAGGTAAACTCAGTCCTGGAAGCTTTTGGTCATGCTAAAACACTGCAAAACAACAATGCCAGTCGTTTCATTAAGCTTTTGAACATTCAGTTCTGTGAAAAGAGTAGGACAATAATCAGAGGTATGCATTGGTCGCTGTATAACAAATTTGTTTCTTCCAAAGTAAATGACCTACGTTATATAATATGGATTTTATATTCTTTGTGCCACTGTTAAAAGCGTTTTTTTTCTCGTCATTTTAAAAAATGATTTTATATGGTATATTATTTTAATAAACATGATAAATACGTCCGTAATATTCAACAAAAAGCTGAATCTCTTTTGCTTTTGGTATAAATGTAAAGACATCAATTACAATGCAGGAAAATTGAACAAACCAGCAGAGGGCAGTAGAAGATCATATATAGTTCCACTCTGCTTACCTTACTTCACCTTCCTTAGTTTTGAGTGCTCTGAAAACAGGTCATTAATCACAGACCCTGGATTAGATGCTTTCTGTTATAGGAACAATAGATTAAATTAAAGGTTTTGTTGCCTGTGTAATTGTGAGTGGCTTGTTTTTTTCTTTTTTCCTAACAGCACGGGTGCTCACCTACATGCTGGAGAAGTCTCTTCTGGTCCATATGCCTCCTCAACAACACAACTTCACTATTTTCCATCTGATGGCTGAGGGCCTGTCAGCGGAGGAGAAGAGTGCACTTTACCTCAGTAATGTTCTGGCTCACAGGTAAGGTACATGTAAATAAAATGGCACTAAACTATTGTCATGTTTTGTGGTTTAAGCTTTTTGCCACTCGACATTTCCACCCACTGTTTGGTTTCTGAATAAATGCTGTCCCCATAGTCGTATTTGTCCTTGCATGTCGACAGTCATATCTGACATTTGCTCGAGGTGGTGCAATCTCTATGTACAATAGGCTCCTATCTAGGTTTGGCTACAGTCTATTTGAGCTGATTATACCATATATGTATGGTCTAGTCAGTGATAACATGCTTTACATTTGAATGTTGCCTCATAGCAGCATAGAGTGTGTGCCTGGATTATAAATGGAATAAATTAAAATAATGTATTATAATAAAGCATTTTACATTCATTAAATTGTACTTCAGCGAGGGACTGTGATTTGAGTTTGAGTTTTTGATTTCCTTTCATTTGTACTATGTCTAATTTAATTTCAGGTATCTTAGAGGATTTATACCTGGGGAAAACCCTCCAGTTGGTACAGCCTCAACGCAAAGCAAAGAACGTCTTTCGGCTGTAAAACAAGCCCTCCGAGCACTAGGCTTCAACAAGCAGGTAGTGGCTCATGGACACATAATACATATTTAAACTTTGTGCCAAATTCTACTTTGTTGAGTGCATGGATCTTAAATGTGTTAATGTCAGTAATCAGTATTTGAAATCACTCTTTGAAAAGCTCATAATCTGGCTGAACATATCAAATATTATCTATTATGTTCTGATTAACTGTAGCTCATACAGTATTAACCTTCACCTTGTCATAACATGATTTAATTATGAAAGACTCTTAAAACTGTGCCTGAGGCAGACACTCCACTTGCATAGTGTGTCTGTAGTGTACGATGGCACAGCATGTCCTGTACTTCACCAGCTGTGTTCCCAGCCCATTATCACTTTCTATTCTTAGATTACCAGTCGGCATCTGTCAGCAGTAAATGACCACCATCTCACCTTTTAATCCAACAGTCGATGTGGGGGACCCAGCTGTGGGGAAAGCACACAGGGATATTGGTTTGATCAGAGGGCTCTAGTGTCCTCTGAAACAGTCAAGAGATGAACACAAGTGTAGATATTGGAGTAGTGTAGTGTAAGTGATAGACCACCCATCGGTTTGTGTCTAAACTCTCATCAGGAGAGGACTCACAGCCCGGACGCAGAGGTCAATCTTCATTAACACCACTATCACGGAGTTTCCTTCTTTTCTTCTATTCCCACTGCACTGTAGAGGAGCTCTGACTGTAGATGGTGTTAGACAGAGACTAATGTGAGTGTTTATCTCTCTGATATCAGCTTCAGCATCACGCCTGGAGAAAGTGCATATTCACACAAACACGGGGACGTACACACAAGCACACACACCAGGAACCTCCCCCTATCAGAGCCATGTGTAATAGGGCACTCCATTAGGCGTCCTCTGCTCAAGGGCACAGAGGAAGATTGGGATAAGGAAGGAGAATTGTGTGAATGAAAGTGCTGATGTGTCTCTCTTTAGGTTTGTTTTATTTAAAAATGTACATGACATCCAGCAATGTCATTTTAGATATTCCTTAATTTGTTAAAGTATAGTTTAGAAGCTAACTTAATGGTGTGTTCTCACGTCATCCTAGTTTGGTCCTGGTCTGAGTCTCCTGTTGTAGTCTTGGGTTTGTCCTATACTTGTCCAGGTTTAATCCCAGGTTTAGTCCCCTTCGCTAAATATCGTCTGTTTTTTTTTTTTTTTTTCAATAAAATACCAATATAGTTGAAAATGTATTTTTGTACCCATAGGCTTTATTTAAATAACAAATAACAATTTGCATGAAGAGTGGGAAGAGGCGTTCAGCAAATTTTCAGAGCCGGGTATCAATATGATATATGTATATTTTAAAGGACCTGTACCTGATTTTCACTGTTGTGAAACGGGAAAAACAGAACTAGACTGTGTTCCTGATTTTTTGTTTGTAATAAAGTAAAATCTGTGTTACCTCAGCACAGATATATTGTAAAACCATCTATTTGGGTGAAAATTAGACCATAACCATTACTCTGCATCTATTTATTTATTGTTTTATCCCACAGAGAAGCAGGATGTGCACTGTTAGCATGCTGATGTCTGTTAGCTTTACCTGTGACAGTCCATGACGCTCTGGGCTCACAAACTTATGAAAAGTGCTTATAAACCCCTGGCAGTGAATATTTAGGATGCTGGGACTGCATTATGTAAGTGAGCGATACATTTGACTGATGTAAAGACTTAAGAACATAAAGTACTTCTGTTTTCCACGTTTCAAAACAGTAAAAATCAGGTACAGGGCTTTTAAGTGTGTTTTTTTTATCATCATCATTTGTGTCGTTTATTGTGTGTCTAGGAGGTGGAGTCCGTGTTCACGCTGCTGTCCGCTGTGCTGCACATTGGGGACCTGCACTTCAGCGCTCTGACAGATGCCGATACAGTGCTCCCCTCGGACCTACAGCTGCTGGACCGAGGTCAGTGCTGCTGTCACCATTAGCTCCTCTGTCCTCTGATGTGCTCTGGTCAGGGATCCTTTGATCATGATAATCAGACAGCATTATTCACTCTCACTTTCATTTTAACAGGTTTTTTATGTATTTTTATGTGTGAATAATATTGCTACATGTTAAGAGGAGTGTTGTAAGAACCCTACAATACAATTTAACAATTTACAAACATCAAGGCACATGCTGTCATGTTCACCTTCAAATCAAATCAAATCAAATCAAACTTTATTTATATAGCACTTTTCATACATATAATGTAACACAAAGTGCTTTACAGTGCATTAAAAACATTCCCACCTTGTATTCTTACACTATATTGACAGTAAGTGTTTTTCTATTACTGAGAAACTCATAACTAAAATTAGATTGTGGGCGTTTAACAGCCGTTTGCAAAGTTTTAAATTGGAAAGTAACACTACATTGCTATTATTGTCATACGCTGACTAAAAGATCCCTTGATTGTTGTAGATGCTGTTATTATTTTCCAAAGGTAGCGACATTTGCAAATAGTCACGGCTCATGACAGAGGAGGCAATCCTCTGTCTCTGTTATTGTTATTCCACTGGAGACTGGGCAGTTGGCCAGCTCACATCTCAGTCCAGACAGTCACCTGGTTGCCGTGCCACATTTCTCCGAAAACGTAACCATGGTGACTGGAGATCACTGAGGGGAACATGTTCTTTCCCAGCCATTGCCCTCAATGTTATTTTCACACTCTCTGTTTCTCTCTCTCTCTCTCTCTCTCTCTCTCTCTCTCTCCCTCTCCTTCATTATGCAACTCTCTGCATGTGCACCCTCTGACCTCTGACCTTTGTGAGGCAGTAAACAAATGACATCAGTGATCAGTGGCTGAATGGGAAAGAGCCGGTCATTGTCAGTGCAGTGTCACGGCTGGTGATGTCAGCAGTGCTTTTCTGGGCCTCTGTCACCTGTTTGTGTACAGCGTTCTGCTCAGAAATGGACCCATGAGTCACAATCGCAGCCTCTTCAATCGGTCAATTTTTAACAATCTGTACATTCATCTAACTAACTTGTTTTCCTGAAAGTGCAGTTTGATAAATTGAATAGATTAACTGTAATATGATGTAGATTCTATTGATGAAAGGAATAATTATGTCAAATGCCAAAATGCCAAAACATTGATTTATTATCCTCAAATCTCATTCAATGAAGTAACCCTGGTATACCAAGTGGTATTTTCACATGTAGCCGTACACGTCGACACAACTGTAGGAAACTTTTTCAGTTCCTGGTACTTTTCTTTGTTTCAGAGTGTGAACTAGGGACTGGGGCCTCACTTTGTTGACCTTTTAGCTCCTGCTCAGCTCTTATTTGGATTCAAATAAGTTACTTTATCAGAATGTTCTTTTTCGGTTTTGTTAATAACTATACCTGTTGTTGTTGCAGTTGCTGGAATGCTGCAGGTGTGCTCCAATGACTTGAGTACCGCCCTCACCTCTGATGTTCAGTACTTCAAAGGTATGTTCCCACATCCTCTGTTGTAACACGGCCACGGGTGCCACCCACTCATAACACTTGTTTTGATTTGTTTGCTATTGTCAGGAGACATTACTATAAAATGCTTTCCATCACTATTCATTATCTGACAATGAAAATAAGATAGTTGTACTATGTAATTATATTGTAGACGCTTATCTTTTGAACCATTGTGTTCATTATGCTATTAGATATAGTGGAAAACTGACCCAAACCTGATTTGAACCTAGGTCCCCTTTGAACTAGAGCATCAAAATATGATTTATGAGAGTAATTGTGCAATGTTCTTTCCAGTCTGTTGTCCCCACAAGAAAATTGTAAAACCTTTCAACATTTACAGAGACATTTGCATACTAAATGATAACAACAAGAAACATAAAAACAATATGTAATGTTTTTATTCAATATTTTGTCAATGTTCCTATTTTTTATAATCTGCACTATAAATGCTAATTTCTCATAATAAAAAAGCTGTTATAATCCTATTGGTTGTAGGCGATGTAATCACTCGGCGTCACACAGTTGAAATGTCAGAGCAGTACAGAGACCAGCTGGCCAAGGCCATCTATGGACGGCTCTTCAGTTATCTGGTCAACTGTATCAATGACTACCTGCAGGGCCACGAAGACAGCACTGAGTACGTGTCCATCGTTTTACACTTTTGTGATGACTCTGTGTAAACTTAGACTGTTGAACTGTTATTCAAAATCATTGATATATATGTATATCTGTCACTACACAGAAGTATTTAAACCTTGGGGTATGACAGCCAATTCTGTAACATGTTTTAGTGCAGAGCCTTGTAATAGTTTACACTGTATGACATGACCCAATGGGTATGTGCATTGAACACTGAAATGGAAAAACATAACATCCTCGAGATGGAGGACCCTGCCAAGGTTTATAGAGAGGCCCTTAACACTAACAAGGCCATAGGATCCTTGATGTTGTTGATGCTTGGGCTCTTATCACTCCTAGTCAGATAACCTCAGCTTCAGGAATGTGTTTGTTCTTTACTTGTTTACACAGGAACCCCACTATGTCATACATTTCTCAATGACACTCCCTACAGATGTTACACAAACTACGCATTACAAGCTCATTAATGGTTGATTTTTTTTTTTTTTTTTTAGCTTTTTTCCTGATTATAATCCTGCTTTTGAAATCAACATCTTGGACATTTTTGGTTTTGAAGATCTTCAGCGAAATGGCTTTGAGCAGGTAGGGCACTGCATTCTCATCGCTCCATGTAACTTTCTATCAGCATTAGCTTCAGTTGTCCTTTAAAACTAATAAAAGAGTCTCAGTTGTGGTATTTCTGCTAATCTAAATCAGATTGTTGGAATATTTGCAGAAATATTTCCATGTTTATTTGTAATGAATGAGGTGAGGTCTGTGGTGGGTGTGGCGTCATGTTCACTTGTCCTCAGATGAACTCAGGCCTGACACAATAACGGCCTCTGTGAGAGATTTGAGAGGCATTGGCTGCCCTCAACCTATTGTTTGTGTTTGTGTCCCTGAGTCTAGGTTCTGCATTAATGCACAAGTATTTAGAGAGAAAAGGTCACATGTTGGGTGCACGGTGGCAGAGCGGCTAGAGCTTCTGCCTCTCAATAAGGAGATCGTGGGTTCGAATCCCGCACCACCCCAACATCGTGGTTTCGAATTCTGAACCACCCTAACATCACACGATCTCTCTGAGTGGAGTCTGCATGTCCTCCCCGTGTTACCGTGGGTTCTCTCCGGGTTCTCCGGCTTCCTCCCACCGTCCAAAGACATGACTGTGTAGGTTAATTGAGAACTCTAAATTGTCCCTAGTGTGTGAATGTGAGAGTGAATGGTTGTCTGTCCTTGTCTGTCTCTCTATGTTAGCCCTGCGACGAGTTGGCCACTGTCCAGGGTGTACCCCGCCTAAGGCCCAAAGTCACTGGGATAGGCTCCAGTCACCCGCGACCCCTAACGGGAATAAGCGGTAGAAAATGAATGAATGAATGAATGAATGAAAGGTCACATGTCAATTTAACTACTTTCAAAGACAAAAAGGGGGCCAAATTATACCTAACCCCTTAAAGTTTCATACAGTATATTTCACAGTATGACATTAAACTTAACAATCAATGCATACATTCAATTATAGGTGTCCAAATGTCCACTTTGAGTACTAATGTAGATTTGGTTTAGTCCTGGTTTAGCCCTGGTCTAGTCCAGGTTTAGTACTGGGTTTAGTCCCAGTTTAGTCCCAATTTAGATGTGGTGATTGTGCAAGTGTGAACTGTGCTCCTAAACAGTTTACAGTTTTTAAAGATACTTTTCCGCATCCAGCGAGTATTTTAGTAGCACTTAACAGTTTTTATCCGGATTATTGTTTTTATCGTTTTTAATCACTGGATGCCATCATGCCGTCACTCACATTCACATACATATGCCACAGTTGCGCTGGCTTGAGCTAAAAGGTTGCCGAGCTAGAAAAGCAAATATCCACCCTGTTTCGAATTCATGAAGACCGTGAGTTGGTCATAATCGTGGGAAAGACCCACACATCCCAGTCCTCCACATCAGCTCCCGGTGCCAGCGCCACAAACTCAAACGAGCATTACTGGTTCCAGCAGGGAGCACAGCCTATGGCCCCAATTAGCTCCACTCCAATTTGGTTCTCCTGCTGGATGTGTTAAGCGACTGCTGTGCAGCTAGTCCGAGCAGCCGCCATCATTCTGCTCAACTATTCGCCATAAGTCGGGAAGCTCTGTTGCGGCGCCTTCCACGAGCACATCAAACCTGAATGCTCATGTGTGATCAGGGAATTAGCACCGCTCCTACGGGTGGTTCCGAGGTGCTGCGGAATCAGGCTCACACGCCTGCAGATGCCTCTGTCCCAGCACCCAGGCCTGGTCCTGGACTCCTCCATGGTTCTGCACGTGAGAGTGAACAAAGGCCACACCTCTTATAACCTAGGTGCTCTCATCTCGTGAAGAAATTCACAGACTCTGCTCCCACCATCCTCCGCCACCACCCCACAGTCTCCACAGTAGTTATTCACATTGAACGATCTTAGATTACAGCATTCAGAGACTCTTAAGGACAACTTCATATCCCTCATCAGCACAAACCAAAACTCAAACAATCTGCTGGATCATTCCCACCACCTCGCTTTAGTGACATCAAATTCAGCCACCGAAGACTTCTTCACACATGACTCAAAACCTACTGCACAGCTCACCATATTCCTTACGTGGACAATGTTCTTACTTTTTTTTAACAGACCAGGGGTCTCATTTATAAACGTTTGCATGGAATTCTTGCTAAAATTGTATGTTTTCACAAAACACAAACTTTCAAAAACATGCTTTATTCTCATCTCTCTGAGCACAGATTGCCTTCTTTCTCGTCTCTGAAAGCCCAGATGTGTGAAGTTCTGAGTTTTTGGACCGGACCGCTTATTTCTATGTTGTTGTCTTCTTATACATCCCAAACATAACGTAAAATGTCACAGTTACATTTTGTACGCAGGCTTTATAAAGGAGACTCTTGTACTTTTCAAGAAGGACCGTTTACATCCCAACCACTCTGGATCCCATCCCCTCTCATACAATTCACCCTAGAAACATCATGACAACTTCATCAGCATATGCCTGCTCTACCTCATCATTCACTGTTCCAACTGATTCAAATATATCATGTCAAATATTTCACATTCCTGTTATCATCGGAAGAGAGGAGCCTATGTTTAAAGCCTCCTACAATTCTTCCATTAATACCAATAATCTTATATTTTTACCTCTGGATAACCCACAAAATCATTTAGTTAATCATACCCCTCTCACAATAAATATGACTGTTTTTAATTTTTGCTCTCTGTTTATTGTGCACAAACTGATTTGAGACCATAACTTGATTATTGCTTATTTTTTTAATTACATTCTTTTAACTTTGTTTCTTCCACTAGGGATGGTAAAAGGAAAGGTGGCACAGCAACCATAACTTCAAACACTCTGGCTACCGAACCTGTTTTATATGATTAATTAACAAGTTTTGAATACCATGCAGAATACCTGCCATTTTATCTATAACAGTATATAGACCACCAAAAAAGTTTGGTCGTTCCATTTCAGAATTTACAGAATTTTTATCAATGTTACGCAATTCTTATAACCATATTATTTTAACCGGTGATTTTAATTTACACACTGTTTGGATGTTTTAGACTCTTTCAATTTTTAAACATTCTTAATTACATGGATTTTACCCAACACGTCACACAGCCAACTCACAACAGAGGACACGCTCTGGACCTGGTCGTCACCCATGGTCACCCAGTGTGTCCTCTGTTGTTGACTTGGCTGTCTCTGACTACTGTGTGTTTTTTATTATCACAGGTTTTATTCAGCAGGAGACCTCTGTGAGAACTGTGAGGAGGTGCCATCTGACCCCTAAAGTGGCTGCAAACTTTGTTGAGGTTTTAGAAAAAAGTCAAATTGTTGTACCTGCCCCTGTGATTTTATTATTGAACATTTTAACAGTAGACTATGAACTGCCCTAGATCTTGTTGCTTAAACATTAAAACTAAACCTAAACCTCCTTAGAGAAATGAAAGCTGAGAAAATTAAAGATACAGTGCAGAGAAGGTGGAGAAAACAAAAAATAACAATAAACCATCAATTATTCAACAACCAACAAAGAATATACAACAATTCTATGAGAAATACAATAAAAACAACTACTTTTCCAAAATAATCAACAATAAAAACAACCCGAAAACCCTCTTCTGACAGCACTGAAACCTTGATTTTTGTAAGTCTAATTTTACCCCCACCACTTTGTGAAATGTTTGAAGAACACTTCACAGGGAAAATAACACTATCAGATGTAACATTTTAGTCAAAGGTCTAGTCAAAGGTCTGTTTTTAACACATCTGAGTGTTTGTCTTTACAGGAGGAAACACTGGACAGTTTTGTCCAAGTTAATACTGAGATGCTTGATAAAGTTTTCTCTTCAGTGAGGCCCACCACATGCCTTTTAGACCCGATTCCAAACCCATTTTTAAAGTAATTTTATGGATTTTTTAGAGACAAGCTTTTAAACATGATGAATTGCTCTCTTCAGACAGGGGTCTTTCCCACTGTCTTTAAAGCGGCGGTGGTGAGGCCCCTGAAGAAGAGCAATTTACATTTAAACAATTTTAACAACTGCAGACCAGTATCTAACTTACTATTTTTAAGCAAACTTTTTAGAAAAAAAATGTTTTTTACTTAATTCTGCTTAATTATTTTTTAAAGTGACACAACCTTTTTGTCAAATTTCAGTCTGGTTTTAGGGTAAACCACAGTACTGAGACAGCCTTGACAAAGATATTAAATGATTTTAGACTAATTTATGATTCTAAACATGTAACAGTGTTGGTTCTACTGGATCTAAGCACTGCCTGTGACACAGTAGACAACACTATTCTTTTAAACAGACTAAAGCACCTGGTGGGCCTCTCTGGTACTGTACATAAATGGTTTACATCCTATCTCACAGACAGAACATTCATGGTAGGTTTAGATACCTGCTCCTCTAGGGTCCATAAAATCTGTGTGGTGTGCCCCAGGGTTCAATTTTAAGTCCTGTCCTTTTAACCTGTACATGCTCCCACAGTCAACTTCCACAGTTATGCTGATGATTCGCGACTTTACATCTCCATGTCTCCTGATGACACCAGGCCATTGCATGCACTTTTTAACTGTATTTTAGACATCAAATCCTGGATGGCAGAAAACTTTCTCCATCTTTACCAGGACAAAACTGAGGTTTTAGTCATCAGGCCCAGAGAGAGAAACTTTTATCCAAACTTTGACTCTGAGCTGACCTTTGTCCCACACATCAAGAACATCCTTGTGGACCCCAGGAAGAATAGTCTTTGCTGCTGTAGAGACTAATGGGGATCCTTAAATAAACAAAACAAAACAAAAAAATCACAAAAATAGGTTTTTATCACTTAAAGAACATAGCCAGAGTCCGCCCCATTCTCTCTCAGGCCAACACGGAGACGCTGATGCATGCTTTTATCACTAGTCGTATAAACTATTGAAATGCCCTGCTCTCTGGTCTTCCCAAAAAGAGTATTTCAGTTTTACAATTATTATAAAATTCAGCAGCACATGTCCTGACTAAGACCAGGGGGTGGGACCACATTACACCAGTTTTAAAACCACGGCATTTCCTCCCTGTATGTTTCAGGATGGATTTTAAGGTTCTTTTACTGGTTTATAACTGTCGGACCTTTTTATCTTTCACAACAGCTTTTACCATATGAACCCTATGTAATAATTGAACCCTTGCGGTCCCTGCGCTCCTCCAGCATCCAGCTCCTAGTCATTCACGACTAACTAGTCGACTAATCGTTGCAGCCCTTCGTACAACACTTTTTATATAATGATTTATCAGATTTTTTATACTAATGTAATGGTACTGGGCCCATCTACTTTATCTACATTTCCACATAAAATGGCCCCTACAAAATGCTTGCATTGCACCCTTTTTATAGCGTTCAGTGTAACTCGTTGCAGCTCACCTGTTCCGGACTATAATTCTGTCATGTGCTCATCAAGCATGCACTCTTAATAGACTCTTCTAATGTAAGAGCAGCAGGGATCAGGCCCACTAGTCTGTATATCAGTGTGTGTGTGTGTGTGTGTGTGTGCGTGTGTGTGTGCGTGTGTGTGTGTGTGTGTGTGTGTGTGTGTGTGTGTGCGTGTGCGTGTGCGTGTGCATGTGCATGTGCGTGTGTGTGTGTGTTGTTGGGTGTAAATCAGGCCATTCATCGTGTTCATGAGGCTGAGTACTAATGCTGCTACTCCGAGTTCACACACTCTCCCTGTGGAACCACCACCGCTCTTTTTTAGGCTTGAACATGTTTGACTTTCGTTGCACTGCCAGCGTGTGAAACAGAGATCAGTGCGTGGCCTGAGTCTACCTCTGCATGTGCTTTAATCTGAGTTTATGTGACACTCTACATGACCTTTTACTGTCGCGGAAAGGTTAGGAGCAAATGCCAGAACTGAAAAGTGAAAGGGACTTTTTAGTCTGTTGTTAAATGATAAATAATAATGCTCTGAAAAGGGGTTAATGGGATGTTATTACCTGGTATAAACCAGAAATTAGGGGATTTTCCATTATCTACAAGCACAATGTATTAATGTGCCAAGTGGCAAGTCTGGATACATTCAGATGGTTGAGTACTTATATTTTATCAAGTCTGGAGACATTACCACTAGGTTCACTCTCCTTTTCAACAACAAAAACATACCGTGTGTGTGTGTGTGTGTGTGTGTGTGTGTATGTGTGCGTGTGCGTGTGCGTGTGCGTGTGTGTGTACTGTATTCATAGTGGACTTTTGCATCCATTACATATATCAGATATAGTGCGTGTTTGTCAGAATAATGATTGTAATAACAAACAAAGGCTCTTCTGACATGTTTACACAGACACAGACAGGCGGCTGGCCGGCACACTTCACAGTGAGGTGGTGGTCATTAATGCTCGTTAATAAGAGATCTGTTTGTCACCAGTGTGTTGTACCTGCTCAGCACTTTGCCAATGAGCTAACTCAATCAACCACCTGCTGGGACCTCACGTACACGCGCACAACTACAGCCTCAAGACAACTAACAGACAGATAGGAAACACCTGGCTGTCTCACATAAAAACTATGAGGCTATTATGAGTTATGAGTTATTGAACAGTCTGTAAGGGATTCGTAATTTGTACACATACATAAAGAAAACTAACCATGTATATAAATAACTGTGTGGTCATAATTTGATTTGTGGCTAGTCATTTTAATCTTGAGGCACACTTGACTGCACAGCATGTCCCCAAGAAATGCACAATGGGCACATTGGGCAGAATATCAAGCACATATTCTAATTTACTCAGGCATATCATATTATTAACTTACATAAAATGTATAAAAGTTAAGTTCTCTTTACTTACGAGTCCAGCATCATTCTTACGTCATACTTGTGAGTTCAAGCAACAAATAATGTAAAGTGAATTTTTGAAATGGCACAATACCCCTCCAGTGGGTGAAGATGAGGGGTTCAAAGAAAGTTTAATCCCACCTGCTGCTAAACTCGGCAGTGTGTTGTTTCAGCTCATATTCAGCGCTTACGCTCTGCATTAGTGTGACAAGTGACAATGTTGCCCTGGCTTTAAGACAAACAAGCAAACATTGGATTCAGTCCTGCTATGACTGAGTGAGGGAGAGTTCAGTGTACCCCCAGATAGATATTACTCTATATATTCCATTACTGTTTGTTTAACATTGGTGTGGTGTATTTGTACTCTTAACATAATCTTCTGTGTGTTTGAACCAAATTTCCTTCAGCCTCTTTTTAGGAAACATGTTAATTGTTTTGTTGTTGTGTGTGTTCCAGCTTTGTGTGAACATGACCAATGAGCGTCTGAGGCAGTACGTCTCAGAGGTGCTATTCCTACAGGAGCAGGCTGAGTGTCAGCAGGAGGGCATCGCCACGGAAACACCCTGCTCCCCTGGCAACCAGCCCACAGTCCTTGACTTCTTTCTGCAGGTACTCTGGGTCACAGCCTAACGTCTTATTTGACACTAGAGTCCAGTTTTACACTAATGGCTCCCTGGAATTGGTTCAGACCAGCAGAACTATAGAACCACTGTGTTGAGCTTTTCAATTTTAAGATGTTTCAAGAAAGTGTATTTCACTTCCTAATTTAACTTAATCTTACATTATACAATTTGCTAAAATGTAAACATTTTTGTGCCTATATTAGCCACCTTAGTTTATATATTCTAAACCTTATTTGTTAACTGCTCTCATACTATTCTGTCATCTTTGCTCCATCTTTTGTCAAACACTGAAACGTTTTAAACAGAAAGAAGCTACCATACTGTGTATTGTTACATTATTGTAGCTCCTGTGAACCTGGACTGGAATGTGCTTGTGTCCCTTCAGAAGCCTCAGGGGCTGCTGTATATGTTAGACGAGGAGAGTCAGAGCTTGCGGCCGGCAGAGCAAACTCTGTACAAAAAGTTGTCGGCCCAGCTGGACTCCAGTCCAACACATGGGCTCTTTCTCACTACTAAAGACGGCAATGGAAACCCTCCTCCGAAAGACCAGGGCCCCGCCTTCACTGTGAAACACTACTCTGGACAGGTGCGTCTGTAGAACAAGATTTCATTGGATTATATCATCACTCTATAATTACATTTGCACATCAAATATCATTTAACTCTTGTATGGTTTTATACGCGAAAGCAGGTCTAATTAAAATAATAATAGTAATAATAATGATAATATTAATGTCATTATTATTATTATTATTATTGTTGTTGTTATTATTATTATTATATGCAATTAAAAGATCTACTTAAAAGAATCATATTGATTGCAATATTTTTTATGACTACTGTAAAAACATTACTTGTGAAATATGTTGTAGGTTTCGTATGACCTCACTGGATCCTTAATCAGAAACAAGGACTGTCTTCCTCAGAATCTCTTGTTTACGATGAAGTGTAAGTACCCAGTGAATGAGACGCATATGAGCAGACTGTCCTGTCAAAACACTCCATCACAAAGATCCTCTCTTGTCTAAACTTGTGCCACACAAAACCCTCTTTGTGCAGCTTTGCCCGTGCTGTTATGAGCGCGTTTCATCCATATGCAGCAGACAGCAGCCTGTGTGTATATTGTCTATAGACGGTGCCAGATGTGGGCTGTTGTGGCCAACAGGACACAGGCAGTCGTTGTGTGGCTGCCAGGCTCGCCTTGCGTCTAGCAGCTTAATTGCTATAATTTCCATGATGAGGCTAATCGTCTAACGCTAGCCCTTTACTCACTTGGCTGTTGTCCCTCCACCTCCGAGCCTCATCGCCGCACAGGCTTTCATCTTCATACACTCAGACTTACATAACACAGTTCTTCTTATGGCTCTAATCCCACTGCCATTTAGGTTTCAAACTCCAATCCAATTGACGACAGAGAAATCTATGTAACACTACATTTTGGGGCTTGTGGTAATTGCGTTAAATGTAAATAGGCTATTATTTTTGATCTGTGACGAATTGGCCACTTAAATTACCTTTGAGTAGAACTATTTTTTTTTTTTTTTTGCTATGTGGGTAGCACAGCCATCTTCATCTCATCTCTCACTGCTGTTGAGAGCGGAGCCACAAGCATACATTGACACACATATGACTTTCTGAATGAGTTTATTGTTGTTATTATGGAAGGATCCACATGTCTTTGAGAGGCCCATTATCGTAATGTACATATGCCTGCGTGAATGTGTGCATGTGTATGCATGTGTGTGTGTGTGCGTGCGTGTGTGTGTGTGTGTGTGTGTGTGTGTGTGTGTGTCTGTAAGTTTTAATGTGGGGATGGGGGACAGAGTGTGGGTGGGTTCTGGGGATTGCTTTTAATATGTTAATTGTAAAGCACTTTGTGTTACAATTTCTGTATGAAAAGCGCTTTATAAATAAAGTTTGATTTGATTTGATATGAGAGGCACAGTCTGCCCCCCTTTGTCACAACAAATGCTTACTTTGTGTTTATGTGTTCAGTACAATTAAGCCACTTTAAACCTTCCTCTAACCTACTCTACTGCTCTTTTGTTTATGTCATCATTTTCCACAGCTTTCATTCTCTCCCCCTCCGCCCCTCATTTCCACCAATGCCTTTGCTTCTTGTCTTCTTGTCCTCCCTCTCAGTACCTGTTTATGTGCTTTGTGCCCGGCAGCCAGTGAGAGTGTCTTACTACAGCAGCTCTTCCAGTCCAAGCTGATGCAGACCGGCTCACTGGTCCCAGCCACACAGGGGCATGTGGGTCTGAGAGGCTCCAGAGCAGCCCTTCTGCTGCACAAGATGCCCTCAGCTC
The DNA here is from genome assembly GCA_019453435.1 of Rhinogobius similis. Taxonomy (NCBI): domain Eukaryota; kingdom Metazoa; phylum Chordata; class Actinopteri; order Gobiiformes; family Gobiidae; genus Rhinogobius; species Rhinogobius similis. Next base: position 23,645,000 of record CM033633.1, on the reverse strand, counting down.
CTGTAGTGTCCGCCTGCAGTGTCCCCCAACAACCACGGCGATATCATGACCTTAGCAAGGTATGCTCAAACAGAATTTTTTTTAAAGTAAATATTGAATACAGTGATACACACAAAACTACACGAGAGCAATATTGTCCTTGAAAAAAAGTGCAAAGTCTTTCATAGATCATCATTTAAATTAGTGCTTTTAAATATTCTCTCCATACTATACATTTTCATTACATTACATTGTATATAGTATAAGTCTATTTTATTTTATTCCATATTTTATGCATACCTTCTTTTATATAGTTTGCTACTATTTTATTCATGTTACATGTTGCACCTTACCGCCAAAGAAAGTTGCCATGTTTGTGAATTTTGTTCACTGACAGCGGCAATAAACCTATTTTGATTCTGATTTTAAGTCTTACTGTAGAGGCTGCACTCATGGGCCTGTCTGACTGCAGCTTATGTAACCTCTGGGGGTCTTGCCTGACGTCTCTGTGGCTAATTAGCCATCGAGTGCAAAGGCTTATATAGGCCCCCTCTCACCTCTGTCCCGCCAGCCTTATACAGGAACTTTAGCTAATATTGCAGTTGCTGCAATATTAGCAGGACAGGATACATGAGCAAAAATAGCCTTGTAGAATACAATATACTGAGTGTGCAGATAGACTGGTTCAAACACAGTAGTCCAGATCTTGTTTTTGTCATTTCAGATGCTAAAGAAGAAGGGTTCAAGCTCATTACTGCAGAGGCTTGAGCGTTGTGGGCCCATCACAGTGGCTGTCCAGTTGAGGGTATGAATATAAACACACACCACATTTAAATACTTCTTATCATGAAGTAATGATGAAGAAAGAAACACAAAGTGCACACATGTGTATTGAAGATAATTAATTCTGTTGCTCTAAAACAAACTTCTCAAAGAGTATTTGAGCAGTTGCTGATGACGCATAAAGGATACTGTGGTTTACTTGCCCTGTACCTTCAGACTGAATGAGCTCTGTGTGTTGCACAATCAGTTGTGGGCTTGTGGTTGACAATTTCCTCTGGGACTGTGGTAGAGGAGGCTGAAGAATGACGCTGGACTAGGCCCTCCACATGAATGAATGAACAATGAACAACAGCCAATGTGTGCCATGCGCCTGTTTGGAGGCAAGACCCTGCAGTGAGTGCTGTAGTGACGCTCAGACTCAGGACTAAGGTGTCGGCCATTGTACTGGAGGGAGTGTGGAGCGTGCTTTGACGTCAGCTGGAACACACATACAAGTGTTTACATGCATGGCTGTCTGAGTGACCTTGCAGGCACCGTCTGAGAACTTAGTAGCACACTATTTTAGTATTTTACATACTCAGAGGTCACACAATTCACTATTATTGTAAAAAGTACACAGAGAAAACCTGCCTACTTTTTTGTTGTTGTTAAAACCAAAATATACTACATCAACTTTTACATTAAAACGGTAGATTTGACTAGCAAGAAATAAATGTTAGTTGTTGAATAAATATTTAAGTAAAGCAAATGTGTGTTGTTTTTTTGTCACAAAACACAGTCATTGTAGGCCTTGAGTCAAAAAATATTTACTATTTCTTTAATCTTGAACATTTCCTCTCCTTTCCCTCTTCTAGAATTCCCTGTCGGAGCTGATCAGTAAGCTGCAGTCTTGCTCTCCTCATTTTGTGGAATGTGTCCGTCCCAATGCCAGCGGTCAGCCGGACACCTTTGACAGCCTTCATGTGTCCACCCAGCTGCAGTACATCGGGGTGCTGGAGATGGTGCGCATGATCCGCTACGGCTATCCAGTTCGTATGTCCTTCCTGGGCTTCCTTAGCAGGTGAGTTCCACTGTGTGTGAACTAACAGATTTTGCCACATGTATTACTCAGTGCTTATTTGGGACTATTTGGTCTGATCTTTTCTCTTATCTTCAATGATATACTACTTTACTTTATGGTTTAAGTCGCATAAATAAATCATATTTGAAGTTTGCTGAAAGTTTGACAGAATATTAATGTCCTTAACATGAATTCAGGCTTATATTACAGTGTGACACCCATTTTACTTACACACATGGCAGAAACAACAAGTCACAGCAACCCTTTCTTTGTCAGAAGCACAAAATGACCTTGCATGGCTTTTTGTCTATGATGGGAGTCCATTGCTGAAGATGAAACACATTTCTCTTGTCAGACTAATGGACATATTAACCAGTGGTGTATGTGTTAGGTCTCTCTGCCCTCGACTCCACATTAGTTATCATCAATATTAAATTCTTTTGTTTTTTAGGTTTTTGCTTAGTTTTTCTTTCTTTGTTTTATAACTACTCCAGCCTGTCCAAATGTTAGTTAAATATTACCATTTACCTCATTTATATCATTCGTCATTGTTTCAGTTGTTGTCATTTTCAGATTGATAAATGACTTTCACAAGTTGAAATGTCAGGATTTTTTAAACATTATCCTGATGACTACCTTTGAAACTAAACTACCTGGATTTTTTTGTTGTTGTTTGTTATTCAGATTCAGGTTGAGTGTAGCTTAGTACAACATCTGTACCCGTATGGGGGATTCCAAGTAACTCTCACTCTAACTTGGTTAAGTCAGATAAGGACATAGATGTTTCCAGGCGGCACTGTGAAGTCTTTGAAAAGGTCGATTCTCTCTGAGTGCTTGAGGTTTGCATATAAAGAATGAAAAGCCAGGTAAATAACACGGTTTAATACAAGTTGGAGACATATACATCCAGATATAGCTGGAGGATGGATTCAAAGGTCAGCTCTAAGGTGAACTTATATGTTTCTAGCCCTCCCACAAAGTATACTTACGGCAATAATTTGCTTAAAACATTTTTGTCTTTACCACTTAATACAGTATCTATTTCCTTGTTTCATGCACAACGACAGTGGATGTCCCTCCATCCACTTTCTTCATCTCTTTCCTTTTGATGATAACAGCATTAAAGCGAACATTCCTAGTAGATAATAAGGGAAGACAAGGCTTGTCACATGATCCCCAAAAGTTTCCACTAGACTGTTGTAAATATTCTCCACCACGCCTCCATGCTTTTGAGCCACACGCATGATTGTATATGTGCACACACATTGAAACGAAACAAAAATGTGTTGCTGTCTAACATAACAACCAACCGTACACAATGGCATAGCACCAGTATTGACTCTACACCACAGGGAATTGAATCTCAGAAGACATATTAAACTCTCAAGCAATTTCAAAATAGAATGCATTCCATCTTGCTATATGCTTTGTGTTTTCGATGGATATTTCTGCTAGACCCTACCAGCATATTGTCAAAGTAGTAATGAAGATTCCTGGTAAGGTCTGAGCCAACATATGTGGCCCTATCTCTCAGTGTATGTGAGCATTACAGTGTAGAGGAGGTGTGTAGGAGGCGTGGGTTAATCTCTTTGTTAGCAATGTGTGTGGCCAGTAGATAACATAGCATCACAAGAGACAGCTGATTGCCACACGGGAAACCCTAACCACTGCTTTGGTCTGGTATCATTCAGTAGAGCTAACGGCAGACCTATTTAATCAACTGTTACTATATTTTACATGACTTTGTTGTTGTTTTTTTCATTGCCTTTTCAGTACCAGTGTGGTTATCGCCCACACATTTCAGATGGCACAGTCGTTTCAAACCTCTCATAAAATAAAAGACCTAGATTTCCATTGAGAACAAAGTCTAATTTTACATATACCATACATGTATAAGTTCATTGCATCTAAAAATATCTATGATGCCCGTTCTGACTGAGGGTAGGACTGAATGTAAGTATGTATTCTGCTGCCTGGTGTCGAGTGATCTAAACTGAAGCACATTTCCCAGGCTCTGTGCAGCCTTAGCCTAGTGAGATTGATTACTGGCACTGGCAGTTTGCTGAAAGTCCTCCCTGCTCTTCACCCTGCCACATTATCCTGTCTTATCAAAGAAAAAACAAAAATATATCAATCAATAACAATAAATACATATGATGGGTGACCAAAGCAAAATTATTGCAATGTAAATGTAATATAATGTAAATGTAAATAAAGTTAAATTGCGTTGAAAAATTGTAGATCATCAATGTGGAGGGTTTTTATTATTATTTTTTAGACCCGATTATGATATCCGATTATAAAATCTGTTGCAAAGCAAACAACAAATCTATTTTAAGTTAATGACAAATTAACTTTTTACTTTAAAGAAATAATAACAAATCATATTTATTTGGCAAATAAAATAATTTGTTGTATGATTGTGCAGACCTACAGACATATTACATTTTTTACTAATGAATCTGTTAAAAAAGGCAAATCTGCTGCACAAACTGGGAATGACACAAAAATATCGGTGACAATTTTTTTCCAATTTTGTAATTATTTATTAATTTTCTATATCGGCCAATATCTGCGACACCCCTCAGATATTGGCCAATACGATTATAAAATTCAATATACTGCCCATCCAAAAATACTACACTGCAAAGCTTTGAAATCTAACTCACTTGACACGGTCTAAACTAATTCTTGTCCATGTTGTCAAATTCTTTGCATGGTGAGAAATTATGAAAATGCTTCAGGGTAGAAGTTGCCATACAGTTGCCAAGAATACTTGTTCAAGTATTCTCAGCCTAAAACCCAAAGCTGGTAGTTCAAATTATTTATGCTGACGCTTTGACTGCCCAAGAGATGTTCACTGTATTATTTCAATTCTCTTTTCTCTCTTGTTTTTCACTTGTCATTTTTCCAAAAGGCCCGGCTCTTTACTAATGGAAATGACGGGCCAATAAATCAGCTGTTAATCTGGAGGTTACAATATTGTCACAAGCACAAACACCACCGCACACGCTGGATCCACATGGGCCACCTCTCTAACTGAAAGTGGTCGCCCGGAGCGAATTACATTAGTGTCCCGGTAACCCGAGTGATTTATGGGGAAATCTATTTTACTGTTGCTTTTATTCGTCTTTTATGATACGCTATGTGTTTTGTGGCCAGGTTTATTTTCTGCCAGTGCGTGAGGTCAAACGCTGACACTTGAACTTGTTTCTGTAAATCTAACTCTTTGTGAACCTCTTATGTCGTTATTGTTATCAAACAGATGAAAAAGACGTCAGTATTCATTGGACATGTCACCGCTGGGCCCACAAGCACATATAAGTAATTTTTCATATCCAATTCAAGCTGGTCCATAGTACATCGCATCTCATTTAAATGTCGAAAAAATGAAATAAATAAGTCTAAGCTTGCTGCGATACAAAAAAATGTGATAAAAATACAATAAAGTGTGGCTTCTATTTATTTTTTATTATATTATATTCTAATTATATCTCTATGGAAATGTCAAGTTGTTTATTTTTAATCGAGTGCTGGTCCAAATTGAACAAGACCCAGAAGAACACAGAGGACATTGGCTCCTCTCATCTTTCTTCCATTTTATTCAAAGTAATTAGAAGTAGAAGAAGTAGAAGTAGTATGTTGAAACCCTTAAAAACAAAGTAGCCAACATTTTAACTTATTTACTTTTACAAGTTTAGCCTTTAAACAGAAGTATATTATATCTTTTAGCTGATTAACACATCAATTGAGCTTTTAAACTAGTTCAAATATTTTATTTTTATAATTTTATACTTAATTCTTATACATTTTATATGTTTAACTTAAATTTGATTACATAGCAACAGCGTCTCTAACGCCTGATGTATACTGACTCTGGTCCACCTCCGTGCCGGTCCCGCAAGACTTAGAAAGTGCTTAAAATCAATGCGCCCTGTCACACCGACCTCGGAGCACTGCGGCCGCGGGTCCGGCAGCCGCACTGGTCTGCGCAAGAAGTCTATTTTTGCCGGACGCCACAGCAGTCTGGTGCGGCTTTCATGTCATTTGATGAGTGTTCAGTGTGACAGGCAATCTGCAAGCAGGTCCCGGACCGCGACCGGACCGGAGTCAGTGTATGCTAGGCGTGAGCTCTTCCTGGTACTGGGTTTGAGGCAGACTAAAGACCTGGTACACCTGGTTAATGAAGGCTAATCAAGACAGGAAGTTCACACTGCAACTAACCTGCAGCTCCCTCTGTTGTCAAACACAAACATGCATTTTTAGCACATATTTAACCTTTTTTGGGAAAAGATTTTAGAATAATTGTACAAAAGGTTACAGGGGTTGTTACAGGTACGCTGTTTGGAAATTGACAATTGTCAATTGACTTCTGGATAGAAGTCGAAATGTTTCAATCTTCAAACAGCGTCCGAATGACAACCCCCGTAACTTTTTCTACAGTGGAACACGCCTGAACAAATGAGGGATTACATCGACTCATTTTAGAATAATATATATATATATGTAATGTTGCTTTTGGATGACTTAAATATGTATTCCGTGCCATTTACTTTTAAACTTTTTTTATTTTATTTCAAACTATATATACTAAATATTTAACTAGGGGCTATCCCACCAAATGCAGTAAACGTTTGAAAAACTTGTGAACCAGCCATTTGCACTTTTTTTATGGCTCAAAAATACATTGAAAAACATGTATTCTTACTGAGAGCTGGGTCACCTCTCCTTAGATCTTACCTGTACAAAGATAGATATATAGATACATTTGTGCCTTTCTGTGGCCAAAGCGTACATCTTCATGGAGACTAGAAGGTGCCGGACACTCCACCAGAAGAGTGAGATACTGCACCTTTAAACTGTAATCTTTGAGGGTCCTTGGAGTCAAATTTAAGGCCCCTATTCTTGTCTTAAGGAACTGGAGTTCCAAACTTAAAACTGTGACCAGTCTTGAGTTGAGTTCATCACCTAGTGACACACAGTAACCATATGGCAGCTGAGACCAGCAATGACGGACAGGAGCAGTCTCTGTGCTTAAGTGCCTGGTTTAAATTCCTGCGTTCAACCTTTACTTCCTTTGTGACGCGCCGTAACACTGCTCACTCTGGACTTTAGTGTCCCACTAGTCTCCATTTAAACTGTTATCAAAGCAGTTATTTCATTTCTTTGACTCCATGCCACTCCCCTGGGTCTTATAAAAGTAGGGAGCATCGATGGTTTTCATATTCTCACTGGGAAGGTCAGTGCTTTACAGAGTCCCTTCTGTGTTTTATGGGCCTGGGGGTCAGCATGTTCGGTCTGCGGGGCTGCTATTACCATGCAGAGAGAGGGTGAGTCAGAGTTCAGGCAGACCCCACTCCAGCAAATCAAACACGGGCCACATCAGCGCCACTCACTCCCTCACTATCGACAACACTAGTGGTTTATGTTTCCAGTCATCCGCCTCTTATGTTCTTATGTTTGTCTCATCACATGTGTCACCTGATCAGAGGCTACCTATTGATAATTTAAGAGCTGGAAACAGACTGGCACAATTCACCTACTTTACTAAACAAGTCATCAGGATGGATTTGGCTTTTCATTTTTGAAATATTATTATTTTGTCATATGTATGGACTGTTTGGTTAGTGGGGACAAAGAAACTTTAATTTTAAACTCTGTCCTCAGATTTATTATAAAAAAAATTAATTGTGACAGCTCAAATGACAGAAAGTTTGTTTTTGTTCAAATTGTACTGTAATTAAACTATGCACTTGTGAGTTGTCATTGTCAGCTGTACAGTATTGTTCTCATATCTCGTGATCCTATTTTATCATTGTGCCATTGTATCATTGTCACCTTTTGTACCAAAGTACAATAAATGTAGAAATTGTGTAAAAACCCTTATTCGCTGCATCTTATTGGGGACCCTGGAAACTTAAAGACCCAAGAAAAACATGTATCTTTAATAGTAAACACGCTTTATTATGTTTTATATGTCATGATTGTTAGCTTAAACTACATTGCCCTTTGTTACTTTTACCCGCTCAAATCTAAGACTCAGACCTCAAGCCACAGTCTCCGTCCAGCGCGGCGCTCACAGCAGCGGTTGTCCAGGGCAACACCAATAGGAACAGATGCTGCCCTGAGCTCTGCTGTATGACCCCACTGACCTCTTGAACCAAATTGTTTCAGTGAAAATAGGGGTTATGCTCAGCGGCTCAACTGAATGTTAGAATTGTTGTTTAGTTTGCATATGCTTTCTTTGTGTTTTTCCAGATATAAAGACCTTGTTATTCCCACTCTGGGCGACAAGAAGAAGCCGTCCGCAGAGGAAAGATGCCGCGCAGTCCTTCAGCAGTCCAAACTCCAAGGATGGCAGGTCCGTGTCAGTCTATGCCCTGCCTATTTCTCTGTCTCTATCAATAGCAGATTTGCCGAATGACTTAATCCTTGACCTGCTATTTAAAAAGATCCTATGGAATCTTTGACAACTCTTTCCAGCTGTCTCGCCTCATCATCATTCCCCTCACATCACACGTCACCCCCCTTCCCCTCTCCTCCCCTGTCCTGTCTGCCAGACTGCTGTTGTGTCTGAGCCTGTGACCCCCGCAGGTCACTATGGGCTCCTGTCCCACACACGCACGCACACTCCCCAACAAAGCTCCTTCAGACTTCTTCTATACAACTCTGCACTGATCACAGACAAGTCTTACAAGCAGCATGTGTCGGAATGAATTGTCCGTCCGTCCGTCTGTCAGCCCCAGTGCACCTGGTGTGGACGGACATCTGTTGTAGCTCAGAAAGCCCCTACATTGAGGAGGTGATTGTTAACATGGCAAACCTCCAGCCTACTCCCACCAATCATCTATCTTTACTCACTCACTGCTCCACCAGCCACTTTCTCTTCAGATTCAGAAGCTGTCAGTCTCTTTAGGCAACGTGCTGTTAGCCTAATGTTAAACACAACTATGAAAATGTGTGTTGTAGATGGGCAGCAGTAAAGTTTTCCTCAGATACTGGCAAGCAGATCAGCTGAATGACCGATGCTACCACTTTCAAAAGAAGATCATCACATGCCAAAAAGGTAACACAAATGTTCTTAAGTAATCAAAATACTTTTTATTATATTGATTTATTGATTATATTTCCTCACAGTTGTTCGAGGTTGGCTTGCCAGACGCCACGTTCACAAAAGACTTCACACAGTGCAGCAGTTCCTCCAGGGGGCAGAAGACATGGGGCTACGAACATATGACCAGCTGGTGATCCAAAATGCAGCCGACATTTCACGTGAGAGTGACCGCCTTCGATGTTATGGCAACGGCGGGGTCAGCACGCTCAGCAGCAGCCCCCCCCTTGGAGAAAGGCCTGAACCAGTGGGCAAGGAGGAGGAGCAACCTGCACGCAGGTCAGTGGAGATACCCGCAAACGTTTCCTGCTTTGTTGTTGTTTTTTATTGATAAATGATTTCCCATGTCAAATATACGTGAACTCTGTTTCACCCACTGTCAAATCTGCTCCTACTGGTCTAAATCCTGCAAAAATATAACGATATGCACTAAATCAGTTGTTGAACCCACACAAAACGTAACAAAAATGCAATTGACTAAGACTGTCAACAATAAATTATCTAGAAGTTTTATATGCAGCTTAAGAAGAAATGTCAAGATTTAGGTATAGTGTTTATTCAATGTTTAACCCAATCATGTGCATCCTGCCATGCCAAAACTGTACTTCCAGAATAACTGAAGATGTACTGTCTCTTTGATATACTCATTCTTATTCCCATACATCAGCTGTGCTTCTCCCAGTTCTGTCTCTTCACTTTCCCTAAATCATACAACTCGCCGCACTGTTGTCTAAATGCCTAAAATCTCCTTCTTTTCTCCTTCTATTCCAATCTGATAGTTTGCCATTTTTATCATGATTATAATTTATTACTCTATGAACAAACAATTTACCTTATATATCATTTTATACACCATTTGAATTGGGTGTAAGTGCAGATGCATTTTGAGATTAATGTTGTCATTGTATCCACGTGTGCCTAAGGCTTTTAATGTTAACTCACATGATGGATAGGGAGATAATGAGCAGCATTATCAGATGGTATTAGGATTGTGTTGCACATATGGAGAGCTATCCTTATCTCCACCTCTCCTCATTGTAATGTAATGTATTGCACCCAGGGAAAATTGAATAACATTACAGGCTGACATGAAAGGGTAAACATTATTGTATTAAGCGGCAAAGAAATCACCTTCATTTCGGGGGGAATGAACTATCTTTGATTAACATTATAACTGTCTTGTTTATGCATCTTATTTTAAGATTAATGTTTTGGAATTTCCATTATAATATATTCTATTCATGCTCAAATATAATGCAAACGTAATATTCAACAAACAAAAAATAACACAACACAAAAAATACACTCAGCACTTTTTACATAATCATATCAGTTAAATTAAGAATAAATAAATGAATAAATATTTTTTTCATGTAATACAATTGTCAAACAAAATGTGTAATCTGTAAATCATAAAAAAATTAACACACAATTTCTGTTTGTATTTTCTTAATTGCAATTTGCAATTTTATACAATAAAAAATGGTAGTATTTAAAGAGATTAAAAAGAACTGCACAACCTTAAAGGATTTATACTTCGTTCATGCAACATCTGCTGCTGGGACGGGAGACATGATCCTGGGAGCTTTAGCTGGAGGGGGGGTTTCACTGGGAGGACTGGTATGGGATGTACTGCAGAGGTACAAAAGACTCAATAAACCAATATACTATAAAATCCCAAATGCATCCAAACATTAAACATAAAGTATAATTAATTTCCATGCCACTGCAGCAATCCTTCAATGTATGGGAGAAACACCCACCCTGCCCCCTGCCTGCATTTGTGGAACCAACAGATGGCTCGCTCAGATTAGTGAAGGAAATATCAAACTGGATGTTATCAAATTACTGAAAGGAGATTAAATTCAGCATAATCTATCTACTCTTTATTCCCCAAATTAGCTTTCTTGGCGAATAATTATGACACTACAGTTGAAACAGACTATCACCAGATTTTCATGGTGTGATATCATTTTACCAGGTTGCTACACTGGCTACAGTACTGTGCAAAAGTAAATAACTGAAATCTATGTCAAACACAACCCAGAATTTGGGATTTTCTAAATAAAGACAAGTTGTTGTTTTGTTTTTTTACCCACATAATCTTATGTTTATAAAAATGTTGATTAAACTAAATGGTAAATGGTCACATTACACATATAGCGCTTTTCCACCTTCGAGGCACTCAAAGCTCTTTACATTCACTCACACATTCACACACCAGAGTACGCTGGGACACTGGGGGCAAGGTGGGTTAGCTTAGAACAAAGCTAAATGTTTTGCTCTTTACTTCTTTTTTTTCAGAATGGTAGAAAAAAGTGGAAAAGTCCTTGAAGGTCCCATCAATGGAGGAACTCGAGTCATACGCCACTTTAGGTCCAGTTCTGTGCCAATCCCCCTCGCTATGGAAATGCACACCAGCAGCGCCATCAAACCCACTCTGCAGCAGGTAGTGCACCCTAGCGAGGATGTGACGAGCAGCGCGGGACTTTCCTCTCCACGTAAACAGCCCCCTCCCAAACCTAAGAGGGACCCTAACACACGCCTGAGTGCATCCTACGAGGTCGTGAGTGCAGGGCTGACCATGTCGGCCAAAGAGAGTCCCACTCCAGAGGGCTATGCTTCACCAGCTGGAAGTCCCCCTAAGTCCCAGCTGTCCCCCACAGACCCCTCAGGTACCACACCTCCACTCCACATGCACAGATGGTCAGTGATTTGAGCCACTTTAAAAGGCTTTGACAGTCACTGTAATCTGGGCTTGCTCAAATGGAAAATGTAACATAGGAGATAAATATAGCATAAATGTTCCAATCATTCTATGGTTTACTGGTTTATTTTATTATATTATTTTGTTATTCCAAAATATTCTTAATCCTATAATGAATTAAAATGTATTTTATTCTAGTCGGTAATCACTTTGACCAATTTGCAAAGCCATTTCTAGTTTCTCTATAAGCCCAAAGCATTCTTATGATTGTGATCAGATCATGTACTGTATAACATTTATTACATTCCTATATCGATTACAGTCCCACTTGCTGTGGTGAATCCAATTCATGGTGTGCATTTATGCATATCAATTTTTATGCATGTCATGAAATGAGGTGAAAAGTACTCTGCATGTAATTTAATTCCATTTTCTGCACTTCTCTCAGCCAAGCCCCGCCCTCACAGCGATGACTACACCACCATGAGGAAAGTGCCACCCCCGAAGCCGAAACGCAGTCCCAACACCAAGCTCTCAGGGTCTTATGAGGAAATCAATGCTGTGGCCCCTCAACTCCAACAGCTGCGGCCGGCAGATGTAAAGCTGGCCCTGCTCTCCCGTGCTGGGGGTTTTGGTGGTTTCATGCAGAAAGCCGCCTCTTTAGATGCCCCACAAGGCATTTCTCTGAGCCTGTTCCATGGCCAAGATGAGGAGGATGTGTACATAGAGATGTTTGGGTCCCACCCCCGTTCAAGGAGTCTTCAGGAGCCCCCGGACAGCCCCGACCTGAACGACTCAGAGGCAGTGTATGAAGAGATGAAGTATGTACTCCCTGATGATGGTGGACCACCTGCCCCCCTTATAGTCAAAAAAGCTGCCAAAATTGAGCCAAAATTGAGTTTGGGACTTGTGGGATTAAGTACATCACTTCCTCAAACAGGTGAAAGCCGTCGCACCGGGGCAGGGCTTAGCACCATGGAACCTCCTCCACCTCAGTCAACCTCTAACAGTGGACTGACAATGCCACAACATGTCAAAGATGGCAGCTGTGAAATCCCTGCACCCTTCCCCAACCTGCTCCCTCACCGCCCACCCCTCCTGGTGTTCCCGCCCTCCCCCGTTACCTGCTCCCCAGCTTCTGATGAGTCACCTTTGACCCCACTTGAAGTTAAGAAGCTTCCTGTTTTTGAGACCAACCTTAACTATGCCACCGGTCCAGATAGCCCCCTTTCTCCTCAGTATTCACGCCAGCGGGCTGATTCCTCTCCAAGCCTCACCGTCCTGTTGTCAGAGAAGAAACCGGCTCCTCCACTGACCCCGCCTCCACCACCTCCTCCCCCCGCGGTACCACCACCCCCTTACAGACCACCGCCGTCACACTTCCCGTTTCCTCCGGATGCAACTTTTCTGTCTTTGACGCGAGCCTCATCTCTAAGTTCAGACTCTTCTAAAAGTATAGCCTCACAAAGGACAGTTGTGGAGCCTCAGGGGAAGCCGCCGCCCTACTCACCCGTCAAAGTGTCCCGTCCGGAGCCAAGGAGGGCGCACTCCTGCTCCTCCTCTCCCCTCCTCTTCAACCCAGCCAATGGTAGACCCCTCACCAGCCCACTAGATGAACTCAATACTCTGTTCAGCTCTGGACGCAGTCTACTGAAGAAGTCCACTACTGGCCGCAAGATGAGGGATGGAGGTTTGTGACTGCTACTAAATTGTAAAGCCACACACAAACATAATAGACTACAGAACATTAGGGGCAAAAACAACAATGAAAATAATGCGTTTTAATTGTATTTCATCTCAGGAGTTCATTATGTTTGCACTATTTGTTATTTTCCTGGTGATGAGTGATGATCAAATTCTCAGTCTGCAGTGTAGCGGATGATTTATTGGCTGGTCTGTGATTACCTCGCAGAGTGCAGTGCGGCTGTAGGGTGGGTGTAGGGTACAGTCTATGGGTGTAATTTTCTCTGTTGAGTAAGTGTACTGCTTTGCACACGTTCTGTCAGTGCTACAAATGTCACATTGACCTGGAACATTTAACCAAACATTTCTGTCATAATTTATAACAAATTTGGGATTTATTCTTGTAAAATCCTGTTATCAATTCAACTAATGCAGCAGGTCATCATATTTGGCCCAGATGAGGCCGACTATTTGTTATCCTCTTCAGAAGTGTGCCCTTTGGATGCTGCTGCTGCCCTCTTCCATGTTAGTTAATGAGGTAGGTGGTGTAGCCCACTTAGCTTCACATGACACCGCAAGCATTTTATGGCCGGGTTGTTTAGAAGGTGGGAGCACTACATGCAGTGCACATAAACATTTTGACACTGATGTAAAGGTTGACCTTTCTAAAAAGGGGACAAACGTATTTGTCACGCACCAGTCAATGTATTGGGAGGGTCAGAGGTTTGAACCCGCAAAGACATTGCTTTGAGCCCCATTTATATATATAAATGTTCCAATGATCATATGTTTTATAAAAGTTTCTTATAATCACATGCACTAGTCTAGTGTCTGGGCAATCAAATCATCAAAGAAATTAAAGTTGTGATGAGAAAGGTATCTGGTGCATATTTGTCCAAGGACTGTGGAAAGTGTACTCATCCAAGAAATGCATGATTTTTGAAAGACACATAAATCTTTTATAGTAGCATTGCATCATTAGCTATTACAATATAACACCGGAGAAGATACTGAAATACTTGTTTTGTGGCCAAAGAGCCGGTGACGGTAACAGGGTCAAAACTACCCCAGACTCAGGTCCTTATAAGAAGCGGTATGAGACTGGTGCATATGCTGACGAATATGTTCACGTGACAGCCTGTGATTCACTCTTCGTCAGCACTCGGACCTGCGCAAGAAAAAGCACTGGCGTCATGGAAACGGCAAGCTGGCACTAGGGTTCATAACCTTAGTGTTATTCTGAGTGGGCAAAGTAAAGCGGCCCACTTAGATCACAGAGCAGTGAGATGCCAGAGGGCTTAGCAGGATGGCCTACTTCCGTCCCCCTCAGCTGTTAAATGGCCCTGTGTGATACCTGATGCGATGGGAGGGTCCAGAGGTTACAGTTGCTATCCCAGACATCCCTGTAAAGAGCAGCTGAATCTGGCTAGCCCCTCGCCGCTCTCCTCATCCCCAGAGAATGCCAGGAGGAGACAGACAGGTGGTCTTGCAAATCATAAACATATGTCATAAGATTCTGCCATCATCAACATAACTTCCAAATTCCATAAATGGTGAAAAACATGTAAACGCACTATTCCAGATGCTCCTGTTGCTGGGGTCTTTTCAGTCGGAGAAGCCTCACATGAACTCCCAGTGTACCAGCTGTTTTCAAACGCACAAAGCCATCCCAGGAGACTACAGTTGTGGTGGCTAATTTTAAATTTAGGTTGTTATGACTATGAGGTGACCAGGATGTATATGGAACAGCTGACCATTTATGTGTGCCCCAACAGAGCTAAAATTGTGTCGAAGTTTATTTCATCTAATGAACTTGAACCACAATAAAAACATAAACATTAAGTGGATATTTTATGTTAAATGTACTGCACTGGTTTGAGCTGTCAAAAAAATAAATACCCAGATAATAATTTATACTAAAACTTATTTGAAGAATTGATACTTAAAACAAATCACAATAATTTATTAATAATAATTAATAATAATAATTAATAATTTAATACTTTTACAACATCTTGATATTTACCATTACAAGTGTAAGATCACATGCTAATATCAAAGAAATGTGTATTATTTTGGGCTAAAAAAATCACATTGTATTGTCTAAAAATGTTATTATCATAGTGGTATCAAAATCGGTATAGAGTATCAAGTCATTTCCTTAGTATAGCTTAAAATTTTTGCATCAGGACAAGCCCTGGTTAAATACCTGGATTTAAGCTATCGGCTTTTTTAAAAAAAAGTATTTGTTCATTAAGCTTCTTTTGAAATTCATGAAATCTCAAGCTACTCCTCTGTAGCAGCACCACACATTCCTGTAGTCTTTGATCGCTTAGATATTTGAAGTATTGAACATCTTGTATTAGACATTCATTGATTAACACTACATATAATCATTCATTTGTTTATTCCTAATAGGATTCAACTCGAACATCAATCTACCAGGACGAGAAGAATATGGCTCCGCCCCCACCTCACCTTCTCCTCAGCTGCAGGACAAAAACGCCAATAACCACACTCCCCACTCCACCACCTCTGCTCCAATGGAGAATGGCAACCAGATCTCAAATGGTACTATCTATACAGCTAAAATCTAAAATGGAAACTGTTTTTGTTTCTATGACGCAGATCTCAAACACACCAATAAAAGCCTTAAGTATGAGAACGTTTATTGTGAATGTTTGACGCAGTTTGAAGCGCGTCCTTGAGTCTTTGCGAGTGTGGGATGTACAGTCACGCTCACTCTTTGTAACAACCTTCTCCCATTGTGCGCTCAGGGTCGTTAGAAGAAGAGACTCACAGCAAGTCCAACTCCTCCAGCATGCTGCACCGGCACATGGACAGTCACCACACGCAGGTAACACACATGCTCAGGTTTATCAATTGAATCTTTTTCTCATCTTCTATTT
The DNA here is from genome assembly GCA_019453435.1 of Rhinogobius similis. Taxonomy (NCBI): domain Eukaryota; kingdom Metazoa; phylum Chordata; class Actinopteri; order Gobiiformes; family Gobiidae; genus Rhinogobius; species Rhinogobius similis. Next base: position 23,628,768 of record CM033633.1, on the reverse strand, counting down.
ACGTATCTGCTGACGTCACACTGCCACCTTATTGGAATGTATGACAATGAGCGCACATCTTCACTTCTACAAGAGGTGGGAGGTATTTAGAAAAATGGATAATATCGCAGTTGTGGTTCTGGAGATATGCAAAATTCATCTGCAAGTTAATTTTTTTTTTTTTAAGTAACAGAAAGAGCTAGTGTAATCTTAAAAACAATGGTATAAAGAGATATTTCTGCACCTTTGTGGGTCATTTTATGATCCATTCCCGTTGTGTGCAGCACTTAAACATTTACAGGCACATTTTAGCACAAAATATTGTATAGAATGTTATCAAGAAAACAATCCAGATATTCATTTATATCAATATTACCCACGCTTGTTTGAAATTGCAATATGTAACTTTTTTGGTGAAGCGTACACCATCAGTAGATGTTATTGCTTTTCCTGAAATGTTCCACTGCATGACATTAAGCTCATCTATTTTGCATTTATTCAATTGCAGTTTTGATTGCTAAAACATATCAAGAAAAAATTTGACCTGTAACTTGGCCTGGTCGGCAGCAGCTGCTTGTCTTCAAGGAGTCTAATGTCATATTGTGGAACATTTGGGATATCTATGGAGACAAATGACAGACCCTACACCAGTTTTCTACATTTAGTGATGAATAAAGCTACATTTTTTAGTCATGGACAGCCTCACAGTTTCACTAAATCAATGTTTACAGAAGTTAAAGAAAAAAAAAAAAACTCTTCTACTAAGTGCTTCTTGTTCTGTTATTACTACACACCAAACTATTAATATAATGCTTTTACAAAACCAAAGGCTACTTTAACCAATTAAAATGCTTTATTATCTACTTGCCACAAACTTTGGAAGTCTTTGAGAAAACATCACCATGCTTATTATTATATTTATTAGTATTTAAAATATATATATTTGTAAAGTGTTTTCTTTGATTATACCCAAGTCATTTCCGGTTTATGAGTAACACTATGGTACAACAACATGTCTCTTAAAAAACTTGTTAATTGGCCGTTACATACTCCCATTTTACCATGAACAAATATAGCAAAGTGACATTTTGTTTTGGACTTGTTGACATTTAGAGCCCGAGCAGAAAGTGGCCCCTTTTGTAACGCTCCTGACACGTGAGCTTTCTCCGGCTTCAAAGACAGGTGTACGGTTACTGGATTGAATTTAACTTGCACACAGTCACATGAATACTGTCAAACCAAACATCGAGCCTGCACACAAATAGGCTGCATTCTGTTGGGTTGCTAATGACTAACCCCGGGTCGTGCCCTTAGTCATCACAGCACAAAAAAACAAGAGCTGCATTCACAAAACAGTCTGGATAGAGAGATACTTTGATGCTAATTAGGAACAAAAATCAACTTCCAAACCAATATTACTCGAGTGCTAGAACTAAACAACATTGGTTCCTGAGCTAAACAAAGCTAGAGAGTAATTATGATACTACCGCTGTTGTCTATTTCAACTACCACTACCACTCATCACTTTAGTTTACTATTACTTTGACAGTGTTTATAATGCAATAACGACAACTCCAGCTCCGTATTTACTCTAATTATATGTTATTATAATTACTTGTGTTACTTGAGTCAAAATAAAGATCAGACTATCATTACTACTAAACTAACAACTACTATTACTGCCACTAATACTACTTTTGCTCATACAATAATTACACCAAGGACGTCACAATAAGTTTAAAGATACATTTACATAGAACGTTTTATATACACAAAAATATATACAGGGGTGGGCAGTATATCAAAATTTAGATAATGTATATCATTTACAATAAAAGAAATGTTACAAAAAGCTGACTAAAAATGTTAAATAGTTATGTTGTAAACATTAAAATAAGGATGAATATATTGCTGCACTTTTGTGATTTATTTTACAGACATTTCACTGTTGTCTGAAAGCTAAACCTCAACTTATAAATTTAAAGACATATTTTAGTACATTTTTGTTACACTGACATATTATCATCTGACTATTAGTATACTCCAAAAAATATACTGAGATATAAATTGTTGTCAATATTGTTTAGCCCTAGATGTATACTGTTTTAGATTATTTTTTTAAATACAAAAACATTCAAAAATAGATAGTCTTACTTTTCTGTAAATGTGTTAAATGATGACCGGGACATGACTAACCAATCCATGTATTGATCCAGTGTTCCACCTCTAAATTCCCATCATTTCTAAGTGAGGCCGTGCGACTCATTCTTTTCCCCGTTGTCAATAATGTCACACTGTTTAAAATGCTACTTAATGCACTTAGCGGCGCAACCTGGAAAAGGTGTGGTTAACTCTGGTGTCATCATTTTATTGCTTTGAGTGAGTATATTCCAGTTGGTGAGAGGCCCCTTCTTCTGCCCGAGCATTCATGTTATGTTGATAATATGGTCAGCGACTTAAAAGCCCTACATTAAAATGAGAGCCTCTTATCTGATACGAGCTCGTCCATCATGTTCACACGATGCTTTATCTTACAGCGAGGTCATCTCAACTTCTCTCCGTTCGGGGCGGGGGCTGCCCTGTAACACTGCAAGGGGGCGGACAGGGGGCTATCTCCAGCTCTGTCCGGAGTAGGGATTGGTGAGTGTATGTCACACCTCTCCATCCAAAACAGCAGTGATTTTCTTTGACAAAGCAAGAATATAAATAAAAGAAAAAATCCTTCTCTTAAATTGAATATCTTGTGTATTTTTGACCAATTTGGTGTGACTCCAAACTGTAAACAACATTCAAATGCGTCTCTAAAAATGACAAATTCCCCTAATTTAAATGTTGAAAACCACTGCTATCACTGCTTCCTTGTCATCCTCGTTTTCTTAATGATGGCCTGGAATTCCCCGCTTTGTTTATCTCATTTTTTTTGGAAACTGCAGCTCTCAAACTGTTTTCGTGCCTGAACATTTATTTTCTGGGAATGAAAGCTTTCATTTCATATTCAAGTTGCAAGTTCTATTTTATTTACGTGTTTGTGACAAATTCATCATCTTTCATTTTTGGGGGCAATATTACCATGCAATCATGCAAAATGTGTTAATTTTGCGTTCTCTGGAAGATTTCCCTGTTCTCATTTAGGAGATGGGAACAGCTCCATGACCCAGAATGTCCCTCAATTAGCCGCATTCCTCCCCCTGTGTGGATTTAGCTGATCTAATTGGATAAATGAATACCAAAGGATGCAGGCTCGAAATACTGGGAAGATAATGTTGGTCATCAATGGAGTGGCTTGTTTTAGCTTTTCCTGTTGTTAGAAAAAAATGTGAAGCATCTATATATCAATAAATAGCATAAGCTGCCTAAACATTTCCCTTGACCGCTTTTTGGGACCCAGACTCAGCTACTGATGATCTATAGCGCGGCTGGTGAAACATTGCTGCTACTCCAAAATCAGTGGACCATTAGAAACCAATACAATTACAAATAGTTTTTTAAATAGTATTGATTTCCACATCATTTATTGCCACGTAAACTGTGGCTCTAAAATACAACTGATTGTTGTTTTATTATTTTGTATCTGTGAAATTTAAGATCTATTCTTCTATTAAAGTTTAGTTTTCAATTTAACTCAGTGATGATGGCACACGTTGTTCTATTGGGGCACAGTTTGATTAAAAGAGTACATTTTATTTGTCATAATTGGACGTTTCTGATTGTGTGGAGGACATACTGTTCTCTCTGCGTGTTCCGTTCCCGGAGCTGGTGTTCCTCGTGGCGCCAGCGCAGAGAGCAGCCTGGCAGCGAGGTGTAAATTATGGATTAGGTCGTTGAGTTTGATGCACTGACCGTACATGTATGTTTGTGTGTGATACGATTTAAGTCAAAGCATAACAGGAAGTGGTCAGGATATTATAGCTTGGTAAGAGCTTCTATGTCTCCATTGACATTTAAATATCTGCTCACTTAAAAGTACTGTTACCTCAAACGTGATTACTCAAGCACAAAACATGGCTACTTACTACAACTGGTGCTGCAACTGTTCCTACTGCAGTGTATATGTCAATTTAGTGAAAGTGCAAATACAGCAGCAGCAAAAAAAAAGCAAAAGTAAAAAGTATATGTATCACTTGATTCTGATATTTGCTTATATGTATTACCTAAAATCAAAAGCATGCCTACAGTCATTACTATTTCTTTTTGTAAATTCAAAAACAAATATATTACATATTCTTTTGAATGTAGAGCTAATTATTACTGGGGGGCCCTGAGGTTGTGTTTGGTTGATAAGGGGGGCTGCAACACAGCAGAGTCTGGGAATGGCTGGAGTAAATAGTACAGATACCTGCTCTCAAATGTAGTCAAGCAGAAGTAAAAAGTATCCACTATGAAATGACTTAAGTAACGTAGAGATAGCTACAATTTTTACTTTTGTACTTTCCACCACTGTCTGCTGATGATTCTTTGTAAAACTGAAAAATATACAACGTAGAACTTTCTCCCAAGAAATCTTTTTTTGTGTGTAAACTATGACAATACACAAATATTTGGTGGGAAAACTTGAATAGTATACATACTTTCAGCTTTAGGAATGGTGATTTATTTGTTACTTTTTTAGAATACTACTGCAAATTAATCAAAGCCTATATGACAAGTTCTCATGTTTTTTCTAATTATGACTTAGTGTGGTGGGAGGGCACCTGTGGTAAATATTAAGCAAAGTTTTACATCCATGAAGTTGCAGTTTGTGAAGAAATTTTGAAAATGAAAAGTTTAAAATTACTGAATTCTAAAATGGAATCCCTCCACCTACATCATCAAAGCGACATACAGTTGAAGATAAAGAAACACTCAACTGATACATCTTTCTGACAGTTTAAACGGCCATTCAACAAAATAAATGCGTTATCAGGGATTATTAATTGTCAAATCATAACTATTGTGCATTTTTTATGGATTTTGGCCCTTTTTTTCAAAATGGTTGCTAGGTAACAGTTGCGGAAATACCTCTGTGTTATATTTTCTGCTAATGTCCATCCAGGAAGAAACATTATAAACTTTACGAAAACTGTCAAACTGGGGACAAATAGGCAAAGTGTTTAGTAAAATATATATTCACGTTCACTACATTTAGTCAAATCTGATGTCTAACCAGTCAAATAGACTTTAAATGCATTCAGCTTTGTAGAATATCCTTATTGCGACCCATTTAAACGCCTATAAATAGCCTTTAAGCTGCTGTTCTTGCTCTGGTATGGAACATGAGGGCTGGTTCTGTTGCCGTATTACTGACTGCAGGAGATTGGAGTTCCTGTCTGATTGATTTACCAGCGTATTGACTGGCAGTTGACTGATGACCCTATCTTGTGCACGTGTGTGTGCGTGTGTGTGTGCGTGCGTGTGCGTGCGCATGCGTGTGTGTGTAGGTGTGTGGGTGTGTGTAGGTGTGTATGGTGTGGGGAGTTCTGTAATTCACATGATCTTCTCTACAGTGATGTATTGAAGATCTATAGACATCGTATGGAAATGTCTGAGAGCAGGAGATGTCAGTCGAAGTTGGAAATCCCCCTTCTGTTTTGTGCTGTTTCTGTTTCGTTTATTTTTGTTCCTTCGCCCATGATTATTTGCATTTTAACTGACAGTATGTTTATCACAATTTTTAAGTTGCTGTCCAAATCCATGTATGTGCCTTCATGTGTAATGTATGGTGTGCTTCTTGTTTACCTCAAACACATATCGATCACATAACGATCAAACGGCTCTTGAATATTCATTAGTCTTGATGTAAAGTTGATTATTAAGCATGCATTTTTTTACTCAAGGTTAGACACATTGACATAACATTTTGACCTCCAGCTGCATACGTTTCTCACTGTTCCTTCTTGATGTACAGATCCGTACCACTGAATTTGGCTGTAATCGTTTTAATGTTTTGCCAAATGTATATATTTTTTAGTTTAATTTAAATGTTTTTTTCTTTTTTCTAATGAACACCTTCTCTCTTTTCAGATGTTTCAACAACTTCATTTGACTGGCGGCCATGAGTGCGCTGCCCTCGGGGAGCTCCTGCGGTTACGGCGAATGCAGTGTGAGGGGCGGGGACACTGGAAACCACGCCCCCCGCAGTCCCCTCCCCTGCCCCCCACGCTGCTTTGGACCAACAGGAAGGCCTCTCCATGACTGAGGTTCCTGGTAGAACAAGGATCTTATGGACCAAGAAACTCTGATGTCAGTCCCACATCTTCTCGGGATCCCCAACCAAACGCGTGCACATATGATCGAGTCTTTAAGATAAATGTGATACAGGCTAGCATTTACTGTATGGTACTTTTAATCATCAAAAAAACAGGGGCCATCTCCTTGCATTTGGGCACTCGAGGCTGTTTGGATGTTGTGGTAGTTTTCTTTGGTGTTCAAGGGTTGTAGAAGTAAAATATTAAAATCCCCCTCCGGTAGCTGTCATGTTCTACCTGCTGCTCACCGTGGAAGTCCACTCTAAACATGGTGCTGCTGATAATACTTGACGTGCCGTCCCGTGATGTGTCTCTGTGCACCTGTCGAGGCTCAGATCATTCTCAAGTTTACAAGAGAACCATCGCCTTTGAAAGCTCGACGTAGACATGGGACCTTTTCTCCTTTTCAGGGACACAACTCTTTCAACTTTGGGCTCTCTAAGTGCTACTGCTGCCCCGGCAACACGCACCCAGGGTCAGGCTAACCTCAGAACAATCCCACGGTGCACTTCTCCTCCCATTGTCACCATCAGCCTTTGAGGAACAAACAAAAACCTGTGGCCAACATCTGCACTTACCTTTACTATGAAAGGGTCTTTGGTTCAGTGAGTGCACTGCAGTCATGTTGTGTTACATACTGTATGCTTTAAACACAGACTGACTAAGCTGAAGAGACTATTTGACCTTTTTAAAGTTTTGTGCACAATCATGCAAAATTGTGCATGTGCCATCAGGAAAAGGGGAATTTTGTAACTGAGGTGTTAAATCAGAAGTCTGATTATGAAAATGTGGTATAAGTAGCCTCTTTTCTGTATTATCTTATTGTGCATTACAGAACAAACATGTAAAATGGAAACTGCTCATTCAAAAAATAACTTGTTTATGTTACAAAGAAGAAACTTTGTGCCAAAGGTAAAGATGTGTTTGAAACTACTATTTTCAGGCACATAAAAGGAAATACAATTGTGTACAAGTCCAGTGGCCAGAGCAGTTGTAATATTCTCAGACAGTATGTTTACATACTGCATAAATGACCAAATCTGAGCCGTTAGTGCTGTTTACTATTGACTCAGTTGTCTATGTAAATATGTTGAAAGGAGGAAACACAGTCTGGTCTTGAGCCCAGATGAACTCAATTATTGTACAGCTGTCCACCACAGTGGGTGTGTCCCCTCTATCTCCTCTGTCTACCCTCCTGTCCCTTCATCTTTCCCCCACAGTAACCTCAACAAACAGACCCATGTGGTCCCAGCCCTTCTCTGCTCCCCTTTCTGTGGATCATGGGCGTTTCTATGGTGATGGCTCTGTAAATAGTGATGTGTGATGAGTTGAACCTTCACTGTAAGGACAGGCACAGGGTTTGGACTATTGCAGGGGAGCCGGGTGTTAATACTGTTTGTGATTGTGAAATTTAAGAATGTCTTGGGTTCGATGCAATGACAGAGGTTAAAGAAGAGGTTTATTTTAAAATGTGAATATCTTTTTCTGAATGATTGTCTAAGGCTATGAAGTTGTTTATATAGTATTTAATATTATGTTATTTTTCCTGATGTGTCGCTGCTATGATGCACAGCAGACAAGTTCACTGTATATGGATGTTCTATTGCACACTGTTTTTGTATTGTGTCTGTAACGGGCCACGTGTGTCTCGACAAACTGTTTGATCTTTGGAGATTGGATCAGAATTGTTAGAGCCACAAAGTATCGATAGCTGCGATTGATTTCTCATTCCCACTGATCACCCACAATGTGTCTGATTGATTCAGTCTTACAAATCAGCAGTGCCATCAGACATTGATCTCAAGTTGTTGTTGGTGCATGAAGCTGCACAAAATGTCCTGAACAGCGAAGGTGAAGACCACTGGCATTCACACGCAATGGAGCCTGAGCATTACCGGTATATTTGGACTGATTGAGTGAATGTATGCTATGCCTTGCACTGAAAAAATGCAAAACATGTTCAGGACTGCTTAATGTAATAAATGTTACGGATATGTATGCAGTTCTATTTTTAAGCAAGCTATTAAGCATTTGTGTTGTATTTTAATAGATATAAATTTATATTGTTACATATTGGGGATGTAGCTAAAGTGCAGCGCTTTATGTTTGACATATTACTGCTCAGAAGCCTTTCCATTTAAAGCTGTGTTCACAAGAATAACGAAAGAAGATTAAACAAGGCATGCATATCTACATATACTGCATATGTGTCAGCTCATTTCCAAATGCCACTCACCTCCTGTCCATCACACTCCCAGCACGACTGGTGGCCATCTTCTTACCAATTGTCTGTCAGGAATCTTTACAAAACAGTCCATGCGTGATTGTCTGTTGTTGGTATCTTAATATGGGTACTTCACTGCCTTTTAGAATTTTTATTTATCCTTTTTGTTTTTACATACTATGGAATACCTGCATATGTATTATGGAACGAAAAATATATTTCATAATGATAATGTTTCCCACTGTTTTAGAAGTACTGTACCTGTACAGCAATAAAGCACAACTGTGTGAATGCCAGTTTCACAGAGGCTCCTTGTGTTTTTACTGTGTATTAAGTCACTGACTTTATGTTCAGTGCTGAAGGGTAAAACTCAATGAGCCAAACTAATCCTCCACATAGGTGTGAAATATGCGCAATTATTGCTGATGTGCGTTGGATTATTGTCAGGTATTAATCAACATGTTAAGACAAGCATGGGTTTTGTTAGCTCCAATAACTATGCTGAATGTCTTTCTCCCCAATCTGTCATAGTGGGTTAGAAGAATGTTTCCTCACAGCACTGCTCACTGAAAGCCTTTGAGCGTGGGAGGTGTTTGAGGAATATGTGCCACTGTAAACGGGGAAGCTGATTCACACTACCCCAGGTCAGAGCCTGCACCAAGACGAGCTGGAGGTACACATCTTTACTTCAGCCCCACTCTCAGAGAGTTGAACAAAGTTACACAGCCCTGTGCCTGTGTACCAGGGCCCAGTATAAGGTGCTACACCTTGATGATGGGGGAAACCATCAACTATAACAGTATTCACCCATACTCTCTATCTCATTTTAGGTGCTCCAAATAGCCTTTATGTGAGGAATATGAAGTTCATCTGTGTTCATGAATCTAAATCTCAATGCTCACTGTTTAGAAAGCATGCTGTAACTCAACATTGCTGTAGTGGCAGCTGGCCATTATTTATTTTGGGTTGAAAGGTCCACCATTACACAGAAGGAAGGGGTAAATGACCAAGAGGTAATTTGGACCTTACTGCCCCCTGATGCTATACCAATAATCCCTGAATCACACACAGACCTCCATTCCAGGCTCCATTTAGGGCCCTGCTGGTCACCTTTGCCATACATCCCTGTTCTTCTGCCTGCGTCTGTTATCTGCTATTACTCAATTTTATTGATTCTTCAATAAACGCTACACCTACAACACTTTGAGTACCTTCTGCTGGTTTGTTGTAGTAAAGTTTTATATTAAGATTGCATCCTTTCGGTTTAGTGCACAGAGATGTACAAACTCCTTCCCCCTGCCTCATGCTTAGCAACGGTTGCTAAGTAGAGCATAACCATAAAAGGACTACACCGTGAAAAGCACTGGAGCAGGCCTTGGCACATGTGAGCCCTTTGACTTAGTTCCTTGATATGATTAAGACAAGCCTTGACATCATCCTTTGAACATTAGAATGAGGCCTATATCTGTGTTTTAACACAAATCACAATATCGTGTTTCATTTGGAAACCATTTCTTCTGTATCATAGAATGTTGGTTTCTTAATTATATATGCCAAATAATTATATAACATACTACTTTATTTTCATTCTTTTTCTTTTACAAACCACTTGACTGAATCTTGACATAAGTCCATTTGAGTTTGTTAATATTTGCTAAAAAGCCTAATTGAATACCAACTTAAGATACATTCTATACAGTGTTTTGTTATATTTGCCCAGCTCGTCATATACTTAAGCATTGTTTGTTTTTTGTTTTTCCAGAACCCCGGCCGTACTGTCAGGTGTGTGAGTTTTGGGGGTTCAGGGGGTTTTGGGGGGGTTCGAGGGGGTGGGAGATTGCATGAGGCCTTGTGAAGAAAGCTTACGTATTGATTAAACTACCTTGTATTGGTCAACAAACATTATCTTCCCACTAGAGACAGTTTGATATACAGTAATGTTTGTCTTTCTGTAGGTGCTCTACAAGACAAAAGAGAAGCCCGCAGTGGACCCAGGTGGTTCAGGGGCTTCCATCGAGACCATTTGAAATGCCATGGAAAACAGGAGTAAACACGATTTCCATCTCTATTGATTGCTGGACGCCCGTTTGAAGCTTTGTGGGTTTGTCTTGACTTACAAACAGCCTGGGGGCCGGGCTGCCCCGCTCTGATCGATGCTGAGAAAAGGCAGGCTGGAGCTACGGCACGGGCTGTAAACCTTCACCAGGTTTATGGGCCAGGGTTACACTCCCAACATATGCTTGTACCAACATCATTTAGGGCAGTGTAATGTCCATCTGCAGACCCCACTTAGCAGCCTACTCTAACCTCATCTCCACCCAGGGCCCCTCCCCCACACACTTCCCCTGTCCTGTTTTGACCTGCTGTTGTTCCTTCTCACCTCTTCACCCTGTTCTTAAGGTAGCACAGGCTGCCATATAGTGCTCATAGAGCGCATAGAAATCAATAGCATCATCTCTACAGAGTCTCAATTTTCAATTAACGACTTTGAAGCCTGTGTGTCCAGACACATCCATCACAGGAGAGCAGCCTTGAGCTTAAACACCTACAAACCACACCGGCCTATGAAACAAGTCACTTATGTACACTATTAAGTATTTTTTAAGTATGTGGTAGCAACATAGTTATAGCCATTAAGAGATAATTAAATGAAGGCATCATATTTTCAAATCAAATCAAATCAAACTTTATTTATATAGCGCTTTTCATACATATAATGTAACACAAAGTGCTTTACAGTGCATTAAAAACATTCCCACATCCCGTTTCCCTTCCAACCTCCCCCACAGCCATCCAGCCCACTCAACCAACCCCGCCCCCCCAAAGGCAGTCACATATACAAACCTGTACATTCACACGCACATGCACACACACACACACACACACACACACACACACACACACACACACACACACACACACGCACGCACGCACACGTTCTAAGAGACATGAGGCTGAGCACAGATACACCAGCTGAACAAGCATCATCAGAGGAGCCGTCTGCACCAGGAGCAGAGTCGGCCACAGCCACAGGACACAAACTCAGAGCCCAGAGATGAGGCAAACACCTCCACCAGGGGCCCATGAGCCAGGGCCCCACAGCCACAGACGACCGCCGCTCTCGGTACAGAGGGCCCCTCAGAGGAAACACTGGAGAGTCTAAAATGAATAAAACAATAGATAAATATTAAGAAATAAGTCAATAAGTGGGTTGAAATAGAGTAAAACTAAATAAATAATAAATAAATACAACTAAAATGCTAGGCCTAAGTTAAATAAACACAATAAATAGGATAAATAAATATATTAAATGAACTAATTAAATTAAATATTAGTCAAAAGCTAAACTAAAAAGGTGGGTCTTGAGCCTGCTCTTAAAAACCTGAACGTTCTCTGCGGCCCTGAGGTTCTCCGGCAGGCCGTTCCACAGACGAGGGCCATAGTACTGGAAAGACGCCTCGCCGTGAGTGTGTTTGAAACATAAACAATATGAACACGTTTTTACACACCTCATTAGTTATAAGTTTAACTTAACAATTATTTTTAAAATGTGTGTTAGTATTGTGTAATAAGACACACATTAGCAAGACATTTCAGGTCTGAATCTACAACATGATAGTGTAGCCATGCTAACAAGGCAGATGTTTATATGGAAATAATTCGAACCATAAGAATTTGATGACCCAGTGAACTTTCTGGTTATGCTGATGCTGAGCCACTGCTATACCATCTCTTTGGTCTTTACCAGATGAAAAACAAAGTAATAAATCAAAGACGGCACAGTCGCTCCTCCATTATACAGTTTAAATACCGTTTGCTGAATAATTTCTCCTTTATGGCACCCATCCTTTTTAGTCAGCAGATCAGCTGTCAGGAGGCTGTGTGATGATGAGCATAATTAACAGAGCAATTAACAGGATCGTTATGACGCGGCCGAGGTCAGGCGGAGGAGCCAGACTCGGGACATGTACAAGAGTGTGTGCGAGGCAAAGGCTCCTGGGACATCGTAATGAGACGTGAGGTGTCTGTGTTTGATTAGAACCACCTCCGAGGACAGGGGCGGCGGGCATTAACAGGATGAATTAAGAACTGTCTAACTAAAGTGACTAAAGTCAGTCAATACACTCTGCACTGTATTCACAGGGTTTTCCTTATTTCTGCTCTCGTAGGCCACACTGGAGTATTACTGATATAAAGCATTTCTGAAATCTCTGAAATTATGTCAATAACCTGTGTCTGGTTTCCAAGGCAACCGGGGGCCCCGTCAATGCGGCATAACTATTGTACTGCATTGCTGCGTTCCCCCTTGGGCCGCTCTCCGAGGACCTCCTCCTGTATGTCATGTTTACATTAACATCACCCACTCCCAAGAGCAAACATATGGCTGCACGGCTTTATGAACATGCCACTGTGGAAAATACCTCCAACTGGATTTTTATTCATAAATAACGATCAGCCCCATGGAGGTGTACTTTCGGCGGTGCGATCAATGTTGCAATACACAAATCATTCTTTTGAGGTTAAATGAATTAAAAGTAAACACAGCTCATTAAATCGCTTTGAAAAAATTGTTGATTGATGTTTTTGAGAGCTTAGTAAGCAAGCTTAGTGTTGACTTGTTGCTGCATTTTACACCAATCAACTACTTAATGTCATATTTCAGCGACTATACTTTTCCCACATTCTCCACTTGGTAAGTGGAGTTTCTGCTCAGAAGATTCTATTCAAAGTTCACATTTTGGGATTTGGGATGATGCATGCATACATGCATTTGAGTGAGTGTATTAAGATCAAGGGTTAGAAGTTTTTATGCATAAGACAAGGATATTTTGTTGTTTGTGAAGGAAACTTCAAAAACGGCAGCTCTTGAGATTTGCGTCCATTCAAATTGTGATTTAGATCAAATTGTAATTAATCTTGCAGCCCAATTTCTACTATTGTCATTCTACTAAAATGAACGATAAGAGCCAACCCCACGTCGGCCAGCTATCTGAGACAAGTTGTTGAATGTGATGCAAACAGATTTAAGCCGATAGAAAAATCAATGAAAATTTCACTTTTTATGCAATTCTTGTGACATCCATGAAAAAGTTGGTCATTCTCTATTCTCGCAAATGCGTGGGAAGAGGAACAGGAGCCTAAATGGGTTTGCAGGACCAAAATAGAACCAAAAGATGGACAGGCGGTCACCCTAACTCCACACCACTTCACAGGAAAAGCCCCAAACATTTCAGACTGACTGAGAGATCCTTCTGTGTGCTCCCCCTTTTCAAAGCACCTATCACCATCATCCACACTTCAAGCTATAATACTTTTTAATCACGCTTTGGTTAGCTATCCAGGCAGCCATTATGCAACTAATTAACTCACTTAATTGTCCTACTAAACAGGTATAAGTAATTTAATTAAAATGGCTGGGTCCTCTTTACAGGAGACCAATAAACAGTGCTCCAGTCAAGTCCACCCTAATTTACCTTAGAATTAGCATGCTCTGTATGACACATTCTTATGCAAACCACTCGCACAGACAGCACTGTGATGGAAAGATATGCAGTAAATATGCAGTAAATATGCAATCATGTGACTGGGCTGAGAGAAGACATTGCAAAATTCTGAAATTGGCAGTTCATGTTTTCAAACCCATAAATATACAATGCAATTTTAAAAGCAGTTCCGATTTGCATCATCATTTCTTTCACTTGTAGTTGTTTTGTAATTTGTGGCTTGTCAAGCGTTATCATAACATTAGCATAAGAGGAAACATCATCATTATTATATTATTATTATTATTATTATTATTATTATTATTAAGGCTCGAGGACCAAAGTGGCCCCTCCCACTAGTGCCAGAGCCCTATCGTAAGTGTAAAATTTTGAGGGAAAACGCAAAATTCAACTAGTAAATAATGACCAAAATGTATTTGTTATCAAAAATTAGACTTTTGTGAGCTAATTTTGAGTGAAGACCCCGCGAAAAAAGAAATATCGATTTTCATGGGGTCAATGGGAGCCCGGCTGTGAAAAATGTCAACGTAGACAAATGAAAATTTAATTTTTTCAGAATTCAATGAAGTAAAGTAAAATCAAATCCAAGTGAGATTCTACTCATTATATAAAGTGTTATTGAAATATATGATCTATTACTAACCTTAACTTGTACTTAAAGGTGCACTACATAACTTTTCTGAACTCTATGAAGATGTTATTCTTTTGTCTGGAATGTTTTACTGTATCTATCAAGTATTTATTTCATCTCCCCTCAATGCCTTTACAAAAAACAACAACACTTACTTACACACCATGTTTAAAAGCACACAATGGAAAACCAGGGTACGCAGAGCAATAACATATGCACCAAGACATGTAGGTCCAACAGAAAAGTTACACAGTGCACTTTTAACTTATTTATTTAGTTTACAGGGGCTGTACCTGATTTTTATTGATTTTTATAATTTTAAATGTGATAAACAAAGTAAGTAACAAAGTAACAACACAGATCCTGTTTGTTGTAAAAGCATCTATTGGGGTGAAGACGAGACCATAGCACTTTCTCTGCACCCATTTAAAGAGTGTTTTATTCTACGAGAAGCAGGAGAATGCTAATGTGTGTTAGCTTTTTCACTTGTGAAAAGTGCTTATAAACTCATTGTAGTGCATAGTTAGCATGCTGGGACTGCATTAAGTCAGTGAGCGACACATGTGACTGTAAAGAGTTTGAAAAGAACTAGTTCTGTTTTTCATATTTCACAACAGTAAAAACACATGCATCTCCTTTAAATAGTTTTCCAAAAATCTATAAGCCAAAATAATGCACATATGTTTCAACTCAGGGCCTTTCATTGGTCTTGACTTTATCTTTTCCAAACAAAACATTTCTCTTCCTTCTCTGTACTGTACTCTCCTAAAGATCTAAACAACAGCCCTCAAAGACCAATTACCTGCATCTATATGTTTAACCAATAACGCTGCATTGCACATGGAGCCTTGAGTCTTTTGCGCAGCCACAGAACAAACACTGCATGACGCACAGGGCAGCGGCACACGGGGGGCCACCAGAACCAGTCGGAAAATGTAAATATGTCATTTGTTGAAAGCCTCTAGCACATATGTACATACCACACTGTACATGTTAGCACGACGCCCAGCACTTTGCTTGACTCAGGATTTGCATATTTAGAGTATTTGCATATAGTGCCGCTCTTCTGGGAAACTTAAACTATGGGTTGTTGTGCACTCACCATTAATAATACATTGCTTTTGGCACTTAAGAGCTGTTTAAGAACCATCCCTGCTCCTAATTCTTCTTATCTCATCTGAAAGAGTGACATGTTGATCTTGGCATTAGGATAGAAGAATATAAAATGCTACTTGGAATATCACATACGCTGGCTTGCACACACGGCAGCAGCTTGTAGACCGGTTAGATTGTGCAGCTCCCAGAACCATTAGGATTAGTGCTTTCGGTTAATATGAAATGTGTTTAACTAATATTTGCAGCCTCAGTAATTTGCCATGAATTCAACTGCTTGGAAGGAGACAATTAATTCCCTGTTAAGTATCACATTGAGCCGACATGCTTGCACTGTTTCAATTAGATTCTGTGTTACTGGGTGGGTTTTCTCAGGCCAGACGTTCAGGCAACTTTGTAGCTAATGTAGTCAAAATTCCATCAGATAAAGTCAGATTTCTAAGCGTACCTCTGTACCCACAGCGACTATGAATGAGTTTGCATTTTTGTCATGGTAAAAGACAATAAGTGATACAATGGACAGGATTGGGTTTGAAAAAGGACAAAAGTTGTAAAGGCGAAAGGCATTGCGTTGTCATTTTATTCTTTCAACATATACGTACAACAGCATTGTCCAGTCTGCATTAAAGGTGTTTTATTATTTAATTTAATTTAATAAACCTGCATCCACCCATTTTATATACGACATTGTAACTTCAAAGACAGTTTTCTCAAAATCCAGATCGCTCCTTAAAGTAGCACACACCAAAGTTTCCAATCTTGTGCTTAACATAATGTTGATTGTACTGAAAGATTTGTTGATATCTAATTCCAAGCCTGATTTATTTTTTCAGAAAAAGAGTTTACTCAAATGCTAAAAATGTATCTAATCTAATACGTTTACAAAATGAACAAAGACATTTAAACCTGGCTCTATCCATTTCCGATGTGTATGTCATTTTTCCTTTTTTGCTTTTTGCTTTTTTACCAAGAACCTCTATTTTTCTCTTTTCATCTGCAGTGTTTCACCTTGATATGGAATCTTCAAAATGTTGTCCTTCTGAGCTATAAGAATGTTGACTCAGAGTTTACTGTTGTCTCTTTGCTATAGACGTTTCACTCCATTGCTCCCGGGTCTGTTTGGATTTACAGTTCCTTGAAGTTCTCAGAGATGAAAAACACCATAATAAAATCGCTGTTTATTTTATTTACAAATGCACCACTGGGTTATCAAAATCCTCTTTCAGTTTGAGACATGAGTCAGGGTCTATTCACTGGTTTGTCTCAAAGCATAAAGACCTCCCTGTTGTTTTAAGGTTAGGTCATTTGACAGAAGTCCTTGTAATGCTTGGGTCACCAGAACACTTTAAATATTCATCCCACAGTGCCACAGAAAGCACCAGTAGAACTACAGTATGAGAAATGATCCTGCGAGTGTGAGGTGTGCTCTGCTGTCTGACTCATATTGCTGTTGTGTTTGCTGCAGAGGAGCACATTTCTAAGGCATAACTTCTCAGGTATTCAATGTTTGCAATCATTGTCAAAGACTAGAAAAGAGTTTGCATGGATGAGGTCTGAGTACTGCATATCTAAGTTTTATAGGGAAATTTGTCCTCCACATTTGACCCATCTCTTTTGCAGGCTCCCTTCTCTGAAACTTACTGCAGAGACCTTGAAAAGGATCTTCTTGTTGTGAGTAAATGCTGCACTGTGACCATTTGCATTTAGTTATATCATAGTAATTATAGACTGCTGTATTGTTATGAATGAATGATTGATAGATTTATTTGATATCTGTATTTCAGAATTGTTTTATAAAGTCATACTGGGGTAATTTCGATTTGTCATATAGGTTGACGTGGTAGAACAGGTTTTGTCATCTGCACGCTGGAAATCAAGATGTTTCGACTGCCATAAGGAAGTCATTTTCAATCAACATCTCATTCAATTTCAATCAAATGACATTTTCAATCATTACCATGCGTTTTGGGACTGTCCAATTGCTCACAAATACTGTGCTGAGATTGATATGGCACTGCAAACTGTTTTTATATCACCATCCCACTTAATTTCAGAACTATGTACAGTGATCCCTCGCTATATCGCGTTTCATCTTTCACGGCTTCGCTGCTTCACGGATTTTTTTACAGTGCGGATATTTTTACAGTGCATCCACTGAACTTCAGCGCACGCACAAGAACGGGACCCTTTGACGAGTCGTTCATTGCAGTTCTCAGATATAATCGAAGGTGGCGTATCCGTTTATAAAAATCTTCTTGCTCAGAAAAAGAAAGAGCGCCAACAACTAAAGAAAGACTCGTGCGTCTTCAGTAGAAACAGAGGCTACAGCGAAGCGGAGTCAGGACGAAGAGGCACAGACTGTGAAATACACCACTGACGATGTTTACAACCTTGTATTACTATATTAAAATTATTGTTTTAAACAAATTTTGGGCTTTAAAACAGGTTTTGATTTTTGGTTTCATTCCATAGTTCAGTATTGCATTGTAAAATAATAAAAAAATAAAGCTGTGACTACTTCACGGATTTCACTTTTCGCGTGTTATTTTTGGAACGCAACTCCCGCGATAAACGAGGGATCACTGTATTTGGGCCTCAAAACTCCTGCCATAGACATACTACATTTGGAGCAGATTGTTGGAGGCAGGGAAGAAGGCTGTTACTAAAAAAAGGATGACGCAGACTGTTCCAACACTCGAGGATTGGACTGAAATTGACTAAATGGGACTCATATACGGGACAATATGTAGACAGTAACTGGATCACGTGCCATGTGTTGTGTAGCATATCATGAAGAACCCTGAGATATAGTGGTCATGATGTTTTGCATCCTGACTTGCTCCAAGCATTTATCTCTTTGGATTGAACTGCACGTGTCAGGCCAGGGGTGTCAGATTAGGGGGAAAGCATTCTTGTTTACTTGTTTACCCAGGGCAGGGAGGGGCCCTCACAGAGTCTGTAATGTGAATTTTCCAAACAGAGAACATGCAGTGCGGGCTCACCAAATTGGTTTGAACCCCGGAGCCAGAAATTCGTGCTACACCCTTGAGTCAGGCTTCACTCCCCACATGCATCACTACTCCCTTGAACTGGTTTAGCAGATGTTCTCACAGTTAGACCCTTGTCAATTTTCTGTCAATTGTCAGCTCCACATGCCCATTTTTCCTGTATCAAACACACCTTTGAGGTCTGATTAATAGCTTGCATCGTGATATATTCCACATGTTAAAAAGTAAAAGTTGTCTGCTGCATTATTCACTTGAAAATCCCCTGTCATTTTCATTTAAACCTTATCTCCCTCCTTTATATGAGCTGTAAAGTTGAAAGCTGGAGTGTGCCGACTGCAGAAGTGACTGACACGGCACTTCAGGTCACCTTGCTCTGGTTTGAAAGAGGTCTTGAGAAGCACTCGTAGTTGTTTGCCACTTAGCCAGCGGGGCTCATCGTTCTCTGTGTCGGGAACACAATGTTACGCAGCTGAAAGGTGGGCTTAATTTGGACCAGTGAGCACCCCGCGTTCCCCCCGAGCTGACAAAGAAGCACGGGGAGCACCACTTTTTTTTTGCTTCCCCACACTCACAAAAACACTACCACACACACATATGCAAGACACAGTGTTCCTCCCTTGAAGCAAATATACAAGTTCTTTGGAAAGTTTTTGCCGATAAGAAGTGAAAGTATGCTTTTATTACCACTCATAATTCACAGCTAAGCCCACGCTCAATATAACATTTCCAGGAGTCAACACAAATATATGTTCTGTTCCTCCAAAGAATTCACTCCATGCGCACATAAATGCGTAATAAACCAATTGGAGTGCTTCGGTTCGGAGTCATGTGTTTTCCAATGTTACAGAGACAATACGCAGGCTTATCCGTAACCTTGGCGACACACTGTATCCCCCCGCGTGCCCTCCGATGATTGCTCTGAATAAGATAAATGCAGTAAATGTTGGAGATAGGGGGAAATTTAGAAAAAAGACAAACAAAAAAATACAGTCAAACATAGTGACATGGATGACCTTCTGACCCAGAGATGAGGGAAATGTGTGACGTGAAATACACAGAAATAATAGAAACAACAGATATATTCGATCTATGCTGAAGAATTTCTGCAGTGGTGCAGTGGTTAAGGGCGTTGCACATGTGTGGTTACTGTCACCGCAGTGTCATGAATTTGTCGCATTACTGCCCAACTGAATAAAGCCTCCCAACCAAAATGTTATTTTTAAAGACTCTAGTCTAGTAAATTCACAGTAATAAATTAGCAATACCAGAATCAAGAAGATATCTAGTGTCTAGTTTGACTCTGACTCAAACCCATCGGGACGCATTTTTCAAACGTTACTCGAGTGCAAAACAGCTAAATGCGCAAAAAGAAGAGCAAAAACCTGATGCAACTGACATTTTAAAAGGACGCAGCCCAGTTATGAATATGCAAAACAGGGCATTTTTGCCAACAAGCACAAAATTTGAGGCCATTTAGAGTGTGTTACCTGATTTATCAAAATCTACAGGAGCTAAAACTCAATAATAATATGCGCTGGAGAGACTGGTGCTACATTTTTACATGGGCTTACTGTCTGTCCCAAGTCCTAAAAAGCAGAGACTGTGGGGTCCAATCACGGCAAATAAGGATCCTATGAAGCATGCTGTTTCTGTACCACTCCGATGCAAAAGGTGTCTTTGTGCATGAATCACAGTGTGTATCATAGTGAGAAAATAAGTCCTTGATTCATCAGCCCTGCTTAACCTGCAGTTAGAAGTTTTCCCTGAACTTTTTTTTATCTAGGGCTGTACTCTCACAGACAAATACAGAGGCAGAGGCACTCATGTGTTTTCATGTAAATGAGAGTTCACATGAACTCTCATTTACATATTAGTTTTGCAAATGAAATTATACCAGAATTTTTCAATGGAAAAGCAGGTGCGACATGGCCACAAAGATTGATCTAGATTAATAAATGAGGCCCTCAGGGTAAATATATTTTAATACATGTTGCATGGCCACTTTCCAAAGCTTTCCGCTTTCCAAAAATAAAAACATATGAATGACAATGCACGGTTTGCAACAGTGAAATGGCACGATAAAGAGGCAGGGCTTATCAGTTCTGCAGTTTTGAACAGGACATCAGTGGATTTGTTTTTACTTTTAAGCTGTTTTAGACCAATATTGCGGTTTACAATGAAAAGCTGTAAAATTATTATCTACTTATATTATTGTTAAACACTGAAAACCTCAGAAAAGTATAATATGTTCCCTTTAAATGGTTAAAATGAAAAATCAGTGGTGGGCTTGTTCTATTATAGTAGTGAGTGACTAGCAGTAGTCGCAGAAGCAGCAGTGCCAGCGAATGTGGTATAAGTAATAGGGTAGTAACTGTACTTTTTACAGCGTTGTTGTTAGCATAGACTTTTATCACTTTCCCACCTCTGCAGATATATAGGTTATGTTTGTCGATGCTGTTCCGCCTGTCAGTGTCGTCTAGACTGAGAGAACAATGTGGCATCTTATATGAAATCATGTTAATAGTATAGTCTCAACCCGGTGGTCACGGTATGGACCCAAAACAAAGTGTCCTTTATTTAAGTAAGCTATAACAACATACCCCTCCCCCTCCCCTGGTCTCTCTTCGTCCACCACCACAGACTGAAAGGTCAACTCTGGAGCAGCGTAAAGAGGAGCAAACCCTGGTCAATGAGTTATTCCAAAGTTCAATCAGATTCAAACGGGGCCCCCCCTCTCTCGTTCTCTTGTTTGTGTGTGTGACAGAATGAAATGTTTTGGGATTGTGGGTAATAAGCATGGGCTGCTACGTTGACCCTGAGGCAAAGCAACCCCAGGGTCAAAACAACAGGAAGGAAGTCACATGACCTGGAGTTGGGAGGGGGGTGCACGGCGGAGGATAAGTTGTTCTTGTTGTTTTTACTCAGCTGGTTTGAGTCTGTGCGGAAGACCCAGTGTTTGGCCCGAGGTGTCAACGGGAATTAAAACATGATAAAGAACCAGAGCGATTCTCTGCATATGCATAGGATTCTTTGAATATGTATGTTACGTATGTCTTCAAATCTCACGTAAAAGCAAAGGGAATTTAGTCTAGTAATTTAGGTCTATAATCAATGTCATTTTCCAAAATCTGTAGTTATTTGGAAATCTACAAAATGTGTAAAATAGTGTTTATTTAAAAAGGGACTTCATGTGTGTCTTTACGAGACACGTCCAGGTCAAGTGGCAACATAAGCAGTGGCCATTAATGTCACAAGTTATTGGTCCCTGTTGCCCTCGCTGAGTATTCCTGTGATATTGGGTCGTATAACAGTGGCTTGTACAAGGTGTCTGTTTATAGGACGGCTGTTAAACTTTGGCCCGTTTTGTGTGAGATCACTGACAATCGGATAAGGTCTGGACAAGCCAATTACCTCCAGCTAACATCAGATGTTATGTGTGGACCCTTTTAGTGTTTTTTAAGTCGTTCAGAGTGCTCCAAAGCATTATGTCATGATTTATTTTGAAGCTTAAGATTTACATTATACGAATAGTATTTGCCACCAAAACTGCAAATGATGTGAAATGAGAACAATCATAATTTTGGCCACTGAGTGACGGCACCCTCTATTAGTCGCACACTATAAAACAGGAAGGTCTCCTTGTGGCACAGTTGTTTCACCCACTATCCCCAAGTGTTTTGATCCAAGTGCTGTCGCTGTGAGTGTGAGTGCTTACTATACTATGATACTATAATTAGCATAGGACAATAATGTCAGTGCACAGATAGAAAACAATTATGTTGTTCTTTCTCTATACATTTTCAATATTGGGCAGCATTTCCATGTTCAATCATCAGCAGAATGACTGCTGTAGTCGATACTGAAACAATGGCAAACGTCTGGAAAGGTCATCGTTCAGTAAAACAGCACCTACACTTCAATCCAAGTTCATCTGCTCCACAAACCTTGTCTCCCGCTACAATACTATGGATAAATGATTACCTTTTAACTCTATGTCCATTAGAATAACCTTTATCTCCACTCTCAATGGTGACGGGTGGTGTTGTTCTTCTGACAAAGCTCCCTCTGTCTGAGTCTATTATCCAACAGTTTGGTCTTCATCTTTTTAGATCTGAATCGATGTCAAGCTCAAATGGTCGTGTACCCGTACGTCCTTTTGTTCATTCCATTGACTGTGGCTGGTCCAGGGAGAATCACAGGTGCTAATGTCCACTTTGTAAGCAGACAGAGATGGGAAGAAAGTAAACATTTTAAAATACCAAAAAAATAAACATGGATTCGGCCACAACTCCTTTGTGATGTGTTTGCTGGATTCTCTTTTTCCAAGTTTGGGACAACACAATACATTGACTTTTGACACACTTATTTAACAAAATGACACAATTTAATATTTAATATTTATACAAAATAGTATAAAAGGATACAAGAGCGACAAAATATTAGTAAACATGGCTAATCTTGAAAATTCAACTCTGTGTGTCTTGCCTTTCATTGATCCCCTCAATGACCCAAGGCATATTTCCTTTGTGTAAGCATTAAACATGGATTGTGTCTGACATTGACTGACATTTAGTGACATTTGGACATAATGTGTCTGGTATGTGGAAGTGTCTTGAGCTGTTTGGGTATCAGAACAGCTTTCTGTAGCCCATGGCTGTGATCTGTCTGCTCCGTCTGCACTGATAGCCATCAGAGGAAGTCTTTATGACTTCCGTTCAGGCTGAATAATCATTGTTCATGGGCTTGTGCTTACACGTGTCCCGCCCCGCCCCGCCGTGTCCTCTGTCCCATACAGGAAGGAGATTATTAGCTTCCTGAGGAGCTGAAGGGACCGGCAGTGGACACTAGATGAGGTGCTGATATAGATTGGCGGGTCGGAAGCTCCACGTATCAGTTACAATACATCTCAGGAGAAAGTTATGGGCAGCAGCTCATATACAGTGATGTGGAAGGATTAAAAGACAAAAATAGCCTGACTGATGGGAAGTGTCAGCCCCGAGGTGTTCCACTAAAATCACTCAAAGTCACATTTGTGGAGAGAGGCCGGAGAGAGTGCGCGGCAGGAAGTGGGGGTCAAGAGGTTTTCTGGACGACAACCACAACAGTCCATTACGAGTGGCCCGACCTTCAACCCACTGCCCCCCTCCACACACACTCACATGCACACACTATAGGCCTGCACTGCTGCTGTTTGCATGGCCCCTTATCAAGGCTTTGTGTTTGAGGCTGTCTCCACAACAAACACTACAAAGTGCCGCTCCTTTTATCTCCCATCTCCTGATAATTATACAGTCATGTTCCCAGTGTGTGTTTAAACTGTGGATTCCTTACAGGGTCACAATGTACCACTTATTTTCTCCGTATACTCAATAACACAGCCATAAATAAATCCAGAAATGTCTTATTGATATCACTTTTGCTTTTCAGGAGCCTGTTTTTCACCATTGGAAGAGGCAAAACAGACAGACCACAACTCTCACTGTCACCCACATCAGTCCGATCCAGCTCTAAACGCCGCAGTTCTGTGCCTTTCAAAACATATGACGTGCTTGGCCTTTTATTATGTTCCGGACACTGTTTTTCCTCAGGCTGGAATGTGGACAGGAATGTGTTGTTGCGCTGCTTGTTCTCAAAGAGAGAGAGAGAAAACTATCCCTCCATCAAATAAAAATCTGGTGGAATAGTAAAGGATCAAGCAGGGATTTTGGATGGAAAGGTTGCACCATGCAGTTGACCGCCCTGTGTTTTTCATTAAGTGTGATGCGTCCTGCTCCTTGGACTTGCGTAATAGGATGCTATTGGCCCAAGTCAAAACACTGCGCCCGCTCCTCTTTTTCCATTTCAGGCTATGTATACTGACAACTGTCCTGACTTCAGCCTATGGATAACAGATATGCAAAGCAACAAATGTTCTCCACTAGTCACTATGCACTATCCCCTTCAAATTATGAAACACACATTTTTTATGATAAAAAATTCACATGCTTTTGTTGTTTTTTTGCATCATTATGTTGTTCATTACTTTAGTAAACATTAAAATGTTGTCCAGATGCCTTTGAAAGTTTTCCTACGATTAGGAGAGCCTTTTAAAAGTCATTATTTGCGTGTGTTAGCTCACCACTGGTGGTATCACAGCCAAAGTAAATCAAAAACAAGTTGCAAACTACTCTTTAGTAATGGGAGGGCATCCTTCTTTTGAGCTCGTGTTTAGTCCTCAATAAAATGCACACTTTCTTCAGGTGGCAGATCGGTTGCATCATCATCAGAAGGTTGGCAGTCCAATCCCAGCTCCGACCAACACTGTTGGCGTGTCCTTGCCTAGCCTCCCACAGTCACAAGTGAACCGGGGCTGCCAGAGCCTTAACCTGCATATTGAGGACACATACACGTTTTTCTCATTCTCAGTGTGTGGACAGGCCATGCCTCATGTGAAACCTCAGAACCTCCAGAATAGGCTCGCGGAGTGGCTGCACTGGCACTGATTCATGAATGGTGCAGGCGCTAGGCTTTAGGTCTTGACTGTTCAGATCAGAGAGAGGACGCAGAGGTTTAAATACACTGGATTTCAGCTTTGAAACTGGCATCACAAATGAGAGATCATATGAGGTCATGCAAGACTCATTCTGCTTTCTGATTGGACAATTTTCTTGAAAAGTAAAATACAAAATGTAAACATCAACAGCTCTGAGATCATGTTCAATGTTGGTGTAATTAAGAATAAATCAGCATTACAGTTGTTATCGGTGAAAGCTATATTTGAAAGCTATATTTGAACATGTTTATCTTGTATCTGGGGACACACATGTTAATGAAATTTAAAATCAATATTTTGCATATACTTCCTTTAAGTATAAATGTGCTATGTAAGTACACAGTTACAGCCACATGTCTGTAAGTCAGCCTCAGGGCAGCTGTGGCTACTGCCGCTTACCACAGTGTCAGCATTAAATAAATGAATATATTAATATAAAGGTCCTTTGTCTGTCCAGATAAGAGCTTTAACAATGCAACAGAAGTATTATCACATAAATCAGTGTTAATTACTGGCAAGTGTTTTGATGACATTTTTGTCCAGTCATTTATCCAAATGTCTTAAAGCATTGTCATTGTGATGACATTGAGCAGCTGATATTGGATTTGTCTACTGCCAGAGGGGTGGCCCTTTGGTCTCTTCTATCTGAGAATGCTTGGTTGTCCATGAGAACGTTTATAATGCAATCCATTCACCAGAGATTATATTATTTTATTATACTGTAGTGTATTATTAAGGAAAGACAACGCCGATAACAGAAAGCCTAAAAGCGGGGTCGTCTTCCTGTTTGTCCATGTGTCTGTGTGTGATGGAGTGCTGGCACAGGTCGTTCATTAAAGCAGGGGATCACCAGCTCTTTCAGGGAAGGCCTCTGATTGGTTCCCCAGAGACCAGGACAGTGATGAGGTCTTTGACCCTGCAGCATGTTTTTTGAGTCCAAAATAAATCAAAGATGATCTATCGGACAACGGTTTATCATTTATGTGGATTTATGAATGCAAGTCTTGGCCACTGGTAGAATGGAGACAATGTTTTCAATTATAAAACACCACAAACTATGCCAGCATGAGGCATATTTTGTGGTGTTTCATACCTCCCACAGGGAATAAAATATCTGCTGCTAAAACCATCTGGAATAATTTTGATAAAAACATATTTGTAGTATGTCTGTTTGCCAGATTTATGTTTTTTCCTTAGTGTTAATGCATCAGATGATAACCAAACAGTTACTTGCTTCCATGGAAATTCCCTAGAATTGAAGTTCATCCAATGTCAACCAATGTGATTATTCATACTTCTTGGAAAATTCTCTGGAATCAATGACCAGATGTTTTAATGTTGAAGTGAAAATAACTGACATATTCAAATGTGTATGTCTCTGCAGGTTCATTCATCAAGACAGCAGTGCTGAGGGACCTATTTGTCCCCAGCAGGAAGACCAAAGGGTGAGGAATGAGGTCTGGGAGCACCCTTCAGCGTGTCTGGGAGCGCCCCAGAACACCCAAGATGGATGTGTTTGGGAGGGGTAAATGGGAAAGACCTGGTTCAAAGCTGGACAGAAGCAGAGACTAGTAGAAGAATGGTGGGAAGAGAAGATGAGCTACGCCTGACAGTCCCCCTCTTTTGATCCGCCACTGAGTGATGCTTCTTTCAGTGCGGTGATTGAGACCACCTGGGGGGCGCTCTGAGGGTGTGTGTGTGTGTGTGTGTGTGTGTGTGTGTGTGTGTGTGTGTGTGTGTGTTTGTTTGTTTATGAGCGCATGGGGGAGGGACCAGAGATGCCTGTCAACCTCCCATAGCCCTCCACATTAGAGTGACTGAACCAAAGTGATGGCCCACATCCAGACAGTGTCAATGTCCACAGTGAAGACAAGCAGCTTTCATTACCGACACAGGAGATGATGCACCGCTAAGCTTTTGTTTGTTTGTTATGGCTGTCAATTAAACTAATGGCTCATTATAAAATTAACTCGCTTGAAAAATATTTCTCAGCGCTATTATTCCGAGGTGTTGACTTCATTTGCCACGCCTATATTATATTGCTTAACCGTGTCTTCGGCTAATTATTTATTTATCTGGTCTTCCCTCCTGCAGCTTCCATCATTCATATCATTCATATGTGGTAATTCCCAAATGAGCCGGCCCCTCCCCATTCACTTTTCCATGCATAAGCATTGCCCACACAGGCCTGTTTATCATCTGCCAATGTTTTTTGTAAACACACTCACACTCACTCACACATACAGCTATGACCTCACTGAGGGGTCAAGGAAGTCTTTATTTAATTCTTAACGGCAAATGGCAGATTCGTGTTTAGTAGTTCAACTTAAAGTGCATATAAAAGGCTTGACTGACAATTTCATAAAATGTATACAGTTGACATATTTTTATTTCTCCCGGTTTGATCATTTTGGTGGAGTTTTCATTCTTTTAACTAGGTTTTTGAACATTATTAACATAACAAAACATAACAAAACACAAAGATCAGAGAGAGCAGGAATATAGAATAGATAAATAAATAGAACAGCATCAATGTAAAATGAAGGCACACTCGGTTCAAAGGAAAGGTCCCATTTTGTCCAAACTGGTGAAGTTAATAAAAATAATTTAACTTCCTGGTTGGACATGTGCAGGCAACACATTTTTCCCAACCCAGTAACAACAGGCACTTAGGGGGGACAATACATTATTTCACAGTTGGTCAGTATTTACAGAGTACCTAAAGTCCCCTAAAAAACAATTGGTGGTTCCATACGGATTAGGGTTAGGAGCACGTCATGTGGTTCAGGTCAGGGCTTTGGGACACTGTTAACCTGTCACAGTGGCTGGCAGCAGATGTGACATTAATAGAAGTAGTTACATAGCATAGCTGTTACATAGCAACCATACTGTAAACAATGGCCAATGCGTGTTATTATTTGACAAATTTAAAAATTACATATTTATTTTTACACACAAATGTTTAAAGTAGGGCTGTACAATATTATGTATATATTATGTGATACAGCTGTTAAATACTGAAATGTTGATACTATTTTTTACTGAATTATTTCAGATACATTAACAAAACACACGCCTTAATTTACTAAAACTCCAAAATAAAAACTAAAAGCTAAACCAAGACTAATCAAATAAATTCAGCCTTTTTTTTCCTACAAGGATATTTCTGTTAGACAAATGGTTGTTCCTGATCAGTGCGTGAGTCAATATTGCAATATTAATACGTTTGCAATATATTGTGCTGGTATAGTTTAAAATTGTTAGTTGCCTAAAACCCTGCCATGTGCACTTGAAGTCTCACCTTAGATTGTCTTATTTTTTGCTGGTTTGGACTATGTTATTTATTTGGATCATTGTAGGGTATTTTATTTTTCTATGTCCTGACGTAATACTTGCCACGAAAGATTTACGTCAGTCATAACATTTTCAAAGTAAGTGGTAAACAAAACAACTGCCCGTCAGTCCAAAGAATATTGAAACATTAAAAGGCCATGAAGTTCCCTTTTGCGGAGGTCATTGTCTCAGTTGCCACGCTAAAATGCGTCACAGCCAAGATAAGACGTAAGCCTGGAGAATTCACAACACTATCACAGAGGAATATAGCGATAGGGGCGACACAGCCGATAAGATGAACTGGGGCATTTCGGTTACAATGACAAATGCATTCAGAAACAGGGATGCCAGTGAGACTCAAGGATAGCAGCTTTTTGTTTTTTTGGCCATTTCAACATGTGAGGGTGAGCTCTGTGCTTGTTGTTAACATGTGATCCTAAACACTTAAACAGCTCGACTCCCAGTTTGTCTGTCCGTGACTCGAGGTGGTGACCTTTCAATAATGTATGGTATGCAGGCTGGACAAACAGCTGTCAGCCCGTAAACATCAACAGACCACAGTGCTTTCGTTTCCGGCTCTTTTCAACACTGGGATTATCCACGCAGTCGGCTGAGGGGGAAAGAACTGTTAACACTGTTACGTTTGTCATGTTTTTAATGTGCCATTCTTTTTAGGCGGTTCATGTTTGATAAACGTTCATGATGTGCCCCACCTCAAGCCCAAAAAAGCCCAAAATAAAATGTTGGGTCACGTCACTGAGACTGAGACATGTTTGTGTGTCTTGATCCACCCATTGCAGAACTGTCATTGAGAGAGTATAATTTCATGTTCAGAAACCCCAAAATCAAAGTCTTTATTGTACACGATTATGATATTGATTCAATGAAAATATGTAATAACTAAACATTCAACATGTAATATGCATACATTGTTAAATCTGCTCTGATGACAAGAGTTTATTGTTTAATTAGATGCAAAAAAGGGAATATGTGTGTGTGTGTTTTGCTGTTTGGCCTGGAACAGACTCCTCAGGCTGTAATATTCTGCAGAGAACTTATCTAAGTTCTGAAGTATGTTTTCAGCTTTCCATTTCCATGGAATCTTGCGCGCAACATTCCACTTCCAGTAAGGTTAATAACTAAAACAACTAAGTAGTGGGGGAAAAACATAACATAAAATATAAAACATGTATATTATTATCATTATGTTCATCATTATCATTATCAATAACTATAATAATAACAATGATTAAAAAAAAAACACTAAATAATTAAATAAATCAGCCTAAAGTTAAACTGAATGCACATACATGAACTTAAAACCCACTGCAAAACCGTACTGGACCACATTTCAGAACACCAAGGCCAGCACAGACTTTATCCAGGGGTCTTCGCCGAGTCGACACACCAGAAACAGCCCCACCCGTGCCGCCCCAGTAAAACTGCAGCTATGTATTACTCAGACCAACTTGATTACAGCACCAACTGTTTCTTTTGATGTGGGGGAGCAGATTGCCCTCTCGGTTGTGATGAACAGTCGTACCTGTGCTTGAGAAGACACGTTTGTAACCAGGCCCCACCCAGAGCAGCTGTAAACACACACCTGCCCGGTATGAGTCAAGTGGGCGGGGCCTAACCTTTTACTATGATCTCATCGCATCGCTTCCCACTCACTCCCACAGCTCTACTCCTGAGCCTTTGTCCCGTCCGCCCGTCCTGCCCCTCTCTGCTTCTCCCTCTCTTTCATTTGATTGTTTTCGAGATGCTGTTTTGTCCATGTGACCTGCCGTCAAACCTGAGAAAAGAGGGCACGGCAAGACAGGAGCCAATGAGTGAAGAGGATTGTTGATCACCTGTTGTTTGGCCAGGTACAGTGGGATCAGAAAACTAGGCATTGGATGGCGTGGGAAGTTGGAAGTTGCTTGCAAAACAGCTGTTAGTCAACTGGTCAAAAACATCCTATACACACAAGTGATGAGCCACCACTCCTACTCACACATTCTTGTAAAATCCATGCTGGGTCAAGCCACAGCGAGCAAACACTGACTCATTTCTCAAGACTTCTTTTTCTGGGAAACAGGAGTAAAACAGCGCTATGACCTTTCCAAATGCCTAAATCAAGCAGGATTAAACTTGGCCAGGGTGTGTTTTCAGAGTGTGAGACGAAGCAGTGTAATTTTATATCACACGCATTGCATTTGCAGCTTTTACATGAACAGGTGTATGCTTTCCACATATATTTCTATAAGATGAACAATTTTTTGATTATCTATATAATAAACATGTCAAAAAGCTCTTTAAGTAAAAGTGAGTGGCAATGATAAGGGTTTTAGTGTTTATATTTGAAAAGGTCTACATAAAATGCTAGCTAGATATAATGAAGTAGTATAAGTATTACTATGCAAGTACAACTACTGTCGAACTAGCAGCAGTGGTGGTAAGAGCAACAGCGATTGTTGTAGATGTGCAGAGGCATAGCAGAGTAAGCAACAATAACAGTAGTAATAGTAGTAGTAAAACTTGTAAATGAAACGGAAACTATGTTGTTTGTAGTATAAATAGTGATCATTATAATAGTTGCAGTTGTGACTGAATACATAAAATAGTAGTAGAGTGAAAAGCAGCAGCAGGAAGAGAAGATTTTCCTGCATTTGCAAAATTTTGAATACAATACTTTAAGCTGCAATGTCATACTGAAAAATACAGCGTGCATGTAGAATAGGTCAACTTGTTTACACACTTTGAAAGCTTCTTCCTCCTCAAAGCGTAAAAAAAGAAAACGAGAAGTCACAGTTTCTGCCTTCTCACATTTCTCCTAAAAGAGGAAGCCTGGCCTTTGTTTACCTGCACTTTTACGGGCCGATTATGCAACACTGAAACGATGACACAACACCGGCCATTCAACTGTACAGAGTGAGCGAGCAAGGTGAGAGAGAGTGAGAGAGATAAGCCCTGTCTTCACTGAAGCTCAGCCAAATAGGAAGTGTGATTTGAATAGATGACCACAACTGGAGAAGGATCAGTTACACAGAGGTGCTGAGGGTTAGACTGTGCAGTATCGACAAATATGGGGACAAGATTCCACTGCACAATCCTATCAGAATATAGAGGGATCCAGGGCCCACCACAGCATACCTGAAGCCTGTATGTTTATGGATGATCCCAGGAAATTCCAGACTAGCAAGATGATTTTTTTTCTTTTTTAATGCAGGGACACTGTATAATAAACAATCAAAAGCAAAGAAAAGATGGTTCGTTCGAAATGTAGTCTCTGAGCAGGTTGATGTAACAATTAACATACAAGTTAATTGTTTACATGTGGTCCCGCTTTTGGACCAGACATTGCAGGCTTCTGGTACTAGAGCAGGGGTACAGGGATAGGGGTACATGAGGGAGTATTTGGAATGGTTTCAGGTTTTAAAAGAACATAAAAAGTACTTTTATCTGAATTTATCTGAAAGTGTAACTAGCTGTAAATGTTGCATCTCTCTCTCTCTCTCTCTCTCTCTCGCTTTCTCTCTCTCTCTCTCTCTCTCTCTCTCTCTATATATATATATATATATATATATACATATAGATAGATATATAGATAGATATAGAAATCTTTATCCACTTAACCAAGACATTTAATCAAGTGAGTCTTCTACACAGACGTATCAGTTATGCAGACTATGACATTTAAAGGTGACACTGTACCGATGCACTTTGGGGAGCATAAATTATTTAAATAATCTTTTCCTTCAAATTTCTGTTGAATATGTTTACCTACATTATACCATGCCTGGTTCTGCTTGTACTAAAAACAATACTGTCTGTTTCTGGGCACACACACAGACACACTAAACTGCTAATGTAGGGGTATGAGTGTCCCAAACTGCTTTTCCGGAAGAAGCCATTTCCTCTGGAGCTTCTGCAGGTCTCTGGACATACGGACCATGATTCCCCAGAGCCCTCGGCTACTTTACCCCGGTCTGCTGTTGCACGGCCAGCTGACGCCACAGATGCAGACAGAGCAGAGGTATAGGTTACAAAAGTAGTAAAGGCTAAATAGATACATAAAAATTGTAAACCTCTTCAAAGAAAACTCTCTCATTAGGCATTGTAAAAAACGTGCGGTAACAGTAAAGGTAGAATTAGTATTTGAGGTCAATATTATACTACTTCTATGGCTCATAACATATTCTTTACCCATTCTCTACCATTTAATAAGACAAATAATGTGCTGTAATTACAATTCAAGACATTTCTCAACAAATAAGGTGTAATAAATGTCCATGGGTCAAAAACGGCATTAAAAAGTATATGGGAGAGTGATGTCAATTGTATATTACAAGACACATGAGGGACACATGCCACAAGTACTTTTGATAAGCTTTGTAGGATTGTCATTGTTTTTTCCAATATGGAGGAAAGAGTTGGACGTCGTGCAGTGCTGGTTGCCATGTGACCTGCCCAGGTCACTCGGGCTATGTCTGCAGGGAACAAAGGACAAGTGCCCACATGAGCAAACCTGTGTTCAGAGGTGACATACACCTGCCTACTTTAGAAAATGTGGAAAGAGAGGATTACAGTGATCCCTCGCTCTATCGCGTTTCATCTTTCACGGCTTCGCTGCTTCACGGATTTTTTTTACAGTGCGGATATTTTTACAGTGCATCCACTGAACTTCAGCGCACGCACAAGAACGGGACCCTTTGACGAGTCGTTCGTTGCAGTTCTCAAATATAATCGAAGGTGGCATATCCGTTTATAAAAATCTTCTTGCTCAGAAAAAGAAAGAGCGCCAACAACTCCCCATAACCTGCGCCTTCAGTAGAAACAGACGCTACAGCGGAGCGGAGTCAGGACGAAGAGGCACAGACTGTGAAACACGCGAGTGACAATGTTTCCAACCTGGTATTACTATATTAAAATTATTGTTTTAAACAAATTTTGAGCTTTAAAACAGGTTTTGATTTTTGGTTTCATTCGATAGTTCAGTATTGCATTGTAAAATAATAAAAAATACAGATGTGACTACTTCACGGATTTCACTTTTCGCGTGTTATTTTTGGAACGCAACTCCCGCGATAAACGAGGGATCACTGTATGGAGAATGATGCGTGCTAGAAGAAAGTAAAGAATTAAGTAGTTGTCTGTAACTGACTATATGTGTCAATTCTGTTAATGTATGCTTTACTGTTTTTGTTGTTTTTTATTTATTATGAAAAGAATCATGAATATTTGAATGATAGAATAAAAAAAATTGTCCTGCAGTGACAGAGGAGATTTGCTTCATGCAGACTGCGTCACACTGGTCACACTGTGTGCTCTGGAGGACTGCTCTGTCTGACGCTCATTAGCCTCTTGGCTGCGGCGGTACAAAGGGACAAATCAGAAGAGTGGAACAGATCCACCTCCAGGCGACAGCGCTGTGCTCTCTCGCTATCAAACATAAGTCTTACAGCTCTGTCTACCATGCATCTGCAAGGTTAAGTGGTGAAAGGAAATACCTGAATTTGTGCATTGTTTAATAAGAAAAATAATGCCTTACACTTTGCTTCACAGGTTTGCCCAAGCCTCTCATTCACTCCACACTCCACTATCATATTTATATATATATATATATATATATATATATATATATATATATATATATATATATATATATATATATATATATATATATATATATATATATATATATATATATATATATATATTTTTATGCCTTTTTATAAATTTTATTCATTGCTTTATGTTGCACCTACGCCGAAGCAAGTTCCTACGTTTGTGAATTTCACTGACAATGGCAATAAACGGTTTTCTGATTCTGATTCTGACTCGGTGGTAGCAAGTCACAGCCACAACTGCTCTGGGGCAGACTGATGGAAGTGAGGCTGCCAATCTGTGTCATCCACCCTGTGAAGACCACCAAGCATTTACACACTCACCACTTTCATACCAGTCGATGTGGGTTCAACTACAGAACTTGCTCCGTGTAGAAATTGAACCTCCAACCTTCAGGTTTGTGTACAAGCTCTAACCACTGAGCCACTGTTGCCTCTGAACTTCCTTCCAAACATATCCTTATTAATGTCACTGTTATGCTGTTACTTGAGTAATTTCTTGGATCACAACTTTGTACTTACATAATATTGTTTTGAGCAAAGGGTACTCTCAGTGCTAACTGCTAATGCCACAGTGATAATCATATCAGGCAAAGAGGAACAGTGGTGGTATTAAAATGATTGGCAATGGGTAACAGGAGAAGACCTGACATATTTTTGAAGTTACCCAGCAATCGCCTAATTTAGCAATAGAACAGAACAGAACATCCAGTAGACATAGAAGTGCAAGAGTAATATGTATGGCCTATCAGCAGAAGTGGTAATGTTAACAGTAGTAGTAGCACATTATTCTTTGCAATCTATGTGGTATGTCTGATGTTCTATTTATGGACTAAATTACCCACTTTCTACCACTTAATTAATATTGGCTATTATTGCGATTACTTTTACTTAAACCTATCTTGAGTAGACAAAGGAGCAAATCAGAATAGGCGTATGTCAGAGGAGATCGGCTCCAGGCTAGATCATCCATCATTGTGGTCTTTCTCCTTTAAACCGTGTGTGAAGTGTCCTATTCTTACAGCTGTTCCTGTCCCCATCTCTCTTTCCCCTTCTACCCCCCTCTCCTGTGTGTCTGGAGTACAAACATGTCTTGTAGCACACAAAGCTAAACAGGCTAGGCCGCCCCAGACAATTAGGCCTATTTCACAGCATTAATTACCATTTTAATTAACAGGCTTGCGAGAAGGAATAATCTGACAGCATATGGCTAAGGGTGCAAAACCATAATCCTATCACAGTGTTGCTCCCTCCCCAGCCCGTTTGTTTGGAGGACTGTTTGAACACGCCGTCTAATTACTATTGCAGGGGGTGGGGCCTAGGAGCCAAGGAGAAAAACAATAACAATGCTAATGCTGCAGGCACCGCTAGCTTATATAGGTCTATGCCTACACCCAGGTCTTGTGTCATCTCTCAAAAGGGAGGAGTGTGGCTTTAAAACATCTGCTGCCGCCTATTCAAACGAGACATGAAACGCTCGGTGGCTCTCTGATATATACACAGGGCAAAAACAAGGGCAAACAGGCACACGTGAGTTTCTTAAATAACATTATTTATTGCAAGTGTCTATAAAGACTTGGTACAATCTAAAGCAATGAATTAAGTTAAAATTATCATCTCTTAGTAGCATCACAATATTCAATCCGTATGAAATATTTACAATGAGAAGACAC
Organism: Rhinogobius similis; assembly: GCA_019453435.1. Classification (NCBI taxonomy): domain Eukaryota; kingdom Metazoa; phylum Chordata; class Actinopteri; order Gobiiformes; family Gobiidae; genus Rhinogobius; species Rhinogobius similis. Next base: position 23,592,938 of record CM033633.1, on the reverse strand, counting down.
AGCAGCCCATACTGTAACCTTTTAGATGCCGAATAAAAACATTATCCAAATGCAAAAAACACTGCTTAAAACACCAATAGGCTTAGCAAAACAAACAAAACAAATGTCAATTTAGAAGAGGAAATGTACAAACAGCAATAATTTGATTTTAACAAATATTAATATTTATACATTTGGTATGTCTTTGTAAACTAATTTTCAAAAAAGTGTAAATATTGCATATATGCCATTTGTGTTGTACCTATAACAATTAATTGTGTCAAGTAACAAGAATTTATCTGAAAGTCATTTTTAGAACAGCAATAGGAAATGTCCTCATAGTGGCATTTGTTTCACAAGAGTTTTTAAAAAATCAGAGCCAAACCATTTAGGTTAGCATAACTTAACAATTAGTGCTTTTGTTGTCAGAAAGTTCACTCAAACACATACAAGGATATGTACAAAACAAACAACATAACTTATTAACTTAACATCGCTTTTGCAGCAATGAAATTCTCACACTATGTACAATATAGGCGAAGGTTAAGTACCAGTGAATTCAGATAAATTAAGATACGTCCCCTGGTCTGTTTCTCTGAATGATTTTATCTGTTATAGATTCTACCTCAGTGTCTAGTCGAAATTGTGGTGGTGGTATCCGTTGACGCGTGTTCCCAGACTTGGAACAAAAATTACATTCAACGTGTCTTGTGTTACAATCGAGAAACTTGGTAAGTGCAAGACCATGCATTAGCCGTGGCGCGCCTGGACTGTCTTGCGGCCTCTTAGCTACAGGAGTGGCTCAGTGGAACAGTGTCCTGCCCTGACCGCACTGATATGCGCCTTCACCTGCCTTCACCCGCCTCAGCCATCATCTGGTGAGGCAGCTTCTCAGAGGGGCATCGCAGTGAGAAGTGAACCATTCTGTACTGGTCGTTCATTAACTACTAAGTGAGTGTTCCTGTTTGTTCCTGTCCCATGAAGAGGCGGGTGCAGCGGGGAGAGTGCTGAAGGTGCAGAGATGGGAGACCAGTTAGGCCCCATGTGAGCCCAGGGTCGACCCAGGACACGATAGGCTGTGACATACAACACAGCCTAATCCTCTAAGGGAAGGTCGGTGTGAATGAGCACTTCTTACTCTGTTGCAGTTGTCTGAATAAATATATTACTCTGCTCTTGATACATTACACTGTTCAAATGAAAACATAAAATAAATCTCATTCTACTGTGGCGGACATTCAGGCTAAAGTGATCTTTGATATACTCCGTGTTTATAGGTCCAAACTAAAAGATCCACCAGAGGCCTGGAGGATGGGTAAGGCTTTGGACAGGTGAGTTTAACACATTCACTTCTGAAAATAAATATGATAATATAATATTCATTTTAATTTTGTCTGTGTGAACTGGTACCAACTCGGCATATGGTGAGGTAGGTTTTCTTTAAGCAAAACTGATCTTAAAATCTTCACAAATGCCATTTTTGCAGAATAATCTCTTTAGAAATTCACACATTCTTCAGAGGCATACATACAGGATAAATAAATAAATATATGGAATCTGTATGCATTTTTTGCATGTGTTCTCCAGGTTTGGTTCACATATTTTCATGCAAGGGTCTTCTGGCTACCACCAGTTAAAAGTGAACATACATTGGTAAAATAAAAACATTGTATACTGCAGAGAGGTTTGCAGGTCTACGGACAGATATAAATACTTTAATCCCAAGTCCGTTTCAGTTCTGGTTAAGTACTCTATAACAGCAGCAGCGATGGCGCCACAATGTTTTGGTGCAGAGAAAAACAGAGGGAAATTTTTGTGGGTAAGGGTCAAGTGTCCTTGTTGTCATGGCGATGGCCATCCCTATGACCCTCAGAGGCGGCAAAAAGGTCAAAAGGTCGAAGGACTTGGGCGGCAGCACATGGTCAAGCTGTCGCCGTGGTAACAAGGAAAGCAGGGGCTTGGGATGACTCTCCATTTTCATTCTAAAAAAGAAGAAGGGAAACATATGTTATAGTCATTATTTCATACAAAGATCGACAGTGAAAGAGTTTATGATTTATGCATTTTCACATTAAAAACAAGTGATTTGTTAACATTGTAATTACATATTTTTGTGTTGATGACAAAAATGTAAAGAAATTAATAACTATTTGGAGCATTTCATCAGTATAGTGGATCTACAATATGTTTACAGTGATCAATTGTATTAGGTGTATTATTATTAAATTGCATTTCTTGCAAGTATTGTGATTAGATTTGCAATTTATGTTTTAATAATGATTCTGTTTAAAGTTCACACTTTGAACGCCTCCAGGAGAACTGACAAAAAGACTGAAATACGCCTTTAAACTAGTATACACAATTCCCATTTATTTCAAAACATGTTTGTACAGATCTTAACTACAGTCATCCATTTTTGTGCAGAATAAGACTGGATGTTTTGTTGTTTGTAGAAGAAATGATTCAAACATTGCAGCCTTTGTGAATTGCTAATTGGGTCCATTCAAATTGTGATTCCAATTTGATTGCGATTAATCTAGCAGCCTAATTAGCATATTATTTGGGGAAGCCCTGTATCCATATATGGAGCTTAGGCTCAAGTTAAACGACTGTTGAAACTGTGAAATGTGTAGAGGCTGCTCCTTCAGTCCTTAACCTGTTACTGTCAACACCATAAGCCCCTCCCCCTTCACTACGAGCTGAGTTAGCCGTCATTCAGGTGGTGCTCCTCCATGTGTGTTTGTGTGTAACCCCTGCACACCTCGTACATAGGCTCTGGTACAGCAGGTGCTTTCACAGCGGGGCATAAACACACTGGCATTTAGCAGCACTGTGCAGCTGACACCAAGCGGTCTCCAGTGACAACAGCCCCCCTCTCAATGCAGGTACCCCCACCACTAACCACCAAAACAATACACCGATCATATGTTTTGCACACAAACATACTACTATAGCTGCCTATTTCCATTCGGGCAGCATGATCTTCTGAGAATTATTTGGACAACAGTGAATCCACATATCACAATATCATAACATCATCGCCATGTTGTTGATGATATGTTTTCTCATCTGTGCAGCCTTAACCTCCCTCTGAAATCACCAACCCAGACTCTTCAAAGTGTTGCCTTTTCCCTCAGTGGAAAGCGGCGCCGACCTCTGACCCTGTGTACTTGTTTGTGCGGTTTCATTTGCATGCGGCGATCAAATGGGAGCGGAAGTGTCACACATAGGGCCTGCATTTCTCTTTCCCCCCAGTGCGATCCGGTCTCCTCGTCTTTCTCCGTTAGCCAACACAAGAGCTGTTTTCACAAAGCTGGAAGCGCTCGTCATTCTCTAAAACAAATCGCCCATTCACAAGGCGCACTGTTGTACCCCTCCTCAGCGACTCCCACCAAACACCAACACATGCACGTCTGTTCTCGCTGCCCGCCCCACTCACTCACTGCGGAAGAAACTGAAACCTAGTTTATTGACAATTAACAAGTTGAGAATTGATGACCAAAACAGTGCAAAGATAAACAAATAGCTGATAGCTGAATATTACAATGAAAAGTGTAGTAGTAGTAGTTAGGGCTAATGATTTTAATAGTAGGATCGTCAGGGCTTATTTTTTCAATTGGTAAAGTAGTCAAACAATCATTTAAATTCTACACTGAGCCTTTTAAAACACACTATCAACCAAATAAAGGCTGAAATATGGTAACTAAAGGCTTCTAGATAGAGAATACTTACAAATAAAGTGTATTATTTATGAAAATGTGAAATTGTTTATAATTTTTTTACATTTTGATTTAACAATTCCATTATGTGAGTTATAAAAAACATCTTTTTGTTTGTGTTTTAGAATTTGCACAGTCCAGGTAACAATTACAATGATCAAAATACTACAACTATTTATGATAGTCGACTACTCACAATAGATAGATTAATCCTTGCAGCTCTAGTAGTGATGTGTCAGGTAGGACATCTGACATAAAAAACTTGCCCTAACTAAATGAGTTACTACTACTTTCTGTATTGTCCCTTTAGGAAAGACTAAATCAACCCAAAGATATAATTGGGTGGCAGTAATATCAGTATAGAGTTAGTAGTATTTGTTAGATTACTAAACCCCAACTAACTACATTACTGTACGAGACCCACATTTAGGATCACCAAAGATCTACATGGCACAGGACAAAATAGAAACAGTTGGGTGGGAGAGAGTGTGGTGGAAAAGCACAGTAACAGAATCAACCTGACAGGCAGCACTGGGAATGCAGTGAGGTCATGGGACTCAGGGTCTGTGAGTGCGTGTGTGTTTGGGGGAACCATGGAGGCAGACACTCGGGTGAGAATGACTGAGATGTGCCAGGAAGCGGGGCTGAATCACTGACTGATTAGCAACCAGGTGGAGGTACAACAACAGGAATAAAGGCTACATGAGAGTACAGAGTTATATTTTGGCATGTTGTTTTTGATATTCTTAGATCTGATCCCTTCCAAACACAGCTCCATGTTAAAGGCACTGTACCCACTTTGTCTTAAAAATGTGAAAAAATAACTAGTTACTTTATTAATATGACGACTTTATAAGTGGTTTTCACAACTTTCACATACAAGAGCGAGTTCTGCCGTCAGAAGTAAAGCTAACAACAACACACTTAAAAAAAACTTTAATCTAGTCTTGTACAGGCAAACAAAGTACTTTATGTATAGAATTGCCCTAAATCATGTTTAAATTTCCATTTAAATTTCCATCATTCCTTGCATAACTATATGTATATCTATGATAAACAGATTTGGGTCATATTTCTTTCTGTCTAAAAATATATATAAAGAAAAAGTAAAAGATTTAGATATATATTTTTTCCTGTTTTAATTAACAACTGAGCAGTGGCCAAGCAGTCCATCCACTCACCACACACACTGCTATTGAAACAAATGCGTATCAAAAGAAAGCATGTGGGTGGGCAGCAAGATTTTGGGTGAGTGGGGTGGTGGGGGTGTTATTGAGAGGACGGGACAGAGGTCTGACAGGGAATGAACTCGATGGCTCCTTCCACTCCCCCCTCCCCTCTTCGATTACACATGGGTGCCCCCTATCCAAACTCACACAAACACACCAAGCCTGTCTTCATTATTTATTTAGTTCTCACAAGCTAAAATTAGCCGTGTTCCATTCAGGTCTATGACACACACACAAAGAGGTGTATTAGCGAGGCTCCATCTCCAAAGCTGGAAGAGCAGAGTAAACATCCCCACGTCTACTAATATGCCTTGTCTGCTCGAGTAGTTCTTGTCGGGGCTAAATAAATGGCCCCTTTGGAGGGAAAACGCTCCAGCTGTTTTTAAATAGCACTAGCAGCCAGGGGAATTAATCACACAGGCATTGTTTTTTTATATTCTTTAAATTGGTTGGCAAATAAGCTAATGTTAGTAGCAGCCGCTTTGTCCCCTTGCCTTCTATAGCTGAGGGGAAAGAGCCGGCCTGTTTACATTCCTGGCCCCTTGTGACTCCTCCCTGAGCTACACCGCTTTGACCTCTCCACTTCTGATCTCGACCACCAAAACAAAAACAACACACTTAAAACATTTTACACGTATTTATACAAGGTTGATATTCAGGATCTGCACGATTTGATATGACTCACTTTCTACTGCAAATAAATCGTAATAGTGCGTGTTATTTATTTATTTTCATTCAATTACAAACCAAATGTCAATTCAATAGAATTTTATGTTCACCTAAGTAGAGCTTAAAAATTACACAAATTCTTCGAATCAGAATGCAATTATGATGTGACTCATGACTTTGAACATACAGGCAATGTATCTTTGCCCTGCACATTGCGTAACATGCCACAGACCTGCTCCTACTGTAAGTCAAGAGTTGCCTAAAGTATTTCCACTCTATGACAATTCTCACGCAGGAACGCCTTGGGGAAGCAACACAAAGCAAATACAGCATAAAGTTTTGACAGCTTATGAATGGGAACTTCGCGACCTGAGCCTCTGAGGTGTGTCTGTGTATTTTAGCACACTACGCCACGTTCACTACACTCACGAGTCACTACCAGCCCGTCCTCAGCCCCACAGACAAAACAAGCCACTGAACAATGTCTTAATCCCAAAGTGAATGTAATCCGTTTTACCTCTAAGCTAAATTAAGGATACGCTAGGTTTGACTTTGTTGTTATCTAGAGCTGGAACATCCCGCCCTACTTCGCACCAGAGTTATGTATCAGATAGGACCTGCTCTTTATGTGTGTCCAGTGCAGAGGGGAGGATAGGGTATGAAACAGGTGAGAGGTGCATGCTGAATTTGACAAAACGATGCAAGTAAACATGCACTGACATAAGATGAAGATGGGCTTCATATGGGTATAGGATACAAGGGGTGAAAACACAGCTAATATTTTCATTTTTGTAATATGTTGTTGTTGATTTTGATTATGAGTATATGATTTTTTTTTTTTTAATTATGGATGGAATAGCTTGTTAAAAACTTACACAAACACCAACACCATTTTAGGACTTATTTATGACTGTTATTGCATATGTAGTAAAATGTGACAAAACCAAAATAAAGCTGTCATTTTATCTTCCATACCATTTATCAATTGAGAAAGAGCACCAAGCACTGAAAACAGAAAAACAAAGAGTCTGTATGTGTGTTGGAGAACAGGGGGCAAAAATCACATGATTTCTGAAAAACAGAAACCAAGGCTAGGAGAACTGAAGGAGGGGGAGGGGTTTAGGGTTCCTTGATACAAAAAAAAGGCTGCTTGGCCACGCCTCCACCTTCTCTTGTGTTGTTGTTGTGGCAGATGGTGGCCAGTCATTAGCGTATTGTCAGTGAAGGGCCAGATAACCAGTGAGCAGTGCTTGGTGAGGCAGGTGCAAAAACCCTCCGACTCTCTCTCCCCCTCTCCCCCTTTTCTTCACCATCTGCTGAGGCCGTGCATCTACGTGAAGGAAATGTGACTTGGGGTGGGCTTAAGATAAAAGGGGATTGGTTTCTTAGGTGTGTAAATAAAATACAGTGACAGTCAGTATTCTCCACTATCATGTGATTAGGCTATTTATGCCTACAAGTCTGTATTATGGTTTTATTTTATTTATTAATTTTTATTTTGTTTACTACTTTTAATCTATTTTATTGTTTAGTCTAGATGTGCAAAAGAAATAAAGTGGACTGGATATTAGAGCACTGAGCAACATATGCTGTTGTAAAAAGGGTTTAAAACAATCAATAACTGCATGTATTATGTATCTATAATAATAATTATTATTATTATGTAACTATTGTATAAATGTGCTTAAGTCTATCTTTTTAGTTGGGTTGATCACTTCTCTCTTACAGCTTCTTCATCATTTCTAGTTCAAATGTCACAAAGCTGGTACTGGGAGTCATGCCAGAAGGTGTGCACTGCAAACCAAACACCAGCCCCCTCTTTCCCTGCCGCCTTTTTCACTAGAACTCTTCATGTCAAGCCCAAACTTAAACAAAACATGTGTCACTAACAGACAAACCTTTGATTGTTCAGTCACAAGCACACATCTAGGTAAGCAGATATGCAGGTGGATTTACATATTACAATTAAGAAAGTTAAGAAGTTCATTCCCCACTGTCAGGTCGTTCAGTTATTTGTTTTTCTTGAGGCAGGATTAGTCACAAGCACTTAGTCACTACTTCAACATCTATCTACAAGTTAAGATTTCTTATATGTAATATAGTTAGTAGATGGGTATTTGACTGTATTCCTCATTTCTACAAACAAGTTGTTGCTGGAAAACCAAACAAACCATCCAACCTTTAACACCATTGTTTTTATCTCTCCTCCCCTTTCTGGGTCAAACTTGTCCAACCAAGTTTCGGAGTTTGCATATTATTTTTCAAAAACATAAAAGGTGAAAGGACAAAAGTGTCAGGAAACAATGGTTGGGAACGATGCCAAATGTTTTGGAGTGAAATGTGATGACACTGTACACCATGACACAATTTAGCTTTAGCTAGTAAGGATTATAAGTAGTTTAGACCTGGTTAAGTCCTATCTTAGTCCTGTTAGGCTTGGTTTGGTGTAGTATTAAAAGCATAAGAGAAATACTGAACTTTAACTGAAAACATTTAATCTCATACCATAGAATAATTTGTATTACAATGGAAAATGTCCCCACCTTTCTGCTACAACCACAACATTACCCAAACAAGTGAGCATTCATGTCTCGTAACAACCTTTGCACACTGCCCTGCATTCCTGCCCTGAAACTTACTACCTGACAATACACAACAACTGACTCACTTGTTTTTCTGGTGAACTCTATCACTTTTGTACCACATACCCTATTGCACTAATTACCCCCAAAACTAATCAACAAGAGCCAATTCAAAGACACAAACATATGACCAACCGTAATTAAAATCTTATATTTCACAGATCTCTGACTCATCCTTACCCTTTCTTTGGAAACAACAGCCACTTGTGACATGCCCCTCTTAACTCATCTCTCTTGCTCAAACAACAAATGAGCTGCATGTAATATTCAGAAATATATGGTCTCATAAAACATTGATACCAAATAGAAAATCTTTACTCATAAAGATTTTTTTTTCTCCTATCTACGTTACTTCATGCGTCACTGTGCTAGAATCAGAGGATTTTGAAACACTGACGTTGTAGTGAAAGTGCGTCACCGAGGGGCAGACTGGAGCAGACCATTCATACAAACAGGCTGCAGCAGTGATACCAAGCTAGCCTCAACAAGACAACCACCTCTCTTCTTTCAAAATAAAATTAAATCAGCAGCTAACCTGACTGTTGCTGTTTGCTGATGATAAATAACAGACTTCCTTGAGTCATATTAGTAATAGTAAACATATCCCCTTAGCCTTGAGATTTGTGTGTCAGGGGTGTGACGGAAGGTGACTAATCCTATCTAAACATCCCAGCCTACATCCTAGAGCATAACAAGTCCACTTCTCACAGTGTTTTATATATTGTAAATACTTCATTTAACACTCCAGTTACAAATTGTGTCAGTGTTACATAGTGGGGTGTGAAATTGATGCACTGAAATTGGTAGCAGTAGTAGCCAAAGACAGATACACTTAAGTAAAATGAAAATTGGTTTAGCATCACCATGGCAACAGGTAGCCTGCCTAATCTCTTTGCTGTGAGCATAGTAGCCCTCAGTCTACTATAAGCTACTCAGGCAGGCCTTGATCCCACACATTTTATGAATGAATACATGAGTTGTAGGAAAATGCTCACCTTTCACAGCAGTAGCGGTTTCTTTGAATCCCAGGCTGGCATAGGGACTTGTGTTGAATCCATTCATTCCTCCCTTGCAGCCACATGCAGCCTTGAACCTTAGAAGTCCATCACATGCCCCAAGATTTCCCTCCATTAAGTTTAAGGCAATATAGTTTAGTCCATTTTGAAAACCGGCCGAGGTCTCCCTGCACATAGGGCTGCCATATTCCATGTCGGGTCCATCTGACGCATGGACGCTGTGCGATACATTCTCAACAGAAGCAGAGCTGTGCCTCATTATGTCATGTGCAAACGATGGGCACACAGGGGCAACAGTAGTGGTGGAGGAGAAGGTCTCAGAGCTGTGCCTCCTCCGGCCTTGAGGGTCTGCCCTGATCACTTTGGCTCCTCTGTGCGGATCTAAAAGATTGACAGATAATGATGGGGCGCCTGAGAGAAATGAGTCCACTGGAGCTGGAGGTACCTCTTCCACCAGTGTGTTGTCCAGGCTGAGTCTCTGAACACAGGTGGTGGGGCTGGTAGGGAGGGCAGGGATGGAGACAGGGGGGAAAGTCATCTCTGTGTAATCGTCCCTGACCAGGGCAGGCGGACACCCCACCTGTGCCTCTGTCTCCACACTCAGGTCATTCTCCTGTTTGAGCCCCTGCTGTTCACCGAGCAAAGGGGGGGAGCTCAGAGCCTGGGGCTGGTGTTTTGGGGAGCTAAGATCACCATCAGAGGATTGGGGAGCTGTAGATTCACAGGTGGAAGTGCTGAAGTCAATGTTGATGTACTCTCCAGGGCTGCGGGGCTCAGAGGGCAGGGGGTGCTCACTCATGCAGGGTAAAGTTCGGAGGGACTCCAGTGCCAGACGCGTGGGTCGACACGCCCTGTTCCTATGGCTTAGCCCCCCTTCAACTCGAGCTACTCTTAAAGGTGTACAGGATGCCATGTTTAGAGAGGCACTGGTCAGTGACTCTCCCACAGATGCAGGACACGGGCTGGCCTCCTCTTCTATCCTCTGTTTCTGTATCGACATAAGCACATACTGGTCTGAGTCAGTGGAGCCTTTTCTCTGCAGCGGGCCCTTGAGTGCGTGGGGCAGAGAGCTGTAAGAGAAGGCCTGTCTTGGGTGGGGCTCTGTGGGGCTGAGGATGTAATCTGGTGGGGTAAAGGACACCAGTGGGTCCACTGGAGACATGTTCAGATATTCTCCATTTGCCAGCTTTCCTTCTGTATTGTCCACGGACATACGGGCCCCGCACCACATAGGCATGTAGCCACTGTCCTCCAATGAGACACTCCCAGGGGAGTCTGTGCGTGGAGCCAGCACAGTGGAAGAGTGTGAGCGCGGGTTTATGATCTGTTTTGGGGCAGAGATACACATGGGGCTCATTGGCATGTAGGAATCCTCTCTGGGCCTTGGTATCTGCGGTGCCACACCTGGCATCATGGGCATGTAGCCATTCTCATCTGGGATGCTGTTGGTACTCACTTGAACTGGCCTGTAGTCCTCTGGATAAATCCCTTTAGGAGAAGCCGTGTGGCACCTGCGAGGGCCCTGGCTCCCGCTGGTATTTGTGGCCCTCATTAGAGTGTACTCGTCCAGTGAGGCAGAGGACACTTGTGGGGGACCCCTCTGCTGGCGAGGGGTTGTGAGAGAATAAGTACGTTTACGGTAACATTTGTCCAATTCTGGGACCCGTCTGTAGCCATTCTGGTTCTGCCGCTCCATAACCATGTAACCATCCAGCTCACTGCCATCCCGGGATGGGGGTGTGTCCGCTCGAATAGACTCAGGGGTGTTGCTGCGAGCAGATAGAGGTAACCTGATGTCCCTTATGTCTGCAGGACTACAGCCATACTCCTCACAGGAGATGAAGCCAGCGTCACTGGGAGAGCCTGAGAAAGAGGCAGTGCAACTGGAGGGGCGAGGTGCACTGCTGTCAGGACAGGATGACAGGCTCACAAGGCTGGGGGCACCCATGGGTGGGGAGTGGGACAGTGGCATTGACATAGATTTACTGTGCTGGAGGGAAGAAGACTCAAATGTCCGTGTGGGGCGTGTTGTGATGGTGTGAGACCTGCTCAAGAGCGTCCGGTGCACCCCGGGACTAAGGGGGCTTCCCGTCACGGATAAGGGGCGTGTCATGGTGCCATCGCCCTCGCTGGCTGTGCGTATTCTGCACGAAGAGAATTTGCTCACTGGTGAAGTGGCAGCCATACTGTCAGTGCGTGACCGGCGGGGAAGCCCCGTTTGGCTGGGTGGGGGGTTGTTCAGGTGCCGCCTTGTGGGCACAGAGATGGGATTGGTCCCGGAAGACTGGCTTTTGCTGCGCGGACGGAATTCCGACAGCTCCTTCATGGCTTTCATTGCCTCTAAAATAGTTTCGTGGATGTTCTGCGCCACCACAGAGTCGTCTGCCTGCATCCACAGCTCCCCGGGACCCGTGGCAGCAGAGCGCCCAACCTCAATGAAGAAAAAGCTGTCGGAGTGGCCGCACCTCCGGATATTCATTAGCTGTAGAATGACGGAGGCGACCTCAGAGTTGAGCTTGACAAAGCTGATAGTCCGACTGGACAAACACAGTCTATAAACCCCTGTCAAATTTCTGCTGTGCCCCAAGCCTTTAGATTTTAAGTTGACTTGCCATACCTCCTTATAGGCTGCAGACACCGGTGTTATTACGCCGTAGCTCGCCTCATCAAACCCCACAAGAGAGGACGCAGAGTTAGACGCGGAGCCGTCATAGACTTTTCCTTCTGACATTAAATCTGTCAAAACCTGGTACCAGCTCTCCTGCTCCTGCTCGTTCTCCGCCGCAACAGCGAAATACTCGTCCTTGGTGTAAAGAGCAATGAGATACTTGTGTTTGGCGTCCGCTCTCTTGTTGATATTCAGACAGGAGTCCAGCGGGATAACTCTCTTTGCGGTCGACTTGTTTTTCCATTTCTTCTCGCTCTCGTAGTACTCCAGACGCGCGGGGAAACCGTCGCTCTGCTCCTTTAAAACGAAAAAGCGTCTGTGTCCGTGTTTCTGCTTCTTCAAATAGCCACACTTCTTCACCTTCGCGCTCGTATTACTGGGTAATATCGGCTGATCTCTCGTGTTTGGCGGACTCGCCATTCTCTCGTCTTTCACTTTCGGGCAAAACGCTCCTTTTCGTTGAGTTGATATTTTATTCCTCTACGAGAGCCGGTAGTGCGTCCGTCTGTCTTCCCGGTTAGGCAATAAATAACACATGTCTGCTGGTGTCCGAACCCAGAAGGGGAACAACATGTGACGATCCACACATCCAGCTCTGGTGTAGACGAAAAAAAAGAGAAGGGAAGGAGCAGAAAAAATACACACGCCGACAGTGGGCGGTGCGCGCTCAGCTCATTGGGCTCATTGGTGGAAACGGAGGAGAGGAGATGGCCCTGTTCAGAGCAGCAATGAGCGAGAGGAAACCACCTCCTACTATCACTGCCCTCTTCCGACTCTTTTGTGCGTAGTCAGTCATAACGCCAGTTTTATTTATAGTAGCATCAATCCAGATTTGGCTACTGCATGTTGCAGTCACTTTGTCATTCTAGGAGAAATCCAAAATTCCTGTCTATTTACAGAACAGCCTATAGGCTACAATTACACCAAAACCATGTTCCACAGACTGATCACAGCTTTTAAGAATAGGCTAAAGATTAGGCTCCATAACACGCGCGAAATGTTTGAACAGGACGTTCCCATCAGTTCACCTGATCCAGACAGACTGCAGCGCTACCTGAATGCAGCAGCTGCAGCTGTTACCTCGTGTCAACCTGGACCGCCAGAACACCACTGCGCACTGAATGGGAATCATATAGACTACATTCATCTCCAAACTCAAGTGAGACTCTCTTCATGTCATGTACATCCGCTCGTTTTTATTATTATCATTATTATTATTTTTTAATTATGAATATCCAAATAGACCATGATGCCCGCGGTTGATTCAGCATTAAAAGCTATCATCCTACATTGACGGCTAATGCTGTCCTTAAATCAACAATACTCCTTAAAAAAGATATACTGACGAATAAAAAAATGCTTGCTATTCCGTGTCCATTTCTACGTCAAAGTCTGACGGTGCGTAATGTGCCAGCATCACAACTGGTGATGATGTGGAGACTCGCTGTCTCCCTCACCACTTCCGTTGTTCCTGCGCACAAGTAGGTCCCTGTTCTGTTTGGAGATAACAGGCTGTACACACAGTGAGGCTATGTTCAGGTTATTTTAAGTTAAGTGTTGCTTAGGAAACACATCGCAGATGAACAATGGATGAAATACTTATTTTATATATTGTATTAATAAAATAAAACATGTAGGCGATACTACAACCTCATCTGTGGCGATGACTTCAGATCCCCACTCCTGCTGGCTCAGCACCCCAAACCGCCCTGTCCTCCAAGGCAAGGTCAATTACCAAGCCCTCTCAAGATCCATTATGCCTCCACAAGCAATGATTTGACTTCACACGGGCTACAACGGGTTAAATCAGGCAACATCATATTATGATGTGTCCCCCAAATCACCTCTGAGATATAGATTAAGTTCAGTGGCCACTCAGGGTGTGCATGTTTCCTTTGATGGTTTAAATAGAAGTGGCAGACCAAGATGCAAGTTTACAAGGCTCACATGTCCTCCCAAAGGATGTGAATGCTTCCTTGTTTGCTGGTATTAGGTTCCTGGGAAGGAAATGGAGTGCATTGAGACTGGATTGTTTTCATGTAAAAATACCCACATCTTATCTAAAGCTTGTCTTGGTATCTTTTTCTTGCCAACTGGGGCAGTGTGAAGTAGGAATCTGTTTATATGTGTGCATGCAATTACACAATGAATAATCTCTGTAATACTAATAGAATTATTTTTACTCATATTTATTTGGTATAACATGGGGGAGGGCATAAGCAAAATCAGCAATAGTGACATTTTGCGTCCAGAAAGAGAATGCCATATAAAAAGTATTTATACAAACAACTTACTTTTACCTTTCTCTTTCTTACTCTCCAGGCCCAATGCTGCTGACTCACAATTGCATAATCTATAACTTAAAAACCATTGCAGTGTCACAGTGAGTCACGATTTGTTTCATAAGCTGTGAAAAAGCAGATTAAAAACCGCAATGTGGAAGATAGGATTAAAAAGATTATGAGGTGGGTCCAAGCAACAACAAAAAAATACCTTCTCATCACCACCACCACAGAGGAGATAAATAGGCTGTGGGTTGTTATGGACATGCTGTTTGATGTCTGAATGTCCCTCCTCATTGACAATGTTACCAATCCCCCAATTGATAAACTATAGTAGTTACCAGGCGATGATAATAGAATGTGTTTTCTGAGCACATAGCGGTATAGATCCTTGCATCCTTTCTCATGTTGTCCGGTGTAATTGGCTCGATTTCCAATCAATATGCCAAATGTGAAATTGAAAATTCTCTTTAGGTTAATTTTTGCGCTGATTGATCTTGGTTGCTGTGTCGACCTGCAGGGGTGAATGATCATGTGGTGATGGGATCTTCATGTTCATCTGGACATTCGTACATGCAATGCAAACATATTGAGGCGGCGTGAAGGAGAATAAACTTTTCTTTATTTTAGTCAACTCATTATAATGAGCAAAAAAGTCATGTGTTTTGTTAAAATGAGTTTCCTTCATAGAATATTGGAGCGTAACTTTGGTTCATGGGGACACTCGTGACAATTATTAGATACAGATGACACAGATAAAGCATTTTGGGACATGTTTCTTTTTACTCCATCAATGTTAATTGTGTCTTCTTTTTGTATTTGTATGGATGATGACTGATGATGATGACTTCTTTATTTAGACCAATCATTCACATTTCTTATAATGTACATAAAGACATTAATTAAACATGACAAGAACAAGAAGGAAAAAAACTTGAATGCTTCAAGTTTTTCTTAATTATTTTTGCTCAAAAAGGAGTGGGATGAAGTAATACTTATTAAATCCCTTTTGATTGTGTATGACTGTGGAGTCAACATTTATGTAAGCTCTTAAAATGCTGCCAAATTCCTAAAAATGCAAAGTCTATAAATGTCTTTAAACTGATGTTAACTTGAGTGGTTTTCATTTGCCAAAATGATTTCCTGAAACCAGTTGAAGTGTCTTTATAGAAATTGCATTGCATTTTACTTCACTTTTGCCTTAATTCCGGAATTTAGAATGTTATGTTTGAAAACTTTTAATGGGTTTGTGTTTCCCCATTTTAAGTCAGTGTCAAATTTGTATCAAAATTAAATCTGCGCATACCCACATTCTTACTGCAACAACACGTACATGGACAAACTACATCTAACATACCATATATGACTTACTCTTTAAACAATATATTTTAAATCTGATATGAGCGCAACATTCATGAAAACACAACATTTACTGCTAATTAACTGGAATAAACAGATCAGTGCAGAGAAACATCGAGGTCAACTGATTTTAATGTAATCTTTATTGTATTTTGTGACAGCAGGTCCCAGATTTTACATGTCAAAAATAAACGTAAAACCTTCTTGACAAACTTTAACTAGGTTTGGCAAACTAAATGATGAAAAAATACGTATAAGTCATATTTGACAACTAACACAATTGACACAAATCATAGAGTCTAATTATCTTAGCATTTGATGTCCTTTCAAATGGAGCCAAATCCATTCATCTATCAATTGTTTGTAACCACATGTGGCTGGAATTATGCATATAATATTAGTATTAATGTGGAGAATAATGCATCTATATTGATATTTTATTTTTATTTCTAGTTGGTATAGATATTGCTAGTCGGCTTATATGCTGATTCTTTGCATTTACAATTAGTACAATAATAAAAATTGTCAGAGCTTTAATACGGAAATTTACATGTTTTCGTATTATTTCATGGGTCAGTAGGATTTGTCATTAATTAACACACTCATTTGAATAGATAGGACAAATATCAGACCTATGCAGCCACAGCATGCTCATTTGTCCAGAAAAATGATGGTAATAAAATGTTTATGTAGGCACAGACATGCAGAGACAACAGATTTATTCATGAGTGCATCCTCCCCCAAACACATGTGTTGATAGACTGGTAGAAGATAAACCGCCATCACAAATTTAGGCTCTTTCGCATTGATTTCAAAGATATGAATGCATAGAATATTCAGACTCCACAATGCCATCATCTGTCATTTGTCATAATTACGTCTTATCCACAGTCACAAGGTTCGATTTAAATGACAATGATGTATAAGTGGTCTCTCCAAAGAAAGAGGGGGAATCTGCTCTATGCATTTATACAGTAGAGGCTTATCAAAATTTTAATAGGGAGAAATTCATATGTATGGCATCTGTTGAAGGACTCATTTCAGGGACACAGAGGAAATATGAAAAAAGGGAAGAAATGATAAAAACCTACGTGATTCATGATCTTATATTTAAAGAATGAGCAAGAATAAAAGATTGCGTTGAACAGGACTGGGACAGAACAACAATTATCAACTAGATCAGGGGTAAATGCTTCAACAAATAAAGCTGGGGTATCTGATTTTCAGACAGCAAAAGGATTACAGCTGGGGCACTTTTTGTAAATTGCTATTTTCTTGTTTTCCCTCAAAGAGTATATTGTTAAAGCAGCACTTTGTGACAAAAATTAAACCACTTTGTGCTGTATGTATCTAATAATAATGTCTGTGTCTCATCAACCTGTAAATAAGAGCTGAAAGCAGCGCTCTGATTGGCTGTGCTTTGGGTGGTCGCAAGAGTGTCACATGACTGTCTGAAAAATGCTGTTTAAAGCTGAGCCTGTGCCTGAAGATGGATGCTAGTGGATCTTAACAATGTGCCAAAGTGTTTGTGAGAGCTAGAAACTGGTTAGGCACATTTAAATTGTTTCTTGTTTGCTTTGTGAACATTAGGGACCCCAGCTTTAAGTAGATACTTAAAGCTATCTAACTGGTCTCACAAACCCTTTTGCACTTAGTAATCAACTCTTTTCCCAAAACATAGCAACAACTTATTTCTTCTCTGTTTGCAATCCATAAAATGTTTGACAAAGGTTGTGTTAATTTGACTTTGCAACATTCAGAAGAGAACAGGTCAGAATACTGTGACGGATTTTGTTGTTTAACTGTCAGATTACAGATTTGTTGACCTGGTTTATGGTCCATGTCTCTGTAGTTACTGGAACTGCATTAAACAAAAACTAGCACAAAGTTCAACGCCTTCTTTGTCAGAATAAATACACAATTTCTTTTTTTTTTTCACAATAGCCTCAGAAAGTGGTGCCATTATTCAACACCAAAAGGGATGATGTCGCATGACTATAAACTTTGGCAGGTTTGTGGCAATCCCAGACAAATAATGATAAGTTTCAACTACTTTGGATATTTCTTTCAACAACAGTAAATCTCCCATGGAGTTATATTGGCCCTTGCCCAAGATCTGAGAAAATGACATCATCAAATCTTAGAATGTGAACGCAACCCATTCAATGCAAATGGTGCCTTGTGGTCTGATTTAGTCACAAAGAGCTGCTTTTACAATATAATCTTCTCTCATTTACTAGTGGGGCTTTGCAGCTGTTTGCCACACAGCGCCTAAGTCTAACAATTGCGACAAAATACTGAAACAGATCATTAGTTTCTTTATTTTTGTGGCTGGAGGTAATACAGCATATCATACATTATGGTAAAGCCATATTGTGATAAACCCTTCACAACTCCTCCATGTCAAGTTCCCAAACTTCATTGTACAGATGAATCCAGTAAATAAAACATTTTGTATCCATAAATAATATTTTAAAATTACAGTCCTTCTGGGCATTGCATTCTAGTATTATTACAAACTTTCTTTGGTTTGACGGCGTTTACAAAAGCGTGCTGGAATTCAAACAGTTGCCTCTGCTAGTGTCTTGTTTAGATTTGCGTAGGACGGAGTGCAGCAGATATTAGGTCGTGCCGGTTGATGTTGTGGATTTACTTGATATTATCTTTTTGTTTGTCGCTGCATTATTCATAAATGGATTTTGCAAAGCCAATAAAGGCAACGTGAAAAGAGTGATTGGAGTTTGAATGTGTAGGAAGATGAGTTATGGTTTGTGCTGGCTGTGCCTTGCCTCAGATGACCCAGTATAGTCTATTATATAGTCCAAAACACAGGGATTTGTTTGTCTGTTAAATATAACTGGAGATACTTGCAGCACAAGTCAGTGGTTTGTGGTGAATACATTGAAAATCGAAATCACCTTCAAGCTAATGTTTTGGTTGACGGTATTCTACTTCTAATTCTAACACCAGCCATAAGACCTCAGTAAAAACAAATAATGCCATATTTTTATCATGAAGCCTGTAGATTCAGTGGTTAAATCTTTAAATAAAAGATCTATTTTTCCAACCACATGATTAGGCCTGTCACAGCAACACATTTTGAAGTTTGATTTATTGCTACAGAAAATATCACAATAAACGATAATATTGAAACTACTCATACGATAATAATGAGGGTATAATACAAGAAATCAGTCACTAAGTTACTTATTCCACCCTATACTTCTCAAATTAAGAAATAATAGCCTCTTTTTTTTTACACACAATAAATATTAAGTCCCAAAAAAATATGGTTCGATATAGTAATTATCATGACCTACACAATATAATGTTCCAGTGCTAAAAGTGGATGAGAGAAAAATAATTGTATAACAAAGAAAATGCATCAAATAAATCACTGCATTCTTAATAAGAGATGATTTTCTTGTCTTTCTAATATTTTTAATAAATAATACAATTATGTAAATACATTGAAGCACAGATCTAATAGAAGACAGTGCCTACATACTTTCTGCTTCTTACTCTTCTTTTACCACATCAGCAAAGACATGTCTCCTCTTTAACAGTTGTGGTCCCAGTTTCCCATAGATAAAATCAAAATGGAGCCGGGAGAGTAAAATCCAATTACTGATGGTCACTTGAGAGATATTTGGCAACAGAAACACCAAATTAGGTCTTGGCGCGGAAGATGCAGCCATTTTGTACAACTACTACATCTGACATTTCTAAGTTTGCAGGCTGTACCCGGCTCTGAGTGTGTCCAGATCACAAGCCAGCATGTGCTTGTGTTTGCTGTCGCCAAAGGACACAGTAGTAGCACATTCCTGATCTCACAAGATTGCCGCAATCAGGAGATAGTGGGGAAGCACTGGAGCAGACGCACAGTTCTGGTCAAGAGCTATTACACACGCATACACAAACGTCAGAAGCCATGGATAATACAATAACTGTCATATTGTTTTGTAGGAATGGCATACAAGAGTGTGTCATCAGTCAGCCGCTGTGGAGCTGCTATTGTTTAGATTCACGCTCTTGGACGTCCTCAGTAGGGTTCAAAACCAGAAATGTGTCCAGAAGTATAATCTTGCCCAATTCCCATCTATGGAAAATTGTCTCTCCTCGCTCTCTATTCGCAATAAAGCTGATTAACAGATAAATAGTTGTTTATGTTTTAGCCTGCAGTTAAGATCATAATGAAATAATAAAATGTACTAGTCTCTGTGAGGAAAAAGGAAAATATTGGGTTTTAATTGGCAACAGTGCTTCAACAATAACAAGCTCTAAAGATGCATTTTACTTACTTATTTCTTAGTCAACATCATCTTTCAATTTGCCTCGTAAGCAAAAATCCAAACAATGGCAGCACTGATTTAATGAAGACATGTAGATCAGAGGGATCGGGTCAGTGTGTTCAATTATGCATGTATTCTAATTAGCCAATCAAGTCCTTAAATGGAATGTTGATGACTTTTTTACACAAATGAGAAGAATAGTCTTCTTCAGGTCAGTGAGGGCTTTCTTTAGCAGAACATTTAATCAACTCTGCTTCCGGTGAAATATGCATTTAGCCATGTTGTTATTCCTGTTGAGCTTTGTCCAGTTTATCAGTGTGATTTGTCATTATAATTAGCTCTTGCCCTAAAGATACATGCAGATTTCAGGAAATTACAGTACAAAGAAGTTTCAAAGTTTTCACATTGCACATTTCACATTCACGTTTCGCTGGCTAAATTGTAACAACAACAACCAATAAAAACATGTACATTTTCATTTTTCAAACACTTAAATGGCGTTACGTACATAATTTGAGCATGAAATGACAATATAATGACAATTTATATGCAAGAGGTCTGAGGTGAAACTCAAACACATCGCTTATTATCTGTGAATCTCTTTGCTGTGGCAGTTGGTTCTTCACCAACTGAAAGGTCATGCTTCATGTTTGTACATGTGTGGATAGTTGCAGCTGAGTAAAAAGTAAAATATTGCCAAAGTATTTTGTGATTGGTTCACTATGACAACTCATACTGAATGAAGACAAGCTAGAAGGCATACTGCGGTCTAAAAATGAAAATGTACTTACTTAAATGTTTGAAAAAGGTCACAAACTGCATGTTGGTAAATATTTCTTTCCACACAGAAAGGTCTGGGTCAGACACTTGTGCGATCATTAATGCATTACTATTGCTTTTGTTGGTAAATGAATCCTGCATACTCTGTGATTGCATTAAATTGACACTAAAGAAATAATAATTCGTTGAATGTCCTTTATGAGCATGGCGGCATCACTGTTACACATTTGTTTTGAAGTCCAACATGTTTCAATTTGAGTCATGATATCTAATAAATTTGACGTCGATAGGAATTATAATAGCATTCTCAAGGGACGTAGGAAGGAGGGGAGCACACATTCTCACACGCTCCACTAATGAAGGAATCGGTCATAATAGTGTATTCACATAAATATATTCATCTAATGCTTTATATGTGCACTCAAGCAAATTATTTGAAAACGAAGAATATTTGCCTTTATACAGTGTGATTGATGTGCGTCTTCATCATATGTCTATGCGCAATTAAAGTGGAAGTGATAGGTAATATGTATGATCGCACAGACACACATAATAACGCATACATAATGAGCACATGAATATGGACCATGATTGAACCGTCTTTCTTCTGCAGCTCCTAAATATTTAACATTCAACAGTAATATATGTCCGTCTTGCTTTGCGACAATGAATAGGTTGAGTTTACGTTCTAAAATGAATGTGTCATACTTTTAGCTGGACACAATAGAATCAAAATCAAAATCAAAAGAACTGATAAGACCCACCTCTTCACTGTGACATTTCACTGTAATAAACAGTGGGTTGTCATTTACACATTTTTATTCTTGAAAAGTGGCTGCATGGCATTTTAGAACCTGAAATGTATAACTCGTAGTCTGAATTTTTCAAATCATTGTAAATAAGTACAGGGGTGTGTAGGGGTGGTGTATGAGGACAATACATGATAGGTCAAACATGCATGAATCAATCCAAATAAAACTTTCAGTCAATTAATGATGAAGACACATAATACAAATAATAAGGTCAAACGTGCAATAAGATTAATTTTGCACAACTAACAACAATCCATTTTTGTGGTTGAATAGTGGCACCACTTTCTGAAGTTATTGTGGAAAAAATGATTTCACTGATGAACCACAAACTAGGGCAACAATACATACCACATATTCAAACCATAGGCGTAGCGTTGTCACATGAACACAATATCAGATAGCTGTGTGTTCAAATAGGCAGTGTCTTATCTGACAGAATCGTGGAGTAACAGTGAAGAAGCGCCGACAGCAGCATTACTCACAGCAGCAGGCCGCAGAGCGTGTGGGAAGGAAGAGCAGTCAGTATTCAAGAGCTTTTTGCCGATGATGGGGGTGTGAGGATGTGAAGAGGCGGACCGCTACAGAGAGCAGGAAACATCCTCTTCATGTCCTGGGCCAGACCTCACCAAATCAATAACAACACATGTTCATCCCAAATTAAGTTGAGAAAACAAAGTATTTCATTCTTAGAAAATTCTGACTGCTTTGTGGAGTGTAGTGGTTTTGTATTTGGTTGAGTATTTGCAATGACTCATATGCCATCCTTTTGTTTTATTTGATATACTGAAGGCATGTTACCTCTTTCAGTGATCAGATTTGCAGGTGATGCAGTGTGGAAGAGCGAAATGGTTTTGCTGTTGAGGTGAAGAGAGGGAGATGGTTGTGCTGCTGAAGTGGTGATGGAGTAGATGAAGGGGAGATGCTTCTGCTGCTGAGGTGGTGATGATGAGAGATATCCATGGGCTTCAAAGTGATGAAACATTAGCACTGATGCCATGGCAATTAATTAATAGGAATCAGAAAAGGTTTATTGCCATTGTCAATGAACAAAATTCACAAACATAAGAACGTGCTTTGGCATAAAGTGCAACATGAATAAAATAGTAGCAAAATATATAAAAGAAGGCATGCATAAAATTAAGAATAAAATAAAATAAAATAGACTTAGACTATATACAGCCTCCAGCCTGAGGGGAGTGGCTCAAGTAGTCCATGTTCAGGCAAGAGGGATCAGCTGTGATCTGACCTGCTCGTCCTGAGTCCTGGAGACGTACAGGTCCTGGACAGATGGAAGGCTGCAGCCGATCACCTTCTCAGCAGAGGCACAATGCTCTGTAGTCTCTGTTTGTCCCTGGCTGTGGGTCCACCGTACCACATGGTGATGGAGGTCAGGATGGACTCAATAATGGCCGTGTGGTGATGGGAGAGTCTGTCAGGGCGAGGGGCGGCTGAGACTTTCCTGAAGTGCATGATCATCTCCACTGTCTTCTGGGCGTTGAGCTCCAGGTTGTTGTCGCTGCACCAGGACACCAGCCGGTCCACCTCCTTCCTGTAGACAGACTCATCGCCGTCCGAGATGAGTCCGATGAGGGTGGTGTCGTCCGCAAACTTGATCAGTTGTGGCTGGAGGTGCAGCAGTTGGTGTACAGGGAGAAGAGCAGAGGGGAAAGTACATAGCCCTGTGGAGTTCCTTGTGGAGACATTCTTCCCCAGCCGCATGCACTGCCTCCGGTCCGTCAGGAAGTCAGTGATCCACCTGCAGATGGAGTCAGGCACATTGAGCTGAGAGAGCTTGTCCTGGAACAGAGCAGGGAGGATGGTGTTGAAGTCCACAGGCAAGATCCTGGCCTAAAGTCAAACCAATGGAGATTTTAAAATGCTAAATATAAAACTTACATTCATTCAAAGCTACAGCACAACAGTGTGATAAATGTATTTACCAATAGTTTATTAGGTTATTCCACAGCCCTTTTCTTTACTTTTTCATAATGTTTTGGCTAATGCATCAAACACAGCGTATAGCATTTTTTTAAATGTTTAATGTCATGCTCTGTTACTTCTCATTTGAAGTTTAAGAGCCAATGAAAAACTGCACTTGACAAAAGATATGTTTTCTTACATTGTCTGATTTTCTTTACTAGTTTCAAGCTATACTACCGTCAAAGCATCTCATGAAAAAAGATGTAAACAGAATCAAAACTAAGCACAGTAGGACCTCACCAGTGTGGTGTAAATTGTCAGCAAATTTACACCACACTGGTGAGGCCATGTCTAGAGTATGGAAATGCTCTCCTGGTGGGCTGTAATAAAAGCCAGGCTGCACAGCTGCAGAAGATGCAAAAGAGAGCCTTGAAAATAATCTCCAGGGGAAAGACCACAACACTGGAGCTCCTGTCACTGCAGAGCAGGAGAGAGCAGGCTGCAGTGTGGTTAGTCACACAGATGGGTCACTGTGAACACCCACTGCATGATCTACTCCCTAAGACCAGAGCAGAGGAACAAGTATGGGGTAAGGTTACTGTCAATAAAGACATGCATGCCAAATTAAAATGCATGCGTATTTAACCATATTTGTGCATAAAATACATTTTGTAAATTCTTGATCGAGAGAACACAAACTCAAAAGACCATTCCATTTAAAATATAAAAATAAAAACATGTGTGTGTTGTTTTTTTTTTTGGTTTTTTTTCAGAGGCCATTCTCCTCTGAGCAGGACAGTCTCCTCTGCAGGACAGTCTCCTCTGTGCACGACAGTCTCCTCTGTACAGGACAGTCTCCTCTGAGCAGGACAGTCTCCTCTGCAGGACAGTCTCCTCTGTGCAGGACAGTCTCCTCTGAGCAGGACAGTCTCCTCTGCAGGACAGTCTCCTCTGTGCAGGACAGTCTCCTCTGTACAGGACAGTCTCCTCTGTGCAGGACAGTCTCCTCTGAGCAGGACAGTCTCCTCTGCAGGACAGTCTCCTTTGCAGGAGAGTCTCCTCCACAGGACAGTCTCCTCTGTACAGGATAGTCTCCTATGTACAGGACAGTCTCCTCTGTACAGGACAGTCTCCTCCACAGGATAGTCTCCTATGTACAGGACAGTCTCCTCTGCGGCAGAGTCTCCTCTGCGGGACAGTCTCCTCTGCAGGACAGTCTCCTCTGTGCACGACAGTCTCCTCTGTACAGGACAGTCTCCTCTGAGCAGGACAGTCTCCTCTGCAGGACAGTCTCCTCTGTACAGGACAGTCTCCTCTGTACAGGACAGTCTCCTTTGCAGGAGAGTCTCCTCCACAGGACAGTCTCCTCTGTGCAGGACAGTCTCCTCTGAGCAGGACAGTCTCCTCTGCAGGACAGTCTCCTCTGTGCAGGACAGTCTCCTCTGAGCAGGACAGTCTCCTCTGCAGGACAGTCTCCTCTGTGCAGGACAGTCTCCTCTGTACAGGACAGTCTCCTCTGTGCAGGACAGTCTCCTCTGAGCAGGACAGTCTCCTCTGCAGGACAGTCTCCTCTGTACAGGACAGTCTCCTCTGTACAGGACAGTCTCCTTTGCAGGAGAGTCTCCTCCACAGGACAGTCTCCTCTGTACAGGATAGTCTCCTATGTACAGGACAGTCTCCTCTGTACAGGACAGTCTCCTCCACAGGATAGTCTCCTATGTACAGGACAGTCTCCTCTGCGGCAGAGTCTCCTCTGCGGGACAGTCTCCTCTGCAGGAGAGTCTCCTCTGCATGATGATGCTTGATGGCACTGGGTGTTAAAGTGCAGAGCACTGAGCCACTGTCTGGTCAGAGGAGGCTGACTATCTCAGTCGGCTGCTGTCATGGCGGCCTCTCTGTGGTTGAAGCCAAAGCTACAGTCCAGTTCTCAGTGACGTGCTGATCAGTTTGCTGTTACTAAGGCAAAGTGCAGGCTATGGCCACTGCCACGCTATAAATTGGCTGTACTTTCTTCACAAAATAAGAATCACCTTTCCAGCACTTAATAGTAATAATATTAATAATATTAAATGTAGAGACCGAAGAGGGTACATTAAAAAAATAATAAGAATTTATCTCACCTTGTTTTGAACTCAGTTACTCAACACAGTGAATTATAGAAGCTATAAGACCATTGCAGTGTTTAGAGATCATATCGCCAACCACTACAGCCTGAATTATTTAATTTTTAATTAACCAAATGTAAAAAATAAAAGATAGTTTAATTCTATAAATATAACATATCCACCACAAATGCATTAATGAAAGGCAAATGCGTGTAAAGTGTCCATGTTTCTTCTCCAGTCAGAGCCTGATCCATGAGTCTGAGCTCGACTGTTAATGTGAGAGTGTCATATTATTGACAGTTTTTTCTCTGCTGAAAAGTGTATTCTCAAAGAAGAAACCTGAAGCACCAAAGACAAATTCGTATTCACAAGTAAGAAACCACACACGTTTTTATTTTTGTATTTGTAAATATGGAATGATATAGGTCTTTTGAATTAGTATTCTGTCGATCAAGGATTTACTAAATGTATTTTATGCACAAATATAGATAAATATGCACACATTTTAATTTGGCATGTACGTCTTTATTGACAGCAACTTTACCCCAAACAAGGACAACTTCACTGTCGCACAAATCGACTCAATCAATCTGTCCAACAGCTGTCAGATTGTATAACATGAAAATGAAATATTAAATGTTATATTTTACATGTAATTTGCTCTTTTGAATGTCAATTTTGCTGAGTTTTTAAACTGTAAGTAATAATCTATTAAATAGATTCAAGTTTTAACCCATCTTATGTATACTTTTTTTGTTTTTTGCACTGAAAATAGTGCATGCATGTTAAATACATTTGACTTAAGATTTCGTATTTGACCAGGCTGCATCCAGAAATGCAAGAAATATGAGCATTTTCCCCTCATTTCAGCTCATCCAAATTAAAATCCAAATTAAAAAATGACTTTAGTTGTTAATCAAACTGGTATAGTTCTAGCTTTTGACGCCACATTAAGATTTCATAATTGATCGAAACTGACTTAATTGTGCATATATTAAGCCTGAATTGAGATCTTGCTGCCGTTATGATTTTGTTAACGAATGCACTGATAAATCTCATTTCTAGGTTTAACTCGCACGAGCAGCCAGCCAAAGCCGTGCCATTGAGCGAACTTCTTCTCGCAGCTATGCATCTGTCCACGCTGCACAGAACACGTCGGCCAGACTGTGGATCATTTGCATACATTTACATCGCAACATATCACCCCTCTATTCTGTGTTTAATGATGTTTCATAGTGGCGGTAGGAGTGTGGCCTAGTTAATGAATAGCTTATAGGTGCAAACACCGTTACAGTGCTTCCATATGTGCGATAAGACACTGCACATACATATAGTTACTACAGCGTGCCACCAGGACCTCAAAATATAATACATTCCATCAGTTTTAAAATTGCATGCAGACCGTCTTCGTGTTACATATGACATTTAATACTGCAATCAAAAGTTGGAATAATGAGCAAGGTGTGGTGATGGCAAAATGGCATTTTTTCCCCTAACGCTTGATTAGCCTTGTGTACAGATGAATTATACATAGGAAAAACTACATATATTTATGCATACAGGGAGATCATTATACTATGGGTTCAGGGCAATGGTGGGGTTTATAGGTTGTGGCCTCCAGAGATGACTTTGACGGGGGCGGCCTGTGTGGGAGGGGGTCGCTGATATGCCAGAAATGGGGGGTACTTGAAGATCTAAGAGCCTCCATGTGTGACCGTGCTGAAATAAGCAGGATTTAACACTAGCTTCCACCACCGTGCCACTTGTCTTCATCAGCCACGGTGACTTTTCTGTGGTTACACCCTGTCAGGCTTTAATAAATACAGACTCGACACAGCAGGAGTCTGTCAGCATCACTTCACTTCATTGGAGCAACGTTCAGCCCGAAATCATGAAGGATTGTGTGGAGACTAACAGTCACTTTAAAATTTAACTGGTGTGGTCTCATCCTGTTGTGGTGAAGATTTGGTTGATACGAGGAGTTATGCTGGATTAAAGTTTTTGATATAATATTTGTTGAACTACAGGTACAAATGTCGCTTGTCTGACCTCTTGTGGCTGCAAAGAAGATTGATATCTCACTGTGCAAAATGATCTTTCTAGGAGTTTTCACACTGTAGGAACCTTCGTTTTTGGTTCCAGTCCCGATTTGTGTTTGTGCAGAGTAAGAACTACTGACTGGGGCTACATTTTGGGGACGTTTTTAGTTCTTGTTCAGGGGCAGATACTTTCTCATCAAACCAAGAACCTCTGGATAACATTTTTAGACGTAGACTAACTTTTTGATCCATGAGAAAAAAATACATGGACACAGTATACTAGCTCCAAACATTCCAAGAAAATGTTTGAATAACTTAATGTGAATAATTATGTTTTATTGTTCATTTCATTGTCTATTTGAGCGTTTTGTGCGTCACAGCTTTATGTACATGATTTACAGTAAGGCAGGATGAGTGGAAAAAAGTACTTTTGTTTTCTTAAATCCACTTAATTCAATAATTATAAGTCCTAAACAATGCAGATGCTAATTTTAAAGCCAATTAGACCCACTTTCATGCGCTGTTGCTATGTGAACGCGAGCAAGAGTGTGCGATAGGGCTTTATATTTATTTCTTTACTCATTGCTGACTCTTTTCTAATTAATAGATAATAAACACCACAGATAATGTTGATGTAATTATTCAGTGTTAGACTATATTGAAAATTTAAAGATCATTCACAGATCATGTCTTGTGTAGCTTTTACAACAACATTGGTTGGTTGAGGCCATTGATTTCTTTTGCATTTACACTTAATAGAAGCAGCAAAAAGGGTTAGTGAAAAGAGAAGAAATTACTGTCTGTTGTATGTATTTTGTTTTACTTCAAACATAGAGGGCTTGTGTTCAGCATGTAAGTTTGTTTCATAGTTTATTGCATTCTTGACTAATATGTATACGCTCATTTTAAGTTTGACTATAAATATGATTATACGTTGCAGTATATTGATGGAAGTACATTCCTAGTTTGTGAATTTTGTTCAGATGGTAATAAAGCTTATTCTAAATCTGATTTATTCCCAGTTGGTAAACAAATCCAATACCAGTTCGCAATCCATCCACAACCACCTCCGTGACTAATAGTGAAACCACAGCAGCAAGAATTGTAAACACGGATGTTTTGAGCTTGCAAAGGTCAAAGGAGCAGCAGTTTTTTTTAAGTTTTTTTTTTTATAGCTCTCGTCTCTTTCCTGTGATGATGGAGAAGATGACTGCTGTGCACATATGAGAGGTCACCAGGCTGCATGCATAAACACTGAGGTGACTGGGATATGCCTGAGTTCCAATCACGTTACATCCTTCAGCGCCTCTGCCACCGAGGGCCCACACATGACGGTGGTTTTAATCTGTAGCCTCCCGAGACACTCCCGGACAGACGCACTCGCTGATACTGTCGAGCCAGCAATCGGCCGGGCCATAGTGTAAGCACATTTTCTGATGTGCGCGGACCACCTTTTCAAAAACAGCCCAGTCCCATGGGAGACGACAACACTGTGTACTGTAAGAAGTGTATGATTGTGTGAATGCGGGTGCTACTCAGTCTGATGCTTTAGAACCAGGACAGGTCTAATAGTACTGTGAAACTGCTGGAGCAACGATAGCTCTACTCAATAATTCAGCAACTGCAGGGAGAAAAGCAACAATTGTGCCAAAAGAGCATTGTGGAAACAATCTTCACATATCCTGTAGTGAAAGAAAAGTCTGCCTTCATGCTCAATGACAAGCAAATAAATGATTTCATGATGTGTGATGATGATGATGTTAGACTTTTTACATTTGTACAGAAACAGTGCCATTACTCACTAACTTAGTAGATCATATTCTTTATATTAGTAAGCCAAATATTTAGATAAACTGATGATCACCACTCATTTTTTCTACCACTTGTTCCTGTTTGGGGTCGCAGGTGATTGGAGTTTATCTCAGTGACTTTGGGCTTTAGGCGGGGTACACCCTAGACAGTGGCCAACTCATCGCAGGGCTAACACAGAGATGCAGATATGGACAGCCATTCACTCGGGGCAATTTAGAGTTACCAATTGACACATGCATGTCTTTAGACAGTGGGAGGAAGCCGGAGAACCCGGAGAGAACCAACGGTAACACGGGGAGAACGTGCAGACTCCACCCAGAGAGATTGCATGAAGCTGATCTGGTCCAGAATCTCCTTATTGAGAGGCAGGAGCTCTAACTGCTCTGCCACCGTGCACAACTCAATATTCATAGCAAGACACTGGACACATTTCCATGCACTGTCTGTCTTAAAAAATGACTGGTGAGGAAGTCCAGAGCCACATAACGCAGAGATGACTTCTGATTTAATGAACATGGTTGGCAAGGCACGTGTGTTTGTGAAGCACAATTCACACACAAAGTAATTCAAAGTGCTTCACAAAACAGGAAACGCTGCATTTAAATAACATCACAATATAAACAAGTGAAAACATAAACAATAATTTAAAAAATATATACCTTAGACTAATCATTTTATCTTGGTATTTCATGATTCTCTTCTAATTATGTACAAGAAGGTTGTGCTTTTCATTAGTCTCCTTTCTAAAGCATTTGTGTAATGATGCTTCAGTTAAGTGATGACATGTAAATGGCATTCTGAACATATTAGTGAACTAATTTACCATGAAAACTCATGTGTAAGGTTATTCACTAAGTATGATACTGGCTTACAGACACTGCACGTGCACTGAACCAGTAGATCCTCTCTAACCTTTACAAGCGGAGGCGACGCAGACGTGTCGGACTCAATCAGATGTGTATTGCAAAAACATAGAGGTCAATAATTGTATGTTAAAGTGAGACAAGAACATGAGATTTGAGGGACAGGTTGCGCTCACATTTGGATTATGAAAAGTGAACACATGTAGGCCAGATGGGATTTTCACTTTTTGTCTTTTATGTATATTATTTCTAGCCATGAGTGAAATCATATTGTAATTGTCCTTTTTGTAAGTGTGGTATCACGAACATGAACACAAATAATAACCTGCACCTTTTGATCGACCTTGGTTGCCCTCTTTTAATGTTTACAAAGCAATGTGTCCAGTACACAGTGTACTGTGAATACACAAGAGTAATAGTTGGAACATCATGACAGGTATGCGTCCTCTTCCCACTTTAGACACGCCCGAGAAAGCCGGTATAAACCAGATCGCTGCGTTCCCTTCTGCTTGTATCATTATGAATGAATGAAACATGAGACATCTCCAAATCGTTGCAAACGGCTTCCTAATTTCCAGAATCCCTCCTCTCTATTCTACAAAGGAGCTGTGGCCTGAATGCCAACCATCTGCTCTAACCATCCAGAAGGAGCAGCCAGGCTTCACTGTCATTCCATTTCATTTTGAATGAGAGGATCATTCCTCACATCTCACAACATAATTACCAAAAAATTTCAAAATCAAAGACAAGCAATTCATTCATTTCTTTTCTAAGCCACCTGCTTCATATTTACAATGATATATCTTTGGTAACACTGAATTTCCTAACACATCCATACTATCTAGGAACAAACACTTTCATGTGACCACAAAGCAATTTTACACATTTATTATTTTTAGTCAGACTTTGAGATAGGTCTGTACAATAATTCAAACTCAATTCAATTAATTAATTAAAACACATGGTTCAGAACAAGAATCACCAAAGAGCCATATTCTTCTTCTTTGAAGGTGCACAATGTAACTTTTCAGGTGAGGGTATCTGTGTCTCCTCATATTGTAGCATACTATTGTTTTGCCTGGAATGTTCAACGTATGGCGTTCTACAAGACTACCTTTATGCAGTCAGTGACACCACCAGGCCACGTTACAGGGGAGATCTGTGTAGTGGAGAGCCCCTTCACAGTAAGAGAGAAGGCTTTTTCCAAGTCATTTTGAGCAGTAAAAACACCCATAATGAAATAATTGCCCAGTAGATATGTTTAATGCTGTACTGTGTAAGACTCCAGGTAAAAACGTCTCCATGGAGACCAGCAGGTTTGCGGACCCCACACCAGAAAAGTTACATAAGGCACCTTTCAACTTAAGACAATGGCAACACTTTATGATAACTACACTTATTCCTGTCTTAATAAAACATGAAGAAAGACTAAAGGCTAATAAAGGTGCAGTTATAGTAAAGTGGTACTAGTGCACCTTTAATAAAGACGACTACATCTCTTTTACAATAATTTAATTCAATTTAAGCTTGTCTCATGGAGATGTTTTGCTTCGCCTGCAATGTTCAACAATTAGATTTATAGCTTGCATTTAATAAATTACTCTTTTTATAACTAAACTGCTTGGCCCGATAGCATCTCCATGGAGATAAACATGATGTGTGCCATACAATATCATGTCCTGGGAGAATAAGGTTTCGGACCCTCCACCAACCTCAGATTCTATTTTTCTTTTTAGATTTGTGTTTGTTGTTTCTGTTTAGTGGCTGACAGTTTCATTTTGACTGTGTGCTCACTGCAGGTGAACAGAACAGTCTCTTTCATTCTCAACTGAAACCATTCATTCACTGTTATTTGATACAGGATGAATAGAGGAGAAGCAGAGTGTGTGGAAGTCCTCCCACAGACACACTCCCACTCACTGCCCACACTCTCCCTGCTAGCATGACGTGTGCCTCTCTTTTTTACTCCAGCCCTCTGCTGCGGAGGCGTCCTCTTTACACACCACCGCAGACACACCGCTATTTCCATATTTTGGAGCAGACTTGAGGTTTTAGGGAGGGAGGAGGAGGAAGTGAGGAAGAGCCATGTTTGGTGGTGCTGGTGGTGTGGGAGATTAGCAGTGGGGATGGTGCTCAGATGGGATCACATGGTGTGGTTGGAACGGTGTCATCTTTGTTTGGACGACAGCATGTCCCGTGGATGAATAGTAGTACGCAGCGTCCTCAAATGAACCCTCGTAGTGGAGCTGGTGCTGTCTGATCTAATGCAGCCTAATATTTGTCATGGCAACAAAAAGAAGAGAGGCGAGTAGAGATTCAAAAGAGAAGGCGACGCGCACACATGCAAACAGAGAGATTTTTAGGGAGGTTTGTCACTATCTATTGATGTGGATCCAAGTAGGAGTCTGGATCTCTGATAAATGCACTAACTTCAGCTACAAGGGCTTCAGTAGACGAACAAATATAGGCATTATTTGACTTTTTGAATTGACAAAACATACCCTGAACGTATTTGTAAACATTTCCATTAGCTTACATTTTATATGGCAGCATGTGAAGTGGTATTTTCACATTTACACATATACACAATATAGACTCATCTTAAACAAGAGTTGGCAAGAATTCAGAATAATAATATTTTGACTTCTTCTGACTCTCTGCGCCCCCACATATGATTTGTTTCTTTACTTACATTTCCATGTAAACATGATTGTTTAAGGCATTTTTGAGGAATCCATACAGCCCTTTGCTTGGTTATTATGAGCAGTGACTTATGGGTAAACACTTCACATTCCCAGTTGCATTGTAGATCCATAGACACAATTTGTGACATCAAGGCAATATTTTTGTCACTTTGTCAAATATAAATTATGGTTTGTATTCTCTTTTGATGAAATGGATAAATGATAAAACTTACAAACATATTTTAGTAGGGCTAAAACGAGACAGAATTTTGACGAGATAAATCGTTAGATTGGGTTCAAGAGACAAGGCGAGAACAAAACGATATTCTCATAGTTGTGTTTTTTTCTTTTATTTAACTTTTTTATTACATTAAAAATTAAGTTGCTTAACTTGTTAAAAAAGCAAGCCTAATAAACTGCTTTCTTTTGCTAAGTTGTCTGTGTTACAAATTAAATATGGCATTATAAGACAATAAAGAACAATGCGGTTTTAAAATTGGAGATTCTCTTAAACAATAATTCTTCCAGGAAGGTTATTGTACTTTTCAGTAGTTGCACTGCGAAAACAATGTATTACCTAATGACCTAATTTTTTTTTCTTTGGTTGGGGGGGGGGGCCTTAAGTTTACTCTTTGTGTAGCAATGTTTACAAACGCCAAATGTATTTCACAGCAATCAAAATATAATTCCACTTTGACAAAATCCATTGGAGATACCTGTTTTTGCAATTGCACACTTATAAATAAATACATAAATATAGAACATTGTGAAGAAAGGCTTGACCTCAAACACACAGAACGACTACAGTGTGGCAACGACGAAATGTCAAGACCCTGGAGCGATTTGTTTCTGTTTGACACCGTCACATCATGTTCCCCACTTGGAACAAAACAAGTAACATTCACTGTTTGTGTTGTAACAATGACAGAACGCATTACATCACAGTCTGAGGTGCCAAAACACGGGCCACGACAGCTGTTAGCACCGTAAATTGTGACAGACCTATATTCAGAACTTGACATTTACTTCTTAACAATGATAAATCAACATGGAGTTATTAGTTCTGGCACAGTGCAGAGTGTGCTTTTAGATCTTTAAGCGAACATTTTGGGAGTTTCTCTAAAGACCAGTGCCCATGCATTTGTTTTGTGTTCCATGCTCGTATGTGTAACGAACAGATCTGTATTTAGAAAAGGCTCAGATTGAAGGGCCTTGATCCACTCAGGGAAAGGTCAGGGTCATGTTAACCTCCTGACACATTCCCCAGTGACAACTTCAGCAGCAACGTGGCAAACGAAAGCCATAACAGCTCTAGATTAGCCCCCTTATACAACTTTGGCCATACAGTCAAATCAGCGTACTAGCTTCACCACTCAGAGGCACTCATGCATGGAGAGCTATTATTTCTTCCGGTAAGAGTATAATACCAAGCTTACAGGTCCCCTCTAACTCAGCAGTGTTAGTGGTTAGTGTTTTGAACCCGTAAACCTCTCTACAGGACTAAGAGCTGAGCGCAACACAACAGTCTTAAGTTCGCGTGTGAATTCCACTGAGAATCCGCTCTTCAACTGACCGATGGGGAGTACCTATTTTCAAGGTGGATTTAGTTTTAAGTAAACATGAATTTGCAGTTTATGTCCAGGTTGTGGTGGGCTGCGTGTTTAAAGCCTGGATAATGATTTCATCCATGAGGCCAATCACATTTGCCCCACAACACAAAAAGAAAATATACTAGAGTTGCTTCATGTACCTTCTGGGTTTCTTCAGGGCATGAATGGATTCCAGTTCAGATTCATCAGATTCACCAGTGAATCTAGAAAAACACAAAAAACAAAACATTTAATTAAAGTAATTTTATAGAACGTAAAAATTACAGTATGTCTGAATGTGATATATATATTCTTTCTTATAGTCAATTAGTCAATTATAAAGTTGGTCCAGTCCCATGTTGGTTCAGTTTGTGTCATTGATTTTTTGTGGTGACATTCTACCAAAAGTATGCTCCAAAGGTATCAGTGCCCGTGGCAGGAGTTTTGAAGCCCAGTTACATAGTTCTGAAGTGGGATAGTGACAGTCTGCAGTGTTTTGTTAATCTCAGTCCAGTATTTATGAACACCATCGTTCAATGTTTTCATGAAAATTGAGTGGTTGAATTGACTAGAACACTCAATATCGACAATAATGGACATGCAGTTGTTTTTTGAAAATCATGTTTCCTTGTGAATGCTGTGATTAGAGGCTTTGTGTACAGATTTGTGAGGCGCCTCGAGGACTCACAAAATTATATTTTAGGTGTTTTTGGTGGTAACTGGACAAAGCAGGGTCAGATACACCTCACTCCGAGCTTTGTATGAGTATGAGCTGTAAAAATGTATATTGTGTTTGTTTGTTTAATGTTTGTAATGTTTGAATAATGCTTATACAGCTAATGAAATAAACACTATAACATCCCAATATTAGTTAATTTAGTTTATCATCATAAACATTCTTAAAACATAAGGAAAAGGATGCTGGTTGTACTTAAGTTGAGTACTTAAGTTAAGTAGAAAGAACAGACACTCTCAAATGTAGGTAAATAGGCTAAAAGTGAAAAGCATCCACTGCACATTTTGCTCAAGTGATATAGGATAGCTAAAATGTACTTAAGCAGTCATTTTACCTTTGTGATTTATTACTTTCCACCACTGATCTTCTGTTGTGTTGATCTACTGTTCATGAGCAAGACACTTACCCATCTTGACAACACCATATCTGTGAAATTGACATAAAGTGCTTTTTACTTTGAGTCCCTGTTTTGAAATATGAAGGCTATCACTCGTGAGATTCTTCTAACACAGTTGTAAATAACTATAAGCTCATGTAGCTGACATGTTTCATTGGGAGGACTGATGGATGTGACATGTCTCTTATCAGATGATGTTCCCAGGTGTGGTCAGCTTGACACGCCTATCAAACTCACCATACCTGCCCCCTGGTGGTCTCTGTAGAAGTGAGTCCCATGTGTGAGCCAAAGTAAAAGCTCCCTCGTCTCTGTTGATGGTCTGTGTGCCCTGCTTCCTGATTTCAATAGCCTCTCGTATCCATCTTTTGTACTTGTTTTCCTCAGTTCCAACTATTTTGCGCAAAAGACTCACTTCTCCAGAGACCACCACGCGGGGCATTCGTGGTCAGTTGAAACATGTCAGCTAAATGAACTTAAAGATTAGAAGAAAGTCACAAGTTAATAATTACAAGAAGACAGAATGAACTTTGCAAATATAAAGGAGGATATCACTGCAACATGGTTAACTCTGTAAACAACACAACCCACACCAATATAGTTTCTGTAACCTACTATGACCTACTGAATGATGACACTTGACCTACTGAATGATGACACTTGACCAGTCTGGGCTTTCACTTGGCCAGTCTGGGCTTTCACTTGGCACACAATGCATCTGAGCTCAGCACCATGAAATGAAATGATTGTCCCCTTTGTCCATCTGTTGCAATTGAATCTGTCACCACCTCGACCCCCTGCGCGGCCCCTCACCTGAGTGACCTTGTCGTTGCGGGTCAAAGGTTAAGGCCCTGTTAGTCTTATTTACCGAGACTGTAGGGTCGCCGCCTCTTGTTTGTCCGTCTGATGATGACAACAAGAGAAAACGTCGGCTTCCAGTAAGGGATGAAAGGCGAGAGCGCGGATGAAAGCGGGGGTTATCTGCTCCTCTGCCGCGTGTTATTGATCTGTTTGTGTTTTCGTGGGGTGAACGGGTTTGTTGGACACGCTCCCGGTAGAAGAAGTGCTGAGGTAGTGGCTGCCCTGAGTGTGTGGTACTCAAGACGCGCTGTGAAAGTGACTCTACAGCTGCGCCAAACACGCTGTAATTGGGCTGCGACGTTTGAGGTCAGCCAGCCTTATCAAAGTGTGAAAATAAGAATGACTGAATGGTAAGAAAGATTAAGAGGGTACTAGGCCAGTTCAGATTCAGGTTTAGTGGCCGATCGCGACGTCTCCTATCAGTTTGTTTGGTTCTGCTGACCTCTAGTGGAATGTAGGCCTACTGCATTTTCACAGACACAAAATACCATAGTAGGAAAAAGGAGAAATAAATAAAATAAAAGCACTTTAAGAGCCTATAGGCTAAATGGAAAACTTCTCATTGCCACTAATAGCTTACTATCTATACATATGTTTGTGATGTTGGAACGATATACATTTCAGTGCTGTAACTATATTTTACTCTTGAAGTGGGTATACTTGACACTTTTTTTGTAAATTAGTTGGCTTGTTTTCCTCCTTAAGAATATTTTGTAAGAGTAGTACTTTGTGACAAAATGAGACCACTGGAGGCTGTCTGCGTCTACTAATAAAGTATTTTATTTCCTGTCAACCAGCAAGTAAGAGCTGAAAGCAGCGCTATGATTAACTTTGCTCTTTCACTTCGCCATCCAAAAAAGCTATTCTAAAGCCGTGACGCGCTTGAAAATTAATGCATGTGAATATTACAATGTACCAAAGGGTTTGAGAGCTAGAGACAAATTAGTTGTCAGTTTTGAAAAACAAGCATGACAACAATGGCAGAACAATTTAAGCAGTTTAAGTTAAATTCATAACAAATATCTACAAATTATTTTATTGAAACAAATTCACACAATGAGTCGGCAAAACACAAAAGGAAGGTAATGACTGTTTGGTGTTTAAATAGTACACTTCATGTCTCCTTGGCGTGAGAGGAACAACTAAACAATGGAAATTGGATAAATCTAGTACAAAAGCATCATAACATTAACAACAGTAGGCCTATATACATGTGTTTTGGGGATCGAAATGTAACATGTGCATTTTGGATTAATTCAACATAACATAGCAGGCATCACATACATTCTTGCATACAAAGTTCAATCACACACCTGCCAATACAATTTCAGTGCTGTTTCCTGTTGGAAGAAGTGTCTGCTTGGTGGTGGAAGTAGAACACTGTTCATACACTCAAGCCATAAGTATTTCATAAATCTTATAAATAAAGTAACAACACATAGACAATTACAACGATAACCTGAGGACTATGAAATATGTCATATTTACAAAAGAGTGACAAATAATATAGCTGTAGTTATTGGGCATAGTGTGCATTAACAAAACCCCAGTGGTAAGTCCCATTGTTTACAAAAATGTGACAATAATAGATATTTATAACCTTGCTGGACGTGGTAATGTTAGGGAAAGCTAATGAAGGCAAGTGACTGAATAGCACCAGACTTAAGGCATATCAAATGGGCACAAGTTTACCAGTTCATAAGAGTATTCAGTGCAGTGGTAAACCCGGTGCCAGCCTTTCAACACAAATTCTGCAAAAGGCAGTTCAGTCTCATTGTTTTTGGTTTGTTCTTCCAGCTGTTCTCCAAGCCATGTCTCTGTCCTTGTCGAGTTTCATTAACTGGGAAATAGCACCATCTTCTGGAGACTTGGGCCAAATGAAGAATTGGCACTAATCTGCTGCAGCAGCACTAGGCAAAAATTTTCTTCATGCACACCTGACAACGACTGATGTGTGTGCGCAAACTTCCGGCCTTTAGCGTTGTTGGAACAGGTTTCCTGTAATAGTGACAGAAAAATATTAAAACCTTTCTATTAATGTATTGGATGCATGTTGCTAACAAAATTCTCCTACGTAAACATCTCGCTGTCTTCTATGGTGGCCAGCCAAAAGCTGTATGAGTTTGCGTAGTAGTTGCAGGTTCCCCGGCCATGGCACTCAATGAATGGAGCGCTGCGAAACTCCTCAAGACAAGACCCAGGAGAGGCAAGAGCCTGACCGGACCCTTCTGCTCCGGCACTGGTGTGCTGCACATAAGAACAAACATTTAAAGAATTGTCTTTTTGCAGGCTGAAACTGTTTGTGAAGCATCACACGCCCTTTGTTGGAAACTGGAACAGTCCATTTTGTAATTGAGAGAGTTTGGATCTTGTGTCAGTACTTGCGTTTGTTTACTTGTACTGACACAAGATCCTGCAGCACTCACCATGACAAAAGAGTAACCGATCCACAGAGAGTCCCATCCATTTGGACACGCCGGGATCATGATGGTCTGACTGTGAACAGCTATCACCATGGCTGGGGCCTCACACACAGTGCACCTGTGCACAGAGTGAGCAGGACATTAGTGCGTATATGCTATCTTTGATATTAATATGAGATGCTTTGTACCTGCTGATGAAGGGCTTAATGCTTTGCCCTGTGATCGGAGCCATGCTCATGGGCATGGGTTCAGGGGAGGTAAGCCAGTATGAGTAGTCATTACGAGAGGCAAAGTTGCACACATTGTTGATGTTACAGAACAAGAAAGGCATCGGGCTAAACTTTCTAAGACAGCTCCCTGCCGTACCTAAAACAAAAAGTCACAGGACATGTCTCACTATGTTCTCATTCTGATAATTTGAAACTTAGTATAAATCATACCCAAGTCTTGTCCATGAGAGCGCTCATTGCCCTGCACATACAGCAATGAGTAACCGTCATAAATAGGTGACGTTCCTTCGGGACACAGTGGAACCTCCACTGACTGGCTGTGGCGAGTAACCAAAAATCCATGATACATTGAAGAGGGCCCGGGTGGACCTACTTGACCCGGCACACCATCAGGGCCTGGAGGTCCAGGAAGTCCTCTTGTTCCTTCACAAATGATAAAATGATGATCATGTTATACATTTTGATTTTGAGGCACATTTGTTTCTGACCTTGTGGTCCAGGTAGGCCTGGCTCTCCTTTAGCCCCAGGCTGACCATCGTAACCAGGGAGGCCATCTTCACCTTTTGGCCCTTGGATGCCATTTATGCCTATGAAAGGTTTTGTTAGAAAGAAATTTAGGGAGATTTGAATAATCTTAAAAGTAAAAATGAATTCCATGTATCACCTTGTAGACCCTTTTGTCCAGAATCCCCAAGCGATCCTTTTGGTCCAGGATAACCCTGGATTCCAGGCAGCCCTATGTCTCCTTTGATGAAAGTGTGGGGGCCAGGTGGACCAGGGGGGCCTTGATTACCTGAAATGCCCAAACCATGTCAATAGATTATTTCATATATGGTATTTTGGTTTAATAATTAAACATTTCTACTTTGTCCAAGTATTTACCCTTTTCCCCAGGGAGTCCTATGTCTCCGAGCTCTCCTTTGTAACCAATATCTCCGACATTACCTCTTTCTCCTAGATGATATATATTCAAGTCAGTGTCTCTGCAAATTTGGCAGTTTTCACAAATCCCGGTACAGTACCTCTGAAGCCAGGTGCGCCCTGTTGGCCTCTTTCTCCTTTCTGTCCATCGATGCCTGGAAGACCAGACTGACCCTGCAACAGTTACGTTTAGTATATTTAATTAAGTAATTCATTTAATACATTTATTTTTAATCCTTCCGTAAAATAGTCTAATAGAAAGTGAGAAAGTGTCCTCACAGGGAGCCCAGAAGCCCCGAGCTCGCCCTTCTGCCCTGTCTCTCCTTGAAATCCTGGACGACCCTGGTCACCTTTATCACCTTTTTGCCCGTCTCTTCCAGGGATTCCCGTAATGCCAGGTACACCAGGTGGTCCTAGTTTATATAAACAATAAATTAATGATCTGGATTTAAAACCATGATCTCTGTATAATCCCATACATAACCAATGCTTTACCTGGTTCCCCTGGTTGTCCACTCTCTCCCTTGTCTCCTTTAGGGCCTTCCAAAGCTACGCCTGGCAGTCCCCTCTCTCCTGGCTCTCCCTGAGGACCTAGTGGGCCTTGCAAGCCTTTATCACCTTTGACTCCAGGGACACCTGGATGTCCAGGAGTGCCTGGAAAGCCAGGGCTTCCTTTATCACCTGAGAGGAAAAGAGAGTGTGATTGAATAAAATAAAATGTATTGGATGTAAAAGTCATTGGCTGTACCTTTACTGCCACCTGCACCAGGTTTCCCAGGGAAGCCTTGTCCAGGTAAACCTGCAGAAGAAGGCAAAAGATTTCATGTTATTTGTATTACTAGACTTAACCTGAGAACAACAAAGTAGCAAAAGTATAACCTGGTTCTCCCCTCTCTCCAGAGGATCCAGGGATGCCATCAACTCCTGGATCTCCTTTCTCACCAGGGGAGCCAGGAGGCCCCAGAAGACCAGGGTCACCTAACAGAAAAAACAACAACAAAAAACTCTGTATTCTATAAGGTTTTCATCGAATATGGTCAGTATATGGTAGGTCTCCGAGACAATGTTACATTTAGCAAATCATAAAGATTATACAGTGAACAGGGTTTTAAACCCAGGGTGAGAATTACAACACAGAGCCCATGAAGTGACCACCAGCACAGAGGGGAAGAAAAAGGAGAAAATACATATTCAGAATGCTCTCTCAATTTGTGAATACCCATTCAACAAAGTCCAAAGAGCCAAAAAAACAGGACATAAGGGAAATAGTACCAAGAAGGACTGGTGTGTCTATCCCTTATGTGTCTGACCTGTCTGAAAAACTAGAAAGGATTTTTAAACAGCGTGACATTCCTGTTTACTAGTGTATAAACCTGGCAATACTTTAAGACAAAAACTGGTCCACCCTAAGGATAAGGATAAGAGTGGTAGGTGATACTAAACAGCTACTGCACAAAAAACTGTACCAACACAGAAGGCAGACAACAAGTGGGCCCCAAAGTGCAGTACAACTGCACTTGAAAGCCAGAAACCACTCGTTTGAAGACAGTGAGGTGAAGATTTTGAGCAGGGAGAAGAATTGGTTTGAAAGAGGAGTGAAGAAAGCCGTTTTAAAGTCTAGCTAAACTGCATTTTAACAGCTGGATTAGCAAACCTGGTCGGCCACCAGGTCCTGTTTCTCCATGAGAGCCTGGTAGCCCTGGAGTACCCTTTTCCCCAGGTATTCCCGGCTGACCTACAAAACAGAACATACCAAAAAACGATCAACAAGGAAAACTACATTTCAAATGTGGTTGTTAAAATAATCTTCAGACTCTAACCAGGAAATCCAACAGTGCCTTTTTCTCCCTTCGAGCCCTGTAGACCCGGCACGCCTGGCATACCCATTTGACCCTTCTGACCCTTCTCCCCAGTGGGTCCTGGGAATCCCGGCTGGCCCGGTGGACCCTATTTAAGAAAAAAGGTACATGCATTTAGTACAAAAGGCATATGTACTGATGAAGCCATGTGAGGCACTAATTATTAGCCTGTACTTGCACAAGGAGTCAGTACAGTGACATTTTATTCCATACCAGTAATTTATATAAGGTTTACTGTATCTGAATGATGGCAAGCTACATTCATAATCTGGAAACAAGTGAACAAAAGTAGCAGTTTTGATCATTTATTTGTGCTGAGACTGCTAGTAACTCTCAGTGTTATTGCCTCCAGAAGATCAGGTGTAAAAAAGAAAGAAAAGAAATACTGTTTTGGGTATCCACCTTTGATACAGTTCCACTACCAGTAGTACTTTAACTTTTAATCAAATGCCACAGAAATACTGTTTGTTGGAAAACCCTAATTGGAACACAAGAATAATGACCTACACCAACCTTACTACGACAATAAAAAACTCGATATAGCAGTGCTGATCACACAAGGCCCTCTTTTAGGAATCCAGGTGCTAAACTGCAAGTACAAACTGAAAAATAACATGCTCTATTTTGTGGGTGTGTTGCACATGATTTATTACAGGAAAACGTGTGTATGCTTTATTTCCATTTGCCCCAGTGAATCAATCAGATGCCCAGTGGCAGATGGATGCGGCAAATTGTTTGCAGTGGAAGAGATTATTTTCTGTTACGAAGCATACTCGATGGAGAATGATGCATCATGGGACATGTTCATCAGCTGCATTGGAGTGGTGCAGAAATGAGCACAGCGTCAGGGAAAGAACTTTATGATTATTTTTTCCTAACTAATATTTTGCACATTTTGGTGAAAACACGTTCCATCTATTGAACTGTTTAGAACATGAGCAAATGCTTCACAAATGAGGCTCGTTAATTGTTTGATTGGTAAGATGTGACTTGGTAAAAGCCAGCACATACCTTTTCTCCTGGATGTCCCGGGACTCCAATACCAGGTTCACCAGAGACACCTTGTTCTCCCTTTTCTCCTTCTTGACCTCTGAACCCTGGATGACCTGGTGTACCTGCATCACCCTTAGTACCCTTCGGACCAACAGGACCTGTCAGGCAAACCAAATGTTTGGATCAGTCTTTTTCATGTAGGCTACAATACATATTTGTCATTATTGTAAAGAACTACTCTTTTATCAGAGAAGCATGGGGTAAATGTATTCAATACAAATCCTCGATGTTGCTAAGGAGGCTATAGAGAATGAGTAATAGCA
This sequence comes from Rhinogobius similis, assembly GCA_019453435.1. Taxonomy (NCBI): domain Eukaryota; kingdom Metazoa; phylum Chordata; class Actinopteri; order Gobiiformes; family Gobiidae; genus Rhinogobius; species Rhinogobius similis. The sequence goes on along the minus strand of CM033633.1, from coordinate 23,549,739 downwards.
GAAATGATTTATACTGGAATTGTCATTGTCATGCTTTATGGGATTGTCGTTTGTGTCTGCTGGCGGACAAGAGCCATACATGAGCAAAGCATCAGAGTCATAAGCACTGGACCATCACATGTGTAAGCCTCAGATTGAAAAGTGTGAAGGAATCTAATACTCTCACACTGAAAATGTGGAATGTTGGGAAGGGTCAACGGGAGAGATGAAGCAGATTATTATTTTTATATTTTTTTATTTTATTTATATATATTTTTTGTTATTATGATTTGTGTTCTGTTTTATAATAAGGTAAATATATATATATATATATATATATATATATTGGAACTTTTTGACTATACCTGGTATACCCATTTCTCCAACAGTTCCTTTTTGACCTGGTGGTCCCATGCTGCCAGGCTCCCCAGGTATGCCTTGGTCTCCTTTTTCACCTGTAAAATAAAACATACATTTTTGTAGTATTGCTAAAATTTAAATCCTCAAGAACAACATTTAAAGTGATCTATATTTTTTGATTCATACACATTTTTGTATTGTCACAGGATAAAGGACCAAAAATGTTACCTGCATGTCCAGGTAAACCAGGATCTCCATCTTTTCCTGGCATGCCAGGATCTCCAGGCATTCCTCTGAATCCTTTCTGCCCACTAGTTCCGGGACGCCCTACAGGAATACACATAACATATATATTGGTCACTTCACTTCACAACAAACCTCCGCATTAGCAATGTGTACGGAACAAAACCTGGGTCTCCAACATCTCCTTTCTCTCCCTTCATGTGCTCCATGTCCACTACAGACATATTTCCTGGTGGACCTTGAAGACCTTGCTCTCCTCGTTCTCCTTTTAATCCAGGCTCTCCTATATCACCTCTGGGCCCAGTAAAACCCGGATCACCTAACATACATATTCAGTAATGTTATTCCTAAAAATATTTTGATAGATTTTTTTTTTTACTTTTGTGTGAGCTTGTCTCTCACTAACCTCTCAGGCCAGGAGAACCGCGCCCACCAGGTGTCCCAGGAAAGCCTGGCTTTCCAGGTGTCCCTATGACTCCCATCTCACCCTTGGACCCTTGATAATACACAGTCAAATGTAACATTGTAGCACATTATTGTAATGAATACAAAGATGAACGTATTTTGGGACGGTAAGAATTTTTACCTTGACTGCCTGGAGGTCCATCTCTGCCTGTTAAACCTGAAGGACCAGGAATGCCTTTGGAGCCAGGAATTCCTGGAAAACCTGGTGCTCCTTTCTCACCTTGAGGTCCAGGCATGTCCAGACCAGGAGGCCCTGGGAAGCCTTTTTCCCCTTTAACGCCTTCTCTACCTGTATATCACGCAACATAAACACATTGTTTATAAGTAAATATCATGTTATTGTCTTAAAATATCTGCTTGTTAAATGTAAGCTCACCTGATAGCCCTGGCTCTCCAGGTGGCCCTTCTGGTCCAGGAGCTCCAGGTGCCCCTTTTCCAGGTGGACCAGGGGTGCCCAGCTGTCCAGGAGGACCAGGGGGGCCCACATCACCTTAAATGTATTATGTAAGATTAAAATTAATTTGTGTGTTTTCGCATAATATATCATCAAAAACAATAGAGTGAGAAATTAATAAAATGTATTACCTTTAATTCCCTGAGAGCCTGGTGGGCCAGTTGGACCCTCTCTTCCAGGAACACCAGGATGTCCAGTGCTGCCCTTCTCACCTTGGAAACCAGGGAATCCAGCAGGACCCTGAGCACCTTTAGGTCCTGGCAGACCTCGCCCTGGTTCACCCTACAGTAAACAGATACCTTTAAGCATCTCAAATCTTTATCACCTTGAGATCTTCATGTTTCTATTTGTTCAATGGGATGTTGTCAAATAGATTGTGAAATGCTCACTTTTTGACCCGGTGGACCTGGTTGTCCTGTCAGACCATCACGACCTGATTTTCCAGGTTCTCCAGGTAATCCTGGAGCTCCTGGGATTCCACTGATTCCTGTACAAAACATACTGTGTGTTCATATTTTGGTGACAGTAAAAATATATTTTTGCAATCACATTTTTACTACCTTTAGCACCAGTTGGTCCAGGCAATCCAATCCCTGGAAATCCTGGGTCACCCTTATGACCAGGGAAACCTGGCGCTCCTGGGTCTCCTTGAGGTCCCCTGTCCCCTGCACCCAGAAAATCAGTTGGACCCCACAGTTGAATATTGTCCAACCTTTTGGGTGGTTTAATGTTACTCACCTTGAATTCCAGGTAAACCAGACTCTCCACGTGGCCCAGGAGCACCTTGAGGCCCGGGGGTACTCATGCCCTGCCCTGGCTCACCTTTGTTACCTGGTATATGTGTTTAGTGCAGATATAAAGATTTATAGGAAAAACAAAAATACAAAAAACAAGTAAGTCCACAATGGCACATTTTTCTTTTCGTCCTAATGTGCCTGTTTGCATTTTCTGTTCTCACCAGGTGGTCCAGGAGCTCCAGGGAGACCTGGTCTGCCTGAAGTCCCCTTTTCACCAGGTTCACCTGGACGGCCAAACCCTGGGATCCCCGGAGGACCTCTCTCCCCAGGAGTTCCACTAGGACCAGGGTCTCCCTCTGGTCCACGCTCACCCTTGATGCCTTCTTTAGCCTGAAATCAAAGAATAACAGTTAAGACAAATACCACACACTTCAAAGTTTACAAACGTACTAATATAACCTACAGGTTCTCCTTTGAGTCCAGGTGTCCCAGGCAGGCCATCTCGGCCAGGAAGTCCGTCCAGCCCTGGCCTGCCTGCAGAACCTGGAGTACCCGGCAGACCCTTCTCTCCCTTCAGACCTGGAGCCACATAGATGTCGCCAGGCTCACCAACAGCACCAGGAAATCCTCTTAATCCAGGGCTACCTTGGGTTCCCTGTGCAAAGAATGCTTAACAGAGGGCAACATTTCCACATTTCAATCATAGTTTAAGGCTCTGCTTACAGGTCTGCCGGGGGTTCCAGGCACTCCAGGCTGACCCTTTTCACCTTTACCACCAACTGTCCCAGGAGGTCCTGTGATGTAAAACATTATTAAAAATTGTGTTAAATGATCCAAAAATGTGATTAAAAAAAAAATTCTAGTCTTGATGGTTTAATTAAATGAACACACCTCGCTCTCCTTTTGGGCCAATTGGGCCTGGTAAACCAGGGGCCGCCCGGTCCTCACACAGGACACAAGTATCTCCTTTGTCACCTAAGAGAATGATAACATCCGAGATAACTTATAGATATATGTAAAGGCATAAAAAATTCACCAGACTATGTGAGCATTACCTTTCTGTCCCAGCTCTCCTTGTAGTCCAGGGGGTCCAGGTGGGCCTGGAGCCCCTTTTAGGATGTTGCATTCATTAATATTGGCTGTAAGGTAATGGAAAAAGATAAACGGAACACATTTAGGCTATGGATTTGAAAAAATTAGACTTTGGTCAAATATGTGGTGCACCTATAGGTCCAGGAGCTCCAGGTTGTCCTGGAGGTCCTGGGTCTCCTGGGGGCCCAATGAGAGACTCTCCATCCAATCCTCTGTCCCCTTTTTCACCAAGGTTTCCCTTTAGGCCCTTCTCTCCTTTTGGCCCCTCAATGTGACGTCCTAATATTCAGACAGAAAGACAGACTTGAGAAACGTTTACAAGTTCATCGTTTGTTTGTTTTAGTTCTTGTTTTACCTGGGGGGCCGGCTTGGCCCTGAGGACCGGGAAAACCTGAAATTGAAAAGATCAATTGATTATTGTGAACCAAAAACCAGAGGAACCTGCATGCATGCTCTTTAACACTCCCAAGGCAGCTTTTTAAATAAGAATTTGTTCCTGATATTTGTCTAGTGAAATAATGGTTAAATGAATAAGACAATTTTATAAAAGGCACCTTTCTCTCCTTCCAGTCCTGGATGACCACGAGGGCCAGGAGGGCCAGGAGCACCACTACCCTGAATATTCACAGAATTCCATTAAAACACATTATATAAGAAGTCTGCTTTTGTCCATACATTGTATTTTAAATAGAGTTTTGAGGTCAAGTAATCAGAATCTATTGAAATGTGTCAGTCTAAATTATTCAGCCATGTTTCAAGAGACACTATATTTATTATTGTAATACTTACATAACCTGGAGGTCCTCTTTCTCCTTTTTCACCCTAACACATGTAAAAATCTAAATTAATATCATATCATGTACAATAGCTTTATATGCATGATCCATAACAGTAGTTACCGTTAAACCATCCTTTCCTGGAGCTCCGGTATAACCTTTTTCTCCCTACAAACAGAAACATGTCAGCTGGAGATTGTGAACACACAGCGGCGAGACAAGGCCTAAATATACTGATTGATTACCTTTAATCCAGGCTCTCCATCTTTGCCAGGTTTCCCCTTAAAAGAGAAAAGCAAAACTCACAACATTTTGAATGAGAACAACAAGCATCACTTTCATCTTTGGACACGAACCCTCGATCCAGGTGGTCCAGCTTCACCTTTGATCCCATCAAGGTATGGTACACAGAAACCCTGAAAATGATGCCTTATTTAAACAAACGTGCAAATAGATTAGAGAAATATTGTTATTAACTAAATTACACTTACCTTCTCTCCTTTCTCTCCTTGGAATCCCCTGATGCCCTGTTTTCAACAGAAAGCAGTTGTTATTCCCAGACTAATCAAATATTTGTTCAGCTCATATGGTGCTGTGAAATAAGTTTTTTTGAGATTAAGTACCTGTGGGCCAGGAAGGTATTGTGTGGTAGAGCCTTCTAGACCAGTGTACTGGCCAGGTGGGCCAGGAGGGCCACGCAGTCCCCGGTCACCCTGAACACATTTATAAAAGGTTTTACAATCAAATTTACAAGATATAATATAATATAATTAATTGTTATTAATACATTGTTGTTCTTTTGGAAATAAACTAAACTCAAACTCAACATTGTTTTTACACATAACATTCAATCAGATAAAACATCCTCACCTTGTCTCCTTTCTCACTCACAAAGGACAGCCTGTCTCCCTGTTTCAAAAAGAGAATCACAATATAGTAAGTCGGTACATCTTGAACTTGAGGATATGCTTGGTGCAATATGCCCACATTTACTATGTGATTGCACAGGTGCAAAAGGGGTTGTGCGTGCTAAACTGGAGCAAAAAACATGTGCAGTTGAGATTTGCGTCTCTGTCAGTCTGCAGCGCAAATTTAGCACATGGGAGCTAATGAATATGCAAAACAGTGCAATTTTGCCCCAACGTGCAAAACCGGAGGAGGAGAAAATGCAAATGTTTTGTGGGTGCTGTTTGATTTATCAAGACCGTGAGGAGCAAAACTACTTGAACATTTTGTACGTTCGAAAAGCAGGTGTTTCACTTTAGCGCAGAACAGATTTTTGCAGTTTACATGTCAGTACAGTGTTAAAATGGTTTCAAATGGTTGTATTTGGCCCATTTACAAACACAAATGGGCCTACTACAAAATAATAGTGTTGTTGTGACGGAGGGGAGAGGTTGTAAAAACACACTTTACCTGCGACACTTTGGCCTGGATTCTCATCTGTGTCACTTTGAACTGGAGCCATTACAGAAGCTCAAACAAATTTCAGGCGTTTGTCCCAGATCTTTTTAATGTCCTCACATAACTGTGAGTATTAATGACACAGGAGAAAACGCGACTCATCCACCTGTTCCTCGTGCGTCCATGCTGTCCCGTTATCCCTGGGCTATAATAAAATCCTTGTGGGCCTAAATTCATCTTTTCAGCAGCGCTGGTTAAAAGCAAATGCCTGCAGGTTTTCCATCACATCCCGCACAGAAGGACTGGCTTTTTCTGCCTAAACGTTTACAAACCCCCTGATGTAGGTTCAAATGTTTGATACACTAATCACAGACTTTCCCTATAGCCTAAGATGAAGATCTAAAAAAAAAAAAAAAAAAAAAGTGCCATATAATTAAAACAATGTATATAATTTTTTAAAAAGTTGTTGGCCAGTGAGGCTAGTGAATATCATCATTTATCGTCATAACTTCTTACATGGGTCTGTTCTCCCAATTGAGCAGCAGAGGCACATTTGCGCTTCCTCTTTCTCGCAGTAAACTCATTTACATATCAGTGCTCAGTTTCTGATGGTAAAGAAGGTCCAACATGCCCACAAAATAGCACAAACAAATTTTAAGTAATATTCGCAATTTTGCACCTGTCTTAGTAAATCTGGGCCTAAGTGTCTTACTTTCTCTCCTGGGAGTCCGGGAGGGCCAGGGTCACCCTGTGTAAACAGTCAAATCAGTGCTAAAATATACAACACAATTTGTGCTTATCATTATCAGTATTTTCTCACTTTTGGTCCTTGATCGCCTCGATACCCACTCGGTCCATCACGTCCGGGTGGTCCCATTGGACCCTTAAGACAAAAAGAAGATGAGTGACTGACAGTTTCATGTATATTAACTAGACAGTTTATCCAGATACAAAACTTACTGGAAGGCCAGGAGCACCAGGAAATCCTCTGTCTCCTTTTACTGGAACTATCCCAATAACACCACCGGGGTCACCCTGTAGTGCACAAAATGACATCATCAGGATTTTCTCATGAAGCAGTCAGCCTTTTCCTGGTTCATTCTTGGTTTTATTAAGTTTGGTTTGAACGTGCTGTTGTAGACTTGGTTTGGTCTCATGGTAGTTATGGTTGAGTCATAGTCAAGGCCAGGTTTAGGTCTGATGGTTTGAGCATTCGTCTGGTTAGACAGACATTTTACTCCAGATGACAGCACCAGTCAGTGGCTGACGGTAATGCCACCTTGAATATAAGCTCAGTTCTGACTTTGGAAGCTAAATGGGGTTGGGCCTGGTTAGTACTCAGATGGGAGACCGCTGGGAAAACCAGTGGCCTCGGCATTGTGGCAGATGTAGCAGAGTGGTTAGCACTCTTACCTCGCAGCAAGAGGTTTGCGGGCTCAATACCCAATCTAGACTAAGCCTTGCATGTTTCTCCCCATGTCTGGGTGGGTTTCCTCTGGGTGCTGTGGTTTCCCCCATCAACCCAAAACCCCAACCCAAAAAAATCTTCCAGCTACGGTAGTCCTGACCAAGCCTTGCAAAAACATCTGGAGATGGACCCCCGGGCGTTATACACAGAAGCGACCACTACTCCTGAGGAGATGCCAGTGGCACTGAATGATGGGTCAATTGCAAAGGACAAATTTCCCTATGGGGACAATAAAATGTACCTTAACCTTAACCTTAGTGGAGCAGTAGTGGCTCTGGTGCATTCTTGGTAGCATAAAAATCTGTCAAATCATGGTGTGCCAGTTTGATCCCACCTCTGACCAGGGCATTGAGCCCTTGGACAAGACACTTAACTACCTTGTTTGTGTATTTGTTGTGAGCGTGATGAATGAATGTGAGAGTGATGTGGTTGGAGGGGTTTGATGTCACATAATGGCAGCTTCTGCCAGGGCCTCTGGCAACATGAGTTACTCACCAACAAGTGTAGGGAGTAAAAAGTCAAATTCATTAATTAAAAGAAAAATTTTACAATTTTGATTTTTATTATGATTTATATAATAGTTTTATAATTCCTTAACTATGTAAATCTGTTACTCATTCAGACGTTCACATCATGACCACTAAGGATGTGTTTACTTCTGAACATAGACCTGCATCATAAGTAGATAAGCAGTGAATTATATACAACCTTCCCAGATCATCAGGATGATACACAATGTAATATTGTTACATATGACTTATATTTTCATGTTTCCTCACCTTCATCCCTGGTATTCCTGGGATACCCTAGGCGGCAGTGAAAGAAAATATACAGATCAACAAATGCAAATGTTATTTGTGTCTTATCAAACACAAGGTAAGTAAAAACAGATTCTTACCGAAGATCCTTGAAGTCCCGGAAAACCAGGGGCACCATCTCTGCCCATTTCTCCCTAATAAAAGCAGGTAATTAACAGCAAACATCTGAATTAGAGCTGGGCAATATTTTGAACTACTATAATACTACAATATAATAATGTAAATAATGTTTTGTTACAATAAACAACTGTCTCATATGCTATAAAAAGAGCTGATCAAAAATAATAAAGAACAAAATAATCTTTCAAACTAAGGAATAAAGTGAATGTCAGCATGTCTGCATCTTTGCTATAACTTAACTGATACTTAAACCTTAACTAATACATTTAAAGACACTTATTTCTGTTGGATTGACAAAGTATCTGATTATCATCATCTAAATAAGTTATAATAAGTTATATTATGTAATGTTGGTGTCCATATTGCCCACTCCTAATATGAATAAACAACAAAACAAAGGCTTACTTTTGTTCCATTGCATCCTGGGATACCAGGCATACCAGGCGGGCCATCGTTTCCATTAATACCCTGATAAACAAAGTATTATTATATTTATATTTTTTGAAAAGCTATGAAAAATATAATAATAATCAGAAACTTACTGGCAGTCCAGGGTTTCCTGGAAAACCTGGTAAACCCGGTGGGCCCTGAGTGAGAGCAAACACATTGTGTCACTGGACAGTCCAATGTTACCAAACATAATCTATTCTCTTGTTTCCCTGGTCATTCATTACTCACTCGCACGCCTTTAAGTCCAGAGGCTCCTGGCTCACCAGTGTCTCCCTTAGAGACAAATAATCAATAATCAGTTCTGCTTTCTGTTAATGTTTTCAGTATGGTAGTGATCACAACAGCCTTTTAGTGCATTTTAAACTTGCACATATTTTTACCTTTGGACCCATTGGCCCTGATGGCCCCTCAGGTCCCTGCATCCCTGGAAACCCCATGTTCCCTTGAAGTCCAGGAAACCCACGCTCACCCTAGAAAAATGATAACATGATAACACATGATAACAGTAAATAAAAACAACCATGTTATGTAAATATGTACATTCATACATTACATATTAAATACATTTTTTACTTAAATCAACTTGTTATTTGTGTGTAGTGAAAGGCGTATGCACCTAATGATACACATGGTAACGATGCTGTCCCTCCCTCTTTTGAAAGAAATGTCGTTTCTCTTCAAGACCACTAGAGAGCAGCATTGACTTAAAAGGGAGACATTGTGCTGCCTAAAAATATCCTTCCTCTTCAGAGACAAGTGCAGCTTTAGTGCGCAATCCAAGTTAAATCACATGATTGATCAATTATATTGATTTATAAAATCTATATTATATTCAGTATTAGCAAGCCCATCATGATACAGAAACAGGGTTAGAAAAGAGAAAAGAGAGTGAAGCGATGACTTTTTTGAGCTGACCCAAATCCTGCTGTGCTCCACTGCCCCACTGAGCTCTCCAGAGCCGCTCCTCGAGGTGAATGAGTCACAGGTTAGTCAAAGGCACAGAAATCTGGAACAACATCCTAGCTGCCATCCGAAACAATCTGACAATAACACAAACCTAAAACACTGGCACAAGAGGAAGATATGTGGTTACTAATTCTGAACTTGTTTAACTCTAATGTTGTCATCAGTGGCGGCTGGTGGTATATTTTTTTAGGGGTGCGCCATTATAAAACATCTATTTTTTTTTTTTTTTAAAGGGAAAAGAAGTGTTATAGATAAGCTTTACACCCGGGTCTCCCAAGTGCATGGTAGATGCTTAACCCATTAAGCTATGCTTGCACTCACATGACATATAATTGCAATATTGTTACTTGCCTGCTCATTCCAGAACCTCCACAAACAGGTCTTATATGATTAAATGACTTCTGTATTTTACATTTGTACACACAAGGTTGAAGATTAGAATTTAAGATGAAATATTCATCACAGACAGTAGAAAAATGCGGAAAAGCAGAGTCTGTGACTAAAGGCGGGTCAGAGCTGCAGGTGAATCTCAGTAGGTCAGAAATATGGCAGAAATACGCAAATCCCAATCAACGTACTCAAGTGCTCTCCGGCCTGCGCACGAATGCGGTACTTTAGGGCTGTAATGTAATCTACAGGCAGAATACCTGAGTTACTCCACCCTCCCTCTCAAAAGTTCAGGCTCTCAAACACACTCTTTCTGTGCGCACAGACTTAGCGCATGCAATGGGCAAACAAATTAACCACATAATGTACTAAGATTATGTTTACTACTATGTAGACACATGTTTATTTTACACAAAATATGAAACACAGAGCCAAAAATAAAATTATTATTTTTGAAATTTTTTATCTGGGTCAAGTCAGGGGGTGTGGCGCACCTGCACACTCTATTGAGCGCCACTTGTTGTCATTTTGTAAACTGTTTGTTTGTTATTGCATGTGTGTACAGTGTGTGACCTGCTATTGACTACAGTGGGGCCATGGGGTAAATATACCAGAAACATATTTACAGTGCATGTTCATTGATATGCAGTGTCCCTTTAAATAAACAAACATGACAATTCTTACCTTTGCTCCTTTCACACCACTGCAGTCACATTTTCCACAGGCCGCACCACAGCCCTGCAGGAAAATAAACAATAAAATGAATCACACATGACAAAAGTAAAAATACAATTAAAAAAAATATTGAAAAGTTGTTATTGTCTGGATGATATAAATTAGTTGGTTTATTCAGGTTCTTAGGTTCTTAAACACAGCCGGTAAACACTATTCTTTCTATAATTTCATGATATTATATTTTCAGATGGAGGAAAAGGCCAATATAACTCTGTGGGAGAAAGAAACATCCACACGTATGATCCACAAATGCTGAACCTCATCATTATTTGTATCGGTACTGGCCCCATATTTGCCATAATAATCAAATGGGTCAAAGCGCCCTCGACTGATCACATCTGAATCACATCTTACAGCAAACAGCAAACCAGCAAAAACAATTTCACTTTGGTTTTTCTATAGACTACATGCATAACAAAACACTGGTCAGTGCTTTTTATGACGCTCAAATATGCCTCCGAGCTCATGACATACAAAGACACAAATAAAACAAGAAATGGAGGAGCTCTGAGAAGTGGGTGCAGGCCAGGACACGGTAGGGACTTGAAAAACAATGGTGAGGAGCTTGAACTGAATGTGCTCGGAGACGGAAAGCCAGTGGAGATCTCTGAGGACCAGCGTGATGTGTTCATGGGAGCAAGAGTGAGTGCGGAGGCGGGCAGCAGAGTTCTGGATGTACTGGAGTCTGGAGTTATGAGGTGAACGGTAGAGCAGGCTGTTATAGTCGAGGTGAGAGAATATGTTGTACTTTGTGTCAGTTTTTGTTTCATGCGGATATGCCAAGTATTTACAGAGGTATTCATTTAACCATCGATGTAGAATATACTTGATTCTTAATTATTTTTAAAATGCTCTTTTTTGTCAAGGTTGTAGACAATAGACTAACATTTTCAATATAAATTAATAGCACTTTCTTTATTGGACAGAATCAGAGTCAGAGGAACGCAACTTATCACATCAATACATGCGTCAATAATACTTTTTGTGCACTAAAAGTGTCTAATAAATCACATCTGTTTGTGTTGGTGAGATGGGGTCAATTATAGCCTACAGACCACTTCTGACTGGAGCATACCATGTTTAGAACCACAGAAAGGGAGCATTTAGCTGTGCAGAAGCGTGGCCAAGCAGATGGTTTCATCCCCTCCATCAGCCTCTTATTCACTGAGCTCTCTGAAGCTCAAGCCTGGGAACTGGACTGCTCTGCTTAGGCTCTGTCTTCAACACACCCACCCACTCCTCCCTCCTTCTCTCTCTCCTCTCTTTTCCTGCTGCATCCTTCCAGCTGTTTCCAGACTCACGTGCAAGGCATTGGGCCAAAATCTGTCAAGGATTTTTTTTTGGACTTGGCCAGGGCAGAGAGTGCACATGAAGTTACAAATTATCTGCCTGTCTCTTGTCCGTAGATTCAACAAATATGGCACGGCTGCGTTCGTTCTACAGTTTTGATCCATTGCTGCACTGACCTCCAGAACACACACCATTCATAGTTCAACATTTCCTTTACTCACATGCTTCATAATGAAATCAATATGTAGTTCTCATGGGAACTTTGAGGAGCCCCAGTCCAATGCACCTGTTCTGTGTGGCCAATTGCAATGGTAACATAATGTCCCGTTCCTTTTCTTTCACACACTTCCTACGGCTTTTACACTTGCTACGCTACGCTAATAATAATAATAATAATAATGTTTATTTTTCGTTTGAAGCAGGAAATGAGGAACACCTGCTCCACATGAGATTGTTATAGTAAGTCAAACAGAGGAAAAGCGTTATTGACTTTGAGAGTGACTGAAGCAGCCTACGTGTGCGTTTGTGTTAATGAAGTTAACCTGCAGCTGAGATTACGGCAAAGGATCTCAACTAACGCTATAAGAAGGTCCATGACCATGTTGTCAGTCAGGGGGGAAAGTACCTACTCAGTCACCTTTTGCTGTTGCTGTTTAAGTGTTAGTTTTGTCTAGTGGGATGCAGCCTGTGAACCTATCTTATAATATTTCCAAACAAGCTAATCTGCTGCATCAAAGTACCATTTCCTGTCTGTGGTTTCTTTTCTTCATTCATAGAACAGTCTTATCATAAACCAAAACATGCAATATCTCTGAGGGCTTCTGCCTGATGACTGTGGACAACAGCCTGGTTAACATCATAGGCCCTTGCAACAAAACTCAAGAGAGAAATCTGTTCAAAGACATTCAAGGATGGAGCATAGGGGCCTTGGTTATCGCACTGCAAAACCTGCTGATCAAATCTGATGACAAAAGAAAGGATGAAGTGCACCATTTCGCATAAACAACACCGAAAATAGGGAGTAAAATTGTGTTGAAGTCTATCTAGAGAACCCACTCACAATTATGAAGGCCTTAATTTGTTACTTACCTAGTTAATAAACAAACAAACTTTACAATTATGTTACAAATACAATGTACCAGAGACATTTATTAGGAATCAAGGCCAGTCTCCTACTAAGTTAAGTTTGCTGTTACTATAGTAGGCGTACAGACATTTAATAACTTAAAGTGGCTATGAGAGGTATGACTAAACATTTAACTAAAACATAGTTGTGGCAGAAAATAGCATTTCTCCCCTGAGCCAGTCAAACACTGCCTACTGAGCTCTTGTTCTCCCTACAGCAGAAGCACAGCCAGAATGGACAGCACTAGAGTGGAATGCACAATCACAATGTCTTGATGGTTCATGTCTCTGTGTCCCGTGTCACATACTGATGCAAATAAACTTTTCCTGTGTCAGAACTCCACCTTCATGCCTCTTCTTTAAACTCTCAATCTACTTCAATTTAGTGAACACAATCATACTTCAGATTTTATTAAACATTTTGTCTATTTTCTCCAGTTTGACCATTTTTATAATGTTACTTCCTGGTTGGACATGGGCAAATGTGAATACATTACAGAATTGTTACTCCACTGTCAGTTGTGTGTAAATTGCCCCTGCATTTCTGATGGAATGTCACTTTTTGATGACATAGAGAGGGATTTTACACTTTTTTTCACAAACTGCAACTTGAAAACTATAACATTTATCACAGGGTCTATTCCGCCAAACAAAGTAATAATTTAAAAAATATGAAAACCTGTCATGTGCACTTTAAACATTACAAATTACCGTGAATATTACCGGCCTCAAACCTCAGAAAGCATCAGCTGTATTTGAAGAATACAGAAAAAGTCTAAAAATCCTACTTTTACTCCTCTTCCAAAATGTCCTTACTAAACAATGTCTGCTTTTTAAGGTTTGATTCCCACACACAGGGGTTGCAACCAAAGATGGCCAAGTCATGAGGAGACAAACCCGAAGTTGCATTCGTAAGCAGCGTGATTGTGCACAGAACAAACAGACTGTCAGAGGCCTGTGGACCAGCATACACAAAGACCAGTGAGTTACTGAATTTGAGGAAACACAAAACCATCGAACCTGTCTCACGTCTGCTGCAGCATTTACCACATAACTGAGACAAGATAGCAGCGTCTCCAAACTGTGAAACGTCCTGTGTTTACTTTGTGGAGATGCAGCACAAAACACTGCCTTATCATAATCATGGCTCAAGGACAGTGTGTTTGTGCCTGTTTATAGAGACCAGAGCAGGCATGGAAACGCTGGCCCCTCTGTTTGATTTGACAAGTCTGGGATACAAGATGCCAACAGTCAACGGCACAATACAGACACAGCTATGTGATAGAAAAGATGTTTTATTGCTTTCTAAACATACAAACTACTGCTGAGGCGTGGATGACGCAAAACATTAGGAGCAACTAAACTAAAATGTAATGTATTTTTTCCATTAAAATATTGCCTGGATTGAAGTTTAGTAGTTAACAAAATTGTGATCTTCGTCATTGTACAGTACATTGCAGTTTAGTTAATAGTCACTAAAGTTGTATTTCCACTGGGCAGTACAGAAGAGTGGGACATCAAAGGCCCGGCAGGTACTCGATATGTCTGACATCACGAGTTGGTGATAGACAAAGAGGGAAGTGATGAGTCATGTTTAGTCTGAAGCTCACAGGGCTTGTCCCAAAGAGAGACGCTTTCACGAGAACTCCGCCATCACATAAACACTCTTAATGCAAACCCAGTGGATGTGCTGTTGCATAACGAGACCATAATGAGGAGGTCTAAGACCCGTCACCACTCATTTAAATTTATCTAAAGGATATTTCTGACAAGTTTTACTGTAGTTGTCGTTACAAACCAAAAAAAATAATAAGAGGAACAGAGGCCTTACAGGTGTATTCTCCCAACCATAACTTTAGCATGATGCACAGAGCAGTGATTATATTATAATACATAAAATTTCTTATCATAATTTCTCATCAAAAACAAACCATACTTTTATAGCTCTGTCACAACTAAAATAAATAGCTATAGATATATGAGCTACAGCCAAATCATTTATAAGAGGAAAGTACTCTCCAACAAATCCTGCTTTTACAATGCATTTTTTCATCAGTTTGTTCTATGAAAAACAATACTAGGAAGAGGAAAACAAGGTATTTGTAATATTATGTTCTTTTGCAGATGGATTTCCCAATCCACAAAGGAGCTATTTCATTTTCACTGCACGTCCTTATGACTCAGAGTCTCTGTTCTGGATGCCAAAATGGACAAATCTAATTCCACAATGTGCTGCATCCAATCTGAAAACACAGCTATAAACCTAAATACAAGAGTACTGGGTTGTGACCAGAAGAGGGCAGTGATGTTCCCATGGAGTTTGCACATAGTCAGCTGTGTATGGCAACACTGTGTAAGCGATCATGTAAAGAGGAGTCTGAGATCACACGAGCATCTGGCCAATGTCATCCACAGACATGTCTTCTGCACGTCACATGCAGCACATTCCAGCCACAACCTCCCACTGATTCACAAGAGCCTCACAAGCCACAAGGGACCCACACGCCAGATAATCCTCAATATAAATGTATATTACTATAAGGAGGCGCTACAAACTTTTCTGGGGGAAAAAAAAAGGTTTGGTTTAGGCCATAACTTTAAAAAATGTAGTCGTTTATGGGGGTTTATCCAGGAAAGATGCAGAGGATCCTTCCTTCCACTGCACCGATAAGAACCATCCTAAAGAGGAAAACAGATAATGGACTTTGTTGAGTGTGTATTTGTAAAATACACACAACACACACTAATACCTTAGTCATACTGATCTGACATGCAGTGAAAATGAAATAGCTCCTAGTGGCTGACACTCTCAACTCACAGCAAGAGGGCTTCAGGTTCATCTCCCCAGATCGCCCAGGCCTTTCTGTGCAGAGTTTGCACAGTTCCGGTTTCCCCACCAACCCAAAACATACACAATAGGTGAAATCTTCCAGCTAAGGTCCTGACTAAGCTCATGCTCAAGATCTGGAGATGACAGGTCTCCCTAACTGCAATGAAGGATTGGTCAAAAGCAGGGGACAAATTTCCCTACAGGGACAAGATAATGTACCTTAACATTAACCCTCCGTTGTGTATGTTTTTGAAATTGTGTCAGTTCTATGTGTTGCATATCCAGAGGTACTTTATAATGTGTCATATTAACATCTTTCACATGATGTTGTCAACATTCCATGAGGAGTGAAGCTACTGGAGGCACTACTCTGTCTGAAGCTTTGTTACTCAAGTTAGAATCTGAGCTTTGTTTTAATGCAATATAAATATAATGAGACCCCTGAAAGTTTGTTGTTTGAATTCATTTATACTTTTTTTTCTTTTAGTTTTCTAAAAACTTATCAGGCAGTGTTTACTAATATGCCCGATATAGATCTTAGTTACTAGTACCTCAGCCACAGCTGTTGATATTAGTACTACAACTTAAAGCTGCTGCTTGCTAAAGAAGAGACAAATTCCTAATTTTCTTCAGCCGTTTTGTATGTGTGATTTGTTTACTGATTGATTGAACTGAATATAACTGACGTGTAATTTTTACCCATGACCCACTAAACTGAACATATCCTCAAACCAGAGTGACACAAATGTTTGACTTCTTCACTATTCTGAGAACCTTTACTAAAACAACACTCATTTGTTTCTTTACAGTCAGCTTGAATTTGAGTCCTTGATATATCCCTGCTCATTACAGTCATCACGACTTCAGAATGGTTACAGTCAATTTAACACAGTGGCAGAGTTCTGTTTCAGACGCTTAACCTGTGTCTGTCACCCCGTAAAGATACACTCCTGGCTGTAAACCACAAAGCATTGCTTCCATATGGAGACAATTAGGGTAGTCTTACCCATAAATAGGCTACAAGTGGAGCCACTTTTGGCACGAGGGTAAAACCATAACACAGAAAAAGAGGACACTGGATTATTTGGATATAAGGTCTATGAACAGACAAAAAGTAACACAAATAATGGATAAACTATTTGTTTTTGTTTTGTGTTATTAATATCAACATGATAACAAGGGTTCAGCAAACAAATTAGAGTGGGTCACAGAGATAGTTATTTATGGCTCAATGAAGAGCAAATTTACTCATCCATTAATATCACGGGTTGGTTGATTTAAGTTTTGATTTACTATTGATTTGATTTATTTTTTCCCATTGAAAAATCCCAATGCTTTGGCACATCAGCTTGTCCAGTATAAATACATGTCTCCTATTGTTTGGAGACACATAATCAAAACTTCACATTGCACTAAATTTGACCCACTGAGAAAACTGCCCTTTGACAAGGTCCCATCTGAAACAGTGCATGTCAGATTGAGTTATACTACAGATGTACAGGCATGATTCTGCCATCTGCATCCATTTAATCGACCACATTTGTACAACCTTTATTTTCCCACTGCAGCACTGCCTTGTACTTTCTCACCAGCTGTCAGGCAGTGATTGATAAAATTGACATGGATGCATTAGTTGTTTTACAGTATAGACCTATGGGTCACATGGGACGGGTAACTGAGTAGCCCTGATTGAGCTTGTCCACTTTGCTCGCATTTTTTGAGATACAGTCAGTGCCATCTCCAGCAGATCTAATATTAAAATCTAAAGATGAGTAGGAAGCATATTTGTTTTGTCAGGTTGGACTAGGTTGAACTTTGCTGTTTTGACATTCCTCGCCTTCTCTGGTACTGGGCCACTGCCATGAGGTGATGGATGTGGAGGAGTGGGGCTGTCTGACTGCCATACTTGGATAGACTTGGACAGCGTTGGATAGACAAGGCTCCTGGTGCAATGCGCTCTATAAACAGTGGAAGACCAAGAGGTGGAGATGCAGGTGCACAAATTACAATAAGAAAAAAGTCAAAAAGACACCAGGCATCCAGTAAGACAATGCATTAACCTAATATTGTACCAGTAGATCAGGAAAAGACGAGCATCACAACTGAAGAGCAAACACAGAAATCCAAAACACAGACATCGATCCCATTCTGAAATGCACAAAGCGATGCCCACGATCTTTTTCAAAAACATTGATGCTACAATAAGCCGAATTACGTCTGTCAGCGTCCACATGTTCGCTTGGGTTCATTCGGGCGCTGAAAATGTTTTCCACCATTCGCTCAAAGATTGCTTTTCAGAGTAACTGAGTACTACCACATGCAAATCAATATGTATTTTATCTCTTCACAATATTCCCTGTGGCAGCAAAGAAAAAGCAGATAAAAGATGTATGGAAATTCGAAATGAGCCAAAAAATTAGGTCTGTCAAGATAATTACTATATCCAATTATCATTCTATATGTGAAAACAAGAACAATAGTTTTGGGGCTCAATAGTTATCATGTGTACATTTTTGTATCACAAAAAGGTAACTTCTACCACTATATTAGCACTCCACGACGGGGAAAATATCTGATTGTGATTTTTCTAACCAGTATTGCGATTGAGATTTTTGTATTCATAGTAGGATTCTATTGAAAATTCACATTCTGAACACAACCAGGAGAGTTTCACAACCTGTTTCAGAACATTTTTGTCACTTTTAGTAGTATTTTTGTCCCTTTAAGCAGTGTTTTTGTCACTTTTAGTCACATTTGTGTCACTTTTAGTAATGTGTTTGACACTTTAAGACATATTTTCGTCACTTTAAGTCACATTTCTGGCGCTTTTAGTCGCATTTTGTCACTTTTATTTGAATGTCACTTTTAGTGGAGCGTCATTTTAAATTAAGCCATGTTTTTGTCACTTGTTTCAGAACGTTTTGTGCAGAATAAAACTGGATGTTTTGTTGTTTGTGAAGGAGATTATTGCACTTCAAAAACTTCAGTGTTTGCAATTTGCTAATTGCTAATTTTATAAAAGTGTATAGGCTATTAATAGTACTTTGGAGTCATTATGCTTCTATTACTGTAGTGATTTAGAGAAGGTTTTACTGGGATTATCCTGCCTTTGAGTTTTTGTGTCAGTGGCATAGAGAAGTTTCAAAATGATTATTTATTGTGATTTATTTTTACTTTTTTTTTTAACAGTAGCATCACACTTTGCTATTTGTTATCTTGACAGGCCTAAAAACAATTAAAGCAACACGTGCGACCTATTTGCAACATCATAAAAAATACTAATATATTTAGAGCACAAAGTTGGCTGGGATCTACTTAATAACTCCTAAAGCATAATACCTTTAAGACCCAAGCAGTCGACTAAAGCCTCTCACAAGAAACAAGGTCAGAGGTCATCGTCCCACCAGGAGACTTATTGCAGGTACACGCTGCAATAAAACTCGGCTGTGTTGTGTGTTTCCTTTATTTAAGGCGCCCTGTTGTGCTTATTCGCTGGGAACGGCTTGATTTGAACCATGCTTGCACAGGCTGGGGGCAGCAGGTATTCATCTGCAGTGGGGAAATCATTCAGGGCTTCTGTAACCAAAAGCAGATGCACGGACGGGCCGGCATTCTCACACAAACACATGTCCAAATTATTCAGCGCATTAACAATCAGCAATGCACACATGGAAGCCATCAAAACAGCACAGTTAGACGTGAGGACATGAGAAACGAGTGATAATTCAAATGTTCTTCTAAATTATTGTACTTTGGTGTATTTTGGTGGACAAAACAGTGCTATTAAATGTATCTGTACATGAACAATCTGACATTTTTATCAAGGTTAAGGTGTCTTTCCTCTATCGACCTTTTTGATGAAGACTGCAGAATCAATAACTGCTGAAGAAAGCCAAGATCCAAGTTTAGATTTCACTTTTTATTATAATTTTTTTTGTCATAAAGGAAAAGGAAAAGATGCTCTGGAATTCTAAGGATGTGAATGAATGTCACTTGTGTTTAGAAGCAAAGCCAGACGGTTAATGTTATCTGTCATTATATGTTAGACTTAAAATAGGCAAAGGTAAGACGTAATTCATAGTCTCTGTATTGGACATTAACCATACACTGGTTCCCATGGCAAATAAGCTCCTACACCAAACAAAGTCAGTTGAAAAGAAAGTTCTGCTTATCTGTCAGCCTGTTCAACATGTCAGCGACCAAGCTACATAATCCAGGACACTGTACTGTCGTGTTTTACAGTCAACCCAGTGATTCTCATGTGCAAAATGAACTCTGCAAATGGGAAAATTGTTTTAGAGGATTTCTCAGGCTAAATACCAGTCCTAATGATTGCGCGGGGACATATGCGTGAGCAGGGGTGTATCATATTGCATGGGTTGTCATGGTGATGGTCCAAACACAACTCCTTAATGGTCGATTTTGCCATCAGACCCATTTATCTCAATGTTTTCTCCGGCCTTTGTCTAATCTGTCCATGCTTCATGTCCACTTGACTCGTGGCATGACCTCAAATGACTCATCCCGTTGACCTCTGACCCTGGGTGAGGCCATTAGTGAGGATTTAGGAGTTCAAACATGGCTTTCAATAGCAAGGTCATCTTGATAACAGTTTTCCTCAGAGTCTGTCTCTGTCTGAGAGTGCAGCAGATGACATGTGCATGAAATTTTAGCCTGTTAACAAATTAAACCTAAGTCCGTCCTAATTATTCAGTACGGAGGGACTTCCCATGTCCTAATTTCAGAGGAAAACAACTTCACTCAGTAACAGATGTTTTGGATGAAATACGGTCTTATACTGGTATCGCTAGAGGACAAGTGGTTTTGAACTTTGGTCCGGTCTATGGAGTAGGCTTGCCGGTGTGCAGATGCAACAGCTTTCAAAGGTATTTTAAGCCTTACTTGTACACTTTCCTATAGACCATATTCACAAATCAGTTGGACAACTGGTCTGAGCCTGGTAAACAGAAAACAAAACGTCACTGCACCACAGAGAACAAAACATATTTTGGTGTACTCCTTTTACTGCTGCCTCAAAAATGCTCTGTGAATTGTATTGGAAAAATGCTTTCACAAATATTGGCCTTGGTTATGTGGAAGTGAAGGCTTTCTGGTTTATTCATTAGCTTTCTACCGCTTGTTCCCGTTAGGGGTCAAGGGTGACTGAAGCCTATCCTAGTAACTTTGGGCCTTAGGCGGGGTACACCCTGGACAGTGGCCAGCTTGTCACAGGGCTGACCCAGAGACATGGACAGACAACCATTAAGTCTCACATCCATTCACTTGGGTTAGATTTTAGATTTGCCAATTAACCTACACAGTCATGTCTTTGGACGGTGGGAGGAAGCCGGAGAACTCGAAGAGAACCCACAGTAACACAGGGAGAACGTGCAAACTCCACCCAGAGAGATCGTGTGATGTTGGTCTGGTCCGGGATTCCAACCCACGATCTCCTTATTGGGAAGCAAGTGCTCCAACTGCTCTGCCACCGTGCACCCTGCTTTCTGGTTATGTCCAGGATTATTCACGTGCCTGATCTGAGCTGGAATTGTTCTAAACTGTCATTAAACATTCCCCATCAATCCCACAGAAACAGCAGCTGTCCAAGAGCTAATAAACATACTAAATTAAATCAGCGTGTTTGGAATGCCTGTGCACAAAAACGTGACTCTGATGCTATCTGAGCACCTTCCTCTGCTCACACTTCTCTGATTGAGGCTCTTAGAGTGAGGAGTGAAGGCAACACAAACACACAGAGTTCACGTGAGCCTGCAGCACTTGCAGCTCCTGCCTGAATGTGCATCCCTGAGCCACAGGATGTAGGCTTTAGGAAGTGGGTCTTTTCTGTGCAGCGAGGCCTCTTCCTTGCCTTTTATGCGCACAAAGACAAGAAGGGGCAGGGTCCGCTCCACATCTCTCCAAAGAGCACTCAACTATCTGGGAAAAATGTTGGCACGTGAGGACAGCCGTGACCTTTGTGACCGACCCCACAGATCCAATTCCCACACTCTGGCTGTTACTCTTCTCGTTTTTGTTGACAAAATCATTACTTGAATTACGACTGAGCTGATCCTGATGATTTATAGTGAGACTGTCATATTGTGAATCAGTGTATTTCTGTTTAATGCAGTTCTGTGCTCAAACACTTTACCCCACCCACCTCTCCTATTGGTCAGACTCTGTAAGGCACTGAGTGAGTGACTGCTGGATCCAACCAATCACTGTGAAGTGTGAACTCTCAGAAGCAGAAGATGGCTACAGTTAATTTTGTTCGGCATATAAAAGATACTAACTGCATGATTTGTGATATGTACATTCAAATCATGATCTATAGGCTCTAGAAAAAGTCGTGATATATTTGGGCATATCACCCAGCCCTAATTTGAATACCCAATTTACTTCAAAGGAGAATGAGAGAGGTAGATATATCTTAGATGTCTTTAAATGTCCAAAGCACTTTATTACATCAAGGAACCATTCACTGTATGCAGACATTGCACTGAAAGGTCTAACGGCCCAGGACACATGCACTGGTTGGAGTGGTGCCTCAAAGATCACACTTCCAACTGTCAGTGATTACCAGGCTGTCATGGTCTTGACAACAAGTAAAAATATCAAACAACTGATATTACTTGAATCACCTTTTCCATTGTAAGTTGCCAATCTATCTAAAAGGTAAATTATCCTCTGGTCAAATTATGTCTAATTACCACCACTTTCACACTGGGTTGTTTTGAGCGTGCAAACATAGGGGATTTCCATTAAAACACTGAAAGGCCCTCTTTATTATTGCCCTTTTTTCCAAATGCGCAGCAAACTCACACTAATTATCATTCCAGACACTTGAAAGCTCTGAGCAAGAGGTGCTCTATTGTTGCTCTGTTTCCACATCAGACCTTATCACCTGCGACGCTATAACGTCACTGCTATTGTTACATCAACGCCCCAGGGCCTAAGGGATGCTGTCATTGGAAAAATATAAATGTATGGTCCACACTTCCTATATGTTACTGAAGTTAATAATCAAGCCAAGCTTCAGCAATTGTTGAAAACTAACAAAAACAAAGGAGGGAAATTAGGTCAGCCTGATTTTTTGATGCAACAAAGTCAGTGGTCACCTGCTTCAAGTCAGCTATTTCCCCCATGAAAGATAGATAGAAAGGTATCTAAAAAAAAAGAAAAAGAAAAAGGAGATTGACATAGTAATAGATAGAATACTCAACACTCAAATTCCAAACTTGATTTTGAAAACTAAATTCTTGATACTAAGACAAAGCTCAAGACTCTTTTCTGTATCCTAAATCTGAGTATAGATTTGACAATCTACTCTAAACTACTCTTGTGACTTTTATTGCAGAATGTAATCATTGTCCAGTGGTTGTACACTATCAGAGATAGAGCCTTGCTGACATGCATTTAACTCCAGCACAAAATATAATCTGATGAACTTTAAATGGAACAAATTCCAGACATGTGCTTATCTCATCTGTTTTTATGATGCTGTCATGTGTCGTTAATCTCCATACAGTCTACATTCTATCTTCAAAATCACTGTTTACAGTAAATTTGTGTACCTTAGATGGTGAATTGTTTAAACTTTTCAAAGTAGAAGTAGAAATATTCCCTCTTCTCTTTCCAAGGCATGCATGTCACTGAAGGAACGGTCAGTACCTGTGCTGGTCCAACACATCAGCTGACCTTAAATCTCCATCTTTATTTGTGTGGGGGCATTTAATGAGAACAAATACTTGCTTTTAACTGACTCTGGTGAGTCACTAGCTCAAAAGCTAAACACAAGACTTTCAATTTGAATATGGTTATCTGAGAACTTTCAGCTGTTTATTTTACATGGAAGAAACAGAGCGACATTTTACCAACAAATAGGAACAAATGCTTGACCATGGTCAAGTTTAATGGTCATTGTCAAAGGAAATGTCAGGTTTCATTATACATACACAGATGTACTAAGGTCATACCTCCACTAAGACTCCACTAACAGCTCCTTCTAATACTTACAGGACCGTTCCAGAAGCACAAGTAAAATATAATAATATAATATATATTGATTATTATTCTAGAAATTTACAATATAAATGACAATTTTGCTAACAAACCAAAACATAGTCTTCAAGCAAATCAGTGAAAAATGAAAAACATGGGCATAAATGGGAAACTGCAAAAACCTTCAGCAGAGATTCATAAAATCCAAAATGGCTCGCCCTTGGGTTTCAACCCAAGTTGGGGTAATTCAGCCTTAAAGCTGTTCCACTCATCACTTATCAAAACAATATGGCCAAAGAGGAAGGTAAACACTGACACTAAATGCTTATGTTCATCAGGAATATCAAAGACGAACAGGCGTCTGTCATTTCCTCTGTCAGTGACACCCATGGCATGATTACAGAACCACTAACACAGCTCTTAAACATGAGATTTGATGATTCATGTACAGAGAATTATGTCGTGCATATGTCACACACCCAGGCAGTTATTGGGACACACATTGAGCCACAGATGAAATTTTTGCAAAACCGTATGTATAATTGCAGTTTTAGGAGTCAGTTATGGTAAAGTAATGAGACGTTTAGACTCCAGAGGAAATTGTGTGTTTAGATAGGAGTGAAAACAAACCTCATACCTGTCATTTAAAGAAACTACAGACAAACAGCTGAAGAAAGACAGCACCAAAACTTCACTTTTGGGCAAACCCATTTTTTTCTATGGGGCATCATCTCTGGCTCCACTCAGCATTCTTCTTCATCAGGGTTAAAACTGAACTCCCACCTCGCTGTTTGACCAAACTATCCATTGCCCATCACCTTACAAATCACATCTGACTTTTATGACTAACATTTTCACAGTTAAAGAGCTTAATTTTACACTGGCCTTCAGGCAGAACCTCATTAACACACTGCTGTTGTTAAGTTTAAGTCAAAAAGTTAAGTGAGGTCTGTGTGAACTTGACTGGTTTTCTTTCATTATTCTTGGTTAGTTAGTTCACAAGTTAGTTAAAAAATATATGCATCCAGGTTGTTGATATAAAGATTTCTATACAGACTATGTTTTATTTACAGCATATTTTGACTCTTCCCTCCATCTCTGCAGGAGGGCCACGCTGTGTTACAAAGAACTTTACGATGTTTACCCCTCCACTGTCTAACCTCATTTGTGACACTCTACAGGAGCCTCATGCTCTAAGTGGGACAGCGCCGCCACACTCTGTAGGTATCAAGAGTCAGAGACATAGCAGCATTGGCACCTTGAGACTCCTGTCAAAACAGCAGACCCACAACTCTTCCAAACGGAGGCATCTTTAGTGTGGTGTGAACATAGCTGAGCCGGCTCCTCTGCTCTGTCTCCTCTGGGTGCTGTGTCTTGGCTGGAGGCCAGAAGGTCAGCTGCTGTCTGTGTGTGAGGGGTAATCTACGGGATCAGGCCTAGACCAAATTACATGCCCCCCATCAGCACTTTGAGGTCCCAGAGATCAAGTGTCCATATGATGGTTTCCTATAGATAATACCTGCACATTCCTCAGGCTAGAGGAGGATGAAGTGTCATTAGCAACACCCAGCAGCCATTTACCTTTAGCTCTGATGCTCTGAGGATAATGAGGATGGGAACCTGTCAGGGGAAATAACTTTCTCTATCCAAACACAGCTACAGCACCTTTCCATTTCAGCAGGCTCTCTCAAAGTCCCCTACAGTCTGCCAGCTGGCCCTTAACACCCTTTTAGAAGCATAACAGAGGCCACCCTGAGAGACTACTGCTGATCCATTTAGATATCAACTCAAAATCAACCAATATTAAAATAATGGGGCCTAACTGTCAGGTTATTGTTCAAAGGAATGCTCCGGGACACAATGAAGTTCCTCCTGGCCTTCTTTTACCTCTGTGGGTGTACGGAAGCTGAAGCAAGCACTTTGATCTACCACCGACGTCACTTTCCGGTATTTCAGCAAAGACATGTCCACACTTTGAAACCGAACTCAAAATCTGCACACGAGCTATACATTTGATTTGAAGAGGAAAGAAAGAGTTGATGTCTCTTTAGAGGAAATATGCTGATCTTTCTGTAATGTTTATTTCATTAGTCAGTCATTGGTAGGATGTTTGACCTGAATACTCTTCCTCTCCTGGGCTCCATCTATCCAAGTGTCTAAAAGTTTCCTGTTTATTTTGTAGTTCATCCATGCAGCCACTACATAAAATACAACTCCAGCTCTTTATCTCACTCACTGAAGAGCATGTGTGAAGAAGTATTGAGAGAAACTAGATATGAGCGTGTGACTATAAAACATGCATTTTTCTGTGTGACAGCAACAACTCATTCAGTCTGTAAAAGAGGCCTTGAGAAGCTTCCTTTATGGCGATGACACTGCTCTATTGAGACACCAAGAAAGCTAAAATTCATGTTGGTACTTCATGCTGTTTTTGTTTTATTCAGGACACAATTCAAGCTGGGGAATCAGATTTTAAACCCATGAAAGGAAGAAAGTGAAACAGGGTGGACCACCATTGCACAGCCATTTAACTCTCTTCCCAAAGCATCATATAGACACTTACATCATATTATGACTCACTACATTTCTTACATGTTTACAAAATACACGTTTTCTAATATGATGAATACAGTGTGTATCGGTGTGATTTTTGAGACAAAGTTCTGTTTTTACGAAGAAAAACTTTTACCTCCTGTTGTTGCAATTTAATTGTAAGTTGTTGCAGCCGCTGTTTTGGATGTGGATAGATGCCCTGTAATAGTTCAGGGATTGCACATGAGTATTGGCTCACATGCTGGAGTCAGGACCCCACCCTCTGCCGCCCCCTGTGCTACAGAAGGGCGGGAGGCTGGACCTGCACTGGATCCACTGCAAAGTCTGCAGTATGACCGAAACTAAATTATGGTTTGGGGTGAACATAAATCAGTGACCAGAAATTTCACATTGACAAAAAAGTAAGCAAAAAGTAAGGCTTAACCAAATAGCACAACATTAAGCAGAAACACATTTTCATTTGGCTTTTTAAGAGTCATTTTGTCTGGAAAAAAAGATAATAATAAGAAATACAACAGTAAATAAAGATTCCCAATCGTTTGCCCTTACAAGTAGCCTGCATACAACAAATATTTTGAAGCCCTTACCTCTGCGTTTGCGAGGTCAACGCTGAAAGTGAGGATGGCCAGGACAGCGCACAGTAACAGCATCGTAGCGGCGTCTGCAGCAGCCCGTCTCCGCGTAACCACCACCTGTTGACGCACCGCTTGTCCTTTTTTCTCTGCTTTCCAAAGATAATAGACAGTTTATGTTCGCGACTGGGACAGCACCGTTGGCTGCATCTTTGTCCGGGACGATGTGAGAGTCTGATCAATGTAAGTTGGTCTAGTTTCTTACTGCACCACACCCCCTCCTCCCAAAAGAAGACCACCCTCGACCATCCTACAGCGCACAAACTTGCAAACACTTTGCTTTTTTCGGGGTAAGAAGAAGGACTAGTCGCCACTCTTTGTCGTGTTTCTTTCAATACAGGAGTTTTGCCGCTACATAAACTCTTGGTACCTGCTCCAAACTTCTGCTCAGGAGCGCGCGCTTCTCTGTCCCTCAGCGCTGGTTTCTCCATTGACAATCTGCGCACCAGGCTGGAGTGACCGTAAGTCAAGCAACTGGATTCGTTTTAGCTTCATGGTTTATCTTTTTAGCGACTGGAATGCAATGTCTTAAAGTGTTGAGTACAATCAAATTAATTGGTTTGATTTTCTCCTTTTACGACACACTGGACACGCGAGGCAGGCAGGGGAGTCATGCTGTAGAGCTTTGACACGTCGTGGGAAAGACGTCTACGATGCACATGCGTAGGAACATGCAGGCACAACACACCGGTGTGAGGTATGAGTGGTTCTGACTCCACATCACAGGACTGTGACACTTCTCATTCTGATTCTTAACAACTAACTATGACATTTTGCTCCACTGCAGACTACTGCTGCTGCTCATCTGTCTCTCCATCTTCGCCTCTGGAGTTCACGCAGTGAGTCTTTTACACATTTAATTCTGCTCATAGTTAAAGCTGACCAACTCAGTCCAGAAACAGGAGCAGGAGCACAAGCTGCCCTCAGTGGGAGTGGCATGTGGGGAGTTCCGCTGTGGAGGAGGGGACTTGGCTTGACATATTGCTGCTACATAGCAGCGCCAAAACCCAAATCAGTCATGAGTTGTGTTGAAAATTTATTGGTTAAAAAATGTATTTAAATAATTGTGCTCTTTGTAAAACACAACTGACAAAGCAGGACTATAACAGTGCTAATTAGAAGCCACTCTCCTCAAGTGCAGGTCACGTCCCTGGAGCTGAAGTGAAACAGACCTATCACAAACTTCTGGCTGTCTCTTTAGGTCATGAAGAATTTGAAAGATGCAGAACTTTCCCCAAGTGAGACATGAATGGGATTGCTGTCAGTAGTTTAGTATAAGTGGCACATTAATGTTGGGTGGATGCTGTACTTAAAGGTCAAGATCAAGCAAGGCACATACACAGCTCAGTTCAGGCCTGCTTTCTTGTTTAGATCGTCTCAGTGCCAGTAGTTTGTTTTCCTTTCAGCTTGTGGTTCTTTTATTACTCATTATTCTGATGCTATAAATGCAATCTAAAGTATGTCAGTGAAGCACAACCTAGAAGTGCATTATTATTCTTAAGTTTAATTGTAACACCACAATCATTATTTGGCTTAGTAAAATGACCGTAAACATTGTTTGTTCATTCTTT
The DNA here is from genome assembly GCA_019453435.1 of Rhinogobius similis. Lineage (NCBI taxonomy): Eukaryota > Metazoa > Chordata > Actinopteri > Gobiiformes > Gobiidae > Rhinogobius > Rhinogobius similis. The sequence goes on along the minus strand of CM033633.1, from coordinate 23,521,283 downwards.
ACACTTTATTGTTTGACTTTTATTGTCATTCTGATGCCAGAAATACGTTCCATGGCCTACTTGTTGCTGCCTCTCCTGCAGCCCACCCCTATGATGCATAAACCATGTGTTTGTGCTCGTTACACGTGAGTGTTTGTTGCAGTGCCTCAGATGCTCGGAGCATTCTCTGGGGTATTTAATATCATACTCAAGGTTCCTAAATGAAGAGTTGTTTTTCCTCTGTAATGAAAGGCCTCCTTGTGTCTTTTTTAATAAAATCTATTTAGGGCTTGATTAAAAGCGTGTGACACAGGCCAGAATCTCTGTTGACTAAATCTAGACAATCTCTGATTGTGAGACACTAACATACAGTTCTGCAGTAGCCAATGTCATGTTACTGACGATCGGTCTGGTGTTAAGCACCAGCAGGTCTTTTGTTCAAGTTTAAAAAAAAAACAGATTCAAAGTCAAATCCAGTCATGTTGAAAGAAGCAGGCTGCAGGCATTCAGACTAGTGGCCCATCCAGTCTTTGCTTCTGCCATAATAGATTGGGGGACAAAAATAAAGAAGATGCCATGTCAGAGTTTTAGTCCATGAAGTCACTGAGCCCAGTGGCAAAACTCTAAGTGCAGAGAGAGATTACGTGCTGCTCTAATATCCAAGCACAGAGGCTCCAACCATGAGAACCTGAGAAATATGTTTCTAATAAAATATTCTAATTTGACCCTTGGGATAGCTCCACTTCTTTATGGCTGACCCAGTGGACTGAGCTCTTTCCCACATTCATATCCAAGCAGTGGATAGTTCACATAGAATTTCCAAGAAAGATGATTCCTTAGATATTCTGCAAATGCTCAACATTTTAGATTATGGTTCATGACCATTGCATTTTGTTACATACTCAGCTTCATTTTGTTCACCTATTCTTATCTTGTTTGTTTCTTGATTTACATCCTGATTGGGTATGGGTTTTACGTCAGATGCCCTTTTTGACCCAGCCCTTTATGCGCCAAGGATAGACCCACTGTACATCAGAGAGACTGTGTCAGGATTTCCTGGTTTACTCCATGTTGAAACTGCTGTATGTGAACTACTTTCTCAAACTCTGCTTGAAGGTCATTATCAGTTCCCAGTGGCAGAGGAAGGAAGGCTCTGGAGACAGTAGCGCAAACAGGAACTTCCACATGGGACATTTTGAGACACTTTTGAGATGGTCTAGTGTCAAATGTTTAAAAATACATTACAAGATGTTTATTTTGGCCCAAGCAATAAGCCAATGATGCCAGTAGCGGAAGGTTATTCCTTTCAGTTGGGGTGGCCTTGGAGTCCTCACCACAATGTCTGCTACAGCAATTACAGCTGCTCAGGTAAAATGGATTGTGGTGAATGTCTTTTCTATGAAACATTTGGCATATGGATTCCACTGTACCTCACATCTACTTAAAGTCTTAGCAAAGTTATGAAATGAGTAGGAAGTAGATGATTATTAGTTTTACTGTACAATATCCCAACACTGATCTTAAGTCCTTTATAATGAGGTCAGGAGTGGCAGGCCGACACGTGACTGGCCTCTCAAATGTTTTCTGTTGGAGGAAGGTGTGCTTCCGGATCAAGAGAAAGATGTCTGCTGATGATAAGGGTCAAAAAATGAATGGCACATCCACTTCCAAAATAAAGCTGCTAGATGCAAGTGCCTGGTCTCAACAATGAAGGGAAGAGCTTATTGTGTGGGGCAGCAGGATGCAGAGGCTGGATGAGAAGTCCATGTGTGGGGCTTCCCTGTGTCCGCGCTGCTCAATTAAATACCCTTTCCACTGAGGTGTTGCCTCAAAGCAGGCCCTTATGACCTGCACTCTTATAACTCAACTTTTGGCTTGAAAAATGTGTGTGTAGCCAGTGCCCATTTTATTTAAAGGTATACTATGGACATTTTCTGGTAAATCTGCTTTCTACATTTAGGTGTTATTTCTTTGCCTGGGATATTACACACTATTCTGTCTTTTGCAGTTACAGACATTTGCTCTGCGAAAAAATCTCTCCTGCTTGCATTTTTAAGTTGTAGAGGTTAGCATTGATCATTCATATGTTGCATCATGATGTGGCAGCACAAGGGTTATTGCTGTGCCCAAGATTTCTGTATAACAAAACCAAAGCGAGGATTGATTTTGGGTGAGGCCAGGTTTTGGTGAAAGACGCCATGAATCGAATTAAATTATTTAGATTATTTTCAAGTGTGATGGAGTACAGTAAAACCTTTAGGAAACACTGATTTAAACTAAACTTATTACCTTGGCCTTTACTTGTCCAAAGATGCATCTATAGAGAAAACTGGTGCAGACCTGGGAGTGAATAGTTTGAAAACCATTGGGGAATCTTTATGTTGGCTTAGGTTCTGTTTTCTCAGGAAAACGTGACACCTTTCTGATTTGTCAACTCTAGTTCTCTTTTGTTACATTATGAAAGGCTTGGTGTGCTTGGCTGCTTGCCCTCATTGGTTAACAGTGTAAAATAAACACATTTTCAAAGTAAGAGACATATTTTGTCCAATATGTTGATGATTTGTTCCCATGCTCATATGAATGGCAAGGAAATGTTATTGTGTCTAATCTTCTATTTCCACATGCAGACATCACAGGACAGATTTTGACTTTGTTGAAGTCATTTTGGGGGGAAATATCCTAGGAACAGAATTGTGTGAAAAGAAAATAGATTATGTGGAGGAGTTCTCGAAACAGGAAGAGGAAACAGGGTGGAGTTACTCTGTCACAGTTGTTTTACAGTCAGGCTGGACTCGGCTCCTAAGAACATAAAATCAATCAAGTTCACCTACTACTGTAAGATATGGAGATTAATCCATTGGCCCTGCATTCTGTTCATTCTGTTCAGTGATGCTGTAGATAGTTCTGTTTTTTCACGACTGCAACTCATAATACTTAGTTAGAAATATATCCATCCCTGCACAATCATTATTATTAGTGTGATCTTATCTGGACTCCATCATATATTGAGTATCGATACCATTTGCTTGTCTTTGGCTCGCTCGGTTATACACTGCACACAGAGGCTACTGTACTTCATCATAAATCTTGTTAAGATAGAGCCTGGAGCTGGAGAGCAGCTGAATACCAGTGGTTTGATCCATGGATAAGGACACTTCATGCTTCATTTACATTCCCGGTCATATGTGACAGCCACAGATGACATGCACCACAGCGAACTGTGCAGGAAGATTAAGAGATTCCCTGGTTCTGGCTGTTTTTACTGCTGCTGTAATTTAAACTAACTTTCCATTTTAGGAGTAAACCAGATAATTATTTAGGCGTGTCAGATGTATCCTATTCATGCTTCCAGAACATTTATACTAATAGAAGGACTTAATCCCAAGGTTAAAGGAGGTTAAAGGGGTCCCATCAGGTCACTGTCCAACTGTCTTCTTCTTACGGCCTCTTGTCTCTTAACCCAATCTGAGAATGGGACGTGGGCCATTTGCCCTTTACTTTTTACTGTAAATCTCTTTTCATCTGCAGTGATTCAAATTCATGGATTAGAGGTTTTGTGTCTGAAGTTATAATCCACTAGAAGTAGCAGCCAAAATAACACTTGTGTTGCGCTCCAGACCCAGGATGCACTACCAGCTGTAGTCTAATTGATTTGACTGAAATATATCTGGTCATGGGAGAATTACTAACAACATTAAGCACGCACTTTGTGCTAGCGTGACCATGTCCAACGTTGTGGAATCTTTCCCTATTCTATTTTTTGACTGCTTACTTTGGCTTGAGGAAGACTATACTGTTATCGTCAGCTCTCCTGTATGTAAATTTAATCCCATTTTAGCTTACCCCAGCGCCACCATGTGTGAGATGTTCTTGGAGTTGGATCTATGTAAGATTTGGGTGATTCCAACTTACGTTGTCACAGATGGGGAAATGGACTTCTTTAGTTTATCTACACAAACCACACTGCAACACCACGTTAACCGAGTCGGACAAACTGATTAGAATTGAGGCCCTTTGGGAAATGGAGTTGAATTTGGAAGTGACCCAGGTCGAGCAGTGCTGGTGTCAATCCTGGGGCAGTAACAGGAGATGTGTTGACATTTGGACCTCTGCTGTGAGCTCTGACGGCAGGTCTTTAACCCTCACCCAAGTCAGGGTCATGTTCACCGCTTCAGTCAAGTCCTGCTTTTCTCCCCATCACACACAGCATAGGTCTACAAATATTGCCTTTTATAGTACACCAAATCAGATCTTGTTGCATCTTATATAGATAGTAGATAGTTTTATATTAAGATTACGGTTAATGACATTTGACACAATGACACGAGATGCATCAAATCTCCTTAACCATGATAAATGACTTGACATGTTCAGTTGTGGAATTTGGCTTGTTCTTCATCATTTGACTTTCAGTACATCTCGAGACCTCAAATATCTATCAGAATGGTGGTTATCACAGCTGCCCTACATGCACATGAGAATCCACCGCCCTCTCCCCGCAGCTGTTCCCATGGCTATACTCCGAGCCTCTTTTTCCTACTTTTTGTCATAAATCCATGGCCTGAATTTGTGGCTCTCTCATCACCCACTCTTTTCCCATTTCCCCTGGACTTCACATGTGTGCGCAAATGTGTTTGTCTTGTGTCTGCAACTTTCACTGTAGCACTTAAAATATGTATCACAGACTTGATAGCAATGTTAGCAGGAAGCATTATTAGGCCTAAAGTAGCCATTTGAGGCGGGACAAGAATGGCCCTTATCAGCAAAATGGAGACCTGTGGGACATCAAGTGTTATATCAAGACATGCGTCAGTTACAGAAGGCTGCCAACAACAATAAAGTTACAGTGTTTGATGTTTGGCCTTCCTCTGCTTGTGTTTTTGGTCTGGTTTAAAATCTGATATTGAACTCAAAAGGCGGAAACAGACAATAAAATATAAATGTATATTTCAACCTTCTGCTGCATTGTTCCATTTTGAAATTAGTCCCACTATGTTCTTAATCAAATGCATAAAAGCTGTTTATACTAAACTGCTGTTGTACTAACAACTAATTCTTGGGGATCTCAGTGAAGGCAGAGACAACATAATGAATGAATAAAAGGGGTAAAATGTTCATATTGACAGAGCTTTTGTCAGAAGTGATGAAAAATATTTTTGTTAGGGTAAAGTGAGGAGAAAAACACAAAAAATACCAGAAGCATTTAGTCTTTATCTTTTATTTTGTGTTTTAACTTCCTAAACCACAGTGTCCTAATATGTCATATCTTCTTGAGGTCACTCTTGAGTCCAAGAGTCAATCTGGACCAAAATGAGTGGTTGGGTTCTCTCTCTCTCTCTCCCTAGAAGCATCTGTGCTGCGTGTTGGTGAAACTTGGTGATGTTGATGTTGTTCTTTATTTGCTGTTTCTTGCGCAGAACATAAGCTGCCCGGATGATCACAGTTGCGTTTATTTTGGGTTTTTTTTGTACCAGCGGGAGGAGACACAGGCCAACAGTGAGGTCGTTCTGTATCCTCGATAGATGACAACGTTTGCTTTGGTCTATACTGAACTATTGTGGTGATTGTGTTATGCAGTGTTGTGAATCCAATCAAACGTAGTATTAACAAATATGAAACAGTATAACCCTCCATGTACATAGCTTTACTGTGGGAGAATGTTTAACTCTCAGAAAATTGATTTGGGCCTTGTGGTGTTGATTTGCTTGTCTTTCCTTTCTAAGTGTGACTTCTCTCTGGCCACTCCCTCCATCTAAATGGCAAGAATGCTAGTTTTGTGAATGAAGATGAATTTGTTTGTTTGTTTAAGATGAGCAGAATATTATACTGTGTAGAAGTAGATTATTTTGTCAACGGTCTTAAATAAATCTGTAAAGTTAGTTCATTCAAGACCAAACCAATGATGATTTTCAGCTGGTCTGAGGGAGTAAAGCTCGTATGACTGTTAGATTAAGTCCGGAAGTCTATCAGGTCCCATCACTCAGACACGTCTCTCCATGAATGGACTCACAGTGAGCTCAGTCCTGTTGAAATCACACAGGTGTCTTTGGTTCAACTGCTTTGCTCTTTATCCTGATGGCCATATCATTAGTGTGAACAAGAGCAGCTGGGACATTGGCACACAGAGTACATGTACATATTCACTCAAGGAAAAATGCACACAGATGTAGTCTATCTATAGTGCTTATTCTTCTCTAAATAAGGTTTGGTTTTTTTCTATGTAAAGACTGCAAGATAGATGTTTGACAGAACTTTAAATAAACCTTACTATGACAGTTATTATTGAAGATCAGATTATATTTGTTCCTCTCATCTTGTCCTTCGAGTTCCACTATTCCTTCTCTTAGAAAGCACTAATTTGTACACCATGTGGCACCATGTTGTTTCAACCTACCTCTGTGCATTTACGATGGTTTGGGAGTTTGGGAATTTGATTGGAAAAGGTGGTTTGCTTAAGCTTATAGGAATACTTACAGTAATGTTGTAAATAATAGCCTCCACCAAAATGGAAAGACAGCACAGAGAGGCCAATGTCATGGTCACTGATGAGGAGCGAATCCCACAAAGCCAGCTTCCTTGGATTTGGTTTCTGTTGATCTTGCGCTGTAACAGCACATACATCTTAAATGTGTTGTTCATGTTGTCCTCCCCAAAGTGTGACCCATGTTGTGAGTGAAGTGAGCCCATGTTTCATCGTAATAGTTTACAGTCCACTTTAGCTCTTTTTCATGTTTGAAAACTGAGAAGAACCTCAAACAACCTGACATCATTTCCAGCTCCTTCAGAGGAATACCATTAAGAGAACTGTTTGAAAGATGATCTATTGAACAGTATCAAAGTTGAAATGTATGTGCAAATGATATCCTTGAAACCATAGCGTACCACAAACATATTTGTCTGCAGATGTCAGACAAACGCACGTTGCACGCGTGTACTTTACATTTTCTTAATATTTACTGTATGTGGGAGGTTTGTGTGGTACATAGTGTGCATACCTATAATGCTTGACATATTTGGAGACTTAAGATGCCTATTTTGGCTTGTTACAGCGCTATCAGTGTAGGTTACTCATCTCAGCAGAAAACCATAAATCCACTCAGGTTCACATTTTCTTCTTCGTTCTTGAAGTTGGCGCGGATCTGGCATGTTTAACCGGTCAATCTTTTTTTTTTTTTTTGTATTAAATTATGTTTTTGAAATCTCATCCATGTTATCCAGGCCTCAGCACCAGTAACACTAGAGATGTTATTATCACTAGCAACAGTTGTTTGACAAATGAATGTTTCCAAAAGCGTGAGAAAACAGACATTTAAAGTCTAAGGAAGTTTACCGTATATTCAACTTCCTCATTCAAAAGCAGTTAAAGACCCGTGTAGACCACATTCCTCACCAAGAGAGTGACTCATTTGGTCATTGTGAACCTCAACTTTATTGTGTAGACTTACAATAAATCTAAAATCTACACCGTGTCTGTTTTCGCTTTAGTTCTTGATCATAGTGCTTGTGTGGTCTAATGTAAAGGTTATGGAGATTAATAGTTGGTCTAGAGTTTCCCAGATTAGTGAATGAAGTTCTCAGAACATAAAAACTGACCTATATCTCACATTGTTGTTTGACACCATGTTATTACATGTGTTAGAGCAGATGGGTGATGTTGCTCAGTGAGATTTGTACTTATCTATTAACACGGTTTTACTGTTTAGTGTAAACCTCTGAGTATCTGTATCTGACACTTGGATTAAAACACTATTGTCATGTACTGGATGTTGTTTGGAGTAATTTGCAGTAAACTAACAAAGTAAGCATAGCGTAAAGTAGTATTTTGTCCTCAACTTCTGGCAATTGCTTTGAGTCTCAGTTAAAACAAGTAGTAAATTATGACAACAGAAGTCTGTGATGCTGTTGTTTGTAGAGCAGAGAGTGGAATGCTGTATTGTTGGGCGGGGAACCAGGAAGCAGCAGCATAATCCCATTGTTTTCTATTAAAAGAATCAGTTATCCATACACAAGGAAAATTATTAAGTGCTGCATTGTGTTGCAATGTGTAATTCCTTCTGTAGACCCTATGGCTGGACAAAATGCTGAAAAAAATTAATCACAATTGTTTTCTCGTATTCAAATCATCACAATCAAACCACATGCTTTTACTGACAGAGGACTGACTGTGCAGACCTGTCGATTAAAAAAGACCCAAGCATCTCCTTGATGTTTATACATAAATTCATCTTCATTTAGATTCAAATTCGATTCATTGCATTGCCCTGGTAGAAACTCACAGTATGTTTGGCTGGATGTGGGCAAAACCTGTCAATACTGTACTATGATCATTGGTGAACTGATTATGTTCTCCACACCCTCTAGTTTAATGTGCTGGGGGTGATTACCACTGATTACTACTTGAAAACCATGGTTTGCCCCATCAGAACATTATCACCCAGGACCCCCACATGTGTCTGCTGTCTAACAAAGAAATCCTGCCTGGTGCATTCCTCTGCACAGTGGAAGAGGGTCTTTTTGTTGTGGAGATAGGGGATCATTAAAGGACCACGTCTGCTCACTATAAGAAGCTCTTTGTGCTCGTACTTCATCTCAATGTGGGCTTTGTGCTGGACCGCTGGATATGCCGTCAAAGTCAAGTTGGGGGAATTATTTGGGGTCTTTATCTGCCACTCTGTAGGCCGTGGGCATAAAGTGACCATTTTGGACCAGAGAGGAGGGCACTGAGGCGGCTGCTATGTAAGCATTTAGTATGGAGGTGGAGATGGAAGAGACCAACTGGAGCCTGAAGGACGCCATCGCAGAAAATCACCAAAAACCTTTTACTTATCGTTGCTTTATTTCATAGAGATCGTGCTTGGATGGGTGCTTGGTGGCAGATAATATCAACTCTGTAAATCTAGAGGTTGCCTGGAAAGTTCACTGTGATATATGTCAGTATTTTTTATACAGATCAAAATATGTCTGGTCACTGCCTTCATCTCCGTAAATTCAGATCGGCGATAGGTGGTTTAACCAATCAGGGATACACATGGTCCATCCGTATCAAAACAAATATGGCTACTTACGAGGGATTTTGTTTTGTTTTGTTTTCATATAAATAAACAAATCTGATTGCACGGCTCTGTTTGAGTTTGGCTTGTGGCACAGCAGACCAGACTCACTCTTAGAAATGTATTGGAGAAGTGTGTCTCAGGCAACCCTAGAAGAACACTTGTTGAACATACTTGATATTGACATGGCATTTGCATTTGTATAGAGATACAGGGAGGTTTCAAGTGTTTAATGCTCTTGCTGACATTCAGTGATGCCCAAGCCTGATACAGTTTAAGAAGAAAGACTATTGATGAAAATTCATTAATAAAGTTAAAGAAATTGAACATGCTTCTGCCTCTATCCAACACCCATAGTCTCATTTGTAAATGTCAGCCACCCAAGCAGCCAAAATTGAATGGATGTTGCATATTTCTGGTGCCATTTTAACGCATGCTTCTTGATGACAGCATTATGTTGTAATGAATGTCCTTACTTATTCGAGCCATTGCAGGGTCTCCACACCTTTGACCCACAGGCCGGGAAATCCTGTTAGTAGAACTGGCCGCTTTGATCATGTCGTAACCCCACTGATCCCACTGCCTTTCTGTCACATTAAGGCGTGGGGAAGGCGGTGGTGCGGTTGGTATGCAGACATCCAAGACAAATGATCTCTGCCAGTGGTGTGTGGCTTTGACTGGGGGTAACCAGGACTTTGATAGACACATGGACCCATATTATGTCTGCACGTTCTTATGAGTCATTTGAGCCAAAACATCCTTCCCATCCCCACACTAATAAACACATGTGCAAGCGACTTCACGCTATTCTAACAGACACGCAATGACAAACCACACTGTACACAAACACCACACATTTGCTATAATGTACGTAGATCACCCAGATTTATTTACAGATGTTTATACTGGTTCCTGAATATTTGCATTGGAGATGTTGTAACACTCATGTGTATTTGTGTGTCAGGGCGGGAAGAAGCACAGCGGCCCGTGTGGAGGAAGAGACTGCAGCGGAGGATGTCAGTGCTTCCCGGAGAAGGGTGCCAGGGTAAGTCCTGTCCAATGATACTGTAAACAACTGTATCTTCCTCCTCTACTTCCTCTCTTCTTTTAGATCACCGGAAACCTTTGTGAACATGTTATACATTTTTGTACAAAATCAAATGAGTCAGGGTCATCTTAGTGCGCAACAGGTTCCATTGTCCTGTCAAACCAGATATTAGGTGATGCTAAAAGCATTGTTGTCATTGTTAGTCTTCTCTTGACCTTTATAAATATTTAAAGAGGCATTAGGCTTTTGTTGTCAGTATTCAACTATAACATATAGATCAGCATTTTGCATTTGGTTCATCATAAACAACAAAACTGATCTAAAACAGCTTAGTTATAGAAATGGATCTATTGACTTCCTGTTCAAAACTCTAGAACTGATAAGCCCCGCCTCTTCAGAATGACAATTCACTGTAGCAGATTGTCATTTACATGTTTTATTTTTTTTAAAGTGGCAACGTGACATTATAGAACTCTACATGTATCACTTGTGGTCTTAATTTTCCAAATAATCCCAACTACAGGTATGTTGTACAGGTACAGGTATGTGGGTGGGGATAGGAGGTAGGTGAAAACAGGAGTTTTCTGAGCACATGAACCTCAGTTGCAGGACCATACAGGATCATACTTGAATCAATCAAAATCCAAGTTTGAGCAAACTACTAATGATTGAACCTCAGTTATAAAGCTAAAAGTAAAAGCTGATTTTGCTTAAGTCCCCTTTCTTCATATCATTTATTTCAGAAAGACGACAGTTTCATGTAAATGTGAGGGAGTGTGTGATTTAATGGTTTAATGCCAGAATGGGCTTAGGGCCAAATATTAACCTATGCTCAAAATCATTAAGTCTAATGACTTTACTCGTGCCCTATGAGTTGAATTAGTGTGAAGTCTTTAGGGAGTTATTAGGAGACAATTTGAAACAGAGGGGCGGGTTTGACTTCAGAGAGTTCTGCTTAGACTAAACATTGAGAGATAAGAGCCTGACTGTTTTCTGCATCACTGGTCACTTCACACACTCACTGTACATCAGATATAAGCCTCTAATCATGGGACTCTCCATAACATGAGGTTTTGAAACACCAATGCACAGTTCACATCAGAGTAACATGTCTTACTGTTCCATAACTGTGCTGTTGGGGTGTAGGGGTGGGCCATATACCAAAAAAATTAAATCACTTTCTTTGGAGCCAAAACACGATTTTGATTTGATTAGATTCATATCTACCTAGTATCATTATATTGTCTGGAAGAGGTAAATAAAGTCATCTGCTTCTTCTGAAAGTTCACATAAAAGTAAAAGTGTCCAGAAAGTGTTTTTGTTTTGCATAGAGATGCACTGATGAGAACATTTGCAAATCGACATGGTGATTTTACTAACTACTAACTACTTTTACTAGTGAGATCATGATTACATTTTTAGTACCATATTGCCCAACCCCATTGTCCTCATAATATAAGTGAAATAAAATGACATTAGTAATGAGCTTTATCAGTGTATCAGCTTTATCTCACTGTCCAAGGCATAGGCTACATGTACAGTGTAATTTAATCTGTGTAAATAATTCATGGTGTATAAATGTGAGTGAATAGTGGTCTACAAACATACAATAAATTGTCCCGGTGGTACCCTGCCTCTAACAGCTTAACACTTCAAATACAGTGTTTAGTCTGAGTTCAGCTGTGGCATAAAATAGCCAAACCTACATTGTATTTGTCGGTGTTGAAGACTCCCTGAGGCGCAATTAAATATGAGGAATGTTCCTGTAACTGTACTCCGGCATCCTCTGAGGACTGGCCAACAGCAGGCCGACCTTCAGGCCTTAAGCTCGACTGACAGAGGAAACACTGGAGAGGGCAGATGGATAGGGGAAGCTACGTTCCACTTTAGAAGGAAGTCCGACTCTGAGAGGGCCAACTGCCCGCTCCGCCATGTATTGTTTAATTTGCAGTTTCTGCGTCATGACCATGTTTTATAGATGACACTCAACAATTACAGTTACTAGTTAGTCATTGTTTGAACTTGAAAAACTCTAGAATTCAAATTGATGTCTAACACCTCAGTGTAAAATACTAGTTAAGTATGAGTTAATATGACACTACTGTTGGAGTGGACAGCATCTGACACAATAATTATATAGCAGTGTTTCCCAACCAGGGGTAAAGGGACTGAAGAGAAAGGTGGAATAGTATGTAGTATTTGAATAAAAATCATCCCTATCTCTCACAAACCTGTTCATAGAGCAGCTTTTTTTCAGACAGTGAAACTGGAGTGGACTAAGCACTCGCTTGACATCCAGAATACACACTTCTTCAATTCTTTACGAAGCTTGAGTCCGGTCACCACGCCCTCCATCTTGCATCGAGTCAAACTCAGATTGTACTGTGCAACCAGATTGGTTTGTTTCAGTGACGCATGTGAAACGACCGACTTCAACCATTTAGAACAAAATCAAACTTCTCTCACCTCAAATTAAAAGAGTTTTGTGCTTCACTTATTGATTCTGCAGAAATCTTCATTGTTTTCTGTCTTCTGTCGTCATAAGCAGACATCTTTGTTTTGATGCGGATGAACTATGAGTGTCCTATTGGCTAATCCACCTGTCAATCACACCCATCTGAAAAAGGGGAAATTAAAGCAGACTGATATATAGATATATAGGTATATAAAAATACAGAAAAATATAATTCTGGATTTTGCAGGCAACCCAAGCGCAGCCAATCAGATCACTGCTCTGAGCTCTTACTTCAGGGTTGATGACACACAAACAATCACAAACAAAAGTAAATTTGATATCTTTAAGAATGTTATGGGGGATATTGGACATCAACATAACTAAAACAAAAACATGTAATAGAAACAATTTAACAATATGGCTTCTATTCAGATTCTAAACAGAAGCTTTGGGGTACTAGAGATAAAAAGGTTGTGATCCACGGATTGGGAGTACGAAACCCAATCTGCAGCCATTTTGCTGTGCTTGACCCTGTTTATTTAAAAGAAGAATACTTACAAACACCTCTGACAGAAAATTTCATCCAACTCTTTGCGTAACTAATATTAACTGTGCTCCAGATGGATTGTCACAGATGTTTTTGTCCCTGTGAGTGATGAGATACAAGTGTTTCCAAATGCTTCATATTCAACAGCTGCCTTGTTTGGTGAGAGACTTTATACAGCTGCCGTGATTAGAACATTTCACATTTAGTCACTTCTTGACATAATGTTAGCCATATATAATTCAAAATAATGATCTAAATGATGGAGAAAGACCATAGGAAATGTTGAAATCCTACCGTGTTGATGATCAGACAAAGTGGAAACAGCATTAGACAATAGTGCAGTCAAAGATGCGTACAGAGAGAGAAACAATGAAAACAATTGTTCAAGGATGTTAAAGTCTTGTGGAAATCTGACTTGGCAAAGCTCCTTATCCAGCGTACCACCCACTCCTCCGGCTTTGTGTTCCAAAGCATGCAGAAGTCACAACAGCTCTGCCACTGTACATCTGCTAAAACTGTTCAATAGTCAAATTAAGTAGATAATAAGAAAATAAATTGCATCGGAATGAAGCTGGTTTTACAGGCAAAAGAGAAAAGCAGGACTGGAAGTACTTATAGCACTTATCTATTCTGTCTCTTTGTAGTTGAGTTATTAAAGTTGTCCCTATCTGACAATGAATTAGGGTGGAGTATTTACATAAGCAATAAATAATATTAAATCAATGCAGCTTTTGTTTGAATGCTTTTGTTGCAGGCTTTGTTGTAAAATCGTCATAAGTCATTCTGTATAAGTCTCAATAGGAAATACACAAAATGACTGTATTAGTGCAATATTGCAATACATATCTAAAGATATCTACGGAAAAACATTCTCATTTTATGTACGGGACATGACGCACTGAAGGAAGCCCAGCACAATGACAGTCCTGATCTTTTTATAATTTAATAGCCTGCCCTTATGCATGGGAACAAATTGTCTGTGTTTGTGTGAACTGTCAACAGAAGCTATTTTCTTTTTTGCTAAAATAAAAAAAAAAGAGAGAGAGAGAGATTTCCATTTCATTTTTAACTCTAATTTGTGTAGATTTGTGACCCTCAGACGCCACAGAGCGTTTCTTGTCCTTTACATGAAGCAGAACTACCTCGGTGCATTCTCCATAGTTCAAACATGATTATTTTTCTTCTTGAATTAAAATGAAACATCTGTCTGGAGAGATAAGTGTTGAATTGATTTGCTGCTTCTGACATACTGCCTGTTTGCATAACATCTCTTTGACTGAAGGACAAGGGACAAAGAGCAATCACTCGGGCCCATCCATTTCATGTAATGGTGAAAAAATGTGTCTTATTAAAGCTATAGAACAGGAGGATTTTCTTTAGCTTAGCTCTATGTAACGATTTGAGATCACAGACACTGTCTGGTGGAGTCTGAAGTCTCTGGATAAATGTAGGGCTTAGACAAACAGACAGTACAGAGCTGCAGCTGTGAGCATGTGTTCATACACCACCATGGACTGTGTACAAGTCCATCACTGACCCTCACTACGGGTCACAGACTTTATAGATGCTACAGCATCCCAAAGGAGAACTGGTGAAAATATACAGAGGCGTGGAGGTGACTCATTCCATATAGATGTGCACAACTGAAACAAGTCAACAGAAAGTGACTACTATTACTTTAACAAAGGAAAATAACTTTGAATATTGTTGTAGTTTTAAATAATTAAAATGATTTGCTTATTACCGTTTATTTATTACATTCTGGTAGTATCTCAAGATGTAAGATAGATTCTTAATTTTCATTATGTGACAAGATTTACATATTTCTGGGAATATTGAGAAATATTTGATACACTGAAAAGAGATTCTGTCTGTTCATTTCATCTGATGCCACTGTGTGTGACCCAGTGTCCTGCCCCTGCTGTGATGTGGCTTTAACAGGCAATAAAGTCCACATTTAAAATGATGGGTGTTCTTTAAGAACAAGAGCATCATTGTTGATTTTTGTGCCGTCACTCTCATGATTTACACAGATCGTTAAAGGATAGTTAGGCACTGTTAACATCAGAGAAGAGTCTAAGACACTTGAGCCTGGGAAATAGGTTGCACATGCATTTCTTTGACCATGTTAGTGGTGAAGATACAATATATTGTGGATGTAGTGTGGAGTCTTACTTTTACTTAAAATAAACAAAAACGTCAATAAATGTGCAAAAAGAATGATGAGTTCTTTCAAGGTTTATATTGTACAACAAGTGACCTTAATGGTCATAGTCTCATCACCATCTGGCCAGTGAATTTGGCCTCTGTCAGACCCCAAGTGGGTTAGATGGGCCTCTGACGTGACTTTATTAAGAATATTTGGAATAAGATGTACCCAGGTTTCGTAAATAATGACCTCATAGATCACTACGGTGCATGCCATCAGGCTGAACAATAACAAATTATAGCCCTATTTCTCATGCTGTTGTGAGTCCACACAGTCTCCACTGCCCGTATTTACATTGTCTGGGATATGTATTTGCAGCACAGACAGTAGTGAGTATATAAGTTATGAGCGGTGAAGAGCGTCCTCAGGGTCGGAGGTGGAATGTGGCCAGAGCTGCAGGTCGCCACGGCAACGACATGTGTTCCCCATCAGTGCTGTGTTGTGAAAACTACAACAGAGGCCCACAGAAAAGGAAACAATTAGATAAGTCCACCCACGTGTAGTCCTCCCAGAACCTTCCGGCTTTTCTCAGAACCTCATTGTCCAGGGAGAGGAGGATGTGGTCAAGTTCTAGATGTGGAAATACGTGACACCAATGTAGAGCTTGACGACTGTTTCGGAAAATAGATTATCCGGACATACAAACACACATTCATAAGAAACTTGCTGGTTGGCAGCCTACATCCACAACAGCTGGTGTGACTGCGGGCGGTACTATATCCTCCTGTGGGAAGATGCAAAACGCTCCAAATTGGAAAAGGCGATGATCCAAAACTGCCAGAAAGGATTAGTGGTAAAGAATCTCATTTTAAGTACTTGTGTTTACAGATTGAGCATTGGAAAGCATTTTTTTGTGCTTTAAATAAAATAAAAGAGTAAATTGGTTGAACGTAGATTGGTAGAAAATGTTGAATGTGGGCTTACAAGTGCACAATGTCACCCTTCAGTATCACCCTTCCACCATCGGATTTTTGAGGCTTGGTTTTATTCTTTCTTTCAACCCATCGCATGCTTTTGCAGCATTGAGGCAGTGTTTTATAAGATAGAGTCAACTGTCCAACTGCTTTGATTTATATTTTAATAGATGCAACATACTCATTACGTACTCAAGCTTTTTATAAATAATTCAGCCAAAATGCCATGAACCAAACTTGACTACAGTGATTTGGCAGTAAAGCCTAATCAAGAGGCTTCAACCAATCCCACAATCCACTAGCATCATTTGATTGGCAGATTTAAAGATGACCTCATGTGGTTTTGAACTCTTCACTTCATTTGAAACAATACACAGCCCGACAACCCCAGGGTGAGATGTGTAAGCGTCAGACAGAGCACAGCTTTAACCAGGAGGACCCTTCTCTCTGGGTGATTGGATGGACGGCCCTGTAATGGCTCTGTAATGGCCCTGATAAATCGGAACATAGGATTAGACAGTCCAGATTTAAGCAATCCAGGCTCACAGGTGTTGATCTTAGGTGCGGCCGACACCTCATTGAAACGCCCCACAGCTGCGTCCTGTTTATACACACGTGCTCGGAGCTGGGACTGGAGATGTCTCATTCCTGCACCGTGAGGCAATAGTGCAGGTGTCGGGCCCCCAAAGACCATTGGGATCACTGGAGGTCCAAGTTCCCAGACTGGGATCTCCCCCTCTGTCTGGATCTCACTCAAAGGTCCTTTTTAGCAGATCTGTCCGGTCTGGATGTTGTCACTTATTTGGCATATCTATGTGCGTGTGACGCCTTCAGGTTTGAAACGATAGTCTAAACATTTTAATTTATATGTAAACTTTAGACTTAAGTTGCCACATGAGAACCAAAGTATGTGATGGCCATTCCAAACGTCATATGTTTTCATCCCTACATTGTCTTTTAATGGGATGAGTCAGAGGACTGTGCTGTTGGACCAATACGCTGTACTAAAAGCTGTACTCATGTTTTCCCAATTACTGAAAGTAGCTCGTATGACGCATGTAATACTCTTCCAAACAGAAGTACAACGTGGGACTTCTGGACTAAAGGAACAGTGGTGGGATGTAAGCACTAAAACAGAGTGAGTCAAGCCAGTGTATGCTCTGTGCCAGAGCCTGCATGAGCTCAATTCAGTTGTGTAGTCTATTCTAAAATAGTAGTCACTATTTAGAAAAGAGGTAAAAGTATTTTACAATTATTCTCCATTGTCCATTGTACATGAAGCTCGAATTATATTATATGATATTATACGATATTATATTATATTATATTATATTATATTATATTATATTATATTATATTATATTATATTATAGTATAGTATAGTATAGTATAGTATAGTATAGTATAGTATAGTATAGTATAGTATAGTATAGTATATTGTATTATATTATATTATATTTTAGAATGTTGCACTATTTGCTATGTCAGTAAACAAAGTAAAACACTCCTACACAAACGCCAGAAGGATCTATAAGACTTGTTGCTTGTTAATGCTCTTTTGGTTCACACAGAGTCAATCCAGGACAACAGAAACATTAAGATTTCCTCCATAGTCCTCACAAACAAATACAGATGTTTTCACTGCAAGACTCCGAGGTATACAAAATCAAGCAATGGGAAGATTGGATTGTTTATTTATAAAAAATGTACAAAAGGGGTCGTATGCTCTCATCTTAAGTGGATCGCTATTCCTGGAAAGCTGATCTTTAAGACGAGACCTTGTCAAATCTAAACATTCGCTCATACATTTCTAAACACCATCTCCACTTGTTTATTTACCCAGCCCTGGATGTCTTCAGGGAATCCAGTGGAGGGCCATCTCCATCCTTGGGGCCTTAACCTGCTTCACTGGTGGGCAATGGACCCCTGTTCCCCCAGGCCTCATATACTGGGATATGGATGTGCAGGAAATGAGTTGCAAATATGTGTCCAAAGAAAACACATGAGTTTGTGGAGGCAGTTCAGCAAAGACTGATGTGGGAGTCTATAAGCAATGGCCAGACTTGGCTTAACTATAGTTTTTAATGTCAGTTATGATTACATGCTCAAAGCAGTGAGGCTGGTTTTGCAGTGAAAGCAGAGTTGTCCTCGGTCAGCTTTATGTTGAATAAAGAATTAAAGAATAGAGTACAGAAAAATGCTGCTCCTATCTCGCAATGGTTGAGCTGCATTCACTGGTTAAAACCTATTTTACCTTAAATTAGACATACCAACTATTGAAATATATAGTTTAAGTTAAGCATTAAACCAAGAAATTATCTAAATAAGCCTTCATGATCTGACAAGTACATCAGAAAACATTTGGATATCTTAGTCACTTCAGACCTTGACTCCCCCTTGTGGTATAAAGCAAATATACTAAATAGATGACAATTTTAGGATGTTTTCACAATTTTGTCTATATTTAGTGCAGATTCACGACCCCATCAATTGCTGCCAGACTTTATTCTAAACAGTTTCTAATTCCAATGTCTTACTGTCACACTTAAATACATTGCTGAGAAGGACTGACATTCCTCTGCAGTGAGCTCACAGACATTCAGTGAAGAAGAGTATCTTCTTGAATAATGTATGATTTTAAGCAGAATACTTGTTCTGTCAATTTTACATTGTGAACATATTTGTTAAGTTTCAAAATAAGGCCTTCGTCCATTTATGGGTGCTACACCTTTGTCACGTTATCCCAGATTTTTATCACCATTTTGGCATCCAATCTGTGTTAGTCCAGACAGTCACCAGTGGAGTCAGCTTCCGGTCAGTTGTTTATGGATTATTTTATTCCAGTCCCAGGTCAGAGGTCTGTTTGCAGGGCTGTGTGTTCCCATCCTGTTCCTACTGCCGCACTCCCAAACTCCCCTCCTCTGGGGCTGCTCCAAGCTACAGGGAAAATTCATGGTGTCAGACACAGGATCTTTTAATAGGTCATTGATTTTGGAATGAGAAAAGTAAACACAAGCTGTTCTTCTTAAGGAGAGGGCAGAGGAAAAGGTTGAAATGGAGTTGTGAGAGGGGTCAGATGTTATCAGACCAAATTTGGTGTTTGATTATAGAGGGATCTGACGAGTTGGGAATCTACGAGTGAAGTCTAGACTCTCTTTTAGAGTTTTATATCAAAAGTAATAGTACTTTTCTAGATACACACATTTTTCACTCCAACCATCACAATACTGGCAATCAGGCCAATTCGGTGAAGTGTCTTGCACAAGAACACCACAACAATATATAACATAGCAGGGATTTAACTGAAAACATTTGAAAGAGAATGTTTAAACAGTTTTAAGGTTTTAAGGACAAGGTCTGTGCACCCTAGCTTCATTTTAATGTGTATTTCATTTAGAATAAAATGTATGGAAAACATTTATACATCACCTTTCATCTCAACTAAGATGAATTCTTACTGTCATATTTAACTTAGCTGTATTAGTCGATGGCATAAGTGCTGCTGATTAGACCACTCGGCCACTAGGCAGCACTGTTTTTAACTTGCAGCTATGGCAGTTGCTGGACCTGTTGCTTGGTTGTATTGGCTGTAATCGGAGTACCACTTCACCCTGTGTCTGTGAATGACAGACTGGAAGCCTGCCCGCCCGCCGCACTTATCTCACACCTGCACTTCTGGATCTTATTATGTAGTTGTAAAATGTCATCCGCAGTCCGCAACGACAAATGACCACCGCACGTCAGGTTTAAT
Source organism: Rhinogobius similis (assembly GCA_019453435.1). Classification (NCBI taxonomy): domain Eukaryota; kingdom Metazoa; phylum Chordata; class Actinopteri; order Gobiiformes; family Gobiidae; genus Rhinogobius; species Rhinogobius similis. The sequence continues at coordinate 23,501,330 of CM033633.1, read as the reverse complement.
TTAAGTTTTGGTTGAGATTACCTCATTTTATCTCCTCAAGTTTCTCACGTGTTGGTTTGTATCCTCCTCCTGCATTCCTCCATCTCCAGAGTGTGAGCTGGGACGTCTCATTGTCAGTGAAGAATAAGACGGGTAGGCAGAGGTTAATGCCTGCTCATTTTAAAAACGCTTAAGGAAAGAGGAGGACAGCGCTGGTGGTATAACATTTATCTGCGGGGCTCTGATAACCAAATGCCAGTAAGATGCGAGCTCCTTGTTACTTTCTGAAAGAGGGACTAAAAAACTAAAATGTAATAATGTAACAATTTCAAAAGAAAAATAGTAAGTCAATTCAGCTGTGTCTGCTCTGCACCCCGAAAAGTTAGCCCAAGCATAAAGTGCTTTTTCACCTGCATGTTAATGTCACATTAACTTTACCTTATCATTCAGAAAGTTGTATTTCTGAAGGAGTGGATATATATTAGTTAATGTGAAAACAGGTGAATTAAAGGTTTCGCAGTTGTATGCTTGTAGTGTCAAGAATCATAAATATTTCCAAAATCATCATGTTTCTTCTCACAAAAAACATTTAACAAATATATATTGTGACATTCCTGTTGAAAGTACTAAAATGTCAATAAGTAGTTATTATTGGGATAATATGTATATATGGTTTTATTTTTTAAAATCAGCGTTCATAAATGTGTTTGTGCAGATCATTGGTAGACACTGTACAGCCACAGCAAGTTTGGGGGTTCCATAATCGCAATGGACCCATAAACATACAATGACTTATGTTTATTTAGGAAGGACATCTGTGGCAGAATGGAAAAAAAAAACTAAATTCACTAGTCTTACAAACCTATAGACCAGTTTACATCACCATTTTCTGTCTAATAAAGCCAACTCCTGTCTTCCCTGATATATTTACTATGATAAAACCACAGATGTTTTCCTCTTTTTCCAAACTATTGGCCTGCACAGTAAAAGTCCAGCTTTACCTCAAAGTTGCACCCGGGGCACGCACAGTTCACCTGCTCCACACTGCGCTCCTGTCTCGTGTCCTCCTGTCCGTAAGTGCATGATTGATGGCAGGCCACAGCCCATTAAGGAGCTCACGAGACGGAGAGGCTTTAAGGTATGACGTGAGCCAGCTGCGAGTTGAAGGGGAAACACAGACAGGTACAGTTACAGCGAGAGCCAAAGGGCAGCGCTACTCTCCTGAGCTTCATAATCTGCTAAAATCATGAGTGCCTTCAAAGATGTCCACATTTCCTTTCACGAAACTAGGACATGCTCGTAAGAAGAACACCTGGATTCTACAACACAAATCTTTTTTTCACTATTCAGTCTAAGAATGCTGAATTTATTGTCTTGTTTTATAGCCTACTAGCTCTGTTCTTTTGATAGCTGTAAAGGTGTGGAAAATAACAAATACCAACAAAAAAAACATAAATAAAAGTAGCTTGTATAAATGTCTCTTGTTATATTTGTCCCATTTGTACCAACATTAGGCACATATATCCATTATCAGTATGCAAGTAACTGTGAAGGTTATTTTTGTCCATTCTATAAATTTCCATTGTTATTTGAGCCCATTTCTTGACAGTTGAGTAATTTTGTGACATCCATTTCTTTATGGCAGCTTTGTAGATTCCTAAGGTATCCATCTATTGTTGGCATTGCAGGGGTTTATGTCCCACACTATCAAAGTTCATTCAAGAGATTTTATTTGTATTTTATTTTACGTCCAGTACAGGCTTTATTGCACCGGACATGACAGGGCGAAATGGGGATGAGAGCAGGAAGGACATTAAGCAAATTGATCTCAATTTGCCAGGCTCTGAGGCCGCCACAGAGCGTATGTGTTGATACCAACAGGCAGCCCACATTAAGAAGACTTTCAAAGATTCTGTGTCAATTCTTGGTCCGCAACTTGAAAATAATATTTATAATCATCAAAAACAATTAAAAACAATGAAGTTTTCATAGATGTTTAGTAATACAAAAAATGTAGCATCTTATGATACCATCTTATCCACTGCGAGACAGCATCAAAGTCTGGTATAGTGAAGCACCTTTCTTTTTTTTTCTTTCAGTTTTTTAAGATAAAAAACAAAACAGAAAAACACAAGGAACATCACACAACCAGAGAAAACAGAAAAAAGTCAGCAATAGAAATTCGTTTAGTCCATTATCAAAGTCTGAATGTGAATGTGATCAGTCCAGCCCTTGATTGTTGGTGCAGTCTGCGTCATCCTCTGCCAAAAGTATTCTCCAAAGGTATCCATTCACTGCTTCCATAGCAGGAGTTCTGGAGCCCAAATGTATCGCTCTGAAGTCAAGTGGAATGACAGTCAAAAACAGTCTGCGGTGCTTTCTTAATCTCAGTGCAATATTTAAGGATAATAGAACAGTCAAAAACACCTTGCTGAAGGTGAAGATCATAAAACTGAAACATACACAACAGGCAAACTTTTGTGCATGTTTCACTTTGATTGGCAAAACCCACCCAGACACGGAGATATGCCCCTCTAATGATACTTGCGACCTTCTTGCGGTGCCATATAAGACCTTTGCAGAATTGTATTTATATGGCAGTGTTTTATTCTGACCTTTTTTGTTGTTCCATTACGGTTTTGACACTATAAAAAATGTAGAGGAGTAGCCAGCAATGTTTTTACTTTGTATGTCTCCATCATCTAAGACATAAAGGTCAAGCAAACAAAAGAACAGCCAAAGGAAATGCAGAGGTATGCAGGGAAAGTTTCTGGAAAGGATGGGAGGAAATTCTCATTGGAAGTAGCATCGGCATTAAGAATGAGGAGGAGAGTGCATTTAGGTTTTTCAAAATTGTATACAAAGAAATGCAATGCAATAATTTGTACAATTTCTACAATTAACAAAAATCTGATCACTTACCTAGATGCGGTTCTGAACTTGAATGATAAAAAAAAAAGTTCAGTACAACTACAAATGCATTGTACATGGTTTTGTATCTTTGTAACGTGTTATTTCCACTTTGCAAATACTAAATGTATTTGGCAGAATTGGTTTCAGTGTAGCTTTACAAATATTGCACTGTATGAATGATTGGAAAGCTCTTACTCCAACTTTGTCTGATATAATTGGTAACTGTGTAAGAGACACCGTGCTTTGCTTGGTTCATTTCCTTATTTTGATGGTGATTAATTCATTTGACGTCTGTTTTGGGTCAAGTTCTTGTCAAGTCTGAACCAAGGCTTTTTTTTTCATTGCAACAAAAGAAGGTGGCAGCTTTTCCTTCCAGACACACTTTATCAACCATTCACACTGACGATAAAGATATTTTTATTTCAGTATCAGTAACAGGACATTTCTCCACAGACGTTTGAACGGTTGGCAGTTTTTAATGGCTATTCTCAGGGCATGGTAGATAGTATTCTGTTTCCTGGTGTCAATTTGCACCACAGCTTTGATCCTGGACATCACAATGATTTGTTTTTTGTTTTTGTGTTTTTTTATTATTGTCCATATCCATCAGTCACAGTTTTTAAACAGAATACTTGTTGTCTGACTCATGAACTGTATTTTTATCATCCCCTTCAAGATTTTTGCAGATCTGTCTGGGGACAAGACTTTCTCTGTTTATTCATTCTCTCAAAACTCAAGGGGTGTAACTCATTGACCTTTGACCTCTATCCGTACCAAAGTCTAAATTCCCATAGTGTCTGGGTACATGTGTGTTTGATTCCATGTCCTTTTTCAGTTTGGCTGGTATCATGTTTTTTCTCAAGTCTATTTCACAGCAACATGAAACTTTATATATAGCACAGTCATTATAGCTACATTGAAATGTAATGCTCAGTCCACTTTTTATTCTGATTGCTGACTTTACTTAGCCTGATTCAATCCCACAAGCCCATGGTTAATTCTGGCTGCTAGATGCCACAAAATAGTAGAAGTTCTTCATAAATTCTTCCCATAAATATGCAGCTTATGTCTCCCTCTTGTGTTGAGAAAGAATATCCAGGTAGGAGACCTGTGACCCCCTCTGCCTCCATCTGTCATGAGAATGGTTTTCTTTGTTACATAAACTCATCACTACTTTTTTTATTTTTTGGTCAATTTGCTCTCTTAACAAATTGACTTTCATGTGGAAACAACAAACTTTTCTAATCTCCTCTTAAAAATGTTTTCATTTAATCCACTTCCTCCATAGATTTCTCTGGGACATTGTCAATTCAAAGGCCGCTTTCTTAAAATGCTTTTTTCTCCCCTCGGGACATAAAGATCAGCCTTAAAGTAGATCCCACACACACCAAACTGTACAATCTGGGACTCAACAAGATTTTGACGAAATGTACAGAAGGATTTTTTGATATCTAATTCTAAAACTGATTTATTGAAGTTTTAAGTAAAAAAAAAACGAGGCAAAATTTGAATTTTTACGACAATTTTCAGTTCAATCTAGTTTACTTAAAAACTAAATAAGATATTCAAAATCCCCTCTGTACATTTTTGCAACTAATATGTGTACAAAATTAGCCAGTTTTCAGATTTAAATGAAATGTGTGTATTTTTGGCCATTTATACACGTAAAATGCCTTATTTCTGCATGAAAACATTACATGATGAAAAAGTTGTAATACATTTTGTTTTTAACTTTTATGTGAATAAACTACAGGAGAAGTTTCAAATTGATAGCTTTAAGATTTTTTCTCACTTTAAGTATTTTAGTTAAAACCGATTTTGAAGGGGACAATAATATAACTTTAATATATGGATCAATTTTTCTTTTTTTGCTTTGTCTGTATTGTTAGGGTTCACCTGGGCCACACGGCCCACAGGGACCGCAGGGCCCTCCAGGTCGACCAGGGGATCCAGGCATTGAGGGCCACAAAGGACAGAAAGGGGACCGAGGACGAGGGGGGTTCATGGGCCCTAAAGGCAGTGTGGTTAAGTATAAGTTTTTCTTAATTTTCTTTCTTTTACTTAGAGGTAGGAAATAATGTTACATTTACTTGAGTAACCTACAAAGGGCAAAAAATGAAAATGGACGTATAAGATTTAACATTTTGTAATTTATGTACCTTAATTACATTGATATACCAAAATGAATATACATCCAACAGTCCATTCACTCAGTGTTTGAATAGTATTTTCTTCATTTTTACTCTACCTGAGTAGTATCTTTTGTTAAGGTTTGTTTTGTCTTCACAGGGAATGACTGGTGTCCCTGGTTTCTCTGGAAATGATGGAATACCTGTAAGTAAATCCAAGATAAAAACATAGACAAAGAGCATACAGAGACACAACAAGTCCACAGATTTAAAACTAGATAATTTAATACACTCATATATTTGTAACCCTATAACAGCATTTTCTGAGTGCTGTAACAAAAAAATAGTAGCTGTAACAAAACACATACAACAGCGGCCTCTCTGGAGGTACTTCAAACTACACATGATGTCTTTAATGTCTACATATTGTATTCTGTAGGGCCACCCGGGACAAGCTGGTCCCAGGGGAAAACCAGGAGCTGACGGCTGTAATGGTACTCAGGGAGACTCAGGACGACAAGGACAACCAGGCTACAATGGGGTCCCTGGTATACCTGTGGGTTTAACACTGTTCTCTGTTTTTGTTTATGTAATTGTTTCATGTACAAAGTGACTAAAATGTTTCCTTTTCGGCTGTTAGGGGCTTCCTGGAAGAAAGGGACAGAAGGGAGACTCGCTAGAACTGAGTGTCTTTATGGAACGCTTCAGGGTACTGACAATTAAAGACATAATAAAGCACAATATTTTTGCAAAATATTGTTGAATAATTTTGTTGCAAATCCTTAGGGAGATCCGGGCACTGCTGGAATGAATGGGATTTTTGTAAGATGCAACCACAATACAATACATAATTCTGAAATACACAATCTATCATTCTGAAATAAATATATAAGTATACATGTTGTTTGTGCTTAGGGGCCTGTTGGAAAAACTGGTTGGCCTGGAAACAAAGGTATTCGTGGACCAAAGGTAAGCGTATAGACTTAACAAGTGATGTATCCTCAAATCATCTAATCTCAGTTTTTTTGTTTTTGTTTTTAAAGGGCCCTCCAGGTCCTCCTGGGCCCCGCGGACCAAAGGTACTTTCACACAAATTCACATTATAATAATGATGATGATATTGATATTGATTACACTGTTTGCTGGGTGTTGTCACAGGGCACGATGATCAAAGTCTTCAAAGGAGTCAAAGGAGAACCAGTGAGTGGGCCACTCTCTGTTCATTTCTGAACAGACAATTAACTGATAAATATTTAAATCTTATTTAAGTCTTACTGCTCTTCCATATACACTGTACAACTGTGCCGAAGCAACAAGTGGAGATGTTTGTTTACTGTGGGGTCTGCTCTTTTTCTGCTGCAGTTCAACATCTACAATTCAGATCTATGTGCAGACTGTGAACTTACCCCTAAAAACTAGAATCATTGTCAGTTTTGCAATTCTATAAGGGGATAGAAAGAAAGTGCTACATCTATAAATCTGTTTTTTATATAAATAATTTTGTTTTCTAAATATGCAGCATTTTTAATACATTTTGTATTTCTTAGCTATGGAGCATATGTTTTCTTACTGTGTCCTTAATCAAGATTAATACTAGTAATACTATGTACTTATGTGTACATAAGTACATAGTATGTATTTATACAAGTGTTAGTATTAATATTAATTAAAATGTATTTTATGGTTTACATTTCCTCTTTCTGTCACAAGGGGGAGACTGGAGCTCCAGGATATCCAGGAAACTCTACTCATCAACAAAAACAACCTGAGGATGCCCCATCCGTAAAATACACTTTATTTGTATTATTGTCAATATTATTTACAAGTTTATTTATAATCCAATACATGTTTTTTCAGGGACCCCAAGGTGAAAAAGGCTTCAAAGGAGAAAGAGGAGATCAGGTCTGTTAATAAATAATAAATCATGCAATCAGCAGTGACCCATAACCTAATTGTAATTTGTTATGTGTTTTAGGCTGACAACAGAGGAGAGACTGGTGTGATAGGGTTCCCTGGCTCGCGGGTTGGTCGGACACACATGTAATGCTTCAGTAATACTTTTTGTAAGAAACTAAATGTGTTTTTATGTTGGTGTTTAGGGTCCTCCGGGTTTAGATGGGCCTCCTGGACAAAGGGTATGTTTTTGGAACTGAAATTGTGCATTGTACTCAAATATTTCTTCACTCCCCTTTTTGTTTTAGGGGGAGCCGGGTGATCTCGGTCCAAGTGGCAAAATTGGTTCTAAGGTAAGTTTGCACTCAGTCCTCTCGATACAAGGAAGCAGACGTTAACAAATTTAGCACGCACTGAAAAAGATGACAAGAGGACCTATTCTGATGTCAGTGCACAAATGAAGAATGGGTTTGTTTCAGGGAGACAGAGGTGAAGCTGGCGAGCTGATCTCATATGGATCTTTGTGGCCCTGGTCTTCATCAGGTATAACAAGTTAATAAATTATTTTAACTTTTCATTTTTTCAGTAGGGGCATCAATACAGAAAAACACTAACAAATAATAAATATATGTAAAATATATGACAAAAACTATTTATCTTTTAACTTGATAAGCTGGTCCACCTGGCCCTCTCGGTGAACAGGGACCACAAGGAGAGAGGGGTCCAACTGGTGACCCTGGCATCCCTGGACGGCCAGGACATCCTGCCTTTGATTCACAACAGCACGGTCAGTTCACTAAAGCTGCTCTCCACCCTGTTTTACTAATAAATCTAAAAAAAAAAATTTTTTGTTTCAGTGTTTGATCTTATTGGTCAATTTGGGGAGAGGGGAGAGTCTGGAGACAAAGGCCCATTTGGAGAACCGGGCGTGCCTGCAGTGAGTCCGGGCCCTAAAGGCGTGAGAGGTCGACCGGGAGAAATTGGCCTGCCTGGGCCGCTGGGATCATGTAAGTGACCCCAGAACATATTTAATTCTGCTGTAGTCTGGGATGCTGACTGTATCTGTTGCTGACAAGTGAGCGAGCACTTCAAAGGAGCTCCAGGAGGAAGAGGACGACCAGGCAACGCAGGACTCAAAGGGCAAAAAGGTGCATTAAGACTAGTTCAGTACAGTCACGTAAAGTTGTGGTTTCTTTCTCTATTCAGTGTTAACACAATACTATGTACAATCAGGTGACCATGGAGACTGTCAGTGCAGCTCCACTAAATCTCCTCCTGGACCCCAGGGGCCGGCTGGAGAGCAGGGAGACCCAGGCATGACAGGAGAGTATGGTCGAGAAGGCGACATCGGAGACCCAGGCCGCAGGGGGGTTGACGGTTTACCTGTAAGTATTGTAAGTGTAAGAATTGTCTTTTCAAAATGAAATTAAATTGTGTGAATTCAGGGATTTCCTGGGGATGACGGTGAGCCAGGGCTTCAAGGCAGAAAAGGTGACCCAACTGTGGCCACAGTCAAAGGTGGGGACATCAGGAACATCACCATTAAGTGTCAACAACACCAAACTGACTATATCCATGTGATTGGTACAGGACAGAGTGGTGATCCAGGAGACGTAGGCATCAGCGGAGAGTCTGGAGTTATAGGGGCTCCAGGCCCAAATGGACTTCCAGGTTTTCCTGGGAGTCGAGGTCTTCCTGTAAGTCTGCAGTCAACGCTACTTATTTCTGTCTAACCTTACAAAACACATAAGGGACAGAATACTTAATACTTCCCTTAACCCAGGGAGAGAGTCCCAGAGGAGAATATGGAGAAAAGGGATTTCCTGGTCGGAGGGGACAACCTGGTGCTCCAGGACTGAGTGGAGAACCGGGACAAGTCCTCGGAGGGGTCAAAGGTCAGCGGGGCTTACCTGGAGACGATGGCCTCCCAGGGTATTCTGGAGTTGCAGGAACACCGGGCGTACCAGGTACATTGAACGAAAACCTCGTTTTACTCAATCTACTACACGAACGTGATCTTCTATCCTTCATTTTGCTATTCAATATCAGCTTTTATATTTTCATAATGCATAAAGAGGACTGTACATTAATGGCCTGTGACTGGGAAATGCATGAAATTTAAACACAGGTTGACATTTGAAATTATGTTCACTTTCTTTGCTCCTGTTGTATACTTAATGCAGGGGGGTGCAACTCTCAAACCAGCCGCAGCTCAGCTTGTTTGAGATAATGCTTGTGCTTTTGAATAATTCTTGTTCCGAATGCCTTTTTCTTTCATCTCCTTTACAACTGAAAGGCGGCTGTAGTCCGACAGCAGACGGAGAACAGTTGGAAGTAACAGGTAGCTGGTATAATTCACTAATCATTTTCTCTCTCTTTCTTATCTCTTGATAACTCTTAAAGGCTTTGCCTCTATTTTTACTTGTATGCATGATTGATATTGCACTGTTCATGTATTTTATTAATAGAAATACAAGCTAAAACATGTTAAATGATTTTGGAAATAATACATCCACGCTGGGCATCAACAAAGCAAATTCACATGAATGCATTACTCTTGCTCTTCACATAAACCTAAATAATGTTTACTTATATAGTCCTAAATAATCTTTGCTCATATAGGCCTCTGTGAAACCATCCCTGGACCACCTGGGTTACCTGGACTCCCTGGACCTCATGGACTTCCTGGTTTACATGGTAAGGCCTTGCTTGTCTGTAGTTCTCATCTAACTACGGCATAATTTTACAAATGCTTTTATCAGGTGAAACAATATTACTCCTTATTTGTTGTTGTTTTTTCTAACAGGACCTCAAGGCCAAAAAGGCCCTCCTGGTTTATTTGGAGCATTAGGAGAAAAGGGAGAACAGGGTGAACAAGGCAGTGGTGGCCGCCCCGGACCTCCAGGTGAGTGATGAGGCTGATATCTGCTGCTGTCCTCTAAACTCTCTTGTAATGAATGTTGAATCCCTCTTGCAGGTTTCCCAGGGCAGCGGGGCGAGTTGGGACGTCCAGGGGTCAAAGGCACTGTGGGGAACCCTGGTGTGGTAGGTAAACCAGGACGATATGGAACCCAGGGAGAAAAGGGTGCTCATGGAGTCATCCTTGGAGCAATGCCTGGTTTGCCTGGTGAGCCAGGACTCCCTGGCCCGCTGGGAGAAAAAGGCCTGATCGGAGAGGAAGGGGGCCCTGGATACACTGGTCAGATTCTGTCACAAACATTTATTGTGGTATGACGATCGCAATATTTGAGTCTTATGTATTTGTCTCTGCTGGCAGGAATGATTGGTATGCCCGGAATGATTGGCTTCAAGGGAGAGACAGGTCCTGCTGGCCTGCAGGGTGAGCAGGGCAGACCTGGACCAGCGGGGAAGTATGGCTACCCTGGTGATGACGGCAATGTAGGTCCCCCCGGTGTGCGAGGGACCACCGGACTGCCAGGTTTGAGCATTTATGTCAAAACATTCATATAGTGGAGTTTTTCTTTCATTAATTAATGTTTGGACCCTTTCTTAGGCTTCACTGGGGAGAGGGGAACGGAGGGTGACCCTGGACCGCCAGGGCCAGCGGGGCTCAAGGGGATTCCAGGGGACTTTGGTGAAGTGGGCTTCACAGGACATGATGGTCAGCCTGGAGAGCCAGGGTTTCCTGGTTCACACGGGCAGCCAGGTCTTCCAGGAATTAAAGGTTAGCATCATAAAATGAAGTTACTGTGATGTATTTTTTATTTGTTTGTACACTCTCTCACCTTGCTACAGGCTACAAGGGTTCTCCAGGCCTGTCGGGATTTGAAGGCCGGAGGGGCGATCTTGGTGAAAAGGGTTTGCTTGGGTTCAAAGGAGAGACTGGATTGCCAGGTGAAAGCGGTCCAAAAGGACTGAGTGGCTCCAAAGGAGAGAAAGGTGATGCTCAGAGTTAATACTAGTCACTTATTTTACATTTCAATCAGCTATCTCTCTGGATTTTATCTATATCTGTAGGTGCTCGAGGTCTTGACGGCCCACCAGGAGAGAAGCCGCATATCCCCCAAACTATAATTGTTGATATGAAAGGAGTTAAAGGAGATCGGGGAAATGTGGGAAATTATGGTTTTACGGGACCAAGAGGTAAGTAGTTAGTCTCCTCCAGTTGATTCTAGATCAGGGGTACCCATTACGTTGATCGCGATCGACCGGTCGATCGCGATCGACCGGTCGATCGCAAAGGTAGTGTGGGTAGATCGCATGGAATATTTAAAAAAATAGATGTCAGCCTATTATCCGTCCAGGGTCAACCCGATGTTCTCTGGTACTGATGTTTCCCGGGTCCCTGGTTGATCTTGAAGCTTTTCTGACTACTTCCCGCTCCACTCCACGTATGCCCTCCGAGAGATCCCCGCAGGTTCGGGTGCGTCCGGAGCTGCCACAGTGTTTTCGCGTGCGCCCTGCCTTATGACGCTCTGGATGTTTTAGTGCAGAGGCAGCCTTTATCTTTAATAAAGCCTCATTTGCGTCACTAGATCTATAATAACCTATAATAACGCGTAGGAACTTGAAACTGTTGGGACAAATTTACAACACCAAAAGTGTTGCGCGTGGACGTTTTACTCACGTGGTTTAACTTGCTGTGATACAGTCACCTGCTCGGTTCATCACGCGGCGATCGCGATCAGACACTCACTCGCACGCACATGTACATACGCACATGCACACACTCACACGCACATGTCAAGCACACACGCGCACATGTACACACTCACACGCACATGTCACACATACGCACATGTCACTCACACACGCACATGTACACACTCACACACACATGTCACGCACACACGTGCACATGTACACACTCACACGCACATGTCACGCACACACGCGCACATGTACACACTCACACGCACATGTCACGCACACACAAGCACATGTACACACTCACACGCACATGTCAAGCACACACACGCACATGTACACACTCACACGCACATGTCACGCACACACGCGCACATGTACACACTCACACGCACATGTCACGCACACACACGCACATGTACACACTCACACGCACATGTCACGCACACACACGCACATGCACACTCACACGCACAAGTCACGCACACACGAGCACATGTACACACTCACACTCACATGTCACGCACACACACGCACATGTACACACTCACACGCACACACACGCACATGTACACACGCACGTGTCATGCACACACACGCACATGTACACACTCACACGCACATGTACACACTCACACGCACACACGCACATGTACACACGCACGTGTCATGCACACACACGCACATGTACACACTCACACGCACATGTAAAGCACACACGCGCACATGTACACACACATGCGCACATGTCACACACACACACGCACATGTTACGCACACACACGCACATGTACACACTCACACGCACATGTCACGCACACACACGCACATGTACACACACACGCGCACATGTCACGCACACACACGCACATGTACACACTCACACGCACATGTCACGCACACACACGCACATGTACACACTCACACGCACATCCACGCACATGTACACACTCACACGCACATGTCAAGCACACACACGCACATGTACACACTCACACGCACATGTCAAGTACACACATGCACATGTACACACACACGTGCACATGTACACACTCACACGCACATGTCACGTACACACGCACACATGTACACACACACGCGCACATGTACACACTCACATGCACATGTTACGCACACACGCGCACATGTACACACTCACACACACATGTCAAGCACACACACGCACATGTACACACACACACACACGCACATGTCACGCACACACACGCACATGTACACACACACGCGCACATGTACACACTCACACGCACATGTCACGCGCACATGTACACACTCACACGCACATGTCACGCACACACAAGCACATGTACACACTCACACGCACATGTCACGCACACACAAGCACATGTACACACTCACACGCACATGTAAACACTCACACGAGGTGCGCAGGTCTGTACAACAGGAGTTGTGGACAGCGCGGTGCATGTTCCATGCACATTGGAAACGGGTTTGTTATAATAATGGCCCAGGTCCCATGAGCGCGGTTCAACACTGGCTCTTGCTTCAAAACTTCAGAATGAGCAGAGTGCTATCATAAGGAGTATTCTGAGTATTCAGAATACAGTACCTAAATTTGGCAATGTAGGAATACATAAAAAATTCCTTTCAAACAATGTATTCAGTATTCTGTACCGGAATCTATTTTCACAGTATTCTTCCCATCACTGTATATCAATATATTTGTAAATACATTTATTTTTGCATTTTTATAGTAGGTGGTAGATCATTTTGACTTGATCATATCATAAGTAGCTCTCATGCTGAAAAAGTGTGGGCACCCCTGTTCTAGATCCTTGGGTAATTTACATTTCTTTCTCTGATACAGGTTCAAAAGGACTCCCAGGTGTCCCGGGAATGGAGGGTCATCCCGGCTTTCCCGGAGAACCCAGCCAGGAGAAAGGATACCAAGGAAACCCAGGCGCTGAGGGACTTTCGGGAATAAAAGGAATGCCAGGTATCCCCGGAAATAGAGGAATTACTGGATTTGAAGGAATGTTTGGTGAAAAGGTTGGTTGGTTAGTTTGTTTGTTAATAAGGACAAAAAATATTTTACATAATGTATCAATAATGGCTTTTATACATTAACTTTTAGGGCATTAAAGGAAGTACAGGAGCATATGGTGCATCAGGAGAAAAAGGACTAAAAGGAGTCAAAGGTAGATTATTGAACTTAATCTGTAGGTGATTTCAACTGAAATATTTGGCCTTCTGTTTGTTATAGGAAGAGCTGGAGCTCGTATAGATTTGCCAGGATCTCCAGGTTTAAGAGGAGAATTTGGTTTGCCCGGAGAGCCAGGTAAACACCCCCAGCGCTGTAACAGTTCATAGTCCATTAGTAGCGACTATTCTGGATTTTCAAATGTGTTACAGGTGAAAAGGGGATATTTGGAAACACAGGGAGTAGGGGTACCCCCGGATTTGATGGCATTGATGGAAGGCGTGGGTTGAGAGGAGATGGTGGAGATGTTGGGCACCAAGGTATATTTTAAAAGCTGAAAAAGTATACAGTGATCCCTCGTTTATCGCGGGAGTTGCGTTCCAAAAATAACACGCGAAAAGTGAAATCCGTGAAGTAGTCACAGCTTTATTTTTTATTATTTTACAATGCAATACTGAACTATGGAATGAAACCAAAAATCAAAGCCTGTTTTAAAGCCCAAAATTTGTTTAAAACAATAATTTTAATATAGTAATACAAGGCTGGAAACATTGTCACTTGCATATTTCACAGTCTGTGCCTCTTCGTCCTGACTCCGCTCCGCTGTAGCGTCTGTTTCTACTGAAGGCGCAGGAGTCTTTCTCCGAGAGAAGAACATTGTTATGGGTAGTTGTTGGCGCTCTTTCTTTTTCTGAGCAAGAAGATTTTTATAAACGGATATGCCACCTTCGATTATATTTGAGAACTAGACAACAGTAAAGCCCCTGAGCCAATCAGGATTCAGAGCACAATGCACTGTAAAAATATCCGCACTGTAAAACAAATCCGTGAAACAGCGAAGCCGTGAAAGATGAAACGCGATATAGCGAGGGATCACTGAATATTGTTTTATGGTATCATGGTTTTGTTTGCAACATTTTTAAACAATAAGTCTTCTTCAGGCTCAGATGGACAGAAGGGAACTCCTGGTAAACAAGGACTAAAAGGTTCGCCTGGAGAACCAGGGAAAGATGGACTCCCTGGTTTTCCTGGTCTCCCAGGAAACAAAGGTATTACACATATTTTTCTTTATTTCTCATCCATTCAATTGTTCAAAAGACAGTAACCATAAGCATTTCTTGTAGTTACCCAATTTCTGCCTTTGTTTTTGAGATATAATTAGGATTTTATATTTAGTCAGTGTCTTATTTCTGTGTTTGCGCAAAGGTAATCCAGGCCTGAAGGGGCTGTATGGACTGCATGGACTAAAAGGACAAAAGGGTCTCCCTGGAACCCCAGGTATTTCCGTCTTGGTTCCCTATTTGTGTTCATGTACCTTTTAAATATCTGTATTTTTCTGCTGTTGTTGTAATAATAGCATAAAAGCGTGTGCTATCATTTTCTTCAGGGTTTGATATTTATGGACCAGATGGAGAAACAGGGCTGAAAGGTCCAAAAGGAGAGAATGGTGAACTCAACAATGAAAAAGGTCTTCCAGGAAAAGATGGTTTACAGGGCTTCCCGGGCATAGTTGGTTAGTTTTGCAAAATTATTTTAATCTGTGCTGTTGCTACCCCTCTAATTTTTACTCTTGGGTATGTTTAGGTGACCAAGGCCAACCAGGACCACCAGGATTTAGGGGCCCCGTGGGACCAGACGGCACAGCTGAAAGAAAAGGTTACTTTGGAGATACTGGCTCTAAAGGCTTTAAAGGATATGAAGGTGTGTGGATGTCCGAGTGGACACTTTTATGTAGCTGGGCACCAGTAACTAATGTTCTACATGTGACTTCAGGTTTCCCTGGTGTGAGGGGTCTCCCTGGTGCCAGTGCAGCCCCTGGAGAGAAAGGCGTGTCTGGACCAAATGGATTTCCAGGAGTCAGGGGATTTAAAGGGTTCAAAGGAGACCAAGGTTCACCAGGGTACAGAGGGCCCAATGGTATCTCAGGAAAAAAAGGTATGTCAACGTAATCTTATGTATATGGATAAGGCTCGACATCCATGTTCACATTTTTTTACCTTGGATTAATACAGGAGTTAGAGGAGATCAGGGTCTGATGGGGCTTCCAGGACCAATAGGCATTAAAGGTGAACGAGGACCAGCGGGACCAAAAGGAAACACAGGAATCCCAGGTAAATTGATGTTCATTTATTTATTTATTTGTTTATTTATCTAAAATAAGTAAAGCCTCTCTTATCTCATCACATCATCTTATGTGATTTTATTTTAAATTTTTATTTCCAAATGTTGTAATGACACTGATTACCTGCTGCAGGTGCCCCAGGATCCGAAGGTGATCAAGGACCTGCTCCGCTGCCACTCAAAGTTCCAGGTGAAAGAGGTCCTCAAGGGTCACAGGGTGTTCCGGGACCAAAGGGAGTCAAAGGAGAATCTGGTCAACAAGGGAATCCTGGGGACGCAGGTATGTTGTCATCTCAAAGTGTTCATCAAGTCTTAAACCTAAACTAATATTGGGAGTCTTCCTCTGTATAGGTTATATTGGGATTGCTGGTGTAAAGGGAATGCCTGGCATTAGTGGCCGCCCTGGGACACCTGGTTTCCGAGGAGAAACTGGTCAAGGAGGACATCCTGGTTTACGAGGAATGGAAGGTAGGAACCTAATTGCACACATTTAAATATCAACTGAACTACAAAAGACATAACACTGTGAAAGAATTGAAGTGTGTTATGATGAGTTATGATGAGAGCTTGACCATCATGGGCCGATATGAAGTGTTTTTATTAAGAGATGGGTAAAAGGTATCTGGGTGAGTAATTGTAAGAGTAACTACCTGGACGTAATTTAGGAGCAATGCAAGAAATGCTTAACGCATTTTAAAGTGAGTTGCTTGTTGTGGGAAGCCCCTGTAAAATCTACTTCTCAAGTAGGATTAAAAGTTTGTTTGCCTGAAAACTACCCCAAGATGTACAATTTTATTAAAAAGTTAATCAAGTAAATGTACTTAATTAATCATGTGCTCATTCTGTCTGGACAATTCTACAATTGACTTGTGGAGAGTACAAGCTTTAAAGCTTTGTATTATACAGTTCTGTCTAATAGGCCAATTTACAAAATATTTGGGATTTTAAAAAAGGAAACAAAAGTCGCAGTTTTATTACAGATATTCCACTTACCCATCAGGCAACCGTGGCAGACCCGGTGGCCCGGGTTTACCTGGAATGCCCGGCCGCAGTATCAGTGTGGGCTACCTGCTGGTCAAACACAGTCAGACAGACCACACACCCATGTGTCCTGTGGGCATGACCAAACTCTGGGATGGATATAGTCTGCTGTACTTCGAGGGCCAGGAAAAGGCTCACAACCAAGATCTTGGTACGTAATGGCCTACAAACAGATATCTGTATTTAAATGATTATTTTATTGTTACTTTTATTTTATTGCTTGCTGTCTGCTCTTAGGTTTGGCTGGCTCTTGTCTACCAAAATTCAGTACTATGCCCTTCTTGTATTGTAATCCTGGAGACATATGTTACTACGCCAGCAGAAATGACAAGTCTTACTGGCTGTCGACAACTGCTCCTCTTCCCATGATGCCAGTGGAGGAGGGGGACATCAAGCCTTACATCAGCCGCTGTTCGGTCTGTGAGGCTCCCTCTGTGGCTATAGCTGTCCACAGCCAGGACATCACCATCCCACAGTGTCCAGTTGGGTGGCGTAGCTTATGGATTGGATACTCATTTCTCATGGTAAGTTCTGGAGTTGAGCAAGGATTGCTTTTCTCTCTGCTTCTTTTCATTAATAGTTTACTTCATAACGTTTTGAAAATAAATAGATAAATACATAACAAAATACATAATCGAAATAATGTAAAGGTCAAGGCATATTCATTGTTAAAAAATATTAAGGTTTACATTTCTTGCTGTTGGCATTGGCATTCATTGTGCTAGGGTTATGATTTTTGGCAGTGGTGCTCCTTAATAAATCTATTTTAGGATTTCAGCATCACAAAACCTAACCCTAACCAGAAGGAAAAAAAAGTTTTTAATCCATTATAAACACATATTTTCACCCTACGGCCATTGCCGTACATGAGTATGAAATCATGTTCAAACTTTTGTTTCTTTTTCAGAGGTAAAAAATACACACATGAAATAAAATATAACAAATCCCAGAAGGACCTTGTGGGACAAGTATTTCCCATTTAATACAATAGTAAATACTGAATCTTTTGAATGTCTCATAATTTTATGAAAAAAGCAAAAATTATATTATTTTTGTAATGCATCCTCACTTCAGACCTCTAAATTTGTTCCACCTACTGATTTTATGAATTGTGTAAAATTCTATTTTTGTGTTTTACCGGCCACTAGAGAAAAATAAATTATTTATTTATTCTATTGCTATGCATTGCTAAGATTGTGTTAAAGTGGCGTGTGCATGTTTGTTCACAAACCATCTTCCACATGAATGGCTCCTGGAGCTCATGAAATCCCATACCTATGGGACTTAAGGTTTCAAGAGGAAGAATGTGATTTTGTGCACATTTTATATAAATAACACCAAAACTAAAAGATAATTAAACAACTTTTTCCATGTTTTTAAAACCATGAAAAGGAATCCACCTTTTTTGTATTCATAGAGAGGAAATTGTTTAATGATGAAAAAAACAAGAAACACATCTTTTCTGTTGCTTTAAAATGGCTTTGAGGGGAAAACAGTTTTTTAAGGAGGCCCTGAAGGCTCAGTACTGAATATTTGATTGCAACTGAGTACATAGTAGAAAGGGGTTCAGAGGTTGTCATCCGGACGCCGTTTAAAGATCGAGACGTTTCGACTTTTATCCAAAAGTCATTGTCAATCAGAGAGCTGGTATGGGAACCTGGGCCTTATATGCTACTCTAAGTAGTGGGAGTCCAGCCCCCAGGGAGGAGTCACTGCACTCCTGTCTTTGTTATAAGATTGTTTGTTTGTCACCTGGGATTTAATTAATTGGTCTATCTTGTTGATTAATGGTTGGCCTCACCTAGTTTCACCTGTGTCTAAAGGTCTATTGTTATCTTGATAGCTGGCTGTTGCTCCCTCCTCACTACTGATTGCCTCATTAGCATTTGACTGGTCTATTGATCTGGACCAAGGTGTCAGGATGCTGTCATAAATTTTGGCTAAATTAAATCTTAAGCCCCCATTCCTGTTCAGGGAAGGATTTTCTCTATTCTCTATTACATCGACGAACTGAGTACATAATATTTGACTACTTTTTCTCATGACAGCACACTGCCGCTGGAAATGAAGGTGGAGGGCAGTCGCTTTCGTCTCCTGGATCCTGTCTGGAGGACTTCAGGACCACACCATTTGTTGAGTGCAATGGGGCCAAAGGCACCTGTCACTACTTTGCTAACAAGCACAGTTTCTGGCTAACATCCATAGACCAGTCCTTCCACAGTGAACCAGCAGCAGAGACACTAAAAGCTGGCCAGCTCCTGTCCCGTATCAGCCGCTGCCAGGTCTGCATGAAGAACTTGTGAAAATGTCTCCCTCTAGATGTTTCCAGGGGATGGATTTAGACAAGCTGCAAAGACTGCCCTCAGCCCAAAAGCCTTGATGTAATTACAGTATTGTTTAATTAGGCTGAATAACATTCTGAAAGATGTGTTGATTGGTGCTTTTTAACTTATTACCTCAAATAATATTCTTTGCCATTATCCATCAATACAGCCAAACCAAAGATGCCCATGTACATAATACTATACCCCCGTTAAGATCAAATCTGACCATACTCCACAATGTCACTAACTCCATCTTTCTGATCTACGCTTTTTACTTTTATTCGTTAAAATACGTAACAGCTTTCTTTCTTTTCAATTTTTAAACAAGTATGTTCACAGAATGCACTGATTAGTTATTTATCTCTGCTGAGCAAACTTGATCCCTCTCCTTCAGTTTTTTTTTTTATATCAAACACTTGACTTATACATTTGATGCACTTGACATTAAACTGATGAGCAGTTATACCTTTTTTTATTATAAGTATTTGTTTTGTGTTAGTTTTGTGCGTGCGTGCTTTGTCTGTTCTGAGATTGAATAGCAATACACATTTTTATCCGGTTAACCACTATACAGTCAGTTCCCATGTCATTGTTATATGAATGAATTTAGGATGTTTGTTTTTGGTAAAATATTAAAATGTGGTTTGTTAAACAGTTTGGTCATTTATCTATTAACAAAATTACATTAATTGCAAAAAAAAAAAACTTTATTATTGCATTTATCACAAAAAAGTTAAATGCACTTTTTATGCCTTGCTGAACATTATGGGACCAATAGGATTGGCAACAGTGAAGAACAAGATTGTTGAAAATACAAAAACAGTCACAATGATTTTCGTCTTGATTTCCTTATGGTCACTTTAAAGTGCTACTTCAGTGGTTAGAGAAAAATTACATTTAGGTTTTCACAAAATTTTAAGAATGAAATGTCAAGAACTCATCTTTTCAAGATTAGAAATGTATCTTATTAAAATATCAATCTCTGTCACAGTTTTATTTAGTGCTTTGATTTTATGTGTTTCTTTTTTTTAAAAGTGCTCCTAGCAGCAGGAAGCTTTTCCCCGCTTGCCCACACCCGTCCTACAGTCCTCCAAGTCCACTGTTGGGGACTCTTGGTCCTCGTTTCTTTTCCTGAGAATAGAAGGTAACAAAAGGTCAAATAGTGTCTCAAAAAGACTGTCCACATTATACCCTGTTTTGGCACTGGTTTCAAAACACATCTTCTCAGCAGGCAGGGTGCTTTTTTCATCCATGCCTTTGTAGCGTAGTATTCGCCCGTAGAGAGCTACAGCGTCATCGTGGGTGACCTGTTTGCGGAGTAGTACACCAGAGATGGAGACAGGCGAGGCGGGCGGCGTGGGACAAGCTGACAATACCTGTGACTCTTCACTGTTGGTTTGGTCCCCCAAGTCCAAAGTCTGAGGTAACTGGGCTTTGAGGTCGGTCAGATCTGCCTTGTTGCCCACTACAGCGTAAATGCAGTCATGGTTAGCAGTGTCTGTCAGTGATAGAAAACGCTCCTCCAGCTCCACCAGGCTCTGCCAGTTGGTCACGTCGTAGGTTAGGATGATGGCAGCTGCCCCACGACAATACATAGACCCCAAACCATGGAACTGCTCCCGACCTGGAGACATTTAACGCAATTATTAGATTCTGATTCTAGAATGAGATTCATTATTATTGTATATCTCCTATATTTGACCTCATGAGTTTTTTCTATAGTAATATGGATAGAGGATGAATTACAGCAGATGTGCAGCTTTCCAGCGCTTAATCCTTTCCTGTCCACACCAAATATGAAAAAAAAAATGATATTATAACACACAATTGTGGCAAGAGATTTTGTCACATCCCTATAGAACAATGCTAGCACTGACAGGCAATCCCAACCATAGACTACATATCGATATGTACAGTCTATGATCCCAACTAAAGAAAAGCGAAAACAAGCACAAATTTCATAATTATAAATCTGAATCTGTAGTACTCTCTAAAATTGAACTATGTTTTCATAAAAAGAAAAACAAAAGTTAAGCTTTTTTTTAATAATGGTATATTAATACTGCAAAAAATCCTTTGAACAAAACTCTGAGAACAAAAAGCCTTTGTGAAACAAACAAGCTGTACTTTGCTTATGAAAGGGTACATTGTGTATTTTGGAATTATTTCTGATCGTGAGAGAAAGACATTTAGCTTAAACCCATGTCAAATGTAGCTATAATGCAAAAGGTTTCTTTAGATTGTAAAAAAAAAAAAGGGTATTGTGTATTTTAGTGTTTGTGAATTCTGTAAATATTGACACCCAACACCCAAAATAATAGCAAGAATTTGGTCTGGAAAATACCATGTGATGCAAGGGCTAAAACAGTATTTTCTTCCGGTCATAGCAGCACTACCATGTGACCCAATATGAGGAACAGAGATGGATCTTTACAACTCTCTGAAACGGTCCAACGGGAAAAGCTAATTGTCTGAGTAGAAACCAGCGTTTATATAAAAAATAATAATAATAATAATAACAATAAAAAATAAAAACTTAGAAATTACTTCCCGTTTGAGTCAGCATTTTCTATCTCACAGAGTGCTAACAAGCCTCAGGCCAACTCTGAAGCTGCAGACCCGGAGGATGCATTCTCACACCAGCACTGAGATGCCCTGCACTCAGACTTCTTTTTCGTGGTTCATGATTCTCATGGCTCGTCTGATTAAATTATTATTACTTTTACAAATTATTAAGCACAATGCTACAAAGTGAATTAAGCACAATGCTACAAAGGGACATTGACAGACAACCATTCACTCTCACATTCATTCACTCGGGGCAATTTAGAGTTACCAATTAACCTACACAGTCATGTTCTTGGACGGTGGGAGAACCCGGAGTGAACCCACGGTAACACGGGGAAGAGATAAGGGCGTCGTGGAGGGAATACCACAGAAAGAAGGGGCTTCTCAGTGAGGGGAGTAGGACTGCAGTCTCCGGGTCTGCAGATTCACCCTTCTCCCTCAGACTGTCGGGGGTCACGTAGACACAGGAAAAATGTTTGCTGGGAAAGGGTCAATTCTTATCCTTATCTCAGAAATGTGTGATTAGACATGCTGACTCTAACAAAAACAACAAAAACGATTCAATCTCTGACACACTCTAGTTGTAAACAGTCCCAAGTGGAGTTTGTTTGACCGTGAATTCAAATCTAGTGATAAAAAACAATATGCCATAGCCTACAATAAATTAATAGTGAGTTAAACCAGGCAAGTGGCTCGTCGAAGTAAATATAGGCCGATTTTTTTAACCAAAATATTTTAGACAGACAAATTATGTTAATAAGAATTGTTTTTAGTTGTTCAAAAGACATTGACACTGTAGGGATGCTACAAAGCTATTCAGAAGGCTTGGGGATATTTGTGCTTTAGGCTGCCAAATGGATTGTTGATCTCAGGGCTTCTGTAGCTGATTAAACATTTGGACGTGAGAAAACGGCACTTCAGAATCTAATGGTCAGTCATATGTCTGAGATTGGCCCAGGAGACCACTCCTCAGGTAAACAACACTGAACGGAAAACAGAAACACACTCGTGTACACAAATACATAGAGATCATTACCTGCTGTGTCCCATATAGAGATGTTGTATGGCCCCCATTGTTTGAGGAAAAATGCCCCTCCGACTGTGCTGACAGTGTCTTTGAACTTTCTCTCCGTGTACCGGTGGAGCAGGGACGTCTTCCCCACGTTCATGTCCCCCAAGAGCACAAGCTTCACGTCGGGCTTCTTCAGCTTCGAGACCTCGGGCATGGCGCCGCGGTCTGCTTTTTTGTTAATTACAGAAAACCTCAAAATTTAGAGACAAAGGACCTTCTTTAAATGATGTAAGTCCGTAGACTCATGATGTGCGCCATTTTATGAAAATATAAAATTCCCCACGGCAGCATTGCTCAGCTCAGTTCATTGTGAAGTGAATTTTAGGGAACAGAAACTTCAAAAAAGTACTGATGCCCCAACAGGAAGTAGGTGAAATAGCTAAAGGAGGATTATGGAACTAATCCCCGAATTTTGCGTTCAAGGCATCATACTCGCTTTATTCCTATGTTTTCTCTATATTTTTGAAATAGAGAGAAAATATTTTGAGTTAAATGCATAAAAAGTCCAGAAAGAAGATGAAGAAGGGTTGCATGAGAAAATAATATAAAAATGGCGCTGATCTTTACAGTCCGATATAGATTTAAATGCCTTTGATGTATGGCGTATATTAAGGTGCAAATCTTAATCAGTATAGAAGAAAAGTTCCGTAGTCTGTTAAATACTCATACTCTTTCAAAAGGAAATACACCCGTTTAATTAGAAAGAGCAACTCATTCGATATTGGTGTGTCCGAGGAGCCCTAAACGCACCAGGGGAAGTCTTCCTGTTGTGGTCGCTCGCCTCCTGCTGGGATAGTGCCCCATGAACGGGAACATCTGTGCGCAGTTGTCAGCTCTCAGGCGCTGTTATACATTAGGTAAGGACAAGACAGAGTGCACTTTAGTGTAAGTAAGAAAGACAGTAAAGAAACTGAGTCCGCGGCTTCAATGGTCGGCCCGAGCCTCTCTCAGGCGCTGTGTTTGCTCTTCACAGTGATTGCGCTTCCTCTGTGCGCTGTATGGCTGTATTTTGACAATGCAGGTAAAAGTGAAGATGCTTCCACTCGTTTGTCCCTCGTGTACAGTTCATAGACTGTGTGGTTTTGGGTCTCTAGGACCCCGCGGACTCTGGTGTCGTCTGTCTGCTTTTGGGTGGGGGCGGTGACCATGGGCTCCAGACTGATCGCAGGTCAGCTCTGCAGGTTGTGATCTGAACCTTAAAACTGTTCGCTGTTCCGCTTTTTTCGATCATGCTACGTTTTTATAAACCGACGTGACGGATAATCAGTCTCCATGCGCTTGTGCTTGCACATGAGATGTCACATTTAGTGGCTTGTAAAAATGTAAGATGGTGGCCTTTCGTTATTTATTTAACTACAAACTCTGCTACCTTTGTTGATCTTATCAAACTGGAGCTGAGCTGAGGATTTGATGGCCAACCACAGCTAGCGGCTAAAAGCTGACGTCAATCATAAACGAGTCAACATTAATAAGAAAGCTTTGTCTGTATCTGAAGGCACTTTGGGTCAGAGATGCTCGCAAACACCACGCGAGGCTACTTGTGGTCGGACGTAGAGACAAGGACTCTGTTGAACATCTGGGGGGAGCAGGACATCCAGACAGCGCTGGACGGGAGCTTTCGGAACAGTTTCGTTTATCGCGACATTGCGCGCAGGCTGGCGGCTATGGGCTTTGACAGGACCCCGGAGCAATGCAGGGTCCGCATCAAAAGCCTCAAGAGACAGTTTTTACTGGCTAAAGAGGGCAATCTGCGCAACAGTGGACAGTATCATAAAATATGTAAGTTCTATGACATTATGGAGGGGATCCTGAGTAATCGCCCAATTTTAGACCCGCCAGAGATGTTGGAGTGTGGGCCCGGAGAAGAGGAAGCTGTGGATGGACTTGATGAAGAGGGACAGGATGCTCGAGAATCATATTCTGAAACTACTGAGGACTGTCATTGTCCTCCTGAGACCCAAGTCAAGTTGGAGTATGCCAGCGTACCAAGCCCTGTTCCTGTCAAAGTAATAGTGAACAGAAATAGTAAGTCGAGGACAGTTTTCAATGCATAAATATCTTTTGTGAGTCTTGAGTTTAACATTAACAATTCTTATTTAAGGTACAAGTGTTGTAAAACCTCAATCTAGCAGTCATAGGGGAAACACTTTGCCTGCTCCAACACCCAAACGACCCAGGAGACGCAGAGCTAACTTTCCCTTGGAGAAACTTCTGGAACAATTTCTGGAGCAGAGTGCCCAGGCAGAAGAAAACTTTTATCGAGTGGAGGAACAGCGATTAAAGGCAGAAGACTGCAGGAGAGAAGCTGAACACAGCAGAGAGCTGCACATGCTTCAGATGTTGGGACAGATGTTTTCCAACATCTCCTCGACCAGGCCCTGTTCTGGGTCCTCCAGTGCTACCCCAACATGTGCAGAGAGTCAGCCCAGTCATATCAGACACACTTCACCACAAGCAGAGTCTTTCAAGCCACACAGTCCAATATCAAACCAATATTTACAACATTTAGGAGGTATTTTGTGTTCCATTCTAAAAGCTTTGAGGTGGAAAGTTTTTCATGTTAAGAAAATAAGGAAGTAAATATATATATATATATATATATATATATATATATATATTTTTTTTTTTTTTTTTTGTGTAGAAAAAAAGTGTAGAAGCTGTAGTTGCAAGTTTGAGGTTAAATTGGCTCTGAAAAATAGAAATTAAATCACTTGCCATTAAAATTTTAGTAACTCTTGACCGCCATGCTGTGAAAACTGATTGCTTACACATTGTGCATTGTTTGCTCATGTAAGGCCATGAGATTTTATTTGCATTTCTGCATTGTGACTATAAATTTTATGTTGTACACCAAAGCAATACTTTTTGTCGTATTGAAAAAATATTGGTTTACTTAAACACATGTTTTTTTCTTTCCCAGTGCTTGAACGTTACTACAGTTTAAGCTCTAAATCACGTCAAAGAATGGATGATGGCGTCCTTGCACTGGTTAAGAGAACAATCCCTCCTTTAACATCTAAGAAGCATAAAGGACAAGATGGACGGATTGGGATCATCGGAGGATGCCAAGAGTATGTTGCAAATAACTTTTCAGTGTAACGATTATGTTTTTTTTATTTTTTTTAAATAAATAAATATATATATATATATATATACGTTATGTATATTAAGTACGTCATTTCAGGTACACTGGAGCACCTTATTTTGCTGCAATTTCTGCACTGAAAGTGGTAAGTCAACAGTCAACTTAACTTTATAATTCATTAAGTGCTTTGTTTCTGTTTTTTGTTTTTTGATTGATTGTTTTGTTTTCAGGGGGCTGATTTGGCTCACGTGTTTTGCACAAAAGATGCTGCACCTGTCATTAAATCATACAGCCCCGAACTAATTGTTCATCCTGTCTTGTAAGTTGAGTCATTATTTGATAAATAATGGAATTTATTACACAAACTGTGATGGTTTAACACAACCATTTGTACAGTGTAAGCTCACTTGTGTGCTGTATGTTTGTCTAGAGACAGTTCAAATGCATTAGAGGAAATAGAAAAATGGCTTCCGAGGCTACACAGTATTGTAGTGGGACCAGGGCTTGGGAGAGATGATCACATACTTCAAACAGCTAAGGTATGCCAGTTTTAATGGTTGATGGTAGATGGTAGATTTTGAGGTACTCATTTTTTTATGTGTTGTTGTTTTTTAGGAAATAATTAATAAGTCAAAAGCTAGAGACATTCCGGTTGTCATAGATGCGGTAGGTACACTACTTTGTCTGCACATATTGCGTTTTCTTGGGAATACTTACATTATATTACTTACAAATATTTTTGTTTCAACAGGATGGATTATGGCTAGTTACACAGCAGCCATCTGTTATTCAAGGGTATCACAAGAGCATCCTAACGCCTAACATTATGGAGTTTACTAGACTCTATGATGCGTTGGTATGTGATCCAAGGCAGCTAGTTAAAAAAACATTAATGTTAAGTTTGTAATTCTCTTTCTGAATATGCAGCTGCATGGACCCATGAATACCAGTGACCTCAAATTCAGTGTCACACAGTTCAGCATCGCGATGGGGAACCTCACTGTAGTGTTAAAAGGAGAACAGGATCTGATTACAGATGGAAGCAAAGGTTTGTATTATTCATGATTTTACATGAATTTGGGATATTATATTCAACTATAACATCGAAAAATGACAAAAACTTTTTGTCCTTCAGTTATTTCCTGCAGTACTGAAGGCAGTGGCCGGCGTTGCGGTGGACAAGGTGATCTTCTTTCAGGGTCTGTGGGAGTATTGGCGCATTGGGCCCATAGTGCTTCCTCAGCAGAAAACTTTCGAGGGTGAGGTCATTTCTGGTAATTTATCGCAATATTTATTGTAACATAATCATTATCATTTTCTCCTGTACTTTATTTTTTAGTATGAACCCTTCAGTGATTGCAGCTTATGGGGCATGTTCTCTTACCAGACAATGCAACAATCAAGCATTTCAGAGAAATGGCAGATCCACCACTACATCAGACATGGTCCAGGAGATAGGGTCTGCCTTCAAAAAGTTATTTGAAAGTTAAAAAGTAAATTTGAAAATAAAAGTTTAGATTTTTCTGTTCTCCTTGATCCATTCTGTACATTTCTTTTTATTGTCTGCTTGGTTCCTGAATGTATCACTTTCATGTACTATATCCCATATAACTTCAGCATAGACATTAACTTTTACATTGACTCGAATCTCAGATTCAGGGGAACAGGGTGGTCCCTGTATGACTGGATTAGGGTGTCTGCATTGCATTGAGTAAATCAGACTTGTTACCAGTGCATGTTTGACCTCGCCAGGGCTGCCTATAAAGAAGAGGTTCTATTCACTATTTTCAGGAACATAATTTCTATAAGACAATGTGGCTTTTCATGGTCAGTGAATACATTACTCTGTTTTATTTAAATTGAGTCCAATATGCAAGGCCGATTGTGTTAGTTTATCCCAAAATATAAATTACAGAAGAATATCAATTATTTTTTGACATCCACAGCTCGCTACAAATCTGTATAGCGTTAGTCACATGTAATGCTGTGCCCCCCTCAGATGGGTGTATTTTCTTTTGGATCAGTTGTCTAGAATAATGTTTCCCAACCGGGGTATGGGAAACACACGGGGTGCGTGAGCAATTACCGGGGGTTGTTTTAAAAGAAGTTAAAATGTACTTTTATTGGAATAAAAAAAGAGGTATTCGTTGTAAATTTGGCATATTTTGGAGAACCTTGAATCATAAATATAAGTCAAACTAAATATCTATTGTAATAATTGACAGTATGTGACTAGTAATTCCATTAATTGCCTGAAACATAAATTAAGGGGTACTCTGAATGGGAGACAAAGCTTAGAGGGTACTCCACAGACCCATAATATGGAGGCTAGAGGCTGGAATCAGACTGCGCATGCGTAGTGCTGCTGAATGACGGCACAACACATGTGACGCAATGCTAGTAGCAAAAAGAAAACTAGCATCACGACAGCAACAAGAATAACATACGGTTTGTCCTTTAACTGTTTATTCTTGTCCTATAACTATATTCGCTTTATAACCGGGGAGCTCTGAGCTACTTGCCGCTTAACAAAAGCCAAACTGGCTAACTCAAGATGTATGGAACAATGTAAATCTTGCGCGCTTAAAGTATCAAAACTCGACGATTTTATGAGTTAAGTTAGCTAAGTCGTGTAACATAATATATGCTTGCTAAGTTAGATGTGTCAATAGAGACTGTCCTTTTATGACGAACACAAGTATTATCAAACACTTATCTTCGTGTAAATGTTACTCTTCACCTTAGCCGAACTGCACTATTATTACATGTGTTCGGTTTTTTAGTATTAAATGTAACTTAATGCATCCACGTTGCGCATTTTGCCCTAGTGCATGGATAAGACATAATTTTGGCTCGGCTTCGTGTATATAATACCTCTCGTGTTCAATACCTTGTGTTCACTAATTGTAGATGCTAGCTTACACTGCAGTGGTCCTGTCCCGATCCCCACACCATGCACCGCACACTTCAGTGCCTTTCCTTTGGATGAAGTGGGTGAATGGCGCGAGTGCACAAGGGTGCATAGGTGATAAAGTATGCCGATTGTGGAAAAATTGGGTTAGTCACACAGACCCCATCTATGTTCCTCGACGTAAACGTGCATTTGTAGTGCGTAAGTGCGAGTATGGGGACAGGGCCATTCTTGTGAGTTTTGAACATTTTGTATACTGGAGAGTAGATGACTTAAAAGGTAAAATATTCCCTTTCCTGCAAACATTTTTATAATTAAGTTACAGCCGGGGTTGTATAGACATGCGTTGTTTGTTAGCTTTAAATATAACTTATTGAAAGTAGTCTGTTTCTATTTACCACTTTTCCTTTTCACCGTAAAGACAGACTAATTGAAAAGGCCAACATAAACACGGGAGCAGACATGTTAAACCCAACCAATGGGGAGCCAGGCCATGTTGTCAAATACGTGGAGGAATATCTGGACCTGGTGGAGTCTCTGCCTTATGATTTGCAGCGAAGTGTATCCATCATGAAAGAAATTGACGCCAAGTACCAAGGTATTGATCATAGACTGTATACATATATCATTTATATAGTCTGTGTTGTTGATACTATTGATTTTTATTGAGTGGTCTTCTTCTAGTGATTCTTGTGATTATTAATTGGTTCCTCTACCCCATGTTGTTGCTTGTGTGCTTTTCAGATGTCCTGATGGAGCTTGATGAGGCTTATGAAAAATATTGTCAAGAAACTGACCCTGTTCAAAGGCGAAAACTTCAGTTATCAATTCAGCGGGCCTTGATCCGAAGCCAGGAGCTTGGAGATGAAAAGATTCAAATTGCTGGCCAAATGGTATCTAGTTGTGTACTTTCATCATGTTTGTGTAATCTGAAATGATTGCACAATGTTCACTAAGTATTATATTATCAGCAGATAAAACAATTTGTGGGGTTTTCTCTACTCACAGGTGGAGTTGGTGGAGAACCGAACACGACAGATGGATTGGCATTCTGAAGTGCTCCTGTCTTCTCAAGAAGTTCCAGAAAGTCATGTGACAACAGCTACTTCGCTGTCGACCACTGCAGCCTCACTCTCATCAGCAGCTGCTGCATCCATAACACCTGGAAAAACTGCTCACCATGAGAAAAAACGCGATGAGGTTACCCCAAGCTCTGGAAGTGGGGATAAAACAGGAGGAAAACGCTCGAGACGGCAGAAAAATGGAGATAATCGTGAAAGTTACGGGGGTTTGGATCACTCTGATGATGTGGGAGTAGGGGCATCACGAGAAAAAAGAGCAAAAGCGTCCTCTAAAAAGAAGAAAAGGTCTAAAGGAAAGTCTGAGCGTGAAGTATCTCCCCCAGATTTGCCAATTGATCCTGATGAGCCTACATACTGTCTGTGTGAACAGGTGTCCTACGGTGAGATGATAGGTTGTGATAATGACGAATGTCCCATAGAGTGGTTCCATTTCTCCTGTGTAGGGCTCCATCACAAGCCTAAAGGCAAGTGGTACTGTCCCAAGTGTAGGGGAGACAATGAGAAGACAATGGACAAAGCCTTAGAAAGGGCTAAAAAGGAGAGGGCTTACAACAGGTAGCATGACTACCTATGCCAATGAACACTTGTAGAATATTTGTCCAATTTGTATTTACTTTTAATGGCCATTGAACAGTCAGTAAAGAATGACCTAGTAAACTTATTTGCAAATTAAATAATTTTGACTAGACTACTCCTTTCTCAAACGTATCTGCATGCAAAACACTTGCACTTACCTTGTTTCCATCAAGCAATGCATGCAAGGTAACATACATTAAAGGTATTTTCAGAATCTGTGCATAGAGTGTTTGTCTTTCATGTGAAACAATGCACTAACTGCTTAAACAGTTTTAACATGTTATGAGGAAACTTTTTATTTACAAGTACTGAAAAATGGCATGAGAACAACCAGTGCAAAATCTGTACATACATTTTTTTGTTGTGATTCTTATTTACACAAGTACCAAACAAAAATATGAACACACATTTCATGCATGTAACAGTTCACAACACAACAAAGAAGTTGTCCGCTTTGGGCTACTTAAATGGTTACCCTTGTAGGAAAGGCATTCACTAAGAAACCCTGAAAACTCTGGTGTAAAAATGTACACCGACAAAGCAGTTGCACAACACTATGGGTCCATGACATGATG
This sequence comes from Rhinogobius similis, assembly GCA_019453435.1. Lineage (NCBI taxonomy): Eukaryota > Metazoa > Chordata > Actinopteri > Gobiiformes > Gobiidae > Rhinogobius > Rhinogobius similis. The sequence continues at coordinate 23,470,271 of CM033633.1, read as the reverse complement.
CCCCTCAGATTCAACAGAACTAGTCCAGAGGTGATTCAAACATGGTGAAATATATCAGAAAGCAAGGCAATGTCCCTTTAGTCCATAGTGACAATAAACAAGGCAAGATTCAAAACAGCTCCCCTAATGGTCTTCATCTGGGTGAAAAGAGATTATTCCTGGCAGACAACAAAAATTACTTAACATGAGGGTCAAATGGTAGGTAAAGTGCATAAAAGCTTGAAATAAAAAAGTGTGGTTGGGAGACCAGGGCAATTGTAAGAGGTACTTGACTAAAAATTGCAGCGCACAAAATGGAAACAGCTACGGTGATTGTCCGGTCAACTGTCCCTCCAGCTTTGTTCAACAATGGCCGACACACGTTTCTCATACTCTCGCTTGTTCTCCTGGTAAAGCTGAGCTGCCTGACTGTTGGCTGGACTGTTGGGATTTGGTTCGTCAAGCAGAGACTATAGGAGAAAAAGAAAAAAGTACACTCAACTCAAAGTATATATTATTTACAATTTACACACACATTTTTTTTATTTTTTTTTAGCAAAACAGTGGTGTCAGATCGTTTTTACCTGAATGGATGTAAGGATTGAAGAAACATCATAAGTTGGACTCCAACGATTTTGCAAAATGTCCAAACATATACTTCCATCTGCATAGACTGAGAGGACAATATATATATAGTACTGACATCATTATTCAACATTATTGTGTCAGTCTAAGCACTCAATAAAAAGACTGCTTACCATTTGGATGAAACATCTTGGACACAAATCGTACCGTGGGTGGTTTATTGGGATATTCTTCTGTGAACTCTACAATGAGTTTAAATGTACCTGCATGGATACCAACCACTATTTAACATAAAAGTGTAAATTATAATTGTGTAAGATTATAATATAGATTTCTCACCATCTTCAAAAGGAGTCCCCTCTGGCCTGTAACATGGGTCATATCATGTATTATCACCTACATGAAGACCGTTGAATTTGCAGAAATATGAATGAAAAACGTAACTCACCCAAATATGACAGCATTCCACACCATGATGTTGTTTTCTGAAGGAGCACCACTAACTCCAGCTGGAGGGTCTTCCTGTAGCCTATAAACAGAAAGTGTTTACGCTGAAAACAAATATATTCACTAAAATTTTTCATCATTCTAAAGGAACAACTCTCCTATTCTCTGCAAGATGGGATCACATTACCAAGTCAGGCAACAAACACATTTGAACTGTTTTGCTTAGCAAATAACTGCCCTACTATGGCTATTAAAATAAATTGACTGCTCTCATACCTAAAAGTAATACAAGCAAATCAATAGTGTTACAGTTGAATTGTATTGTTTCCGAAACTACTTAACGCTGTGTAGACCTGCCCCTAACATGCAGTGGGCCAAAGTGGAGCTAAACTGTAAATTAATGCAGTCAACGATTTCAACCAAATGACACTGTAATGTGTCCTAAGTACTGAAGTACATTTAGTTCCAAATGTTCACTTGTACATTAAAATCAATATACATGGTGACAATCGATCCATGGGTTTCAGAGTGATGAAAATTTTACGATTTTATTTATTTTATAATTCTAAGTGGGAAAAAGTCCTCAAAATATCACTTAACTCTTTAAGGTTTAAGTGCATACAACAAGTTTGACTACTCATTTCATTTTTACATAGCTAATTATCATTATTATATTTTAAATCTTGCTTTAAAAAGTCTTGCCTAGTTTTCCCTACTTCTACAAGTTGATGATTGTACTTCCTGGTTGGACATGAGCCGCAGATGTGACATAGTGGTAATTTCACAACTGTTACCTGGCAACCATACTGTGAACAATGCCCAAAGCTTGTCTAATTTAAATAATAGTTATTATTTCATAGATAAAAATACACAACAACCCCTTAAATTTTAAATTAATCTTTAACCGGTCCAAACTGTGTTCCTAATGCATAAATTGCCCCTGCATTTGAATGAAAGTTTCTTAATTGATGACATAAACAAGAGGGATTCTTTATAGAACTCAGCGCTACTTCCTGTAACTTCAAACTATTATTATTTTACACAGGTCTTATCCAACCAATTTAAGTAAAAAAAAAAAACTGTCATTTGCACTTTAACCAATATCCCTCCACCTAACCTGATTCTGAAGCAGTTTGACAAACAAACAAACATCGCTAAAAAGCATTTCACTGAAACCATAAACCTCACTAAACCTGTCGACCAAGTCTGTTGTTATAGATTTACTTTATGATAACAATCATTAACTAATGTATTATGATTAAGTAATGTTCGACCCATCCCCAACACACAGGACGACAGAAAAGCAGTTACGACGGCAACGTACAGACAGAAAGATAATATTATCTTTAGAATTGTGAAAAGTCTTCAAAATGTTACCTATAACAGGCAGCTGAAACACACGAATAGGATGCTATGCTAATGTTAGCAAATGGTAGGAAGCTAACGTTTCCGCTGTCGATTTGGACGACTCACCTTTTGAAATCTCTCATAAGTCTTCTTCTGGCCGGGGTTGACATGACTCTTTGGTGCTGCTTTTCTCAAGACGGGACTAAATGTGCGGAGCGTCTTCTATCAAAGTGTTTTGCCGTGTTTACAGCTTAGTTACTTGACACCACCCGCTCCCTTTAGCCCCGATTGGTTTCGTTAATCCAAGCACTCAGGTTAGCCCGGTTTCGTTTACAGAGGCAGACCGCTTCATTCACGGGGGAGTCCTTTACAAAAAGAACAAACTCAAATACACTGTTTTGTTAATCTAATCAAAACAACATAAATTACATATATAAATGCAATATTGGACAACGATCTACGCCATAAATAGTGTTAGGGCATGTTTTTAAATAACATGAATTATATTTCAGTTTCACAGTCTCCCTTTCCTTGCGCATGGACTCGCTCTGCAGTGGGCAGGGCTAGTGTGACGTCATGTTTTTGCAGAGTGAAGGTCGGTCTTGAACACAGGTGACCTGCTGCACAGTACACGTGACACAGGAGGCCCCCTTTCCCAGTTTTTTTTATTATTTTTTTTTATTTTTATTGTCCGCAATGGCCAGAAAAGACAATGGACAACCTCTCTACTAGTGGCATTCAAACAAATACCACCTACGATCATACAGCATATCAGCCTTCTGAGAACAACCAGATATAAAGCCAGATTATTATCTAAATTTGGGATATATTAGGTCTAAATTTGGGATACATGTGATCTAAAATGAGACTAAGCAAGGTCCAAAATGGGACTATACCACGCATAAGGTAGTTCTAAATAATTAATCCAAAGGAGGACAAAACGTTTATAGATTTGTCTCTAAATAAATAAATAAATAAATACTTAAACTGCAGAAGGTTCCTGGTTCACGTACCATAGTGTGAGAAACACAGGGTTATTATATAATCACAAAACAAAAAACAATGTTTTTGCTCTTTATTAAATAAATTCACAATTACTTAACTGAAACAGAAAGTCACAACTGGTTGTATCAAGACAACACACACAGGAGCCTCCCGACTCTGCCCCATTGCACATTTTTGGTCGAGAGTTAAATTGAACATTAAAGTAAATAGACTGAACTAAATTACTATACTTTTTTTCCCTTAAACAATAATGTCCAATTGGATAACACTGCTTAACTCACTTTTGTCAAATCCAAGGCCAATTGTCTTTATGTTTAGGCATACAATACTGAGTATTAGGCAAAAAAGATGGTGCCATTATGATGATCCTTTTTAAGATCCATGATAAAGAAGCATGGTGCTGTAAAAGGCATGGTCGTACAGTTGCTCTGCAGTCACAGACTTCTGGTGCTCCACCTGGCTGCCTGCTGTGCCGTGGATCTCAAGCAAATCACTGTGTGCATATCTGATTTCTGCTGCCGCACCGCACCCAAGCGGAAGCTGATGTTGGCTGTGACCGTTTGGGGTAAAGAGCCTTTCATCTGTCACTGCAAACAACAAATGGTGAATATTATAAGACTTCCTTTCCCTGAAAAAAATGAGCAATGTGTATAACTGTATGCATTTTGGAAATTGCGTTGCAACGTGAGCCAAATATTTTCAAAGGGTTTAAACACATTTAAAAAGTCTTTTGGGGGATTGCACATTTACACACATTGCACATTGTGAAATGCATTCCACAGGCTTGTACAATTATAGTACAACTAGTTCAAGACCTTACTGGAAATAGGTCACTTCCTTATTTGGAAGTTTTATGACACAGTGACCTATTTTTTTGTAGAAGTATTAAAGCATTTGTGCATAATGGTGGAAACAGACACAGACACACTCTTCACACTGTCAATGTACTAAGAAAATCATCTACTAAGAAATGATTAAAAAATCCACCACAATCATTAAGTCTGGCAAATGTTTTGTGTTTAATAGTTACATTCATAACAAAACAGCACCTTCTCATTGTTAAGCGCTAGAAAATGCATATCAAATGTGAAACTCAATACTTTTCCAAAAAAAAACAAATAAGTACATTACCACCTACACAGAAAATGACAGCATCAACAGTCAAATAGTATATAAAAAAAAACTACAGTACAGCTGTTTTTATATTATCAACAGTGTATAGCTAAAAGTAATAAGGCAGCTTATTTAAATTTGTAGAAATTCATGCACAACCTTATGCCTTATATGAAAATACAAAATTCTAATTACTGCCCACTCAATGAGCTCATCACACAACCAAAGTGCAAGTTTAAAATACAAAAAAATCCCTTTAAGTTATTGAACAAAACTGCCAACATATAAATTGCACAAAGAAATTACAACTTTCAACTCAAAGTTTAAGAAGATTTACTGAAAATGGAATATAATGGTCAATGATGTATTCTTAACTGGCTACATTCATCAGAGAATATGCTTTGGGTTACTATATAGATATAAGTAAATGTGTTATTTCGGGAAATGCTACTGCAACATTATCGCTGAATTTGACAACTTTTTCCTGCTAGACAATTGTAATAGTAAAAGCGAATAATTTTTTTTTTTATTTATCTCACACGTATGCATCAAACTGTGTTATGCATAGTACTAGAGATTAAATCAGATTTAGGTTTATGCACTTTCAAAAAGTACAGACCTTTACATTTTCCAAATGTATACTCCCACTAACTAAAACAAACAAATTTGCATATATTCCTCCTACACAGCCCAAACACACCATTTGGAATCTGGAAATCTACAACGTACAAAGCTCTCTACAAGTAAGCGTATGAATTGGTGTAATGACAATGGGTCTGCATTGATGCCACAGTAATCACCTCCAGCTCTTTGGCTGTTTGGCCTGCTCTGTCTTGTCCCACAAAGTCTTTACTCTGATCATTGGGCCCTGGACCCGGGACTGCAAACCCGTTTAACTCTAATGCAAACGGTCCTGGCCCACCTGAGCTTGTAGCAGAGGACAACTCCATGTTTGTGCTTTCCATCTGAACATCTTGAGCGCCTCCCAGTGGCCCATTACCATTAAGATAAACCGGCGCCATGTCAAGACCTAAAAAAAACAAAACAAACAAACAAAAAAAAAACAATAATTAGGAATCAGAACAAACAGCATTAGCAACATAATTTGTGTAAAATGAAATAAGCGGCCTACCACTGGGTCTAGATTTTTTCACTGGGTTTATTTCAATGCCTTCAAACGATCTCTTTCTGTTTGGAGTGCCATTCAAGAAGCTGCGTCCCTGGACAGAGGGATGAGAGTGGCCCCCGTTCTGGGCTGTGCTGTTCACAAAAGGCCCGTTTTGGGACTGGGCTATGTTTTGTTGGAAGTTCTGGGCATTGGACAGAATCTCTGCACACTCCTGGAATCCCTGAGCGTGGGCCAGGTCGGCAGCAGTCAGCCCACTGGCATTCCTCAAACTGCACAAAAAGAGCAAGTGTCACCAACACACACCTGCTGTTGGTGTCACACAGACAAAGGTCAGGCACTCGCAGACACACAGACATTCTACAGCATTCTTACAGAGACACACGTTCACACACACACATACACACACACACACGTACACACACACAAAAACACACACACATATATACAGTATGTACAGACACAACCTGTCCTGAACTATCCTGACATCCTTTCCGTCATCATTGGGAAAATGACGTCTGATCCCTTTGGATCATTTGAATTTGAAATAAATACTCCTAAAACAGGAAATATAACTGCTGCAAACATGACATGGTTAAGCCAACTTTGGTTTAACAGTGCAAAAAAATCTTGTTATTCCAACATCTCAGAAATTTGAAGACCTTGCAGAGGCAAGATGACCAAAGATCTTCAAGTATGCCATGTTTCTTCTGGTGTATGGAGTATTTCTCCCGGTGTTCAAACTATTAAAAATATTCTTGATGCAAATTAAAGCTGTAGAAAAAATACATTTACAACACATGATGTAGTTATGAAAAATGTTGGGCGACTATTAAAAAAAACCCAAAAATCATCTTCTGGGGTATGTGAGGAAGATACTGGTTTATGATCGAGGCTTCACAAAGAAAATTCAAGCTCAATCCATCCATGAGTCTTCTTAAAAAAGCAACAGTCAAAGAAAGTTGAATACTTCTAGTGAGAAAAGAAAAATAGACGTGGCTTCATTGCTCTTCAAAATACCATTTCTTACTGTGCACAAATTACACAGAGTTGTGTTAACCATGTCAAGTTACAGCAGACCTTAAGTGATTTGAAGTGACAAAATGAATGCACAAACAGTAAGATGTAACCACACAAGCAGTGTACTATATGTATGTATGTTAGGTGTAATTTCTGATTCCATTAATGCACAAGCAAGTGTGCCAAACTTAATTTAAGGTAACCAAGATGAAAGGCAATGGGTGCACAGATCTGTTTTAATTTAGTTATGAAACAATAGTTTACGCAATTTAAACGATAATTAAAAAGCATGTTGAGTTTTCCAAAGAAACAACACATCTTTGTCAAAGAGTTTGGCTTTCTGCCACCGTTTCTATAATTACTGCAACTGCACTAAATTAATTCTAAACTAATTAGTTTGGGGTTTACAGTGGCATGTACTGTTATGCAGTAACGTGTTTACTGTTTGGGCAATCATTGTGTAAAAGGTGATTTACCTGCATTTGAACTAAATTTGTGGAAAACATATAAAACATTTCAAGAACTAGTGCACATTGAACATTTTATAAACAAAAGATTTAAAAATCATAAAAGTAAAAATCACACAACTTGTTGCACATTGTACCCTTCAAATTAACGCTTCCAATTTTTTGTCATAACTTTACAAAATTATAAAATGGTCTCACTAAGGAATAGACATTATTCTATCGGCAAACCTTTAATTGAAAATTCTGCTATGAAGCTGCTGAACATAGTTTTACTCAGCTTATTCTTTTAACATATATTCTCTTTCTAGTTAACATTACTGTAGATCATTGGGCACATTACTGTATGGTGGGGACTTGGTCCCCGGGGACTGGACCCTTTCGATAAATAAAACCCAAGGGCATTTCAATAACACATTTAAAATGTCCATTTTCAAGTGGTGCTGGCTGCTTTTGCCCTTCTAAACAGTTTCAATAGTTAAAAACTAGTTTTTATCAAACTAGTTAAATACAATGTATTATTGTGTTTATATTGGCCCAGATTTCCGATGTTAAAAAAAAACAAAAAAAACTTAACTGTAATTTACTGTATTCTAGAACTCAAACACAGCCTCTGTACAAGCTGTGTTATGCTCCATGGTCAGCACACAATATTTACAAAGCTTAGAGTTTATAGTTTACAATGAATTAAATATAGATCTCTAATACTGCAGTCATTTCTTTGGTGAGACCTTCATCCTTTTAACAAAAATCAAAGATCCAATAAATAAAATAAAGGAAGCGTTAATTCTTCATAAATGCCTGGTATGCTTTGCTTTTCCCGTCCTAAGCACAGTTTGTATCTTCTCTAGCTACAGTCTAACTTTCAAGAGGCAACCTACAATCATGCTACTTGTTGACATGTGACTCACGTGATTAAACCTGTCCGTTTAAAGGGCTCCTATGATTAGTTGACAAGACCAGAAACAAAATATATAAAAATAAAACAAAATCTAAATATACAAACAATTATGAATAAGAAGCAAAGCATGCAGGTATATTTCTTTAGTTGTGATTCATTTAAAAACCTAGCATTAAAACCAATCACCGCAAGAAATACCTCAACAGTTTGCCAGTGTGTAGATAGGAAGCGATAGTGAGAACACTCAATGCCACAACAGTGCGGCTATCCCAGGGAACGGGGCAGACTCAGCAGTGTCTATTCTCCCCCTTTCTAGGATTACTTGAAAAAACCAAGTCATTTCCAATTCAATAGCTGAAAAACATTAAGACGTACGGTTCTGGTTCTGTTAACAGTATCAAAACGTTTGGTGTAACTTATTGTCACTTTCATGAAGGAAAAGGTGACAAAGAATATAGGTCAAAACAAGACTGTATTATTGTATATGGTTAATATTGAGACATACAACAAAACATCTTTTTTTTTCTGAAAATTACTGAACAGTGAAATGACATTTAACAAAATGAGTGTTAGCATAACATAGTTAATAAAGCATATGTACACAGCTAAAGCTGGTTTGCCCTTCTCTCGTTTCCAAAAGTGTCTTGCTCTGAGCTACTATCCTGACCAGACACCATCTTACCACTTCTGAGGCTCATGACAAATTAAACAATATCGTCACTGGCAACATTTATGCCTTTTAGAATGAGTGATTTCATCTTGCCTTTTACTTAAAACTGGGAATTGCATTTTTAGAAATATTAGATATGAAAATATATTATTTAAATAATTTCATTGGCATTTCAATAGAATTTATAAAGTCAAATTGCCTGGAACGCAGGAGTAAGAAGAGCGGTGCTCAAGAAGCTGTTAAAGATGAGGCCTGTCAACGTCAAGAAAAAAGCATCTTCTTTATTCTGGATAAGATATTTGGAGCTGGTTTCAAGTAGGAGAAAGCATCAGGCCATCCAAGACTTTATACAAAGGAAAAACGCATCTTCCTGGTAAAGGAATAATCAACCCAATATGTTTCCAAATGTTTAGCTTTGTTCTACTGTGATCCAATCCTGACTTGTTCTAAAATGCTGGATTACAAATATCAAGATCAGTCTTTACACGGATTTATCTTCACCAAAAAACACAACTCATTTGCAGAAGAAAAACTGAATCCAATACCTGAAAATAAGGACACCGGAAAGGCTATAAGAAAGGGGCCTCAACTGAATCCAGTGAGAGGAAGGACAGAATGTCTTGAAACGAGATGCCTTTTTTAGTTTGAGTACAATTTTAAATTGTAAAATTGCTAAAAGTCCAACTATTGGCATTTAACAATTTAGCATGTATTAGGTTTGCTTTGATGTAATTAATATCCAATATTGACACACTCATTTCAGCACAAAAGTGTAATAAATTTGAACAATTTCAATGTTAAGTTTGTCATGAGCCTCATGGCTCCCTGTACCTCGTGTTTTCTCTCATATGTGAAAAGCTACATAACCTCAACTACCCATTTAGTGTTCAATCTGTAAATGGAAAAAAATGAACATTTACTTTTAGAGATTACAGATCAGAAAATAACCAAATGCACAAGACAATTTAAGCAAGTTCTGTTAACATACACATTCACTTGGAGGTTATAGATATACAAAACAGAAATCAATAATTTTATTAAATACATTGCCTATTGTTACAGAACTTAAATCGTCCCAGGACAATTGTGGGTTTATAGGCCCCAATAGTTATAAGATAAAGTTATAATTATCATTGTTGTATCTCAGTAGCGAAAAATAAAAAAATATCTATAAACCCCAAGTATTTGTGGTTATTTTTATCATAAGTAATCAGTACATTGTGTTGCATAGGACAAGGTTGTTTTTATTCTCTGTACTGGATTAGTATTATTACATGTTTTAATCAAGTGAAATTTGTTTTACAAATAAGTAAATATATAAGATCTATGTTACTTATAAGCAGATATATTTTTTAAAACATTTCCATGATACGAGGGAATGGCATAGATGGCAACAATTACATCAGAAGCAAATTATAATATTGATAATAAATAGTAATTGTCAATTATTAGATTTGGAGCGACTAAATGTGTTAAAACATCAACAATGTCTAGGCAAATTATGAATGAACGACTGACAGCAATGTAGATCCAAATTATTAAATTACTTTTCAATCATACAGATTTATGCCAATATAAATTATATTGAAACTTAAAATAAATTACACACATTAATACAGTTCAAAGAATTTTTTGTGCTTATTATCAATTTTTGATAGTTTTCCACTGACTTTTAGTCCCAGGCCGAGAACAGATCGGCACGGGATGGTTAGGGTTATGTTGTGATCAATAAAGCTCTGCTACATAAGCAACTGATGTAATCCCAAATCCAACGAATATTTTGTTATTGAATAGAAATAGAATTCATAACTCAATTGTACTTTCTAATCTAAGAGTGATAATTTAAAACAGGCTTTTTCTCTTGTGTTCTTTCACCGTGTAGTGCAGTGAGTTGGGCTGGTGTTTGATGCTGGATTGCTTGTGCCCTTTTAAACCCCTCAAACAGGGTGCTATGGCTCACTTTGGACAGCGGAAAGACCAGCAAACCTGCCCAAACTAGACTGGGCCCACGACGTGCTACAACTTTAACCCAGTTAGGCCAACATCAGGATTACAATCTGATGTTTTTAAGATCATATTCAAGCATATAAGAACTTTGTTGGAACATCTCTATAAACAACTGACCAACTTTGAAATGAACATAATTAGATAATAAATGTGTGTGATGTGTTCCGTTCTATGCAACAATCTTATATGGAGGCAGCTCAGTACTTGTGCATTTGGCCATCCCAGCTGTGTAAGACAGTAACCAAAACAAATGTTAACATAGAAAACTGTACTCTAGTTTCAACATGCAAATTGATCTAAATAGGGAGTTTAAACCGTTATATTAAGATACCCTTTCAGGTGTGTAATAGATCAATAAGCCACTTAAGTCTTTCATACTATTCTGTGTTTTGAATAGGCAAAGGAATCAGAGAATTTACTGTTATTACACAGAGAGGGCAGCTTAATATAGTTGCACTGACAGCAACAAATTAGTATCGACATTCACATTCAAGGGATCACCATCAAACTGTTATAATGTTGCATCTAAATCGAACTACACTAAGTCATTGTAATTAACCCATACAAATGGTGGATAATGGAAGTGCTCATTATCAGAAGCACTTGTCAAAGAGAGCTCCTTAAAGCTGAAAATCAACTGCAATAAGAAGAAAACTTTCATGATCTGATATTTGTGCAGGATTTACATTCTACACAGAACTAGAATGTACCCAGTCGATCCCTTTGTATAACAAAAAGGACTGCAAATTAGGCTGGTGCTTAGCACAGCAATAACTAAACATCTCAGGACTGATGGGATTTGGTGTTGTCAGCGTATCCATCTGAGTTTTTTTGGAACGCCTCATGGAAGAGAACTAATAATAGTTGTTTCAGTTATATTATTTACATATCTTATTTAACGGCCTTCTTTAAAACTGTATACATATCTATGCCCTCATCATGTATGAAATTAGGAAAGCTGGCAGCACTTGAATGCCTGCAAATTTTAACTGTAAAAAGCACTACTAGTACAAATTATTGTCCATATAATGTATGTGGAGAAATAACAGCCTATGCTCTATTTGAGTTTGTTGGTGATTCCTCATAAAAGTTGTAACTATATTACTATATATTATTTGTTATACACAAAATAAAAGATTTGAAGAAAGGGATGTGGTCACAAAACTTACTCAGCTTTAGCTCCCTGTACCAAGAGAGCATTGATGCAGTCCAGACTGCCCGCTCGAGCAGCCTTGTGGATGGGCGTCTCGCCCACATAGTCCTGTGATGACAAAATGTTGCCATTACATTCCCACAAGAGAACTTTCCTTTCAAACATCAGTGAAAGACTAAACTCCAATTGAAGCAGTAAAAGTGAGTTTAACGCAGAGGTTGAACCTTTCACCCAGACATCATAACCGCCCACACAGCTCCCGCCACAGTCTCAACACACAAGAGGAACGAGGAAGACAGATGCAGCCAACTCTCATAAACAACAAGTATAATTCTAAAATAGATGGTTCGTTTAACCATTTTCAAGCACAGTTATGAGTTTCATGATGACGTCCACAACACCACATTATGTCATCCTGACCTACAAATCCAATTTCTCTCAGCTGCTGTAAAGCATTAAATATATACTCAGTCTGTGGTCTGAGCAGAAAGTAGACCAACAGAAGCCACGAGAAGCTTTACACAATAACAATCAATCTACGATGATGTGAATACAAGCATCTCACCACTGCCTCGGTGCAAACTGGGTCATGTCTAGGACTAGGCCATGACATTATGCTTTAAGGTTCATGACCCTTGGGTGGAAAAATCCTCACTGATGCGATCAGTCAAATACTGCCGTGCTCTTATTACTTACACGTGTTGCTTCCAAATATTTTATGATCATGTTTAACGTGTTTAGTGCTTCTTACCTGTCTGTTAATGTCTGCACCAGCTTTGAGAAGCCACAACAGGCACTCTGGGTGTCCCCCAAACGCAGCAATGTGAGTGGGAGTCTGTGCAAACCTGGAAGTGACTGCATTCACACTACAGCCCACCTGAACCAGACGCATGACACACTCCAGCTGTCAACACAGAGCATCAAAACAATTAGACATTATTGAGACCGGCGGGACAGGTACAGGCAAGTGCGCACAACAAAAGGGAAAAAATCTATCCAGCTGTGTGAATGATTAAATTATGTGGGAATGCCGCCAAGTTAATTCAAAGCACACACAAGTTCAACATTCAACCTCATTATTCGTCTTCAGACAAATTCGGGCCGTGTTTATAGTTTCCAAAGACATATTTGACAGTAGTCTACAAATTAACACGCACATTTTGGAGTTTTACAGTGAGCTTGAAGTGTTGCAGGGCTTAGCCTTTGGGCTACATTTCTCCCGCTTATGCCAGCAAAATAGATTATTCCATTACGGGACATCCCACGTGTTACAAAATATGAGACTTTACGCATAAATAACTGTTTAATTATTACATTTCGCAAAGTATGAGAGTTGAGGCGATGGCCGCTTGTCTCGCCAGTCAAACACCAGGAAATGGCCGAGGAGAGACAACGCCATGTCTTCGCGGAAATATTAGCAGCACAAAATGTTCAGTACCAACAAAATGACAGAACCGAGGGAAATATGCACCTTTCCGAAGTGCGCAGCCCAGTGAATAGGCGTCCAGCCGTAGAAAGTGTCCTCCACGGCGAGGTCAGCCGTGGTGGCGGTGCTTTGGAGCAAAGAGAAGAGGGCGCCGATGTCCCCGTCTCTGCAGGCGCGGTGCAGAGGGAAACGGGCCGTGAGCACCTCTTCACTCGAAAACCCAGACTCCAGGCCAGCCGACATCTCTGTAACACGCAACTGGTAATGCTTTTATGTGCTTCACGGCAACGGACTACAGGTATACCGTGAGAGCGCAGAGGAAACACGCCGCAGACACCGGTGCGCCTTCTGCCTGACAACACAAAGCAAGAAGCCGCACGCACGAACCCAAGGGTCTGCTACAAACCATGGACTGGATTCCAAACGCGGACCGGCGCTCTCAATTCACGCCTTTTACAATGATCCGCGTTTAACTGGCTTCACCACAAGAGGGCAGCAGAGGTCTAGTTTCATTTGACAAGCGTTTGGGGGGCTGTGTGCCTAAAATCTTGAATATCTTGAAAATGTTTTATATCTTTGGGGGGGAGGGCAACAACTATATATATTGTAGCGTCTCACCAGAGGTAAGGCACGAGACAGAGAGCTGTTCTCAGATTGTTGTTTTATTGTCAGAACAGAACCGGTCACTGTCGGCCGTAATCACGCCAACAATCATACCAACATAGAAGAAAAAAGCCTGCGTGTTACCTCTTTTTCTTCTCTCTCTCACCCACACCACCATGCTGCTGCCCCCCACACCAGGCCCACCCCCCGCATCTTATCCAATTACATAGTGACATGAACTTCATAAAATAACAATGCAATAGCAGGAGTAATAAATGACCAGAACAACTTTTGAACATTACTGCAGGTTCGCTACACTATATACATGTACACATATATGCTATGCATGCATGTATGTCTTTTCCCCCTTTATTCGCTCAAATCATGCACGCTAGTCCGACTACATTTCTTTTTCCCCTCATAAATTACTAATCACTGGTCAGTTCCAGGGTCTACTTAAAATAGTCCACTCATTGCGCTTGGAATATAATTGTTTTTGTTATATATAGTATTAGATTTTGAAGTACAAAGAAATATGAATCTATAGTGATTTTATGTTTGTTGGAAGTAGAGGGCACAAAATGTCCTCAAAGCATAAACACGTATGTTTTAAAATAAAATCTTCCATTACAGAAAAAGTGAGATGAAAACATTTTTAGGGGACTTTAGCAGCTCTGTAGTAATCTGCTCTCTCTGGTGGGGCACACCTCACTGTCATTGGTTACATCTGCATCTTTTGGATAATCGCAGTGGACAAAGGTGTGGATGGTGAAGTTTGTCTGGACTGGCTTATAATTGGTGACTGAAATCAAAATATAACACCAAAGGAATTGAAATGAATTGAAATTGGCCAGGTAGGCTATATACATTTTTTTTGAACTGACATGTTCTACAGAGTAATGTATTCAATTCATTGGTTCATGTACTTCACCAGTTGGATATTGCTTGTTTCCTGTTCTTGCTCCTTCTGACCTTCCCGGGAATGTATAGATAACTTATCAGCCTAGGTCAACAGTCAACTCGAGTGAATGACTGACTAGAACACATTTTTCAATTTCTCAGTCGCCATTGTTTTACGTGCCAACACAACAGAACAGAATTAGCTTATACAGTCTGACAAATACATAAAGCTTTGCCTTTTCAATGTACGATGCACACTCTGCCTCCTCATGTGTGTGACTTGACGAGAGTACAAAGGATTGGCTGCTGACGTCTGGTAATAAACCTCAACGTAAACTCCTTGCAGATGAAAGAGGGATGACGCAGAGGTGTTAGGTATCACAAACAGTGGGCTATGGAGGGTCACTGCCAATAACCACCGTCTATTTCACAAATGTATGAGAATGTGACTCCACTCAAAAGCTCTCTTTATGTCGATATGGTGCTGCAGGAATCACAAAGCAAGCATAAGCAATCGTAAGACACTTGCAAAACTATATTCAAAATGAAAATATTTCCCTTAATAATGAACCAATAGGAGCTGTACAACCACACTGAAATGGTGAATCGTCATTTAGTGACTTTGTTAATGTAACTTTTGGTCATTTGTTTGCCCCCATGTAGATGGTATTGCTTTGACTGAAATGTTCCACAATATGCTATTAAACAGATCTATCTTGCATTTATTATTTAATTGCAGGTGTTTTTGCTGCTCAGAAATACTTGTATTCTTCAATTCAGTCCTGAAAAACATGCACTCTTTCACCTCTCTGAGCTTATACCATGTTTTACCTCAAATAATCAAACACACTAAACTAAATCGATACTATCCTCCTTTGACCTTGTCACCTTTCCATTCTCTTCCTCTTTAACAGTCAGTTCAGTTCAAACACATCTATTATGTTTCGACACACTCGCTGTCAGCTCATAATGGCTTTGGATTTACAGCTTTGGGCAGCACATGAGAGGACTCAAGGGATCATTTGAAGGCACAATTGAATAGACTAAAAATCAATAAACTGTGTTCCGTCATCCTTCATTCATTTGTAATTAGATCAAGAGAAGATCCCCAGCTATTAAAACCAATTGCTTCCTTTTTATCATGTCCCAACTGCACAGCCAAATACGTCAGTAAACATTTTCAAGATATGATGAATGCAAGCTATAGATGTCAATATTGAACTCCAAGCCAATTTGTACATTTATTGTTGTACTATGAGTGAAAATGACCCTCTCCATTGCACTGTCTTGTTGACCGCAACATTCGTAACTGCATGACACACCACTCTGCTGAAAGGACCTGGGAGAGCGGCATATGTTCACTAGATTAGCACAGCTCAAGCGGCGCACCTGTCCCTGGTCATCACAAAAATACAGGAGCACACTGAATGGGTGGGGGTGCATTCGATGAAGAGTCCTCAGGGTATAGGCTCATCAGCAGCAGGCCCATCAGCAGTGATGTCAGTGCAAGAGAAGGAGGGGGGCTCATGACGCCAGCAAGGCTCCAGCTCACACAGATTATGGTTAGCAGGTTTTTATTCTCAATCATTCTTTGACTTTCACATATTTTAAATTGTACTTGTTGCACAGAGGTTTTTGTGTGACTTAGAGTACCATGTTTTATGACAATAACATGTTGAATGTATCATCAACACATCAAGAGAGACTGTGCTGTGTAGATGCTCATGGGACACTTCACATTATTCTGAACTCTAAATTGAACTGATGCCAAAGTCACAAAGGAGAATGTGTATTTGAACATGACCATGAAAACACATAACACTGGAAAATATGTCAGTCTCTGTGGCACAGCTGTTCACCTCCTAAACCTTAATGTTTGTGTTGAGCTTACCGTATGTTGCAAACCACATAACTTCTTATCAGCTTGAACAAATCGTGCAACTGATAGCACGAAACAAAGCCTTATTGTTCACAACTGACAGGGTTGAAAAATCACATAGCCTGCTCTTGACAATAGTTTTCACATAGTCATCAGCTTGGATCCCAGTGCAGACAGGGAAGTGGATTATTCAGAGCCACATTGTCCTTGCATGGTAATTATTTGTAATGGAAAAAATTACCACCTTGAAAAAGTCCCTGAAATGACATTTTTCCACACCAGATGCTTTAATTTGTATGTGGTGTGTACACAATGGTCAAACCAGGAGCTATAGTGACCTAGTTAACAATTAAGCACAAATGCAGATACTACTGCCATTTTGCAAGTCTCCAGACAGCAGATGTCAGACCACGTAAGTCCACAGAGTGGCTAATTAATACCCAATAAACAGCCTTAATGAGCCTGCGGCAGCCATTTCACACTCTTGTGCATACTAGATTTAGTCACATGCACGCCAAAGCCATCATAATCTTGTTTTAAACATGACACCTGTTAGTGTGGTTCAGCCATGCACCCTAAATGCCAAGGAGGATTATAGTAGATGCAATGTCATGGATTATAAACGATTTATGTCTTGACAAGTAAATCTTCCCATGTCATGAGGAAGAATGTCATTGTAATCTTATTTGTCTTATGTTGTGTGTCTGTATCGTGGGCTGTTTTGTACAGTCCACAATCAGAGCACCTCTCCCTGTTTTCTTTCCCAGTGCTAATGGCTGTGCGGCGGCTTTCTCGCTGTGCGTTTGGGGAGGGAGGAACCGCAGCTGCCGCCTGACGTAAATGGTGCACAAACGCTGTGTTTGTGTGGTCACGGCCCCTCCGACAGCTTTAGCCAGTTAATGGGTTACCTCACACACTCCCTTTTCCTCGAACCTCACTCTAAGAGCTAAGCCGCTAGAGTCTTATTCAACAACAACAACACTGAGAGGAGGAGGCTGTGATGTGCCTTTAAAGTGTATATGGATACACTGTGGATGGTGAAGGTAGTTTGTGTCACTGATGCTGCTGAGGGTATTTTAAAAGTATACGTGTAATACACAAACACTTGCTGAACCATTGTTTCAGGACCCATTAAATAATTTGAAATAATATAGGCAAAGTCTGACACTGGATTATACTTGCCTACGCATATAACTATTTGATAAATTGCTGGATTTCACGTCAATACTTCACTATAGCTCCAGGAGTTATGTCCAACTATTGCGTTTATTGATGTGCTGCTGAATCACTTAAGTTGATGTGGCTAATGTGGTCCACAGGGCATAAAATCAACTTTTTTTTAAACATTGCATAAGTTTGGGTTAAATTGTGGGAAATATGCAATCTCCCTTTCTTTTTCTCACATAAATGAGGCATGAAAAAGATTTATTTCTCAACAAAACCTCATATTGTGCTCCATAAATGTCAATGTAACATGGGGCTAAACCACACATGCAAAACAAATCCTTGTGTTTTAACATTTTTAATGGGGATTTTATTTTGCCCACATGACGTCAGGGCAGCTTTAAAACCTCTGCACTGAGGTCAGTGTTTCTAGCAGTTTATTATACAGTCAGCAAAACACATGCTCGTTTAACTGGGGAGCCAACACACCCAGCAGTGCAACAATCCTGTCTTATCTGCCTTTATTTGTAGCACACACTATGCAGAGAGTATATTCAGATGAGGCCAGTTTGCGTCATGCCCCTGGGAGGGATAACCATAATAGATTAGTGCTCCTCAGGAAATATTTAGTCAGCCCATTGATCAAGTAGAAAAACACAGGTGCTTCAAGGTTACACAATGTTGTTTTCTGTGTCTCTTTCTATGAAGTGAGAGCCTGCACCTACATGTGTAGACTGACGTGGGTACACAAAGATACTACTACTGAAAGTGCAGCTTTGATTAATGCCTATGAGCTCCAGTGGACAGCTCAAGCTTGGCTAAGGGGATTGCGAACGTGCCCCTAAGGCTGTGACGCAAGCTGCTGACATCATTGACTATACCTTTCCTTTGACCATCGCACACTGCATGAAAAAGAACGTCTGTGCTGGGAAAGTAAGCTCAGATTTTATATTCAAAACACATGTGACATACACAAATCATTATGGCTGCCAGGAAGGAAATGAATTTGTGACGACAGCACATTTAGGAGTGAACATTTTGTCTTTAATGTTGTAGAAAAAAATAATTGCAAATCCAAAAGACTTGGAAAAAGGATCGACAAAACTGTGGGATGTTTCCTATCTGCAGCAGTGTGTGTCTGTGTCGACAAAGTTAGTTCTAATCGCTGCAGAAGTTGATGCGTCTGATTGGAAAGTGTCAGATACAGGGTTCCCAAATTTGTCCTTAGCAGTCCATCATTGCCAGTAATAATATAATGTTATGTCTGATGTGCGTGGGGTGTTACCTTTGAAAAGGGACACCCAGCAATTGGTGCAGAGATGATTGTTATTAGGTTACTTGCAGCCACCCACATCACCCCTGAACTGGACATTTATATTGTCAAACCTGTGCAGAAAATAATCGAACCACCTTCTTCCTCCGGCTTTCAAAACATCATTAAATCCGCTTAAATGTCATTGTGCACCATAAGACTAATTACATACAGGGAGCTGCATGCTGAGATAATGATATTTGACTCATATGGTGTAGGAGGAGAGGGAAACTTTCTAAAGAAATGCTTTGCTGACGTCATGGGTGGCTGTAGCTGGAGCTGTGCTAAAAGTTAGAAAGGAGTTCTATTACCTTCATTATAAGAAGCACTAACGCAGTGGTGAAGGCCTGGGTCTGAGTGTCTATAAATGGCATGAGCTTTAAGCTGGAGCAGATGCAGCGGTGCTCTGTGGCCAATCAATCCACTTTCCCAGATATTTATCTCCCTGACATTCACAAGCAAGACACTGTGAGAGTAGATAAAGAATGAGATGAAATAGGGGAGTTCTGTGGTAAATTTGAAGTTCATTATTAAAAGGAGCACTGGGTGGTCTGGTGCAGGGGGAAGAAGTGGAACACAGCAAATAACACAGAAAATATGTGTTAAGATAATAAAAAAAAAAGAAACCATTTTGTATCTTTTTAAAGCTATTATTCATATTTAATGTTGTTTCCATCACCCTGAGTGGTGTTTTCATATTTTAATCATCCTGCTATATTCCATCTGTCTTTCACTCCATTTTACATAACATACATCTCATTCTGATCTGATTCTGATCTTTCTGATTCTCTGTCTGCTGTTTTGTATGTTCAGAAAGCAGAAGACTTTTACAAACATTTATTAAAGATTTTTATTTATTATAGATTTATATAGATAGATTTATTATAGATTTACAATATGCTGTTTTTTTCCACAAAATGTGGATTGCATTCATTTCATGCCTTTATCTTGCATGCCTTGATTGACTGGAATCCAACCCAATCATGAGTTGGTTGATGTAGTTTTGTCCCTCAAAAAAAAAAAAACAACAAAAAAAACAACAAAAGCATAAATAGTACAGTTTAATTCCTCAACTTGAATACTAAAAAAAATAAACAATTTATGATTAAATGAAAAGAAAAAATATAGTTACTTAATGCAACTATAGTTCTATGACTGTGTGTGAGCCCATCTACAGGCTTCGCTATTGGTTACCTCTCTCTGGTGCCAAGCCAGCCTATGAGAAAGATCAAAGCGGTCACCACACCAATCATACCTACAATCTGGCACATGCCTGCGAACCCAGTGCCCTATAAATACTGGGCCCCCAGCCACAATACTCCCTTCTTCGAACAGATCACAGGGAGACGATCCAGCTGGGCCTGAAGGTAGGTGGGCTCGCACACACTCCAGTGATCAATCCAGTGGAGGTAAAAATGTGTAAATTAAAATAAATCCAACAATGCCACCCCAGGAATTTCACCTGGAGAATATTACAAGCCTAAAAGTAAGACAGCAGGTCATGCCCGTAGCCTTGAACCCCGGAGCCTAAATAATGAAAGACATTTTTAGTTACCCAGTACAGAGCACGTTTCTAATCGCTAACCACAGTTGAGCGCATCCACAACAAAGCCATCACGCTCTATGACGGACCAGCCCTGTCACCAGCTTCAATGGAGGACCCTGGTGGGGGACATGACCAACCCGACAACCGGCTGCAGCCAACGACCCCAGGACTGCAAGCGGCCAACACACCTCATGACGGGGAGCCATGATCTCTTTGCCTCACTGCAATACTTCTGAGTAGATCTGCCAAACGGGAAGACGAGCGTATCGGAGACAGAAAGAGTGAGTGGTCTGGGGAGCTTTTGTAGTAAGGGTGGCGCCATCTACTGTTCGCTAACCCATACTGTCACATATAGTTACGTCAAGTAACTGTAATGTCCATTTTGTGTGTTCTTTGCCCCCCTACGGGCTTCGCTATTGGTTACCCACCAAGGCCGTAGGGATAAATGTAGGGTTGTTCCGATACCGATATCAGTATCGTAGCCAATACTTCCCTTTTTTTATCAGTATCGGTGAGTACTCAAATCGATCCGATACCATGATGTATATAATGAAAAATGAGGTCTATAACTTAAGCAGGGCGCAAATAAGTTGATAAGCGTACCAACTTTGCTACGTTACTACCCGGATGTCACCGTCTTCTTTGCTACTTTTTCAGGAAGTTGTAGCAGTAGCACTGCGCTAAAAACAACAAGATCAAGATGCGCTAGAAGCAACAAACTCTGGCAACTTGTTTCCAGCGGAGAGGAATGATTTCAAATGACTCTACACAAGCGTTTGGCATAAGTGGTAGAATAACTGAAGTAATGGTATCAGACAGGTACTCAGTATGGGCAACTCCCTTGATCTGAAGTATCAGTATCGAATAGGACAGAAAAAAAAAAAGGTAGATAAATGTACCCCCAGCTGGATAGGCTCTCAAGATTGGCGTGGTAACCCTAATACCCCCATAAAATTCAGAGGGCAAGACGCTGGGATGACAACGAGGCACCATGTCCTCTGGTCCCACAGCCCACAAACAGTTGGTCCAATACCCAAAAAGCCGGTGTCCACTCAAAGTAGCAGGGTAGAGCTCTGACGGGGCACAACAACCGAAACCTCGCATTCCTTTCGGATGAATCAGCGGGGGGAATGAGTGCTCTGAACCTGATCACCCTAGACTGAAATACGGAAGTGATAACCTTTGGCTGGAAGGTAGGGTTGGGCCAGAGATTAACCAAACACCCATCCTCACTGAAAGACCTTACAGGAGCGATTGACCAACAGCACACACAGGTCACCTTGGCGGAGGACAAGGCCAATAGGAGCGCCACCTTGAAGGAAAGGAACAGTACCCCAGCCTGTTCCAAGGGCTCAAAGGGGGGACCCGATAAGCCATCCAACACCACTTGGAGGTCCCAGGGTGGAACCACCTGCCTAGAGGGTGGTCTCACTCTCGAGGCGCCCCGAAGAAAGCGTTTAACCAGTGGATGACTACTCACTGAGTAGCTTCCAGTGCCTTCGTGGCCTGTAGTCATGGCTGCCGCAATCATCGCCAGGGTAGCTGCAGCCCGTCCCCTGTCTAAGAGCTTTTGGAGAAACTCTAACACTTCAAACTCTAACACTGAGCAGGTGCTGGGGTCCAGCCCCTTGCCGTTGCACCAGGTTGAAAAGAGCCGCCAGCAGTTGCCATAAGCTCTTGCTGTGGATGCTGATCTGGCACTGTATGGCACCTCCTCAGGCGGAAGACCCAGAATGACTAGTCTTCCCCTTTGAACTTCCAAACAAGAAGCCTCCTTCCCAGCACGGGCGTGACAGCAGGACACCTGCTGCCTGCACCAGCGCATCTGGTATATCGGGAAGAGGCCTTGGGTCCATTACGGCCATCCGTACAAGGTCCGGTACCACCAGGAGACCGGGCTGTGCGGATCAACCACTGGGATGTGCAGGCCCTGTACCCTCACCCAGGGATCCGAGGAGCCGCATTGGTGGAAAAGCGTACAGCAGGCTGATGCCAGTCGCCGATGAAGGTCAAGATCCGAAGACCCAGTTGACATAGAAGCCGTGGAAGTGTCATCATCACAGTGGCTCGTTCCCTCCACAGAACCAGGTAACACTTGGTAGCTCCCGTCATCACTCGCCTCCACCCAATCCAGATGAGCCGGAGCAGCTCATCTTCGGTGGGCCCCGGCCCAGGACAATCACTGGATGAGGAGATGCGGCCCATAACAGCGGCCCACTGCGCTGTGTCCTCTCTGGGGAGTGCGAGACAGGCTGGGCAAGAAGAGCGTTGAGCCTGGTGGTACCATCCCAAGCAGGTGAAGCAGCGGCCATGCTTATCTTCGCCATGGAGCGGAATGCCACAGTATTGGCATCCGGCGTGCCCAACATCGGGAGGTGACGAATCTCGGGCAGCAGAGTCCATCTTCAGCCTTCTCTTGCGGAATCAAACTGGTGAGTAGAATATATCTCAGAGGAACAGAGCTTGGAGAGCTCTAAGAGAACAAGGGAGTGTTGTGGCTGGCGGCCCAGTATTTATAGGGCACTGGGTTCGCAGGCATGTGCCAGGCTGTAGGTATGATTGCCGCAGTGACCGCTTTGATCTTTCTCAGAGGCTGGCTTGGTTCCAGAGAGGCATTGTATACAGGGTATGCGTCGATAATATTAGGGTACAGGCCCCAAAAAAGGACCTGGGAAGCTAACTTTGCAAATTAGCACTTTTCTCCACGTTTTTTTCTGCCGAATAATGTTCAAAGTGTAATGACTCAACATATGACAGCATTAGAATCACATAATGGGCTTCTCAAAGGTTCTACTACTAGGTAAAGCCTCTATTGGACACAGGAGGAAGCTGTGCATATGACACAATAGCATGTTAACGTGACAGTTTTACACAGCTGTTGTTCACATGTAAGGCAATAACTATTGGCTGGACTCTTTGTAAAGCTGACACTCTGTAGTTTTGGCCTCTGGTGTCTAATTTACTCTGATTACATTTGGAAAAAAGCTCTGCACAGAGGAATATCAGATTTTAAATCCTATTAAATCTGTCAGAATTTTATTGTAATTTTTTTAATTTGTGCTTTTAGAGTACAAATTTATTCTAATTCATCCCAGAATTATTGATTTGACTGTAACTAAGTAGCTTACACCTTTTTTTTCCAGTCCAGCCCCATGTCCAGCAGCTTGATAGTTTCCTTTTATCAGACGATAGATAAAAAGGAATAAATTAACAAAAAGTTGTAAAAAATTGTAACTCAACTATTATTTTCAATATCAAAGAAATCAATATATTTTTTACATATTTTTAGAACTGGCGTTAACTGGCTCTACTTCCAGTGCTTTGATGCATATCACCACAAACTAGAATTTCTTTCCCTTTAACACACATAGCACAAAGCATACTCTTTGAGTAAAGACTAAACAGATGTTTTAATTTTGATAAATTACAATTTGAAGGTACCAGGTGGGGATGGGTGAAAGTAGGTGTTCCGTATCAGGTCGTCATGAGTGGCTAAGCTGTTGAGCTGAGTGATGAAGTACATCTCACAA
This sequence comes from Rhinogobius similis, assembly GCA_019453435.1. Lineage (NCBI taxonomy): Eukaryota > Metazoa > Chordata > Actinopteri > Gobiiformes > Gobiidae > Rhinogobius > Rhinogobius similis. Next base: position 23,446,094 of record CM033633.1, on the reverse strand, counting down.
ATCACTATATCTTTTAGTTAATTAAACAAAAACAAAAAAACACTCAAAAGCTGTTCCTATATACAATACATTAGTTGCAGTGACAGAGAGGCACAGGACAGACTACCACAATAGTACCTGGACATGTGCTGTGTTCACAGAACATTGTGTTCCTTTTGTCTCCTCTGCATAAAGCAAGGCAATACTGTCATTTTGAAGGCTTTCATACTGGCCATGTTTAAAGCTGCAGTCAAACAAAAAACAGAAAACAAACCTATAGATGTATGTTTCACTGCAATAAATATTTCACTGCAATAAATATTTCTTTATAACATTTTATTTTTTTAGTATGACAGAAGCATTTAAAATAAAGAAGCTATATTTTCCATAGTTGGCAAGAGATGTAGCCTATTGTTGTTGGGTCTTATAGCGCTCTTTGTAACTTGTCTTTCAGCCAACAAATCAAATTGATAAATTATTATTTAAGTATACTTTGATTAAACTAAAATGTTCCATAAAACCTTATTTTTTTCAACATACAATACATTCAACAGCTTCTTTTGCTTGACTTTAGGTGACATTGACATTGTAATGACGTTGTAAATCTGTTCAATACATTAAGACAGACCCCCAACAACAACACAACATAGTATTGTTTAAATCAAGAAGGCCAACCTTTTGACCCTGGCTCATGCTTTCCTTTTTAGGCTTTGGTGCAGAAGTCGGCCCCTCCTTCTCTCCTTCTGCACTCACATGCCTGGAGCAGGCGAACGCACAGATGTCCTGGCTGTAATTTGTGCCTCTAACACCGGGACACCCTGCCTCAACCCCAGCTTAGAGATCTCCTAATCCACGCTGAGCTTCTCTCTTATCTGGAAGAACCTGTCTCCGTGCGTGTGCTGCAGCAGCTCTTCAACAACATTACGTTTGAGACACCACCTGGAGTGGAGTGAATTAAAAAGTGAGCACCAATAGCAACAAATTCAGTGTAAACAAAGAGGAAAGAAAATGTGATTTCAATAACTGAAATGGTCAAACTAACATGGTTGTAAAATTACATGTGAAGTTGTGGTTGTTTACTTGGTGAGTCACCCAAAAAAAAAAGAAAAGAAAGTATTTTTCTTTGGTTGAAAGTGTTGGTCGGACCAGTTTCTTCCTGAAGGCAGGAGCATCTTACCTGCAGTTTTCAGTGTTCAGTAAGAAGTTTTGGTCTGAAATTTGTCTGCACAGTGTAAAAATGCATGACTGTTCTCATCTGGTCCTCATCTGCCAAATACAACCTGCCTATTGTAGCTTGATTACTGTCCCCAATGCTATTACATTATCTACAATCTGGAATGTAGTGGAGCTTTAATAGTCTTATTTTCTTTCATAATCCGGTGTGTCTTTCTTTTAGGTTTTGCCTCTGTCCCACATCTCAAATCCATTTCATTATGAGCAGCTCAATGCATTAAATCCCCTGTTACTGAGAGTGCACTCTGTGTGGACTCAGAAACCAGGACAAATAAAAGTGACCCTGGATTTTTTATTTTTTTATTTATGGTCTATGTTTCTGAGCACACAATAACAGCATTTCATGTTGGAATCATTCTGGGAGGGATATATTATCCAACTGCACTGACCTTTTTACAATACCTGCCTTTATTTGGGGCTTTTGTGTCCAACTGTTCTTTTATTTGCTTTTAGACAACAGCGATAAACAGATCATGCTAAGACAGATACATTTACTGTCAGTAGGCTCGGTTATATTTATTACCACTATAGGAACGGTAGGGTTGCTCACTCTATAGCTTGTGGAAGGTATAAACGTGCATACACACAAATTTTCACTAGCCCCAAGCTTAAAGTCCCGGTGCGTAACACAAAAGAGACTGAAATTAAAGCATTTATTTCATTATGGGTGTCTGTACTGCCCTAAAATACCTGAAAAAACATGCACCCTTAATGTCAGCAGGCTTGTCTCTCCACAGTCCTGACTCGTAACATGGACAGGAAGGTTGTCGCCTGCTTGTCTCCATGGTGATGTTATTGCTTCGCCTGAAATATTACAAAGTATATGGCATATAATTCCTCTGTCTCCATGAAGACTGTTGCAAGGTTTGTCTACCATTGTCTCATCTCAATGTAGTTGTGCAGGTGGCAAACCTTACCTGCCAATAGAAATCTTGCGTGGTGCTGCTTTAACGGGAGGTTGCATGAGGAAGAGCGTGTGATTCAAAAACGTTTGCCTGTCTATAAAACAAATTGTGTTATGAATGTTAGTGAGTCAGAATTATGAGGTTAGAAGATGATTCACAACCCCAAGATATAAAAATGACTATATTTTAGAAGCACTTCAAAATCCTCTTGTGCATGACTAAAACTAACACCATTTACTGCAATTAGTTCCCATTAATTATGTTCCATAATAAGGATGATTTCTTTCTTACTTTCTTGGCTTCCATTTGTAATCATAAAAATCCTCTCCAGTGTTTCCAGCCAGAATGATGAGTTTTACACTTTTGGCTCAGCAGTCTATGAATTTCACCTCCCACCACCAGTCTTTATCTCTCTTTCATTTCTTCTCCCCATTGTCAGGCCTGCTGCTATCACCTTTCTGGGTACCTCATTTCCCCGGCCCCTGCCATCCTTGGCCCGGGATAATAGGCTGATCCGTGGAATGACGCACACAGCCTTGTCTCCGGAGGGGCCTGTGCGCACAGCAGCATTCATCCAGGTTTGTGTGAGGCTTGGGTGTTGCAGAAGCCGCTGGTGGACCAGATATTTACATGGCCAGATAAGTGACAGTGCAGGATTACAGTATCAGTGTTGCACCTCCGAGTACAATGAGCTGCATTCTTCAGTACATACGGCCTTTGTAAGTGCTGTTAACAATGACTGTCCAAACACGACTGCGTGCTCCTCAGGTAGCACAGTTAATGAATGGGCTTGCATTTACAATTGACTTGGGTCAGGCCGTGTTTCATATGGCAACAGTAGGAGCTCATAATCAGAGCAGAATCTTTATACCAACAAATACATTTACGTTGTAGAATTTGATGATGTCATAATTTCAGACCGTCTTTATAACTGTACAGGAAATGTACTGTTTATATAAATATATAAATAAATATTCTTTATCATTATTTGTTTGGAATTGGCTCAACAGACTTGCCATATAAATATTATGGCTTAAAGTAATTTCAACTGACAACAACCACGTCTTTGGAGTTGGATAATCGCACTCTTTTCTGAGGCTACTGTGGAAAAAGTGATTTCACTTATATTTATTTATGCAGACAAAGACGACATTTAACCTTGAGCCAGTTTTTGTTTAATGTGGATAGACCTAGTAATTATAATAATATTAACAATAATAATAAAAAACAGGTCTACAAACTTGTAATTCTGACCTGCCCTCCACCTCCATTTCTTACTACAGCGGTTCTAGAATGTTTGTGACTTGTTTGTGAGTATGTCATACTCCCAGATGGGGGGAAGAGGAAGTTTTCCCATTGATTACGCTGAACTTTGGCATAAGAATTTAAACAGTAAATTCATAAAATTTCAACCAGATAATTCTTAATAACTACAATCGAGAACTGACTTACAACAAAAATCAGCATTTGAACAACATTTATTTTAGCTGCCCCCCATTTGTATTAAATATTATTGGCCCATAAAATGGTGTGATGTCATCTGACACCCAGTAATAGGCTGCGTTCACGTTCAAGAATGTGATGTCATAACCTCAGATGGAGCAAGAGTCACTTTTCCCTGTTGATTACATTGGACTTACTTAGCTATGAAATATCTCAAAGGTAAATTCTCAGATGTTGAACCTGAGGATTTCTCTGTGACTAGACCTAAAAACTCATTGTATTACAACAGAAAATTAGCATTTTAACAATATTAATTTAGCATCCCACCATTTGTATTAAATGTTATTAAATAAATGGCTGATGGAATGTTGTGATGTCACGTGAGCACAACCTATTAGCATATGCATACATGCAAATACTTCCCAAACTGAAGTCCTGGCAGGTGCCATCACTGGAATGTGCAACTATTCAAGGTTTGAAAGCATGCTTTGGGCTTTATTTCTGAAAATATAAACCCCTAAGTTTTAAAACATTTTAAAATGTATTTTTTAAGATAGAACACATCCCTGTTGCAGATGTATTAGTTACCCAACAGCTCATTAAGCTCCATCACACCTTTAAATTGAAATTTTCAAAGGTTTATAGGTAAAATGTATCAGAAATGAGCTTCTGGAACCATAGCGGGCTTTGAAGTGGGCTGCACCGTTAAGTGCTATTACTTTGCCCAGAATGTTTCACAGAATAGCATTAAACTTTTCTTTCACCATGATGTTAAGCAGGTCATGTGACCAGTTACAGGCAAGATCTATGGAGAGCTGACCCGCAATCGCAGTAGAATGAATGTATGTATGTGTATATTTTTGACCAATAAAAATACCTGTAACTGAATAAATGCAAGATAGATGGTTTCTTTTTTATTTAAATGTATCTTGTACAATGTGTGTTTGTGCATTGAATTTCTAACAATCAAACCAAATGTGATTCAAACAACTGCAAAACATTTAGCCAAATATACGTGTATAATCACTGCCAATGTTTTGCTTTAAACAGACAAATTAGAATCGCCGAAACACTGAGACATTCCGCACTTTGTTGGAACCCCCTGTCTGTAAAGGGAACTGTGGTGACCAGGTCCTTTTTGTTCTGGCCCCAGATTCAGTCCTGAGTCGTGAGTGAGTTTATCAGTAAGATTGTTGCACTGTAAGAGGCTGTTATACCCAACTGCTGCATTGGCCAGTCCATATGGTGTCCTCTAAGGTTTGTTTGACTGCACTGAGAGCCGTGACTAGACTTCACCAGCTGCTGCGAGACCCTGCAGTTCATGTCTGCCCTTACTGAGAGGTTAAGTAACATTTATTGCCTTGTAAATGGAGCTACTGCTAAGTCTCAGGCGCTGTCTTGTTGAGCAGCTAACTGTCTTTCCATATTTCAGCTCTTGAACCTACTGTCTGTATTTGTTTGAATGTAACACACATCTTAGTCGTTACATGAGTCATTTGTTTAAATAAACCATTTGCAGTGGAGCATGATTACCCAGGGCCATTTGTTGTAAACAGCAAAGAAGCACTGATTATAATTTATGGTTTACAGAAAGCAGCTGTAATATACACTTATCACATATCATTATTCATCTGTGGAATGAAATACAACTTTATTTAAAAATGATATATGACTAAGGAAACACCAAGGTCTGCACGGAGAGCAGTGCAGATAAACACAGAAAGGAGAGCACACACAAGACGCAATGGTAAAACAAAGACATTGTTTTTTAAAGTAATGCATTTTCTTTTATTATTTTCCTCCAGTTATTCATTGTTTACAATAAATCATTAAACGTAGAACAGAGAAGAGAAATTTTACTGAAAATAAAGGCACCAGACATCTAGAAGAAAAAAAGAAAAGAAAACCTCACGGCATCAATAGTCCCAAGTTCCAGTCCCATTTAGTCTATTTTCAAAATGAGTCTGAAGGTCATGTTTTCCATTTTACATATCTCAGTTATAATATGGGTCCAGCATGATTGAGCTGACTCCTGTCTTCACAGACATTTTTAACACCTCCCTGGAGTCATGCCATGTCCCAGCCTGCTTCAAGTCGTCCATCATCGTCCCTGTTCCCAAGAAGCCCCGGATCACTGGACTTAATGACTTCAGGCCTGTGGCGCTGACGCCTGTCGTCATGAAGTCCTTTGAGCGCCTGGTCCTGCCCCATCTCAAGTCCTTCACCTCCTCCGCCCTGGACCCACTGCAGTTCGCCTACAGAGCCAACAGATCTGTAGACGACGCCATCAACCTGGCCTTCCACTTCATCCTGAAGCATCTGGACTCCCCGGGAACCTACGCCAGGGTCCTGTTTGTGGACTTCAGCTCTGCATTCAACACCATCATCCCTGCTCTGCTCCAGGACAAGCTCTCTCAGCTCCACGTGCCTGACTCCATCTGCAGGTGGATCACTGACCGGAGGCAGTGCATGCGGCTGGGGAAGAATGTCTCGGACACACGGACTCTCAACACAGGAACTCCACAGGGCTGTGTACTTTCTCCTCTGCTCTTCTCCCTGTACACCAACTGCTGCAACTCCAGCCACGACTCTGTAAAACTGATCAAGTTTGCAGACGACACCACCCTCATCGGACTCATCTCGGACGGCGATGAGTCTGTCTACAGGAGGGAGGTGGATCGGCTGGTGTCCTGGTGCAGCACCAACAACCTGGAGCTCAACGCCCAGAAGACAGTGGAGATGATCGTGGACTTCAGGAAAGTCTCAGCCCCCCTGCCCCCCCTCGCCCTGACAGACTCTCCCATCACCACCGTAGACTCTTTCCGCTTCCTCGGCACCACCATCACTCAGGACCTCAAGTGGGAGCCGACCATCAGCTCCATCATCAAGAAGGTCCAGCAGAGGATGTACTTCCTGCGGCAGCTGAGGAAAGCCAAGCTGCCGGCGCAGATGATGGTGCAGTTCTACACGGCCATCATCGAGTCCATCCTCACCTCCTCCATCACCGTGTGGTACGCTGGAGCCACAGCCAGGGACAAACAGAGACTACAGCGCATTGTGCGCTCTGCTGAGAAGGTGATCGGCTGCAGCCTTCCATCTGTCCAGGACCTGTACGTCTCCAGGACTCGGGGACGAGCAGGTCGGATCACAGCTGACCCTTCTCACCCTGGACACGGACTATTTGAGCCACTCCCCTCGGGCAGGAGGCTACGGTCCATCCGGACCAGAACCTCCCGCCACAAGAACAGTTTCTTTCCCTCTGCCGTTGGACTCATGAACACTTTGTAACACCTGTCACTTCAACAATAATACTATTTAAGAACAATCTATTTGCACTACTCATTTGCACATTGCACTATCTGCCAACTGTACATTCTGTATATAGTCTATCTTAGTCTATTTTATTCTTAATTTTATGCATGCCTTTTTATATATTTTTTATATTTTATCCTTTGCTTTATGTTGCACCTACGCCGAAGCAAGTTCCTACGTTTGTGAATTTCACTGACAATGGCAATAAACAATTTCTGATTCTGATTCTGATTCTGATGATTGTTGGTTGTTTGTGTCATCCATGTCTTTGTGATGTCCATCTTCCTTGCCGCCAAAATTATGCTCTAAAAGTATTCAATTATTGTGTCCATGGCAGGGGTTTTTGAGGCCCAACTACACATGGTCCTGAAATCAAGTGGGATGGTGACGCCAAAGAGACTCAGTCCAATATTTCTCAGCTGTTGTACAGTCCCAAAACACATGATAATGGTGGGCCACTTGGCAACCACAGTTTCTCTAGCAGTTAGTATTTTCCTGTGAATGGTGTCGAAGTTTTGTCTACAAAAGGGGCGGCGAGGATTGTCTCAAGGTCTTTATTTGGTGCATACAAGGGGAAAACAGGCAAAAGAGTACAGCTTGTTGTGCCGAGGGTCTTGATTCTGAGTTCTGTCCTGCCACAGTTTGACTGTGGTTTAAAGAGCTCTTACTTGGGTCTGATGTAATAATGTCAGCACTTTTAAGGTCATTTGTACAAGTTCTAAAGACAGTGAGAAAGTACACAGTAACAAATGATTGTGTTCCATCTGATACATATGACACATGATTTAAACAGTTTAGCTGTGCATTATAGGTAGCTGTTACTTGTTGACGCTGAAACGGCATTATATCATCATTAAGATTATTTGTACCAGATAATGAGGAACTACACTGAGAAAGTACAAAGTATTGTGTCTCATATGATAAATTATATGAACAAGATCAAAGCTGTGTGATACATCACAATATCTGATGAATATCCGAAGTCCATAATAGTAAGCACTTTGACATAGTGTTTAAAAAAAAAGATATTTTTTTTCCAACAGAATTCTTTCCTCTACATATGTCATTTGACATTTGTTCCTTAAACAATGGGTCATAAAGCATGGGTCATCAAACCTCAAGAATGTGTTTTTTCCAAGTCTACAGTAATGTAAATAGGGGCATAGTCACTTGGATCTGTTGTGCCTATGTCCAAACAAAGGCTTTCACAGACACAAGGTGGACTGGGATCAGAGAGTTGACTGTCAGCAAGAAAGGGGTAGTGTACCACTTAAGGAGGGGTCTGTCGCCTACGCTCTTATGGTTTTAACTACAATCATAACTGAATCTGTGTTGCCAGTGTGTTAACCTGGAAATAAACACATGTTGTTTTTTTCCCATTCTGAGTATGCAAAGGCCATGCCTCATGTAAGAGGTCAAAACCTACAGAATGCACTCACTGTATATAGTCCCAGTAAAAAAAAATGCTTTCGCTCCACAGAGCTAACCAGAAACATGGCTTAGTGGCTTCACATGCTTGGTTCCATGGATACAAAATGCATTAATGCATTTAATAATAAATTATCATTACAAGCTTTATAATATAATTCAGAGTTGATATGCCTCGTCCTGTCCCGGTCCCACACAACACACATGTAAAACAAACTTGAAAATTACACTACACAAAGAAAGAACAATCATAATCCCAAGTTTTTGCCGTCATATTCACAAAGAACCACACAAAGTTATACTTAAGAGTATTCTTGACTTGTTAAAACTAGAAGAAATAGTGTAACCAGTAACATCAGACAAGGTGGATGTTCATTAGAAAAGCACCTGAACGACATAATCTATTCATCAGTGCATGCTCTTTTCTGGATTGAAATATAAAACCTGGAGACTGCTGGAGACCTTGTGAAGCTAAATATGACCTTTAGAGTTAACAGGCCACAGTGGCGTCTGAACAGACTTATCTCCAAAAAAAAAAACACCTCTTCATCACAGGAGAGAAAGAGACGTGAAAGTGCGTATGACACTGAGATAAACTTGGAATCCAGCCTTGTCATCTACTGTATATTTTCTGAATCATTCTAATACCACTGGATATTTGTTATTTGCCTTTAGCCATTTGGAAATGGAAACTTATATAACTGGGATTTCATTCAAATACAAAAGGGCAGTTATGTGGTTCAAGTAATCACATATATTCAATTCAGATCAGTTTTTTCCTAGTTTGATGAAATTGAGGTGCATCTTGAAGGCATTTTTGGTGTTGAAATTAACCCATATAGAGCAGTAATATTGCACTAACAATTAAAAAACTTAACTTGTATGATATCCATCTTTTTGGCAAGTTACAAAACACATTTTCTGAAATTTTATTTGTTTAGCCAACTTTAATTCTCTAAAATGGATATTTCACAAAGAAAGAAGCATTGTCTTCTTTGGGATGCAGACAACCAGCACCTCATGCTCCAGATAGGTTCATTTACTTATAAACAGTGAATGAGCTGCGTGTTTTGTGTGTCATATTAAGTGACATTTGCATAAAGTGTGCATTTTGGGTCTATTTTGCCATAAGAAGCAACGGAATTCATGGTCCATGAAATGCCTCTCTTGCCTCTCTTGTTCATAAAAGTATATTGAACTTAGCTGACATCTTATAGTCACTGAGTAGCACTGAATACATGCATTGAAGAATGGTCTAGTAAATTTGATGGATAGAGTTTTCACTGTGTAACCCCACTTTTGCTCTTTTGAAATCAAAGTATTTTGTGTCAGTTCTAGTTTATTTTTGCAAAAGCCCCCTGCTTGTGAAAGGCAGACCCAAGCCCACGCTTTGAAGCCTGCTGACACCACCTGTGTTCACCCATGTTAGATTTAATTACATGATTATAACTGTGTTTTCCTCCGTGTGCTGATTGCTCTGACACCTTAGTAGAAACACACTTGGAAAGTTACCAGACAACTCACAACTTTCCAAGACCAGTGGTCTATGAGATGCATACTGCGAATGGAAGGTTTAATGGACTAAGAAAGCCTTTAGCTGGTGGAGGTGACCTTTGCTCAGACTGTATTGTCTGTCTGAGGTGAGCATCTGTGGAATAGTTTTTCATCAACACTGAAAGAATATCCTGAAATTAAGAATTGGTCAAATCAAACTTTCTATTGATACATAACTGCATGTATGGGCTAAATATGAATAGCGTGTGTGTAAAATGTAGGCTATATTACTTGAATAAGTGGATATTTGACTGTGCAATAAGTGGATTGTGCAGTGTATTTATTGTATTTATGAAATGCATTTGTTTTGCTTTTGGTCCATTTATGACCCCAGCCCCTTGGGACAATGGGAATGTGAAATTAGCCTTCAGCTGTGAATTAATTTGAAAATGCAGCTTTTAACTCAAAGCCTACTGTGCAGATGACTTTATACCTGTTGTATTATAGTCTATTCTTGGGTTTCAGCTTCCTGTTTACGTGATTATTAAGCACCTTTGCCCATTCAAAAGATATAATTCTTGAATTGTTAATTTGCTAGTTTTTCATCACTCTGCAACCCATGGATGTCTTCCTCACGTTTTGTATGGCGCATTACAGCCGTCATTTGAATATGCACGTGTTATTTGACCCGTGTCTAGGTTCTCATGAAACTTTCTTCCTTGTTCTTTGTGTAACTAAACTCACCCTCCTCCCTTCCCTTCTCCTATGCGCAGCCTCGGCTCACACAGCCCCTCAGTAACTTCCTGTAAGTTAACTTGGTCAGAGAGGAGCTGTTGTGTTTCCTCTGAAACCTCTTGTCACAGTTTTCTTGAGTTCTGAGGGTCTGGGGCGCGGAGCGGAGCAGCCTGCGAGCCGGTGAAGGGAAGTATCACGTGGTGACACATCTTTACGACAGACGTCACCACTCTCGTCTCCAGGCAACCGCTCCATCAGCACTCACGTCACCGCGCACCCGAGCCTCTCGGTTGCATGGCAACCCAGCCGTGCGCTCGAGCCGGCCTCGCCGCGCGCCCTGCGCCGGGCTCTGACGCCAGTGTGACGTTAATGAGGCGGTATCAGTTTGTTGTGGCGGAGGAAGAGGAGAGAGGCGGAGCCCCCCATGGCCCGTGAGCTGGGCTTTCCGCGAACAGAGCACACAACACACTCACCCGGGCCTCGGCACAGGAGGAGCGAAAGTCTGCTCCCAGACTGAGAAGACGCGCTAATGTGGAATGGTTGACGCTTTATCAAGGAGCGCTTTGAACTGCGAGAGACAGTGGTTTATGTCATTTTGAGGTAAGACACAACTTTTAGTATTGTTTTACTGACATCTGCGGTAAACTACTTTGACAATCTAGGCTATAGGTCCCTGATTTTTAAAAACACAATAGAGCATTGTCTGATGAATGGGCCTACTTGTCCAAAAACCTATAAAGTGGAACTAGATTTTCTTGCAGCAAAATATGTTTATGTACACTAAGTGATGTAGCCTAATTATAATGTTATATCACTAAACATTTTGTACTTTGGCAGTGCACAGTGGTTTAGTTAGTTAGTAGTCCAGCGTCTATTCTATCATGGGTTTGAGCTTCTTGGCATGCAGCAGTTTCAGAACTTTTACCCATCCAAAAGATTATTGTTAATTATTATGGCAATGATATAACTAATAAACTAACTAACTAATAAACGCGTAAACAGTTCAGTTAAATAATCTCTGGAAGCTTTGTTTATTGTCACACATACACAACCATACACATGATGTTGAAATGATTCCCGAAAATGACTGAAAATATATCACTGTCCACACATTTTATCAAATCACACATAGCTGTCTGCTGTGATTATTCGTTGTTTTATCATAAAAGTTTACAATCCTATTCAAAAACAGCACAGCACATAGTAATAAAAGGTACCATGTTCCCTGTGTGTGCAGGTCGTCGCCTTAATTCTTCCCCACACTGCACCATGGTGATCATGTCAGAGAGCAGCGGGGCTCAGTCCAGCCCTGCCCAGGGACGTCCATTACAGGTGGGCTTCTATGAAATCATCCGCACCCTGGGAAAAGGAAACTTTGCAGTGGTGAAGCTGGCCAAGCATAAAGTCACCAAAACACAGGTCAGCAACTACAATAAAACAAATGTTGACTCAACAATAATAGTCAGAGTTTTGTACATTTTAAAACATAAAAATGAAATGTCACGTGTCTGCCATTTTGCAGGTGGCTATAAAGATAATCGACAAGACCAGGCTAAATCCATCTAATCTGGAGAAAATCTACAGGGAAGTGCAGATCATGAAACTGCTGAACCACCCGCATATCATTAAACTGTACCAGGTGAGTCAGTCTGAACTTGTTACTACATGTGGGTGCATTTTTGTGCATGCAGTGCATTTGCAAATGAACTATCTCTTTGGTCTACAAGTAGTGCATGAAGCATTTTGAAAAACAGTCTCTGTTTGTAGTCCCTGTGGTTTGTTGGGCTTGTGGCTCAGTGCTCCACATTGAATCATGAGCACAGAAAAGCAGCACGGTGTGATCCCTTTGACCTCAGTGTATCAGAGTTGTCAGTGAGAATAATTGCAGTACCAGCCAATGCCGGGACCAGTGCATTTCTCACATAGTTTTTCTGTGTGTGATGGTAGAGACTGCACCGATATGGGCAGCTCACACTGCAGCTCTCAACGTTAATCCTAATTAGCCTCTGTTCAAGTGCAATGTGTCTGAGCGTCACGTGAAGGCAGTCACACAAAGCACTGCTTTAGTGCTAATCAAATTTAAAGACTTAGAGAATCCACTTTTTCCCCTCGGCTGGCCTCACGGTGTTGTGGCATACGTCTGCCAACACTCTCTCACACCAACACAAAAGCCCTGTACTTTGCACTGTTAAGATACAGGTCAGCTTCGGTTTTAATCAAGCACAAAACAACTGACTGATTTAAAACCAAAAGCAAAACAAAAAGTGGCAGGCAGAATGTCACTTTCAATTGTAAAATCCCAAATGTTCCAGTTGACGTCATCTTTTTGTCGTGCACTGTCTTGACAAATAACTAAAAGATCCCATCCCTTTCAGTATGAGACAGCCAGCGCAGCATGAGGTCATCATGTGATCCAAATCTGACGTATTTTTTTACGTCGGTTCACTTTTTTGGACCGTTCTTGTTTTGAGCTGCTGTGTTCATTTCCTCAAAGGCCTCATGAGAAAACTGCTGTTTCCTTTTGTCTCATGACCCTGCACCTCCCACACTGTATAAATGTTATTCCACCAGCCCCCTTTCCTCTGCAAAGGTCACTTGACTAAAGCTTCTACTTTTTGAACTACCTGAATTTTGGGCGTTGTAATTATTTGAATTAATGATCCCAACCATCCTTTGTGCTATAAAGTAAACTACAGGGCGTGTACAATAATTAAAAATATGTATCTAGGAGTTACTCACAGTTGTGGCCTAAGCGCTCTTGACGCTTACTGCCAGTTCATCAAAGCCTTGACGTCAGTTACACCTCAAGGTGACCAGGCCCCAGAGAGCTGCCCTATCTCACAGATAAGGTTGCTGTGCTTGGAGGCATCTGTGGATTGAATCATTGTGAGACAGTGGCTGAAAAGAACTAAGCCCAACCATTCACTGGAAATTTAGTGACATTTAATTCAGAGCTAGCCGGCGGTGTTTCTCCAATAGGCCTTTGTCGTCGGCCAAAATTACTTTTTGTTGCCACCTTTGTGTCCGGTAGGACTCTTTTGAGAATACTGAGCTGCATCGAGGACTGAGGATTGTGTTGTTCTTTTGTAGATAAGACTGAAGCCAATATAGGGCTGTGCTGAAATGCGAGACAGAGCACAAGTGAACCACCAGGGACAAAGTGACACACTATTTTTGGAAATTATATAGGAAGCTTGTTAATTGAACACTTAACTTATGGATGGCTATATGGTCCTCAATGGAAAAATATCATTATCTTTGGGGGATTAAACACATTTCCATATGTTACAACAATTTTAAGTGTCCCACAGAAGCAACCTTTAATTGATAGCCATGTTCTCTGCATGCGTCAGTGTGTTTGTCTGGACAAATTGTAAATTGTTAGTGAAGTAAGGTAAAATCACCTTGAAGCAGAATGTGTTTATTGAGTGCTTAATAAGCCTGTTGAACCAGTGTCTTGACCCTTTTTTCTTTCTGTCCTTAGGTCATGGAGACCAAAGACATGCTGTACATCGTCACAGAGTACGCAAAGAACGGAGAGATGTTTGGTAAGTTCACTTGCGTAATCCACTGATAAATGATTCAAAGACAGCTCAGATGTAAATATGAGTGTCCTTTTCCCACAGACCACCTCACCTCAAATGGACGTTTGAGTGAAGACGAAGCAAGGAAGAAGTTTTGGCAGATCCTGGCAGCCGTGGACTACTGCCACCGACACCATATTGTTCACCGGGACCTTAAAACAGAAAACCTCCTGCTGGATGCAAACATGAACATTAAACTAGCTGGTAAGGAAATATTTTCACAAATAAGACTGATTAAACTAAATTAGGTGAATTAAAGTTTGATGAATTAAATGCAACAACATTAAACAAAGATTTAAACATTAATTGAGTGATTTTTTTTCCCCTTTCTTCCTGTTTGCTGTAGATTTTGGATTTGGTAACTTTTACAACGCAGGCGAACCTCTGTCAACGTGGTGTGGCAGTCCGCCTTATGCTGCGCCAGAAGTTTTTGAAGGAAAGGAATACGAGGGTCCTGGATTGGACATTTGGGTATGACTATTAATTGTGAAGAAGGAATATCTACTAAATTGAATGAGTTGATAACAATTTATTTATTTTTCTTTTAATTTGAAACAGAGCCTTGGTGTGGTCTTGTACGTCCTCGTCTGCGGCTCTCTCCCATTCGATGGTCCAAGTCTGCCTGCTCTTAGACAGCGTGTGACAGAGGGGCGCTTCAGGATACCCTTCTTCATGTCCCAGGACTGTGAAAACCTGATCCGGAAGATGCTTGTAGTGGACCCAGCCAAGAGGATCACTGTAGCCCAGATCAAGCAGCACCGATGGATGTTAGCGGACTCTACGGCTGCTCACCAGACCCTGAGCCACCCACTGACAGAGTATAACTCGAACCTGGGAGACTACAATGAACCTGTGCTCAACATTATGAATACACTGGGTATTGACCGGCAGAGGACAATTGAGGTAAGAGACAATTCTTTCTTTAAACAATGCGAAATAGACAGCTAGAGTTAACAGATTCTAAAATTACTGTTTGTCCACAGTCTCTCCAGAGTAGCAGTTACAATCATTTTTCTGCCATCTACTACCTGCTGCTGGAGCGGGTGAGAGAGCACCGCAACCAGCAGCTCAGTCGTCAGTGTGGGACCTGGAGCCAGAGACCCAGGAGTACCTCAGACTCCTCGAGCACAGAGGTGAGTACCCAAACACACATACATATCAATACTCAAACAGATATCAAAGGTGGTTTTGCAAAATTTTAAATTTGCCTTACGTCTTATGACTTACAGATGATCATGGAGTCCACAGACCGCTTCAGAGCGGCTGCTTATTCTGCCCCGTCCAAAACCAGCTGCCCTGTCTATGCTACTGAGGTGGAGAGTGAGCATGGAGGACTATTCCAGGTAACCAGATTTTTTTGAGTCAGTGAAAATGTCTACAACATTTATAAATAACTGAATGTGCTTTGTCACTTTGCAGCGTGTGGTATTCCCGGTGGAGGCCAGCCTGAATCGCCTTCTGTGGAATCGGTCCATTTCACCCAACAGCCTCTTGGAGACGAGCATCAGTGAGGAGGTGCGCCCCCGGGACCTGGAGGAGGAGGAGGCGTCTCAGACTCTCGGGCCATTGCTCCCTCCCTCTACCACGTCCCGTAGACACACGCTGGCCGAGGTTTCAGCTCAATTTCATCAGTGCAACCCTCCATGTAAGTAACACAACAGTTTACTACAACTCAATAATAGTAGTAAATATATAACTGATTAATGTTTTATGCTCTTTGCAGGTATTGTGGTCAGCCCCTCAGACGGTGCCTCCTCTGACAGCTGTCTGAAGTCCTCCTGCAGCCCTAGCACCACGTCCCAGGCTGCAGCAGGAGGCATGTCCTCCCTCTTGGCCTCTGGAGCTGAGAATGGAACCTTACTACTGTCTGCAGCTCCTCTGGCTGTCTCCTCTCACCTCCTCCCTCAGGCACAGGGCAGCCTCCCTGCCAGCTTCCAAGAGGGTCGCCGGGCCTCAGACACATCTCTCACTCAAGGTACATAAAGTCCATTGAAGGCCACAGATCTTGCGTTACTGATGTTGGATCAAACAGGGATCTAACACTCTCTCTCCACTTTCCCACAGGCCTCAAAGCTTTCCGCCAGCAGCTGAGGAAAAACACACGCACTAAAGGGCTTCTGGGATTAAACAAGATCAAGGGTCTGACAAGGCAAGCTGCTCCTCCGCCCTCCTGCAGCCGCTGCAGCCGAGGGTCACTGGGGCCAGCTCTGTCCGAGCACCGAAGCATGCTGGAGGAGGTTCTGCACCAGCAGAGGTAAGGCTCATGTCTGACAGGAGAGTTCATTATGTTATCAACAACATCAAACTTACCATTTTTCAATTTTTTTTAGGATGCTTCAGATCCAGCACCAACCCCATTGTCAGGTCCCATCAGCTCAGACTGGACCTACCCAAAATCCTTTGCTGTATTTGTCCTCGCAGCAGCAGTGTCCATCCCCTCCGCCGTCAAACATATTCACCACACCATCCATGTTTGACGCCCCCTCTGTCCTGCCGACCCAGGCCACCTCCGTGCCCCTCCAACAGCAGCAGTCGTCCTGGAAGCCCGCTCTGGAGTCCTGCCCCTCTGCCTGTTCCACTCTGTCCCCCGTGGCCTCTGCTGCTTACCTTCTCGAGGCCCGTCTCCACATCAGCCAACAGCCACACCCTCCACTGCACCTCCAGCCTCAACAATCCATCCCAAACACAACACTTGTCTTTCCTCTTCGCCCCAAACCAGCCATGTGGGGAACAGCAACGAATGTGGACCCCAACATGCAGGATTTGGGCTTGGCAACACAGTCTCAGCTTAGCAGTTGTGTCATGGTGAAGTAACCCAACCGGAATGAAGCAAGATTATAAACTAATGAGTTTGGACCACATGTGATACTACAATATGGGCAGGTGTAATCTTATAAGCTATAGACTAAGCAATAACCAAACCCCTTTCATGGAGACACTAAACCTGTATCCAAAAAGCAATAATGAACTATGAAGATTTGTGCATATAGACACTGGAGAGAGACGGTAGTGGCACAAGTACTGTACTTGTATTACTTCAAAACAGGAAGCTACCATCTTCCTGGTTTTAGGTACATTTCTGAATGTGTTTCACTTCCTGTTCTTGATTTTCCAACATACTGGACAAAAGACCAAAATGTTTTGTTCTTTTTTAAGTGTTTCGCCTTTCTAAAGAGACGTGTAGCATTGCATTGAACGTACAATATAGTGCCCTAAGCTTAAACATACCCAACCTGAAGGAGTTGAATTGAAACTGTGATGCTAGTTACGCAACATGCTGCTTTTACCTCAAGCTGCGAAATGACTGCTACAGTCTCATCAGCCATAGCTACAGGAGTTATAAAAGTGGCTGATTGAAGCACAATAAGGTACACTTTGAGCTTAGTAGCACCTTACCTGAACACCTGTAGTTCATTTTAGATATTTACTACCTCCTCAGGCAACATGGTAACAAGAAAAAAGTAAAGTTATGTATCAGGATTTGAACAGAACAAAGATGGGAGCAGTGCAATATTTCACATTCTGTTGTGAATACGTAGGACGGTCAAAGTTATGCCTGAGGTTCCTTTTCTGTCTGTGACTAGAAGAGGCACTGGTTGTGTAAAACAAATAATAGGGCCTTTAAGTGTTTTAGGGAAAAAAAGTTTATTTGGGTTTTACCAAAGAATGATAGCACAATAGATGGGCCAACAGTCGCAGATCACACTACTGATTATTTCACTTTAAATGCTGTTTTATATTGTAGCATAGTCATGTGCTAGTATTCTACACAATCCTTCGAGCTTTGCGAAAACTCCTGCTGCCACCGAACTCCAGTTGTGTTGAAACATTTCTAGTTGATACTGCCAATGTCCAGGTGGTATTACTTTTTTGTACTTTTGTAGGAAAAAAAAAAAAAAAAAAGACAAAAATTCATGACACATAGCAATACCATTTTGTGCTGGATCAGTGGGTAGAACAAGGTGTTTAGATGCTGTATTAGACGTCATCTACGATATGTAATATTTGGCTTGTTAGCTTATATCAGTTGCATGCAAAGTATGTATTCCTGGTTTGGGAGTCACTTCCAGCACTTGTGCCTTTCTCAAAACAAAAAGACTGCTACTTTGAATAATTAAATAAGCAGACAGTCATTTAGAAGGCCCTTTTTGATACCTTTTCTATTTCGCTGTGTAAACAAAAGCACTTTAATCGTGTTACAAATTTTGTCAAACTTCATACTTTAAACACTACAGCCCTTTTGATATACTTTACTTACAATAAGAAGTATTCAATGTTTGTGTGTTACTGTGAGCATATGCATGTCACTGTCTGTGTGTGGTTTGTGAGTGTGCACTGCAGGTGTGTGAGTGAAGAGAGAGATCACTCAGATAATGGAAACACAGCTGTTGAACTGAGAACGATTGTTTATTTATGTGGCTATTTATTTAAATAAACCTCACTTCCTAAATGTTTGGACTTTGGAGTTTTTCGTTTCAAGATTTCAAAGCTGAAAAATACTTTAAACCTAAATTATATTTTATAATATAATATATTTTATATTTTCCATGATTTAAAATAAATACAGAAGATGTAATTGCTCTTATCGGACAATATTGATAATAACAAAACTGCATTATTCTGTATGTCTGTTTGTTCTGACTTGTGTGATAAATATTGAACGCAAATCTTATCTGGAAAAAAATACAATGAACTATTGTTACACCACTGCAGTCGTCATGCTGTTAAAAGGAATGATTTATCTTCAACAAATCATGAATTACCCAGGCAGATACAAGTAATTATCTTTGAGAATATATCATTGCTTTATCAGCAGTCAGTCACAGTGAACTCCAGCGAGGAAGTTGTGAACTTAATGATTGCAGTGATACAGTGATGATGCAGGAAAGACAGAGGAATGATAAATGTTTGGACGCAGAAGTGACGCAACATTCAAATGAGCAGCTGAGCCAAATACTACACGTCCACCATGTTTTTTATTATGTCCAGTTGGGCAGGGGAGCGAGGGAGGTGTTAATTTACACTGAAGTGAACAGATCCTCTCCCTGACTTACTGTTTGGCACATACCAAGCTCTCACACATTCAACATATTGCCGGCCATTTGGCGTGAGTCGTCAGGAAGGATACAGGGGAGAGACTGGACCAGGGGCCACAAACACATCAGTCATCAGCAGAGGCCAGCTGCAGACATGACCTTGCTTTAACTAACTCGGCTTCTGCCACATGCTCTCAACACGACATAGAACGATTTACAGCTGCTACGTAAATCTGGGTGTGCTTAACGTGGTTCAGCTTCCAGGACTGTGAGGACAACAACAATGATCATGTCGTCACTCAAAATATACATCCCATTTCAAAGTGTCACAAAAATGTACCTAAATGAAACAGGGCCTAACTGTGACCCTGGGGAGCTCCCCTAAAGGCCAATGTTATGAAATTAAACAACAAAGAGAGGATTTTATTCTTTAAACACTGTATGTACAAGTTGTTCTACCTCTTATATGGCATATATTTATCTGAACAAAAAGAAAAAGTACCCTGATATGAACCTTGCAGAACTTTGTCAACCCCCATAACAATTCATTGTTGGTCTAACAAGCCTTTGTATTACTTTTGCTGGCACCATTCCGTAGATGTAGAAGTAGGGGATCTGAGAAAATCACAATCAAAACATGACTAACATGAACAATGTTCAAGTTTATGTTGAATTTGATAACAATTAATATAAAAAATAGAATGTCTTCTCATTTTGGGTGGTCATCTGTTCAGTGTAGTCCATGGCAACAGAGGGTGGGTTTACTGTTTATAACTGCATGAGGTTTGCTGAGTATTGGTGCATGTAAACTGAGCTCTGAGGTCGAGGTAGATATGTCTGCGTCACTCTGAGCACTCACACAGGACTTACTGTCTGTATCCAGAACAGCTTGTGCCTCTGGCTTTACTTATGTAGAAAGCAACACAGGCCAGACAGACAATTAGATACCACTCTTCTAGTAATGCTAAGTTTAGTTTCCGGTCATTTAGAGTTACTCAGCTATGATAAGTACTCTCATTAGTTTAGCATTACATAGATGAAATAGTCAAAAAATATAATCTATGCATATTAATCATATCCTTGGCATTAAAGTGTTGCTGGATTAGTCAGAATGTTGAATATATTTATGGAAAGGGAAGTTGTGCTTAATACATCACTAACAGAATGTGAAACTGAAACTCTTCTACTTTTCACACTACCTCAGAAAATACTTCCTGTTTCAGGCTGCATCTTTTATACTAAGTGAGCAGGTATTTGATCATTAATACAATAGCTGTGACATATAGAAAAAGATTAAATGGGGTCAAAAAAAAGCCGACTGTAGTGGGATAGATAGATAGAGAAGATACTGAGATATACTCAGTGGAGCTGCCCTGACCAACTACCACCAATCAAAGTAGTGTCATGCCTAAGGACACAACAACAGTGGTGTCACTGAACTGATTGGCATCAAAACTATATAAAAGTGTTATCCAAATACTCTACTAGAGATATTAAAAAAAAAAAAAAAAAGTTGGGAAAAGTAGGAGACAAATGTTTGGATGAGTAATACTTATTGAAAGAATTCTGTTGTAAAAATGTGGTATTTTATAACAACATGTCAAAGTGTACACTATTCACGGGGGAAAAAACATGAGAAATGGAGAAATTATCATATGTTTTGCAATTAGGAATGTCTGAACATTTCTTATTGGACTAAGAAAGTGCTGCAAATTATTTTCAACATTTAACTTGACTTTAAACCTATGTATCTGGGACACAAAACTCCTGCAATGGAAACAATCGAGTACTTTTGGAATTTACTTTTTGGCTGCAGAGGAAAAAGCTATAATGAAGAAATGGATGACAGAATTAACCAACAAAGAACTGTGCTCAAATAACATTTTTTTTCTCTGTGTCTTGGTTTTTTTTTTTTTTTTTTTTTTGAGTTACATTTATTGTTTTATTTCTTTGTTTGTTCAATTGTGTAGTCGCAATATGAAAAGTTCATTCCCCTCAAGAAGTCAGCAAGTAATAAGGAAGAGGTTTGATGAGAAAAATTCACATCAGTGAGAAGCTGTTTGAATGTTATATCATGACTTGTTGCTTCACTAAGAGAGGGCTGTGATGTGGTGGTGGGGTCAGACCCAAAACCATGACAAAGCACGTTAAGATGCCAAGATATGCATTGTGGGTCAGATAAGAGATTGTTAGGTTCTTCAAACTGGGTCAAGAACGATGTAAGGCTCAATTAACAGGCACACACAGAAATACAGTCGGTCTCCAAAAGCCGCAGAAGGGGGCTCACAGTTCCCTTCCTGTACTACCAGATTAACATTGTGTGTACGTGAGCGAGGAAAGGGTACACATGCGTCACTGCCAATAACCCTCAGCGCTGGCAGAACCAACTTGAATGCCACAGAATTAGTTGCACACGCCGATGCCCTACAGCCAAATAAATAAACAAGAAGAGGAAATGGTGACGGGACAACACATGAGAGGGTGTCAGAGGGTTCATGCACTAACTAACTCCAGCTGACCAGAAAGTAAAGGAAATGTGAAGTAAAGGCTTAAGAAATAGCATGGGTCTGTGGTGGTTTTGAGATCAAAGAGATAAAATTAAAAAAACACACACACACATTTTTATCTTATTTTCATATGTTGCCATAACAAACAGACAGCTTCCTAACATTCAAAAACACCTTGTATCACTGTGTTGGGACTGGCAAAATATGCACTTGATAATAGTGCTCTCTAGAAAATAACCAACAAATGTGCTTAAATTCAAGCTGACGTCTCATAATAAGATACAGTTGTTTTCAGAGGAAATTCAATTGAAACCTGCGTCATGTCTCAGTCTTTCTCTCACTTGCTGAACCGTTCTCTACAAATGTCTAATTTAATTCACAGATTGTGCATTAACACAACACATCAGGCAAGTGACTGCTGTGATTAATGGTGTCATCAGACCATTTGCTGAATTGCTTGATTGTATTACATAAGCCTCAACAAAACTGAATCACATGTGAAATTCACTGTTTAAACGCAAAGGTTGCAGAAGTGTACTCCTAAATGCTCTAGTAGCCAAATAGTTTAATAGTCTGGAAATGTCAGGATGGGAGAACGAACGATGTGTACGAATGAGAGGGCCGTTACCAAGCAGGATTGTGTTAAAATTATTGCATGTTTTTGTTGCATGGATTTATTTGTGCTGTGAATTTTACTTTGATAACAGTTCAAAAGAGTTGATTCATACATTTCTCTGAGTGAGCATCTGTCACAATGGACTGCTATCACAAGCAATCACAGACTCCCATTGGGGTGGTGGGGTGGCCGCTGTCACTTTACTGTTTAAAAGACAAGACAGGAAAACCTGCCAGCAGTGAACATATTCTGCCAATACAATATTATCCTCTGGTACCATAAGTCATTTAGACACTTCAAAATAGCATGCCAATTGAAACGAGAACAGGCATATTTTAGCCTACTATACAGTTGTACCTCATAACAGCTCTAAAGTACAATATGCATTTCAGAGGAACACTGCACTCCTTATGAATTCCTCTGTAATCTTAAAACAGCACTTAGTCACAACATTATCTCCAGCCCATGTACCTTTAATGAAGCCGGATCTGCACAACACTGGAGCTAATTGCCCTCACTATCGCACACGCCATTCATAGCTGGCAGTAATCTTCGTCATAGCTCTCACATACGCGATAATGGACAAGCAGCTCTAGTACATTGATTTGGAGGTGGGGGGGTCAAGCATAAACAAGATTAAAGAAATACACAGCCAAGCGAAAGATCCTACACACTAATGACACACAAACACAGCGGAGCCCAACCGTGTCAGCTGTGAACACGATGACGCACTTCGAGCCGGTCTAATATTGTGCAGCAGGCTTTGGCGTCTGTGTGAGCATTCCTCTACCGCCACTACATTCTTTCATACAGGCCCAGCAGCTGCAACCGAATCAGCAACAGCTTTTAAGTTTTCATGGAAAAGAATATCAAAGAAACCAATTATTGAAGTGATCACACAAATACACATCAACTTTCAGATAGAAGTATTGTGAGATATTCTCTGGTCCATGTCAGAAAAGTGGGGCTTTTGAAAGAGGATTTGGAACAGATTCAATTTAAATTGGAGAAAACTTGGAAAATATTGGGATGAAAATGCTGTCTGTGTCAACTAGACTCTAATAATAAGCTTTTTATTGCAGGTTGCAGTAGTAAAACTTGACATAGTATTACAAAATCTTGTCAGTAAACAACTGTTACTGCCCGTGTTGTTCTAGTGTTCACTCCTCTTTTAACGTCATTAACAGCTCTTTCAACTATTGCCATCTCTGCACTAATATCGCTGTTCACAATGCTTGAACCCAGAACCCGTGAATGTCAAATTAGAAAGTTTTACATGTGTAAAGGTAAATTGAAATGTCTCAAGTAAAAGTATATAGCATTTACAAGTATTTTTAGGTATACTCTATTACTTTCCTGCTTGGGAATGCTACAAGACTACTTAAAGACATCATGCACAATTATCTGCAACTGGTTTCAGCAGCCAGGCCACGTGACTCCTCTTTCAAATATAATTATAAACAGGGGTGTAGATGAGTAAGACAAAGGGGTCTGTCACCTGGCCCCATCAAAGTTTCAGAATTGATCCTTCTTGCTATTAATTTGAGCTGGTGTGAAGTTTCTCTTGTCTCTGCTATATGTACTTACTGGTGTAGTGGTTTAAGGCAGGGGTTCTTAACCTTTTTTACCTTGAGGCCCGACTTTTTTTGTCTAAAGTAACTCGAGGCCCAATCTCATATTAAATGTATTATATTTTAGTGATCGTGCGGCCCTCAAGGAGGTGCTCGCGGCCCTACTTTGGGCCCCGGCCCTATGGTTAAGAATCACTGGTTTAAGGCATTGCACATATGTGGTTATTACCGTCCCAGCGTTTGATTGCTTCCCTCCCTTTTTCTTGCTACAATGGTCCTGTCTACAAAAGCCTTTGGATCAGAAAATCGTAGGGAAAAAAAAACCCAACTGTACATAAATGTCTGTTTTGTGCACCTCATGAGCACCTTGATACACAGACGTAAGTGTTGTGAGCCAGTGAAAGAGGACCTGTCGGCCGCAGCACATGGTCCTATCATGACAGGGCAGAACAGGACTTCTGTCTGAGTGGAAACTGTAGAAGGTGGAAGTCAGATGGCGGGTGCGTCACTGAGCTCCTGTTGCACTCTGGGGCTTCTGGAGCATCAGAGCGACTGCTTTGTTGCCATGTTCGCCACACGTTGCATGTGGCTGTCAGGGTGATGGCCCAAACACGTCACCAGCTGCAGTGTAACCACAAGAATTCAGATCACACTGCCTGCTCACATTAAGAAGCAGTTCAGAAAACAGTTGACTATGTTAATGGAGAAGCATGTTCTATTCAAATTCACTAACGAAAACAATCAACCACTGAATTTGCCTTTTCAGCATTGTATACATGGCCACAATATATACCACAACCTAATGTTTGACAACTTTAAATCAAGATCAAAATTATCCTGATTCTACATTTTTAAAATGTACAGATCAAAGTTAAAAGGGATGTTTTCCCAACAAGCTATGTCTTGCCGTGGACATCAGTTTCTCCAAATTCAATCACCAAATTCAATGACCCCAATTGACCCCAATTTATTTTTTGTCAAGGTGTCAGTCACACCTGCTGAAGGAGTTTGTTTCAGCTTAGAATGACGAATATGTTTGTTAAAACTGCAATGATCTGCAATGACAGGTCTGTTATCATTGCAGATCAAAGGTCACGGCTGCTGTCCTCACAGAGAGCAGTGGCTCCTTTGTATGTTAGTTTGTTTATGTGTGTCAACTGACTGTCTGGGCACGCCACTGGCCCCTCCGACTGCTGTGGACGCATTAAGTCATTGGACTCTGACGTAAACCACTCCATCTTCACAATGCAGATGTGTACAAGGGCCATTCATTTCTCAGAACAGTTACTGAGTTATACAAGTGGAGTGTGTGAAGTGCTGTTGGGACCATGTGGGTCATGTGTGTTTACTGAGGCTGTCCTAACGCTGGCTGAGTGTGTGTGCGCTGTGGAAAGGGATGAGAGGAGCTGATTGTTTCTGTCCCGGGGCAGCAGTCATGAGGCCTGTGAATTTGTCAAGGTAATTAACAAGACTTTTATCAAAACTGTATCTTTTTGTTTTCTCTTTCAACAGACAAAGGAAAGTAAGATAAGTAACATATTTTTTTCTTTCTAAATAATGTAGGTAAACTATAAAACAACAGACAAAACTGTATACTTTACTTACTGCTTCAACACAAATCTACAGTCTAAAAACTGATCTGCCAATTTTTTTTGTTTAATGCATGTTTAGTGGATTCCACTGAACATATCAGAAATGTGGCTGATTATAGGCCTATAAAAATGAAGCCTGATAAATACAAACTGAAACAGCTAGATTTACAATCTGGGCACCCCTCCCTCCTCCACATATAGGCCAAACTGACAGGACCATAAAATCAGGTTTGTTTATTTCAGTGGCGAATGTGAAACAAACAAGCTCATTGGTCATTTATCATCTAGAACAAATTAAACTTCTCTCATAGAGCTTCACCCAGTGACGTCTGCTTTGTTTTTTCAACCCTGTAATACAGTTTTTGTTATTTGTTTTTCCACTAGAGCCGCCATGTTTAATTTGATGCAAATGGTCCATGCTTTTCTCTGACCGGTTATTCCATTGGTCAATCATACCTATCCAAACTCTTAGAGATAAGACTGAGTGTCATGAAACATTAAAAGATTGTCCCAGGACCAACATATGTCCTGGGAACTTAAAGTTTATCAGACGGAACTAGAATTTGTCCTTTAGGTCTTCCTCCCCCTTCTCTCTGTTTTCTGTCTTAAATTTGTGACATGTTTACATATTTCAGATTTTATTAATTCTTTTAAATCAAGTGTGTTTAAAATGTCTTATAACCCTTCTTCATCTCACTTGTAGTTGTGTTACTGAAAGTTCTCGCACAATGTCATCCAAATATTTTATTCAAGTTTGTCATAACAATTTGTCATAACAAACTGGTGACGGTTTAAGCCACATTTGATTAATTCATTTTTTTCTTCACCAAATCAAAGTCCAATGTCTTACTCTACACCGGTCGTCTTTCTATGTTCAGTTACAGCACGTATGCAAGCCCAACGACAGGAACAAGCGCTGAGTCCAAGGAAATTAGCACACATCCTGTTAACGTCATAGTTCTTTTCTTTTTTCACTTCAGTGGAAAAACATTGACAAGTCTGACAAAAGAGAAGACAGCGCAGCTAAAAGAATAGACAAGCAAAGCTAAATGCTGTTTTCCAGTGGATTCTACTCATTGAGGATATGAGAAAGTAATATACAAATACATAAACATAACGCTTCTAAGCCAAAGTGTGTGGAAGGCCAAAGAGCAGAGCAGGTCAAAGTGATGTCACTGCATCTGTTTGCCCGTAGTTTGACCAAGCATTTCCAAGAACGTTTTTGTAGTAACACAGAAGCATACGTCCAAGGCATGAGGCATTTACCACATCACATTATCATTTACTGAATTGGTTTGGTTGTTGGAGCTTTTAGAAATGGACATGACCATTTTAAAGGTGAACTATGCAACTGTTCTAGTGTGTGAAAAATATACATTCTTTCTGTGAGCGGGGTCAGTCACCCATCTGTAAATCTGACCTGTAACTTGGCCAGTGCCATCTTACAGTTTTACTTCATTGGTTTGGCTCATTTCTTGAAACAGAAATTACATTCTCAAAACTCAAAACTAAGATCATTTGGCAAAACAGTCTTACAGTTCTGCACAACACTATAGCTCACCTGCAAAAGTTCATATCTCTCCCCAAACTGTTCACTCATACTTCAATCTAAATCCCTTTCCCATTTAAATAGTCAGTGCCTCCAAAATGGCTAAGATCCTTCTCAAATGCTTTGGCTCATTTCTTGAAACAGACCGGACGTTCTCAACATTCTTGGTTGTTTTACCAAAATGTATCTGGATGGTTGATCACAACAACATGGTTCACCTGCAAAAGCACATGTCTCTCCCAGAACAGTTCACTTATGCACTTGTGTCAAAACTACATTTCTTTCTAATATTGCTTACACAATGCCAAGGGGACTATTCATTTTGAGGGCTACTAGTCAGTAGCCCTTAAAATGAAAGCAAGTCAAAATGTTTAGATGTTGTTAATCATTGCAAAGATGCATTGAACTAACTGAGACATGTACTAAGGCATTTGTCATTTGATCAAACGAATGAGAAATTCAATTCTGTTGTGAACAATTGCCAAGATGTTTGGAGGATTGTCCATGTTATTTTGAAAATGTAATTTCTGTTTCAAGAAATGAGCCAAACCAATAGAAGAAAAACTGTAATGCCATAATGTGGAATATTAATATGTGCAAAGTAAGACAAATCGGAGGTGGACCTTTAAAACAAAATAAGTGTTATTTAAGTTTTCAATAAAATAAGAAAGTCATAAGAAAGTTATTGTCAACCGTCAGCTCTCTTAAATTTAACAAGGTGCTCTTCGATGTGTTGGTCACTGTCCACGGTGTACTCCTCCTAAGGCCCAAAGTCACTGGGATGGGCTGCAGTCATCCGCGACCCCCAACAGGAACAAGAGGTAGAAAAAATCAATGAGCCCTGGTGCTAGTTTGTGGAAAAATTTAAAAGACATATTCTGCTACAGTGACTTTTTTGAGCTTTTAACAGTGTTCTAACAATATTCTGTCATCAAAAACATACCTGAAGTAGCATTCAGTTGCATTCACGCATCAAACACACTTCCTGCTGAACTCCTTGATCTGGGAGGTGATTTCAGATCATCTACATCACTTATCTGAGAATCTTCTGCTGTTTTAAACCCTTAAATCATCGGCAGACTCGTTCTGAGCATTTCTTCGGTATAAACACGAAAACTGCTACTAGCTTGATAATGGTGTGTAGCGTTGCTTCAAGAAATAATATAGCTAAGCACGTGGCGCCATCTATTGGGCTGGATGCACTAAGTAAGTGTCTTTCCAGACTGCTGAGAAAACCTTTAATTATTTCATAATAAACTTTTTTTGTTTGTTTCAAAACATGAGATGGCAAATTAAAGGTACTCAAAAGCACATTTAAAGGCTAATAACAATACCAAAAAAAATGCATAGTATTTTTCCTTTAACACATGGCAGCACAAACACATCATAATACTTTGTTAGTCCTAAACACAGGGCCACTACCCAAAATGGGTCACATAGAGTTGATTAGTTGTTCTTCACCACCCACAAACAAGCAAGATTTATTCACTAGTGGCTATACTGTGTATGTAGCCGAGAGGCTTTTTATTTGATCAAGATAAATGAATCACTTTTTGTAAAAAATACTGTTAGACCATGACCTACCAATGGACATGATGCAAAAATATACATTATCATGCAAGAAATTCAAATAAACATTTACAAAAAGTAAATAAAGCACTGGATTGCACTTTGTAAAATAAAAAAACACATGCTTTTGTACTTGCACTCCACACTCAGCCAAAAAAACATGAGTCCATGAACGCACCGAGGAGGAAATAATGCAGCAAGGCTGGCAGCAGCTCTCACGGGGCACTGAACGGGAAAACCCTTTCACATTGTCACCGGCAGGAAGCTTTGACGTAAAACCAGATACAACTGGAGAGGAAGAAGGGGGCTCCCAAAATGGAAAGTCAACAACTAAAATGCATCTTGCCTATTATTTAGCACAGCAGTTCTCCCTCTGCACAGCTTGACCAAAGACATGCACAAACCTCCACCACAGTGATGTGTATATAAATGTTAGAGGTACATGCTGCACTGTTACCTCATGCACACATTTGTTTAGACTTGTGTGTTAAAGGTCAAGTTACACATGCATGCAAATGCTGTTACATAAGCCACAGCAAGGTCAGACCGCAAAGAGACATTCAAGACCATGAAGTAGTGAATGAAAAAGAGAGAAATGTAGGTCTGGGTAATAGCCGTAAGAGTTTACCGTGCAACAGTAAAAGATGACTGTCCCAACCCTTAACTATTCTGTGAATGACTGGGTTGGACACATAAAGATTTTGTAATTACTGGTTAGGAGCCGTCATTATACAGTTTTAATGCATTGAAATATGTTGCAATTTTGATGCCTCTTGTTACCCAGACTAAAGAGTCCTGGTATTTAACACAGAGATAGTTTGCCTGTTGTGTAACTTTAGCAAATAGACGTCATTGCATCGGAAGACCATCTTGATTAAATACCTATGTCAAACTGTGAGTGGATAAAGGTTGATAATTGAACTTGACTAGATACAAATTCCACATGGGTGTCAAAAATGAGCATTGACAGCTGTACTAACCATTTGTGGGAAACAAAATAGGATTCTTGCATAATATTATCTGAAATACTAATGTGCAGCTGTAACCCAGAATCCCTTGTCCCTGATCAAGTCGCTTCATAGATTGGTTGAATGACCCTCAAATAAAAAGT
The DNA here is from genome assembly GCA_019453435.1 of Rhinogobius similis. Classification (NCBI taxonomy): domain Eukaryota; kingdom Metazoa; phylum Chordata; class Actinopteri; order Gobiiformes; family Gobiidae; genus Rhinogobius; species Rhinogobius similis. Next base: position 23,416,430 of record CM033633.1, on the reverse strand, counting down.
TTTGGTGTGGTTCAGACAGAAAGGCTGCTGGCTTTCGTAAATGATTCAAGAGCTCTTGGCCCGGTCCCTGGTTTCATAAGACCGACCTTCTGTATCCCCGGGGAGACACCTCCATTTGGTCTGAGGGCGAGAGGAAGAGTGCTGTGTGCACAAAGACCTGAGTCATTCTATCAGTCTATTGGTTTAATGCAGCGCCTCAGTCCGTCAGCTCAAATCAGCATCAAACCCTTCTGAGGCCATTGGGTTTGTGTGCCACTAGTCTGTTCCATTTAATACTACAGGGATTTTTTGGTTAGACAAATGATCAAATTGGTTTGTGAAAGAAAATCGACATACAAGTTTGCAATGCTATGTTATGAACAGACATGGAGTTTCAGAGTGATGAAAATCTAGCACAGTTGCCATAGCAATTAACTGAGAGTTATGTGGAACTTTCTCCAATTAATGTGTCTGTTAGAGTCGCTGAGTGGAAAAGTCCTTGTTTTTTGTGACGTCAATGCCAGCCAAACGTAGGTGGAACTGCTAGCATTAGAATTTAAAATGTTCCATTTATTACATTTTTTCCTCTCTAGCGCATTTCTTGAAGTGTGTGAGCATTGTTTGGCCGAGGTGTCACAACATGCAACTAGTTTACTGAGACAATGTTATAGTCTTGATTCTCCAGACGTGTCTTTGGTGTGCATGCATGTGTCCAAACTAAACAGTGAAAGCTATATGTCTTGTGTTATACATGTACAACATAAAAACTGCAGCACACACAGTCATTAATAAGTGTTGTCAGAGTGAAAACATTGTATTTCAGTTCTGAGGCCCATGTCACATTTCTAGCTTGAAGGACAGATAAAAGTGAAATATTGGAAATGTTTTTTACCTAACAAAGGCTATACTCCAGTCCATTGTGTGCCTTGAGCTGAAAGGATCAGAGAAGCCCCACTGCAGAAACTCATCATTTTTCTGCACTGAGCAACACCTGAGAAAATATGAGGAACAATAAACAGTTGATCCTTTAACCCTGTGTAAATATGCAGAGGTTAGTTTGAGAGCACTGAGCTTCCCCCAGGGGCCACACTGTGACGCAGGACCCAAATGCACTGGCCTCCTTTCCCTTGCATACCCACACTCACACAGGCTGGACCTGTCAATGCACAGCACAGACGTACGCTTTTATTCTTCTGATAAAAAGCAGTGCATGAGATAGTGTGGAGATAAGAGAAGACAAGGCCAGGGGTCTTTCTGCTTTCATTTGGACTCATTTGTGATTTATGAGTTTTGACGCAGACTGAGAAAATTAAAACCAGGACATGTTCTGCCTTGCGCTGCCTCCCGCTCTGCCCTCATACGCACATAAAGCCCTGTGATTCCTCACAATGTCTTCCATTGTACCCTGTTCCTTTGGGCTATTTCCTATCAGGATTAACTCTTGCCTGTGCTTTTCAAGGAGACATTAGAGTTGACCTTCACTGGAAGATCTACACAGAAGACTTTATGGATTTAGCACAAATATGTGCCTTCAGCAAAACACTGTGAATTAGACAAACAATGCATAATATGGTTATCTATTTGAACAAAACTGTGTTTTTTTCTGTACGTATATCGTGAACAACATGGCATCGTAAACCATCTGTCAAAAGACCAAAGGCATCAAAGTGAGCTGTGGCCAGATGGACAAATATTTAATGCAATGGTCCGATATTTGGTGTAACTAGAGAAAAATTTGGTGGTAATTTGATAGTGACCTAGGGATTTGCAGATATTAAGTAAATTGAAATGTTCTTTATCACTACTAGCAGTTTTATTTATAACTTTATTATTTATTTATAACTAGTGAACTTAGCTAGGTCTCACTGGAAAAGTCAAATTATTATAAAGGACAGATAGGTGCCACAAGTCAGTGGTTTTATCTTACTTTTTTCTCATTTTTGATTGGTACAAACTGATCCTGATTAATCCCAGAATGGTTGGTTTGATGGGGGGAAAAAAGTGTATTATAGCTTTCTTTCTATATTCTACCTGCCCAGGAATTTGATAGATCTCTTTTATCAGATGGCTGATACAGAATAAATGAAGAAAAATTCAAATGGAATTATAAGCGAGAGGTGAGAAGTTGGAAATGTGGCTTCTGTGTAAACACATGAGAGTTGTTGGGTTTACTTATCTTACTTTCTTGTGTTTAATAATTTATAAAGTCATGTTAATTTATTTCATCATCACACTATTATCTTCAAATAACAAACCCCATCACAGATCACAATAAAACAAACTAATATAGTTAATTCAACTGAAGAACAACATAGTCTGTAAAGTCTGTAAAGTCAATAACAATACTTTTTTTTTTTTTTTTTTTTTTTTTTGAGATTTTAACGAATCAAGGAATAATGGCCTGTTACTTTTTAGTGGAAAAATGTTTTATCAGAATTTTCCATAGGTTTCTAGGTTTTACTTTTGCAGACATGTTGTATTGACATGTTGTATGACCACATCATTAACAGCCTTGTCAAACTACTGTGCTATTTTCATGCCTATTGATTTCACAGGGGGGTCAGAACTCAGATCCAATCATTTGGAGAAGTGACGCAAGCACAACTTTCTAGGCGCTGCTGCAGGCCCCGTGACCCAGTGACTGCACACTGCTGGGTTAGATAATGGTGAGTGGACTGCAGAGAGGAACAGAGGGCCTGCTCCCAGTCGGCTCACATAATGACACAGGCAGCAGGCCAGGGACAAAAACACACTGCCGAGCTGACACATGGCACCCAAACAGCCCACTCCAATTTGTGCCATTATTATCATAATATGTCATTCACAGCAGGATGGGCGATGAGTGAGCAGACCATCAGACAGGCACAGTTTAAGGGTTAGCCTACTGTGTTCCGCAAGTGATGTAAAAAAAATAAAAACACTAAATAGGATTAAACATGTTTTGAAACTTTTAGTGCTGTTAATTCAATTTCACTGTGAGGGTTTTGAGTTCACGGTGGCATCGTTATTCTGAGGGTCCCAACCTGAAACGTTTGGGAACTCCTGTAGGCAGCCAGTTTTCTTTTAGGTCTGACATTTGAAAGGCCAAAAGATTTAAAAGGGTTTCAGTGAATACCCAATTTTAAAGGAAAGGAAAGAAAAACAGAACTCTAGAATTCCAGGCTCACTGATCTGCAGAGGCTGCACTGGCACTGATTCATGATTTGTGCAGGTGATGGACTTTGTGTGACCATTCAAATCAGAGAGAGGTCATTGGAACTGGCAACCCAAATGTTGCAGTCATGTGTTGCTCATTCTGATTTGATTGGATAACCGTCTTGTCATAGCTAACCAAGACATACAACCCTCTCTTGAAACACAATGTCTTGCCATTGAGTCGGTGTACGTTGAGCAACTGTAGTATTTTTGGACAGGTAAAAATACTGCAGAATCAGATAATGTAATGATGAATAAAGGCAAGGCAAGGGAAGGCAAGTTTATTTGTAGAGCACAATTCGTACACAGGACAATTCAAAGTTATGCTTTACATAACAGAAAAAGTTGCATTAAAATCACAAAACACAAAAAGACATACAGACTCATATTAAAATAAAGCACTTTAAAAGAGAAGAGTGCAGATAGATCTTTCAGTCGTATGCACATCTAAACAAAACTGTTTTTAGCCTGGATTTAAACATTGTCAGAGTGGAGGCCTGTCTCGCATCTTCAGGGAGACTATTCCAGATTTTAGCTGCAAAAAACTGATATGCTGATTGCCAGTCTTGTCTGAGTTTAGCTGGAGAAAATTGTTTTGCATCCACACGCTGATCTGTTGGATGCAGTGACAGAGTGAATCCACTGGTCCATATTCACCTGCCGTCAGTGAGACATAGATCTGAGTGTCATCTGCATAGCTGTGATGAGACTCATTAGTGCTGTGTATTAACTGACCTAATGGCAGCATGTAGAGGTTGAACAGAAGGGGTCCTAGGATTGACCCTCAGGGCACCCCACAAGTCAAGCTCATGAGGTCTGAGACACAGTTACCAATCTCAACAAAGTACTCTCTGTCCTCAAGGTAGGACTTCAACCAATTTAGGGCGGTGCCAGTGATGCCCACCCAGTCCTCTAGTCTCTGTGGGAGAATTCCATGATCAACAGTGTCAAAAGCAGCGCTCAGATCTAACAGAATTAAGACTGAGGCTTTGCCCACGTCAGTGTTCAGGCGGATGTCATTTGTCACCTTGATAAGAGCAGTCACATGGCTGTGATGAGGTCTGAAACCTGACTGGAAAACATCAAATCAGTTGTTTATTAAGAGGAAGTCAGTGAGCTGTTGGTAAACAACCTTTTCAAGGACTTTGCCTAAAAATGGCACATTTGAGATGGGTCGGTAATTTTTCAGTACTGAAGCATCAAAGCTTAATGACTGCAGTTTTCAAGGCCCTTGGGAATGTTCCAGATTGAAGCAACATATTAACTATGTGAGTGAGTGGTGTTAACAAAGTGCTCAGAACAGACTTTAGAAATCTGGGTAACACATCGAGGCAGCATGTAGAAGAACTCAGACTGGTGATGATCTCTTGGACAGTCAGTTTAGTCAGTTACAGGTGCAAAGTGAGTCAGCTCTAAATGTGTAGGTGGTTTTAGGGTTATTATTTGCACTGTGGAATTTATGGCATTTTTAATGCCCTGAATGCCATTAAAGAATACTGCAAACTCATTGCACTTAGCTGTGGAAATTATACGGCACCAGAACTGGAGGGTTTGTTAGTCTGTTTACTGTTGCAAACAGAACATGTGAGTTATTACTGCAATTTCCAATTATTTCAGAAAAAAAAATCCTTCCCTTGTTTTACATAACATGAGGTTGTACATGCACAACTTTTCTCTATAAATCTCTTTATGAATCTGGAGCTTTGACTTGCGCCATTTGTGCTCAGCCCTGCGGCACTCCCGTTTCTGTGCCCTGACCAACTCATTATTCCTCCATGGCGCCTTCTGCTTATTTTTAACCATTTTAAACATCATAGGAGCAATGGTATCCAGAACATTCAAGACATTAGATGTAACAGAATTTTAAAAATCGTCAACATTTAAACATGATGGATTTTCAAAGTTTATCATTTCCATAAAGAGTGCACTTGTGCTCCTCCAAACAACTGCAGGAGCAGCCGGTGATTTTGGAGAAACAGACAGGTCAAAAAAGACACAGAAATGATCAGACAGTGCCACATCGACCACACTGATGTTTGAAATATTAACCCCTTTAGTAATTAGCAGGTCCAGAGTGTGTCCTCTACTGTGGGTGGGGCCACTCACATGCTGAGTAAGACCAAAGGTTTCAAGGACAGCATCAACCTCTTTAGCATTTCTGTCGCAAAAATTATCCACATCAACATTGAACATTGCGTGTTTCAGATTCAAACTTGAAGTTTGGTGGAGTCGCTTCTATTAGAACTTTTCACACCATGCAGCAATAATAACGATGTTGCATGACACAACCATTCTGTGATGAGGTAGGTCAGGCGCACAGGGTTTATATATATATATATATATATATATATATATATATATATATATATATATATATATATATATTTATATGGTATGGTAATGGAAATGGTAATGGAAATGGTAATGGAAATGGTAATGGAAATGGAAATGGAAATGGTAATGGAAAACTGACCAGACATCGTGGTGGTGGATAAAGAGCAAAGGAAGACAGTTGTGGTTGACGTGGTGATACCAAGTGATGGCAACATCAGGAGAAAGGAACATGAGAAACTAGAGAAATACCAAGGGGTCATAGAAGAGCTGGAGAAGGCTTGGAAGGTGAAGGCAACAGTGGTGCCCGTGGTGATCAGAGCACTCGGGGCAGTGACCCACAAACTGGAGGAGTGGTTACAACAGATCCCTGGAGGAACATCAGACATCTCAGTCCAGAAAAGTGCAGTGCTAGGAACAGCTAAGATACTGCGCCGAACCCCCCTATATATATATATATATATATATATATATATATATATATATATATATATATATATATATATACATATATATGCACACAACTATTCACTGTAAATGAATGTTGTCACAACATCACATGATCTCTTACAGCTATACTGGTTGGTCTGGTGATGATACTTTTTGCAGGACAATCATTTGTTTGGATAGTGGCCCCAAAACATTTAAAATGTTTGCAACGGCAAAAGAAGTCTGACTTCAGCTCTTGTTCTGAACAAATGTCCTTGTTGAGAGATAGTTTTACACTGTTTAGTGACAAAATAAACATTTATCACTTTCCAAAACTCAATTTACACCCCGACCCATTTTAGCAGAAGCTGTTGAGCTAAAAGGGGCCACCATTTCTGGTAAAATGAGACAGACTATTTTTGCACATTTATCAAAACAAATGAAGTTTATTCACTGTTGATGATGTCTAAGTGCTGCCACGTTATCTCATGAATGTATTCCAGCTGTTTTCATTGGTTCATGGTTGCTAAGGTGGAGCAATCAATTAAATTTGACTGAACAATAGAACATTAATACTTATTAAAGAGTAAAAGTAATCATTTTAAGAAACGTAACTGACTGATGCATTCTTGTTGCTGTTGATGCTTTGGAAAATATAAATGTAAGTGATCTGTGCCTTATTTATTATTACAGATATTACTTTCTATAGACACAAATGAAACACAAATTAGATTATTAATTATAGACCTATTTTTGTTTTTTGGGGGGGGTTTTTGGTCAGTTTGCTCTCTCATTGGCTTTGATGGACAAACTTGTCCAATCTGCTCTTAAAGATGTTTTATTCTTCCATTTAATCCACTTCCTGTATTGTATTGTATTGTATTGTATAGTTTTGTATTTTTCTCCCTCGGAACATTAGGATCACCACTTAAAGTCAATCTCACACACACCGAACATTACACTCTTAGACTCTTGGACAAGATTCTGACGAAACGTACAGATGGATTTCTTTTTAAATATAATTCTAAAAATGATTTATTGAAGTTGTAAGTTAAAAAAATGAGTCCACATTTGAATTTTTATGACAATTTTCAGTCCAATCTAGTTAAAAACTAAATAAGAAATCCAAAATCTCCCCTGTAAAGTTTTTTTGTAACTAATATTTGTACAAAATGAAACAATAAATGTAAACATGGTTCTGTCCATTTTTCAGATTCAAATGTCCCAAATGTATGTATTTTTGGCCCTTTTTACACATAAAATGCCTTATTTCTGACACGATGAAATACTTGTAATATATTTTTTTCCTTACATTTATGTGAGTAAACTACAGGAGAAATTTAAAATGGATATTTTTAAATTTGAGATTATTTCCTGTTCACCTGCAGTGTCTCACCTTGATGAAGACTTTTAGGAGTTTAATTGGGTGGCTCAATTTAGCTTAACATATGGCCCATTTTACCTGAAGAATTTCTGTTTAAGAAAGTTGCATCTGGAATTTAAACTTCTCAGAAAAAAAATATTTTGAAAGATAATATGATATTGTTATTTTATTTTTATTGAAAACAAGAAGCTTAAGGAAGAATAAACAGTTTTGAGGAGGTTTATTGGTGTTAATGCACATTTAAAAGGTGTGTTCAAGATTTTACGAAAAAGTGGCCCAATCATAGCCTCATTTTTTGCAATAAGGCAGACACAGATAATTTACCTCTAATGTGCATTTCTGGACGCCTAATGGGGGACCTGCTTAGGATGTGCGTCATTTAAATTTCCAAACACACATACCTCTCTCAGTTGCCACTGAAAAGCTGAATACAGTAACCTGTTGGTTCCAAGTACGTCAACAAGCACATAATAATGCCCAAAATGCATTGCCAGGCAGTGGTTTCAAATTCAAGACGGCACTGTAAATGAAAGTAGGTTGAGCTGTGTACAAAAATGCCTATATAACAAAATGACAAATTTTACTTAATAGTTTTGTCTATGTATTTTGAAGGATGTGCTTAAGCATTGTAGTCAATGAGAAAAAGAAGCATTCACGAGGAAAAGCAAGCCTTTATTTTGATGCAACATCGCCAATGATTATTATGAATCAAAAATCAATTCCAAAATGTATGTACAAATATTCCTTGTGCCTGACTTTACTGTCATTGTTGTTGAAATGAATCTCTGACTGACAGCTCTGATTGTATCATGCCACTGTTGCAGGGGAATGTGGGTCCAAAACCAGTTCACCTCTAATTTGAGCCAACAATATTGCCATTAACTGATGACTAAGTATAAAGGCACAATAAATTCTCTGATTTAATAAGTGTACGTCAGAAAACTGTGGGTGTGATGTTTTGTGACATTTAAAACAAGCACGTGCCTCAACACGAAAGCAACATTACAGGTTGATAAAGTGACTTTTAATTAGAGCAGGCATTCTGAAACAAAGGTGAAGCACAGGGCCTGGTGGTCAATCAAATGAATCATTCAAGAAAGTTGCGTTCAGCCTAAGTTAGATTGCACTTTATTCAGGCTTGGAACCTTAATGATCAATTGAGACTGTTTGTCATTTGTATCAGGATGGTAGACAGGTAGTTTTGACACTTCTGAATCAGAGTGTCCTTCAGGAGAGGTGGAGTAAGAGCTATGTCTGTATTGCAACTTCTCTTTTACTGCTATGTGAGAATGAGCTGTAAGAATGCATGTAAAACATAAACATGCTACAAGCTAGAAAAATGGATGGCAAGCAATGAAACAGGACTAGATCTTATTCTCTTTTACATTTTTATTTGTGCTCTTCAATAAGTGGGGAAAAAATCAACCAACAAGTGTCTAGGCCAGATGTCTGATATTCACAGGAGTCCAAGTGATGAAGAGTAAAGGTGAGGGCCAGTGCGGTCCGTGTGTGCATACTGACTCCCTCTGGTACACAATTGCTATTACAAGTCACAACCAGAGACAAAATGTGCTTTCCTGCTATTGTGTTATACAATTCTATAATAGGCATCAGCATTAAACCCAATTCCTAAAAACATTAAAATTATTGATCCCATTCTATTCACCAGTACACCTTTGTATAATCATGTATAATAGATTCATGGGGATATAAGTCACAAATCTTATGCTACAGTAAGATGTCAACTCCATATTGTGCGCAATATATTTACATACAATATATGTATTAAGTTTTAATGTTGCACACAAAAAAAATCTGTGTATAATAAACTTATTTGTTTAGCAGGAGTTACAATGATGCACCTCATGTGTGGTTATGTAGTCAAGAAGGTCTATTGCGGTCACAACTGCAAATATCTTCTGCTTCTGACCAGACAGGCCTTCTGCGTCATCTGAAACAATGAAAATTTTACTTGACAAAATTAAATAAAATACACAACATTAACTGCTTCAATATCAAAAATGTTTGTTATTATTAATGTTCACACATAGATTCCCATACCACAATTGTATGTCATTTGTTTACAGAGTAAATTAAAATATCTTACACTCAATGTAATCTTGGATCACAAGAGCAAAGTGGTTGGCCTGCAGTATTTGCGACAGTTTCCCCAGATGGTCTCTTGGATGGATCTAAAATATGCAGGTATTTTCATATCTATTAAGTTACTCAAATTTCAGTGTCATATTGTGTCATACAGCAGAACATTTATAACTTAAGCAGCTCAAGCTATTGTGCTTTATAAAATGAAATATATGTAATACACTCAAAAGACAATCAAAACTTTGAGACGTTCTCAAAAAAAAAAAGTGATTCTTCACAGACCTGTTTGAAATTTGTGCTGAGCACCTTGTTGATGTGATCTGAAGGTTCAATGGTCCCAGCTGATAAGGAGGAGAGAATAGTTTGCAGAGTGACCACACCCAAAGTGGTACTGTAAGCAATAACATTTTTAGATAATTACTGGTTCTGAAAGCATTATTCTTATTATTATTACAAATATCTACATTTTCCATCCAAATGGTGTGAGGTTGCAATGGTTTGTGCAAGACTCACCCTGAGTCTTCTACAACAGGGACTTGATCAAACCCTCTGTCTCGTAGGACTTCAATGGTCTTTTGGCAGGAGACTGATGGTAAGACAGTGACAGGGGCAGACAGGGGCACATTTTGCAGGGTGATATTCCACCACCTTTAAGATCACAGACACTGTGTGTACATAATTCATCTTTACAGAATAAAATATGTTAATAAGTTCCCCACCATGGTCTAGCATCCACTGGAGTTTCTGGAGCGAGGAAGCCCTTCTCCCACAGCCACTGGTCACAGAGAAACTTTGACCTATAATGCCATAGACAATTAAAAACATTCCTTACGCATGCTTATTTTGACCCACTGCTACAGGACTAATATTTGTTTTCCTTTCATTAGAATTTTTTATGTTATTGTTCCTCACATGTAGTTGCGGACAGAATCGCTGAGGATGACCACGCAGCGCTGACCCTCTTTGAGCTGCTGAGCCATCGTCACTGCTGCAACCATCGCAGACCCACTGCTGCCCCCTGATGGCAAAAAGAATATATCACTATGTCAGTGAAATGACATTGGAATAGTTACTAATTTGTACTATGTGGAAAAAAGATTATAATATAGCAATACGAACCATTTCAACTTTAGTAAATAACACTTGAAAAACAAAATGTAATCTATAGAGGTAAATAATTATTATTTAGGAACCTACCACATAAAAGACCTTCATTCTTGATAAGCTTGCGTGCCATGGTAAATGTCTCTATGTCACTGGCTTTATACCATAAATCAACAATCTAAAAAACATAAAAAATAAACTTCCATTGTTTCATTGAAGAAATAAAATGCAGCGTTTTTTCTTACAGATCTGTCCAACACAGTGGGAATGAAGTCATATCCAATGCCCTCAACTTCAAATGGTTTGTGTAGCTTCTTTTCTTCTGATTCGATGAGAACAGAGCCCTCGGGGTCCACAGCAACAACCTGAAATCAACAACAACAAAAAATGTGGATATGATTGTGTGTTTCAAAATGTCGTTGATCATTTTATCTTAAATTTCCTTGCCTTAACATTGGGACAGTGCTCCTTTAATTTCCGAGCTACACCAGTGAGCGTGCCTCCTGTCCCTGCTCCAGCAACCACCATATCCACTTGACCTGTTCAGACAATACAGAAAAATAGACTGAATGAACACAGCATCGGTTTTGTACAACCCATAACCTTAATGTGCACAAGAAGTTATCATTGCAGCTGAAGCACAAACCATCACATTGAGCCAATATTTCCTCCGCTGTGGTTTCATAGTGAGCCAGGGGGTTGCTGGGATTGCGATACTGGTCCAGGATGTGTGAATTAGGGATCTCATTTTTCAGACGCCAAGCTACACCAATATGGGACTCCCCTGAATCAAATGATGCAGAATTTGGTGTGCGTACAATTTCAGCTCCAAGTGCCTTTAGGACATTCACCTAAAACACAAATCCAGTTCACAAGCAATGACCTGGCCTCAGACCAACTTAATATTGTAACAGTCCCCAACCTTTTCCATACTCATCTTCTGGGGCATTGTTATAATACAGCGATAACCTTTTACTGCAGCAATTAGAGCCATGCCTATACCTGTACAAAGCCATATCAATTTTGTCATTAGTCCGAAGGCTAAATAACAACTTGTAAACATGTTCAAATAACACTGAATAACATACCAGTATTCATATCTACAATTATGAAACTATCTATTTTTAATTGCAGTGCTGACCCAGACCTAAGACTAAAACACTCTACAGAAACAGAAGAGGAAAAGCTCAAATTTGATTTTTTGCTTGCTATTTTTTCTAACTTGTAACTGGTGTTGGATTAGGTGCTTTGAAAAAGTAATTAGTTACAGATTACTAATTGCTTTTATTTAGTCAATAAAGTAAATAAGTTACATTACTTTGAGATGACTTTAGTTGTAATATTGTATAAATTAATCAAATATGTGGTTTTACATTTTATTAATGATAATTAAACAGAGTAAAACAACAAATAAGTTGTTGAAATTGTCAAAAGACATCACCAACAACAGAAATGTATAACTCGCTGCTGTGAGCGGCTGATCTCTGACTCTGAGGTGTTTTTCTGTCAGTAGAAGTCAGGCCCGTGGGTTTTTCACTTTGAGAACATTAAACATGTTCCTTGTTGAGGCTGTTTCCTGCAGAAGAAAGTTGCATTCTCTTCCTAAACAGTGCTGTTGGTGTTGAAAGTAACTGAGTATTTTATTAGTAACTGTAATTTAATTACAAATATTTTCAAAATAATGCGTTACACTACTAGAGTACTAAAATTGTAATTTAATTACTGTAACTAAGTAACTGCTTATAGCATATCAACTTTTAGATGGTCACTTGCTGCTTATATCTCTTTTCAACCCATGAATTATCTAACCCATGAAAACCAGGTAAGATATATACCTGTGTTACCGGAGCTTGGTTCAATGATTGTGTCACCAGGTTTAAGGATCCCAGCTCTCTCAGCATCTTCCACCATCCTCATGGCAATCCGATCTTTAATGCTGCCACCAGCATTGAAGAATTCACATTTGGCCACTAAAAGAAGAGCAAAGAAACGGATGTCCAGCTGTCCAATTCTGCCCTCAAAGTTTTAGAAATTGAAACGCCAAGCAATGACGCTGGTTCTAGAGACAAAGACAATAGTTTTATTTTATGGCTACTGCAATTTCACTGGAAAGTTTTTGGAAGCTTTGTCCAAGACAAAGGACCACCAGCTTCAACTGAGGAAATGTAATAGTATAAGCCCCTTTTAAGGCAGTATAAGAAGGGGCTCTGTGATCCAGTGACTAAAAAACTTCCTTCTGAGGTTCATCCAGAAGTCAGTCTGCACCGGTCACTAATCACACCTTGATTTTAACCTTTTTTCTCAAATAGCTCAGTCACCACTCGCAAGGATAACATGACGATACTCTACTTGAAAGTTTCCTTTCTAAAAGGGGGGAAAAGGTTACTGTGAACCTTAATGTGTGCAGTAAATAAAATAGCATACAAAACACAAAAATAAATAAATACATAGAATGTGCTGTTTTGCATTTATTAATGCATGTCTATAGTTTACTCACAGAGCTCACACTTTAGTCCATAATCTTTTGGGATCCTATTCAAACGAACCAATGGCGTGTCTCCAATTTGCCAAAGGATGTCTGGCAAGATTCTAGGTGTCTTTGTCCTGCAGGCATTGAAACATCAACATATTGTAGTTCATATTATGCACTAAGTCCAATATAAATAGGACTTATTTTCCTGTGGCAATGCAGTACCTACCTTTGAGAGTGAAAGTGAGGTGACTGAGAAAGCGATGCCCCTAATTTCCAAGTACATTTACTGGGCAGATCAGGCCGTGTCCAGTTTCTTTCAGGGATAACTGCTGCTTTGTTATCCTGAGGCTCCTCACTGCTGCCTCCTTTTCCTTCATCATCTTTTCGAGTCCCACTGTGATTGTTGTGTCTGTGTGCTACAGCAGTGCTGCTTGCTGGAAAAAGCATAGTTCATCTGCACAGAAGTGAGCATAATTAACTTGATCTGTTATCAATATGTTATGAAGTTTATGGTCTCTTAATATAAGCTAATACACAGGTAGTTACCTTCATTGTACATCTACTAAGAGTAAGTTTTAACTATCAATGAAAACGAGGCTATTATGCAATTAAGTAATAAATTAATACATCTTGAAGGCAATTAAATATTGGCACAAGATAAGAAAAGATAATTACTGTCGCTTAGTGTTAAGTCAATTAGACTTAAACAAAGCTATGTTAAGGGAGTCCAAAGTCATAAACTTACATATAGTCACTCTGGTTATGATACTCACCTGAGCAGAGACGGCCTGGTGCATTCAGAGTCTAAATCCTCCTGAGAGCCCCGCACCCCAGGAGTCACCAGCACCCAGCGGTCAAGACACTGATTGGACCACGAGCCCCTGGCGTTCATTGGTCCAAATTTGCGCCCTTGTATTAAATTTCATGTGACCGACTTCGATGGGGATTATTCTGAACAGAACCAACCAATTACGTTCAAAGTTCGTTTGTAAAGTATTTGAGAAGCGTGTAGTCTTTTCTTGGTTGTTAGGCAAGAGCCATTTTCAAAACACTTTGCACTGCACAACCAAATAGTTTATTTTAATTTTTATGCATAATATATCTTGCATTCTTTATAGAAGATACAGGCAAAAAAGTTTTTTGTTGTATTTGATTTTTAAAGAATAATAAATGACAGAAAACACACACATACACACACATTCAAAAACACAGACAATGACAAATGACTCATGAATACTTACATTTAGTAAAAAACTTTAATGACAACATGTTTTGTTTTCAGGTTTTAAGAAAAAAAGTTTATCACACTATTTCAAGCAGACAGTGTTCAATCAGTCCAAATTAGACAAGTATAAACTTAAAAAAAAACACTATTGATGGCTACAGAGTCAGACAGAAGGACAGGTATTCGTTCATGGCTTGTAGATCAAAACCTCCCAGAGCGCTCCCTGTCTCTGGAGCGACGGCGATCGTGGTCACGGCCTCCACCACCTCCTCTTCCTCCTCCCCCTCCTCCCCCTCCCCCCCCTCCTCCTCTGCCCCGGTCCCTGGAGCGGGACCGCCTCTCCCGAGACCGCGAGCGAGACCTGTGACGGCTGAAAGAACAGAAAACTTATTAGTGACATCCTTTATATCCAACATTGGATAGTCAGGACTAGTTTACTTTTTCCTTCGACGTCCATAGAGCTCTCTTCTTAGCTCTCGTGAGATGGGTTTCAGATGCATGAAATTACAGAAGCCACCACGAGTGCACTCCCTGAAAAGAATTACACCATTAGAATGTCAACCTGCCAAGTACATAGTCCAATACATTAAACTTTGAATTCATGCATGGCAATTAGGGTGTTTCAAACCCCTGGCTCAGCCTGCACGTGATGAAACTACGGTGGCTGAAGCGGCGTAGCACACCAAACTCTTTCTTTTGGGAATTTCACCTTACAATCCTCCAGAGGCTTTTTTCCTATCTACATGGTTAGTTATCGCGTGAACATGTGGTCTCGCAAGTGCAGCTTTCACACCCTGTGACCACATTCTGCAAGAATATACCTGTGCAAGACAGCAGTCACAGTTGCAACGCAACTTTAAAGATAAAATGTCAACTTGCCAGTTTTCTTTATCTACGCACAAAGCGATGTTATGTTATGTCTGTTATGTCAGCAATGTAAAGTGTCCTTCTCTTAGCCCTAACTCCATAGTGTGTAGATCACTTACCCCATCTCATACTGGCGGCAGCACGCTTCTCTGAAGTCTGTGACTGGAGAGAGTTCTGCATGAATGGGCTGACCATTAAACCAGCGGTTATTGAGATCTATGACTGCCTTCTCAGCATCTTCTTCATATCGAAACTAAAAAATAGCAATTTAAAATGACAATGATGAATGACATGCTCAGTTTGAAATCATTCGACATTCAAAGTTTAAATGAAATGTTTACATACTTTCACATAGACATTTCCAACTAAATGGTCCCCAAGGTTGTCACATACATTCATCTCTTCGACTTCACCATACTTTTCTTCCATTTCAGTGAAGACCTCCTGAGAGGATTACAAATAACACAAGTTAGAGCAGTTAGATAAGTTAATACTGAACAAATGGAATACAATACCTCAAAGAACTCGTCATAGTGCTCTTGCATCTCCATATCAGTAATGGCACCTGATAGTGAAAAAGTATACACTTAATATGAACCTGTGTGGAATGAAGAGAGTAGTTTTTGAGATGATTGAGGCACTTACAGGTCATGCCATCAGCAGATTGCACACTGTTTTGAGGGTTGCGATAAATGTTGAGCAGGGCAATTGTCTGAAAAAAATAACACCTCGTTAATGTCAGAATACTTTTTTACAAGGACGAATGAAACATTTAAAACAAAGAAATGCAATATTACCTGGCTGAATGTAGGCTTATTATGCAATCGAGAGCATCGGTCTCCATGTCGACAGGCACCAATTTTGAAATAAAAAGAGCAGTTCACTCTGTTGATGAAAAAAATGTGTTGACAAATTCTAACAACATGAAGCTACAGAAAGCACCAACAACTTATGTGACTTATGTGACATTAATTAATAAATAACACGTTTTTTTAATTAAAGTTAACGATTATTTTCTTTATAACAGACAGAAGAGGTGGGATACATAACATACCATGAGCGGGTTATTTATGCAGTAATTACACACACATTCGTGTACAAATAAGTGTTTTATTGAAAACCCCCTTTTGTTATTACTCCGTAAATATGTTCCCAAGCCTCTCCTTCAATCAAATTTTGTAAACATCCCATTCATGGGCCTTTCCGATTCCAAGCAGCTACTTTATAAATCAAATGAATGCTCACACAACATTGTAACACAGTGACTGGACAAATGAATGTTATGTTCAGAGATATGAAGGCTTCGAGCTCCCTTCCAACAGCCATTACTAGGCAATGGCTAATGGGTATTAAATAACTAGATTAATGGATTACAAAAAAAATAAATACAATTAAAAATATATTCATTTTAACAATAAAACAACATTTTAAACAAGGATACAAAGTGATGTTTCTGCTCTTTTGAGTTAATTTTACAGTCCCTTTAAGTTTTGAGAAATAATCTCAATCACATCATTTTTATTTATTGATTTAATAGCCTTTATTTAACAAGGTTAAACCCATTGTTACACAGACATTTACAGGCATGTTTTCATTTGTAATGGATTGCCATAATATTATCTGAGTAGTCACAAAATATATCAAGGTTAAAAAAATATATATATTTACTTCTGCCGACAGCCCACCAGAAGTCTATTTCATTACAAATTACAGACAAATAGTATTACTATCATAATTATATCTATTAAAACTCAACTGGCAAGTGTCTTTTGATAAAGATGAGCTACAACGGACAATTAAATACAACGTGCACTTTTGGTAAATATAGGATAAAAACAATGTTCTGGATAACTCACAAGCACGTTTAAATAATCAATTCATTGTCTTGAAAAGGTCAAATGTGGTCGTGGAGTCTTAGTGTATTTCTACTATTAATGCGTTAATTATTTAATAAAGCTAATATTGTATGGACGATACAATAAGCAAATATAAACATTTCAACTGCAGGTCAGGTTACAGTTATTGTTTTTCGAGAACTTAAAGAGTCATTCTCAGATTCTAAAGATAGCGGGCAGCCTTTAGTTAGATCTCCAAGTGTGTGGGAACAAATGCTAGTTTGCTGTTAGCATCGGCACTAGAAGCGAGGGGTGGCCAAACGCAAAATAGACGCAAATTGCTTACAATGGGGTAGAAGTAGGTTGATTCACAAACCAAGTGTGAATTGTATATACATATTTTTAATCAACCAATAACTACTTACTTATCTTTCTCGGTTCCAAAAATGGATGCGAGGTACTCTGCCATCTTGATGCTAACCTATGTTAGCTTAGCACTAGCAGCCTCCTCTATTTCTTCTTTGAGTTTACTGGCGGCCTACAAACCATGAAGAAAATAGTATGTCGCCACCTACTGTATCGGAGGGCTACAGAGTCAGACAGAACTTTATGCCTTTGACAACGTTACAGTCTCTAGATAACAAAGCCCTCCAAATCATCTTGCTATTCGCTTCCTTCTCCAGAAGACCATTAACACTTCCCAGCTCTGTGGCTCCCTCGGACTCTCTCTCCGCGTCGAATCTCCCTCTCCATTAATACATGTTCCACTGTCTCATTTACAACACACACTTCACACTTAAATGTATCAGACTTGATCGTGAAAAGAGTAGAATTTGGACCAGTGTGACCGAGTCTTAGCCTTGTAAAAGCAGTGTCTTCCCTTCTGCAACGGATAGAAGAAACCTTTTTGGACAGATTTTTGAACGTCTTCATTTGGAGTCTTTGTCCCAAATACATTGATAAATGTAAGATTTAGCTTCAGAACACCCAAACAAAACAGCTCAGTGAGCAGCATTATGCGCCGTGGTGGTTTATGTTGCAGCCGACCTGGAGGAGATGCTGCCCAGATAGTGCTGCAAAGCTGCTGTGACGAAATGTAAATCATTTAAACATGTGTTTCTTGTACCGCTCCCTCAGAAATTAATGTTTTTGAACACATTTTGGCCGGTATTGAACCTTTTGCTCTTCCAACTAAATATTCAAATTATAAATGAGACTCTAAGTTGAGTAGTACTTTCTACCAAATACTTACTGGAGTAATATTTTGAAGATGAGGTACTAATTTTATGTTAGATAAAGTATTATAACAGTAATTTGTACAATATTAGGGGGTAGTACTACATCAAAAATAAAAATAAAAAATACTGAGCTTCATGATTTGTGCGAGTGTGTATATTAGTTTAACGGTTCAGATTTTCTTCAAACTGTGCTTTGTTTTTCCTCTCAGAGCATGCAGCGCTGGACGTGGCTCTAAAGATTTGCTTCAGACAAAAAAGTCAGTTACAGTTGAATAAAGCTGCAAAAAGCCTTTGAGTGAGCCACCGTTTTCTCTGTTTCTGTGGAGGGACGCCGCGTTTATAGGTGATGGCAGAAATCGATATCACTCAATGACGTGAATATCTGCTGATACGAAAACTGGGCCATGATTTTACAGATGAGTCTCACTATGGACTTTGAAAAGACTTTCTAAGACGTCTCAGTGACTGCCTCGCCTCCCTCTCCTTCCGGTACAGGACATGGGATGGAAAAATGTATTAATTCCTGACATCCCGTAAATCATGTTCCATACCCATTTTAGTGGGGTCCTCTTGCCCAGGGTCCCACAAAAGTTCTGCCAGCGCTCCTTTCTGGCCTTTTTAATTGTTCTCTTTGACGCAGCTTTCAGCCCCTTGCTCAGTTACGAGGCTTTCAATGGGCCCTTTACGCCGTATTATCTACTCGCACTGCGTCAATACAAGACTGGTTCCACCAAGGGACCAGCTGGTTCCTTTCTTTCTGTTTTTAATTGGAATAGTTTTTCGCTGAATATTTAACCACATCAGTAAAAAACTTGCTCCTCGAAGTCCCCCTGATCACCAGCTTCATCAATCCCAGTAGTTTACCCGATCTGTCTGACAGGAGGCGTACACGTAGGGTAACATCAAAACAAGTCCGGGTGGGAAGAAGAAATGTATTTTCTAAACAACAATTGAGATAATTAATCCATAGTTGAATTGCAAAATAATTTTTTCTATTGTGGCTTGGATCTCTTGTCAAGATGAAAAGGCATGTCTTTGTGAACAGGGATTGGAAATGTTCTGGAGATTTTTCAAACTCACAATGTCTTGATTTTATTTTTTCTATTAAGACAAATTTAGTCTGAATATGGTCGCTT
This sequence comes from Rhinogobius similis, assembly GCA_019453435.1. Taxonomy (NCBI): domain Eukaryota; kingdom Metazoa; phylum Chordata; class Actinopteri; order Gobiiformes; family Gobiidae; genus Rhinogobius; species Rhinogobius similis. The sequence goes on along the minus strand of CM033633.1, from coordinate 23,397,131 downwards.
TGGTCGCTGCGGATTGAACACTCCTTTAGCGTGTGATTACAGTATTCGTGTTGTTAGTGCAATTTCTGTCTCCAACTGTGACCCTTGATATTTAATTCAAGTAGGTCACTGCTGTTCAGCTCCATCAAAAACATCCTAAAGCTGTAAGTTTTCCTTTTCATTCATCATATGTTTACCGCAAAAATACAAATATGCCTCCCACATTTGAAGTTAATACTCATTTGCGTTTAGATGAAAGCCTTGTCCCAGACTAGTTCAGTAACTTTGCATTTGTGGCCAGTAGCTGTCTGATAGATCCGTAAGGTGGTGCTGTTGAGCTTCAAATCACGTTCATTACCAACTTCAGCGGCTCAAAATATACCATAGAATTGAATCTGCTGCTGTATATATTCCTGTTTAAACTTACTCACTCACTCACTTAAAGGAAAAAAATATCCAAAATTTAAAATTAATCATAACTTTGTTCCATCATCAAAAGCAATACTAAGAGTTGCATTTAGCTTCATTCACGCTATTGATGAATCCTGGTTAGAAAATCGCCGTGTGACGTTTTTCATTGTGACATAAAGAATCTACTGCTCTGTTTTTAAGTCCTTAAATCATCAGCAGCCTCATTCTGAGCATTTCTGTGGTCTAATCAGCTAATGTAACTACTGTAACAGCCTGCTCACTGGCCTCTCCAAACGAGCTAATTCAACGTATAGTTCAAAAATCCTTTTAAATGTAAAGTAGATTTTATTTGACTGCTTATGTCAAACACAAAAAAGTAAAATAATACTAAAATTTGATTTGGAAAACACTAAACTGTATCATAGATAGATAGCACATAATTCAGATTGTGTGAAAGTGATAAATGAGCCACTTTTTACCGTTTACTGGTCCAATCTCCTCAGCCAATCAGTGCGTCTCTTCAGTGTGAGGTCATCAGGGTCGAACTTAATGTGTTTTGATTTGGAGATTGACTGTGATTGACTTAATATTCACACACATTTTCCTATTAATTTGATTCATCAGTGCATGTACAGTAGACGTGAAAATGTCAGAAGAGTGTTTTTGAGGTTGTAGTGGTGACTTGAGCAGTGCATTTTGTTAATTATGTGATATTCTCTCAGAAACCTGATTTATACGGTCTATGGTCAAAACAAATATTCAGAGAGTCGTCCTGGCAGCACAGAGCCGACAATGTGAACATGCCGCTGTGGTTGATCATAGCTGCTACTACAATTGATTAAAAAAAACAAAAACAAAACAAAAAACCAAAAAGAAAGAAGAGAAAATCTACTTTAGATCAAAACTAATACCACGATTTACCAATTGCCTGATATCTAAGTTTGAAATTAACAAGAGGATAGTCTAGTCTTATTTTGGGAAAGTGTGCTTTTTCATCAACCTTTCGATTATTTATTTATTTTTTAGATGTTTTGCTGTTGCCTTTTTTCCCACTTTTAGTTTCTGAAGCTAAAGTTGTGTTTTCTTCACAGGCCTGAAGATTATAAAATTAGATTAAGTTGGACTTGTCAACAATACCTTTTTTGTGCTTCTTAAATATTTGAATTTTTAAACAAATCTCCGACATGTTCACGTCAATTACTGTAATGTTTTGTACCAGTTCGCCGTGACGTTTTGTACTTTTTAACTGCACTAAAACAATATGAAAGACAAGGCACTTTTCGATAGAACGTCAAAAAAACAGCCGTTGCCATGGAAATCCACCATGTTTGCAGCTGGTGCGTCAAACATGTTTATGGTTAAACATGACCCAAAACGATAAAAAAAAAAGAAGAAAAAGAAACAAAGAACAAAAAAAGAACCTGATAAACTGCTGGGTCAGTTTATCAATATACTTAGAATACTTTTGAATTTACATTTAGTCTTAAGTATTTAGCATCTTAAAATCTCTTTTGATTTAACGTTGGGCTAACTTTTTAGGCTAACTGGGCTAAAAATCCTGTTACGAGTGATGTCAGGATCCCGAGCCCGACCCTTTAAAAGTTTGTAAACAAAACGGAATGGAAGTAAAAGTGAAGCCAACATAATGTGATTTCACTGAAGAAACTGAGATTAACCTCAGAAGATCACAAAATATGAAAAATTGAGAGATTTTGGAAAATGAAAACCACTCAGACACATGTGAGTGACATCAGAGCTGCTTTAAACACATTTATTATTGTATTTTAAATTATGTTATTAAGTTATGTTGTTCTGATAAATTATTTGCATTTTTCATGAAGGAACAATACAGATTTATGGGTTTTACAGGAAACATACTCACAGAAATGTTGAGCCCACAATCATTTTTTATTTTATCTAGAGATATATTAGATACTAATCCATACATTAGATTCTTTTGAAGCTAAAATACAATTTTAAAGCTAGAAAATTGTATTTTGTCCATCGTTTGTTACAGAAAAGCAAACTAACTGACCTCTCTACCCTGGAAATTCAAATGTGTTGCTTTATTCCAACAAACACTTAAGCCCAGTTGAATTTAGCTCTACTGTGAGCTAATCATTGAAAAATCAGTCAGTGTGTGTTATTTTCATCAGTATAAATTGTGAATTATGTTTTAATAGTATTCTGTTCATATTTTTAACATACCCGTGAGAACTGACAAATAGACTGATAAACTGTAGGTTCATGACAGACAGATTAATAAAATAATCGCAGGTATTTCAGAACATATTTGTACAGATGGAAACCACAGGGTTGGCTGTTTTTAATGGAGAATAAGACATGATATTATATTGTGGAGGAAATTATGGTACTTAAAGAATTGCAGCCATTGTAATTTGCTTTTTTAATTAAGTCCATTTAATAGTCATTTTGATTTGATTATACGATTAATCTTGCAGTCCTATAGTACCTATAGATAGTGATCATTTAAATTTGTCTTGTATCTTGAGCTGTCCTCCTGTTCACTTTGATTGGAACATTTTGACCTTATTTTTGCAGCATTTTCAAAAGACAAGATAGCATATACACCAACAGAAAAGTTACATTACATCCATCCATCCATCCATTTTCTTCCGCTTATCCGGGGCCGGGTCGCGGGGGCAGCAGTCTGAGCAGGGACTCCCAGACTTCCCTCACCCCGGACACTTCCTCCAGCTCCTCCGGGGGGATCCCGAGGCGTTCCCAAGCCAGCTGAGAGACGTAGTCCCTCCAGCGTGTCCTGGGTCTTCCCCGGGGCCGCCTCCCGGTGGGACATGCCCAGAACACCTCCCGAGGGAGGCGTCCAGGAGGCATCCTGAACAGTTGCCCGAGCCACCTCAGCTGGCTCCTCTCGACGTGGAGGAGCAGCGGCTCTACTCCGAGCTCCTCCCGTGTGACTGAGCTCCTCACCCTATCTCTAAGGGAGCGCCCAGCCACCCGGCGGAGGAGGCTCATTTCGACCGCTTGTATCCGCGATCTTGTCCTTTCGGTCATTACCCAAAGCTCATGACCATAGGTGAGGGTAGGAACATAGATTGACCGGTAAATCGAGAGCTTTGTCTTTCGACTCAGCTCTCTCTTCACCACAATGGTCCGATACAGCGCCCGCATCACTGCAGACGCTGCACCGATCCGCCTGTCAATCTCACGCTCCATCCTTCCCTCACTCATGAACAAGACCCCGAGATACTTGAACTGCTCCACTTGAGGCAAGGACTCTCCACCCACCCGGAGAGGGCAAGCCACCTTTTTCCGGTCGAGAACCATGGCCTCGGATTTGGAGGTGCTGATCCTCATCCCAGCCGCTTCACACTCGGCTGCAAACCGTCCCAGTGCATGCTGCAGGTCCTGGTTTGAAGAAGCCATCAGGACGACATCGTCCGCGAACAGCAGAGATGAGATCCTGTGGTCCCCAAACCAGGCGCCCTCCACGCCCTGACTGCGCCTAGAAATTCTGTCCATAAAAACTATGAACAGAACCGGTGACAAAGGGCAGCCCTGGCGGAGTCCAACATGCACTGGGAACAGGTCTGACTTACTGCCGGCGATGCGAACACAGCTCCTGCTCCGGTCATACAGGGACCGGACAGCCCTTAGCAAAGGGCCCCGGACCGCATACTCCCGGAGCACTCCCCACAAGGCGCCCCGGGGCACACGGTCGAATGCCTTCTCCAGATCCACAAAACACATGTGGACTGGTTGGGCAAACTCCCATGAACCCTCGAGCACCCGATGGAGAGTATAGAGCTGGTCCAGTGTTCCGCGACCGGGACGAAAACCACACTGCTCCTCCTGAATCCGAGGTTCGACTATCGGTCGGATTCTCCTCTCCAGTACCTTGGAATAGACCTTACCGGGGAGGCTGAGGAGTGTGATCCCCCTGTGGTTGGAACACACCCTCCGGTCCCCCTTCTTATACAGAGGGACCACCACCCCGGTCTGCCAGTCCAGAGGCACCGTCCCCGACCGCCACGCGATGTTGCAGAGACGTGTCAACCAAGACAGTCCCACAACATCCAGAGACTTAAGATACTCGGGACGGATCTCATCCACCCCCGGAGCCTTGCCACCAAGGAGCTTGCCTACCACCTCAGTGACTTCAGTTACATTACATATCTTTAATAATACTGTTCAGTGAAAACAATCCACAATGAAAGGCAAGAGAAACTTGTTTCTTTAAAAAAAAAAAAAATAACAGAACCTTGTTTCTTATTGTTTTTTATTCCATACATTCCATCCCACCATTTGTGACACTTAACTTAGTTACCTGAAACCATAACCTGATAAGTTACACGTCCTGTGGTTGACTTAAGAAACACATGCAACTTTACACAACATTTCAGAGACCTGCAGAGAGAGGGACAAAAGGCGTATATATTTACATCACTATCACTGAACAGCGCAAACATTTATCAGGCACTTTATTTCCCCATCATAAAACTCTCATCTCACCAAAAGTCTATTTAAGTCCGTTTTCACAGTTTGGCCAGGTGCAGTCACTTATTTGGACAAGAACAAGACCTTATGAATTTTCTTCTGTCGATTGAATGTTTTGTGCAGTTTTCTCACACTTGAAACAAGCCCCTGTCCTCTATTTGAAATTATAGCGTAATGAAATAAACAACTATGACCACAGCACAAGCTATTCTTATGTTATTGCAATGTGTAACCAATATTTCTCTTCCTTGTTGGTGTCTAGTCCTGGACGATCTGGAGGTGACTGAACAACTGTTGAGGTGGGACAAGCGCTTACGTCAGAACTGTCGTTAGTGACTGGAGTTTCAAAGACTTCAGTGCACTTCCCTGATCTTCAGTTTTTGCCAACAACTTTCAGTGATTCAAATACGGATTCTTGTTTGATCCTGATTTCCGTCAAATATTTCCTGAAAAATTTCTTTTTCAGCAGGTTGTCAGATAGATCTTTGAAATTGTTGTGTGGCTCAGTGAAATACAATCCCAAAAGCCTTCACCCCCATGGTTTTGGGACAGGATAGAATGAGAACTTCTCTTTCTCACTTCATAAAAATGCACATTTATTCCAAAAACTGACATTTCATCTTTCCACACAAAGTGTAGCTTTGGTGGTGGTGTACTTCTCCACAATAGCATAACTTAAAGGTAAATTGTATTCCACATTTGCCTGAGGCGTTACTGTGTAAGGACAGTCACTTTTCTATTATGACAATAGGACTTGCACTGCTGCTTTTTTTTTTTTTTTTTTTTTTTTAACATGCTTTTGTTACAAGAAATGTATATTTACAACAGTGGTGTAAGAAGTATTTAAGTTAGTATACTTAAATAAAAGTATACAAGAGAAAAAAGAACACATGTATTTCAGAACATGTTAATACAGATCTAAACTACAGGGTTGGCTGTTTTTTAATGCAGAATAAGACATGATATTATGTTATGTTCTATATAAGTGAATAAAGATTAAAGGATTTCATAATTATTTCAGAACTAAAACTGTCAAATGTAACGATCGTGATAAACAAATTGTTTCAATTTTTGGTCAAAAGAAGCAAATACCAACTTCTGTACTCAAAATCCTTAGCCAGGATGTCGCATTGAACATGCCTTAAAAAGCATCCATTTCAGCCGGTGTCAAAACCATGGTCAAACCATAAGGAAACTTCAGTCTAGTTCAAAAATAGAGTAGAATGTAGCCTAGAGATACTTGCTCTCTGTAGTTAAGCTAAAGTAAAAAGTATGCACTGCAAATTTGACTTAAACAAGTTATTACAAGTTGTAAACAAGTTATTGCTTTGCCTGGAATGTTCCACAGAACACCCAAAATCCAAATTGTTATGAAAATTGTGTTTAAGTGTCAAAAAGGTCATTTATTTTTTGTTTTCCACTGAAACCCATGGATGGTATTGTGTCTCAGGGTTCTTTGGGTCAGTGAAATCAATCTCAGACATCAGGGCTGATTAGTTTGCCAGGCAAGTCCAATTAAAGGAAAAGCCACTTAAGAAGGACGTTCTACCATAAGTAGACCACCATTTTCAAGCAATATGGGAAAGAAAAAGGACCTCTCTAGTGCAGAAAAGCGTGAAAAAGGCATGAAAACCTTAGATATTTCACAAAAATGTAAGTGTGATCAACATACTATTAAGAGATTAGCTGATTCAGAGCACACACAGATTCATGCAGATAAAGACACAATGAGGGAGGTTTCTACCAGATAAATACATCGGATTAAGAGAGCAGCTGCTAAAATGCCATTACAAAGCAGCAAACAGGTATTTGAAGCTGCTGGTTCCTCTGGAGTCCCACCAACATCAAGGTGTGGGATCCTCCAGAGGCTACAGTTATGCATAAACCTTCTATTTGGCCACCCTTAACCAATGCTCACAAGCAGAAACAGCTCCAGTGGCCCAGAAATACATGAAGACTCATTTTCAAACAGTCTTGTTCACTGATAAGTGCCATGCAAACCTTGATGGTCCAGATGAATGGATGGTTAGTGGACGGTCCCCAATCATGTGGAGAGAGCTGGTCGGCCCCTTTAGGGTCCCTGAAGGCGTGAAAATGACCTTTGTTAAGTGTGTGGAGTTTCTGACTGACCACTTTCTTTCATGGTACAAAAATCATCGTCATACTGCAAGGAATACCTCTGCATCATTGGCTGCTCTGGGCATAAAAACAGAGAAACTCATGGTGTGCCCCTTCCTCCCCTGACCTCAACCCTTTTGAGAACCTTGGGAGTTTTGATTGAAATTGATTTCAGTAAATATAACCTACTAATGCTTCTAATTTAACAAATGACCATGTTCAGTTCTTTACAACAATAACATGGTTTGAAACTCTGTTGTGCATAATAATTTGCATTGCATTTTAAGTTTTTTATTAAAAAAAAAAAAAAAAAAAAAAAAAGTTATCATTGGGAGGTTTGTTCAGTAACATTTGAATTGTACTCTAAATGTTGATGACTTGAAAATTATGATGGCTGTCATTTATATTGACTAGTTGGCAAAATCAGAGAAAAATATCATTTGCATAATACTTTGGAACGGAGTGTATGTAATTAAACATATCCCTCTCATTGCTGTCAAGCAGGAGATATAAACAGTACAAGGTACTAGTCAGAGCTGTGGAGAGGCGAGACCGATCACAGTAAGAATGTTTTCAGTGCATTCTTCATTCTTTAGCAATAAAACATCTGTAACTGAATAAATGCTAGATAAGTTTAATGACATACTGTGGAATCCAAATCAAATATAAACCTCTATTATTAAAAAAAATAATAAACCCAGTTAGACAGGAAACATGCATAAAACAATGCATAAAACAATAGAAAAGAATAACAATGAAACTAAGACAGGTAGGTTTTAAACACTAAAAGAGGATGAGAGAAACACTCACGTTGGTACAACTAGCAGTGGGAACACGAAATTGTAACTTCACTTGCAACATAGTCTCCGCCCCTCTGAGCGGGGTAGTTGACCAAAAACTTACAAAGTACGAATCGACTTTCAGTGAATTTGGGCAGTTTCCTTTAGGTAAACCTCATTCTAAGCCATAATTGTTAGAGGGATGGGTATTGGTAAAAGTAGTACACCAAGTGTGCCAGCATATTTATTACAGATAGCTCGATTGGTGCATTTGCCAGCTTCCCGCTATTTTTGTTAGCTTAGTAGCTAGGCTAAGCTAGTCAGCTCTTGTTTATTTCCCCATTGGCTTTAGTGAGAAAAGCGCCCGACCATGCTGAAGTCATCAGACCGCTAGTGATAAGCTAACGCAACAATAATTGACGACTTATATCACGCATATTGTTTTAAATGTGCATCGTGGAGAAAACTACACGTTTTGTATTTCCGTGTTTAAGGTAAATAACAGCAAAAGCAATATCCAAAAGTCCAACTCGCTTCAGTGAAGAGACCGCTGCCGCTGCGCCCACTCGCCGCTCTTCGTTCATCACAGTACGTATTCATTAAGAGGATAAATACTGCGGCCATGTCCATACTTAATGTGGAAGGTTTCTGTATATTGTTATTGTTGCTGATTTATGTTATATCGATGGTGTAGTCGCCACAAGCTCGTCTCTGTAGTTGCATTTCTCGTCTCGGAAGTCTCACCGCGTTGTAAACCTTAGCCAGGATTTCCGGCTCCTTTCCATTTGCCCTATGCTGTTTTGTTTCCGTTTATTCTATTTCCGTTTCAAAAGTTTTCCACAAGTAGTGTTTAAGTGCATTCTAGACTAAATGGGTCGGATTTATGAATAGCAACTTGCTTATTATTTAGTAAAAGCCTTCTCTTCCAGTCGAAGACTCGCGCTTATGCAATGCGGAGCCTCGCCCCGCTGTGGCGGCTCATTTAGCTAACATCAGCGTTAATGTTTGTTCCATGTTTAACCCCCCCCCACAGCAATCATTTGAACACGCACCCAAATAAAATTAAATCAATTTCAGGATCGCTTGGAACACTTTGACAAGGCTTGTTTAGGTTTGGAATGGCCTAGAAGCTGGCCTCAGCCCGCCGAGCCTCGTTGTCGAGTTGGCTAACATTAGCTTTAAAGCAGTGTGTGGACTCGCCTTTTTCCACCAATGACGAGTCGAGGCTCAGAGGCCTAAACTTAGTGATTCCCAACCTAGGGACCAGGACCCAGACTTGGGTCCCCAAAGGTTCTCAGGAGGTCTCCAATGGTTTTTAAAAAGTCGTCGAAACTAGACCTCTTGAAGGGATGGTCTGTGCATTAAGATTTAAGTATTTTACTACTGCACTATATTATTTCAATTTACCATAAACCAATTTAGTTTTTCAAGATAGTAGCTTGTGAGGAGGGTGAAGGGCAGGGGTTGTCAAAGAGATAAAGGTTGGGAACCACATGGGACAAAGATCACAGTCAAGAAAAAAAAACAAAAAGTAATGTGAAACTTTTTTGTATTTTGTGTCCTTTGGGTTTATGAGGATGGATGTAACACACACACAAAAAAGTTGTGTTATTTTATTATTATTGTTGTTATTATTATTATTTTTATTTTATTTTATTTTTACAAAAAATACTTCTCATTTTTTATATATTTTTTATGTATGTATATTATAGCACCTCATTGTGTTCCTTGTTTTCTTGCAACTTTTCTTGCACAGCTTGGTTTCAAACAAAATGTCTAAAGGTGAACCAGAAGAGATGATCGAGATCGAGATTGATGGACAGGATAAACAAACATGCCTTGAAGAAGGGTAAATATTCTTAATTTTATAATTATAAAAATTATTGAATTCAGCATTTAATTGTGCCAATATTTTGTCTTTCATTTGTAGCGTGGAAGAGCAAACTATCACTGCATCAGATTTAGTACAACAAGATATTGATATTAATGAGCCTATTGGTAACCTGAAGAAGCTTTTAGAGCCTCGTGTCCAGATTTCTCTTGATGCATTTGAAATCTGTTTGCAGGATATTCAGGTAAACATTGTAGAACATGTAAAACTCCATCGGCCTAATGAATTTTAAACAGTGATGTTTTTGTTCTATTATAGCTGCATCCTGATCACAGCCTGTTTGATCAAGGAGTCAAAACAGATGGTACAGTGCAGCTGAGTCTTCAGATTATAGCTAAACCAGGTAATGACCTAAATATAAGACTTGATTTTACAATTACAAAATTACAAAAGTAGACCTCATGTTTTGTCATTCTAAGGGGAGGAAAAACTGAACATTTTGGAGATTGTGAAGCCTGTAGAAACAGTAGAAGTAGTGATAGACCCTGATGCATCAGGGGAGGAGGGTACTTTGGTGGAGGAAGGACAGCTCATTGCTGTAGAGCGTTCTGCTCTCTCTGATGAGACTTCAGAACAGGTGACTCGCTGGGCTGCAGCGCTTGAAGGCTACCGTAAAGAACAGGTTCGCCTTGGTATACCATATGGTAAGAAGTCAATCTAAATATGAGTATTACTAGCAATGTACTTTGATGTATTTTAAGACTATTGGTTTGTATAGATCCTGTCCTATGGACAGCAGACCAGGTGATCCACTGGGCTGTGTGGGTAATGAAGGAGTTTAACATTGATGAGATGGAGATCGGCAGCATCCACATTCCAGGTCGGGAGCTCTGTGCTTTCAGCCAAGAAGAGTTCCTCCAGAAAGTGCCCAATGGAGAGATCCTATGGAGTCACCTCGAGCTCCTACGAAAATGTAAGCTTTAAAATGCCATACTGGATGTCCTTTGCTTCATTATATTAATACACATTGATGATTGATTGTTTGATTGATTGTAGATGTCCTGGCCAGTCAAGACCAAACTGGTGATGCTACAGTCACAATTGATCAACGTAAGTTTGTTTTTATTGCCTCTCTTATTGTATTACATTTTCTATTGTATTAAGTTTACTTTATGCTCAATGTTCCATTCCTTAGCTGTCCAAATAATTCCAGCTCAAGTAAGCACCCCGACTACAATTAAGGTGTTAAAGCAAAGCCGTGGCCCAAGAACACCTCGTATTTCTGGAGAAGAACGCAGCTCTCCCGGCAATCGCACAGGTACAATACTTAAAACATTTTGCATGCATCTACTTCATTCACCAAATGCGCACACAACACATCCCATATCGTGTAAAATGAAACCACTGTTGCCATACCTGCTTGCCAACGCCCAATCCCGTCACACCTCGGAAGCTAGGCAGGTCAGGGCCTGGCCAGTACTTGGATGGGAGACACTGGAACACCAGGTGCCATAGTGGAATGACTGGAGGAGGAAATTTGTTGTGTCCTTAGGCAAGACACTTTACCCACATTGCCTAGTATGAGAGTGGTGTGTGTGTGTGTGTGTGTGAATGGTTGGTGGTGGTCGGAGGGGCCGAAGGCGCACACCGGCGTTCTCGCTTCAGTCAGTCTGGCCCAGGGCAGCTGTGGCTACAATAGTAGCTTACCACCATCGAGTGTGGAGTGAAAGAATAATGCAATGTGAAGTGTCTTTGAGTGTCCAGAAAAGTGTATAATTGTTATAATTGTTTCCATCATTTTATTGTACTGCAGGTAACAATGGTCAGATTCAATTGTGGCAGTTTTTGCTGGAGTTGCTGACAGATAAAGATGCCAGAGACTGCATCTCTTGGGTCGGGGATGAAGGAGAATTCAAACTGAACCAGCCTGAGCTTGTGGCACAGAAATGGGGACAGCGCAAGAACAAGCCCACCATGAACTATGAAAAGCTGAGCCGAGCGCTGAGGTTCGTTGTTCTTTATTGAAATATTTTATTAATGTTAATGTTAATGTTAATTAATGTTTTAAATGATATCTCATGTGACAATGGGAATTTAACACCACATGACTCCTTTGTCTGTCATCTAGGTATTATTATGATGGCGATATGATCAGCAAGGTGCAGGGAAAGCGCTTTGTGTACAAGTTTGTGTGTGACCTAAGGACTCTAATTGGCTACAGTGCAGCTGAGCTCAACAACCTTGTGACAGAGTGCGAACAGAAGAAACTTGCACGGATGCAAATGCATGGGATGGCTCAGCCTTTAACTACAGTCACCTTGGCCACAACGACACTGGAAAAGGACAGCTAAAACAGGCCACAGTTCAATGCGCAGCAACATCCAAATAATGACTGAAAATGTACTTTTATATTTTTGACCACAGACATGCAAAGTCAACTTGTGGTCAGAGTGGATCAAGAGGCTCTTGTAAATAAAATTAGCCAGATTTTTTTTTAGCTTTTCTGTGATGCTAATCAGCGAATGATAGATCAGTTTGTGACGGTCTCTGTGTGCATGTGGCTTGATGCCTGAACGTATGAATGAGAGAAGCTTTATCATGGACGTGCCGCCTGAAGGTTTTTTTTTATTTAAATTACTGTATATACTGGTACTCAATGTTTTTGATAGCCACAACAGCAAGTGTATTTTCATATTTTCCATTTACAGAGGACCTGTTTTGTATTTTATTTAGGTAATGTTCCCAAAATTGTTGGACTTTTTGTCAATTGAGGGAATAAAGTAGAGAGCCTTAATAGATCTTTTCTTAAAGTGATTAATTTCCTGTATTAAGCATCAGTTATTAATGAGGCCAATATTTATGTATGTTACAAAAATTATTCATGGGGTATTGAGTGTAGAAAGTTTTTTTATTACATGGAGCAAATGGTTTGGAGAACAAGCTTTCAGGGGACAAGTGACAGCATTTGTACAAATCTCAACATTCAATTGATAATAAACTTTAGTGCCTTTACACGTATAGATAAAGTGTGTAGAGGTGATATGTGTTGTATTTCTTCAATGCAATATGCATGTAACATTCATGTTTACAAAAATGGCCTATGATTAGTACAGTTTAATGTGTATGATAAGAAAACCAGCTTAAAACTAAAAACAAGTGCTGTACTGTACAATATTGCTGACAGGTTAAGACAAAATGACAAGCACACATGAACAAAATGACAAGAACAGTTGTTTAAGCAACAATCCAAATATTTACAGTCAGAAAACAACATAATGAATAAAGTGGAATGATATATATTCTAATATTCCACGCTTTTTAGTCCTCTCTCGCCAACTGACCACATCTGAGGAAAATGGCATAAGGGACAGCGTAAAGGCAATTATAATCCAAAATAACAGTGCATAGAATGCAAGAGTAACACAATCATCTTCATCGGATACGATTACACTTCATATATTACACAAAGAGCAATTGCTCATGCAGCTAAAACAGCGTGAAGCATGGAAATAGATTGAAGAGCCAAGAATCATTTAAAGCAAATCAGTGACAACAAACTCTAAATACTCTTCTTCATATCACATCTCACAAAGAAGACACAGAAAATGTACAATCCTGCTAATATAATATCTAGTAAAAGGACTCTTGTGGTCCAGGGCGCAAAGTATACTTGATCTGTCTGATTTTTCCATGCATTACATATACTAACAGCTAATCTCTGTCTTCATATATTAACAATAAAATCAATAAAAAACAAGCATTCATTATTTTATTCCATTACATACTTTGTTCACATATATTTTTGTTTTGTTGTTTTACTTTTTTGAAAAAAAATAATTCTCAAAAATTCCTCATATTAAAGGTGCTTGAAGAGCACCTCCGCCCAATACCCAAGAGCAATGCTTTTGGCAAACAAAAAGTAGGAGTTGGAAGGAACACTAAACTCAACAGCAAGACCAGATAGGATTTTGGTACCTGCAGTATGAATAAATAATTTAAATATGTTTATTAAATATGTGTATTTTATTTAGGTACAATATGAAATGTTTATTGTGATTAGCTGAGGGGCACAGGTCAAATGTGTCTCATCAACTACTATCCAGTAATGCATGCTGATTTGTATTTACAAGCTTCGAGGATCGAAGGGCTTTGTTTCATGTCTATTTCCTGTTTCCTCCAAATTACAAGTTCAAATTTTCAATTTAAAACATTAACCATTTTCATTATCCAAGCAACTATTGAAAATGCCAGGGCAAGGAAAAGAGTGGAACATACCCCTAAGGTTGGAAAGTTTGTGATGAAAGAAACTGGTCTTTTAGCTGTGCATTTGCTCAAAAAATTTGTAGGTTGGATTTTCATAGCCATTTTGTTGCATCTTGGCAAGGTGACGGTCCTCTGGAGTAACCGCTGCATCCACCTGCAAGGAAAAGTTGAATTATTGAAATTGCTTAGATCAAACCCATAGGATTGTTATTACAAAAAGACTTGTGCATCTTTAGTTTGACAGTGTTGACTTGATGTAGTGACTGAGATTGCTGTGTGGTCGCTCTGGTGCTCTGAGTTTTAAGTTTTCCTCATAGTCATGGAGAATAAAAAAACATATTTAAAACAATATGTATATTTTATATTGTTAATCACTGGTGCAAAGAGAGTAGTAAGTTATTGTTACTTTAGTATATAGATAAGTATTTTATGTAATAATGGAGACATGTAGAACATTTTAGAGAAGCAATTTTGAGCTGTACTGTACTGTTACTGTAACGTTAACAAGATTAAGGCAAAGACCTGCAGCAGTTTACTCTGAAAGAAAAAACATACTTTATACAGTGCTTTTTAACTAGCCCCCTTAGGGCAACAGAGCATACCACCTATTTCCTACTGCATCAGCTGTTGCATTATATTTTAATGAGCAGTCACGTCTGCAAGACCGCCATGGTCAAAACGTGTTACCGTCCCTGTCCACAATTACAGGATTACAGTAAAGGAGTTTTAATTGATCAGTGTTGCTTGGATTTCTGCCTATTTTACAGCTTTCTACTAGACAATTCTCCATAAATCCCCCTACAAGACTAAACTTTGAGCTAAAGACCTCACAAGCCAAACCAAGGCCGAACAGGACAAAGAATTTGTGTGCAATTAGACATTTTTAGCTTCTCTGCTCATGCAACATGATAACTTTAGACACGAATAATGTACACACAAGTCGTATTACACTGGCACAAGTCGTATTAATAGATGCACAAAACATTTTGCAATATTTATACAATGGTGGAGACTAAATGTATTACCTCAATTACACCATGGTGGATAGAAGTATATTGTTTCTTTCGCAGCATCACCAAAGTGATAACTATAATGGTTGCTATAACAACTCCTCCGACCATCAAGCCAATGATGGCTCCCTTGTTGGAACCCACATCCTCAGCAAAAAATACCTAAAAATAAAAAATAGTTAAAAACCTGCCCCCATATAAAAATAAACTGCCTTTCTTTTTACCAGTTTTTGGTGAACTTCATAACCAGCACTTCTTTCTTCAGTGTCAAGCCGCACTTCGGGCATTTCTTCTGGCTTCAAGGCAGATACTAAAGCGAAAATAAGATAAGATATAATAAGATATGTAAGGTAATAATATATATATATTAGTATAAGTCTATAATTCACATTTCACAGAAGTACTGATAAAACAGACGGAAAAATTCAAATGTTTATCAGACAGAGTCACCTGGTCGTGTGGGTAGTCCTCTGTCTGGAACAGGACGGGCATCAACAGGCTCAACTACAGAGAAAAGAGAACGTGTAGTAACACTTTTTCTTTCTTCCATATGTCAGCGACACCACCAGACAAAACAAGGTACTACCGTGGTTTTCTGTGTTGGGCTGATTGAAACTTTCAGGATGAATAAACCCAAGTCCGTCCAGGCCTGGATCCATAGGTGCAGAACTGTAAGCCTGGTCGGGCATAAGTGCGTCATTGCCATAACTGATCCTGCCATCCACCTGGAAAATAGTATAATTTCTTTGTTGAACACACATTGAACTGGTTCCCTCGTGTAGAAACGATGGAGAACGTCAGTCTCCAGGCATCTTTCCCCAAAGACATCCTGCCCAATTCAGTATAAAGTGTGAATAATCCTAAAAACATTATGCTTTTGTTCTCTAAATCTGGATTTGAGAGCTGTGTCAGTGCTGGTGGGTCCCGCAGCAACATCTGGGTCAACCTCTGTCCTCTCCTCTCATGCATAGCCTTTTTATTGTCACCTCAGGTTGTTCATCCATCAGTTCCTTTGGACAGAGTTAATCCAGGCAGCTTTTTCTTTTGGGTTTATTGATATAATAATTCATAATTGTGTCTGTCTCTGCCTTTGTCCATTCTACATTTATCAAGGTAAACAATTCTTACTTTTTAATTGTAAGTGCATTTAATAGTAAACAAATTGAGTACTATGAGTACTTTACAGTGGGGCAGCAATGGCAAAGAGCAGTGGTTCTAACGGGGCTCTACAGCCTTTGTCTGCTCAGAGAGTCACGTCATCAAAAACATAATTTCTGCAAATTAAATAGTAGAAATCACACTCATATGATTGATAGAAAAAGTTTCAAAGGTAGTCGTGTTTTTATATCTTGGCTTTAAAAACATTGTCCAGATGACTTTCTACGGTGGGCTACTTGTGAACAAATGAAGGATCACACCGAGTCACCAAAATAAATGTTTGTGTGAATACATTTCACTATGTCTTGTATTTGTGGAGGCCACAGTTGTGGACGGGAGGAAGGGGCTCGGCAGAGCTCCAGAGTGAATGTGATGTTTGAGTGAGTGTTAGTGGTGGTCAGAGAGCCCGATGGCACAGATTGGCAGCCTTGCCTCTGTTAGTCTGCCCCAGGGCAGCTATGGCTCAATAGTATTATCACCGCCAGGTGTGGAGTGAATGAATAACACACTGTAAAGCACTTTGGGTGTCTTGAAACCATTATATAAAACCAAAGCATTTTTATTGTTATTACTTCCTCCTTGTATTTTTCTATTTATGAAGCTGATTACAGTTTATACAGAACAGGCTGTGTGTGCCTACAGTGAGTGGGTGTGACTCGACTCACCCGCCCATCGTTCTGCAAGGAAGAGACTTGCTGAGACAGCTCCACCTGAACCCGATGCACTAAAACCGCTGAAAGAGACGAGAGGAAAAGGAGAGAGTAGGCCAGGGGCGATAACACATTAAAGTTGAAAGGTTTGTATTAGATTTAAAAGAATATTATATATTTATGTATTGTCCATTGTGTCTTTGTGAGATGCATATATAGTGCAGTATACGGTTTACTGAAAAGCTTTACTGCAGTGCACTGTACTGTTCAATGACACCAGTGTTCGACATAATTAGGAAAAAATATTTCAGTGAGAAAACATTGCTGAGTAGGAATGGGGTCTGGGTATAAAAGAAAGCAAAATGTGTGGTGTCTCTTGTTTATGAATGAGATGGTATTTTCAAACATTTAAATAAATAAAACTTACAAACTTGGTTATGGATCTCATTTGCAACATTAGGTACTTTGTAGAGCAAGCCCAAAGATTGATTCATTCTTTCCTCAATCACATGAAGGTGGGTCAAAACCTAAGAGATATAAAAACAACATTATGAACCGGTTACTAAACAAAGCTTTTATTTTAGAACTCTTAATTGTAATCAAACATTTTTACCTGGGGTCGAATCTGGGCCGCCTTTTTGGGATCAACTGTGCAAACATGCTCGTAATGTTTCAAAGTGTGTTGCCTGTCTTTCTGCTCAGCACGGATGTACTTCTTTAACAAGCTCAAGATTTGCCGTGGCTGGAGGAGACAGCATTGTTACATTGTCACATTATGTCTATCTTACTCTGCCTATTTATACGTTTCAGAGGGAATCATGCAACATTTGTTGGACAACAAATTTCTATGGCAATGCTTGGAGGGCAAAGCTCGCTTGAGGTCAGACAGAACTGACTTTGAAACTATGGTGACTGAGCTGATTTGTGCAGTTAGGCCAGTCCTTCAAATATAACAAAGTCACAGCTAGTATTGGCCAACTGTGATTTTTCGTTTACTTGCACTATCTTTTCCTACCTTTTACACCTAACAACAACTGACGCTCATAATGTGTTGCCACGGTAACTGTGCCATCAGTCATGTGACTGAAGACTATCGATACCACACATGTAGAGTTTAAGTATGTACCCGTGAAGGGGAGGCCTGGAGAGCACTGAGGTAATTTTCCAGAGCGAGGCGTCGACGGCTGTTGAGCAGAGCTTCCACTCGAGCCATGTGTGTTTCCACCAGCTGCTGCCTCTCTCCTGCAGCCTCCTGCTCCAGAGCCTCCACCTTCTCCTGAAAGTGCTGCAAAGGCACAAATGTCCAATGTTGAACATGAACATGTGATCAGTGGTGACATAAAGGAATGTGCAAAGACTGGTAATACCTGTATGACAGCCTTTTTGTCTGCACGAGGAAGGTTCTTTGCTTGTCTCTCAGCTTCTTCCCATTCCCTCATCACCTAAACAAGAGAAGAGGATTCAAAATGCAATACAGAAATGTATTACGCTGCATATGTATTTATTGTTTGCAGCAGAGTAGATACCTGGGACATTTTTTCCCGATGTTTGGCTTCCAGACTTTCCTTGGCCTTCTGGAAATCATTGTGCTCATTGTCTTCCCCAGGAGCTTCAAGATAACGATCAACAGCATCTGGGGGGCTGGGAGCCATTGTTGGCACTAGAAATACAAATAAACATATAAGGGCAAAAAAAGGAGTAAAGGTTAATTAAATAAAGTCAACAGAGACAAAACAGGACATCCCTGTTGAAAAGACAGTTTTTTTTATCAACATACAACACAAGTTATAACAAAACATTAGAAAAAGACTAGATGTAATTAGTTCCCAGAGATGTCCGCATGTCCATCTTTGTTTAGTGTGGGTGCCTGGAGATAAGATAAAATGTGCAGAGTCAAGATTTGGGCAGGTGCAGCACCAAGAAGGTGGGGCCCAACTGTGAGCAAGCACAAGCAAAACAAACCTACCAGCTTTTAACAAGGCCATACTATCTTTACATAAACACACACTAATGAGCAATAGGTCATTTGATACAAGGTTGCTGACAGATCAGAGCTGCTGAACACTTTACATGTCATGCAGAAAATTAAATGAAAAGACAATGAAATTCATGCAGAAACACACAGTTAGGGCCTGTATTGACTTTTTCCATTTTTATCAAAAGAGAATTTCAAACTATAGTATCAAAATAGCATCAACATCGTAACTGGTCCTATATATATATATATATATATATATATATATATATATATATATATATATATATATATATATATATATATATATATATATATATATATGTATATATATATATATATATATATATATATATATATATATATATATATATATATATATATATATATATAATACTTTATTTAAGGTGTTTAGTAATAAAACTAATACATACATTTGGAGCACTTTGAGTGCCATGTTTAATACATTCATTAACAAATGCTTTTTTTAAGGTGATTTGATAAACACATTAACAAACACCTTTATTAAATTAGTTTTTAAATCACAACATAATGAACTGATTAAAAAAAGCAACAAAAACACAATTTATTAAATAGATTGGTAGAAACTTAACTTTATTCATTTAAAAATCCTTTTATGAAATTTGTCAACTTGTATTACCTTCTCTCTCCAAATAGCTTTTCCATGGCTCTACCGGCCCTCCTCGCGAAAGTGAAGCAAACAAATAAATCAAAGAACAGTAAGGAGCTCTCTGATTGATTGAGAGGTTGCCCTAACCAATCAGAGAGTTCCATACTTCACTTGTATTATTTACTTTACATTACCCAGGAGGGCCAGGGGTGGCATGGAATATCAAAACAGAGAAAGTAATACAAAAAAGGTTTGCAAAAGGTTCTCCTAAAAGGATTTGTACATGCATTAAGTAATTGTTATACTTAATCTTTTTTTAAAACTCTTTTACGAAAAGTATATATTAAATGATTTATTAAATGTTTTAATACAAAGTTTTGTGAAAAGATTTTTGTTTAAAAAATCAAACTTTAATAATAGCATTTACCAGTTCCTTTAGAAATCTTTTTTTCTTAAGCACAGTAAAAGAATTTGTTAAGTTATGTATAAATTCATCTATTAGAGGTCACCCATGGTTCGATAATAATAGTTTACCTCTAGGCAAGCCTAGTACCATTAAGCATTGAGTTGTGGGCAAGAACACTCAAGTTTTAAATGCAAAACAATACAGAATGACTCTCAAACAATGAGAAGAACACTATTCTTTACATATTTTGAACCTTTGAACCTCCATATTAAGGCTCTTAGCTTTTTTCATAGTTTATGCCTATTGCTCTCCAACAAAAATCTATTCACTTGGAAATAGGGACCTTGCAAATTAAGTTTGTTTTCCAACCATATGCCAAGGTGACCCAAAGCATGATACGTCCACTTTACTAAAATACTTACTGAATAATATGAAATTGCCAAAGAAACTCTTTGAGGGTTAGAAGTTAGAAGTGGACAGAGCAGAGTGAAAGAGAGGGATGGTTTGAACAGCCCAAGGATAATGTTGCTATAGATACTGGATATGACAACTCCAGGTCCTTGACTTACACGAACTGCTGCAAACAGCAAGGCAGTACTCCTCTGAGCCAAAGTTATTCCTGTTGCCCCCACATCCCCCAAACAAGAAAGAAGCACACTGGCCCTTCTCAGGCTCGAAGTACCAGCGCTCCAGCATGTCGTCACATGGGCCTGAGTCAGCTCGTGCCCAACAAACAGCTGTGATGTGTACACACGCAGCAAAATGTGAAACATTAAAATAAAGGAAAACCAAGTCTGATTACTAAGACATAAAAATAAACAATAAACAGGCAAACATTTGCAGTCGTATTCAGACTTACCTCTAACAACTTCCTCGACTGATTCAGTGGTTGTGGTGGTTGTGGTTGTCATGGCGATGTTAATATTGGGCCCATCGCTGTAACGATCATCAGTAACCTCCTCTTCATCCTCCATGTTGTCCTCTTCATCGATAAAATCCTCATTAGCATCTCTGTCATAGGCCTCTTCGTCCTCATCTTCATCATCTTCTGCTGCAGCAGGCTCGACATCAGCAGGACGAGTCTCACTACAGAAACAATTCACAAAAATCAACAACTATCTTCAAGTTATAGAACTAAATCCATGCCAACAACTTATCATACCCATTGTCAGAGTATTCGGTCTCAGGTCCTCCCCACCAGACGTCTGACTCCTCCCCTTCAGCTTCAGCGTTGTCAGGCTGAGGGTCCGCCTCTGCCGGGCAGCATACAAACTCCACCCCGCGGAAACGGTCAATGCCACACGGCAACAGCATCCCAAAGTCATTGAGGTACATGGAGCGGTCTCCACAAGACTAGATTTAAAACACATAGATCATAATGTTTGAGTGTATAGTATCTGTGTTATTAAGTATAAAAGGCCTATCTAAATAACACATTTTGAAGTGCAATATATGAGTTCTGAAATACAAATTTGACCATTTTATACCACTGATAAAATGACCCTGAAGAAAAAAATACATTTGTAATTAGTTTGATTCTACAATGAGTCATAGATGTTACTTTTACAACTTTTTTTAAATGTACTACAAAAACAAATTCTTTCCTTTCAACAGCACTGATGTAAAATAAAGTTGAAGCTGATTGTGAGTCAATAAAATACTGTGCAATTTTATAAGCAATAAATCTGAAGAGAATCTGAGAATAAATGTCTGACAGTTGTGTATTTTCTCTCTTCACCTCTTTGGCCACAGTGTGCCAGTGCAGGTGGCTCTCGCACTGATCCATGCGTTCCTGATGAAGGAACTTGCACTTGTCAGGAACAAGCAGGGCATCGCTTACAAACTCACCAACTGAAACAACATATTAGCACATTTCAGGCCCTTTAGTGAAAGATGTATAAATATGAATACATTTATTTTCACCTTTCTACCTCCAGTGGCCAGTCAAAGCACTTTACATCAAGGATCCAGTTAATATAAGGTATTAAACTATAAACTAGAAGGCTTTAAAAAAGAAAACAGCATACCCAGGCAGCGGTATGGCACTACAATGTGGCTGTGACTGCGGCATTGTTTGCGGCCTTTCTTGCACCAGTTCTGAATGCTGATGGGCTGGTTGGCCTCCACCACATTTGTTATTTGCAACTCTGGGTATACCTAGAAAAAAATAAAAAATAAAAAATAAAAATCAACCATAAAATATAAATAAAAATTACACACACACACACACACACACACACACACACACACACACACACACACACACACACACACACACACACACACACACACACACACACACACATATATAAAAGTTTAATACAATGTGATATCTGTAACACAAGTTGCATATTCTGACATATAGGATTGAAACTCTGAAGAATGTCCTGCTGCCATTGTTAAAAAAAAGTTAAAAACAACCTCTCTCTAAAAGCCACAGTAAATTGTGCATTGCAGCAAAACGTGAACAAGAAGTTATCTTTTGTACCTCTTGACAGTACTGCAGGATGCCCTCCTTTGTACCAATGCAGCTCTTTGTGCCTGAAGGATCAGGCTCCCATTTGCCACTCTGAACGTTGATGTGCATGTTGAGCTTTCCACAAAACATAGCCACCTGAGGCTCAGTGAGTAAACCCACTGAATCATCATTGGGGACCTGGACAAAGAGAATCACATATGTTTTTAACTACAAAATAACTGAAAGACCTACAATACAATTGTCTAACAATATTAACTTATTAGGATAATATGATATTTGACTCAACATAAAGTCTTCAGTGCGATTTATTTCAGACATTGGAAACACTTTCAGACTGTTACCTATCCGCTCCACAGCAAACCCATAAAAACGAGGGCACAAGGCTCCATTGAATTGGTGTGAGGTATAAGGGTTGAAATGTGTCTATTGTGTGTAGTCAGCTGTTTATTTAATTCAATTTAACTTAAAGCGGCACAGATTTCTAGTGTTGGGCACACCATTGACCACTCCTGACAAATGAGGGACTACATCGACTCATATCCATGGGAAAAGAAAGTTAAAGCCAAACTTGGGAACATTCTCTGCCAAACTGTGGTCCATGGAGACAAGCAGGTGGCTATATCCTACCAACCAAGTCAGGTCTGTGGAAAGTCGAGCCTGCTTACACAAAGAATGCAAAGGTTTAAGTGCAATAAATCAGCTATAGTGAAATAAATGCCTCTATATGAGTATTTTTTTAATGTCACGCAGCAGGATTTTATTGTAAATATACGCTGTAGTAAACACAAACTGAAAGGTTTAATTGGGCAAATCAATTTCCTGTTATGTTATTGACAGGTGTTAAATATATTCTTCTTCTGAAACCACCACGTTTAGTATCATTAGGCTCAAATGGACAAGAGACAGAAACCATGGTTCAAAAAGGAAAATTATGTCAAACAGGGAACTGACAGACATGTTTTTGTAACTGGACTCTAACCGTGTCTGGTGTTTCCTTTCATTTCATTAATGCAGATTATCCTCACACATTTAGAAATGCGTTATAGACACAATTACTATTTCAGACAACGTTTCAGACAAATTCTTTCTTAGAAGTGGCCTCCAGATTGTGCTTTGTTTTTCTCTTTAGTCCAGCGCTGCAACAGACCACAAGCGCCATCTTGCCTGATCTGTCTGCACCGTTTTCCCTTCTCCTCAGCAGCTTTCCTATTGCCGCCCTACAACTGCGGCGCAGGACCTTTACAGTCTATACACTGGTCACACTCGTAAATTATGGTAAACATTGCATGAAACATGCTTAACATCTCTGTGGTGTCTGCGTGCATAAGAGCGACGTTTTTTCCCTGCTAACGTTGATGTGATTAGTGAAAATGGGCCATAATGTGGCGCTGTTCTCGCTGATCCGTTGCCATGCCAATGTATATATCCAGAGCTAGCAGGCTAAACATGTAGCCATCATCGTGTTAGCCAGAGTGCTGAGCTCTGTCAAACGACCATTTAATTTGTAGAAAAGTGCATTAGTAGCTTTATAATACACCAGCAAAGCACATCAAATAGGCCCACAAACATTAGAGACAACAAAGTGGTAAATGGCACACTGTCAATCGCTGACATCTAACTAACGGTAACGGTTAGGCCAAGGGGCTTTGCTGACGCCACGGATTTTATCATTGTGGCCATATTCTGCTAATAAAAACAAAGTCATTTTTCCGAAATGTAGCCTACTGTTGTAAATGTAGAACATGTGATATTGAAATGAACGAAATAGCTATAGTTTTCCAGTCAGACCTTACCTTACCTCCTAATAATGTGGTGTTTGTAATACCAGATTTGTTACAACTAACTCAACGCTAGCTAGATGTATTTTGTTAACACCGGTGTATCTGGCAGTTACCTGAAAACCGGTGCAATGTAACTTATGTCTCTGATGCAATGTCTGTCATCAAATTAAGAAGCCAAAACGAGGCGTGTGATGACAGTTTTTCGCCTGAGATTTCTCTGGTAGACTCACCTCAGTTGAAAGCGTCAAGGTCGCCAGCAGTAACACCAGGGACGCCGTGTACTCCTCCATTCCGCTCTCCGAGTGTCCGCAACAATCGGTCCAATGTGTTCTGTGGTGGTGTAAAAATGCAAATTACAAAGGTAAAGCGTCGACACTGGGAGAAATCCTCGTCACGATCCTCACTGATCCCTCCCTGTTAGCTCCTGATGATGACGGTGTGAGGCTGAGTTGGATCGTGGGGGCGGAGAGAACCGACTGCCTGACAGACAAAACGCTTCATGTATGACACTGTGGCAGTCTCAGTTTTGTGAGACTTTAGATTATTTAAAGAATAATTTTATTATGATGTAATATTTAGGTTTGGAGAATAAAGGCTCTTGGATATTTAGTTACTTCGCCTGATTCAGTCCCTAAGTGCACCTCAACACCTGACATGTGCACCTGGAGACCCATGACACATAAACTGACCTACATTAATCATTTTTTCATAGAGATGAATGTTGAAGTTGAAGTCAACAGAAATCTGACCCTGTTACTGATGAGGGAAAAGGTTTAGGCAGGGTCAGAGTTAGATCCTTGTTGTCCACCTTGCTGAAATCCATATTTCAGATTGATGAAATTAGGGCTGTGGCCATAACAATTAACTAGCCTATTTAAAAGAAAATAGTCTATCTGTTGAATGGGAAATGTTTAGATTAATAGAAATGTGACACCCATAGGCATGCAGAAAATATTCCAGTTGAAAGAAGTACAACTGAACATTTGTACACATGCCAAATCACACATGAGAGGAGTCCCATAATGAAAGCATTGGACAAGCCACATTTAGTTTAAGAAAACTTACTGATACCTTCTACTTAACATGAAAGTTCACCCTGATAGCAAGAACATTTGGGTTCATATGGCACCTTTGGTTGAGATGTGATATGGAAAAACAGAAGTGAGCCACACACTGCCCACATACAGCCTGCTAGAGCTTTTAAACTGGAAGGAAACGATCTGGCCCTGGTGGCACAAATAACAATTGGGCCAGATATGGTACAGGCATGAAAAACGGAGGGAAATCATGATGAGGTAGAACACATATATGTCGTTTGCCAGATAGTAAAAATTGTCTTTTGGAAAGCCATAAGCCAATGGGTGTGAGGGAAGAGTGACCCAGCTCTAACTAACGTTTGAATTTCCCTCATTCTCCTGACTCTGCTCACAGACACTCTGGTGTGCTTTTTAGATTATTTTCTGTCAAACGTCTTGCTATACCTATGATAAATTCGCAGTTACATAAAGCGTAAGTTTGCAGAGGAAATACAGAAATAATAAAGTGGCAATTACAGTTAAATGAGAATTAATTTAGTTATAAAACCTGGGCCTATTTCAAATTTGGAATTGTTTATTTTGCACTGACTGTAACAAAATGTTTTTCTTTACATATTTTAATGTACCTTTTTAACTCAGCTTTTTCAAATTGACTGACTATAGACGTATTTGAGTTTTATGTGAATCATATACGAATGATTAAATAATGACAGTTTTTTGTTGTTTGTTCCAGATCACAGTCAGAAGCAAGTCAAGAGCAAAGGGGTTCGTCTAACCATGAGAGATTTTGACAACAATTAATTACCTTTTTGTCTTTGCTCATTTTTTTAAATTAATAAATCGTTTTTGTATTAAAGTCAATGTGTAGATGGTTATTGTATTGTATAACACTGTCACTGTTCCACTTCAGGTGAAACTTTGGCCTATTGGACATGTCTGAGTCAGACAGAGTACAGAGCTGCAGTGCAGAGGGGCAGACAGTGGACTTGACCTCCTGAGGCTGGGTTTGGTTGAACAGCACCAGGCCCAGGGCACATTTACCAGGGGTCACCCACACAGGCATCCCAACAGTGAGCCAGACCTGAGCCTTGTAGGATTTGTGTTTGGGACAGTTCAGGCACAGCTCTGGGTGGACTATGGCTAAGTTGTGACTTTTAGGCGTTTGGGCCATCATTCACTTAGGTATGTCTGCCAGATTAATCATATGGTTTACTTTTAGGTATATTTTGGGAAGGTTATGGAATTCTGAGAACAAGCCATATAAGAGCCACATGAGCCCCACATTGTTTTGCCGCAAGTCAGCCATAGGTAAACTGCATGAGAGGCACATATCATCTGGTACAGTCCAGGCTGAGTTCTGGGGTTGGCTGAGGCCCCTTGACTATATCTGGGCCAGATCTCAGCCAAAGCAATTTTGCTATAACAAATGAAAAGTTTTAACCAGAAAGAGCCTATAATATCCAATTCTCCGTAGGTAGCTCTGCAAAACTTCACACTGTGTGTGTGTGTTCGTGACTGCTGTGTGCACATGTGTGTGCTGAGTGCTCACAAAGAAAGGGCCTCCTACTAAACAGATGTATCCCTTTCTCTTTTCTGACATATAATTAGGCTGTGTAGATCATGACTCTGTGGTTAGTCCGTTTACAGAGTTCCAGCATAGGTCAGGGTGTGCTTTACTTACTTTACTTTACTTACAACATGTTACAAAAGTGAATAAAGTTTGAAACTAGACATGGTAATGAAAACAATAATTTATTAGAGTAAGAACAGGACTGAATCACCCACATATGTATTATTATTATTTTTTAATAAATACAGAAATACATTTGCAATGACTTTCTCATTGCTTGCTCAACCAGCACAGTGTTAGATTTAAGTATTTTATGATTTTTAAGATTTAAGTTATTTATCTGGGCTTTTTTTTTTTTTGCATGTTTCTAGACAGAGCGTTGTAAATAAAGGTTCTCTTATTTTATTCTTTTGAAGCCACAACCACAAAACATTGAAATAAACTACTAAGGCTAATTGTTTGGTGAAATTTGTAAATGAAAATTTACAGCATTGTAAAACTATTTTGAGTATTAGCCTCATGAACAGTTCTCAAATTAAAGTTTCCGTTGTTAGTTAGTTCCTGTAGATGGCGTCACTGCCTGATCCATCCATAGTAGCGGTGAAGGTTGAACCAAATAGAAAGAAGAAGCAGACCAGGAAGTGTCGAACATAATCATAATGTCTCGGATTAAAGCGTCCAAATTAAGCGATTTTTCATTCATAATTTTAAAGACTTCTTGTGAACGGATGTTCGCGGTAAGTTTCCCACTAACAATAATCTATGTATTATTTTTACAGACGACCAATAACAAAGATTACGTTGATTCATGCTTATTCTTGTTGGGTGTAAGCTTCCTGATAATGCAACATTTTGAGGAAAAGTTAAGATATTTGTTGTTCTGTTTGTTTTTCATCATTCTGAAACTCACTGATAGCCTGCATAAAAAACATTTACAATTAGTGGTGCAATAACCATAAACGTATAATAGACCTACAATAAAAAGGATGTTATTTATTCTGACACTTTTTCTTGGGCAGCTGCTGTAGAGTACAGACCTGGGCAGAGAACGTTATGGGTCAACAAAGAGGAAGAGGAGCAGGTTTAAAAACCTTTTCTTCTCAGAGATGCCTCGACCCCACTGCGGAGGTCGTCAAAAAGAAGCACAACATCTGTATGGTGTCAGACTTTTTCTATCCAAATATGGGAGGAGTGGAAAGTCACATTTACCAGCTGTCCCAGTGTCTAATTGCGATGGGGCACAAGGTGGTAATAGCCACCCATGCCTACGGCAGGAGGAAGGGCATCAGGCACCTGACAAATGGTCTGAAGGTGTACTACCTCCCACTACAGGTCATGTACAACCAGTCCACAGCCACCACCTGCCTCCACAGCCTGCCACTGCTGCGCTGTGTGTTTGTGCGAGAGTGCATCACCATTGTACACTCACACAGCTCCTTCTCTGCTATGGCTCATGATGCACTTTTTCACGCCAAGACAATGGGCCTCAATACTGTATGTGTACTGTGCATGTAAAGGTCTTATTGTAATGGTGCACCATCAACTAATCTCAGTGCAATTACAGGTGTTTACTGACCACTCACTCTTTGGTTTTGCTGATGCCAGTTCTGTGCTGACCAACAAACTTCTGACCATTTCGCTCTGTGATACCAACCATATAATATGTGTCTCATATACCAGTAAGGAAAACACAGTCCTGCGTGCTGCTCTCAACCCAGAAATAGTCTCTGTTATTCCAAATGCTGTGGACCCTACAGACTTTACTCCTGACCCTTCTCAACGCCCAGATGACAAGATTACAATTGTTGTAATAAGTCGGCTTGTTTATCGCAAAGGTGAGAGCTATAGAAATTACTTATGCTTGCATCTCAGGAAATTGTATTTTTGACACAATTTATTCATTCATAGGTATTGATCTTCTCGGTGGAATAATCCCTGAGCTTTGCCTTAAATATCCTGATTTACACTTCTTAATTGGAGGTGAAGGACCAAAACGAATTGTTTTGGAAGAAGTAAGAGAGAAATACCAACTGCATGACAGGTGCATTGTGCATTTATACTGTAGTCATCATATTAGTGCATATGTTATCCATTACATTGGGTATGTAACTGTTTTTAACTTGAATGTGAACTGCAGGGTGCGTCTGTTGGGAGCTCTGGAGCATAAAGATGTGCGAGGGGTTCTTGTGCAGGGCCACATCTTCCTGAACACATCTCTAACTGAAGCTTTCTGTATGGCCATTGTGGAAGGAGCCAGCTGCGGACTGCAGGTGAGTTAGCAGTCAAACATATCCTCATATACAATCACTTCCCACAAATACATTAAATGTTTATTTTTTCAAATTACAATTTGTAATGTTTAAAATAACCTTGAAATATGTAGAATGTAGCCAGTGTGTATAAATGGACTTAAAAGACAGGCGTTTTTAATTGTTTTTAAGTTGAACTTTTTCATAATACATTGAAAAGTGAAATCCAAAACATATTCAGTAATAGTTACCCTCTAAATGTCAATTTAATAATAAACTATATTTCATGTTGTATGCATTGCTTGTTTGACTTAAATGATGATCCTGTCTTTGGATGTTGTGCAACACTCATTGTGACGAGTTTTATGACATTCATTATATCGTCTCTATATTTTACTCATATCCCAAGGTGGTGAGCACTCGTGTTGGAGGCATTCCAGAGGTGTTGCCTGAGGACCTCATTACTTTATGTGAGCCCACTGTGCGGTCACTGTGTGCTGGTCTGGAATCAGTCATTGCACAGCAGCGTGCAGGAACTGTGCCTTCTCCTGCTTCTATTCATGCAAGTGTCCGTAACCTTTACACCTGGAGGAATGTCGCAGAAAGGACTGAAAGGGTGGGATTTAAAAGCGTATACTGTATATAAATAATTAAGCCTGTGTTGTTATTATTATTATTATTATTATTATTATTAATATTAATAATACAGTATTTTTATTATTATTATTAAGTGACAAGGAAAGGAAGTAACAGAATATCTTCATGACACTTAAGTTTACATTTGTTGAAATGTGATGCATTTGACATAAAACTTTGACTAGACTGCGGTGGCCAAACTAGTGTCAATTTGGACAAGAAATTTTAATTTTAATTTGGTCTTAGTCTTTGTCAAAAATGTTGTCAAAACAAAACCTTTTAGTTTTAGACTCATTTTAGTTCTAATTTTAGTAAAGTAGGAAATATATATTTTATTTCAGCTATGATAAATTGTATTGTATTGCTTCATGGCACATTTACCGACATGTTCTTTGGACATCGAGTTTCTGTGCTCTGGTTTGGGGCTCTAGAACTGAAAAGTGGAATTTGGATCTAGGCTCCAGTCCTTCTTTCACTTTGGTTTAATTGTGACTACTTTATGGAAATATCAACAAAATATTTACTGTTGGTCATACTAAGAGTCATAGAGTCGATGAAAATGTATATACTTTTGGTCGTAATTTTAGTAATTATTATTACTTTTTATTTAATTTTAGTCAACAAAAATATGATACTGACCAACTCTATGACAAATTGTTTTATTCGATGAAATTAACAATGGGCTAAACTGTTAATCAGAGCACCTCAAAGCAAATGGAAATAGCTTTACATTACAATCTGGTGTGTTTATATGCATGTTTCATATACGCACTATGCACTGTCCCTGCAAAAAACATATTTGGGTATGTTCTTTTCAGGTGTATGACAGAGTGGCAGGTGAAGAGGTGCTCTCCCTGGACAGACGGATACACCGGCTGAGGACTCACTGTGGCCCAGTGGCGGGGACCATCTTTGCATTTCTGGCTATAGTAGACTTTCTGTTTCTGCTCCTCCTGCAGTGGTTGGTGCCAGATCAAGTTATGGATGTTGCTGTTAATGCCACTGGTCCTCATGGATTATGGAAAAGGGGAAAAAAAGATGAGATGGATAGTAAAAGGGAATTAAGTGGAGAGCAGGTTGAGTCTCTAAATGCATAATATTGTTTACATTACTGATGAAACCAGGAACTCAGGTGCTCAGTGAAGTGATGATTCTCCTGTGATCTTACATTAAATAGCACTTTTTTACATACTCCCATAACATGTACATTGTCTAAGGACAAAATAATCTATAGACCCTATAACCTCTTATTTGCTTTGTCTTATACACCCTGTTCCTGAGTTGAGGTCAATTGTTTCATGTTCTGCAAGAGTTCAGTGTGCGCAACTGCAAAATATGATTGTTGCCGTTACCCTTGAATAGAAGCACAGTTTGCTGCATTGCACTGGACGTAACACACACACTTGTGTTCAGTACCTTATTCCTCTTGGAATTGTACTTAAACAATATTTTATGAAAATGTAGTGGTGGTGGTGTTTTTATCTTTTAAAACCAGCTTGCAGAGCATTGGTGTGGTTGCTTTGATGACGTTGTGGTAAATAAATACCGGTACTCTTTTTTTATTTTTATTAACGTATTTGCAGGACATACCTGTACTTGTCAGATTGGCCAAAAGACATTTCCTGCTGAGCCAAAACTGTGAAACTGCTTGGGGCAGTCCTCTCAGGAATGTAGATTGTCAGTCAAAACAGACAGCATCTGTAAAACGGGCAGAGATATGTTAATGCTTGGATTTTCAAGGTCTAACTAATTTAATGTTGTTCTTTTTTCTTATTGCATACTTTTCCTGTTCATGTTTGAACGCCTTTTGAAAATATATAAAAATAGTTATATTAAACAAAGTAGTCACACTGAATAAGGAATTGAGTAGAGAACAGGAATTGTATTCACTTGCTTTCATATAAATGTGAAGTGTAAGTGAAAGTACTGTAAATGCCACTATTGTCATGCACATTGTCTAAATTCACTTGCTGGGCTGAGGGTAGGTGGGTGGTGCCTGTGTGGGGCAGGTTTTGGTCAGATAAAACTAAGGGGAAACCTGTCTGTGGTTCTGGGTTCCCTCCTTAAGTCCAGCAGAGTGGAGGAGTTTGCATTATCTTCATGGATGTTGTTCAGACAGAGTAGTTCTTGTTCTCACAGGCCTGGCCTCCGCACATCTACAGAGGGATGGCATGCAATGCTGGTATGTTTTCTATGTTGTCTGTTTATTTAAGTATGGTGACCTTGTGTTATAAAGATGTTCAAAGTTTTGTGGTGCTAAAGAAAGACAATTCTTGCATACCTTGAGCTCTGGATTTATGGTTTATTGAGCTTAATTTTGAAATGTAAACGAAGTAAAAGCTGCGCTGGAAAGAGTACTGAAAATTTGTACTCAAGTACAGCCAATGGTTACAGTAGTGTTGCCAAAATGTTGTGATGTTAAAATATGTATGAAAAAAGTGACTTTTTAATGCAATTTTGATGCCTTGTAGATCTGCCTTTTATACAAAACGTTATCAATTAAATTAAGAACAGAGACAGATGATATGTCTGTATATTGAGATGACTGGAATTTTTCATGTAATTAAGTAAAATTACATGGCTAGAATTATTTCATTTTTTAATTTCATTTTCTACCGCTTATTTCCATTCCCGGGGTCGCGGGTGACTGGAGCCTAACCCAGTAACTTTGGGCCTTAGGCAGGGTACAATTATATTAAATCAAATGTGCAACTATATGTGCGTAATAGTATGAACTGTTGAAATGTCACTTAGCATAATGTTAAATAAAGAGTTTATATATATATATATATATATATATATATATATATATATATGTGTGTGTGTATATAAAATGTATTTACTTTACTATTTGTATTAACTATAATTAACCCACTTTTCCCGTATTCTCAGACTTGTGGGCAGACAGAACCCCCTTATATGAGGCTACATATCAGGGCAGACTGCTTCATCTCACGGACCTCATTGCTCAGGTAAAGTTTATGTTTTTGTACCTTTTAGATGAAAAAAGTGTTTAAATTACCAAGATAAAACAGGGGTTTAACACCATTGTTCTCATTCTTGCTCTCTGCAGGGTTTCCATGTAGATGCACTCACACTGGACAGAGTCTCTCCTTTCCACGAGGCATGCCTGAGTGAGCATTATGCTTGTTTCTACTGTACAAAGGTTCTACTGGACAAAGGAGCAGATGTACAAAATACTCTTTGTCAAAATAAAAACAAGACAAATGTATTTAAATGCTATGTAAACATACTGTTTTGATTCCCAGGTAAATGTCATTTCAGTAGATGCCACTCCTCTCTTCAGTGCCTGCAGCAGTGGTAATGCTGCATGTGTCAGATGAATCCTTCAGTATTCAGCTTCCATGCACCACATATATCAGTTAGTGTCACCTATACATGAAGCTGCTAAACTAGGTTAGAACAAAGCCATTGTTAATATTTTTCACAAAATAGCATGGTCAATTGCTTTTCACCCATGCTGTACTCTTTATTGCAAATATGTAAACAACTGTGTTTTACCTAATAAAGGGTGTTCCACTTTTATGGATTGGATTGAATTAATTTCTAAGTTTGTGAAAATGCTGTTTTGGGTTATACTTTTTATGTCTCAGGTTATAAGGAGTGCATGGAGCTGTTGTTGTCTGTCGGTGCTCATATTGACTTACAACTGCCAGTGCTGGGGACTCCTTTATTCTGCCTGTCTAACCAGAGCGGTTAGGTGAGTTTTTACAAGGATTACAACACTGTATGTCTTGGATTGACCACCCAAGAAGTGACCTAATGAAAGGTTAAGATAGACAAAATTGCTATTTTACTCAATGTTTCTCATTTTCGCAAATATGTTAGTATGACGTCTAACATTCAACTTACACTGTAAGCTTGGTACTCTTTTGAAGTATTGGTACTTTGCAATACTATATGTTACTGTCAGTCAGACTAATCCGGTCTAGTAATTCCTGACCCCATGTGGCAGAAGTTACAATCCTTGGCCTAAACTTTAAATTATTAAAATGTTCTAGATCCTTCCCCTAAACTGATCTTGGATCTTTTATTTATCTAAATGCCTCAAGACTACAGCTGGCAGTTACCATGTCTTTAAATAGGGGGTGATGTGCGGCAAGGCTGTGTGGAAAGTCCTTTACACGCTGCAGTGCGAGAAGAAAAGCCAGACATTGCTGCTTTTGGACTATGGGGCTGATGGAAGCTGGAGAAATACAGGTGGGAAGGCTCCCCTTGGCATTGCAGAGTGCAACAGTTCAGTGAGAAGAAAACTACTGACCAAAGGTAGGCTATTGAAAAGGTGTTCAGGCTCTATTTCTCCCCCATGTGTGAAATGTTCAGGTTATATCTGTTTGTTGTTTGCTGTGAAGGCCCCGGCCCCCTGTCTCATCGGTGCTGCTTATCAGTGCGCCGCAGTCTGGGCAGTCTGAGAAGTCGTCTACACGCGGCGTCCAGCCTGTTTCTACCTCACAACATCAAGGCTTTCCTTCTTTATTATTGACACATCTGAACAAATTTATTATTCTCCACATAAGTCTTAATTTTCTTTATTCAGATTGTCATCCACCAGTTGGGTTATTCAAGAAAACAATTGCACTGAACAGTGGTGGCAGCTCAAGACAAAGCAAAAGGCAACACTAACTAATACATATGTGACTTATGTGTACAGGTCTAGTGTTTCCTTGTTCTACTTTTGTAATTAATTCTTGTGTTATTATTGAGTTTGATTTTTTATTTTGTATCTCGTATTTTCCGTTACCAAAAATTTACAAAAATAGTCATGTAATATGATATTAGTCCAAGACCAGGTCAATGGAGTTATGTTTTATTTTAGGGTGAATACAAAGGAGGAGGAGGAGTCAAAGAACTTTGCAATGCTTAACAGGATTTGTATGTTTTAAGGAAAAAGAGAACATCACTGAGAAACTGATGTGCAGAGCTTTATCTAGTTTTGTTCTCAAGAGACATTTATTCAAATGCCAGCATGAAAGGTCACCACGCGAGAGTGTCAGACCGACGTTTCAACAGATCTAACTTGACTCTTACCTCGAGCTGTAGTCATGATTTACACTTACAAGTTAAGAGTGTTAAACACTGAGAAAGGCACAAAAATGTCCTACATGTTTCACACGTCTCCTTCACCACTCTGCTAGAGTTCACTTCAGAGAGAACGAGGAAAAGAGGACCATGGCATTTTGTTCGCATCTATCTGTGGGTTCACAGCCTCATAATGATCTCTAGTCAGGTATGTTGAATGGGAAAAGGTCAGAAGCGTATTTGAATGGTTTTTATCTCCACAGATAGATACACATTTTATTCTCTTTGTTCATTACAAAAAAATGACATTTTAGAACATTCTGCACAAACCACTCAATAGCACAAAATAACCACAGAACAGTTATTGCAATTTTGTAGTGATGTATGTGATTTAGATCAAAATGTTTATGTAACAATCTAAAATATGGCCTTCACACAATATAATTAAGTAAAATGTGTATACTATTCTACAAGTGGTGTAATGGAGGAAATCTGGTGAACACACATTAAGTATACATACAAGTATATAATAAGATGTACAAGTATATAATATTATAATATGCATGTTTATTTTCATAATCTGGACATCTATGACAGTGTTGATCCCCACACTTTTTCATAACAAGGTTTATGCCTTAATTTTTCTTTTCTTTGCCTTAGATGTAAATATTTGCTCTCAGGATCAAACAGAGGTTATGTTTGTGTTCCTGCTGCTCTGGCTGCGTAGACGCTGCTCAGAACGACAACACAGGAGCTGTCTGTTGAAGTGTTTGCTGAAGCTCTTGCTCATCAGGTACAAGGCAAATGGGTTCACACAGGAGTTGGTGAAGGCTAGGATGCGAGCAGACACACTGGCGATGAAATGGCCCAGAGAAGTGTCCACCTGGTCATAGTGGTAGGAGCGGTACAAGTAGATGACATGACTAGGCAGCCAGCACACGGCAAACAGGCCCACAAAAACTAGTACGGTCTTGGCCAGACGTTTCCTTGACTTCACCTGAAAACACATTTGTTGAGTCAGAAGTGCATACCTCTACAAACACCTCCAACCACACAACCACGATTCACTCAGGAAGCTTGGGCTGCACAAGAACACAGCAGTTGTATGATTAAAATGATTAAAGCAGTCACTAAGTCACTGTTTTTTGTTTTGCTTTTTCAGTTTCATGGCCAATATCTTTAGACATCTCATACATTTTAGCAATTATATTTTCCATTTAGTTTTTAAATGTTAGCATTGAGTGCCGACCAAAGTATTTGCTATGTCCATATCAAAAAAAAAAAAAAAAGATAATAATGACCAACTTTTGGTAACACTTTTTTCGACAAACACAAATCAAAATCTTGGAACCAACAACATGTTTATAGACTAAACTGGACACATCCTGTGTCGCTTACTTACAGAACAGACTAAGAGTGTGTTCACACTTGCACAAGCACCACATTAGAATTGGAACTAAACTTACAAAACCGGGAACTTAACATGGACAAGACCAGGGCTGAATCAGTATAACAAGTAACAAGTACAGGTGTGAACGCACCCATTGATCAACAATCAATTTGGAAAATATGGAGTCACAAACTTCAGCTCTTCATATTCAAGTTTCTCTATTTATCTATTTGAGTTTTGTTGCTACTAAAACCTGTTTCTTGAGATGCTGGTGTCCTTCTTCAGGGAGGTCCTTTGAGCTCCTGATCAGACTGCGTGCAATGAAAACATAGTAAACTGATATGACAAGCAGTGGCCCCACATAGAAGATTATGAAAGAGGCCGTGGAATGGATTTTGGGGTGCAGGTCTCCAGTCTGGGGGTATGGTCCACAGGTCACAAAGGTCTCATTGGTGTGACTGGTGGTGTATGTGTGCAGGTCAGAAAAGACAGCCTCTGGAATGGCCAGGCTGAAAGACAGGAGCCAGATGGCAGTGGCTTGCACACATATGGTGACAGTGGAGGTCTGGAGGTCCAAGGGCTTCACTATGGCTTTGTATCTGAAGGAAGAAACACAAAGATAAGGTAGAGGGCGATATGTTTGACTAGGGTTGATGATAGATCAGATAGATGAGCAGAGGTGCACATAACATTACCCATAAGTTAAGACTAGAATCACCTTATTCAAATATGTGTAATAATTTATTGGCAGCTCTGTTCAAACCAAATCAAACAATTGAAACATCAGAAAAAAAATCCACAGACATTCGAGATTATGTGAAAATATTAGTTTCCAAGAAGAAGGTTTTTTTTTTTTTTTTACCAGACTATGAAAGATTTCTTGAAATAGGCCAAGCAATTTCTATATAGAAAAGCATGACAAGTGAAGGCTCGTTTCATATGATGAATAATGCACAATACAAGATGGCATTCATTTTTCAACAGTATTTTTATCAGTGGCTTTTGTGGCATATCCCCCATCACTCAAGTCAGGACAAAAGTAAGACACTGCTCCTCAAAATGCAGTGTTTAATATTTATGAGATTTGCTTTTGGCTGCGCCCCTCCCAATTGTTTGGGCACATCTGGAGCTTGATCATTTTCCAAAGATTTTTTGTTTATGCCTTATATAAGAGATGATTGTAACCGCAACAGAACAAGACACACATGCAGTGATAAATAGCACTTTCGTTCAAGTAAAAAAAAAAGTAAACGCATGAAGCAATCACATTTCTGTAGAAAAATAAAAATGAACTAAACTTACTTGCACACGTTCCCTACTTGAATGTAATAAAGATGATATGCAAATGAGTAAAATATAGGCTACATAATAAGGTGTTTGGTAACTGTCATTCAAAGTCCTTTTTTATGTCTGTTAAATTATTATTCCACAAGTTGGTGTCAATTGCGTTGCTTCTTACCGGTCCGCAGACAGCGCGGTGAGGGTGAACACCGACACACCCACTGAAGTGAGCTGGATGAATGGGATGAGTTTACACCCCACACGCCCGAACAACCACTTATCCACAAGGTACCGACTGGCGTCAACTGGAGCGCATGTGACCAAGAGGAGCAGATCCCCCAGCGCGAGACTGGACAAGAACAGGTTTGGCACCGTGCGCATTGACTTCACCAGCAGACACGTTTTCATCAAAGTTACGTTTCCTACGAGACCCACAGCTATAATGAGCCCGTACACCGCCGCGATGCCGAAACCCGGGAGCCAGATGTTGTACCCGTTTTGGGTCACGATGGACTCCAGGGTCACGTTCACAAAGAGAAGCCGCTGGTCTTCTGCGCTCATGGCTGCGGACGCGTCAAGAGACATGACGGATGGAGCGCACGAATCGGTCATAAACCAACGATGCCCGTGCCTCTGACTTTATAGAGTCCTCGCGCAGCGTGCGTCACAGGCGCATCTAGTTTAGCGCTGGCATTTCCAGGCATCCTCAAGCATCTGATTGTCACAGATATATTACAATTCAGTCTGTTTAGAGGGCCTATTCATTCAAACCATTCACAAAAAGTTAGTTTTATTTCAAGTTTCAGATTGGGATTTCCACTCTTTTTTATATATATGTTTCCACAATGCCCTGTGCAGGAATTTGAATTGTTGACACATTGCTTTGAGCATTAAGAGAATAAATCAACATACATTACTGTCGTTTATGCTGAAAACCCAAATTTAGCTAAACTTTCATGAAGCCGATTCTCACTAAACACTTTTAGTAGTTACTAGTTTTTATCTTGTAGCATTTCAGTTGGAGATGAAAATTTAAATTACTGTGCAGAGAAAACAACATAATTCATTGAAATCATGAAGAAAACAAAACATAATTTCTTCTTCTTTTTTTTAATCCGTTTTGGAAGAAAAAAATCTTTGGGAAAAAATGTGCAAATATCATACACTGTGTATAGTTCAAAAACGTATTGACCTTGGGGTTTAGCGCTTGACATCCATAACACCTGCTTGATTGCTTACTACTATGATGCCACTTGAACTTGCATCAATGCAAAGAATGTCTTTATGAGCAAAACAGCATGATACAGAGCTACAAAATGCTCCTCATTTCGATTTCTTTCTTGTACTGGTCTGTTGCCCATATCGGCAAAGTTGCTTATTATAATTTCAAAGAGTTTGTTATTTTTTTCATCTCCTTCATGGTGTTTCAATTGTTTGGCTTTTGCAGAAGATTGGGGACAAATGATCTTCAAAGCGTGCTTTTTAGTTCATCATGGTTCAATCTTTAGCCACCAACATGTGGGCACACACTCCAAAAGCTTTTTCTGATTGCTCTGCTGTTTCAAGTAACTCGAGATGGGATTTTCACCACCAATGTTTAAACCACTTATAGTTTAATATCAAAATGACCCACGCCCAATAGGGAAATATTTATGGTCTCCCCTTTTCTTTCTGCTTAATCAAAGTTTTTGGGTTTTATGGTCTGACATTTGCAGTCATATCTCAGTGGGTTGTTTCCAGTTTTTATCTATTGCTGAACGTAACTAAAAATCTCATTTCACGGTTCAAAGTTTATTCGTCCAATCTCCTCCAATAACCTTGTGAATAAATTAACACAAAAATCGCACCCAGAAATGTAGAGCACAATTTTATTCTGCACATTACCACTAGTATGTGTTTGATGCAGATTTTTATAATGTATACTACCACCATCACCACTGTAAACTACAGTCAGTGGCTGTATCAAATAAGTTAGCCTTATAATTGTGATTATAATTATGAATATTACTATTATTATGGTTATGATTATTATGATGCTCTATTTATTTACTTATTTGATATGGACATAGCAGTTACATTGGATGAACCAGATGCATTGTTTCAAGTGTTATAGCAAAAATGCTCATTTTCAACACATGTCCAGAGGAGGCTTTTTAGACTAATTCAAATAAAAACATTACAAATTAGCAAAGACAATATTAATAATAACTACAAGAATTTCATTAAAAAGTTACCCTAAGACATTTGTTTGGCTCAGTTTGCAATTTTAGGTCAGTAGGAAGAGAGTTCCACAGTCTGGGTCTGTTAGTGGAAAAACTGGACTGTCCAAAAGATGTTCTGAACATTGGAACTACAGTCTCCATTGACAGAAGCTCTGGTGTTTGATCTGACAGAGCCCTGACGCCTCACAGCCAGACCAGAAATCAGCAGTGAGACATGATTTGTCAAACATTTGAAAAACAATTTCAGTGTACTAAAATTTTCAAAAATTTCAAATGTGAAAAGATGATGTGAAGATGTTTTTGGACGATATCACAGTGATGCCACCTCATGGGTTTTCTGTCAAATACCTTAATTGCCTGTTGATGATGATGATGATTATTATTTCGAAAACAAAAACTTAAGTGCCCTATTTGATGGCTACTCAAGGCCCATCAAATAAACTTTAGAGGTGTACCAAAAATTCAAGTTTAGCTCTTTCCTCATAAACCAGATCTAGCTTACTTAACTTTTCTGGAACACAGCCTTCTGGTTTCATGCCTGAAATAATGTCAAGAATTTGGTTTAAGTTAATGTAACTGGTTGTTTGGCATCGTTGAGATAGTAGTGGTTTTGTTGTGTTTATTATTTTTCCATCATCTCACGGTGATAAATTCAGCACCACGGACAGCGACATGCTGATCCTGCACCGTCTGGCGCCCCTTGACGGTCAAAGACCGTCCTGCACAATAATGAGTTCACAGTTTGGAAAATTCCCATGACAATTTACTCAACAAATAATACACTTGCAAGACCATAATCGTTCTATGACAAAGGTAAAGAATATAGGCTGTCAACACGCAGTAGAAAGCAGTCTTACACATTTGTCAGCTCATTATTGTCTCTTCACGTTTGCCAAAGGGGATGCGTGTGGTCAATTAAACAATATCACTGTTGAAGAACCTGGATATATAGGCCACGAATGCAATTTTGCGTTATGAGTGACATATGTTTAAAACATCGGCTCATGCACGTAGAATAGGCCCGTTTGACATTTTCTGCACTTATTCTCGTTTGTCAACCGATAAAAAAAATAGTAAGTAAAATATAAAAAGTAAGCTAGAACCTACTTCTTTTCAAGCTAATTGACCGTTCTAGGTTGAATTAGTGTAAAAATAAATAAATAAATAAAATAAACAAAATAAGCTTTAAAATAAAACAAAATAAAAGATAACAGGCCTTACTTAGGAATTTTGCCTTTTTTCCTTTAAAAAAAAAATCACAAGCCCCTAAATCTGATTTTTACTGACAGTAGCTTCAGTTTAAAGAGGAATTGCTAGAACCCAACAAATGCTCAATCAAATGTAAGTCAGAATCTCCCAACAGTAGCTTTATACTGCTTATTAGGCGGAATATGAAATCTGATATTCCTCTGAGCAGAGCTTGTTCCCCTTTATAATTAGAATAAATCAGACACCAAAAGCCAAAACTACTGATTGTCAGTTTCACATTGAGTCCAGTCAGCTGTTTACTTCAAAGGGTTCAGACAGTTTCAGTTTGAATTGGGACTCATTTAAGGGGTTGACTTAAATCACAGTAAGCGTTTTTGTTGGCTGAGACTGCTAACTTTCCGTCTATATTTGTGAATAATTTGGTGTTAATGATAAAATAAGTTACGCCTGAATAGCAGTTTAAATCAAATCAAATCAAATCAAAACTTTATTTATATAGCGCTTTTCATACATATAATGTAACACAAAGTGCTTTACAGTGCATTAAAAACATTCCCACATCCCGTTTCCCTTCCAACCTCCCTCACAGCCATCCAGCCCAATCAACCCCCCATAGGCAGTCACATATACAAACCTGTACATTCACACGCAGACACACACACACACACACGCACGCACTCACACGCACACGTTCTAAGAGACATGAGGCTGAGCACAGATACACCAGCTGAACAAGCACCATCAGAGGAGCCGTCTGCACCAGGAGCAGCGTCGGCCACAGCCACAGGACACAAACTCAGGGCCCAGGGGAGAGATGAGGCAAACACCTCCACCAGGGGCCCATGAGCCAGGGCCCCACAGCCACAGACGACCGCCGCTCCTGGTACAGAGGGCCCCTCAGAGGAAACACTGGAGTCTAAAATGAATAAAACAATAGATAAATATTAAGAAATAAGTCAATAAGTGGTTGAAATAGAGTAAAACTAAATAAATAATAAATAAATACAACTAAAATGCTAGAGCTAAGTTAAATAAACACAATAAATAGGATAAGAACGTCTCTGAGTCACATCCGCGCATCTGCGCTGACAGCCAGCTCCAGACGCACGTGATTGGACAAACAATCAGAGCAGCTCGCGCCACATCCTTAGTTACCTTGTGCTGGTGGTTACAGACGGTGATGGAGAACAACCGCTGCTTCGCCAACCGATTTGCGGACTACAGAGGCGCTCTGCTGCCGGGACAAGGCGCCGAGGCTATCGGCCCCGCTGTCATCTCCACAGTGGAAAAAATTCTCAGGAGTGTTCCGCTTGATGTCAGCGACTGCGACGGCGGGCTCTACGACGGTTCAGCAGGGGTGGCGTACATGCTCTTCCACGTCAGCGAGTGTCCGCTCTTCTCGGAGCAGCGGGACGTCTACCTGAAGACGGCCAAGCAGATTATTGACATATCGGTGAGATATGTGGACGCCGAGCCGGATAAGAACATGCGCGCCGCCTTCCTCCTCGGGGGCGCGGGGATCTATGCCGTAGCAGCGATGATCTACAAGGCTCTGGGCTTGGCAGACTTCGTGAAACCTTTGACTAAATTTCGTAACCTGTGGGAGGTGTGTGCCCCCATTCATTTCCTGGAATGCGGCTCTGATGAGCTGTTTGTGGGGCGCGCTGGATACTTGTGCGCGGCACTCGTGCTCAAGCAGAAACTGGGCATTGAGGTAACGCTCTCTGTAACAGTCACATAAAGTTTTAACACTGGGCTAGGATAAAGCTTTCAGAGAAGGTGTAAACTATGTGACCCATGTCAATGTCATCAATTTCATATTTAGCGCTTCTAGCATCAGAACCAAAATTACTTTTAATAATCTCCAGGGAAAATCTTTAATTGCATTTTATTCTTTCAATGAAGGGAACGCGCGTGTGTTTACGCTAAAGGGGCAAGCTAATTCCAGTTGAGGGCCACATATCTGTCTCCATTGTTTGGGCCTGGAATGTTCCACACTATGGCATACTCTTGCATTTGTTCAATTACAGTTAATGTTTATTGCTAAAACGTGGAAAAACACGGCTTCTTTGTGAAGGGGTTTACCTCTCCACAGATCTGACCTGTGACTTGGCCTGGTGCAACCTGCTTGTCTCCAATGACATCTCGATGGACACAGGTGCTGGATCCTCCAGCAGAAAAGCTACATAATGCCCCTTTAAACAAAAATAAGATACTGCTTATGTGTCAAATAATAATAAAAATCCCATCCAATATTAGCAAGATGATGCCACTGTGTGGTCTATCTAATCCCTTTACTGTTATAGTTTTGTCTTGTTTGCCCTTCAAAGAGATTAACCTGAAACTAACCAGGAGTATTTGCAGATCCTGAGCAAAGATAAAATTAAATCCATCTGTCAAGCTATCATCGAGTCTGGGAAGCAGTACGCACGGAGGAAGAGAAAGCCCTTCCCTCTCATGTACTCATACTATGGGACTGAGTACCTCGGTAAGATCAAGTGGAGTTTATTATCATTAACATAGACAGAGGTGTTAGGATTAGCTGACCTCTGGTCTTAAGAGGATACTCTGTTGTTATTATTAAACTCTGGCTATATTAAAAGTGGACTTTTGTAGCTTAATAAAAGCAGAGGCAACTGCACAGGATTTGTTCGCAAGGAGGAGAAGAGTGCCTCAGAGATCATTGATGTGGTGGCTTGTAAACACACATTAAATTCAGTTAATTTTTTTCAAACCCAAAATCACAACAGCAGGCACCTTGCATGGCTTCACTAAATTGTTGATTTAGCCAGCAGAAAGTTAGAAAATCAAGTAATTGGTGAAGCAGATTAACCAAACAAACAGTTCCTCAAGATGTGGTGAACAGTCTCTAGGTGCAGTTTAGGGCTGCAGCTATGGATTATTTTAGTAGTTGAGTACTCTATGGATTATTTACTTTGATTAATCAAGTAATCGGATAATTTTATTTACATTCTGTAAAACATTTTTAATCATATTAAATCATTTTATATAAACGTTATAGATCGTTATAGATCTTTACATAACACATTTTATTCTTAATTGCACATCAGTGTCATAAACTGCATTATTTCACGTCAGAAACACCAATCCAAATGTCCAGGAGTGCATCTGATCTGAAGCATTTTAGTCTGTTTGATCAAATGTACTAAATTACTTGTTCATTATATCAAAAGACGGCTCTGAAGGGAACGTTGAAGCTGTGGAAAGGAGTCCACAGTCCTCTATAGAAACTGTAGAAATATATGTGTGTGTGTGTGTGTGTGTGTGTGTGTGTGTGTGTGTGTGTGTGTGTGTGTGTGTGTGTGTGTGCGTGCGTGCGTGCGTGCGTGCGTGCGTGTGTGTGTATATATATATATACAGGAGGCTTTACCTGAGCAAAGGAGGAAGGTACAGGGGAAGCGCTGTAGTCACGTGGTTCATTTTACACATATAATCCATAAATCCTCACACTGACGAGTGCAGAAATCTTGAAGGATGATGTTTACGAGCGTGGAGCTGCGGAGAGTGGTGCAGCTTGCCATGCCTTGCTCTGCGCCATAACAAAAACCAATAACCAAACAGACGTCAGAGATCACGTCTAGAGCCACGTGTGCTTCGTGATGAAAACTAAACTCTTGTGTAAGCACTAAAACATGTCACCAAACTATTTCAGACACGTGTAGACGCCAGCTCCATCTGTCTCCA
The DNA here is from genome assembly GCA_019453435.1 of Rhinogobius similis. Classification (NCBI taxonomy): domain Eukaryota; kingdom Metazoa; phylum Chordata; class Actinopteri; order Gobiiformes; family Gobiidae; genus Rhinogobius; species Rhinogobius similis. The sequence goes on along the minus strand of CM033633.1, from coordinate 23,352,842 downwards.
TGAATGTCCGTTACCTATGTAACTATAGTTCTATGATTGTATGAAGAGTCCTTAATCCATTAAACCTGTGTTTGGTCATGTAGTCTGGATTTACCTGAAACATGTGCCACAGGGGGGTCAATATGAAATGTGTACACTTTAATTAAGTCTAGACAGATCTACATAATGTATTTAGATCTGTGAATGAATAAAATGATTTAATTTCCAGAAGAAAATGAGCAAAAATACTTATAGACATTTAAAAAAGTGTGTGATGCGATTAATCGTGATTACATATACATATATACATAGGCAGCTCAGTTGGCAGAGAGATTGTCTTGTCTTGGTCAGCGGTTCGAATTCCGCTCCTGACATAAACATCCTTGGTTGAGCGGTCAGATCCACTGACCCACAAGTTGGCGCTACAATTGCTCCTGCAGGTGAATACTGCTGTTGTCCTTGTCCTTGTCCTTGTCCTTGGGCAAGACACTTAACCTGCCTTGCCCCCAGTGTCTGCGTACTCTGGTGTGTGAATGTGTGAGTGAATGGGTGAATGGTTCCTTGATGTAAAGCGCTTTGAGTGCCTTGAAGGTGGAAAAGCGCTGTATAAATATGTGACCATTTACCATATATATATTTCTTTGTGTTCTTTTCTCCTGATGTTGCCATCAGTTGGTATTGCCACGTCAACCACAACGGCCTTCCTTTGCTCTTTATCCACCACCACGACATCTGGTTGGTTTGCCATTACCATGCTGTCAGTCTGTATCTGGAAGTCCCACAGGATCTTCACTCAGTCATGCTCTACAACCTTTGGAGATGTTTCCCATTTTGACCTTGAGTTTTCCAGTCCATACTCCGCACAGATGTTTCTGTACACTATGCCAGCCACTTGGTTGTGGCATTCCATATATGCTTTCCCTGGTACTGCCCATGTAGTCCTCCCATGATGGTGCCTCCTCCAACAGCTCATCCTCTGTTCTCCATTGCCTGAGACATTCACTGAGCACATCATCATTTGGGGCTTTACCCTTGATGTACTTGTGGATCTTGGATGTTTCATCCTGGATAGTGGCTCTCACACTCACTAGTCCACGGCCTCCTTCCTTCCTTACGGTGTACAGTCTCAGGGTGCTGGATTTGGGATGGAACCCTCCATCCTCCTAAGGAGATTTCGTGTCTTAACGTCTGTGGTCTGTATCTCTTCCTTTGGCCACCTTATTATACCCGCAGGGTATCTGATCACTGCAGGGCGTAGCGGTTTATCGCCCAGGACTTGTTCTTGCCATTGAGCTGGCTTCATACGATGTGCATTTCTCACTGGAGGTACTTGGCTGTTGCCGCTTTCCTCATTGCCTCTTCGAGGTTGCCATTTGCCTGTGGTATTCCAGGGTATTTGTACCCATCCTCAATGTCTGCTATTGTTCCTTCTGTGAGTGAGGCCCCTTCTGTGTGGACTACCTTCCCTCTGTTTGAGAGTGAATGCGTGCACAGACACCAATGGGTCAAGAGCATCTGCCATTGGATCTGATTCACAGCAGGACAGCAGACATTTGTTCTCTATACACAATGTCATGCATGAGAGAAACCAAACAAGGGCAAATGTAGTATCACAATCATGCTGAATGCTGAATTGTTGTGTCATTATTGCATTTCCCACTGAGTCCTTGTTGTATCCCTATATCTGTAACAGATAAGCTCCTCATTGACACTACTTGAAATTATTGCTTCATTTATTTACACAGGAAAACATAAAAAAAAATTACTAAATTCAGGCCTGACTCTGTCCAAACTGTTTTGCAGCAGGTTCCTGTTCTGCAACAAAGGATAGAAAGCAACAAGAGTGAACAACCACAGACTCTACAGTACCACACTCAAATGTTCACAGTCAGTGACTAAAGTTGTTGCCTACGAAAAGTTCTTTTTAAATGGGCATCAGAGCTGATTGTTCTCAAATTTAGGGTGGTTCGGGCATGTGGGCATGTGTAGGAAAGTTTTCAATGCACTGTAAAGCACTTTGTGTTATATTCTATGTATGAAAAGCACTTGATAAATAAAGTTTGATTTGATTTGATTTGTTTTGATTTAAGGGCATCCTGTGTCCTCTCTCCAGGTGCGGCCCATGGCCTGTCGTCTGTGCTGCAGATGCTGCTGAGTTACCAGGATATGCTGAGCGGGGCAGAGAAGGACCTGGTGTGGCAGAGTGTGGACTTCCTCATGAACCAGGAGCAGAACTGTAACTGGCCCGCCGAGCTGGGAGCCATCATTGAGAGGGAGAATGAGCTGGTGCACTGGTGCCATGGAGCGCCTGGTATGGAGCTTATTTCATCACATTGTTTTCAGTAGTTATTATTGTTATGTTGTTATAGTACTGCATAAATGCACTTCTGATTCCAAGCCATTTAGCTATTATGTTCAGCACTGATGTATGTGTACCTCTTTGCCTATGTTTGGGAATCAGCCTGGAATATTTTCTGACAATTATTTTGGGACCTCTATCCCAGTGCAATTGTGTTGTGTAATATGTTGTTTTACCAATTAACATATGCAGTTACTTCCTCATGCTCTAAAAATCTCATTATGTGTCTCTGAGGGTTACGACAACCACAAAAATTGTAGTTTTCAATGTCACCTCCAGGTGTCCCATTTTAAATAATGTCAATGGCATTCTGCAACTCAAAATAATGCAGCTGAGCGGTGATGTGTTTAAAGGTGATGTGAAATTGAAAGCAGGTCTCTCCGTCTCTTGCAGGTGTGGCGTATCTCTTCGCCAAAGCGTATCTAATTAATAAGAAGCCTCAGTACCTGGACACTTGTATTCGCAGTGGGGAGCTGGTGTGGCAGAAGGGCCTGCTCAAGAAAGGGCCAGGAATCTGTCACGGTGTGGCAGGCAGCGCTTATGTTTTTCTCTTACTCTACCGCCTCACAGGAAACTCCAAATACATATATCGTGCTCAGAGGCAAGACAAATCCTCTATTTGTTGTGTCGTAACATTTTTAACACCTTGGTGTTGGTGGGGTTAGGTCAGAAAGAGTTTGATCATATTGTCTTTTTGAGTCACTGATTGCTGGTACAATTTGTTTCTGTCTCTGCAGGTTTGCAGAGTTCATCTACACTGAGGAGTTCAAGACAGGCTCACACTCAGTCACCAGCATCTACAGTTTGTTTGAAGGCCTGTCTGGGACCGTGTGCTTCTTGGTGGACCTGCTGCAGCCAGACCAGTCTGAGTTCCCTCTCTTCAGCATCTTTGTGTGATCTATCTTTGATGCAAGTAGGAAATAGTCTTTTTTCAAGTAGTTTTTTCAAGAAACCCTATCTAGTATTTGGAACTTTTGTGTTACTTGGTTTGAATGTTGGTTCCTGATAGCTTCTCTAACAGCAAACTACTAAATTAGTAATACTTCTTTTTATTTTGTATTATTATTATTATATTTTTTTAATTTTACAGCCACCAGCTAGTTGATCTGTAAATGTACTAACTTATATTGAATATAATATGGATATAAGACCCAAAATTAGAATTAGAATTAGAATTGAAGAGTTAAGAGTCAGTTTTTTGATCAACTAAGTAATATATATTTTAAAGGGGACATATTTTGTAAAATAAACTTTTCTGAGCTTTTACTCATGTTATAATGGTGTTCAGTCACCATTACCTTTCTCCTTGTGTTATGTGATTGATTTGTGTATGTTTGAATATTCCTATATTTCTAATTTTCAGCAACCCCTTGTCTTTATTCATTATACTCACACTCTGGAACAAACATGCATCCTCAGATATGTAATCTAGCCATGTTTCAACAATAAAAACATGTAAATGAAAATCCGCTGCATGTCACTAAAGAGGCCTTTTGGTTCTGAAGTTTACAGCAGTCAGTGGATCGGTTTCTATTACTAAGCAATGTTAGATCAAAATTGAGGTTTACGATAAACAAATTGTAAAAGAAGGACTTTCATATATTTTAGTACTAAAAACATAATATGTCTCCTTTAAAGAAATAAACACCAAAAGACTCGACTCTGCAAATCCAAATTGTATCTAAAGGTAATGGCTTGGTTGTTTTCACACATACCAGTACAAGTCCGTATTTCCCCAAGTCCCTTTTTAGTTTGAGGAACCACCCAGTCTCCAGTGCTCTTGTTCACACAAAGACAGTGGCTGAAAGTGGGTCAAACTAACTATATAATGAGCTCTTCAATTAAGTTAGTAATACAAAATACACAATGCACAAAAAACTCAAACAAACAATGAAAATAAAAACACAATCATTCAGTTATTCTCTCTCTTTTTTTTTTCAGCTACTGTGTCCAAATTATTTCTCTTTTGCATCAAAAGTCAGAAAATAAATGAAACATATTTACAAATAGAATTAATGTTGAAAATGCACATGGTTTAAAAGTTCCTGGTCTGACTGCAAAAGTACCTAGCAGGAGCTAAAAAAGTTCCCAAAGTATGGTTCCAGCCCCTAGTTCCTGCTCTGTGTGAACACGCATGAAATGGGGACTGGAACAAATAAAAGTTCCAGGAACTGAAAAAGGTTTCTGTGGGAAAACACCGTAAAGACCCATAATGTTTCGACATAAGATGGTTATGATTATGAATGTACTTCTCAGTTTATATAGGGGCTGAGGTTGGTTTTAGGGAAAACTAAACACATTCCATACAGTAGAAAGTTGTCTTATTTTTAAGAGATATTAATTGTAAGAAATCATTTCTGCGGTATAGTTTGACTTTATAATGTTGTTATTTGCACTATATGTATTGTAAGTGAAATTTTGTATCTGGGTGAAGCTCTCAGGTCAGAAAACGCATGCATACCGTCTAAATACAAAGGCCCCAGTCTCAAAACAGTTAAACAAGTAAACGTCACATATTGCCTTTAAAGTATTTCTAGCTCTTCACCAGCTCGGCACCGATTACAGCCTACGCTAATCACATCATTGTATACTTAGACTAGTTATTGTCCTGATGTAATAATATTATCACAACTTTTTGACAGTTACTTTGATACTAGACCAGATCAACACACTGTAAAGCAACAGATATTGTGAAAACCTGTTGTGTTTGATATTAGCTATGATAGAAAAAACAGGTGTTGTCTTAAGTCTGCTGAGGATGGTATGTATATTTGATATGGGGCTTTTCCCTATCCAGTTTGTTATAGGTTATATAATAGGTTTATGGTGAAACTTAACATTCAGAGTCACTTTTATCTTCCAGTTCACTGTTCAAGATGCTACTGCAAATCAAATGTGTGAAGTACATTTTACATAGATGGCAAAGCTCTTGTGAAAATGAGGCCTTACATTAAAAAAAATATCCTGTGTTTGGATAATTCCATGTTGCTAAAAGGAACACAAAACATGAAAATATTTTGGCATTGTTGCTGTCATGGTTTGAAGTCTGTGAATATCAAGCCAAAGCAGTTTCCAAGTGCTTTTTGTGCCTGTCTGTATGTGCAGTTTTATTATACAAACGTCGTCAGTAAATCATATCTAATAAAGTGTCTCGGCACAGCACTGAGTCAGTGGTTTTCATTTACAACAGTAATACATTTGCATGCCTTATGACAATATGCTGTAATATAGCATTGTTGTGCTTGGCCCGTGGGTCTCCAAACTTTTGAGAAAGTGGGAAAAAATTCTGAGGTGGGAAATGACTTTAGGCCTATCGGCTGACTTCAGTGTTTTGTTGTTGTTTGTCAAAAAAATCCCTTATCTACCACCACCACAACCAGCGGTATTGACAAGTGACAGCTCGCTGACAAGAACAGTGCGCCTGCGCACTGGAGCGTATGACTCCACTTGCGCCCCCCGTGGTCAGTAATTCACTGAAAACATCCCGCTGACTGACATAAAACGCGGATGAACCGAGGCGGCAGGGGACGCGTGTGTCCGACACAGCGCAGTCCCATCCACAGGGGTCTGCTCGGTGGACCCCAAATGGCGGCGTGAGTGAAGGATGCGCCTCCCCATCTCCATCTTTGTGTCGGTGTCCCTATTTACCGCTGAGACCACCGCCGCGCTGTACCTCAGCTCCACGTACCGCTCCGCAGGAGACAGAATCTGGCAGGGGCTCACGCTCCTCTTCACGCTTGTGCCCTCCGTGCTTGTACAGCTCACCCTCACGTTCATCCACCGCGACCTGAGCCGGGACAGACCGCTCATCCTCCTGCTGCACATTCTGCAGCTGGGACCCATTGTCAGGTCAGTGTTTTTGTGCCAAGGCAAGTGCCATTGCCCACAGGTGTCGCGTTCACGCGTGGGATCACGTTAAACATGTCCGACCTGATGGCACTAATCCGCTTACTGTTGTCAAAAATGCTGGTGTCATTTTCCTTTTGTCTACATCACACACAATGCACATACCCCTGCCTGCAGCGTGAAACTCCATATGTGAGTGAGCCGCACTACAGGGACCTCATGATCAATGTTTGCAGCTTGTCGATATGTTTCCAATAACCCAACTCAGATTTTCTGGTACTGGAGTGGGTTAATCCAGCTACAGGACGTTCTGACTTTAGGCATGATCACACAAGGCCTGGGGTGACTGGTTAATTCATGAATGCGCTGTCTCTCTGAGGACCATAAAGTCACAATATGAAGCTGAGAGCTGTGGTGAAGAGAGCTCATGATGGAGCCGCTTTAACTGCCTTTTAGCCCTAGATGGCCCATCTGCCTTAGCCATAGGAGACCTGAATTTAATCCCGTCAGTGCTACATGGACTAGTAACCTATATTACTGGGAAACAGGGAATGATGTTAGCAATTCTGAAAAATATAATGTGGCCATTTCAAATATATAGTTAAAAAAAATAAAACCAGCCAAACAATTACCAGTGTTTCTTTTAAGCAGAGGCTAGTATGAACTAATTGGCCTACTGTATTTCAGACAGAAACAACCGGAAAGCAGAAGCCTTTGTTTTCTCAGACAAGATGCTTCCTGTTAGAGTAATGGCTTTTAGAGATGCGGAGTGGGAAGTGCGTCTTGATAAGTTATAATCGTATCTTCAGTGTACTCAACTCTTCAGCTCTTCCTGTGATGTCCTGTCAAAGTCAGTTATATCGTCTCCAGCAAAGCATAATCCAGACAATGTGCATGTGACAGACAACATTCTGTCTGTTTTGATCCAGAGTAGCAGATGCCTTTCCCAGCAGGTTCTGTCCCCATTTGGGCTCCTCTCTGGGATGTGACACAGTCTGGCCTGTTTTCCCCTCTGAGTGTGCACACAAATGAAACCCGGACATACTTTTGCCAGTCAAGGGCCCCTCTAAGAATGGCACATGTCACTGCTGTCTCCTTATCTCACAACATATTGGAACATTCATTTCTCGTCTTTCTTCCTTTGCCAAAACAACACTGTCCTACCCAACAGCCTTCCTGCTTTAGATTTACTGGGCCCATAACCGCACTGTCCTTAGGAAATACACTTTTATCGCAGACCAACTTCAGACTCTTCCCCACTTGACATAAATACAGCTACATGCCGAGCCAATAGCTAATATGAATTTAGGTAAGCAAAAGTAGTGATTGGTTTTCAGGCACTTACAGTATTTTATTTTTAATAGCCACATATTGCAGGATTATTGCCACAATCTCTCTTGGCTGTAAACAAATACAGATCTTGTTTGCCATTAGCACTAAGATACTATTGTACTTCTAAACTGCTGATATTTGACTCTTGAGAATAAAATGCCTATCCCTCTTCCACCAGCATCACAATGGCATAAATCTTCCAACCTGTAATCGTAGCGAGAGCAGCTCGAGTAATGTTCTCATGTCAGACGGATAGTAGGGCTTTACATGTCAACAGTAAGAATTATTGTAAGAATGGGCAGGTGTGAATAGCAATTTACTGGCCCTTTACTCTACCTTTTTAATTAAGTTTATGTGATGTTTATGTTTGTTCATTTAATATATATTTCCATTTTCTTGGATTCCAATTATGTAAACAAATTCATGAACATGAATTATAAAATTGAGATGCAGGTTGAGTTGTTATGTATGTTGTCAACAAAATTAACTTGGATGAATTTAGTGGTCAGTTCACTTTTTTTCTGTTTTCAAATTACATTAACAAAATAATGACTAAAGGCTCTGTCCATTGCTGTCCTGAATAGAGTATTACCGGTATGTAGTTCAGGAGTCCATTTAGCTGTTTATTTCTTAAAAGTGCTCTAGCTGCAATCTAATCACTGTCTAATAGAAGTCGGAATTTTAAAGGGACACAATTCTCCAATCACAAATGCTGCAATTTGTGAAGTACCGTAATTACCTCCACAAATGTCAAAATATTCTGTGTTATTCTGCACAAATACTGCTAACTGTGTAGTTTATAAATAGTAGATTGACAGTTCATATTTCAGTCGCTTGTGTTTTCATGGATGTTTATTATGTTTAGGGTGACATTTTAACATCTGTCCAGGGACTACAGATGAAAAATAGCCTTGTGGCTAATTCTGGCACATTTACGTGTAAATGTGGATTAATGTGCACTGTCCCTGAAATAAATAAATAAATAAATGTGTTTTACTGAGCACTCTGGCTTTTTGCACGTTTCCAATATGTTTTTAAACTACAAATGGCAAACTAACTAACTAACCTACTAACTAGAATGTCAGTTTTGAACATAACTCTATTATTATAAAAATACATTTCAAATCTAATCGCAATCGCAATGCTTGTCAGAAAATTGCTATTAGATACAGTATTTTCGTTTAGCCTTAAAGTGTAACAGTAGTGAACAGTAGTGAAACCGTACCACTGTAACAATAGTGAAACAGAACCGACAGACAGAAACGCTGCCCAACAGCACCCAGGTAGTGCCTTGTTTATTCACCTTGTCTTTTGTGGGTCAATATCATACTGTATTACCACCTTCAATGGTACATTGTTGGCAACAAAACTTTAAAAAGAAACTACAATAAAATGTGGCAAATCAGAAGCATTATGCAAATGCAATAAGCAGTTCATATTATGTGTTTGCATCTTAGCTTGTCATTTGTAAAGCACATTACAGGCTCACAGGCGCTCAGTGTTCTACGCTGTAGTCATTATTCACTCACTCCATTCTCGGTGGTGATAAGCTACTTGGATAGCCACAGCTGCCTTGAGACAGACTGAGAGAAGCGAGGCTTCCAATCTGTGCCATTGGCCCCTCCACCAGACACAAAGTGTCTTGCTCAAGGACACAATGACCACATGGGGTTCGAATGGCTCAAATGACTTTAGGTGGGTTGATAATCGCTCTAATCACCTGAGACTCGTGAACTAACGACAGAACTCTCCATATTTATAGTTCTCTCACTTCTCTGCTTACTTTGCTGTAGGTGTCTGGAGGCCTTTTGCATTTATGGCAGCGTGGGCCGTGTGGAGGAGCCCTATGTCAGCATCACCAGGAAGAAGCAGATGCCACGCCGGGGGCAGTCTGAAGAGGTGGAGCGGCAGGTGGGGCAGGCGGAGGGCAAGCTGTTCACCCACAGAGCTGCCTTCGCCCGCACCTCTGTCATCCAGGCCTTCCTCGGATCTGCACCCCAACTCACCCTCCAGCTCTACATCTGTGTACTGCAGCGGGGCGTGTCCATCGGCAGAGGTGAGGCTTTTTATGTACTGTAGCATTATATTGTTCTCCATAAGCAAAATCCTGGTGAGTAGTCTTGTCGAATTGTTTTCTTTTTCAGTTGAGTCAGTCCAACTGAAATGACCGTCTGTCCTCCTCCAGTGCCAGTCCACAGCTCCTCTGCCATGTGGGCTGATTAACTAAGTGACATATTGGAAACAAGAGGCAGTGTTGTCATGAGTCAAAGTTATGTAACTTGAAAAGAGTTGTTGGTCCTGATCTGGGGTCAGTCCGTGTAATGGTGTGTGAAGCCTGAGTGGAAGCATGTGTCTGCACACATTTCAGCTGAATTAGGTCAAAGTCAAACATCAGGCCAAAGAACTGGGGCACAGTCACAATGTGTGAAGATATTCTTCACTCTGACAGTTCTATTTCACGCCAATTCGCTTTGTCTGTTCTCTCTCCAGGCACATTAATGGTGATCAGCCTACTGTCTATAGTCTATGGGGCGCTCCGCTGCAATATTCTTGCCATAAAGATCAAATATGACGACTACGAGGTGGATGTGCGGCCCTTGGCGTATGTGTGTATCTTTCTGTGGAGGAGTTTTGAGATTGCCACTCGTGTGGTGGTGCTGGTGCTGTTTAGCTCTGTGCTGCAGCTCTGGGTGCTGCCTGTGGTTTTGCTCAACTTCCTGGTTTTCTCCCTCTACCCCTGGATCCTGTTCTGGCTGAGCCACTCTCCTTTCCCTGAGAATATCGAGAAAACTCTGTCCAGAGTAGGAACCACCATCGTGCTTTGTCTACTCACCTTCCTCTACGCTGGTATCAACATGTTCTGCTGGTCTGCGGTGCAGGTTAAACTGAGCGACCCGGACCTCATCAACAAATCACAGAACTGGTATCGCATGGCTGTCTACTACATGTTGCGCTTTGTGGAGAATGCCTCACTGCTGCTGCTTTGGTACATCTTCAGAACAGACTTTTACAATGACATCTGTGCTCCACTGCTGGTGCTGCAGCTGCTTATAGCATACGCCATTGGGATCTTCTTCATGCTGGTCTTTTACCAATTCTGCCACCCCTGCCGAAGACTCTTCTCCTCCAGCATGAGCCAGGGCCTCTGGGACTGCTCCTCTCTGCTCTGTTGCATGTGCGACAGGGCTCCATCTCCCATCAGTACCACAGGCAAGACTGCTCTCCAGCCGCCCAGCCCCCACTGCAAAGAGCCACCCAGTGATCGAGCCAGTGACACGTACGACGACATGCCGAATGATACAACTTACGACATTCTCAACGACACCATCTATGACAGTCCTAATGACATGGCTAATACCACAGACACCGGTGTCAACGGCAACGCTGGCCACAGTGAGCCCTGCATTGCATGATTTGTTTTGGTAAACTACAAAAGTAATCAGATTAAAACTACAGAATAAAAGCACCACTGTGAACAAGGCAACAAAAACACAAGAGCAGCATAACTGCTAAATCATTTTCTAGAGTAGATAATGTTCAAAATAAAGATCACTGCAAAATAAAACAGGGCACGGCAAAATAATATAAATTTTTTTCACAACTCTTTCATACAGTATGAAGAATTTACCAGCATTGTCTACCACTCTTTCAAATCCTTTGTCTGCATAAAATATATAAACATAAAATATGACCGGTGTTCAGAAATGAGTAAAACTAATCCTAAGCTATTTTACTGCACAAACTTGACCCATGTTTCTCTTAAGTGCCACACAGATCACTGAGTCTGCTCTTCATATTCAAAGTTATACTTTTCCATCTCTGATCCTGGAAGGAGCAAGTGTGTCCTTATCCAAGTTTGTTTACTGTCTACGGCTGAACGAGTGCACAAAATTAAGGTACCCAAGCTTGAATCATTTTGAGAATTCAAAAACTTGGGGTCACTACACACTGTATATGCTGCATTAATTAAAATCACAATGAGCCACAAATTCAAGCTGATTGTATTAATATCTATGAAGCATGAAAGTGTGCATGTGTGGAATAAAGTGATCTGGGGTGTATTTAACACCAATAGCTGCAAACAATCAGCTTTTAAAGAAAATGTTTCTATAATAGCTTTATCAATATAATGCGCTGCTTCTATGGTGTATTTGTGCTGAATGATTTATTTATTTTTTTCCAATTGATGTTCAATGTAAAATGCCTGTGCAGTCAACACCAAACATGTTACTGTGAAGCATGTGGAACACTCACATTTTGCACGTCTAGATGTAAATAAGTGATCATAAATTAAATGTTTTCTTGTTCGTAATTTGTCTCTTAAAACAACAACTGCAAACATCTCATGTGTTTCCGTGAACCTTTAACTGTAGCGTGAGAGGGATTGTTTTAGAAATGCAGAGGTTTTGCGGCCTTGGGGATCATGTAAATGCTCCTGATGTGTTTGTTATAAAATATAGAAAATAATACCAGAAGAAAACTATTGCACATGTATTTATAAAAACAAAAAAAAATAAATTTATATTTATATCACCAAAATGTCTTGAACCTTATTCTAGACTAATCATTCTCAATATATATTTTCACTCCAAATACCAAGTAAGACAGCATTTGCTTATGTACTTTTAGTTTAAACTGATCAACTTAGTACGACCTTACTTTGACACGTTTATGCCCTCTGCCAGTTTGTAATATGCCAATTAAAAATAACCGTACTGGGAGCTACTATTTCCTGCCATCTAGTGGACAAAATATATATTTCATGGCCAATAAAACAGTTGAAAGGAGTGTTGCATACACTTTTTAATAAGTGCTGTGGTCCCAGAATAAATTAACATTTTAGTTTTGCAAAACCCTTCAAATGTGAACATTATAAAGTTAGTGGAAATTTGCAGCAAAACAATACACACTTTCATTCAATTATTTCGGTCTACCACACTTTTATAGAGGAAAACTACTATTGAAGTCTGTGCAATCCTGAATGCGGCTGTCCATGTAAATACAAGTCAATGGTCACTAAAAGCCTGTTTACTGACACATACAGCGGGAATAACCTTTATTACCATTCCAGGGATAATCTCTTTTCTTGAATGAAATGATCAGTTCGGCATTGGACCAAAATAGAAGAATCAGTCCACTCTTGAGCTTACAAACCACAATTTTTGTCTCCTTATGTTGTCTTTTGTCTTCTTCACAACAGTTTGTAAAAGATAGTATTTTAAATTCTAGCTTCAGGCAAAAAAAGGGAAAAAAAAACAGGTTTTGTGATGTTACGCCACAGCAACAGCAAATACGCTGACCACACAGTACATTGTGCGGTTCTCCCACCTCACTGTACAGCTCCCTGAAACACATAAAAAAACCATCATGAGCTCATTGTACTGTTGGCAACAATTGATATAAGTTTTACACACCACAGGAAAACTAGATCTTACTGATGTTTAGGTCATTTATGAGTCCATGCTTATTATTTTAGGTATATTTCATTTTGGTTAAAGAAAAAGTAATCCCTTTTGTCGATAATGATTTACCGTCTGTAGCAGTATCCCAGTAGCACGAGTTTGCAGTGTGTAGACCAGCACTACTCTTCTGCATTATGGTGCAGTTTACTGTAAAAGATGAAAGTAAATATTATTGCTGCATGCCATCTTATTCAAAGTCAATATCATAAACATTTGATAATTTTACCAATATATTTGAAGGCTCTTCCTTGTTTTACAAAGTGGGTTAGACAGTGCTCCACGATGCTGGCAGTCCACTGGTTGACTTTGTTCTGGTTATAGTCTGTTCCACCAATCACTCCCTCAATACACTGAGACAGAGCACCATGTCATGTCATGTATTTACATTTACTGCTTAAATTTATTTACAGAAACATACCTCTTTAATTGGAGCAGTGGACTCATCAGGGTTAAACAGGACCTACAAAGAATAATTTTAACAAGTCTATATCTTTGTTTACATTAGCATTGTTGTATCATTAGTAGCAGCCACGTGTGATATAGGACTTATGGTAAAACTCGTGAGAGGGATCTCTACCTAATTATATAGTTAGGTCTCAAGCCACACCCGTGGAAAAAGAGACTTTAGCATTTAGCTTCTTCAGCTAACATTAGCTAACATGATTTTCCAAGCTAAAATTATTAAGATTTCAGTTTTAAAACATTGCATTTAAAAAATGCCACAAACATTTACCTCCTCGCTAGAATTATATTCCTCCATGGTCAATGAGCTGTACTTTAAATCAGTTTAAATAGATTTTAATCCTGATGCAAAATCGGAAATACAAATACAACTCTTCTTCTTGTTTCCGGCAGACTAGGAGCCTATTGGAACATTGCTGCCTCTCTGTTTGGATTGAGAATTACAGTATAGCAGGGTTACGCTTGCCTGACCAGCCAGTCCCTACACGTTTTGACAGACTTCTTTACAAAAACGTAACAGAATGTAGGAGGGCCTGGCTGGTCAGGCAAGGGTTACGCACTAAGTCCACATTCAAGGAATTTTACAAGCGCTCGTATCGCTAAGTCATTTCCATGCCTCGGTCTCAGTAGGATGGTTCACGTATCAGCGTTTGGCACCACGATTTGTTGCAGCTGCGCACGTTGATTTTTATACAGCGGGTTCTCCATAGATACATGCTTAACAGTTTGACCTTGTTTGCACTGGAAGCACAAATTCTTCAGTGATTTTTTTTAACCACATGCGCATTGTGTGGGTGCGTGTGTGTGTGTGTGTGTGTGTGTGTTTGTGTGTGTGTGTGTGTGTGTGTGTGTGTGTGTGTGTGTGTGTGTGTGTGTGTGTGTGTGTGTGTGTGTGTGTGTGTGTGTGTGTGTGTGTGTGTGTGTGTGTGTGTGTGTGTGTGTGTGTGTGTGTGCATGTGTGTGTGTGTGTGTGTGCGCGTGTTTCCTAAAATATAACATTAAAATGCGACATGTTTCCGTTCTCAACTACAGGATCCACTCATTGATCCCCTGCCAGTGAGAAGGGTTTGCAGAGGGTTTGATTCTGTGTGTCTTTTTGTGTTTTGTGATTTTAGTGCAACTTTTCCTGTTTATGTAAAGCACTTTGAATTGCCCTGTGTACGAATTGTGCTCTACAAATAAACTTGCCTTGCCTTGCCAGATCCGGAGACCTACATTAACGCCCCACGAAATACGCCCCACACATTTACGCCCCATCTTCTTCTTTTGCTTTTTCTGGTTGTAAACATTGGTTTTGTTAATTTAATAGATCCATGGTTCTGAGTCTCCGTGGTTGTCCTATGTCACTGGAGAATGTTTTTGGAATTGACGCTTGCACGGCGGCTCCGCGGCAAGATATTGAACGAGAAGGGTTGCAGTGGATACACATCATAATGTATTGTCAGTGCTTATTGAGATGAATATATTTAACATTTTGCCAAAATTCTTTATAAAGTTTATCCCAATGTTTATTTTTCGAATTTTACTTCCTGGTTGTATATGATGACGCCACACTAGGAAATATGAGGAAATTAAGAAGCAACCACACTGTACACTGGGCCAAAACTCATCTAATGTCACAGATTTTTACTTGACAAATAAGAATATATGCGAATACCTTTTGCTGAATCAGTGTTTAGAGAGTCAAAAAAGTTTCTTTTGTGTAAATTAAGCATAGCCTAAGGTCCCAAGTGTGATCATCAGTGTGTTTACTACGAAATTTCAACAGACAGTGTTAGTATTAATACACTCAAGTCAAAATTAGAAAATCATAAAATATATACACACTTTAAGTTCCATTACCACATCATAACTCTATAATATCATAAATATTTAATTTCCAGTTTTAAATTACATTTGTGAATGTAATGTACCTTGTAGCTGCTTCATTGATATTTCGGCAGTTCCGCCGACATCGGTTAGCCCCAACACCCTGAATTGAACCAAATTATCTGTTCCTAAACCGAACCCTTATCTTAATCCTAACACTAACCTTACCCTAATTGTGAAAAAAAAAAAAAAAAAATCTATATAAATAAACTTTTGCTGGCATAGCCACCAATGCAAAGTGGTGGTCTGTGGCATAAATAAAAATAAAATAAAATAAAAAGCTATAATTCTGAAGAAATCAGTGGTCGTAGTAATCGTTATTTTACTAAGTAAGCAAAAGAAGGGGCGTGTACGTGTGGGGCGTCTTTCTATGGTGCGTAAATGTGTGGCCCCGGGTCTGCAGATTCCTACTATAGATGCCAGTCCGTCTTTCTTGTTTTTTGGGTGTTTTTTTTGGTGTGTGGCAAGTCCATTGCACTTTGTAGGCGCTGGCAATTGTACCAATTATTGGTTCACAGTGCCCTCATGTGGTCAAAATTAAAACTCCAGCCAGATAAAGTATGAAGTAGGCGTGGTGCCCCAATTTTTTCAGATTGTGCACCGTTATCATGGGTCTGTTGGACCGTTATGCACAATTCGACAATTCGATTGGGAGAAATCACAAAGATTAGTGCACGGTTTATGTTAGGTGGTTTAGCCTGTACTTAAAGTTATGTAGCATGTGATCATACTTAAGAAGCTTAAAAATGGCACTGCTGGTATTTGAGTCCGACGGGGAACATTAGTTAACAATGTTCCAAGCTTACCATAAAGTAAAAGTCAGACGTGATCAGTGCTGGAATTTGTATTAACGAGCTCAAGTCTCTCTCTCTCTCTCTCTCTCTCCCTCTCTCTCTCCCTCTCTCTCTCATCCTCCACATACCTCTCTCTCTTTCTCTCACTCTCTTTTTCCCTCGCTCTCGCTCATCCTCTCCATCTCCCTCTCTCTTTGTGTCTCTCCCTCTCTCTTTCTCCCCCTCCCTCTCTCTTTCTCCCTCTCTCTAACCCCCCTCCCTCTTCCTCTCTTTACTCTGTCAAACACACCACGCCCCCTCGTGTCGGGAACACCCTGCCGCCTGTGGATCTCTGTGTTCAGATGTTACCGAGGCGCACCGCGGCGCGCTCATCCCGCTCTCCATCAGGACTTGGAGTCGTCGTGGTCCCGGTGCTGTTCCTCACGACTGTCGGTTATCAGAGGTAAGACACATCTATGCACAGGACACTACGAGCGCGTACAGTGCATATGGCACATCCAGAAGAGCTACCGCTCTGTCGTGTTTGCTCTTGTTATGTATTTTATGAGGGTTGTGTGCTGTAACCCGTCATCAGGATGTTGTACACCCTGTAGTCATGGGACGTGACTCCTCTGTGCCTTTCAGTCAAAGTTAGGTGCGCTTTGAGCAGGTGCAATGCAGCAAAACATTAATTTCCTTACCTCCTTCTGCCTTCTTCAACAGACTAGAACTTAATGTGTAACACAACAGAATGGAGACTTAATTAACTTTTTGAAAGGTCAGGCTATAATAGTACTGACCTTGTCTGAACCTATATTTTTGTTGTGGGTATTCTCCCATTGGCTTATGGCTTTCTCAGGTTAGGGTAGATTCTCCATTTTCTGTGCTGATAATGATAATAGCAGCAGGTACACGGGGTGCTTTCTCTGACCTCATCTGAGCCATAAGGGAATTTTTTTGATGATTAGTTGATTATGTCTTGAAATGTTTGATACTATGAGGAAAATATAACTGAAGTGTAAAATCCATTAAAGTTTCTGATATAGAAAGTTAGCTCTTGGCTTTGAAAAAGAGTTGAGCTGTGAGCCTCAAGATGTCCAGGACTTGCATCGTTCTAGGATATGGATCAGTGTCATTTAAGTTTAGTAATTTAAGACAACTCACCAATGTTCATGCCTGTCATGGCTTCAAGAAATGTAATATATTTAGCCGTGATCTGACAGCCTCTATGACATAAGAACTTTGGTGGTACTCAGCATTGCACATCTCTGTTTTGCGCCATTGAGGGTTAAATGTGTAAATTGGATTTGGTGTGTCCTGGGGTCCCTGGTGCTTGTGTCAGGACCGCCATGGAGTTTGTGTTGCAACAGTAATGAGTCATTTATGAAGTTTGCAGGTGCCATTTCCAAACTAACTCTGTTTACTCACCTTTAGTGAACAGGGAATCCACACATGAGTTGTTGGAGTGAACAGTGGCTTGTTGGGTCATTATAGACATAAATCCAAAAATACTGAATGATATAGTCCCAAACCCATGACACCAGGAAAAGCATCTGTCCTAAAAACTATGCTAAATCATCAAATACATGCTATGTTAATAGATACTGAGGAAGTCAGAAGGGAATATTTATTATAAACCAGTGCTTTATGGCCCATTCAGCTTATCACGGCAATAGTTGCAGTATTGGCTGGAGCTGTTTTATCATTGTCATGGGCAGGATAATGCCTCCTTAATCATTAGTGAGCTCCTTGTGCAGCGCTGGCCCAGAGGCTGAAGACGGAGTAAATGTCTGAATGAATGAATGCGGGCGGAGGGAGCCAGGATTGCAGGGATTCCCTTATGTTGGAGTGTGCGGGCGGACAGACAGCAGCAGCTCAGAGGGGTGCAGTCTCGCAGTATTAAGGTCTGCCAGGACCCAACCGAGACGAGTGCTGGTACAATGTTGCGTATGTGTTGAAACTCTGGATTTGTATGGCAGCTGCTTGATGGAGGTGTATCCCATTGGCACCATCCCAAAATGAAGCCATCTGCAGCTTGCTATTTTTTTGCTTATTTACATAACTGTTTTTGTAAGAGCTTTAACAATAGGCGTTTTAACTTGATGACCGCTGTTTCCCTGGATCAGTCACAGCGGAGCTTGTGCGGGGTTTCCCTGCCTCCCACCCACTCACTGATTCCTGTCATTGCTCTCTTGTGCACGCTGCATGGACATTTAGTATTCAGCTCTATCACCCCTAAGGCAGCCCCCATTCGATCACAGCCGCAACCTGGTGTGGAGCTCTGCAGCGAAGAGAGGGAGGGAACAGAAGAACCTTAAAAACTGAAATGTAATTTAGAGCAGGCACCAGGAGGATTGACTGAGAGAAGTATGGATCTCTCACTCATCTTTAATACGATCAGACGCAGAGGTGTAGCGGTGAAGATCATGGCTGCATGTAATACTGACATTCTTTGTTTATTTGGGTGGCTTTTGAAATGGGTTTTGAGAAGTCTGGAAAAGTCAACAGCATAAATCAAACACACAGCTATAATGTCCACTTTGAGGGTAATGGTTCATTTATTTGAACGCAGTTATCTTGCATGACATTAGTGGTAACTAGAGTCTACGTTACAATGTTATTTAAGGATAAACAGAGGCCACATTGTTTTATTTCAGTAGTCACTCACTTGCCACTTTGATATGAAGACTCAAAGTAGAGCTGTCTGTCTGAGCTGCCAGTCTTTTTTTATTTTATTTTTTATAACAAATAGATAAAAATAAGTTCAGCATCATTTTCCAGTTGAGAATGAGTCAGAGCTTGTATGTAATGAGAACAGCAGCTAGACCTATAGACTCCAGGTAAATGTTCCCCCTTTAAAATGGCCTGTAACTATTGTGGCTGTCATACAGATAATCACTGTCACAATCCTTCTGTTTGACACTGTAGACCAATTTGTGTCTTTAGACACTGTAATAAGTGTCTGCTTGCATACTGTGTAATGTGTGCAATGTGACGCTAATTCAGATTGTATTTGTAGCAAGAAATGTTCATCTCTGACCTGCCTTTTTATCAATGTCATGCTCATTAGATGTACCCCAGTACAAGTAAAGCTTATCATTGTCCTGGCCATTATAAGTGGAGGCAGTAGTGTAGTTGAAAATGAAACATAGCTAAAGCTGATTGTTATACAAGTTTCAAGTTAATCTAATATACACTCTTTTGAACCCTGTTTCTATTAACTTGGGGGCATGTTGTTGCTCATTTAAACGTGTTTCTCATATTCACTGTTTTTCACAGTGGTTTTGTTTACTCCACACTGTCAGAGTAGACCAGCAGTCACACCTGTAACTATTATTCTCTCTGTCGCTGCTTTCTCATTGTGGACCTGATTGCAAATGGCCTGCCGAGTGTAATTTTGGTAATTCACTGCATTGATTTTTGGATGTTTGCACCCATTTTTACAGGAACAATTATGAGCTGCTGTTTTCACCAAATCTGTGTGAGGTGGAACACAGTTTGTAATTTCACACGGCTGTGAAGAACTACTTTAGTCCTGTCTTTTCTTCACTGTTAAGACTTTTATGTGGCCCATTTGCCATTAACACTTTTGCCCAGTTTACAGGGGAATGTTTTGTCTTGAATCTAGCTTGTTTTACTAGGTTATTGTTCAGTAATATTTACCATATGTTTTTTTTTTTTTTTTTGCAGAAAAATACCTCAAAATGTGTGGGACAACAATATCAGCCACCAGGGAGGGATAAATACATTACATAAATAGATAGTTGAGTCCATATCATTTAGATTAACTTAACTTTTTTTTTTGACAAATGTTTATCATATTTTTTATTTTTACTTTTATGAAGAATCTTTATCACGTGTTTCAAAATCCATCAGAGTATCCTTTAAGTTATGCACGAAGGACTGCATTTGGTCAAATATAAATGCCAACTTCAGTGTGCTCCTCCATCTTGGCCGTCACATTATCTGAGTAAAACGTTTATCCACATTACATTCTGGCCAGTTCTCCAGAAACACAAATCAATAGTAATTACATAATGTCCACTGAAGAGGAACTAAAAACTGTCATTACAATCACTTTCACTCATTATTATGTGATTGGCCTGGGCTTTGTTCAACAGAGTAACATGTTACACAGAGAGGTCCATTGGAGCATGTTTAATTATGGTTCTTACGAGCAACATAAATTAGACATAAGCTCTTAATGAAGCCCCTATAATCCTGCTAAGGGGCTGATGATGATTCAACGGCCAATTAAAAAGTCCAAGTTTCTGAAGACTGTATGACCTTACTGGTTTGAGTTCAGTGCACTAGACAAGAATACAGTCAGATGCCCTTTCTCTTACGTGTTCTGCATACTGTTCATTCTACTCCTTTTCCTCAGGGCCATTCACAAGTGTGGGCAGTGTAAAGGCTGCTTTTTACAGGTACCTTATGTCACGACCGTACAAATATAGGCTACTTTTTTCTGTGAATGGAACAATTAAAGGTGGTTACTGTGAATCATCAGAAACAGAAACAAACAAAGCTGGCACGCTGTGTAGCTGGACATCCTTCGGCACACGGATTCATCTCCACGTCGAGTGTTTATTTAATTTAGAGTCGATTTAATTCAAATAGTTGTCCTACTTTCGGTCTGCTCTTGTTTAGAGTTTCTGTAGTCATAGTATAGTCCTAGTTTATCCAATCGACTTTATTTATATTTATTTATATTATATTTTATACTTAAACAAACAATTGGTCTACCAATGCTAATAATAAAACCTTAAAACCATGAATAGAAGCTAAAACAATGAATTTTAAAAAATGATAATAATTTAGACCTGGAATAGTCCAGTTTTGAAGTGGTAGCAGTGTGGTGTAGAAGTCAAGCAGTGATAAACACATAGTATTGTGATTAGATTTGTCATTTATGTTTTCAAACCAGGATTCACAAGGAACATTTTAAACTAGTACAATGCTAACATTTCAAACTCAGTTTACCCGAGGCTTCTTTTTTACCTCAATATTTTTACACAATAGACGGATAAACACAATATAATCATTTATTGAGTGACTGCCTATGCATAGGCAGTCACTATTTGTTCTTGTATTTTCCTGTTTTTCGCCACGTTTCACAGGCCACAGTTTTTTGATTCTTTTAATTTTTTCTGCATTTTTCAATAGTTCCTAGTCTTCTAATGTCTGCTATTACTTTTGGTACATGTACCTTTTGTAGTTTTTTCATAATTTGCCGAGCAGTTTTTCCCTATCTTTTACAGTGGGAGCCTTTCTGTTGGTCCTCTACAGGAAATGTTGCTGTTTAAACTGTTTTTGGCGGGAGCACGGTGGCAGAGCGGCTAGAGCTTCTGCCTCCCAATGAGGAGGTATGGGTGCGAATCCCGGACCATACCAACATCATACGAATTCAATTGCGCAGTCACTCGCAATAGCTTCAGCTATTGCAACAGCATCTAGTTAAACATTGTGGTCTTATTGTTGTTTGGATTAAGCGGTCAAATAGGATTTTAGGGGTATCTATACTGTTACTATTGTTCAAATTGGTATCTAGTTCCGCTACTAGTTTTAATATCGATTAATATTTAATTTTAAATACTTTTGACAACCCTATTTTAAACATATCCTGGAGCATTCATTTTTGAAAGAAGATTGAAATATGACCTGAAAAAAGATAATCATATAGCCTACATTTCAATTTAGTAAAAAAGGCAATGTAAAGGGATTTATTCGTCATTACATATTACAGAAAGAATTGTATCTGTATTAATGTATTTTATCATTCTAAATTCAAATTGTGTTTTTGTTTCAAGTGTGCAGCCTTGTAAGCATTTGACTTGAGCTACTTCCTCAGCTGTCCTAGAGGCAACACTGTAAAGACCGAGGATTCCCTTCTTTTCGCCGTTAAGGAGAGAAACCTTCACAAGACTCAGCGCAGTAAAATATTGCATTCGAGCTGCAGTTACACACAAATGAGCAGTATGAAATATTCAGCTGCACCAGAAGAGGAGAGAGGAGCACTAACCCCCACATCTCCATATTTCTCAAAGCATAGGCCAGTGCTGAAACTGGGTTAATAAGATCCAGAGATGAAAAAAAACCCTCCTTCGTTTGACTTCTAGAACACGACTTGAGAGAAACAAAAGGGCGGCATTAGCCAGCTTTCACCTGAGGAATAATCAAAGCTGAACTCAACAAAGCTCATGTTTGCTCATTTATCGACGTCATTCAAATTTAAAGTGCATGTGACAGTGATCGGTTGGCTCCTCTCTTATTAGAAGTGTTTTGTCAAAATGAATAGCATTAGCTAACGCAAGCATGATGAAAAAAAGAATCAGCTTTGAACACTCAATGCTGGGTTATTTAGGGAAAGCAGTTAATATGTTTATTGGATTTATCTGTTATTTCTCAAACAAGGTTGCATTATGCTGTTTTTGCTGTCTTGTTTTCTTCAAGGAGAGAAATAAGATGATTTTATAATATGTTATTTATTGCCTAGGAACATCGTGTTTCTTCATGAACAGAATGCTGCCAATCAGTGATGCATACAAAAATAAACGACTTTTTTATCATCCCATGTTTAACAAAATGATTAAATTCTGTTTGTAAATGTTCAAGGGTGGCTCTTCTGGAGATTGTGCTACTATACTTTTCTTTTCATCCTTCAACAACGTTCAAAGAGACCAAACATGGGACATAATAAAAAAATTGCAATTGGATTTATGCAGGGCTACCATAGACTTTAAAGCAAGGCATCTAAAACCAAATAGATTCCCCAAAACTGGCCAAAAAAAGATCAAGATTTTTTAAAAACTCATATTGATCAATCATGACTTTCAATTAAGTTTTATTCTTCTTATCTAAAAAACATAAACATTGCTTTCAATATTAAATTGTTGAACATAAACAAGACAGACATTAAGTCATGTAGTGTAATTCCTTCAGGGTCTGAACTCTCATGTTTTACCTTTAAATTAAAGAGCCCAAAGCTGAACGATTTGAAATGACTGGATCTCAATTGAATTAACTGTAAGGTCCTAAGCCTGGAATGGTGTTAACAAAAATTTCAAACTTGATTTTGATGCCAAGAAAAAGAAAAGACTCAATACTGATTTTGATACAACAGTGATTACAATAACACTTCTTTTTTTTTTTAGACAATAGACATTACATTTCCACACAGCCATTCTGGGTATCAATTCCTTTCAACACCAAAGCGTATCTTCTTATTTGCACAGCTTTTTCCAATATCCCTTGGTCATACACAAACAGAATCTTTGTCGCTTTGTTGTGAGACATCTGACGGGGGGAAGCTGTCAGGTCTGCACTCCTGTTTTCTGATTTTCTGCTCCATTGAGTCCTGCAGGCAGTCTGAAGGCCTGGGCTGGTCATTACTGATGATGGCTCCACAGAGACCTCAGACATTTGGCAGTGACAGGGCTGTGGTTTCAGTGTTAGTCATGGATGAGGAAGAAACACTTTAAACAAAGCTGGTAGTCAAATACACCACGCCATGAAACAACTGTCGCTGTTTGTTCACTCTACAAGCGTTTTGTGTTGATACATTAGCAGAGCTGGTTACAGAGGAACGTCAAAGTAGAATAAACCTATCATCTAAAATGGAGAGGAGATACACAGCAAAACACCAGATTGTGGACAGTAATTTCTCACCGTTTGGAAAATGTTCTGTATTAATGGTGCTTGCAAATGAACTCTGGGCGACAGAAGGTGTATTTAATTGATTTGTCCAAAACCTTGTATTTATTAGAAGCAAAGTGTTTGGGCTCAAGTGATAGGCGTGAGATTTTCCCATGGGCACTATAAACAGCAAGTCAAATTGAATTGGAAGAAACACTTGTGCATTGTAGTTTCATTTCATGGGCTGTAATTATGTGTGTCTGGCACAAGGAGAATAATGCCAGTTAGCAAAAATACCATTTAACCTAAGCTATATATAATTATAATAATGTACTAAAACCTGTACTGTGTGAGGACCAGGCTAACAGCAATTCCTTATGCTAAACAAAGACTTTAGGTGCTGAACAAGGCAAGCTATAAAGCTGTTCCATATTGTATCATATTTTCAGGAAAGGCCATATTCCCCATATATTCTTTTTTACAAGTATAAAACCAAAACCCATGTAATAATAACAATACCTTTGGTGTTGCATGTGTTTGAAAGTGTAATGTAGTATAAAATTCAAATTTAATGAAAACATATTATGCTTTTTTCCTGGTATTTTGTATTTAACTATAACACACATAAATCATAATAATTTTACATTTTGTTCATTGTAAACTGCAAAATTGATGTCTTATAAGAAATGGGAATTCTTGTTGAAAAGGTCAGAACTGAACGGCCCTGCCTCTTTGTGGCTTTGTGGTATTTCAGCAAAGCACATATTTTCATTTTTATTTTGTGATATTTTTAAGCCTGACAGTACATGTATGACCTGGAGTCACAAGTAAGTACAGGGCAGTGGGTGGAGTTAGAGGATAGGTGAAAACAGTCATTTTCTGAGCACTTAAGCCTCAAATGCAGGACAATGCAGGATTACTGAAATATCCATGAATCAATCAAAATACAGCTTTGAATATGTTAATGACTAAGGAACACTGTTATAACATGAGTAAAAGCTAAAAAAAAGTTTATTTTGCATATGACCCCTTTAAACTGCATGTTGCTTTCTAGTTCCCTGGAGATTACCATTTCATGCGTATACCAAGTATGTGTGATATTTTTCCATATTCCTTTGAGTGATTGAAATAAACACTTGAGCTATTCTTTCAGAGTGACACGTCGCTCACCTCTCTCTCCTCCTCTTCACGGAGTCAGGAGCTTGTATCTGCGCGGGAAAGAGACTGGCTCCCCTTATCAGTCGCCCGGCGATGCTTCATTAACTTTGAGCTGTGGAAGTCATTAAGGTTTTAAATTGGATCGTGATTGACACATAGCTCTGTGTGAAATCGACAATATGACAGCGATGTGAGGCGACAGGTATGCTTTTGACTGACAGGGACATGGGCAGCGAGGACAGGGTCGTTAGTGCACTGCGTCGGAGTGGATATGCCATTTTCCCCAAGGGTTGCATGTGAGCGTGTTTATCAGCGTCAGAGAAGAGAGGAATACTGAAGGGTCAACAGTTGAATGAAACAGGCGAGGAGACTTTCCACTTGGACTGGCATGTCCTGTATCACAGCCTCCTCTCGGCCCTGAACTCCTGCCTCCGTAAAGAATTGTCCAAAGATGATCTGACACATTCAAAACTGCATCAGCTTCAGCATCAGATTGAATAGTTTCAGTATGTATGTATGTTGCAGTTAATCAGAATTGTGGTGAAACTTGTCTGTGCATATGGTGGTTGAGGTTCAAATATTACTCAAAACAGTACAGATATAGCAGATATATCATCTTGTGCCCTTGTTTGAAAGATACATGAAGGTTTGATTTAGGGCTGCAACAAGTTAATTGATTAATCTACTAATCTCTAACAAATCGATTATAGAAATGGTTGTTAACTAATAAAATAATTGAGTAATCGTTAACTGGTCTATACACAGACTCAAAAACATGTGCTGATAGAAGAGGTTTAATGACTCAGACAGAGCAGGAATGACACAAAAAACTCACAAGAAACGTGTAAATTGTGTGTTTTTGATTAAAATCCTTGTTCATCTATAAATATTCTCTACCAGGAGGTCGTCAAATGCCTTCACTTCAGCTTTGTCTGAATAAAATTCTCATATTCAAGGGCCTTTCGCACTCTAAACAACTAATCGATTAATCGAAGGAATCGCTAGACTAATCGATTAACAAAATAATGGTTAGTTGCAGCTCTAGTTTGATTTATTTTTAGTCAGTTTGTTTTGCAGGGTTTTGATTACTTTTTACTATAGACAGTATACTCAATATTTTAATTCAGCAATATTAGATGTTATCTGCTAACTTTCTGGCAGTGTTTTCAAGTTTCTGTACCAAATCCAAGGTTTTCTGCTCAAAATTCTTTGAAACTAATCAGTGAAATCCCTCATTTGTCCAGCAGTGTTCCATTGTAGACTAATTGAGAACAACTTTCGGATCGAAGTCAAAAACGTCTTGATTTTCCAGTGTCCAAATGACGACTTTTGAAACCTTTTCTACAATGAAACACTCCTGGACGATTGAGAGATTACACCACTTAACAATATTAGCGCTTTATTTTTTCTATAATTTATTATTATTTTTTTTTACCTGTAGACTTTATTTGACCGGACAGTAGGCCTAAGGGATAAAAGAGCAGGAAGGACATGCAGCAAATTGTCGGAGCCAGGTATTGATCCCATGGTGCAGAGCTGAGTGTATGTACTACAGCAGACCACTTGACTGCAGCCCTGCACAAGCCTATTGTTAGATTGTTTCAGATGGTTATCTATTGATTGTTGTGAATCCATGGTCCACATCTGAACACAAGTGGATTACATACAGGAAGATTCATGTTGGCTTCATGTCTAAAGCCGATTGCCCATTCGCTTTCTGCTGAGATAGGGTTAGAAATCTGGAATTGATGTCTTTTATCCACTCCATTCATCTTTATGGGCCTTTGTCAGTTTCAGCTTCAGCTCACGCCGCTAATAAAACATATTGACTCACCATAACACTTTATATTCATCAAATGGGCTTCATACTAAGTCTTAGTCTTAAAGGACCAGATCAACCGCAATGGTCGTTAAGACAGTGTTTCTCAACCAGTGGTATGAGGACCCCAATGGGTACGTGAGTAACTACCAGAGGGTACTTAGAATGGTTTTAAAAGAAGATGAAATGTGCTTTTATCTGAATGAAAAAAATACTTATCAGGTGTAAATGTAGCATCTTTTTGGAATATCTTGGACCATAAATACAATTGAAATAAAATATACTGAAATAATTGACAATATGCGTCTTGTAAATCCATTTATTTGCCTGAAACTCAAGTTAAGGCGTACGTGAGACAAAGCTTAGGGGATGAGATACAATTTAAAATTCTGTTTACAACTGTCTCCTCAAATCAGAGAGCAAAAGAGTAGACAACCCAAGATTAGACTGTGAAAATATCTCAAATCTATGGTATTGTTGTGCTGACATGTTTTAACATAAATTTTGTAGTCACCAAAGTAATACGTTTAAGCCATGAAATTTGTTCTAACCCATCACTTCATACATAGATCTACCATAATTAAATATTCTTCCTTATGCAATAAAGGCACTGAACCCGGTATATAGCAATAGCAATATAATGAGACTTCTAGTATTCAAGTGAATAATAGAAGCTGTTTTTTACATCTGCCTCTGATCTTTACTTCTTGTGTATGAATAATGAATGTTTTCACACTTACTACATGTCTGCCATTTTCTGTGTCTAATGCAGCTCCAGTGGGTTTGACCTGATATTTAGTGGTCAGCGGAGACTCCCTTCCCCATCCATCATCAGCACACTCTGCCCCCTGTGCCATATTTATAATTCAGCAGGAAGCTACTGCATCCTGGTGTCTTGTAGGTCTCCACATGGGACCAGTGGGATCAGACAGAAAAAAATGTAACAACACAGCTCTTTATGGAGCAATAACAATATATGAATCGTTCAGAAATGAATGGGAAAACTGAACTGTATTAAGAAGAAAAGATTATACTCCGTCCTTTGTACTTACTTGTAAACAGAGAACAAATAAGGCTCTGATACTTTTAGACGTGAAGGACAAAGCATTTGTTGGAAGGAGGTCTGAGATTACATATTTTTCTTTCGGTAGTGACACATTTTTTTGACAATATCGATACTAAGCAATAATGACAGCACAATTTAAAGCTATAACAAGGCCCACAAGTTTAATTAACATTCACAAGATATAAAATTATTTTTTCTCTGGTATAATACAATTTGTTGTATTTTGTATGGACATTAAGTAAACTTAGAGTCACCTCTTTAGCTTTAATATCTATATGCTAAATATCAAGGACTTTTTCAATAATGAATTGTCACCAGTATTCAGAGGTGAGTAGAGCTCTCAAATGATGTACTTAAGTAAGAGTAACATCCTTTAAGTAATACTTCTCACAAAAAGTTGTGCAAAATTATAATCGTAAAAACTAAACATTAAATAATGCACAGATTCTGGTATTTTCAAAGATTAGACACTAAAGCAAATTATATCTGAAGCTAAGGTGTAGCTCTATCTGCAACTAACAATTATTTTGGTAATAAATTAGTCTAGTGATTAGTCTTTGGATTAATTGATTAGTTGTTTAGAACGCGTAAGGCCATGGAAAAGGATTTTTTTAACTCAATTTTACTCAGATAAAGCTAAAGTGAAGCTGTTAAAGAATGTCTTGCTGGAGAAAATTTACAACCCGAAGGGTGTTGTCATCAAAAACACAACGTTTTCACATTTCCCTTGTATTTTTGTGTGATTCCTGCTTTGTCTGAGTCATAAAACCTCTTCTCTCCAAAGCAAAGTCTGTAAATATAACAGAGAACAATATTATAATGATATTTAGACAACTATTTCTGTGATTAGTTATTTGCAATTATTAACCTTAAACCTTAAATTAACCTGTTGCAGAGGTGTAACAGACCGAAGCGTTTAATGTTATAACACTTTTGTGATGATTTAATTACTCACAGTGGGAAGAGTAACCAAAACTAAGATATTTGTAACTTCAAACAAAATATAACTCAAGTAGGGGTAAGAGTATAGTGTCAAAAAACTACTCTGAAAAGTACAATTACTTCAAACCATCTCTCAGGTAAATTTAACTGAGTACTACCCGCCTCTGAGCAACAATATACAGTCCTTCTCTATTTGTCTCATTCATTCTTTTCACCCCTTTTCAATACAGACCCAATGCTGCCCAAAACATCCCTGGTCCTATGACCAGGGTCCATGTTAGCATGTACATCACATCTATAGCGACAGTTTGAATTATTTATTTAAAACTTGGACTCTCAGCGCTTCAAGCCACCTGAGCTTTGTGTGTCAAAAGTGTTTCTGCCTGAGGGAAATTATCTAAAGAAGGAAAAACAAGATAGCTCAAGTTCACAGAAGTTTAACTCATTAATTTTCAAGAGAAGAGTTGTTTGTTTGAAGATGTGTTTCTCTTTAGGCAGAGGTATTATTTATGGTGAGTCAAAGAAGTCCGCTTAATTTTCATATCTACTCGAAATCTTTTTTCTCATCCATAAAAAAAGTAAAAGAAAGAAAAAAACATATTGCATTATTAGGCTTTTGTTTATTTAAAATATTGTAGAGTCAAGGGATTACTACATGACATAATTTTTTTGAGGTTCAGCTTTGTTATTTCCAGAGCACAGTTGTTTAGAGCAGCATTTTGACCTAATAAAAATCTTGCTCATGCCCAGATGGAAATGAAAATGACAGTGTGCAATAGCAAGCTCCGTATTGCAGAAGCTGGCTATAAAAATATGCCTCTGTTGAAGTGTCTTTGTATTACCAGTACAAACCACCAGCATGGCTGTGGATGGGAGCAGGGTGTATGCTCAGACCATAACTTAATGTTCACAAAGCTAAATTACATTTGTTCAGATCACAGGTCAATCCAGTCTGATTTCCTGTTGCAGCGGCATATTGCAGCAGCAAAATGTCAGCCATTTCAGTTAGCGTTTAGAATGAATGATTGAATATTTTATTTCAAGTATGAACAAAATTTAGTAGTGCTGCAACAATAAATGACTAATCGTGACTAGTGGACTGTAAACCAACTTTAGACAGAAATATTATTACATCAAAATGTCAAATATGAATAAATGATTGCCGGGATTTTGTAGTCACACAAAGAAATGACACTGCTATACTTTGACTGTGAATTGATATTGTTAATTACAAATAATTACTTTTTGATGATGTTGCATGTTACTAACAAATAGATGTAGTGGTTGCCCTATTTGTCTTTAAATTCAAGTACTTTTAGAAGTAGTAGGAGTTAAAGTAGTAGTAGTAGTAGTAATAATTCATATGTTTTGGCCTGGTTCTGGACCTCAATTTGTTACTTGATGAATGTTTGCTGGTCCCCTTCCATCCTGTGTGTTTTGCCCGTGTGCCAGCTCGGCCCACTCACTCCCTGCACACCTGTAGGCTTTAATTGGCACATTGATTTTGCTGTCTGTAGCTCTTGCCTCCCGCTGAAAAAAACACTAGACCGACCGGAGCTAAAATGCCATGGACGAAGACAACAGCCAGCCCCCGGCAGCGCCCTGTGCCCAAACACTTCCTGTTACGTATCGACCTGTGCTCTTATGAGCTGCTAAATGTCTGAGCTACATGACTGGTGCGGACATGGACACTGTCTGCATGCAGAGCTGACTCACAATGTTTTACTACATTATTAAATAGGGTTTGTTTTCTCCACAGATAGTTTTCATGGTAGAGTTTGCTTAAGGCTGAGAGAGGAATGTGTTTACACAAGGAGGCTAGTTACCACGCCTACTGCAGCACCAGCACTACAGACTTTAATATGGTTTGTTTTAAGGTTAAGTGCCACAGTAAATGGGTTTATTTCATTTGATCATCAATAAAGAAGCTCTGATTAAAAAATACTTATTTTAGAACAAATGCTGTCAAGAGTCTGTTCCACTGAAAATGTCGTTACAAAGTAATACATTTTGAATTATTAGCAAACATCAGAGCTAAATACTAATTATTTTAAATCATGGGACAAAAGCAAACATTTGGAATTTTTCTGGGTAGAAATGTTTAAAGTTTAAGTCTAGCCTCAAATGTGTATTTGCGCTTCACACAAAATATAATTAATGTTAATATATCTGTTGCTAAAATGAAAAACCTCTGCGAGGTCAACATTTCTGTAAGTATTTGTCCAGTTAATCTAAAGATCAGAATTTCATCAAACAATGTCTTTAAACCAAGAATGCATCTGAGTGGTATTCATTCATCAAATCCACCTTGTTCTGAGGTAAATCCCTGTTGCTACTGTGAAATCACATTATGTTTCACTTCACTTTTGCCTCCATTCCACAATTTAGAATTTATTTACAAACCTTTAAAGGGTCTATATGACTGAGCTTTATTTGCTGACTTGCAGATTTTATTTGACTTGTGCTAAGAAGGCACTATTCAAAAAGTTTGATTTGTTGTAAAACAGGGCTGCGATTTGGATGTTTAAAATGCTTTGTTATACCATTATTGTTGAATCATGTACTGATCTAATAAGCTGTTTAGTGCATTTGGATTCTAAAAAGTCAAAATAAGTTGCATTCATTTTCTAAAATGTGATAATGTCATAACCTCAGATGGAGCAAGAGCCACTTTTCTCTATTTGATAACATTAGATTTTGCCATGAAATATATCAAAAGTAAATTCATAAATGTTGAACCTGGGGATTTTTATTTGTGACTAGACTCAACAGAAATCTGCAGTTTAAATCTAATCTAATATCAGTTGATCTCTCCTTCTTGCATATGGAGTCTTAGATCAAAGAAAGCTTAATTTTCCACAATTTATTTTTGAAACCTTAAAATAAATTCTCATTACTAATGAGATTACTAAATCTAATGAGATTACTAAATCTCATTTCTGACATTTCCCATGAAAAGTTTTATATTAATTCACAATTTAAAAAAATGTAACGTCATTTGCCAATATTATGCAGCAGAAACTAACTAAATCCGACTTTCCTCTTCATTTCTCTCCTCATTATTTAAAAACATTTAGACTGGTTTATGCAAAGTGCCTGGTTTCATGTTGTGCGATGGCAGTGGCTCTGATCAAAAGCCTGATTGCGTCTGAACCCAGAGCATTACAGTCACAAATGATCCGCTCTGGCACAAACAGGAGCAGAATTTCCAATCTTGCTGAAGTTCATAAAAGGCCTATCTACACTGCCAAATCCTGCAGATAAAACACCAATAAATAGGAGCTTATGAGGCTGTCAGCAGAGCAATGTTTGTGTAAACCCAGTTAGGAAATAAAAAGTGAACTGGAAAATACATCAGGAGCCTCCTTTATCCTGAGCCTGCATCTTCTCCTTCGTTCTCTTCACTTTAGCTGAATTAGCGCTAATGAACTGGCAACGACAGTATCCCCGTGATTATAGCCTCGGACTGCAGCTGTGGTGAAGAGCTAAGGAGAGATTTATACATGTTTTAAGAGATCAATAGGCAATAATTTATCATCTACATCATTTTTGCTTGTCTGGAGTGCCATGGGGCTCCGGCAAAGGATCACCTCATTTCTCTGGGTTAGAAAAAAAAAAATCTGTCTCTTGTACCTTTAGCTTAGAATTAGACACAACGTGCACTGGCTACGTTCATTTTGATGAACAGTAATAAAAGCCACAAATCTAAATTAAAAGCACTTATTTAGTCTTATTCAAATACTGCCACCATTCATTATATCCATATCATTGTGAGAAATACATCATGATATAGCAATTATCCACGGTTATTGACACATAACATAACATAACAAAACAAAACTGAAATCCTTTTTCTTTTGTTTCACTCTAATACATACTCCAATAGAATGTGACCAGTTACATCAAATCAAACTTCCTGAAAGCAAGTAAAGTAATTATGATGTAAACAGCCACATAAAAAGCATTATACATTAAAGTATTCTTTTTGGAAAATACTTACCTGATCACGATTATCCATTAACTGAATTATCTTGACATCCATATTCATGATTTACTGAAGAATATTGCTTTATGCTGCATAAAATTATACACTTAACGTCAAACGCTTTAACTTAGATACGCAGCTCATCTGCCTGCGTGTATAAATGTGAGGGAAATGAACGTTCTCTCTGCTGGAATCCAGATAATTAGCCGAGTCGTGTTGTATATTTTAGGAAAAGATCAAGCTTCACAAACGGCAACTAAAGATTGCGGATGCTGTGCTGTCTTGGACTAATTGGATGGTTGTTTATCTTATGCCAAGCTGTCAACTGTCAACCAAAGACCTCTCTTCTTGATGTCCAGAAGTGGCATGTTATTAATTAAGATTTTCTGCACCACTCACAAGAAGAGCAAATTACCATTAACTTTCAGTGTTAAACAGGGACTAAACTTTAAACTTTTGTTCACTGATTTGCCCATGTATCTGTTCTATCTTGTTTAGGCTTTCCGGGAGTGCCGTGCTGCTTCAAAACTGAAGACTCAATGATCAAATTGCAAGATCCAAAAACCTGAATGTTGTAATAATGAAAGAATAACAAATCCACCACCGGAAAAGCAGAGACACGGCATAACACTGCAGCACAATGTAGACAGTGCTCTCTACATCTATCTGGCTGCTGGGCACTGTAGGAGGCACTAATGGAGCAGCTCGGCGAGGATCTGAACCTCTCCTTTCTGCTCGAGCATGAACGAGACATGATACTGAAGGTGCTGCAGAAAGATGAAAAGCTGAGGAAGAGAGAGGAGAAGCGCGTAAGGTGAGATTTAAAGCAACATTGTTCTTCAAATATGCTATTTCTTATCTTATGTTGGTTATTTTCTTTCTTTCTGTAGGAAGTTGAAGAATGAGTTGCTGGAAATAAAGC
This sequence comes from Rhinogobius similis, assembly GCA_019453435.1. NCBI lineage: Eukaryota > Metazoa > Chordata > Actinopteri > Gobiiformes > Gobiidae > Rhinogobius > Rhinogobius similis. The sequence continues at coordinate 23,319,233 of CM033633.1, read as the reverse complement.
GTAAAGGCTCTAGGAGGCCTCGGGATTTGGGGGAGCGACAGTGTGGACGCTGCCTCAAGAACCTGGGTCTGATTTTTGACCGAGGAGATCTCTGTGAGGAATGCAAGCTCCGGGTTTGCAACGACTGCCGCATCACTGCCCCCTCAGGACGCCAGTGGAGGTGTAACGTGTGTGCCAAGATGTTGTGAGTCCAAACCAGACTAACAAGAGCAAAGCAATGACAGCACAAATTAATCAAGCATAATATTGCAATGGCTGTTGAGTCATTTCCTCTGCAAGATAAATGTTTGATGGATATTCAAATGTGATTAGAGAGGGTTGTACTGTACGAGGAACGGCTTTACGGAAAATTTGCTAATAGAATTTTTTTTTTTTAAAGATGATTATTGTTATTTTACTATGATTCTTTTTATGTTTCTTAGCCATACGTTGCTTTTTTAAGAGATGACCAAAGCCATTTTCTTCATCTAAGGAATCACGCTCCCTGGGATTTGTTAAACAGTATATTTTAGACCCTTGGTCACAATTCATTTACATTTATTATTATTAGTTTATTTATATTGCTTTTTGTAGGTAACTAAAGCTACCTGCAGCTTCTTGGCGTTCACACTTCATTGTGATTAGTTAAAACTATCTGTCATTTACATCTTAACAGAGGCTGACCAAAAGGAGGAGAGGGTGGGGAAAAAAGTTTCTTATGCCAATTAAATTTTTGTCATATCATCCTTCCCTTTTGCCCACTCCTTGGACAAGTGCAATGGCTGGACTGCAGAGTGAGAGCAACTTCAAAACTGTTACTCTTGGGGGTTGTTTCTGTTCTGCTGTGGTCAGTTGAAATTGGGAACAAGAAATGCAAGTCTGGCTCTAATAAAAAGCTGTTAGGTGCCAGCTGGTCATAGATATTCACCTGAATAGGCTTATTACATACAATTTCTTTTTTCAATGCAATTATTTTTCATTTGGTTCACCCCAGCCGTCCGGCTTAGCCCGTTTGGTATGGAGTGGCATAAAGCTCCAATAAAGCAGCGTGATAAGTGTTCAGAGCTGCAGTGGTCTCCAGACAGTTAAATGAGTAATGATGTGTTGCAGTTTTCAATGGGCCTCAGGTGGCAAGGAAGATTAAAGAGAGAAAACTGCAAAATGGCTTTTAGCACTGTTTTTTTTCAATCACAACATGGTAAATACAAGTCATTAAAAACTTTACTGTATGGATTAATTTGCATTCCTTTATGAAAACACACACTTTTCCCTGTCTTCTTTCATAAACGCTTTACGCTTTTAATTTTCACCCACACGCAACCAAAGCACTTTCAGAAATTTAACAACAGCAATTCAATGTAACTAAGAGAAAGTGATCATTTAGAATAATTTTATTGATCGATTCAATGCGTCAGTCTAGTATGGAGACCTGAGGGGATGACTGTCTGAAACGCTCTGGATGTGGTGTTTACAGAGAGCTCAAAGTGGTGACGGGAGAGTGGTTCTTGGAGGAGAGGTCAAAGCGCTTCGAGGAGGGAGTTCTGAGCAGCGATGTGATTAAGCACACCATTCTAAGCAGCCCTGCAGGTGAGTCTGAACGTCTTCATGTGCAACAGAAAACGTAACTTAACACTATTTTTAATGATGTGTTCTTCATCATTAGTTACAGAAAAAATGTCCTCTGAAACGTTGTCGGGCTCCACGGAAACAGAGCGGTCAGAGACTCCAAAATCTACTAAATCAGCTAAATCTGCCAAAAGTGCAGTGCGCCATGTTGTGGATGGAGTCAGAAGGAAAGGGTAAGAAAAACATCTGTTTGAGCTAAATTTGTGTTGAGTCATTTTAAATTATAAACTGATTATGTAGCAAGCCCCAGAAAGCTTTTTTTTCTGCTTAATTTGAACAGAGATTAATTAATTATTTTGATATTGCATCTAAGGAACACAACAAATGTACTGTTCATGTTTTTTTTGGAGCAAGGAAATAAATTACTCAATTGTAGTTTGGCAAATGGTATCCCTGTTCAAACCAAAAGGGAATACCTCATTGACATTTGGTGCTAAGGTAAATAGCTTTTTCTGTTGCTAAAGGCTAATTAAATTTAAGTGATTATTTCCCCTGGGGCCTTATAAAGGTTAATTTAGGCCGCAAACAGAGTAATGATGGTGAGTTTGTGTGTAAACAGGATGAAGATGGACAAACGGGGCAGTCGGCTAAAAATGAAGCCAGAGAATGGAGTGGACAGTGTCAGTGTGAAATCTGCCTCAGAAGGAGACGCGCACAGTGTTTACAGCGCTCACTCTGCTCCCACTCCTCGCTCCAGGTCTGACCAGCCGCACACAAATCATTTTTAAAAACAAAATAATGTGTGTCAGCTTTTTGACTGTAGCCACTGTCCATGGTAGGATTAAGCTCATTTAGACTATTTGATTCAACTAATATTCAGAAAAGATTATATCAATAATATAACATAAACAATAAAAAACTCTATTCCTATTCAAAGATCCTATATTATAATTCTTTTTTACACAGGTTGCTAATTACCCTGTTGTCCCTAGGCAGGTAACATAAGATAAATTACAAAACAGAAAAGATAACATGGAACAGTGAAAGACTAGAGTTAAAAGTGCTCACAGAATTGTTTTTCCTTTAGTCACTGATTAAGGTGATTTGAAAGTGGATAGTGTTGGACATTCTCTTATTGTCAGAGCAAGGCTTTTCCAATAATTAGTCCCTTTGAGTGCATAATTAAACAGTCCCGTTCATGAGACCTACTCAAATAGTGCATCCCTACTGTATTTCTGCTCCAGTCTCTTGGGGTTCAAGTCCATAAATCTTCATTAAACTAATTTGGATCATTTCAGGCTCAAATTTCCTTTACCACACTGTTAATCAGCTCAACCACAAGCAGCAATTGTTTTCAGCTTAGTTACAATTGTTTCATTCCTCAGTGCCCCAGTAAATTTTATAATGGAGGCGATTTGACTTGTTCTTAATACATATACATCATTCATACTAAACTATATGCAGTACCAAAGCTTAAGTATACACAATTACTTTAAAAAGCCTGCACATGGCACACTCTAGGATCACTTTAGCATCACTGTTTGTAGTGAAAGTAATAATGTGTCAGTTTCTTTTGTCTGTTTAGAGGTGGTGTGGTAGCCTTGGAGTCTTCAGGAACACCAACAATATTGAATAACCTTCGTTCACAAACTCCGGACCGAACATCTACGCCCAGCGATGGCCGGAGGGTCAGGGTCAGCAACAGACTCACACATTCACATTAACAAGCTCCCTTTTTGAACTGTTATCTAACAGCCTGGCCATTTGTGTTCGCATTCAGCCCGACGGAGCAGAAAGTGTTGCCAGTTTACACTCCAATGACAACGTCTGTGAAAAGAAAACAGACGACAATCACTGCACAGATCCAGAGGCTCCGGCCATTTCTGTGTCCAGAGCGTCTGTCTCTTCAGGTGACCACTGCATTTCCTGTTTCTCACTATCTGCTCTTACTCCAATGTATTGCCGAAACATTTTAAAAATAAGTTTTAGGAGAGAGGTTAGTTTTCAGCTAGTCGTTTGGGCATGCTCTCTGTCCTTTACTCTGGCCAATACAAAAACAATTTTCACTTTATTTATTTGTCTAGTAATTATTTATTTATATATTTATTTACATATGTATTTAGTATTTAAAATGGACAGTGAGTAACAAGAGTCCTTAAAAGTTCCCATCTAAATTCCCAGATTTACCTATAAAGGCTAATTTTCATCAGTAGTCCCATGCCATGGCATTGTTTTTGGGATTGCTCATATACCTTAATAATAATATTTGGAGGATTAATATTGAGTGAAAAATAACCTTTAAAATATAATCTGTAAAAGTAATGTTATGTTAGATTATATTAGATTTGTAGGATAGATTAGATTATAAAATCTTTAATCTCGCTCATTCTATTACATTGATGTCTCATATTAAGACCACTTGATCTGTGTGTTGGAGACAGATTGTCCTCCCTCCTTGTGTCCTAATGGTTTCACTTGCATCAAAATGAGAAAATGTATGGGTTTGCGCGTGGTTGTTCCATGCAGAAAACCTAGATTGCCATCATAAATGCTATTTCTCTGGGAACAATAGCACAGCACAGACAATGGCCGTATATTGAGGCTGCATTCATTATATTCTACGTGACTGCAGCAAGACAAACACAGTGCTCTAAGGAGGGATCGCTTAAAGGACAAACCGCCTTTTTGTATGCCGAGAGCAGTCACCCATCCAGACAATAATTACACTATCACTCCTAGCATCTGTGTCTATTATAATGCAATGCGCTCTTAACTGCATTTTGTCTTTCTATTTGCCAGCTCTTTCAGCTCACTATGGGAACATCACACCAAGATGACTATTTCTTCCAAGTCTTTGCTTTCTGCCTCAGCTAAACTGTTATTTAACAAAACCTTGTTACAGCTGTGTACTGTGGCTGTCCTTGTGCTAACAGTTTCATCCCAATTACCAAGTGGTCCTCTCTGCTCCTCTCTTGTTGTCTTGCTGCTCCAATTGCTCAGTAACTATAATGACTATCTTGGCCTTGACTTAAAGGACATCGATGGAAATTTGCTGCAAACATAATGCGTTTTGTACAGCTTTGATGTATTTTTGTTTTGACTACCTCTAACAAACCACTCACTCCTGAATGAATCTTAGTGGGGATTTTCTAAGCATTGTCCTGCACAAAAGTGTGTGATAAATAATAGTTGATACAATATGCTGTGTAGCTGGATACATGTGATCTAAATGCCGATATATGACAAATAAATCTCTCAACAGCAACCAAACATTTTATTATGACAAACCTTTAAACAACCTGCAAATGTATAACTTACTGGTTGTAACACTATCAGTTGTTTTTGTTTGTATGAATAACCATTCATATGCAGTACTGTTTACTAAAATTTTCTGGGTATAAACAGGTTATACAATGTCCTGTTCAAACTCAGTTATCTGATGCGTGATTCAGATGCATGATTTGTAGTGGTGTTCTGTGGCCTTTAACTATTAAAGAAGACTGTTAAATATATTATTTCCATTTCCATATGAGTCACACTTGACTCGACTTGTTCTTCTTCAAACAGCATTATTTAAAAGTACATTCAGCTCTTTTATTAATATTCTTCTGCACTTACAACCCTGACTATGTATATTTCTCCAGATCACAGTCGCTCAGAGATGGACCTGTCAGCTCCAGCGTCTGAACCCAGCGAAGACGCCTTTAGCCTGAGAAGCCGCTCCGTTCCTGGGCTCAATGAAACCGTGAGTGCTCCAGCCTCTGCCCTGAACTCAGCACAAATTAAAATCACAGGCAAAGTTACTGGAGTGGATAGCAATTCATAACGTGTACTACTGGCTGTATCTGATTCTGCATGTATATGTGTATATGTGTGTATGTATAGGAGAAAGATAATTCTACTTCAAAGAGCGTGACCAGAGTGTAAATAGATGTAAACTGGGAACAGGTGGAGAGAATCTGACGCAGTTAAGGCTCTTTGTGTTTACCCAGGCTTCATCTATAATCAAAGGCGCACAAGACAAAACTGCACATTCATTTAACAGCAAAGACATGGCCATTTTACACACTGGCACCAGATAAACAAACTGTCACGCTGTGGCCCAACTTGTCGTGTTGGATTTATTGAAGCTGGATGCATCCAGCGCCCACACATTACCACAGGGACAACTGTGCACCAGATCAAAAAGCCTTTGGTCACTTTCTCAGTTGCCTCCCTTTTGATTAACTGTGGTCTCTCAAGTAGAAATCTTGCACATATGCACTGATATGTTTCAATTCTGTACAAAAGTAGTTCTTTAATTGCAAGTAAGGTTTCAAGAAACTACCCAAGTATGAGTAAAATGTTTTTGGGAAACATCTGATATACAGTTTTAAGTTAATGAATTTGGACAGAACCTTATACACAGTATTTGATATTTTTTCAAATTATAGTCAAGAAAAATTATAAAAAAACTCAATCATAGCTGTTAACTATAAATAAGAATACTGTTCCTTCAATCAAATTTAAAAGGAATAAAAGTATGGTGTCAGAAAACAACTAAATGTAACTGAATAAATGTACTTCCTGTCTCAAGAAGACATTTGCACTTGACCTTTTTGCTTGAACTGTAGTTTGACCTATTATCAATATCTGAAGAATCATTCCCTCTTTGTCCCCAACAGGAGTTTTCTGACGAGGAAGAGGACATCGACGCTCTGATGTCAGCTCACAGCGTGGCGACCGGATCACGCATGAGCAACACAGTGTCCACGGTAACAGACATGAACACCTGTTAAAAACACACACTGCAGCGTCCCAGTCACACGACACATTAGACACTGCGCCTGTTTGTGTACTCGGCAAATACAGTGAGCTTTAGGCCATTTCCAACAACACGCTTACACAAATTGAAATAGAAAACGTGTATTTACAAGGTTTAGTGTACACATACTGTATTAGTATTGCTGAGGGGATTTTCTCTAGAAGGGAGGGAAAAATATTTTAATTGCACTAAAATAGATTCTGCTTTTCAAAACACAGTTAGACAAAGAGTAAATGGTAAGTGTTTTTTACAAATGAACCCATTTAAATCTCCCTGCATAATTTTGAATAAGCAGAAAAAAATGCCACCAGTGATATCTCTAGTGCAAACTTCTTAACACTTGTTATTCCTCATACCATTCCTTGGAGACCTTTCAAATAATTTCTTAGCACATTTTCCACTATTTCCACCTGGATCAGCTGTAAATTGCTTTAAACTGACTTGTTGTTGTTGTTGATATTTTTCTAGTGCACATCCTTGTAATGAACTGTGAAAACCCTTATCAGCCTGTAAATCCAATTATTCAGATATCGTGGTTGGTCTATGGTGTGCTCTCTGGGAGTTTGTGTTTGTAATTCGAGCTGACTGTAGGGAAGCATCTATTCACTGCGTTCTGTCGTGGCCAATTGCCTGATTTAGTGAAACAGGAAGAAGCACTGATTATACAGAGGAGATTATATCAACTCACTATAACATGACTCATTTCAATTCTAGTTAATAAGTCCCCTTTTAGCTCCTTTTTATGCTTCTTTTACATATAATTATGCATAGTAGTGGACATAAGTACATACATGCTTTAGTATGTTTAATATGGTCTTTTTATTTTATTATTTATTTAATTGTAGACAATTATCTCAAGTTCTTTACCTCAAAATATATAGGTGCATAGCAATAACATTCTAATATCTATTGAGCAAATTCAGTTTCATTGAAACTTGAAATAGTGTTGTATTGTTTTGCAGTAGAATTATTATCATTTAATAAAAATGTAATCATATTTTTTCACAATTTAAAGTTAGGGTATGCGTAGCTTGTGCACTCCAAACCCAACAGACTAACAAAGGGATAACAGTCACAATTAAATCTGTGTTGCCAGTGCATGGACAGGCCATGTCTCATGTTTGGCTCAGAACCTCCAGAATTCCCTCACTGAGCTGCAGAGGCTGCACAAGCACTGCTGGGTAATAATAATAATGCAATAGTTTTATGTATCGCCTTTCATGACAATCAAAGACCTTTACAGCACATATTCATATTCATTCACTCCACAGTTGATGGTGAGTTACTACTGTAACCACAGAAACAAGGCTATCAATCTGTGCCATAGGCCTCACTGACCACCACCACCACCACATTCACACTAGTCTTGCCTAAGGGCACAATGGCAGTTTCCTCTAAAGCCACTGCTGCCCCTGGTATTACCAGCCTTTCGAGATCAGACAAGATCTGATCGCAATTGGGCATTGACAAGTAGGTAAAGCCACAGGGTTTTTGTAATGAGACTTCAGATCAGAGCAGCTGGATTTCATCTTTGGAACTGACAACCTCATGTGAGGTATTCTGCTTCTGATTGGATAATCAAAATATCAAATAAAAACATAAACAACTAGTTTATCATGTCCAATGTATTTGTAATTAAGAACAAAATCAACATTTGTTATCAGTAAAAGCAACATTTTACCTGAACTTGTTTGCCTCTGGGGACACAGATCATGTTTATGAGATACAAATCCTACATCCCATGTTAAAATGAATCTACACTGTATTTTTCATGCACAAAGGTCCCAGAGGTCATGTGACGAGACCATGAATCCTAACTTGATTGATATAAAGTGCTTTGTGTGGGTCCGGCGTGTCCATGTTGATTTCTCGGGCGTTTCCTGATGAGTCGTAATCTCTGAGATTTGATCTGATAATCACCATGGTAACAGCGTGTAATGTGGTTTGTGGTAGCGTCCAGGCTTTCAGCTGCCTCTCCTGTGGGGCCAATGGGGGTCTGCTGTCGGGTTTCTGCCTCTCGAACACACATCAAAGCACTCAGCACTGTCTCCTTCTCTTTTCTCTCTGCTGTTTTTCCTCCTGTTTTACAACTCGCCGATGTAGTCTTCCACTCCCGCCTCAGAGAGACGCTGGGGCTATCTCAATGTCCCAGACTCGGACGCAGAGACTGTAAGACACTTTACACATCTCTGCATGCGGTTATCAACAATCATGCCCTTTTTTATTTATTATTTATTCACTGAACCACTGAGTTTTGGAAAAATATACCCACACACAATTATGTTTGTTGACTTAATAGATTGTGTGTAGGGTGCACGGCATGCAGTTATCATTCATTTATTTTCTTCTGCTTTGGTCAATGTCTCATAATTCAAATTATAAATATTATATCAGTTCCCTAAGAACATAATTTGTGTGTGAATTAATAATGTATGTGCATATATTATATCACAGAATCGCTCTTATAGAGACATTTTGCATAAAGAAGAAGAAGTTTAAAAGAGCAACTTTTAAAATAAAATGTTGGAAAATCAGTTCAGTGGAGGATATAACCATCTTGGCTTACTCTGCACCAGTCTGTTGTCAGTGTCTAAGCTCTGTCTGGCTCCCAGTTGTCAACAGCCTGACTTTGTTAAATTGCTGCTGACCATTCATATTCATCTCTGTCAAAGTGACAATTTACTTTTCCAAGTCTTTGTCTTTCCCCTCACATTTTGTGTATGTCCTGAATTTCCTCCAGTATTGAGTTGTATTAAGTTTTGTATCTGTTAATGTCACAATTAAACCTTCTCTCTCTGATCACGACGGTGGTTTCTCTTGACTCCACAGAGTAGCATCAATAGCATGATGAGCATGTACAGTGAGACCGGTGACTATGGCAACGCCCGTGTGAGCGGCGAGATCCTGCTCAACATCAGCTACAGCTACAAAACCGGGGCTCTCAATGTCCTGGTGAAGGAGTGCCACAACCTGGCAACGGGAGACGACCGGCGGCAACGCACGGATCCGTAAGTCATTAATGAACGCATAAGACTGGCTGTCTCGTTTGAGCCTCCACTCTATAAACTTTTGAAATTTTGCTGTATTTTTGAGACTTTTAGTAAGGACTTTAAGCTAGAAATGCATGTCATCTATAACCAAAGAAAGCCGCACCTCTATCTATAAGTTTAAGAGTGATGAAACTTTTAGACTGTTTCCATAACTGGTTTTAGATTCTATGCTCCTTATTTATGGCACACTTTCATACATTAACTTAAACTAAACAGTGTAGTTCCCTTCCTCTTTAATTTTTTCAAACCAGAAATATTTGTCTCGCGTTTGATGTGTTGACGACTGGTCAGAAAATTTCATCTATGTTTTGTTCTCGAGTATCCCTTGGGACTTCCTGATTAAATTAAATAAAAATAAATGGATATGTGTAAATGGATATGGCAGCAAACCTACAGACCCAAACAGTATGTAAGGAATAGCACACATGAAGTCAAAGCTTAAGGTTAGAGAAGTTGAAAGGAGAGATAAGAATCATCTTTGCGTTTCGATTATTTTTGTATTAGATTACCCATTGCACCAAACTAAACAAGAGACAATAAACACCTTCAAGCAGGGGTCAAGTAAAGTGCAAAGTTCAATTTCATCATATTTATTCGATTTGATCCATTTGAGTGTATAAAAGAATAAAGGTTACTGAAAACCCTATTGTCTATAAGGTAAGAAGAATAATGCAGTATATATTTTGTGGCAGATATGTAAAAACCTACCTACTTCCTGATACGTCCCGTCAGAGCAAGAGAAAAACCACTATCAAGGCCAACACCATTAACCCTGTTTATAATGAAAATCTACGGGTGAGTCTCCCAGTTCATTTTTAATTGTTTGAACAAGATTAGATGAAATCATAATTGACTTTTGGCTTGCTTGTGTTCCCAGTATGTCATCAGCCACTCGCAGTTGGAGACCCGGACTTTGCAGGTCTCTGTCTGGCACCACGACCGTTTTGGACACAACAGCTTTCTAGGTGAAGTGGAGCTGTCCTTTGACTCCTGGGAGTTTGATTCCCAAATAGAGGAGTGGTACTCGCTCCAGCCCAAGGTACGCAGCCTGACTCAGAGGGTAGTCATGCTCCTATCTGGGCTCTCTGGCTTTGTAAATGTGGATGATAATGTGGTTTGTGAATGTTTGGGTGTAGGTGGAAAGCTGTATGGACACCACGATGCAGTACAAAGGGGAGCTGACTGTGGTTTTGAAGTATATTCCGGCGGAGAAGAACCTTGCGCTGCCTCTGGACCAAGTACAACAAGGTAAAAATCCATGTGAGACCTCCCTATGAGCATTGGAAGTAATACATATAATTCCTGTAGTGGTTTATTGGCACAAACTACACACCTCGGGGGTTCTAGCATGTGCCAAAAATTGAGTTGTGTTACTGATGCCGTATGTCTGGAGTTGTTGTTATTACAATCACCCTTCAGTAACCCCATTTATAAAACTAATCATTCTTTTCTTGGTCCATTAATCGCTTTCATAACATTTTCAGAAATCTCTCCTCATTGTGTTATCTCGCAGAAAACAAACAAAACATAACCTCAATGCTTAGGGATCAAAGTGATTATATTACAATCATATAATTAGTTTGTTAATTGATGTAAGAGAAAACTGACTTCATATTGTAATCATATTAAAATGGTGTTAGTTAATTTCTGAAAAAGTTGTTTTGAAATTGCAGCATGTATTAAAAAGCTTGTTAAAAGTTAATGTTCCAATGTTAATGTTCCAATCACTTTATTAAGTGACTCATTACTTTTTGTTGGATGATATTATATATATATATAATATCATCCAATATATATATATATATATATATATATATATATATATATATATATATATATATATATATATATATATATATATATATATATATATATATATATATATATATATATATATATATATACTACCCAGCACATTCCAGCTTTGAAAACTTCTACAATCCTAATAATAAAATTGTATTTAGGCAGTATATATAGAATATAGACTATATACACTACATCACCAATCCTTACATATTACATTTACCATTACAACTCATTATTGCTCCTTTTAATTTAAATGTCAAGGCTGTGTGTAGGTGATGATGAATTAAACCTGGGGTTTTAATCTAGTCTCTCTCTAACAAGCTGTGTTACTTAAACATCATGATAGCACAATATATCCTACTTAACCGAATGAAATGAATTAGCCTTCAGTGAACAAATTAGTCTATATAAAATGTTTTGCTCCGAGCATTGTAACTGAGATGACATTTCCATGGGGTGGTTTGTGATTACTGATTATGCAATTAAACTTTTTGTTTGCATTGTTTTCAGTGAAAAAAAGTTTCCTGAAAGGCAAGAAGACCAGCAGCTTCACTCTTCCAAAAGGAGGCATGGTTGAGCTGCTTGTGAGGGGAGCCAAAAACTTAACAGCAGTCAAATCTGGAGGGACTTCGGACCCATTTGTTAAAGGGTAAGACACATTTTGTTACATAACTAGGACATCAGATTATAAAGGGTATAATATTACTTGACTAAAAGTCTTATTTTAACATTTTCTTCTTCAGATACCTACTCCCGGACAGCACAAAGTCAACCAAGCACAAGACAGAGGTGGTGAGGGGCACAGTGAACCCTATGTGGAACCACACCTTCACCTACTGTGGTCTGCAACCTGGAGACCTCAACAATGTGTGTCTGGAGCTCACCGTTTGGGACAAAGAGGCACTGGCCAGCAACGTCTTCCTGGGAGGAGTCAGACTCGGAGCTGGGACAGGTCTGTGCCATTCGAGATGGACTGGAAAGATTGATGGTTAAACATGGCATTTCAAGAAATTACACATACACATATTATAGCTGAAATATCTGAGCAAAAGCGGGAAAGAATAAACAATGGGTCAATAGAAAGTAAGACTAAAGACAAGTACACAGACTAACACTGTTTGAATCATACAAACATAGCAAGTTCTAGAGGTTACTAGAAGAATTAAGACATTAAAGCACATTCAACCTCTGAAACATTACAATAAAGAATGTACTGTGTTTTATGCCCTCTTAAGGTAAGAGCTATGGGAAAGAGGTGGACTGGATGGACTCATATGGAGAGGAGCAGAGGTTGTGGCAGCGAATGATTGAGAATCCAGAAGTTCCTCACGAGTGTACACTGATGCTGCGGTCCAGCATGCGCAAGCACTTCACATGAGCTACCCCCAAGCACACAAAAGACAATATCAGAGGGAGAGAAGAAATAAGCAGCACCGACGTGCGGAGAAAGCAGACGAACAAACCAGTTTGTGTCCGACCAGAAATCATCAATGAAGAAGTGTGTCTTTGGTGGCATTTGTTGAGCCAGTCATGCCTTACATCCACATGTGCCCCTGTCGTCCTCAATAATCAAGTAGTGATTTACTGCTGTATATCAAGCACATACGATTCCTCCATTTTTGCATGTTGTAATAGTGGACCAAGGCAAACAAGGGCAACTAGAATCTTGAAACATTCCCTTTAATGGCAGCAGAGTTGTCCGTTGTCTGAAACATGATGCTTTCACTAAATTGTGAACAGAGGTGGAAATGGTTTTTGTATCTGACAAATTTCCTCACTGAGAGGAGCAAAATGACTTGAGAAAAGCACAAAAGCAAAAAGACGGTTTATAATTAACATCATGAAAGCCTTTCCATTTTGTACATGGCAGATTACCTAGCTAAGTGTATCGTGTAGAAACAATTAAAGTTATGCTCTCTCTCCTATAGTAAATATTTATGAACATGTACTTGAAGTAACCTTCCACCTCTGGCTGTCTGCAAATGTCTAGATTATAGCAAATGTCAATTAGTTTTAGATTAAATCAACATAGCACTGTATCAGTGTGAAAACAAAAAAAAGCATGGTGTTAGAAAAACACAAGTAGAACAAAAACTGCAAAGCACTGAATGTGACGTCTGAGGCTCGAGTGTGAGTCAGAGCGGAGATGTGGAACCTTCATCTGAGGAGGAGCCTTTAATATCGCAGCTATAGCACTACTACATCACCTTGTCCCACCGCCTCGAGGCTTAGCTCCAGCCATCCCACAGATAAAACACCATTTCCCAATCCCATCACTACTTTTACATGCTTATCCCGGATAAACATCGGAGCTGCAGTCCCACACAGCACAATTAAATAAGTAATAATCCATGGTGTTTGCTGTTTAGATAAGAGGCCCGTGCAATACATTTTACTGAAGACACTCTTTATGTACAGCATGAACTATTTCTGTCGTGTCAAGGTTTTCAAGCATCAAACTATTTTGTCCAAATGTGTTACAAGAATATTTTTAAATAAATGCATCTTTCCATACAATAATTGTCATTTTCTCTTTCATAAAAAGACTTTTAGGTAAATGTCCCAAAAGTTAATGGTTGTTATATCTCCAACTACATTGACCGGATTTACAAATACTGTATATTTGTGCCATTCCTAAAGGGCTAATTTAAACTTCCTGGATCATCTGCAAACTCCAGAATTAATATGAATAAACCACGTATAAACTGCAACTGTCCACTGTATTGTACTTTTAAAAAACACCCAAATAAAAAGTGTCAGTTATTTAATTTTTTTACAGAAGTGAGACATAAATATAAAAAGTGAAAAGCTTTTTGTCTATACAGTAAAATACTTTTGTACAAAACACTTAAAACATCTCTGCTTTGACAAAACAGTAATCAATATGATCGCATAACATTGTATGACTCAGTCCATTTAGTGACCTGCTCCGTGACGGACATGGCAACCTTTGAAAGCACTGAACGCAGAGAGGAGGTCAGGTAGGAGTGTGTGAAATGACACGGGCGAGGAGGAAAAGGATGACGCTGCTTTGGATGTCATCAGTCGTGAGTCCAAAAAAGTGCTCTGACACACGAGGCGCTTTTATGAGTGGCAGCTCTGTCCCGCCTCCTGCTGAAGCACCATTTCCTCTTTGCGCAGTGGGAAGGTGTCGATGGTGGTGAACAGCTCAGCCGCTGTGATGGGGAAAGGGTAGCGCTGCTTGTCTATGCCCTGTTTGTCTACGAGCACCATTTGGAACGAGCGCTGAGGTATACGCAGCAGGAGCCTACAATACATGTTATAATAGGTTTTGTATAAGTGTAAAGGGAACAAGTTGGTACTGAAGTATTTGTTCAATTACCTGAGCTGGAGGGCCAAACCTGGCGTCAGCAGTCGGTGTCGGATTCGGCCAATCTGAGCCGGGTATGTCCCCACGATTTCAATCACAGTCACATGCCTCAAGTCCAGGCCACACTGTGCAGGCTGTTTACAACATCAATAAAACACATTGATATGTGGTTGCAATTTATTTTATAGTAGTATGTAACAGGTCCATGGTAGTAAAAATAGAGTTAGATGTTAGAAGGATTGGATTTCATGTTATTACATGTTAGATATACAGGATAGTGTAGTAACGATACTAACAGTTCAAACTCGAGTTTGATACTAAAAGGTCATAAAAGCGCTCTTTTTAGGTCGAGGTTTTAAACAATAGAGGGACATTTTCAACACAAAATAAAACTTACGTTCTTTATTAAACACTGTGGTCTTATATTAGTTCTGATAAAGCTCAAAATCATTCTAAATCTGTTCAGGAAAGTTTCTGATTTGTTTTGGAATTGACAGTTGTTCAAATGAGTATATAATTTTGAAACTAGTTTTAGTATAGATAATTATCTGATTTTTGACTACACTAACACAGGGTAAAGTAAAAAAAAATCATAATACACATAAGCAAATATACTTTAGACAAAGGGCAAATTACAACCAACAGCTCTTTCTTATTTGCTATGCTTCTCTCTTTCGAGCTTCAACAAAAAGTAAAAAAGCTCTACAGGTTTTCTATTTTGTGATAAGCAGGGACACTATTCTAAGAAACTTTCATAGAATTAATTTATACACCAAAAGCTTTCATATAATGCAAGCAGAAAGAGTCTACTGTGGATTTACTTGAAAGCAAATAAAACAGAGCACATTTTTATTACATATATGTTGACCAGTAATGAACATTGAATCTGACAATAAACATTATTGGCTGTTTTAAACTGGCAGAGGCACTTGTTATTAAACATATAATAAAGAATTTACTGTTATATGAACAGATAAAAGTTTTATCTGTTCTTTTTTTATGTTCTTTTTTAATAGTGGTGATATGCCAAATAGATTATACCAAGATTATTTTGAGCTGAGAATATTATTTTGATTCATGTACACTTTATATTATTATGAATTAGGTCTTAAAGGCATAGCATTGCACTGCATTAATCACTGTGTCACAATATGACAATTTTACCAAAATCACTGATTTTCATCTGTACTGTAGTTTTTAATCTATCTTACAAAGTCTGACATTTTACAGCTCCTTCCAAACTCTGTGTATGTAGCTTGGCGACCTTTACAGTTTGTGTGAGTATTTGATGAAGATAAAACTCATTCTATAAATAGCCATTTTAATAGCCCAACAGTTTGACAGATCTTGGGAGCCATCACTCAACTAAAATATCTGGTTTGTTAGTGTTGGCAGCTGAGAAGGCCATGCTTTAGAAAGGTCAAGAGAATCAGGAATAAGGACAAGTCCTGACTTCATGGCTTGAGATGAGATGAGAGAATGTTGCTTCTGTTTCTGCAGAAGGGCCTGATAAGAGTCACTATCTCCATCATTTATTCATCACTTTGACATTTGCGGTTTATTCAACACCCCTCCTCATGTTTTTGTGTCACTGTTTAAGCCCACCCGGAGCTTCTTTGTGTGCTGTGGGTGACTCGTGCGCACACATGTTGGGAGTCGTGCCTCACCTGAAGGTTAGTCATCTGGAAGCGGTAGTTATGATTAGCAGCTGTAGGGGCTGAGATGATAAGCAGACGCCTCTTTTCATAAAACTGGTCCAGAAGAGCCGCGGCCGAACGCACTCCCACGTTTATGTTCATAGCTGAGACAAAACAAGGAGACAAGTTTTTAAAAAATACATTGGGAAATTAAAAAAGGTACTAATCAAGTATAAAATGAAACACTGTGAATATCTATTACAACTTTTTCACTGTTGCAGTGAAAAAGCAGATCTTGAGTGGTGTTTTTAGTCTGAACAGGTCTGTTTGTAACAAAATAGATACATGTAAAGGTTGGAACAAGCAGTTGCATCTATTCAACAAGCAACTTTAACTCAAATCCCTCTTTCCCAGAAACGTGACAAAAACTCCATGTCAAATCTCTAAAGCTAATTTAAGCAAATATCAAACTTCAAAGGAAAAGTATAATTAATTTTGTTCATTAATTCTCCACTGCAGTGTTTGAGATTTCTACAATAGTAAAATGCAATGAGGAGGTCAGTTATGGTAGACAGGACGACATAAGGTAGACAGTTTTGTCAAATTGTGTAAATTATATTGGTCAAACAAAGATTTAAGCAGCATAGGTTTTTAGCATTTTACCATTGATTCATATAAAATTCACAAACTGAGCTGGTTTGTAAAGTGCTTAGGGCTGTTCTGAAAGTTCGTCTGAAGTTGGTTATGTCTCAGTGCGGGGGTGTCACAAATCAATGGAGCAGTGTTAGAGGCATTTTCCACTGCTGTGGGCTTGTTCTGTTAGTACGTACGTGTGCAGGTGGTGTCACTGCCGGACCAGGTGAGCCCGTACTGACAGACTCTCGCCGCACTGCCCTGGAGATCAAAACCTCCGGTGCATTTGAATTCACAGCTGGCTCCGTAGTTGTCTTTGTCACTGTCACACTTCATGTAGCCGTTGTCTGGAGGGAACAGCGGGCTGCAACGACGAACTGCACAGAAACAACCCAATCAGAAAAGACGAAAAACTGTGTGTGGACAGAGGGAAAAAAAGTCTGTGACTGTGTTTAATATTTTATGACTATTGCTAATATTTTGAATTTTTTAAAAGAAGCTAGAACCAGCAGCAGGATTAAGGAAACAAGGATAGCCAGCGTTAAATGATCTCGCAGTCTATTGTTCGGCTTTCTACTTGAAATCACTAGAGCTGAATATATAAGATAGTAGATTTATTACTGATGTTTATTTGAGTATCGACCAAACATGGATATATTATTATTATTATTACTATTGTTGTTGTTGTTGTTGTCATTATTATTATTAATATTATTATCATCATTATTATTGTTAACAATAATCATAATCATAATAAACTTGTGTTTTTTCCCTTTTAAGTCTATTTTTTCTTCTTAAATTGAATAACAAATAACAAATGTAATTAATCAATAATACTACAAAATTGACTGCATACTGTATTGTGCCGTAGGTAAGTAACATACAAAGACAAATGGTCTCAGATTACATTGTACAACCATTAAACTGTTAAATAAAGTTGGATCTTGATGAATTACCTCTCACTCTGACAGTGAAGCGACAGGTGCCTTTGTTCCCCGCTCGATCAAACACAGTGTAAGACATTTTGTGAAGTCCCTCTGGGAAGTCTGATTTTGGAGGCCTTCCTTTTAACTCAACACTGCAGAAACACAAGCAGCATTTATTCAGTTTGTTCACCAAAAAGAAGAAGAAGAAGAGAAGTTCAAGTTGGAACAAAATTAAGGCTGACTCTGTCAAGACGCCATCTGCAGTGTCCATGCCCTCCGGTGTGTCCCAGGACACCCGCGCTGTCAATTTTCCAGGCTCTGCCCACTTATCCTTTATAGTGGGACATTTGATTTTTGGAGGATCGATATCTGCACAAAAAATATGTAATATCTTTGAACATAGAAAGACAGACAACATTGTTTTAACTCTGTTTGACTTTCTATAATAACACACAACTTTGTGTAGTATTTGTAGAGCGCATGTCTTTTATGAATGGCTGTGGAATGAATAGAATCCGGATTTGTCTATATTTTTCTCATAACCATAATTACTGCAGAAACCTCTTATTAGGAAAAGTGCTCTCCTCTGTGGTAAGCTAAGTGTAGACAAGCCTTAAGCAGATAATAAAGCCATTTTACATAACTACTATCTGTAGAACTAAATGTGAGAGATTAGAATTAAGTTGAAGTCGCACCAACACATGTAGGCGCCCCGGAGCTCCACATCTTGGTGTGCTGGCAGGTCGTTATCTTCTGCCCCTTCAGGGTGAATCCAGGGGAACAGAAAAACTCACAGCGAGAGCTGAAGTAAGAGCCTCCTGAACATTTGTAGCCACCATTGATGGGCATTTCCAGCTTCGGACATCGGATCTCTGTTTAGAAAATATGCAGAAGATAATGTCAGAGGCTGAAAATATGGGATGACGTCAGTCAGAAAGACAATTTACAATTTTTGAAAGATTGTTTACATTTTGTCTTGGGCAAAAAAGCACTGCAACAAAAATATTCAATAAAATAAATAAAAAAGTGTGACGCCAAAATTGTGAACTAAAAAAATGTCTTCATAAATGAAGTCCAAATCTGGTCTTGTCTCATTCTCCTCCCTCATTCATACAGTTCTGTGTGTGTATTTAAGAACTACATGATCAAAAACAGGGACACTGAGCAATCACATTAAAAGAATTGCACAACATGATAGATCTAAGCTAAAATAAGAATAAAAACAAGGCACTGAGCTTTACCACTGCAGGCGTAGTTTGCTGACCAGTGTTTGTTGGCCATACACACCACCTCCGGGCTCATGACTTCATATCCTCTCTTACAGTGGATCTTACAGCGGGTCCCCATTACGTTCTTGTAATGTTCGCCTCGAGGTGTACGGCAGCGCACATCCGCGTGTTTCGCCTTGATTGGAGCACACCACGGCGTCCCTAAAATTCAAATCAACACATTTAAGTTGCACCATGTTGGTATTTTAATAGTTGCCAATGATATACAACAAGATTTAATGTAATTCCCCTGTGGAGAGACATGTTCACTGTATTTGACTCTTTCACTGTTGCCATGTCGATAAATAAAATAATAATACAATATCATGAAAGCAAACTGGCTAAATTAATTGAAAGACAGAATTAAGGCAACAAGCAGGCCATGCAGTAATATGTCAGCGGTTAGTTCTATCCTACATTAGTCGTAGCATAAATGATGGTGGTGTCTGCAATTATAAGGGACATGCAACTATTTACATTAATTGCAACTGAGTCAGGTCTTTAAAGTGCAGTTAATACTTACCTGAACAAAACAAAACCACAGAAATATTTGTTAAAAAAAAATAAAATTCACCAATCTCCTACTTCGAGGCAGATTTGATGAATTTTATTACCTTATCTCTTTTCATAATCCAACTGGGGCTTTTCACAGCAAAGATGTAGTCTTGTGTGTTGTGTTTGTGTGCACAAGAATATCAAAAGATACATCTACTGAAAATATACTTTTAATACATTTTTTGGGGGTCTTTTGGTGGATGATATGAAGTTGCCAGATTGTGGCCTTGGGTTGATAAGCGCACATTCATAAACCCGTGTACACAGACATTGGAGTCCAGTGAGTTGCCCAAGGGAATAACAGCAGGAGTGGGAATCAAACGGTCAACTGTTCTACTACTGAGCAAATGGTGCCCAAAAATTGACCTGAACCACAAAGCGATTATAGTGCTTTGCTAAAAAAAGAATTTTTTTAAATCACAAGCTCAAATGGTGTATATACAGTCATATTTCTGCTTTTTATGCACTTTATAGCAGTTTAAAATGAAGGTTTGTTTTTCCTAGTGTATTAGGAATCAAAAATGTTCTGCCTCACGCTCTCTGGACCTGAGTACAGTTGGAGAGGAGCAAAGAGTCCCTAATTTCCAGTTGGAATAAATATCTGTATTCATTACACAACGTCTCTGACTGCCTCATCCCAACTGCATGTGAGTTTATATTGGCACAGCCCCCACAACCGCAGAATACGAGAAAATACATTTAAGCCTTAGCACAAGACAAGAGTGCGGTTTGGCTCTGGGAGGAAAGTTCCACATTCAAATGACCTCGATTCTGAGGCTGTAAGAAACTTTGACGTAACTGTGTCGTCTGAAGGAGCAAATCATCTCTGACTTATGTGGACAAACTGTATGATGCCTCACACGTGCTATTTATATCTGATTACGCATATGATATGATACATTGTTGAGTGTGTAAACGGACCACTTATGTTAACTTTGCCATTTAATTTCTCTCGTGAAAAACCTGATGGATCATTGCAATATTACAAGACAAATTACTACTACTAAAAAAAAATACTTTGGAGACTGTAAGCAACAGTAGGTGGTTGTTTTTAACAATTAGCACACTGAAGTTCACGAATAGAGCTAATGTTTCAAATCTAATATTCATGTCTTTTCTTAGCTCGAGGCAAGAACAGTAATTACACTGACTGCATAACACCAATCAGAGACAAAAACACTTGAAGTGAATGTGTGCGTGTGCATATTTTACCTTTATATCTGTTTGAATAGAAATCTTCATCATCTCCATAGTGGTACTGTCCCGAACCTAGGCGCAAAAGAAGAGAAGAAACTAATTTGGCCAAAGAAGCCATTTCTATGTTATTGAGCAATGTTTGTAAGCTTTTTGCTGATTTTTATAGAATAATAAATCAAGTGCTCAGAAACATTGTTCAACTGTTTAAATGTGAAGGAAAATTGTGGATGCTTTGGTGAAGACATGCATTAGAGATTTGCCAAAGATCCTCATTTTCCAGCTTGTGGTTTGACCCTTGTTGGATTCACTGTCTGAATATTTCTTTCCAGAGAAGTTCTCATGAATAATACTTACCACAGATAGTTGGTTGTAGGGTTGTAAACTGAAGGAGTCAGCATGCAGGACAGGGGACAATTCATCGAAAGACTGAGATTTAGTCATGGCTAATCTCTATGATATGTTGGACTGTTAAATCGAGAGGTACACAGCTAATCCTCTGTCAGTAAAAAACAGCTGGTTTGGAGCAGCATTTTTAGTGTTAAATGGCATTGATTACATAGTATAGTTTATGTTAATGAAATCATTAACATAAATAATAAATCCAACATAAAACATTAATACTTTTAAAGAGTGAAGTTTATGCCTTTGTTTTAGTTCAGCTCTGCAGAAGTGAACTCTAGAGAGTGAGTCTATGTTTAGTTTACTCGAGGTTTTAAGCTGGTTTAATTTAATTCTGAGATAGTTTTAGGCTGGTTGATACTTTGTACTGATTATGTACAACTTTACGATGGTTATTCACAAAACCAAAACAGTGTATGAGCAAGTACAGAGAATAAAGAGAAAGAAGAGCCCTAAAAAAAAAATAATAATACGTTTCAAAATGTTGTCTTTTTGTCAGTTCTCCTGGTTGTGTTTAAAATGTGAACTTTTAACAGAAACCTATTATTAAACATAAATTGCAAATCTAATCACAATACTGGTCAGTAAAATAGCTATTAAATTATGCTATTTCCCAAATAAAGTTACAAATAAACAAACTTGACCTTTCAAGAATCTCTAAAAGTCTCAGAGAGAGAAAAGCATCAGCTCCTTCTTGCGTTGGAGAAAAAATGTGGTCCCATCAGAAAGAACTGTAGGAGATTAAAACGGAAAGTTTGGCTCGGGTGGAAATTTCTGAGAAGCTTGGAGTTCTCCTGGGACTGAAGCATTGGAATGAGCAAGCTTTGAAGCTGCAAGTTGCTCAAATTAAGCTTGATTAATCTTCAGAAAAGTATTGAAAATCTCAAAAAGTTCTTTGCAAGTGTACCAAGAAGACATCAAGCTACAAGCCACCATGAAGCAGGTGGAGCAGGAACCTTTTCTACCACAGCGGCTGTTCTCACACACTAGACTAAAACTTCATCTTGTCATCTGTATTTGAAAAACACAACATAAACAAAATGCAAATGTTGATGCTTAAACTCTTTTTCTATAAGGATGACTCATGCTTTTTAAATTTTATTTGACACCAAATTAAAATTAGTCCATAGTACTGGTTTAAACTTTGGACTAAGATATATATTTGCAAATAAGACATGAGCCAAAATAGGGGAGTGGTCTTTAACTGTGCCCCCCTGAACCCCACTGTGAATGTGTCCAGTGTTCAGGATCCACAAGGGAGGACTGTTTTCCTCATCGTGGAGCTTCATGTTTCGACCGCATGTTGGTCAGTGAACTTGACACAGTCTGTCTCATCTCTCCGTTTTCTTCCAGTTCAGATCAAAATATATACTGACATCGACAGTCATTCAACAACACAGTGGGAGATTTTGACAGTCTGATCACACAGCACACCTCAAGGAGAGAGAGGCATGCACTGAGTCACTTCAGCAGCCTAATGAGGAAACTTAAGTGTCTGCTTCTTAATTGGACAGAGGAGACAGAGAAAGGTATGTGAATGTAATTGCAGACATCCTCTAAATGTAGCTCTATAACAACTTTACTACTGAAACCAATACCACAATACTGTAACTTTGGATTGGATTGGACTTCGGATTGGAATTCATTTTGTAAAACATTTTTAAAAAATATCTTAACAATGCAACTACAAAAATAATAGCACTTGTTGATTATATACAATATTAACAATATGCATCTACTATTAACAATTCTCCAATAAACCTGTCAACCTGACGTAAGATGTGTAGCCAACATCAATTGCTAATGTTTTTTGCACTTCAAAGACAAAGTGTCAAAATCTGATCTAGTGATTAAGCACCATGACTAAATCCAGGGATAAAAGAGACAGTGATAATTTAATTAGCCTGCACAGTTTTGTCGACTGTGAGTAAGAGCAGCTGCAGGGGACCAGCACTTAAGACATTTTATTAAAGGCAATGGCCATAATGTTTGTCTCACACATGCTGCAAATAGCCTACAGTTATGCCTCTGAAAAACTGATGACAACAGATTTTTCATCTTTTTTTCCAAATTCAAGCATGACTTTGAGCTACAAACATAATAGGTTTCCATTTAACAAAACAATTAGAGTCTGTCACTTACTTTACTATACTCTAAAGCAGGCATGGAAAAGAAATGAGTTTTATAGGCCTACTACAACCAGGTTTCAGAGCGTATCCTCACCATGTTGGGAGATGCAGCGTTTAACTGTGAGCCAGTAACTTCACAAAATTTAAATGACTGTCATAAAAATGAAGTGTGTTACAAAGTAATAAACCGTTGTCCTGTTGGTTTAGCTAGAAATCTTTTTTCCTTGTAAAGTTTTCCCCTGAGAATGCACTGAAGTCATTCATTGTGGTATAGACATTATTGATTTCAGGATTGTCAGCAGCACCATCACTGAGGAATCTTGAAAACCTTGATCAGGCTTTAAAACAACAATCTGTCTCAGTCTGGATCTTTTAACATCTAAGGATTTCACTCCAGGGCTCCACCACTCAGACACACAAATAAGGACTAAATGAAGTCTGTCACTACCAGGACAAACATCGCACAGTGCTGTAAAATAAACTATATGCACCAGCGTCCTATCTGTCAGCACCACACACACTCTTTTCACTGAGTAAATCTGCTGCCAGAGTCTTGTTTCAGCCTGTATCATCAGCAGCACTGGCTGCATCGGCACAACACTCAGCCAAAACACACATGCACACTATGGCTTTGAAGTTTCTGTGCTCCTGTGAACTTACACTCCTGATTCTCTGATGTTAGAGAACTCTTCTGTTTGCATTATACATTAGATAACATTTCTGAATCGTTGTATCTGTTGAAGATCAAAAACATTAGGCCACATATCTAATTTTACTACTACCCAATCTTAAATCAATCGCATAAGTGCAATTGGGATGGAATATAATATGAACTTGGGCTATACACAGTGTTTCAATGATTTAGATGTGCACAAATCTACAAGTCAGTCAATAAATCCATCTCAATTAATTGGGCAAAACAGTTCCAGTGTCCTCAAAGCACTGTGAAAGCATCCTGCATGTAACTAACCAACTGGAAAGTCAAGCTTTGCTACAGGAGCTGAAACCAAAGACAGGGTGACTTTAAAATACTAAAAGTTATTCTGAGATAAAGATAATAAGAAGGTTAACAAAAGCCGCCAAAAGTAGACAAAATCCTATGATAACAAAAGGATAAAAACAGAAGTAAAATGTGTGCAAAGGACCGGTGGAGTGAACAGTGTTCAGCTCTATGCAGGAGGACTGCAGAAATGTCCCCCAGATGCACACTGTACTCCTCCAGTCTCAGCCCTCCACGTAAACAGCGGTTCACCGAGAAATAACTGCGCGGCCACAAGAAGCCTCCTCAAACCGCGTGAACACGAGCTAATAATCCACTCTCCACAGAAACATGAACGCAAAAGCCTGGCACATAAAGCTGTTTACGACTTGAGTGAATGGAGTCCCGGTGCTGATGCAAGCAGGGTGAAAGTAAAGCCCAAAGGGAGTCCTACCTTCGTACCCCTGGCAGAGGCAGAGGTGGAGGGCTACGATCACCACAGGCCACATGTCCACGGAGCTGCGCGGGGAGCACGGTCTGCCTCTAAAGGAGCACAAGGAAAACTTCCAGCGCATTCCTGCTTCTCAAAGGCCCGCCTCTTGATCCAGGAACAACGGAGACTTCTCCTGCTCCAGGCTCGACCGACGGGGCTCAGACATGAGAGAGGTGCCAAACTCAGGACTATAATCATAAACACAAGTAGTCGCCTCGTGCTGCTACCGTGCAATTTAGGCGCACTTGACTTGTTTCAAGAGACCGCACAAACAATCAATTCAGCCCACATTTACTTTGGATTTGTAGGACAAAAAATGTTACGACAAAATAAATAGGTCTAGTCTGCCCTAAAGCAGCGTTGACTAGATACAACTTAGTAACAACTGCAAAATCAAATGCTTCATAAAGGAACTCTATGGGCTACACTCAGTACACTAAGTATGATGACCATATCAACCACTATTTAAAAAACGGCTATGTAGCTCATTCTTATTGGTCCCCGTCTGAATTTAAGGGCAGTAAGGCCTAGATGATGATTTATTGGTCTAGTTTACAAAGCCTTTGCAGAATCAAAAAGCCTACTATTATTAGGCTTATATTTTACTCAAGAACAATAACTATATATAAGAAAAATATCTATGCAGAATTCACTGAATGTGTATAGGCCTACATGCTTATATGCACTCTGTTCTGAACATTTGCTCTGTTTCACTGTTTCTGTCATGTAATGTGTAATGTGTGTGGACTATCGGTTTGTTTCACTAAGCAGAGCAAACCAATATTCCATAGATAATTTGTTGTTTTGCGCTGCCTGGAAAGGATCACATTGATTTTACCACTGTAGAAAATCTCCTATTTTCTGGCTCCGTTACCTTAGCACAGCATATTGAGTATTAGTTTGATTTGTTATTCTCTTATCTCTTTGATTTACCTTTCGGAGCCTCTTGCGTGTTCAAAACTGAGAGAGGAAGAAATGAATCAAACAGACCTTTCACTATCAGCTAATAACACATACCAGCAGAGGAATAACGCGGAAGTCAGTAGCTTTGATCCAAAAGGTTTATTCCCTAAGTTTACAATCTAATACAGTTCTGGCACCTACTATGCCATTATTGAAAGCTACGTTCCGAGTCTGCTTCCCCTGAAAACGCGCGCCCCAACATAGCAGGTTGCCAGTATTTTAACACACAATACAAAGTTGCAAAAAATGTACAGCGCGCTGTGATTGGTCCAGCACCCATCCGACTCCCTCATCCTGAGTTTCTCTCGTTATCTCCAGCTCTGCATTTTTCCTTTGGTCAACAGAAAGTATCTGTGTGGGAGGTGTGAGACCAGCAGTCCTGTTTGACTGTCTCTGAAGTTGTTTACTGGAGTGTGACCTGGGCTTAAGAAACAGAGGGTTGTGCACAAAACAACACAATATACTTCTGACTCCTTCATTCATCATTATGACAATACACTTGTGAATAAACTCATATTAATATAAAAGATGAAATGTTGAACTCTTCAGTTCCCCCTTCTGAGGTCGAAAGACCTCATCAAAATATTAAACAAAACAGCATATATGCAGAGACCTCATTAAAATATTAAACAAAACAGCATATATGCAGAGACCTCATTAAAATATTAAGCAAAACAGCATATATGCAGAGACCTCATTAAAATATTAAGCAAAACAGCATATATGCAGAGACCTCATTAAAATATTAAGCAAAACAAAACGAATACAAAATCCTTATTCATCAATGAAATCCACCCCACATGTACCATTACCACAGCCGTCTTCCTCATCAAACCACTCGAGTGCTCTCCTGGCCTTCAGGGTATATTCATCCTCACTCTCACTGTCGCCCCCTTCAGGCATCTCTCTCAAGCCCACCTCTGGAGCCCCAGGGTGGCTTTCGGCATTAAAATATATTCCTCCAGAGAGTGAGGTCATTGCCTTAGAAATCATACTCCTGAAAAGTGGAATAACACAACAAAAACAAACAACACACAACAGCAAAATAACACCAACAAAAATAGCCATCTTCTGAAGCACATGGAGCCAGGAACCGGAATTGAGCCAATTTAGGAAGGTCCACTGTGAAGCGTCACTTTCCTGGGATTCTAAAAATTTCTTCAGGTCACTAACCTTCTCTTTTATGGCCGTCCAATTACCTGTCTCGTCGGGAATGTGAGTACAGCAGTGGTCCACTCCTACCGCGACACACATACCTCCCTGTTCGGCGTAAAGCCCATCCAGGGCCACGCGATTCTGCATGGCCACCATGGCGACTGCTTTCAGTTCAGGGCTCTCCTGTAATAAGGTTAAAGTCTCCTCTAATATCTCAGTCAAGTCCTCTAAAACCCACCAAATCTCATTTATTTTCTGCATAGTAGCTGCCGTCCCCACTTGAGGAATCAGAGTCCCCAAAAATCCAGCCCCGTCACCAAAAATAGGTTGCCTGCCAATGTCTGAGAAAGGGACAAAAGCCTGGCCTAGTTTTCTATCCCCAAGTGTAATTGCCCTTCGTCGAAGACTGTGTTTGTGGGGGTTATGGTGTCCATGCCTCGCCACCGCGTCTAGCATAAGCTCGTGGGACATCACCATTGATGAGGGGTGTAGTCTGGCTAGGGCGCATTTTCCGCACCAGTTCTCATGGAGGTACAAGTAGGAATTCGTCCCACAAAGCCACACATAACCCCTGGGCGTCGGGTAACCATATTTACCAGGCATGGGAACGAGAGGGGAAAATTTGTTTGTGCTATTTATCAAAAGTGACCACGTTGTGCTGTTTAGAGGCCATCTCCCACCCCATGATATATTGGTCTGATCGGCTGGCTCTGTCTGGTTCACTAAGTGCGTCCGCATTTCTGTCATCCGGTCAGTCCAAGGTTTGCCCTGTGCTGCAAACCCCTGTCCTAGAGTGTGAACACACCAAGATTGGCCCAAGTCCTTGTCGCCCTTGGAGCAGTTCCTGGAGAAGCACATTGAAGCTGTTAGTTGATTTCTGAAATGTGACATGCCTGCAAATTGCAATCTCTGTTCCGTTGTCCGATTAGTGGCTTTGGTCCAATTTACAGGCATGACCCATTCCTTCCATTTGGAATACTTGCTAAATGAATTACAGCCTGGGAGCGAAAAATTTAAACCTGACCAAAGTGGTTGTCCTAATAGGCACACTGTCTCTTCAACTGATACTGGCAGTGGGACCGATTGAGGGGTTTCACCGGAGTGGTGCGGTCTAAAAGCGCACACCCAGCAAGGAGTTGTTATGTTTATTTTGTTTGCTGTATAACGGGCCAATTTCAACCATTTGTTACCATGGGGTTCATGTCCTTCTACTAGTGAACGTCGCCTCCTGGGTCCATGTCCTTCTGAGGGAATAGGCACAGTCACATTAGTTAAATCATAGAACATCACATTAGAACAATTGTTACCTTGTTTTTCTTGATTCTCGAAGGTTCGTTTAGCATTTTCTGTACATTGTTTTATCCAATCTAAAACCTGTTGGGTGTGGCCTAGTGCCTTCGTCTTTACCAGTAGAGTGCCTTCATGATCACAGTATATGGCCACACTTTGCTTTTTCATGTTATCTTTACAAGTTTTATATAGTACTTCCCGCAGCGACTCCACTGGATGATCCTGAACCAACCCTGCGCATTTATCTATGTTATCCAATTGCATCAACAAAGGACAGCCTATGGAGGCGCAGATAAACACAAGAGCCCACATCCACTTAGGTAACGTCATAGGTCCTGGCTGTCTTAGCCAAGCAGAGAAGCTGTTAATGTAGCTTGAATGAGTCATGTCCTTATCTTGGTTCTTCCGTTGTGCCTGTTTGTTCGTCTGGTCCCCCTTCAGTGGGGCTCTCAGACCCACTTTTGTCATAGTGAGGTTTAATGTGAGACCAGTGGTACCACTTGTCACTCCCCTCGACCTGTAAGGCGTGTGCTGTCCTAAAAGTCACTTTGTAGGGTCCCTTGTAGCGAGGTTCCGTCCAGGAATTCCTGACCCCTTGTTTGATGTACACCAGATCTGGAAGGCCAAAAGTGTGGTCATACAAGACTGCGGCAGCTCTATGTGAGGGCAACATGCCAGTCAGTGTCTTAGTTATAGACTGGAGAGCTTCAAAGTATGGTTTGTATTGGAAAAAACTCAGTACTTCGGGCAGTGGTGGTGACCTGGCCGCCGCCAGGGAACCTGGCATGGCCCTGCCATAAACTAATTCGAATGGGGTGAAGCCGTGTCTATGATTGACCGTGGTTCTCATGCACAAAAGTGCATTAGGCAGCAATTGTAACCAGTTCCTTTCATTGTCATGTATCATTTTAGCAAGAATTTGTTTCAGTGTGCGGTGAGCACGTTCAACTTTGGAGTTGCCTTTCGGGTGATATACAGAAGCAAAAGTTTTGTGAATGCCCAGTAGGTAACACACCTTTTTCACGTCCTTTGCAGTAAAGTGTGTCCCAGAATCAGAATGAATTTCAGTAGGGACTCCCCAGCGGGGAATCCATTCTGTGACCAGTGTTTTAATAACCATTTCTGCAGTCTCTCTGGCACAAGGATAGAATTCAGGCCAACCTGAGAAGGAGTCGACAATCGAAAACACGTATCTCTTACCATTCACCGGGTGTCTCATGTCGGTGAAGTCTATTTGCAGAATGTCCACCTGGGTATCTACCTACCTTTGTGTGTCCCAGCTCCCTGAGACTGTGAGGATGTGGATTATACAATGCACAAGTCCGACAAGTGCGGACAAAGTTCCTACAGATGGCAGTTGGGGAGGGGTGGTAGAAATTCTCCTTTAGAATGTTGGTCATGGCAGCTGGGCTAAGATGGGAGGGCCCATGTATCTCTGCCAATGCCTCTTGGACCACCGCCGGAATCAAGTAAGGGAAACCTGTTGGTCCGCGATAAATGCCATCCTCATATAAGTCTGCATCTTTGTTTTGTCCCCAAAAGTGTGAGTCCATTGATTTTTGAGCCTGTAATAATGTCTCCGTCACCTGCAGACACTGTGTATCACAATTCCACGGTCTGTCAGTCCAATATGAGTCCAAATGTAGTTGCAAAGAGTGAGCCTGTCCAGGCGGAAGAGTGTCAAGTAATGCCTGCAGAGAGTGCCAGATAATTTCTGGCATCCAGAGTAAACCTGACTCGGTCCTAATAAGATCATGTTCAGTCAGGGTAGCAATTTTTGCCCATACATCATGTGTCAATACAGGGCGGTAGTTCTGGATGAGATGGACCAAAGCCAAGGCATCAGTGTGTGCATGTCCAGGCGGCAGAAAGCCTCCAGCCTGTTTGGCTGCAATATCGGCTGCATTATTCCCCAAAGCTGTGATTGAGGTCGCTTTAGAGTGGCCAGGAACTTTAACAACTGCCACAGCAGTTGGCAAGAGCAAAGAGTTAGATAGTAACTCACACATGTCCCTGTGGGCCACCGGCGTGCCTCTTGCTGTAAGGAAGCCATTCCTTCTCCAAGTTGGTAAATCTCTGTGGATAAGACCACAAGCATAGGCGGAGTCCGTATAAATTGTGACTCTGTGTCCTTTGGCCTGAAGGAAGGCCATGTGTATGGCCATAAGTTCTGCATATTGAGCGGAGGCCGATTCAGGGCCCCAAGTGGCCAAGGTTGGTATCGTTTTTGAATCAAGAAATTCCACCACAGCTGCCGATGCCTGCAGTGTTCCATCCATTGCTCTATGACAATGTCCATCTGTAAAGAACAGTCTGGAGTCCGGGATAGGTTTGTCAAACAGGTCATCCCTAAGCTGAGTTTCAGCTTTCGAGAAAACCTCGCACTGATGCAGAGTCCCTGAAACAGTCAATCCTTGTGAGGAGTTGGCTGTGTCGTCAGGCACAAAAGTAAGATTGGGTGCCTGCAGTTCACTGGACAGTTTCAACTGACGACTTGAGGTCAGAGCAAAAGAGTTAGACAGAACGTAGGAAACCACAGAATGGTTGGTGTAGATAATGAGGGAATGCCCCATGACCACATGAGCCACCTTTTTAAGAAGTTGTGAGAGGGTGGTGGCAAACAATGCACAGTGGGTTGACTTAGAAGCCACCGGGTCCAACAATGTGGACACATAAAGAATGATAGATCTGTGTCCCGAGCTGGCTTTTTGCCAAAGAATGCCATGTCCTGAATGTGCAGTCAAAGAGGTATCAAAATGGAAAGGTTTTGTGTAGTCTGGAATAGCTAAGTCGGCACAAGTGGCTAGTGCTTGTTTTAGTTCAGTAAAAGCTAAATCTGCCTCCTGCGTCCAATTTAGCCGTGCTTGTAACTCTCTCACTCCCGCTTCCCTGATCATGGCCCTCAACGCGGCCGTCTTCCCAGTGTAATCAGGTACATGGTACCTGGAATAGTTAGCAAGTCCTAAAAATGAGAGCATGTCTTTAACTGTTGCTGGCCTTGGTGCCTGTAAGATAGATTGTTTCTGATTTGGGGTCGGCTTAACAAAACCTGCTGTAATTATTTTACCTAGAAAGAGAACCTGTGGTCTGCAACACTGTAGTTTCTTTTTAGACACCTTGAACCCATGCTCACACAACCTGGCTAACACCCTGTGGGTCATCTCGAGACAGTCTGTGGCACTTACAGAGCCAATTAAGATGTCATCAACATACTGAACGATGGCAGAGCCAGGCAACACTGGTGTGTCTTTGAGACATTCTTTCAGAATTTGGTTAAAAATGCCGGGAGCATTTTTATGCCCTTGTGGCAGCACCTTGTACTGTAATTTCACTCCTCTATGTGTGAATGCAAACTGATATCTACACTCAGGGGCCAAGGGGATCGTAAAGAAGGCATGTTTGAGATCAATCACTGTGTAGTATGTCATGTCTGGTGTTAACACAGATAAGCATTTGTGTGGGTCTGGAACTGGCAGCAAAGGAGTCGTGGTCACGTCATTTACTTTCCTTAAGTCATGCGCCATCCTATATGTACTGTCAGGTTTTGGTACTGGATTAAGCGGGGTGTTCCAACTGGAATCAGACATCTCCAACACTCCCGCGTTCCAGAGGTCAGTGAGGGCCTCATCAACTCCCCTCACCTGTGCCTGATTTTTAAATGGTCTCTGAGGTACATAAACATGTGCGTCCTTGGTAACTTCCAATTTGACAGGTGAAACAGTTCGACACTTGCCAATATCTGCTGGTCCCTGTGACCACAGAGAATCTGGAAACTTGGAAAGCATTTCTCCTGCCCCGTCATGATCCGTAAGTTCCCTGCCATGTGTCCTTGTGATGAGTTCCTCTTCTGCCAAAATTATGTCTGTAGTTAAACCAGTTACTACCTTATACGCCTGATGTGTTCTGCTAAATCTCACGTTTGACAGAGGTGTCTGCTCCCAATCTGGAGCAGAATTCAAAATATGTGTCAGTGGTCCCATTTCCCTTGCCTCATGGCCGGGACCGAGGAGCAACGACACATGTGGGTCAGACAGAGAGTCCCTTTTGTAGTATGGTTCTAATTCCTTTGGTAAAATAACCGGCGCCACAACTCCTGACTCATGGACATAGAAGTGTGTAGTCTCAATTTTGTACTTGTTGCCATCAACATTCTCATTGAATTCTATCTGGTAGCTCATGTCGTTATATCTGTCATAGAAGAGGGTCACATGTAGTGGATCTGCTGGAGGGGAGTAGGGATAGAGCATGGAAAACCATGGCTTCCACTGTAACATTTTTGCATAAAGTCCCTTCATTTCCAGTGAATCTGGTTGCAGAAGTCCCCAATAAATAGAGACACAAGCATCCGGTCCCTCGGGTGTGGCCAAATATAATCCAGCACGATAGTTGGGTGTGCACTGCACGGCATGTCCATCAGGCCATGTGACAGTCATTTGTTCAGGTTCGCAGTGTATGATGGCTCCTGTCGCTTGCAAAATGTCTCTGCCCAACAAACTGACCGGCGTTTTGGGTGAATGAATTAACGAGGTTTTGAGCTGTTGTCCAGCAATTTTCATAGTCAGTGGTTTTGTCAAACGTAGAGGTGTGGGTTTACCCGTGAGCCCCGCCAAGTTGATGCATTTGTCACTTAATTCCCCAGGTCGCACGCTCCTCAGGGTTGAATGAGTCGCACCCGTGTCGACCAGCATCATTAAAGTGTTCCCACTCACCTCCACAGGAATAAACGGCTCAGGAGTGGGGCTGGGACTCACTGGGCACCCCTAATCCTGATATCCATCATAATTGTAGTTTCCAGTAACAGGGTACTGCGTGTACGCCTGCTCCTCCCATGGAGGTGGGGCACCACGTCCCCGTCCTCGTGGGGGTTGTCCCCTCATCTGGGGCCCTCCACCACGGGCTCCCCTCTGGTTGGGACAGTCTCTTCTCCAGTGTTCGAGACTTCCACAATTGAAGCATCCATCTCCTCTTTGTTGGCTTTGTACATATCTGTATTGACCCTGGTTACCATAGCCTCTCCCAGCTCCCCTTTGTCCACCTCCTCTTCCTCTAGCATTACCCCTAAACCCCCCATTTCCGTGGGCGTGTACGTGAATGTGGGTCTGGTCGAATGTCTGTGGTGGTCGTGGGGGCCCGTAGGCCTGAGGTTGGGTTGCGTATAACACGCTTGCTGGTGCTGGGGCAATGTTTGTATCAGTTTGTGAGTCAGGGGTTGTGGCCACCATCTGCCTTACAGCTTTTAGTTCCTTTTTGGTGTTTGTTGCCTGCTGTTTAGCTTGATTTACCTGCATTTTTAAAAGTTCTTCTTGTAGTTTCTCTGTGCTCTCTCTCTGTTCTCTATGTTTTTTATTAAAAATGTCTGCGTGATGTCTAAAATATGTGAGGAACATATCAGGATTCGCTGTCAGGCCAGGAGTGCCCTGCATGTTTTCATTTAACTGTTTGGGCAAGGCTTCCAAAACGCCTTGTAGGAATAGGCAGGTCGTTTGAGGTGTGCGGTAAGGATGTGCATGCATGGAATTGGTATAAGCCTGAACACACTCTTCCATAAATTTATTTGGGCAGGCACCTGGCTGAAAAGGAGTCAATGTGGGCGGTTTAGGCTGTGGTGCTGGATATAATGCCTCAATGTGTGCCAGAAGTGCTTCTGCTAATGGGTCAAAAGGTTCATGTACTGGTAAATTAGTAAGGGCTGTGTCTCTTAGAATTCCAGTAACCACATGTGCTGGAGCACATTCTGCCAGAAGACCCTTAATGTCCCCTACTGCCAATGTGTACGTCTGTGTAGCCGCTTTGACTGCCTGAAACCAGGCTCTTCCACCTTGTTGGAGTGGGGGTATTTTACTTTTGAGTAGGGCCAGCTCTGCACATCCCAGCGGTTGATATGCTAAAGGGAAAACTCCGCCCTCTCCCGGCGTCCCTGTTTGCACCAGCGGATAATTACTATAGAATTCTGGCTTCTTTTTCTGTGGCAGGCAAGAGGCCAACCTTGCCTGTGTTTCTATGTCTTTATCTTTACTTTTTAATTCTTTGCCTAGCTCCTTTAACCGGGTGGAGTATTCTTCCTGTGTCTCATCGTCCTCTTTTTTAGCTTTTTTGTATTTTTGCTCTACTATGTATCTTTCTCTAGAGAGCTGTAGTAATTTTTCTTTTGCTTCATAGTCTTCAGCATTAGTTTCCTCCTCACTGTCATCATAACAATATTGTAGGCCAAGCTTGGAGGTTTGTTTGGGGCGGGCCACCGGCTTGTCCTCTTTCAGAGCCTTCAGCCTTTCCAATAGGGCCTGTGAGTCTTTCTCCCTAGCTTGTGTCTGCTCTTGTTGTTGTATTTTTAAATCTGCCATTAAATGTTCGAGCTCAATTGTTTTTCCTTGTGTTTTTACTGCTTCATTCAACAGCTGGTCTTTAGCTTCTTGTAGTTTGGTAATGGTCTGTTGAACAGCGGTTGCTTTCAGTATTTGTTGGGTCATGTCATCATTCTCCGGGTTCTCTGGGGGGTTTCGATTAATTATTTTATTTAATGTGCCTTTTTCCACCCTCGTAAGCGGGGTACTCGGTTGAACATCTACATCCAATAATCCATGTAGGCTTAATTGCGGGTACACTCCACCAGATGGTGGTGTTGCCCCGTTGTCTTCGTATGGGGGCGGGGATTGCTGTGCGGGTGGAGCCGAAGGCATCGGCCCTTCTGCCTTGGCTCCTCCCCTCCGTGTTGGGCTGAAAATCCTTCTTTCTATCGTCCACTTCGCCACTGCTGCTTCGCATGTCCGCTTTGCATGTTTCCTCATTTTTTCCAACTTACCTCGAGTGGCACGCGCTTCCTTAATCTCAGTGGCGCCCGCGCTCCTGTTTTTACACACACTTTCTGCATTCTGCATTTCCATTGCGCAGATCTCATCCCCCGCCGTTAAAACCTGACAGAGCAGGCTCAGATCAATCTTCTGAAAAGGGTCCTTGCCCTGTTTCTGAAACATCTGTACACACGCTTTCTGAGCATTTCCAAGTTGCTTCCCTGCCCAACCATCCGGGATTTTGGCCTCTTTCCAAATGTTTTTCACCCACTCTTCACAATTATTTTTAGCCATAGTTGTATTTCCTTATTTTCAAGCCTTAATATACTATAATCTCCGTTTATCATATACTTACTCTCCGTTTATCGTTCCCACTTCTTCTTTAATGCATTCACTCATAGAATTTTTTATTTTTTTTTTTAACTGAACGTTTTAACAGAATTTGCTCCAATTCGCATTTAAAGCTCTGCTTAATTAAATCGAAAGTGCCTCTAACTCACGCGCCTTTGTACTAATTTTCTTCAGACTCTCTACGCGCTTTGAGCCTTATAAGAGTTTTCTGACAGCCCCCAAGTCTGTCAACGCTTCACTCAACAACGCTATATTTCAAGAGTTTTCTGACAGCCCCCAAGTCTGTCAACGCTTCACTCAACAACGCTATATTTCAAGAGTTTTCTGACAGTCCCTAAGTCTGTCAGCGCTTTACTCAACAACGCTATATTTCAAGAGTTTTCTGACAGTCCCTAAGTCTGTCAGCGCTTTACTCAACAACGCTATATTTCAAGAGTTTTCTGACAGCCCCCAAGTCTGTCAACGCTTCACTCAACAACGCTTTATTTCAGTCTACGCGTCCGTATCCTTGGGAAGTCCTACCTACGTCCCCGGAGGGTTTTAGAGGGTCGCCGCCCCACGTGTAGTCATTTTAAATAACCGTTTTAGGTTCTACCTACGTCCCCGGAGGGTTTTAGAGGGTCGCCGCCCCACGTGTAGTCCTTTAAATAACGTGTCCCTATTTCCTTCCACCATCAATTTACAGATTTTAACCGGTCACCGGCCTCTCCCAAAAAATACTATATATCTAAAATTTGGAAAAATCAGCCAATAGACATACTTTGACACTCTCAATGGAAGTGAATCAAAAGTTGTCTTACCTTAATCTATGTGTGGGCCCAGGGAGTTGCCGATATCCAAGCCGTGGAAGACTGGCATGTCTCACGCAACGCTTTTTGACCTGGGGACAGGTCCGACGCCGCGTTCCTGTCCACGCTGTTGATCCAATTCTCCCCCTTCAGCACGTCGACGGGTCACCAATTGTAGAAAATCTCCTATTTTCTGGCTCCGTTACCTTAGCACAGCATATTGAGTATTAGTTTGATTTGTTATTCTCTTATCTCTTTGATTTACCTTTCGGAGCCTCTTGCGTGTTCAAAACTGAGAGAGGAAGAAATGAATCAAACAGACCTTTCACTATCAGCTAATAACACATACCAGCAGAGGAATAACGCGGAAGTCAGTAGCTTTGATCCAAAAGGTTTATTCCCTAAGTTTACAATCTAATACAGTTCTGGCACCTACTATGCCATTATTGAAAGCTACGTTCCGAGTCTGCTTCCCCTGAAAACGCGCGCCCCAACATAGCAGGTTGCCAGTATTTTAACACACAATACAAAGTTGCAAAAAATGTACAGCGCGCTGTGATTGGTCCAGCACCCATCCGACTCCCTCATCCTGAGTTTCTCTCGTTATCTCCAGCTCTGCATTTTTCCTTTGGTCAACAGAAAGTATCTGTGTGGGAGGTGTGAGACCAGCAGTCCTGTTTGACTGTCTCTGAAGTTGTTTACTGGAGTGTGACCTGGGCTTAAGAAACAGAGGGTTGTGCACAAAACAACACAATATACTTCTGACTCCTTCATTCATCATTATGACAATACACTTGTGAATAAACTCATATTAATATAAAAGATGAAATGTTGAACTCTTCACCACGTACAGTTTTGTACCGAAATAAATGGGATATGTGATTGTCGTTTCGCATACAACAGTTAGATTTGTCAGAGTGGCAGAACAGAGGTGGAACAAATGTTTACAACAATGACTCAACCCCAGCTTCTAACAGCATCAGTGCTTTAAGGAGGACATGATCTATTTTAGATTAGAAATACAATGACATACATGCCATTCCCTAGAAACACCCTCTCATTTGTAATGTACACTTAAAGTAGCCGACTACAAAGGAGCACATGTCATTTCTCTGTAAAGGGGGTTCACCACTTGCTTGTTATTGCATTTCTTAAAATGTTCCACAATATTACATTAAAATTACCTTTCGTGTGATTGTTGAATTACATGTGCATTTATTGCTCAAAGTCAAACTTGTGAAAAAAAAAAAAAGATTACAAAAGTGAAACTATATCATCTTATACTAATTTTATATAATTTTTATGTTTAATCAGTGCTTTTTGTGGCATTTTTTCACCATAAACGATGTGTTCAATATTCAATTTTTGTATGTCTTCAAAACAACATTCAAGATATTATCTAAATTTCAATATATTGCTCACCTCTAATTTATATACTATGACAACATTTGAGATAAATTGACCTAAGACAAACTCATTTTTATCAGATGAGTGAAGTCGTATTTTTCAGTCCATAAAGGATCTTAAACACAGTAGATATCACATTTAGATTTCCAACATGTTTTGGCCCATCTAAAGATGTCTGCAACTAATCTCCAAATGTGCTTTTGTATCATGTCCTTTTGTTATAAATTCCACTGATTTCATGATCAATTAAAATTAAATATTCCACGAAGGGCATTTGTTATGTACTGCTACGCATTATATCTGTGTAATTAAGAGTTTGTCACTAAAATCAGCCTACAGTGTTGGGTGGCAGTGCAGTTATGAGGGGGCGAGTCCACACAAGAGGCTGTTGAAGTGTGCCTTGTCCTGACAGGAAACAGAAGAGGGGAGCGCGAGGATTCCCTGAGCTGTAATTACACTGGAGTTCAGCCAAGCGGACCGTTTCACCTGGTCGAGCCCACGGGTCCCTCTCAGGTCATGTAGAAGTCTATCTCTGATCGATACTGCGGGCTTGAACTTGCTGTTCCTCCAGGCAGACTCCAGTTACTGTTGATACTTTAACCATAGTTTCAGTTCAATTTTCATCTGAACTTTTAAAAACTTGTATTTGTTTTATGTTTGAAATATGGAGGAGCAACTATCAGAACTACCAAAAACAAAAGCATTTGACCAAAGATTATGAACATGAATTTCAGCGGCACCTTACCAATCAGAATACACATTTTGAAAACTGCACAATTACTGTTTTGTTGGCGGTATTCAGAATATGTTACTTTTCGTAAGTCAAAGGAATACATTGTCATACTTTGTCACATAATTTCAGAGATTTCACATAAACACATAAAGGTGTTTGCCACATTTTTACACTATAACATAATGCAGCTCAATGTGAGCGTATTCTGTATTCAGAACACAGTACTGATTGGGCCATGTAAACGAATGTTTTACTAAAATCCTAAAAACACATTTGGTCTTGTGTCAAAATCTCTGAGCAAATTCCTTGAAAACTCCTAAGAAGAATTCATGGGTTTCACATTTCTACATTATATTATTTATTAGGATATATGATATATATTAACATTTTAATGAAGGTAAAATACTTACACAAGTAGTTCGTTTTTCACTTAAACCCTCACGCTATCTTTGTTTGAGCTTTGCACATTTGGTCGATGAGCAATATACTTTTTCATATCAGAAAAAAATGCTTGCATAAATGTATGTTAAGTGGTGTTTGGGACCACCTATGAAAGTTTCATAGTGATAAAATAAAAGATAACATTAAAAATCTAGACCGGGTCAAAATGACCCAAAGATAATACAAGGGCTATACGTATTACATCAAAAATTATACTTTTGTAAAGTTCAAATACATTTTTTAGGCTAGAAAATGGTACTTTTCCATCCTTTGCAACAGAAAACCCTGAAAATTCTCATTTGTTCATATCTTTCGACTCAGCTCTCGGTCAATCTACGTTCCTACCCTCACCTATGGTCATGAGCTCTGGGTAATGACCCAGAGGAATAGATTGTGGATACAAGCGGTGGAAATGAGCTTCCTCCGCCGGGTGGCTGGGCACTCCCTTAGAGATAGGGTGAGGAGCTCAGTCACACGGGAGGAGCTCGGAGTAGAGCCACTGCTCCTCCACATCTAGAGGAGCAGCTGAGGTGGCTCGAGCATCTGTTTCAGATGCCTTCTGGACATGTCCCACCAGGAGGTGGCCCCGGGGTAGACCCAGGACATGCTGGAGGGACTATGTCTCTCGGCTGGTCTGGGAACACCTCAACACCCCCTTGTAAGAGCTGGAGAAAGTGTCTGGGGTGAGGGAAGTCTGGGAGTCCCTGTTTGGACTGCTGTCCCCACGACCCGACCCCATAAGCAGAAGAAGATGGATGGATGGTCTTAATATCTTTAGCTTTTAGCTGATGTCAGTTAATCATTGAAATAGTACAATAGTTTACTTCACTTTTCTTCCGGTTGCTTCCAATGCAGGTTTTTGAAAATTCTTATAACTATAATATAGTATTTTAAAGGCTCTGTAAGAAGCAAGGGGAACTGGTTAGTTCCAATATGTTTGTTTCTATGGTTACAACCAGGGTCACAAAAATGAAGGGAAAAGAAAGAAATGTATAAAGGACATAGGGATGAATATACTACATGGAAAAACTTTCAGACAAACTTTCATATAGTTCTTAAAACGAAGATGCCATTTTCCCTGACTGGCCAGTATCTACAGTAAAACCTGCTGTATTTGTGAGACACCTGTGTTCTGGGTCCCCTCTGTGTGACTGCCTTCCTTCTAGTTGAGGCTGATTCCTGTCAGAGGAGTCTCCAGGGACCGACTCTAAAGCTCCTCTGTTCCTCCACACTGTTTTGAGGAAATGGTTCATGGAGGTGAGTGCTGCTGTGAAAATGGCTGCTTTAAACTCAAGGTCTTCTTCATTGATGTCTCATCCTTCAATTCAACATCAGATCCACCTTTGTCTTTGATCCACATGTGGCTTTTGGACATGGTTTAGCATCTTTCGTCTTCTCAGTTTTGCTCCTCCTGCGCACCCTAAAACTGTCAAGACTTAAATGTCTTTGGGAGCTGTGCAACTTGACTGGATTAGACAATTTTCCTCTCCTTCTGCTCATGCTCCTTTGCTTTGAACTGGGTCTAATTGCTGTTGTTGACTCTTTGCCTTTCACAGGTGCAGCAGTGACAACTAAGCCTATCTGCACATTAGTGTTTAAGAGTAGTTTACACTGCCATATCTTGTGATCTACATTGATTTCAGTCTTTTTCTATGATTTGCAACATAACATTTTTGTCGTTTCTGTTAATTATTTATAAATACATTAGTAACCATATTTCCCCACAGCATTTTATTTGGGGTCATATTTCGAATTGGTTGCTTTTCTCTGAACATAAATTAAGCAGTATACATTTCATTTTAACACAACTAGTCATCATTGATAAAATCCTGGCCCCTTGATAATGGACTTAAACTAGATATAGTTCTACAAAACATTTAGAAAGAGCATGACAATCAAGACAAATATAGAAATTTGAAGAATGACGTACGCATCTAAATGGTATATCCCCTCGCTGAGCTTAATGAGAAATAGCTTCATGTAGGTGTACATATAAGTGACTTAATAAACTCTAAATATATCATGTATTCAAAAGTAAGGTGCTAATTATGATCAGATCCTGTTTATCCATATGTTGTTGGTGGGCGCACATACATCATTCATCAAATCAGTCATCAGTCTTAAATACAGATGTGGGTGGGTGGGAGAAAACCATGGCGATAATGATGCAATGTATATTCCTCCATCTGTGAAATAGATTGACAGAAGGTGGTTCATTGTGATGTATTTAATCACTTTTGAAGATAACTTAATCTGAGCTGTCTTTTCGCATTGACTTTTAACAGATTTTCCATAAAACTACTGTATATAATTGGCTTCACACTCTAATGATGGGAGAGGAATGGGTTACTCAGCACCACATGCTGCACTATGACACAAAGCAAACGGAAGAGACTCACAGATTGCTTCATGCTTTTGGCAATGGAAACAGTGAGAGTGACTCCAGCCAGATTGTCAGGAGGACACTGAATATGCGTAGTCTATTAAGCATGTTCATTCAAATCCATTGTCAGAGCCAGTGGTGTAGACTCCAAAACAGAATAATGGCAGCTTGGTCGAACAGATCCGAAGTTGAACGATTGTTGTGGCTAGTTAGTTGGTTTGTTAGTGGTTAGTTAGCAATTACTTACACAATATTATCCGCTTAGTTCACGAAGGGGAAAAACCAAGTGGAATAATGTCCCTGTAATACATGTGTGCCTGCAGCGACTCCCACACATTGTAGTAAGTTTATGCTGAGCTTTGCATTTTAACTGGAAAGTTTCCCTGAATCTCACTTAATCAAGACCATAAGTAAATAATAGTTTTATCAATGCACACAAAAACAGTACTCAATATATGCCATGGATATTTCATTACAATTTTCATTTGTATACCAGAATGTTACTCATGATATTTTTAGAATAATATGTTAAGCCTTTAATGTGTATTTTGTATAATCTTGCTTCCTGTTGGAGATGCTGTGTGCAATTTGAGGTCTCTTTGGACTGCAGGGTTGCTTTGGAGCTCGAGGACACTTAATTCAATAACACACATACTAAAGGGCTTTTAAGATGTTGCCCATTTGAAAACATGTTTTTCAAATACCTTATAAGTAATGCAATGCTATTGATGCAATGCTTTTAGACATCTGAACTGCTTTAATGCACAAGAAGTTCTGGAAGTGTTAACATTCATAGAGAGAAGTTTGAGATGACTGGAAATGTGGCTTTGTTTACTTTTACAAAATCACTGAATTCTGATGAGTTTGACTTGGGTCTCTGGGAGAGCAGAGAGCTTATATTGTTTGTGGCCAAGAGGATAACAATGACTTTGTTTATTTATCATACGCCCTTTTGGACTGAGGATATGGTGCGTCGTGTTCCAAATGTTTTAGATGAAAAACACCCGCAGAGCTTTCTAAAAGACAAAAGGAACAGAATCATACTTACAATACGCCAAGCGTTGTGCAGTATGGCGCAACATTGCCCCCTAGCGTAATTTAATAACTCTGCTGGCCTTATTTAATTCTACCCGCCTTACAGAGTGAATGCACTACACAAATTACTGGTGCAATAAGTAGGTGGATATTTTGAAGATTGTCTCCCAAAAAGGTGGTTTAATCTCTAAACACAATAACTCAAAAAACAGTCCAACAACGACCAACATTGGATTTGACAAATACATGCTAGGGCTATAAAGCTAAGTGTAAGTGAATTCCCATTCCCATTCCCAGATTCCCATTTTAATAATCCGTCAACCCGGCGGATCTATGAAAATAACATCTATTTAAATGAGCCACACACGGATTGAAGCCACGCCTATTCGCGTTCTGACTACGTCACTGAGAGCTCGCTGCTGATTGGCTGATCGCCTCGCTCGCGGCCGCGTGTCCCTGAAGTGAAAGAGTTTAATGTCTCTGATGAAATCTCTGTCCAAGTTACACGAGCGTTTTCCTCTTTTGAACTACTATGTCAACTAAACTGTTTTCACTAAATGGCAATGCTTTCAAGTGTTTACAAACTCTAGCAGGCTGCCAGACACGGTCGTTTAGGTAAGAAAAACTTTGTAAAATATTGCTGTTTGAAAATGGTACCGTTCATAACATTATAGTTTTAAATTTGAAGCACCGGGACAGCTGCTCTCGGCTTTGTCAAGTTAAAGGGCCGGAGCTTTCTGACATTAAAAGATTTTGGTTCAGATGAAATTAAGAAGTTGTTGTGGGTGTCAGCAGACATCAAGCATCGCATCAAACAAAACAATGAGGTAAAAATAATCATAGACTGGTGAGAGGTCGTTTTGTGAAGAACTCTGAAGAAAACCTTTTTGTGCTTTCAGCATCTTCCTCTTTTGCAAGGCAAGTCAATTGCAATGATATTTGAGAAGAGGAGCACCAGGACAAGAATGTCCACTGAAACAGGTGGGGAC
Organism: Rhinogobius similis; assembly: GCA_019453435.1. Lineage (NCBI taxonomy): Eukaryota > Metazoa > Chordata > Actinopteri > Gobiiformes > Gobiidae > Rhinogobius > Rhinogobius similis. The sequence continues at coordinate 23,276,158 of CM033633.1, read as the reverse complement.
ACACTGTATTGACTGGTATTACGTGTTAGTAAATGTATCAGCCTGTCGTCTGGTCTCTGCAGTGACTCGTGTTTAGACAGGACAGGGACAAAAGAACTGCTGAGAGGACACTCCACGTCAAAACAGTGGACCACAGTTTAGGCTCTCTTAGATGGAATGCACAATATTGTCATTGAACTTTTTGTTGAAGGTTTTGCTTTGCTTGGAGGACACCCTTGTTTCCTAACATCCCAAGACATTCATCTTGGAGTAAATGAAAGTTCCACAGACACAGCCAGGTGAGGAAATAAATATAATATAAATTGAGAGTTTTTATGCTAGAAAATGGGCAGTTAAGTTACAGGGGTGTTAAAACTGCATATACAATGGAAGTTTACCATAGAAATCACTATGGGTAAAAGTATTATTCAAACTGACAGTATATCAAAACAAAAACTGCCTGAAACTTACTCTTCATATCTTACTAGTCACAAGGAAAACAGGCAAGGTTAAATGCCTTTTTGTTTTCTGGATCGACAGTATTAGCATCAGCCGTGGATTTAAAGGCTCATAGTGGTAATAAAATAAAATAAAAATCTTAAATGTTACATGACTGTAAGTAGTTTTCAACAAGGAAATATAAAATAACATAAAAGGCTTTATTGGTTTTAATGAAAGGGGATTGACAAAATAGGCATTTATTATGGAAATCTAATGGTGCTCAACACAAAAAACTTCATGCAAAAACCAAAAAAGTCCATATTCCCACCGTCCTCACTGATAGGCCACTTATACCGATCATAGTCAGAGTAAACATTAACGTTCTATTATTTATTTTTATTTTTTCAAACCATGAGTAGGTTGTATGTGACAAAAACTGGCATCTAAGGGGTTAATCAATTTTGGGAATTTATGAAGTCAATATGAAGAGAACCCCTTCACAAATATTAATATTTGACAGTTTTATGGCAGTTTAAAAATGAGAATACAAAATATGTATGAAACACTACCAGTCAGGGTGTATGCTTAAAAACTCCATAAATAAATTTAGGTCAAATTAAGGCCTTTTAAAATAAGTAAAAAGTCTTAACTTAATTTTAAAAGTAAAATTATTTCCGAATAAAGTTTCAGATTTTAAAATAACCTAACGATCCATAATTTCCCCCTCCGTTCTATATTATTGTATCATCACACATAAAATGTGGTGGGATTATGTTGAGAAGGGAAGGTGAGGTTACGTACAGATGCAAAGAGGCTCCCCTGCATTTACTGACAGCAGCTCGTCTCTTCAGCTCATACTTCGGTTTCTAGCACAAAGCCGTGTCTTCCCAAATGGGGAAATGCAAATTTGCTTTTTCTTGGCTAGAGAATGACAAATTCAAATGGTAGCCTAGTACTAATTATTTTATTTAGATTAAAAGCATTATTTCTTATTTATATTAAATGGATTTATATGGGATAAAACAAAACGGAGAAGACATGGAGTGAGTTATCTGACAATTTTGGAGAAGATCATGAAGTTAAATCTAACTTATATATCTCAAATGTTAAAATACATACCGTACTTTACCAGTACTTTTCTGTATAATATAAAGGTGTTTTTGTCTTTTGAGTGCAGTTTGGGTTGGGTTTGGGTATTAAAAAGGTCTGAAAATGGTTTTTAAATTGACTTTGATTGAGCAAATACCCTGTCAGTCGAAGATTAAACATGAAATGCAGATCTTTGCTCTCTCTGCAGAGTGCTCTCAGGGCTTTGTGACATTGTCCTGGCCCGAGTTTACAGTCACTCCACACTGGAGGAGTTGGCTAAAGACGCTTCAATCCCAATAATCAACGGCCTGTCCGACATGTACCACCCCATACAAATATTAGCAGATTTCCTCACTCTGCAGGTACTGTGCTTTACATTTCTCATAGAAGTATGTTACTGTTGCTAATAGAGCGCTCTGTTCATCAGGAGCATTACGGGTCTCTTAATGGACTCACGGTCAGCTGGATTGGAGATGGGAACAATGTGCTTCACTCTTTCATGATGACTGCAGCCAAACTAGGAGTTAACCTGAAGATCGCGACACCAAAGGTTTCCACCAAAGCAGTTTTAACCTGTGATGCACTGGAATGTATGTGGTCTTTTCAAATAGTATTAAGTTAAAACATTGACTTTTTCAGGGCTATGAACCTGAAAAGAGCGTGATTCAGGAGGCACAGAGACTCTCGAAAAAGGTCCAGACTACAATAATATATTCTGAATGAAGTGCTTGATCTGAACTGATTCATGTAAATGTGATTTCACCACAGTATGGGACACAGTTAGTCCTGACCACAGATCCAATGGAGGCAGCACATGACAGCAATGTGTTGGTAACAGACACTTGGGTCAGCATGGGACAAGAGGAAGAGAAGAAGAGGAGACTAGCGGATTTTGAAGGTTACCAAATAACTATGCAGGTATTTTATGATATATTTTGTCTTACACAAAAAAGTGAAGCATCAACTGTAGCAATATGATTTTATTTGCCATCCCAAGTCTACTAATTATCATTATCATATCATTCAACAGAAAGTAGATTTCATTTCAGTAGATTAGATCTCATTCTTGTGCTTTCTAGTCATCTAATGTAGCCTAATGCATTTTCTCAGTAGTTGGGCTGCTTTTTTAATCCCTGCAGTACATAAATTGTTTTGCTTTGGTCCTTCAGACTGGAAGTGTGGCCAAATCGGACTGGACCTTCCTTCACTGTCTTCCGAGGAAAATGGAAGAGGTGGATGACCAGGTATTTTATTCGTCACGCTCTCTGGTGTTCCCTGAAGCTGAGAACAGGAAGTGGACCATTATGGTGAGTTGTGGAGTCTCACATGTTGATCAGAGAAATGAAAGATATAACCTTCTAAACTATTTTGTGTTCTAGGGTCTCATGGTGTCACTTCTGACTGACTATGCTCCAAGAATGCCCATGATCAAATTTTGAGCTTGTTACTTATTTTGCAATTTTAGGTCTACATGTTCACCACGCAACTAAATGTGCCTGTTAGGCTACACATTTTGTTATCAGTTGAAGTGAAGACTGTAGAAAATCTCCTATTTTCTGGCTCCGTTACCTTAGCACAGCATATTGAGTATTAGTTTGATTTGTTATTCTCTTATCTCTTTGATTTACCTTTCGGAGCCTCTTGCGTGTTCAAAACTGAGAGAGGAAGAAATGAATCAAACAGACCTTTCACTATCAGCTAATAACACATACCAGCAGAGGAATAACGCGGAAGTCAGTAGCTTTGATCCAAAAGGTTTATTCCCTAAGTTTACAATCTAATACAGTTCTGGCACCTACTATGCCATTATTGAAAGCTACGTTCCGAGTCTGCTTCCCCTGAAAACGCGCGCCCCAACATAGCAGGTTGCCAGTATTTAACACACAATACAAAGTTGCAAAAAATGTACAGCGCGCTGTGATTGGTCCAGCACCCATCCGACTCCCTCATCCTGAGTTTCTCTCGTTATCTCCAGCTCTGCATTTTTCCTTTGGTCAACAGAAAGTATCTGTGTGGGAGGTGTGAGACCAGCAGTCCTGTTTGACTGTCTCTGAAGTTGTTTACTGGAGTGTGACCTGGGCTTAAGAAACAGAGGGTTGTGCACAAAACAACACAATATACTTCTGACTCCTTCATTCATCATTATGACAATACACTTGTGAATAAACTCATATTAATATAAAAGATGAAATGTTGAACTCTTCAAGACACATAAATGTCTGTTCCTCACTGATTTGATATTCCTTGGGCCTATTAAATTTTCATTTTTCAGCGTCCTTTTTATAGTTGATATTTTGAGGACTTTTTCCCGATCAAAAGACAAACGATATTTAGTTTTGAAATGTTAATCACTACGGTAACAGTGTTACATATTATTTTGCGCATGGCTATAGTGTGGAATGTTTGATTACTCCTCAAATACACAACTTGCAGCCTAATTGATTGTCTCTGCACTGTAGTTATTTTTTCAGTGGTTAACAAAGCTATATAAATGGTTTATTCAAACTGCACACATGTCGCCCTCTAGTGGACTGAGGGGCTTCCTCCGCCCTCTGATTGGCCCATGTGTCGTCACGTTTTAGTGCGGGAAGCTTTGATCTTCATGGGTGGTCCTGGTCCAAAAGCAGCTGCCGATTGCCGAAATGAAGCTTCAGTTAAAATTCATTCATAATTCTTTACACATTTTAAGAATAGGCTACTATTTCAACGCCCACAGGCATTACAGACGTCACATGTTTGTGCTAGCTACTAAAGGAAATTATGCATTTGTTTTTAGCACGACTTTTCTTTGAATAGATCACATAAATCAAAATTCGCATATTTAGCACAATGTCTGTATATGTTGAGTCAAAGAAACGCTAAAGCTACCTGGTTAAAAAGCCGTAAGCAGAGACGACCACCCACTGTGGAGCAGAGCTGTGGAGGAGGACGCCATTGCAGCTGGTCCGCTGTGAAACACTGTGGATGAGACAAACCAGCTCAAACTTTACCGTGTGGAGTGTGGAGGCGCAGGTTTGTGCCCAGCCTCGGGATCTGACCGTGAGGACCGCACGGATGGCTTCTCGGGAGCGGAAAATGCGGAGCCTCAACTCTAAAATCAGGTAAAATGTGGGTTTGTTTCGTGGAGAAGTGAAAGTTTGAGCTAAGCTCGGCTAACTCAACTATCGAAGACCCTTTACACCGCTACTCCTCCAGAGTCTCAAAGTTTACATTTGTCTGGCCTCTTACACTGAAAACAAAATGTCGCATGTAGCACCGAGTTAAGCCCAAACTTTACATTTATTAGGCCTTTAGGTTATTTTACAACTTGGAAAAATATGTGTTACTAGTAACTTCGAACAGTAGATTCAACTGTGGTCTGGTCTACAGTGTGAACTTTTTCTATTTCACTAAAACTTTGTGGAGAACCTAACAATAAAGCATGTAGTGTTGATGTATAAACAGTGTTTACAGTGTGCTTCTAAACTCATTATTTTCCAAAGAACTTGAAAGAACTAGACTAGTTCAATACAAATTATGCATAACAAAAAGCAGCTTCAACTTATACAAGTGTAGCATGTAAAACTTAAGGACAAAATTATAAACCTTTAAACTAGTGAACAATATTTGGGATCTAGTACAGTTGTCTGGTTTGTAATCTGAATGGGTCTGAAACAGGCTTTTAGCGTTAATCTCTAAATCTGTTGGTTAAATAACAGTAGGCTATTGTCCCTTCCTTAACACAAATGTTTATGGCCACTGTAGTTATGTTATTTTATCATATCCTAATGTTTTCTTTTTCTCACAGCCTCGCAGCATCACATCAGTCCTTCACTGGTCCTTTGTCTGACCATGAACACCAGTAGGAACTGCAGCTCTGCGGCCCAGGCTCAGGGCCTGGCTGTGCTGGAGACCTTCTCCATTGTGGCCATCACTCTTCTGGCCTGCCTAGGGAACCTCCTGATTGTGGTCACTCTGTATCGGAAGCCTTATCTTCTCACACCCAGCAACAAGTTTGTGTTCAGCCTGACCCTGTCCAACCTGCTGCTGTCCGCGCTGGTGCTGCCGTTTGTGGCGGTCAGCTCAGTCAAAAGAGAGTGGATGTTCGGAGTGGTTTGGTGCAATTTCACTGCCCTGCTCTATATGCTCATTAGCTCCGCCAGTGTCATGACACTTGGAGCTATTGCTATTGACAGGTAAGTGAAAAACATGATTATGTCAAGGGGCCTATGTTATAAAGGCAATCATAGGGCTATGGAACCTATAACAGTATTCACTGTCTTTTGACCTCGGATGCAAGCAAATATGACACAACAAAAACATGATTACATTTTGTTTTATATTTTTTGAGACTAAAGAGTCATGGTGTGCTAATGTTGTTTTGTAGAGAACGTACCAATGTCAGAACATAAATGTATGATAAGGTTTGACAGAAGAAAAATAAATTTTAAGCGCTAAGAAATGGTCAATGGTAAGTCTACTTTCTCAAACAATGAGTTTTTCTGTGCTGGCCTTATTACCTTGTGCAAGGATTCTTACAGCACAGCTAGTTAATACAAAGCCCCTCAATTTTGACCTTGTTTACAGTATTTGCTTCAGCATCAGTGGTTTTGAATTATTTCCTGAAGGAACTTTAACATGAAACATTGTTAGCCCTGCGACAAGTTGGCCACTGTCCAGGGTGTATCCCGCCTAAGGCCCAAAGTCACTGGGATAGGCTCCAGTCACCTGAGACCCTAACGGGAACAAGCGGTAGAAAATGAATGAATTAACTGTTAATCAACATAGTTTTGTCTTTGCTTCTAAGGTACTATGCAGTGCTCTACCCCATGATTTATCCCATGAAGATCACCGGAAACCGAGCCGTGGTGGTCATCGCGTATGTATGGCTGCATTCTCTGGTGGGCTGCTTGCCGCCTCTGTTTGGCTGGTCGTCTTTTGAATTTGACTGTTACAAATGGACGTGTGTTGCTGCGTGGCACAAAGACTTGAGCTACAGTGCGTTTTGGGTTGTCTGGTGCATCCTTCCTCCCTTCGTTGTCATGCTGGCCTGTTACGGGGTCATTTTCCGCGTGGCTCGTATGAAAGCAAGAAAAGTGCACTGTGGGACAGTTATTGTGGCCCACGATGACTCTGGTGCGGCTCAGAGGAATGGCCGCAAAAACTCCAGCACCTCCACCTCCTCAAACGGGAGCAGGCGCAGTCTTATCTACGCCGGCAGCCAGTGCAAGGCCTTTGTCACCATCTTAGTGGTGATAGGCACCTTCCTCGTGACCTGGGGCCCTTATGTGGTGGTGGTCTGCTCGGAGGCCCTGTGGGGACAGGGCAGTGCGTCCCAAACACTGGAGACGCTGGTGGCGTGGCTGTCTTTCTGCAGCGCTGTGTGCCATCCGCTCATCTATGGCCTGTGGAATAAAACTGTTAGAAAAGAGCTGCTTGGCATGTGCTTTGGAGACCGTTACTACAGAGAGTCCTTCGCCACGCGACAGAGGACCTCGCGGCTCTTCAGCATTTCCAACAGAATCACAGGTAAACAAACCATTTTACACATTTATTATTAATCTGTGCTTTTCTTTAACAGTTTCAAATGTTTTTTAGACCTGGGTATGTCCCCACACCTCACAGCCCTTTTGGCCGGAGGAGGGCATCTGTTAGCACCTGGGAGCAGCACAGGAGACACTGGCTTCAGTTTTACACAGGACTCATGTGAGTGTCCCAGTAAATGATTGCACAATTGTTGTGTTACTCCTCTGGAAATGATACCTTACTGTCAAAACTAATATTTTTACTTTTGAAACGCTTCTACTTTTACTCTAACTAACATATAATGATGTGGAATATATTATTATAAATGTTTAGATAAAGAACTTTCATTGAGTCAAATACCGTATACAGACTTGCTTCATAATACATACTGTTAAGTTTAGTTGCATCACATTTGCCTTTGACTACAGTCATACTTGCATTCCTGTATCACAGCTCATTGCAAATGCTTTGTAAATTGGACAAGTAGAGTCAGGCACTATATGACTATTTGTGTCATTGTTGATTGCAATACATTCCCTCTTCACATTTAAACCACAGTCCTTTTCTGTTCAGGTACAGATGTGATGCTACTGGATCACTTCTCCACAGACGACTCGTCCCTCCTGTTGTCCCAAGGGATCGCGTCCGGAAAGAGGCGGAGCTCTGTCACCTTTGAAGACCAGGTGGAGCATTCCAAAGGTATCTGTCATTACTGTGCACTAAAAACATCAGGTTCTGAGTACAAACTAATCATACTACATCTAGGTCTGCGCAATGACACAAACATGCTCCAAGTAGGACTAAAACAATAACGAGGCAACGTAAAGTACGATAACATTGTATTATATTGAATTTCCTGCTTTTTGGTCGTCCACAAACCCATTTCATTAAGTCAATAAATTAAAAATGTAATTATAGATATAACCATATTGGTTTATCTTACAGCACAGAAATGGCATTAGAACTGTGTTAATATGGGATACTACATAATTCTAGACTATTAATAAGAATTAGGGCTGCAACAATCAAGCAATTAATCGCAACTAATCGATTAAAGAAATGGTTGTGAACTAATTAAACAATCGAGTAATCGTTAACTGGTCTATACACAGACATTGTATGTGCTGAAAGAGTAGGTTTTATTACTTGATATTCTATAAATATTCTCCAGCAGGATTTCATCAAATGCCTTCACTTCAGCTGTAAAATTGAGTAAAAGTCTCATATTCAAGGGTCTTTCGCGTGCTAAACAACTAATTGATTAATCGAAAGAATAATCGCTAGACTAATCGATTACCAACATAATCATTAGTTGCAGCCCTACTGCAACTGTAATTTACTTCATACTGGATTAAGCTGAATAATATTATTTAACAGATGCATGCTGTTTACATGAGCATAATAAATTACACTTTAAATTACAGTTACCATACCTATTAGCATGCTAGTAATGGTGCTACTATTTTGTTTTTAAATGTAAATCTGAATTCTTGTTTCCTCAGCTGAAAACACTTCCTCTGTTCAAGTTCACGCTGAGGTTCACAAATGCCTGGACACGTTTGCCTCCAGTTTGGCAAAGGCCATAGAGAACGACGCCAAAGTGACTCTTTTCGGAGAGGGGTTAGTTTTACCCACTGGACTGTTCACAACCAGGGCAGCACCACGGCCGAGATACCTGGATGGACAGAGACTGAGGCTGGAGAGCATTGACGAAGGAATAGTCAAAGATGGCAAAGATGAAGAAGGACCTGACATTGAGGAAAAGTTCTCCTGAAAATTGACTTTGACCTGCAAATAGGACATAATAACTTGTGTTTTTTGAGCATCTGCTTTTGGGGAAAATGTTCCCCACAATTTTATATTATACTTGAAATTTTATCCATAGTATTTTCAGAAGGTGTTTTTTATTAATGGTCGCCCAAGTTTCAATCACGTAACATTTTGTGTATATATATTGGAAACATGTAAGCCGCTCAGACTACTACTTGATTAATAACTTGTATTCCTTGCCAAAATTTTATATATTTTATTTTTTTATAAGGCTTGCCAGTTTGACCAACAGTTTGTTTTCCTTACCTGTTTTACGATCAAAAATATATTCAGGGATAAAGTTGAGATTATGATGTTTCATTGACAAAAGCTTTAAAGTACTTCTCCATCTTGTTAGCGTTATCACAGCTAGTAAATAAAATGCTATTTATTTCTGAATGAAAAACCTTGACTGAAAAAAATAACAGATCTTGGTACTTTGCCTGTCCAAATTAATCTTACGGACCAGAGACGTGTCAAATGCTAGACGTGCATTTGGAGTACATACCTGCCCATTGACTGTGCACACACTCATATTGCACTTTTTGAAGATGCCACTTTTGTTTATGACAGGAGGAATTCATTGTGTTGTGACTTTTGCTTACCGTCCAGGTGAAAAAAACAGTTGTTTCATGAAGGCTAATGGATGCTATAAGAAAGATAGTCTTATTAGGCAAAGAATTTGTGTACTCTTGTTTTCTATGTTTACTGTTAAGTCATTGTACCAATTTATCATAAAGCATTTTTATTTGTGTAGCTTTTGGCTTGAATCTTACCTCATATTTTCTTATTGTTTGGTACCTTTTGTATTTAAAATATGTATCACTAAGTCTTTATGTAACTCATATGCATTAAACTTTTTGTACGGCGATCTCTGTTGTCCAATGTGTGTTTGTGTGCGTTTGAAAAAGGAACACCGACACAGTTTTAGTGCATTTGACTTTATTTTTCCAAACCATGTAAAAGTATTATTGACATTACCCTTTGGAGAGCCATTATGTTTTTTTCTTACAGAAATTAAAGCATTCTCCATTTATAGTTTTTGTAAACTCCGTTACATGCGTTAACTCCTGGAGCAGCACACAACAACTTTAGTTTTGTGCTCAGAACTTCACACATTAACACTGTTCAACGCTCACTTCCTCCAAACAAAACAATATTGCACATCAGTCATAGCCATTGTACTCTCAATCAGTATACCATACCACAATCCTGCTACTGCATTCACACAAACGTATACAGACACTTGGTAAGAAATACGTTTTAAAAAAGGAGGCTAGAAATTACACTGCTTTTCAAAAGGAGGTAATCTACACTAAACTTAACAAATCTTGGGTTTTTCAAGTGCTATACAACAAGAAATTCAAACTCAAAATTCAGGCTACTGTTCGTCCTCATTTTCTTGTCCTGAACCTTCGGACCGGTCTCCCTCAAGTCGATCTGTAAGAGAGATGCTTAGAGTCTTAAACATTATTTAAACATACCTTTCTGACATTGTTAAGATATGGTTCACAGAAAGACAGCCATGAAAGCCTACCACCAAAGTGCAACAAGGACTCCATTGGACCTATCATCATAAGCTAATTCTCAGCCTGATTTTCAAGTACTCACATTTTTGGATGTTTTTGTATTACGTGGCAGTACCTGATCTGATGTGATTGAGGGAGGCCAGCATTCGGAGCATGAAAGAAGCAGGGACTGTGATTGTGTTTCTCGTTTCCTCCAGCATCAGTTCATTTCGAGTGATTACCTTGAAGGGAAGATGGGAACGACATTACTTTACCAATCATCAACTGTATAATCCAGTTACAGTTGTGTATAATGTACAATAAAAAACTCCAAACTTTAAGGAAAAAACTTAATACGGATTTCAATACCACAATGATGATTAAAAGTACGGCCACACAATATATGTTAAAAGTATTGACATCGCAATATTGGCTGACACAATAAGCAATATTGCAACAAACTAATTATATTACAGCCCATCTGACAGACATTCAATGTAGAAAAATTATTGACTAGTGATTTTCGTCACTCAGACTAAATTAGGCTTGATTTTTGTTTTGATTTTGTTTTGATTTTGACATAGTCTCACAAATATATTAAGGAATTAACATATTTGTTTTACTATAAATGAAATGAACGTGTCTCAGCATATCCCAGCACTTAACAGTCATTTTGCATATTGCAATAATAGCCCTAATTAATAGCACTTATTTTTTACACAATAGAATGTAACTCCACATAATAAGAGCCCTTTATTTAACATCACCATGTGGTCTTGTACTAGCTCTGATAAATATCAAGACCATACAAAAGGAATGTTCCATCCTGGTCCTATCTAAGTCATGTTTTCCTTTGACAACCCTAAAGCGTATAAGACAAATACCTCATCTGCAAGGATCCTGTTGAAATTTGGGGACTCCTCCAATGGTGACCAAATTTTGATATCATAATCAATCCCTGAAGAAGCCAGTACTAAAAGAAAATACAGAGAGGAAGTGTCAGAAGCTCATTAAAGCAGAGGGGTCCTTTGAAGTCCCTGTAAAGGTCTTACTGGGGTCGTAGGGATGGGGCTGGAGGCAGTTGACCACATGGTTGTCGGCCTCCAACAGCATGAGGTGCTCTGCTGTGTGCCTGTCCCAGATAAAGATGTGTCCACAATCTGAACCACTCATCACAAAGTTGTTGCCCCAGAAACAAGCCTCTTTGATCTGCGCAAAAAGAGAAATCAGATTGTGACTTTTATGAAGTCAAAGTCAGTGTCAAACAGGATATGATTAGCTTGCAACTTTAAAAAATACATTTAATTTAGTCTACATTCAGTAATTAGTGTGCCATTTAATTCCTACACAAGTCGTACTGTATTTTCACATACAAGTACCTAAATTCCCTGACAAATATTGAACTGGGCAATATGACAAAAATAAATAAATAAATAATCAAGATTTTTTCCCCCTCATATTGATGAATCACTTGTTTCAATTTAACTTTCAACTTTCATATAATTTCTTTTTAAATAAAAAAACACATAAACTGTTTTCATAGTTAATCTCCTGAACAGAAACAATATAGTACAATTCAATACAATACAATTTAATCACTGTCATTTAACAAAAAACAAATAAATTTTTTTCTTCTACTGTCCAAATTGACAGTAAAAGCACGTGGTTAGGAGCAGAGGATTAACTGTAGACACTCCAAAGACTAAAACATATCATTGACAATTAGAACTCAATATCAATCTCGATAAATATCCAGCCCTACTTAAAAGCTTCTAAATTATTCTTTTTGGGGTAATAATTGGACACCTTAACCTTGCTTGACATTTAAATTGATATTATCTGTATGGAAAACAGGTACAAGTAAATGAGTTGTGATTATTGGTTACTTGACAGCTGAAGGACCTTTTTAGAACATTTTTTAGAAACATCCCACATTTATGATTATTTATTATTATTGGCACCATGTGTGAAATTCTAAATTCACATTGTCCAGAATAACATTTGTTTAGTGACCAAGTTTGGTCACTAAATCTGAATAATAAAGAAAATAATGTAACATAAAACAGCATAAAAAAGCACAAGGAATAATTAATTAAAATAACTTATTTTTGCTTCTAGAGTTCTCACAATTGTTATTTTTAGTTCTTACGATTATATTGTGACTTGAATGACGACAGCAGATAAACCTACTCCAGTGTTCAAGCCATTCCTGTTTTCCATTTATTCCCTGATCTTATGTCCTCATCAGTGACATAGTGTTGCATGCAAGTTGTACCATTGTCCTGGAGTTGCGATGGCCCTTGTACACCATCTTGACTGAAGGCCTTCTGATGTTCTGCGTCTCACTCTCTTCCATCTCTCGTCGCTCTTTCCTGCGGCGAAACAGCTCTTGGATGCGAGCGGCTGCAGAGCGCCTGTGAAAAAAGAGAACATTTTTAATTTAGGCACTAAGTCAGGACACCAGACCACCCCATGCTGTTAGTGCTGCTCATGACCACCATGCTCAAAATCTTTGTGTTTTTGCTCATGTTTTTATGCTTCTGCACACAATGTAAAGCGACAAACATTTATAATGCACCATATGAACTGAGTGAGCAAATTCGTATATTTCCATCAGTATTATGCTAGTTGTACAAAGTATATGTGGAAAATTCACCCCATCATGACGATGCCATCCATGCACAACTTTTTCTATCAGATTATGCCAGATAAAAAACTTGGGTGGGGCCAGCGCTCACATGCACACCACCGCTGTGTTAGAAAGATTTTTTTTTTTCCGTGAGAAAACGTCAGTGCTTCACTTCAGACGGTGCTCTCTCTGTAGCATTTTAAAGATTAGATGCTTTAATGCTGGTGCTACGTTTTACCTGATCATTCTATCTCCTACAGCAGATCCTCTGGAATTAAATCTATTATGTAGTGAAACAGTCATCAACAAGACTTAAATACATCAAGAGGTACACTGTTCAAGTTAGCAATGATGTAATGTGTTGTTGTCGATTGCATACCTTTGTCCCTGTCCTCTGAACCTCACAGATGGGATGAGGATAGGGTCATCATCGCTGTCGTCAGAGTCCTGGTGGGGGCGTGCAGGCTGGCTCTGCCCCGCCGCCTGCCCCTCCTCCGCGATGGGCTCAGCTCTTCTGCAGCCGCCTGATGTGTCCTCCTCCACTCCCTCAGGCTGACTCCGCTCCTGGGGTGAAGAGGCTGCGCTGCCCCCCTCAGAGGAGCCCTCACCTGTGCCCTGAGCTGAAGTGCTGGGGGGAGTGCTGCCTGGAGGATCTGTGCGAGGTTCTGTGGATCCACTCTGCTCACCTGAATCAGACGACGCTACAGAGAAAAACTGTGCAGTGAAATGCACAACAGAAAACTATATCTTCAGTTTGATTGTTGCGTACTTGGTTTTGAAACAGAAATAGAGCTCTCTTTTTCTCTGGTCACAGCCACAGACTCAGAAGGTTTTGGTGTTCCACTACCCATTGAACTTGATGTACTACTACTCCTGAGGACAAGCAAAACACAGACAATTATTTGTACAAGTATCTATAAAATGTATACAACATTGATATCACATTTTCAAGTTTGGGTTTAGTTAATAGTCCCACAATATTGACAGTGTATTACCACTCATCTGTGAAGTCAAGCTTGATGGTGCTGGTGGTGGTTCCCTCTGAGCTGTAGTGGAGGCTGAGGACGGGCTCGGCTCCTCCGCTCCGACCCAGACCGCTGCTGCTGGGCACAGGTGCTGCCTCATCAATTGTAGAAACTGGAGCTTCTGCTGCTCCTTTGGGCAGTGATAAGTATTACACAGTGTGAAAGTTTATTTTTCTACAAAACTGGGATACTTCTGGAAAGAGACATGCACCTTTCTTTTGCATCACTCCACACAAATACTCACAAAAAACATATTGGAACATGCAGTAAATACACATAGACACAGACAAATAAATCATCAAAAATGACAACAAAGAGTGATACAAACGCCACAATCTTCAACAAACAGCATACGTCTCAGCAGAGATCCAAACCCCTCGAGTTGTTACTGTATAATAGAACCTGTATGTTTTAGCCAGATTAAGACTAGTTTACATTAAATTCTGAGACTTTTACAATAGAATAGCTTTGTATCTGTACAGTATGTAAATCATTTCCATGTGGTGAATATTTGATTTAAAGGCATTTTAATGGAAATGGATAAGAGACAGTGTTACGCAGAAGGACAGAGTGTGAAAAGGGTGAACTAGAATGGAGCAGGTGATGAAGGAAAGACGCACCCTGCTGTTCATCAAGAGTCATGGATCCCAGCTGTTTGTTTACCACAGACGAGGGGGAATCTGCAACACAAACCAGACCAACGAATGCATCCACATGCCAACCCTCCGGCACACACAAGCACAGGCCAACTGTCTAGTCAAGTTAAAACAAAAGGCATAAGAAAAATGCTTTGTCTTTTGAGCACCAAAGGACTACCAAAACCATTGAGATTTTTTTCAGACTATAGACTACTATTAAAGCCGTTTCCTCTCGTCACTGTTTGAGGGAAAGAGTGCTTCAGATATAAAAATCTTTATGGTGAAACTATTGCAACTGATGTTTAATATCGCAATCTGCATTAATTCAACAATCTCCTGGAAACAGAAGCTATTTGGACAAAATTACACAATTCAAATTATTATATAATTTCTATATAATATTTCTATCTTTCTTACTCTTAAAATAATGCGTTCACCACACAATACATAAATGTATTTAGGGAAACTCCAGAAGAAAAACATGACAATGAAGGACAGGCTTTGTGAGTGAAAAGCAGAAGCTGCAGCACTGTACAATGTTAAAGAGTTAAAGAGGGTTAGAGTTAGTAATTCATTATGCTCAGGTCCAATTGATATCTATTGTCCACTTTAAGGTACAGGAAGGAGCAGCCCACATGAGGAATGGTGGCAGAGGTGAGTACTCGGAGGGGTAACCTGCACTGGGGGGCCTCTGGGCTGCAGTAGTTCTTTGAGCCTGTCTCTCAGAGGCAGCAGAAGCAGCAGAGGAAACAGAAGAAGACGCAGCAGCAGCCGCTCGATGGCTCATCCCCGGAGGGTCGGCCAGTCGGAGCAGCCTCTGCAAACGCCTACACACTAAACTTATGGGCAGCCGATGGGGACCGTACTCTGACAAAGAGGCTGAAGGGGAGAGTAAATGTACAATTAGACAAAGACTGACTGAGAAGAAGGGCAGGAGCAGAGTCAAAAACAAGAGAAAGGAGAAATTACTGAGGAAGAGATTGGAGTGGCCCAACATACACATTCATCATCGTGCTGCACACAGCCTGTGTGACTCACCTGACAGCGCTGGTACAGAGGTGGGTGCGGCGGTCGAGGTGTCCTGACTCCTCTGCTCGGGGGAGTCGGGGGAAGATGTGGGCGGGGACGTGGAGGTGGAAGGCGGAGGAGCTGTGACCGCGGATGACGATGCTGAGGAGGAAGATGAGGATGTGTGCCGTGCTTCAGTGGCAGGAGCAGTGAAGACCTCTGACAACTCTGGGTCTGTGGCTGCTACAGCTGCACCTGTGTCTGAGCCTGATGCAGAAGCAGGTGCACTCAGTGGACCCTCTGGACGGATAGCTGTCCCTTGTAGAACACAACAAACAGGTGTTTTTACTTCAAAGCCCTCTCTGTGACACTAATGCTCTCAGTGGCTCTCTGATTTACTGGTATATGGGCCCAAAATCAAGATACAGTGGTCAAGGGAACAAGTTGAAATGAACAGACCTGAGCCAAGACACAGTTATAAAATGGATACAAGTCTTTGAAAGGTGTGAAGTTTCTATTGAGTTACCTCGGGGCCGTGGCTGAGGCCGGGTTCCTCTGCTGCTTTGTGCCTCACTGGCTTCTTCAAACCATCGGGACAACATGTCCGACATCCTCTGCATTAGAGACACATTTGGGCTCTGCTCCCCTGTAAAAACATAGATACATGTAGATACATGATTATATACAGTAGATTATTTTTTACAGATTTTTTTAGTCTGGCCTTTGTACATGTTTGCTTTTATTCTGATACAGTCCTGATCAAAAGTTGAATAAATGGAAAAAGTCACATTTTGTATGGTTGGATCTTAACAAGGTTCCAAGACAACACATTATACTTATATATTATATTATTAATTATATTATAATATATTGTATTATTAATACATTTATTATATTTATTGTGTGTGTGTGTGTGTGTGTGTGTGTGTGTGTGTGTGTGTGTGTGTGTGTGTGTGTGTGTGTGTGTGTGTGTGTGTGTGTGTAAGTGTGTGTAAGTGTGTGTGTGTGTGTGTGTGTGTGTGTGTGTGTGTGTGTGTGTGTGTGTGTGTGTGTGTGTGTGTGTGTGTGTGTGTGTGTGCCTGTGTGTGCGTGTGTGTGCGTGTGCGTGCGTGTGCTATCAAAATATCTGAAACATATGGAAACAACTGCCTGTAACTAATCTTGTAATGTGTAAATGTCCACATTGAGATTGAGACCTCTTTTTCAAGGGTGACCTGGGGATAACAAAAACAGTGTTTACCATCTCTCTCCCTCTCACTCTCGGGGCGAGCCCGAGGCCCAGTATCAGACCAGTCTCCTCTCAGACGCAGTCGTTTGACAGGCGGCTGCCTCAGCTGTGGAAACACACACAGAAAGATTTGTCACTCAAACTGGGGTCAAAAATAGCCCTGCTGCAAGAGCAAAACACTCTGGTCTCTGGCAGCGACCTCTCAGAAGTGACACCCCTGACTAAGGACCCCCTGATCTCTGTGGGGTAATTCACAGTGACAAAAAATAGAAACTGGTCTCAATAGAGAAGGTAGAAACAGCATATTTTTAGATATGGCCACAAGGCTTTGAAATAGAGAATTAGAGTAAATATTTGTGAGGATGACACCCACAAAAGCAAAGGAAGATGGTTGTTCCCTGACATTGCCCTGGACTATTTCTGTGGGTAGTGAAGCAGGGTGTTCTGTATTTGGAAAGGAATGTGTATGGTGGCTGCATCTCCACACAGCTGAACTCACCACAATGCTTTAAACTCTGACATCGTGATCCAGCACATTCAGTCACATGTACGTCTACCAGTCATGGTTAGCTCATACATTTAACAGACTGAGATCAGCTTTGGAGAATTGAGCTGGGATTTAGATTGTTTAACAAGGCATGTATCTTTATCATATAATTGTACTCTCCCTGTACCTACAGTCTTGATCGTAACTTTCTGTGTCACAACAGAATCTAATTTAAAGTGTAACAGTGAAAGAGGTAGAGGTCTCACCTCCTCCCTCCTCTCCTCTGAAGGGCCCTTGAGCTCTCGCGCCTGGTCGTCTTTGGGGTCAAACAGATAGATGTAGTCAGAGGAGTAGCTGACCAGCACCTCCTGACCATCCTCACTGTAGCAAAGCGAGGTCACTCTGCAAGACTTATTGGACAGATGAGCAGGAACGAACCGCACGCACATTCCTGCATTTACACGGCCCATGTAGTTTCCTGAACAAAAGTGTATGCTTCTCATTAGGTCAAATTTAAGAAAAAAAACATCTTTAAAATACACTCACTTGTTTAAGATAAAAAAAACCAACAACAGATAAGCCAATTTAGCAAAAGCTAATGTACAGTAGAAGTAATGATGAAAAGAGTAGTGTATTATAGATAATGGAAGGTCTCACCTGTCGCTCTGGTTCCCAGCATGCGCCTGTCATAAATGCGCACTGAACTGTCAGAACATCCCACAGCCAGATAGAAGGGCATCAGCGGAGAGATGGAGATAGAGGTGGCTGCCCTCCGACAGTTTATCAGAATGTCCTGAGATAAAACCAGAGGGAATTAGAATTGTATTTATGAACTACAAGAAATAAAGTGGAGAAAGACTGAGAGATTGTGCCAGTGTAATAGACTACACAGATTCATAGATATAGGAATGCACCAATCCAGCTTTTTCAGCTCTGATACCAATATCAACATTTGAGTATCTGCCAATATCCAATATCAACCAATAACAGGTTACTATCCTTGAAGCTACTTTAACATTTTATCAAAAGTTCCTAAAATATTAAGAGCTGTTAAGACTATAATTATTTTTTCTACTCCCATGGCAGTCCCTCTACAACAGCAAAACAGCGTTATCGATACTGGTATCAGTGCATGCCCACAACAAAGGTCTAGCTTTGAGCCAAACAACAATTTCTAGTCATGAGACAAAGCTGTTTAGAAAGACAGCAGCTTTGCGGAAAAGGGATTTGGATGTTATGCGATGAATAGTGTTTATAACTACAGATAACACACAACTAAGAATCTACTAAATATGATGGCCTTACATCTTTGCAGTCTTCTTTAGTGCAGCTTGTCTTTGTGCGGAGATCAAACCACCGCACTGTTCCATCTTCTCCACACGACAAGAAAGTGTAAGGGTCATTTGGTACTGTCATAATCTAAGATAAACAGAGGTTTAAATGGAAATCATATAAAAGTGATGTATTTTAAATAAAGCACAAGCTGACCTCATAGGCGGTTCCGTAATGACAGGTGAACTGGCACTGCCTGTTAAACTCAGGGCTCTTCTCTGTGTGAGTGTAGTAGATGATGCCATCTCCAGAGCACGACACAATCTCCTGATCGTTTGTGTGTGGCATGAATTTTGCACTGAAGATATTTGCTCGATGACCTGAACGTATAGACTTCTTAACCTGATCATATTAATTACAATGGGAAAACAATTACAAGTGAGAAATGCAAACATCTAGGTAACTGAATATGATGTACCTTTTTATTGTACGGATTTGAAATAACCAAAAATGTGTCGTCAGATCCTGACAGGAGGTACTCTCCTGTGTCATTCCAGGAAATAGTGTTGACCTGCACAGACCACATGTTTGTGGATGTTTAGTCACAACTTTCTATCCATAATGATTGCTCTGGAGCAGTACGTCCTCCACATAGTTGATTCCCTCTATTCAGTTGGCAGTGGATCAATAATCTATTAATTCTGTCTCTATCATTGGGCTAAGTCAGTGTCATAGAAAAAACTTTCAAATATAGATTACAACAAACAAACCAAATAAAAAATCTGCAACAATAAGAGGTTCTAAATTTATGACAGCCCCATCAATAAGTAGTGTATTCTGAGCCGCTTTTATCAGGAGCAGCATTGATATTAACAGGTCTAATGATAATTTGTAAATGCATTCACAATATATGGACTACAAGATAAACAAACTTGGAGAATGTTTACAAATTAAGAGTATGGCTATTTTACATGAAAAATACTAAATGTATACTATGATGTCTATGTAATAAAACAATGTTCCACTGCACATGACTGTCTTAGAGTCTGTTTTGAGTAAGGATAACTACTATTAAAAACATCACACGATCTCTCTGGGTGGAGTCTGCATGTCCTCCCCGTGTTACCGTGGGTTCTCCGGCTTCCTCCCACCGTCCAACGACATGACTGTGTAGGTTAATTGACAACTCTAAATTGTCCATAGTGAATGAATGTGAGAGTGAATGGTTGTCTGTCCCTGTCTCTGTCTCTCTGTGTCAGCCCTGCAACGAGTCGGCCCCTGTCCAGGGTGTACCCCGCCTAAGGCCCAAAGTCACTGGGATAGGCTCCAGTCACCCGCGACCCCTAACGGGAATAAGCGGTAGAAAATGAATGAATGGATGAATATTTCTTCATTATTAATTTCAGTCAAGTTACTGTTTAGCTGAAAATGCATTTCTTCCTGTATGGAAGACAAACAAAACAACTCAGTTTCCCCTATCAAAACAATACAATACAATACAACAATATACACTATGATTAGACATATGTACATATATACACATACAGACACACATATATATATATATATACATACATATACACACACACATATATATATATATATATACATATATATATACCTCGAAGAGGTTACAAGGAAAGTGGCAACAGCCAAAAAGTCGAATGAAGGGCGATAAACCGCTACGCCCTGCAGTGATCAGATACCCTGCGGGCATAATAAGGTGGCCAAAGGAAGAGATACAGACCACAGACGTTAAGACACGAAATCTCCTTAGGAGGATGGAGGGTTCCATCCCAAATCCAGCACCCTGAGACTGTAAGGACCGTAAGGAAGGAAGGAAGCCGTGGACTAGTGAGTGTGAGAGCCACTATCCAGGATGAAACATCCAAGATCCACAAGTACATCAAGGGTAAAGCCCCAAATGATGATGTGCTCAGTGAATGTCTCAGGCAATGGAGAACAGATGATGAGCTGTTGGAGAAGGCACCATCATGGGAGGACAAGCCCCTAGATGGGCAGTACCACTGGAACATAACTAAAGTGGCTGATATCAGGAAATCCTACCAGTGGCTAGAGCGGGCCGGACTGAAGGACAGCACAGAGGCACTCGTCATGGCTGCACCAGAGCGATAGAGGCCCAGATACACCACATCAGACAAGACCCAAGGTGTAAACTGTGCAAAGAAGCTCAGACAGTCCAGCACATAACTGCAGGCTGTATGATGCTGGCAGGGAAAGCATATATGGAATGCCACAACCAAGTGGCTGGCATAGTGTACAGAAACATCTGTGCGGAGTATGGACTGGAAAACTCAAGGTCAAAATAGCAACACCTCCAAAGGTTGTAGAGAATGACCGAGCGAAGATCCTGTGGGACTTCCAGATACAGACTGACAGCATGGTAATGGCAAACCAACCAGACGTCGTGGTGGTGGATAAAGAGCAAAGGAAGGCTGCTGTGGTTGACGTGGCAACACCAAGTGATGGCAACATCAGGAGAAAGGAACATGAGAAACTAGAGAAATACCAATCCCAACCATATATAAATGTAGACAGACAGACAGACAGACGGACGGACGGACGGACGGACGGACGGACGGACGGACGGACGGACAGACAGACAGACAGACAGACAGACAGTTTTATGACATCCTCCGGCTCAATGCTAGCGTAATTTTTTTTTGGTCTTCCACTTGACTTTTTTGTTCCATAATCTTTTTTAAGAAATTCAAAATAACTGTCTCACTGCGTCCCACCTCAGCAGCTCGACAAAACAGCCATTATTTTGCCTTTGCCATCAAAACATCATAACAGTGTGAATACTTGACAGAAAATGATTTGGGCTTTTAAAGCCATGTGGTCCTAAACTTTGCTGCAGAACAGCCTATTTCAGTTGAATTGTTGTTCAATAAAATGTTTACTAAATCTTTTCTCTTTTTTTTTTTTTTTGTGGAGGTCAAATGCATATTAAATAAAATCTCCATTCTCACCAATGGGCCATAATGAGTATATTAATGCCATTGCTCATGATAACCGTCAGAGGTTGGGTTCAACAATTAGTAACATACAGTAACCGATAGTAAACCAGAGTGTATTTTGTTGTGAATAAGCAATAGCAAGAGTAGCTCTCCTGTTACAGATTAGTGTGAGGAGTATTGGATACAGCAACGACTGCTGATAGAGTAACAGGACGTGTGAGCGTTATGTCCGCTTCAGGTTTCTCCAGACACAACCTGACCAAACAAGAGCTGCCTTCAGCAT
This sequence comes from Rhinogobius similis, assembly GCA_019453435.1. Classification (NCBI taxonomy): domain Eukaryota; kingdom Metazoa; phylum Chordata; class Actinopteri; order Gobiiformes; family Gobiidae; genus Rhinogobius; species Rhinogobius similis. The sequence goes on along the minus strand of CM033633.1, from coordinate 23,254,276 downwards.
CAGTACTTCACAAACAAACTGGGGAAATACAACAAAAACGGTTAAAGTTTTCATACAGAAGAGAAAAGGAGGATACTTACACAGCCATCGTGGACATTGAGGGTTGATTCAAGTTTAAGCCTTTGGACAAACTCTCTTCTACCTGTAACAGTAAAGGGAAGCTGTTAATCTGCTGAAAGGCATTTGCTGAAACGGTTTTCTTTGCATCATCTGTGGGAAAAAATGTATGTACAGCGGTATTTGTAACAATAAAGATTTTATCCAGTGAAAAGAACAAGCTTGTTTGGTAATGTAAAAGAGTACAAAAAAAGTAAATCAACCTAAATCATAGTTATACTTTAAAACATATTTTATAAACTGTTCAGACACATATAATATAGCTGCTAAAATTAAACTTAAGAACAGATAACAAAAGAAGCATCAACAGAATAACTGACTGCACAAATCGAAAGGTCTGATATATTAAGGTTCTGGTTCTACATGTCAAATGTGTTAAAGTTATGAATGTGTAAATGTTTTTTTCGTTTTTTTCACTGACATTGATAAACATTTCTTCGTTGTCGTTTTATTTAGTGAATGTTATTCCTCATGACAACATGACGCTATATCCTAAACAACAGTTTGGGAAATGCCCGTCTGATACAAAGGATCATTTTTCAGCAGTGCACATCCCTGTGGCACCCACCAAAAGAACCCCCACCCCTTTGTGCCAAATATATCCTTCAAGAGCCCTGCCAACATCACACTGCGAGTCCTCAGCAAGCACGGAACAGCACAGGGCACATCCAGCTAAAAACAGCACACACCAGTTAGTGGTGACTGTTTCATTACTTTGAAACAAACCATTACAATTGACCAAATGAACAGTGTTTTGCAAACATTACTCTCTGACCTGGAGCACTTGGAACGGCTGCAGAGGATTTGGACATTTTAAATTGACAAACAAGTGCTGCAGTCACTGTATGGTTGAGAAAAAGCATTTGTTTATGTCGCTGTACTGACTAAACTACTGCTTTACGCGTCTGCTATTTTTGTTATTATTAGCCTTCAAAGTAATACAGTGTTGTGCTCTTACCTAAATAGTTGGTCCTGATGGTGTAAGGCTCGTTGTATCCAATTACACGTTTATTGACGTCCCAAACCAGGTTTCCTGAACAGGACATTGTAGCCGAGGGGGGATTTTAGTTGACAATAACATTGAAACTAAGCTAACCCTTTTCTGGTGATGTCGTCTTTTATTTATTCTAGTTGGGATTTTGCATTGGGATTTTGTCAAGAAAAAGCTAACACCGAGGACCGAGGCGTGACGCTGACATCTCTTACACTAAATCAACCCTGTTCTTCCAGGCTGTGTCCTCTTCAGCTCACACTGACAGTCGCCACCTCTCCGGCCGCTATTGCCTGTCCTGCACTGTCCTGCACTGGTCCTGCACTGTCCTTAACGCCTGGCCTGGTGCGTCTCTGCAAACAGCGGTCAGCTGTGAGCACACAACGCGATAATGTCCGTGTTTTGGGTTGGCCCCGGATCTGTGCGCTTGATCTGTACAGCAGGGCCGTGTCAGGCGGGTGGAATCCAGTGTTTTCATTGCGTACATGTGATACACATTGTCATCATTGTTTCAAATGCATAATGATAAGTTATAATAATATTACGTTCATAAAATTGTATATGACGAATTGTTGAAAATGTGACCCCTGTCCCGCAAGGCCATAGATCTTTTAGGAAATCACGGCATACGCTGGGTAACAAATGTTACAACCGCAGGTCGTCCAATCGTAGGAAGGCTCTGACAGGGGTAACCAATCAAAGTCCAGACAGAAACTTGTACCGCCCCCTTACGGTAGGTTGCAAAGTAATGTGACTTTACTAGCAGCGTTAGCACTAGCATAGTAGGATTGCTGTGACTGGAAGGTCGACAGTAGGACGGCCACATCCTCGTTTTCTTGTCATTTGCTGTAGTTTTCGTCTTCATAACAATACTTGGGACATAAGTACCTTCATCAATTGGTCGATATAACATTTTGCTTATTTGAACGAGCTAGTTTGGTGTTTTTGTTTTCTGAACGACTGTCATATCATGGCTGCACTCAGAGCTTCGTACCACAGGATCCTGGACAGGATCGAGCACATACTGCCAGCCAAACTGAGACCTCTTTATAATCACCCTGCAGGTAATTTGTTTAATGTTTTGTAAAACATGAAAAAGTGTTCATGTGCTCCGGTGCACCTGCACTTATGCATGGTGCGACATCGAGTTTGTTTACAGTTTACAAATGCTTAGATACGCCTTGTGTTTTTGTTTTTATTGTACAATAATCACCCGAGCTTCTCTGGGCCAATATCATTGTAGGACACACTAACTAAAATTAAGGTGCCCTTCATTCACTCTCTGTAATAACCAAAGAATGTGTTATGAGGATGTAATGCACGTCATGTACCTCCAGTCCTCCAAACCGGTTCGTCTTCGAGCTCTTCAGAATTGCTTAAAAAGGGAAAAAATTAAGAGGTTTTAAGAAATAAGAAAAAACTAAAAGGTTCACAGAGAAGTTTTACGTTTCATTTAAATTGCCTTTTCACCCAGTAAACTAAAATAACCATGTTTATTTATAATTTAATGCATAAGCAGACACCAAGCAGGAGTCAGACTTTGGCTGTATCTTCTGATCATTGTGTAGACTTAGTGAAGGGCACTGGGGCTGTTGGTCAAGGGCAGTTTTCTATCCAGGTAAAAGACAAACAGTCGTTGCTAGGTCCTTCTGTTTGGCCTGCAGCGTTTGGAAAGGAATGTTTTAACCAGTTGCACAGGTTGCCTCATCTACTACTACTAGAAGTAGAAGCTCGCACATCATCTGCTAAGTGCTCACACTATGTAGTGATAATGCATACAGGTTGCGCATCAAACACTTTGTTTTGTTTTCAAGGTCCAAAAACAGTTTTCTTCTGGGCCCCAGTGTTTAAATGGGTAAGTTTTACAGTAGTGTTGAAAGCATTGTGAATTGATTGTTAATATATCTTGTCTTCATTCAGGGTTTAGTTTTTGCTGGTTTGGCTGATATGACAAGACCAGCAGATAAATTAAGCACTTCTCAATCAGCAGTGCTTACAGCCACAGGTGAGAAAGTGGTGGGAATATCTGAGTAAATACCGTTGGACTGTGTGCCAAAAGCCATGTAGTTTTGCAATACAGTTCACCGATGCAATACTAGTTACTGTTTACCCAAAACCCATGTGTACTTGATCTGTGCTGTTTTTATGCTCAGGGTTGATCTGGTCCAGATATTCATTGGTGATTATCCCAAAAAACTGGAATCTTTTTGCAGTCAACTTTTTTGTTGGTGGTGCAGGTGCTTCCCAACTTTACAGGATCTGGAGGTACATCTTGAATTGGCTAGTGCTACTTATTGTAAGCACATTCTGTAAAATATATTTGTCTTAATGTGTTTCAGGTATAATCAGGATAAGAAGGCACAAGCAAAGGAGGCTGGAGAGTCCTAAATGCTACCAACTCTGGACTGAAATGGGCAGTTAATCTGCCCCCTTTTCAACACTTCAACATTCACCTCTAACATCTATGCCATGATCATGTTCCATCACATCGCACTGGTTTTCCCTGATGGAAATAAGTTTTTGTTTCCGCAAGGTGAAATAATAAATGGACATTTTAATTGTTATAAACAAAGAATTGTTGTCATTAGCACATGACTTGTTTTATACAAGTGTTTGATTGTACATTTTCATCTTGAGCATCTATTGAGAACTTTCCATCAACATCCAGGAGTGGCAATCATTACCTCTGGGAGTTCCAATAAGTTTGAATAGGTCTTGAATGTTTTCTATTAAATTATTAGTGTTATTTTTATCTTTGTACCCTGTTACGCATATGTTCTTTCCCCAATTAAACATTTACTTCCGCATTTTAATTTAGGTAAATATTGTGCAAAATTAAATTAATGTTGATGTTGTGAGCCTTACCACTGACATTGTTTATTAATGCCAGTAAATAAATTGATTTAACACAATGGCTTTGATTCTGATAAAGACATGTCGTTACATGTGCTGGAGAGTTCTTAAAACGTATAGAGAAAATGTTATCTACAATGTAGAATACAAAGAGCCCCTTCCCAGGTAACTTTCTCAACACCAAGAATCTATCACAAACACCAAAATGAGAAACCACAAACGTTTATTAACCACCATAAATTTTAGCGTTTTCCACCAACACGAGGTGCACTGATCTTCATGGGCTTGGCAATCTTGGGTTTCTGTGCAGTCTTTGCAGAGGTCTGTGGGGGGGGACATTATGAATATTCACCTCATGTCATTCATATAAACTGTAGCAACTGAATTATTCAACAGTGCATTGAAATGTTACCTTTGCACTAGGAGCAGCTGGCTTCTTGGCTGCCTGCTTGGCCTTTTTTGCCTCCTTAGCAGCTCTACAAAGGGAGGGGGAAAAAAAAAAGTTCATTCAGTATTCATTCAGTTGAATTCCCCCCCCCAATCAAAACTAAAATGGCCCTTAAGGGTCAAATTAAATACACTATGTAACAAGTTTTTTCAAAATATAATTGAATTTAAGAGAAATATGTTAAATTCTTCAGATGCATGAGGTTACCTGATGGCCTGCTCCCTCTGGGCTTTGCGGACTTCAGGTTTCTGGTTCCTCTTGGCCATGATTTCAGCCAGGGAGGCTCCAGTGATGGCCCTCTGGAACTTAACTGCGCGGCGGGTGCGCTTCTTTGTCACTTCTTCCTGTTAAAAAGCAGCAATGTCAAAAATAATGTGAAAGCTGGGATAAAACTCCTGCTTAGTCAAAATGACAATTGCATGTGTGTTGGAGAGTTTGGAGGCTAGCCAATGGTAATAGTCACTGATGACAGTCAAAGGCCAGTACTATGATCTCCGAGTGCTCTGTGGCTGCAGGTGTGGAGTGAGCGCTACTGCATAATCTGCAAAACACAGACTCGCAGAAACACATGACATGGAGTGTCACCATGCACACCGTCCACCTGCAGCCGCACTAAAAACTACAACGCTGGTCAAACTGCACAGCAGTTACTTACTGACTGGCCCTTCTTGTGCTTGCGTCTGTACAGTACAGTCCAATTGATCTGTCGTGGATTCCTTTTAGCCAGGAAAGCAGATTCACATTTGGCGTTCAAGAACTGGAACACCTAAGAGTGAACGTTCATACAGCAAATAAACAACCAGTACAACAAACTACAACAGAAATAAAATTACCCACTAAAAACCAGACTTGGAAAGGTCTCAAGGTGCTTCTATACAATACCATAGGGGTTTGGGGGGAAAGTTAGCTACAATCCAAATGAATTACTATGCTAACGCTAGCACACTTGTAATAATAGTGGGATGATTAGCTAACAGCAAGTTTTCTGCATCAATTGTAATATATAATTGGTTTTATGAAATAACGTCATAAAATAATACAGGTAGTGTAAAGGCAGACCAGAACAGCCGGTGTCAGGCTTTACCTTTCCGTCTATCCTGGCGTATCGGCGGCCATGGCCCGGGTATATTTTGTACCCGCTAAAACTGCACAACTCGACCCTAAAAACAACAAATGGTTTACATTATTAAAACAAATGTGAATGTAACAGCCTTTCACATGTTCAACACCAGTGTACGTTTCTCTAAAACGCATAGATGGCTTTAGATAATATTCCGTACACTTACTTCATGGTGGCTACGAGAGGGCACCAACCGGAAAGAACGACAGTTACGACGGAAACGGAAGTGCAGACTGTCGACAACAATATTTATTCGTCTAACTAGCGCTGCAAAGATTAAGCAAACTATTATGCATATGTGTTTTATATTGTACATGTACACATAAACTATAGTTTCATAGTTTTTGAATGTGGCTGAATTCGCTCTACCCAAAAACAATCTTCTTGTATCTCAGAAAACTACATTTCCCATAACGTAGCTTTATCTGGCGGCTTCTGCGCTTCTTGTGTTCTCCGTCACAACACAACTAACGAACGTCTCTGTTGCTAGTGGAGTTGGCTAACTATTATACGGTGAAAGGATGGGTGTTTCAGATTTACAGTCTGATTCAAAACCAGGTAGGTGCTAAACATGCATTGTTTTATGGCTGTTTTTGTTAACGTAGGCTTGTTTCTAAAGATTTCCTCGTGAACTGTGTCTAATGTTGAATTAGCATCTTGTGGTGTTTTGGGTGATAAGTGAAAACATTCTACCCGTTACATTTACAGTTGAATCATGACAAAGTTCCCTTGGTGGTGATATTTCTAGATGTGTTTGGGCATAAAGTCTACGTTGTGTTCCTTAAACTGAGGCATGTGGAGTTATTTCTCTGCCCTCGCCCCCTTTCCCGACCACCAACACGTTATTGTCAAGCGGCTGAATCAATGTGCACCACTATTTCAAATCGTTTTGTATTTGTCAACCTTGCAGGACTTGTGGTGGATTTTTCAGCCCAAGGTTTACAGAGGCTGGACCCCAGTTTCACATGTTCGGAGGATACTCACACTCTCATTCTGGACCGAAACCAGATCATGAAGCTCGATTATATGGAAAGAAATCCAGGCCTTCAGCAAGTAAGTTGTTCAGTTGTAGTATCATATTTTTCTCCCTGACACTACATGGCATTGTCTTCCCTTGCTGTTTCTGCTGTTTTCCCCCAGCTGTCTGTAGCCAGTAACCGTTTGGTGAGAATGATGGGTGTGTCTCGCTTAACTGAGCTCAGAGTTCTGAACCTTCCTAATAACAGTATTGGCTATATTGAAGGACTCAGAGATATGCCCTATTTAAAATGGCTAAACCTATCAGGTAACAATATCAAGGTAAGTGTATAAATAAAGCCTTATATGGTTTATCTTATATATTTATATATATTAGATATGTATCGCATCTAAACATGTTTTTAATTTTTACCATTTAAGATCATTGAGCAGCTTAATAACTGTGTTTCACTTCAACACCTGGACCTCTCTGATAATAACCTATCAATTATTGGAGATTTGACCAAACTTGTTGAATTAAAGGTAAATGCACTGATTATTATATGTTTTTGTCTGTGAAATGGAATCACTTTATTTAACTTTTGCAGACGTTGTTACTCCATGGAAACAGTATTACAACGCTCCGTACAGTTCCTGCACACCTACCTGTTCATTTATCTATTCTCTCCCTTGCGGAAAATGAAATCAGAGATCTTAATGAGGTACAGCATGGTCACTGAGGAGGATATTATTTTCTTGTTTGAGGTATGAAGGAGGAGGACTGACTTAACATGCATTTTCTGTTTACTTCTAGGTGTCATATCTAGCACCTCTTCAAGACCTAGAGCAGCTGTCTATCATGAGCAACCCGTGTGTTATGGCCACTCCTTCATTGCCAGGGTTTGACTACAGGCCGTACATCATGAGTTGGTGCCTTAACCTAAAAGTTTTGGATGGTTATGTAGTGTCCCAGAAGGAAGGGTATGTGTGTGTTTTGATGGATGATGTATAGACATGCACGCAATTTCTTCTAGTCAATATTTTCATGTTTCTTTCATTTTAGCCTGAAAGCAGAGTGGCTGTACAGTCAAGGCAAAGGTCGTTCATTTCGACCAGGGCAACATGTTCAGCTAGTTCAGTACTTGGCCACTGTGTGCCCTCTGACTTCCTCACCAGCCTTGGAGACGGCAGAAGATGCAAAACTTGAGAAGATCTTGAGGAAGCAAAGGTAAAAAAAAAAAAGAGACAAATTTAAAACTTCACTGTGTATAAAATCTAGTGATATTCAATTTTTTTCCCCCAGGTTGCACCAAAAGCAGCTCTTAGAGGAAAGTGGCGTAAGGTGTCCCAGCCTTCCTCGTCCCAAAGAACTGAACGTGGAAAAGCTCAGTGCATCACTGTCACAAGAGGGAGCCAGAGATTTGCAGAACACAACATCCACTGTAAAATCCTCCCAAGAGACAGGTATATGGTAGCTAATGTTTAAAAGCTTTTGTGTTTTCTAGGTCATTTTTAAATCTTCTTTCGTTTATACCCTCTTTAGAGCCAGTTGTGCAGATAAATACCTGGATGAGTTGTGATGCAGCCCATGCGTCCCTACTAGTGAATCGAAGCCCGAGATTTGATGAGCCAATCTTTTTGGAAGATGTGCAGACAGATGAGGAAAAACTTAATAGTAGTATGCTGTCATCTGAGTCCATGTTTATGCCATTCAAATCTGAACTTGAACCCCACGCCGGTCCCTCTGACAGTGAGGATGAAACGGAAACATTTGAACCTGACTCCCTGGCTCCAAAAATCTCGGAGCCCAAAAGACACAACTCCAAGAGAGAGCATCACTCTTCTTTGACCGCAAAGCAAGAGGCCTGTGCAAATGCAGCTATTCTAAATAGTAATGCTAATAGCTGTGGCTTGCCACAGATTGTGGCAAAACCTGCTTATGACAAATGTCTAAGAATGGATGCCATTGAACAGACACAAGAACGCAAATGTCACGTAAATTCAGTGGATGCAGGCAAGGCTGCTATTAAAATACAATCTTGGTGGAGGGGTCAGTACACACGGACTTTAAACCTGAAAGCCAAAGAAGTGCGGAATGAAATTCGACTGAGGCGAATGCAAGACCACATCCTGTTTTTGTCAGATAAACTAGACAGGTAAATAAGTATTTGCCTCTGATTCTATTCTTTTGTTAATGACGTAATAATGTTTTGAAGTGAACTACAAAATGACCAGCCAATTACATTTTAAAACATTTACAGCGTGCAACAGCAGTATGAAAATGAAAGACTACAAAGAATGGTACAGGAAGAAACTGTGAAGTTTTTGTGGAAAGAGGTTTGTACTGCTAACATGTTGCTAACTTGTAATGAATGCACTTAGTGAAATGAACATGCTCTTGAAATACGTTTTATCTCATAGCTCCAATCCATGCAGGAGTGGAAGCGGTCTGTTGAGCATCAGCTTGCTAACATTACCAAGGCAAACCAGAGCTCACTTTTGAGACCATGTGAATCTGCTGCACCTGTTGCTTCCAGCACTAAAAACCCACCCAGCACCAATGTGTCCTTCCCTGACTCTGGCTTTCAGTCAACAAGTGCACCACATACTGCTCAAGAGGACAGCTTCTTGAGCAGTGGCACCACAGATTCTCTGACAACGGTGCGAGCTTTGAGTCCTGCTTTAGTTTGTACAAATGCAGGTGACAGCCCAGACTGCAGCCTCTTGGAGCAGTATTTGTCTTCAGTTCAGCAGAGAGAGGAAGAGGCAGAGGAGGTGCTCAGCGACAGATCTGAAACGCCTCAACCATCCTCACCATTGTCTCACAATATAAAAGTAGCTGAGCAAGACCAATCAGAGGAGCAAAGAACTGCATGCACAGGAGGGACTCTTAAATAGGACTTGGTGTGTGACTCCAATACAAGATGTGCCGACCCGATTGCTGACCTAGATCTCAAATAACAGTGCACTTAAAATACCTGAATCATTTGCGTGGATAGCAAAAGCCAAATAAAGCTAGCTTAGTTTTAATGTAATATTTATTTTACTGTATAATTCATTTCACCATGTACCTATTTAATGCTTAAGAAAATAAAACAAGTAAGAATTGCTACTGAGCTTGTTGATGCAAACTGTAGTTAACATAAGCTATGTGTATTTAATTTAAAATGTAAAGGTTTGAATTACATTCTGTCATTGTCTTTGAGGGTATTAACTAATAGAGAGGAACTGCTGAGATTAGTAATGAATTAGTTTTCCTATTTAAAAGAGGTGGTTTCCTTTTTCTTAATTTAATCCTTACCGTCCACCATTGGATAAAAAGAATGGGAATGTTGAAAATAAATGTGTGACCCTTTTATTTCCAGTCCAATCCTCGATTCTAGGATGACTCCAAGTCAGTTTGTTCTTCACACCCAAAAAAAACAAAAAACAATAAAAATTCTGAAACATTAAATAGTAATATGGATTCCGCTTGGACTTTTTTTTACTTTATTACATTATATTGCTAAAATATTTTTTTGTGAAATTAGCTTCAGCTTTTAAAGAGGAATTGTCAAAACCCAAGAAATGCCCAAACTAGATTTAATCAGTCTCTGCCTACAGACATTTACCGAAGAAAATTTAGGCGGAAATTAGTTTTTGGGAAAATAGTCATGATGCTTAAGAGGTTAAAAATACCATGTGACTGATTAGAAACTCTGGCCCCAGATGACAACGCTCCAGACCCTCGAGCCGTGTGACGCAATTATATAACAGGACAGTTTTAAGGTATACTTTATTGATCCCGCTTGGGAAATTCATCGTCTGCATTTGACCCATCCTTCAAATGCCGCTGGGGCATCTGTCAGGAGCAGTTTCGAGGTCCTTACCCACTACCCTTTACTGTCCACTAGAGGGCGGGAAGTGATAAGGAGGGCCTGCTATGTTTGTCGCATTCTTTGTGTTATTCCTCCTTTGACGAAGTCGCCCAATCCTTTGACGTGGTATCATGCTTATATCTTGCTGTAAAAGGGGTAAGTTGCACATTATTTTTCTTGTAAAATGCTGTTACATGTTTATTGTGAGTAACCATCCCCCACATCAGCCCCAGCCCCAACAGCATCCTGTCGATGGTAATACGATATAGCCCATAGCCTATGGGAAATTTTCAGATGGCCATGATTAGAGATGAGCATACTTCAAATAATGTAAACTCTGTAGAATAAATCAGGAATGCATTTAATGATCGTGACTGGCGTAATTATTTTGGAGTAAATCTAAAATCTGAGAAATAGGGATTCAATCAAAATTGACTACATTCACTGTAGGTTTGGCGACATCCTACTTAAAAGTACATTTCCTATATTATAAAACTGCATTGCCTTAAGAGCTTCTTATAGATCCCCATGCTATTTTGACAGTTTTGAAGGTGCTAAATAAATGATGGTATTTTTAAGAAGAAAAAACAAATTAAGCATCTAGCAAGACAGCAGTAGATGCCTTTGTTTGCTTAATACTAGGTATTGTTGGTCATGGGATAGTCTCCTTTTTCGAACTGGCCATGGGCTGTCATGTGGAATCAGAAAAGGATACAAATAGGCCTATGTAAACCTTGAAAAGAACTACAAGTAAAGATCAAGATCTTATTATGTGTTTTACATTGTTACATTACCATATTCATTATCATATGATTACCATAAGATTAAAATATGCTCTATTTATTTGTCATTTATTGTCATTAAATGTGTCAGGGTTGCTTACATGTTATTATACTGCTAATTATGTATAATAATGATATATTATGTGATTTCAGTGCTCTGCCCTGATTACTAATGGATAAGGAGACAGTGAGTGTCCAATGGGGCTCAATCATGACCAAAGGGAAGTCACCATGTGTCGAAATCTGTCCAAATATGCACTCATCTTTCTCTTCTTAGCACTGTCTGGTCTAATCTTTCTACTCCGTAACATTCATACTGTCGAGGTGAGTTTTTTTGTTTTGTTTAGTTGATTATTGACAAATTGTTGTGCCTTGTAGGCATTGACCATAGCATACTTTTGCCTATTAAATTATCAGATCAAAGATCTTTTCATTTGTGCTCCAACACTGATCTTAAAATATTCCAGGGTAGAGCAATCCCATAGCTCTGGAACATGATTTAAACGCTGGTCTAATGTTCTGCTGGTAGGATACATGCTGAGCTGGGTGAAGATTATGCAGTAGTAGGTTTTGTTAATGATTTGAGAGAAGAGCCTGAGCACTCTATGCAGAAGATTTTCTCCATAACAAATCAAAGCAAAATGTTTAAAGGAGTCAACTTCACCTGATGGTATTATATGGTGATATATAATGTCTTGAATTGATGTTGAGTGATAGGGTTAATGCAGTATGATTCTTATGGCTTGGCGCTGGAGCTTTTAAGGAAGATAATTTTGTGTGATATTAAGTGAGGCTCAGACAGATGATGCGTACTCAAAGAGGGCAAAATATAACATTTAGAATAGTCTTAACAGAAGTATGTAAGAGTTTTTGCAGGATAAATATTTTAGATGCCGCTTTTTTACATTCATGGTCGACTTGTTTGTCCTCATATAATTATTTTAAGTGAAATTGCTGGGTTTTACATTATGTCACAGGCCTGTGGTGTTTTGTTGAAATTAGGTTCAAGCAAAAAAAACAAACAAACACAAAACTGTTGTTAATGTGTAGATTTGAGGTGTGTTTGGATATAGTGGAACAGTGTAGTGGCATCATTAAACTAGACAATCCATGGATTTCAGAATGATAAAAATGAGGTCTGTTGCCATAGTGAGCAACAATTTAATATAAAATATGATATCTTTTCAATGGTAAAAAGTCCTCAAATGTTATGCTATAACAGGAAGCTGAAACCCATGAATATCCTTCAGCGTCGTCATATTATCTAAATCTAAATGTAAATAATTGTTCCTGTCCCCATCTGAGAGAGCATCCTAATCACGTTCTAAAAAACTTGTAAACTTGTTTATTTATTTTATCAGTCAAAATATGAACAAATTCTTATTGACAATGTTAGTCTTCTTGTCCACTGTACAAATGAAACCTTTCTTGTTTCAGAATTGGAACTGCCACACTATCTCTGCGCTCTACCAGCTCCAGAACCGAATCCAGGTGTCTTTCAACCCAGTTTCGCTGCCCAAGTTCTATCACAACCGCACCTTCTGCTCCCATCTGGGGCAGAGGCCGTCCCCTGAGGATGAGCTGGAAGAGCACTACCTGCTGGACTCCATCTCCTGGCCTGAGCACTCCCATCAGCCTGGGCCCTTCTCTCTGCGGCTCACCACTGACCCCGTGCACAGCCTGTTTGCCATACTGCCTCCTAAAGCGGGACGGGAGTGGCATATGGGGGACCAACTGGAGGCCCTGGTCCAAGTACATGACTTCCAGGGCCGGCCCAAGCACTATGGAGGAGATTTCCTTTTGGCTAGACTTCACTCTCCGGAGCTTGGAGCAGGAGTAACAGGTATAGTGCTGGACCACAAAAACGGTTTCTATTCGGCCCTGTTCCCGCTCCTCTGGACTGGCTCTGCGCAGGTCGAGATAACATTAGTGCATTCGAGCGAGGCTGTTGCCGTGCTGCAGCGCCTAAGGGAAGAACGTTCTGATAGAGTGTTTTTTAAAAGCTTATTTAGACTGGGCTTTTTGTCTGAGACCACTGTGTGCAACCTGTGCCTGCCCCCTGACCAGCAGCCCCTGTGCAACTATACCGACCTGCACACCGGCGAGCCCTGGTACTGCTACAAGCCTAAGATGCTCAGCTGTGACACCCGGGTCAACCACGCTAAGGGGGGCTACCTGAAGCATCTCATCTCCAACAATGAGGCCCTGCTCTTCCAGAGGTTTGCAGAGATCTTCCTATTACTTCAAATTTATAGAATTTTACTGATATATATTATAGTTCATTAGAACATAGATAGAAAATGCAAATGTCAAGGTTTTTTTTTTTTTTTTTTGGGGGCAATTGAGGTTAAAGTTTTTCAGATAAAATAGAAGGATGAACATTTTGCACTGTATCTAGAGCAATCAACAATCCAACAAAATATTTAATTTTTTGAATGGTAAAACGTCTGAGGAAACTGAGACCCATGAAAAAAAGGAAGCCCAATAAGACTGTTAAAAAGTTGAGGCGTGAATACAGGATACATACTTGTGACTGCAGCTTAAAATAAACAACCACCCAAAAACTGACGCTACATATTGACTATTTGTGTTTTGCACATATTAATTCATGTTTATTATTTGTTTCAGTGGAGTTAACCTCAAAGTTCACATCCATGCTTCTGGCCCAGACAGGGTTAATGTCCTGCCTCCCCTTCAAGGTACAGCAGCTGTTTATAGCTTCATTTCCCAATTTACGCAAGGATACTTTCACTTACTTTTCTTTTACTACAATATGTATATATTCTTTTTACCTTTTAACAGACAAAATTCAGGTTGAAAGTGACACTCTTAATCCTGAGCCAACGAAAATAGGCCCTTCTGGATATTACTATGAAGACTCCTGGAAACCAGTAAATGGGTTTAAAGTAAGACAATTCAATGATTCAACCATCACCACTCAGTGTTTGAGGAACAAAATGATCTACATGTACGGCGACTCAACAGTGCGGCAGTGGTTTGAATACCTAATTTCTTTAGCACCAGGTAACATTAGTAGTTTTCTTAAGTTTTGATAATTAAATACTTATTGTTCATTTGATGATTTGATGTTGTCTAGATATAAAGGAGTTCAACCTACACAGTCCTAAAAACGTAGGACCTTTCATGGCAGTGGACAGTGGACATAACATCTTGCTGAAGTACCGGTGTCATGGCCCACCCATCCGCTTCTCCACGGTATTGTCCAATGAGTTACGGTACATTTCCAATGAGCTGGACGGGCTTTCAGGGGGCCCTAACACAGTGGTAGTCCTAAGCATCTGGGCGCACTTTAGCACCTTCCCCGTAGAGGTCTATATCAGGCGGCTGCGTCACATTCGGAGGGCCGTATTGAGACTCTTGGACCGGGCCCCTGGGACAATGGTGGTGATCCGGACAGCTAACCTCCAAGCACTGGACCAGGAAGTGAGTCTGTACAACAGCGACTGGTACTCTCTGCAGCTTGACCAGGTCCTGAGAGCCATGTTTAGGGGACTAAATGTGCTCATGATTGACGCGTGGCAAATGACTCAGGCCCACCACCTCCCTCACGCACTCCACCCACCTCCAGCTATTGTGAAAAACATGATCAACATGCTTTTATCCTATGTCTGCCCTGAAAAGAAAAGCCATATGACATAGAACATTTTATTAATACAGTACTTACTATTTTCTTGTACAAATCTGTGAAGCACTGTTTTCATATTAAGTGACCTTTGAAATTATGTAAATTGTAAATTGTAAATTCTAAAGGATGCAGTGTATTTTATTATATTAATCAAATTGAAATGTCATTGTTTCTCAAACTGTGGTTTGTGCAGGCTGTCTCTGGTTGTACTTGGGAGTCCTCTGCAGTTTATGTTTTTTTGTTTTTTTTTAATTTACAAAAGAATTCATTCATATTTTTGCCCTCTTTGGATTAATCATAATTTAGATTTATCTTCTATCTATGTTTAATCTAATTTTAGACAATGTTTAGCCCTAATTTAAGCCTGATATAGTCCGTGTTTTGATCTGGTGGTACTCAGAAAGTCCTATATCAACGGTTTTATATTAATCTTGATTTTCAAAACCGTGTCCAGATGACCTCTGAAACCTTTCTACGATGTCATACATTAACTAAGGTGGATGGTGTATATGACTTTGAGAGCCTCTGGGCTAGGTGATATTTAAGGAAGATATGTTCGATACACACTGTGTACTGTTCAGTTTGCTAAAGGTAAAAAGACATATTGCTATAGCTTTATGAATGAAATATTGATCATCACTTTATAAATAATAATTAGGAATCAAGCACATTACTTTTTCCAATTTTAAAATCTGAAGCTAAGACTAAAACGTGCCTCTTTGTATCCTATTTTTGTCAAATGCAATCCTACCTTTATTACAATGTATCAAACTATCAGTTTGAAAGAACATGGAAATGTAAATAGGGAATTATGTTGACACTTGACAGTTTCAGCAGGCAAAAGCTCATGTCAGTAATGTTGTCGAGACTTGCAAATAGTTAAAAAAAAGAAAATAATTTTCAGAACTTCTAAATGGGATTAAAATCTTGTTTTGCAAGAAAATTAAGTCAATTTTATTGTGCAAATTTTCACTCAGTTCACAGTACACTGAAGATGCAATTCACAGGAAAGCCAAAGGAGGGCAGTCAATCCCAACTCTAGTTTCCATGAGAAGTCGTTCTGCTTCAACGATGAAACGTGCAACACTGGTAAAGATTAGATTTTAACATCTTTATTCAAAAGCCTTGTGTTCCCTTAAAAATTCACATTTCTATGAAAAACTCAAAAAACATTCTGTGGAGGGGTTAAATTACATCAAGATTTTTTTGACAGTTTATTTTATGCATTTGTAACTGGCAAAACACTACAGCATTGGGTACAAAATGAATAGGGACAGAAATTGTTTTACGTTCATGGCCACACCAATTAAAGGCATACAATACAGTAGTACTTTGCACAATATACAGGGTCAAGTCAATAGATATTCATGGAGTGTTTAGATCCAGTTGCCATAATAAATACATTTTATATTTAGGAAGTGCAAGCCACATCTTTTTTACTTAAACTTCTAAGGATAACGGGGCATTGATGCCTTGAGGTCACTGTTAAAGAGGCACTGTAATAACCATAAAATCCTTTGGAAAATAGAATAAAAATGATTAGATGGGAGAGTCAAAGTATAGTGTTTTTGAATATGAGACGTATGCAATAATTAGATATGCAGTTACTTAAAATCATACAAAGAAGTAAAACAAGAAACAAATTTCACACCTAAACCTTCAGCAAAAACAAATATATCGTCTTATTGCCAACATGGTCTTTCTGTTGCAGGAGAAACACAGACAACAATAATTAAAATAAAAACATTTCACTTGCAAGGATCAGACATCCTGGACATTCATGGCCTCCTCAGGCCAAGAGTAGGTGTCCAGAGTGAAGGAGTCATAATCAGGACTGTAGATGTGGGACAGCACGAACGCCTCCTTGTCCTTAGGCTCAGGATACACAGATGCCATGTTGTTTTGGTATGCATAGTTTATGAGCTGTTGGGGAAGACAGAAGATTAAGAAACTATAAACATGTTACATGGAACGATTTTGAACCTGTGGCTAGAAGCATACATTTTGAAAAAAAATTGTTATTACCATTGTTAAGATTTGATTTTTGATTATTTACCTTAACTGCTATCTTAAAAGACACCTCTCTGATTGTGTTCAGCGGTGGATATAATCTGCCTTCAGCCAAATTCTCCTCTGTTACCATGTCAGCGATGGCCTAAGTTTAGAAAAATATATACATATCATGTGGTACATCTTTACTATGTTTAATGATAATCTAATCTAATTTCTGTGAACCTCTGCTGTTGTGAGGAAGATGTCCTCACTTATGTGGCGCACCCCACAGGCAATAACACCCAGTGCAACTCCAGGAAAGACATAAGCGTTGTTGCCCTGACCAGGGTAGAAGGTGCGTCCATCAGCCAGAGTGACCTTATTGAAAGGACTTCCACTGGCAAAAATGCCCCGACCCTGAACACAGAGGAGGTGAGTCAAGTTAAAATATTGTTTACAAGTTACAATATTTCCTCCCTGCATACCTCTGTGAGTGTGTAACACTGTTCAGCTGTGCACTCTGCTTTGCTGGTGGGATTACTCAGAGCAAAGATGATTGGCCTTTCATTGAAAGATGCCATGTTTTTGATAATCTTCTCAGTGAATGCTCCTGCAATAGCTGCAACACCTGCAAAAATAATCCAGAAATCAAATAAAAACAATAATAATTACTTGAGGTCACATGCCATAATAGACCGAAGATTTGTAACAGTATTAAAATAATCAACATTAATTATTGCGAGGAGCAAAATTATAGTATCGAATGGTTCATATGTAAAATTTTCAAATCTAACCAAAAAAATCATCAGATGTTAAAACATAAAGGCCATAATTGATGTTCAATCTTACAGTGCAATTATTGACAGTTTTGTTGGCTATTTTTGTTATGAGAAGTTAGTTCATTTGAAACAATTAAAAGGTTATTGCATTAAAAGGTTATGCATAAATGATAACAGCAAAGATATCACCTTTAAAGGTTTTGTTGTTTTTCCCGCCACTGAACAGGAACATATAAATGTATAAATAAAATGGTACGTTATATGCTCTCCATTGCACACCTGCTTAACCATATGTTCACACATGTAGTCACAGACCTATAATGGCAGTGGGTTTGATGGTCTCCACCACCTCCTCTAGGGTCCTCAGGTGTGGGTGGTCATGGGCAAACTCCTCCTTTTCATGGTTAAGGTTACCTCTTCCCTGTTTTTTGTACAAACAATAATACTGGACTGGTCTCCACATCATTACAGAATGTTTTAAGTATAGTAATCTCTCTGTACCTTAACAATAAGACCTTTGGAGTCCACCATCCATATTCTCTTAGCAGCATCTTCTCTGCTCACTCCCTCCTTAGACATGGCCATAATGAGCAGGTGGGCAATACCCATAGCAGCCTGGGTAATATTTAGAGCAGTACAGGCTTAATGTCGAGGGATAAGATGTTGCAGTATAATCTCTAACAAACATTTCATTTGTCTCTACTCACCTCCCCTGCTCCTTGAAACACAAAAGTGTGGTTCAAAAGCTTGTTTTTTGTAATCCTTAGTGCTGCCAGAACCCCGGCCACAGCCACTGAGGCAGTGCCTAAGGAAAATAAAACTGGTAAGTCGGCGGTCATTATGGAAAGAATTAAAGTTTATCTGTAAGAATAAACACTCAAGCACCTTGAATGTCATCATTGAAGGTACAGTATCGATTTCTGTATTTGTTGAGGATGCGAAAAGCATTGCTATTGGCAAAATCCTCAAACTGAATTAGACAGTTCATTCCATATCTGGAAAAGAATGGAAGCACTTTGACTGATGTGCGAAATCTAGTTATTGTAGATTGATCGATTGGGTGAATGGCATGGCATTAGTGTTGTAGTTTATGTTATAAGTTGCACGTACTTATCTGTTACGGCCTGCATGAACTCTTCAATCAGCTCATCATACTCCTTTCCTCTGATTCTCTTGTGTTTTAGTCCAATGTACAAAGGGTCATTAAGAAGTGTCTGAGTGCCAAAGGAAACAGAAAGAAATCGTGTCAGCAATGTACTGTACTACAGCTCTATGTAGCGATTGTCCCCTCTCACGTAGCAGGAGATAAGTGACTCTACTGTAATAAGTCATAAAATTACATTGTGTAGTCAGCAGCTCTGAGAAGATATTAACCTGGTTGTCAGTGCCAACGTCCAGCAGCACAGGGAGGCATTGCTGAGGTGCCACCCCTCCACAGGCAGTGTACAGAGCCAGTTTACCCACAGGGATGCCCATACCATAACTGCCCAAGTCTCCCAGACCCAGGATACGCTCACCGTCTGTCACTACAATGGCCTAAAAGAACATAATCAGAATACATATGAGCAAAGTAGCACTAGAGTACCATTAATATCATAATATCACAACTACCTTTATGTTTTCTTCAGGCCAGGAGTTGAGCATTGTAGCAATGTGGCCTCTGTCATGGATGGTGATGAAGAGCCCTCTACAAATGAAGACAAAGCAAGGTAATAAATATTGGGAAATTGAACATCAAAGAGTGAAGGAAATGTAGAAGGCTTTTGTAAAATGCTTGACAATCAATAATTGTTGGGTACAAATGCTTTGATCTTACCGCGGCCTCCTAAAGGCAAGTCCATACTGCTGGCAGGCCAGGCCGACAGTGGGAGTGTAAACAATGGGCATGAATTCCTCAATGTCAGAGGTCAACAAGCGGTAGAACAGCTTCTCATTTCTGTCCTGCAATGTCATGAGCAAAATATACCTAGGAAAAATGTAATGGATATACATTTTTGGATATAATTTTCATCTGTATAATTTCATGTTACAAAGTATTTAGACATAGTTCTGTTACTTGTCGAGTGGATCTGAGCGCAATTCATAGCTCTTCATGACACGTAGAACTTGAACATCCTGAGACAGAAAGCAGGGAGGCAGCAGGCCGTGGATGCCCAGCTGCAGACGCTCTTCCAACGTGAATGCCATCCCCTGTGAAATGAGGACTACAGCTTACCATGCGTGGCCTAAATAAGAAACCGGCCTAATTGTATAACTCATCAGTTGGTCGTGTGGTGTTAGATGTCTTTGGGCAGAAAAACTTGGCAGGGCATTTTTCTCTACACAATCCTACTTTTGAATTAACAAAGGAAGTCCCCTTTAGCCTTTGTTATGCAATGCTCAGTAATGTATCGCTTACTGTCTTATGGTTCTTGTTGGCCACATCTGTGACGCTGCTGGCTGCCATCCCAAAGAGTGAGTTCTTTAATCTATTTATTCTGTCCAATGGTGAGGCAGCATAGACTCACTCCCCTCCCTAGCCCTCTGACTGTACCACTCCTTTTGTTCCAGAGTAAAACTTGCAGAAGGAATGATGGAAAATAGAATGCAACATGTACATTTAGTTTGCTTTTAACATGTTTAAGACTGAAGTGGGACATTTATTATGTGGCAACTTTAGAAATGGGGGAAAATAGAGGAATGCAGGGTTGTACAATTACTCAAATTTAAATAGAGATTAAGATTAAATTATTTCTAATTGCTATTGATCACCTTGGGTCTTTTTAATCGGTAAAAGTATGTGGTTTGGAGCAGAGTTCAGACTTTGGAGGAAAGTAGATCTTTGTTTTAAATGGCAATGATTAAAAGTAAGGAGTGGGAAGAGAGTTCAGAAGTTCAACAAATGATACATGATAAATGATACATAAGGACTAGAGGTAGGAAATGTATTGAAAAATTTACAGAAACGTAATTGTTGGTTTTGGGAGAAACGCAAAATAGATAATAGTTAAAATTATAGGCTGTATACCCTATTGAGAATTACTGCAAAAAAGAAAAGTCTAGTCCATACACGTTTTGGGATACTTAAACCTCATCCAAGACGTTTACAGGCACATTTGGCACATTCTTAATGTACTGTTGAAATATCATCTGAATATTGTTATTTGAATAATGCAAAAAAAAAATCTGGTTATTAATGTTTAAAATGTGTAACTGAGTTTACATATTTGACACATAAGTGACAGACAGATGTATGCTGATGTACTTCTGACTGTCACCCATGTTCGAAAACACACACACAGGAGTAAAAGAAGTGATCAGACCTGGACATACCTAGGTCAACTCAGACATTTACAGACACATTTACTAAATTCTTGATGCAATGTTCAAATATCATCTGAATATTGTAATTGGAATCATTAAAAAAATATATTTTTTGAAATATCACCCATCACTAATAAGGACAGAATTTCAATAGTTTTACAGTATGGACACAGCAGTCAAAATACTTGGCAAGTTTCTGCGCTTTTCTTTATATGGTACAGCCTTATGTCTGTAAACATGATGAATTTTTCATAAATAAAACTATGCAGGGCTGCCTATGTGAGTTGAAAAAATGAACATGTAGAATTAAAATGTATTAATTATCCTGTTTGGATTATTAATCTGTCCGAAAATGCTAAAATATGCTTGTAAATGTCGTGGGTGAAGTTAAAAACAGGAATGGATAGCAACATTAACAATAAATGGCCATGTTTAAAAGATTACACTGCCAGCTTGTTTAATTTTTACTCTTTCTGACTTTTACATTAAAAGAAATATTATTATTATAGACTATACTGAATAATAAAATGAGTATGTCTTCAAAACATTACATTTTGTTCACCATACATCATGCCATAACACCTCAAATAATATTTTAAAATTAAACTTTACCCTAACAAATAATATAGATACATTGGCATAATTCAGTAGCATGTATCAGAAAGAGGACGGATGCACTTTCTGTGTGTTCCTTCCTATGAGTCAGTGATTGATGACAGGGCAACTTTATGAGAAGGCTTGTTATCAACTTTCTTTCAAAATCCCAGCACTAACCCATATTCAGCTTTAATGGTGGCAATACAGTGTTAGAAAAAAAGGTATATCTTCATACTATTGGTGAATGAGATGGTGCCAGATGGGGGGCAGTGCAGTTTTCTCAATTGATTACATTGCAGTTTGCCATGAAATATTTAAAAGGAAAGTTCACAAATGTTGAACTTGATTATTTTCATCAGTGACAAGACCAGGAAGACCAGGGCTATTCAACTTTATTTTACCAAGTGCCAGATTTTTTGAATGGTTTTGTCCTCGGGGCCGGAAACATGCCCAACGCGCCAATGCTTTTGAAATATGAACAAAAAATGTCATACAAGAGGGTTTAACAACATCTGCAAAACTGCCAATCCAGAACTCAATCAGAATTTACTTAACCAGGTGTAAACCAGAACTAAACCAGGTCTAAATCAGGCCTAAACCAGGTCTAGAAGATATTAAAATCATATCAACTTGCCCTGAATAGATACACTTTGTATTAGTTAGAAGCTCCCTCCTCGATGTGTAAAAGACAACCACTCTCCTGTATTTTTTTACATTTTTGCATACCTTGGTCCTGCAAATCAAGCTAGCTACTTTATAATGTGTATCATTTTATTACTTGTGCTTAAGGTTTTGGAATTTGAACTTTTAATCACGGGCATAATCAGTCACAGTTATTATTACACAATATGAAATAAATTTTATATAATCAATATATGGCAAGCCAAGCTGGTCATTGTAACATTATTTATTGAATAAAAGTATTAATTTAGAACCTCATCTAAAATGATCTGAGGTTAAACATTTGTTTGATTCACTCGAGATAGATACTCCATTAATGCTACATTGAAAGAATTAGGAAAAATACTGTAATTCATTTTTTAAAAACTGCTTCTGCACAACTCTGAAATGGTTAAACCTCTTTAACACAGTGTTAAGAGCCAAGACATTGCTTTCATACTCTTATGTAAACATATACACCAGCCTTCATGTCAGTGGGAGCAGTTTGTTGTGGGTATGTGGGACATTGTTTTGATTATTGACATAGTTGATGGGATACTTCTTTCTCGCTATTTTTGTATTACACACAATGTAAAAGGAATTCATACATTTTGCCTAGAAGTATCATGTGTGAAAATGATGGCGGCTAATGCTTGCGCCAACAATAAAAGCACCAACTGTGGGAACAAGCTAAACTTCAGGTGACACACCTTGTTCAGGTGAGGGTTTCTCGTGATGTCGTAGCCCCTCTTTCTGGTGAAGACACTGCCTTTGCGGTTGGTCCCAGAGTGGCACACCCTCACAGCCTGGGCACAGGCTTTCTCAAGTCCAGCAGAGGGACCTGAAGACCCCCCAAACACCTTCAAGCCCCCCGCAGGGCGACGACACAGCGACAGGGCAGCTCTGGCTGGGCACGTGAAGGAGTTCATGGTGCCTGCAAAAACACACACAGGAGTAAAATAAGTGATCTGAGAGCCCCGGGACATGCCCAGGTCAACTCAGCTCAAAAAAGACTCATCATGGAAACCTCAGACGCGCCGCTTATTTCAGCAGCAGACATCTCGAGTAAACAAGAGTCCAGCGGCACTGTCTCGCTCCTCTTCGGGTCAGTAGTAGACATAAAATAGTATGATTGTAATAACTATAACTAAATACTGCGTGAATGCATCACTAAAAGATGTCAACATTTTAATGCAAAATCGTTGTTTGAACCATGCAGTGTTCAAACAACGGCATCGCCACTGCGCAGCTCCAAACACTGCACTTCATTTCCCCGTAGACTGTACCACTGTATCTGCGCCGCAGCTAAAGCTACCTCCAGGAGCTCTCTGTGCTAATACACCTTACCTGGAGATTTCGAGGGGCAAATCTGCACCTGAGGCACTCGGAAAAATGTTTACTGAGGAAGTTTGTCGACAGCTGATCCAGGGTTATTTGACATTGGCAGTTTCACTTCCCAGTTACCCCTTTGGAGAAGCCAATCCGACACGAGCAGGGCGGGCCGGAGGAGGAGAGCCCAACCCCCATCCCGACCATCATCCTCAGCGCATGGACCCGCTTCAACCCTTCAAGCATTCAGCCCGCTCCAGACTCGCCTGGGTACAGTATGGTACAGCCCCGTATCATGGGTCTGTAGCATGGATGTATTAAATGAACTGGATAAGGTACGCCCCCTCTGACTGTGGTCCCAGATTGATTTGTGGCCGTGTGAGGTACTGCAGCCTCTTGGAACCAGCCTTTTTCTAAAATTGCACATTATAATTGCAGACAGGACTGAATTATTATCGGTATTTAAATAAAATAGAAGGAAATGTTCTTTTCTACCGTTTCTAAAATCACCGAAATTACCGTTTTTATATGAAGTGGGGGATTGTCATCACGTGGCGCCCTAAAACAAAGATGGCAGCCATCATTTCAGGAAGTAAAACAAAGATGGCAGCCATCGTTTCAGGAAGTAAAACAAAGATGTCAGCCTTCGTATCAGGAAGTAAAACAAAGATGTCAGCCTTCGTATCAGGAAGTAAATGCGGAAGTAAGAAACTTTTTTGGGGTCATGCGCCAATGAGCACTCTCCATAGGGATAAACAGGACGGCCATCTTGGATTCATCTTCCAGGTTTTATTATAGTTCTATGGTCTGTAGTTGCCCACAGCCAAATATCAGTCGCTGATTGAATTTGCATAATTGAAGTTTTACTGAAAGATAATTGCTCATAGCCACCCAAACATGTTGGTTAATAACTTATTTTTATTTTAATTAGTTGTACAATTTTTAACGTCTTAAATTTTAGGATTGTGTATCGTGATGGTTGTTTGGTTGTTTGTGACATGGCGCCCTCTGCAGGATATAAGACGTCAGATCAAGTATAATAAACTTGTTCTCGGTTTCAGTTTGTGAATGAATGTGTCAAAATAAATATCATGTCTAGATAAAAACGTTTTCTTTGACGTTTTTTTTTTGAATTGTACAAAGGCCTATAGTTTAGTTTAGTCTTTATTTTTCAGGGACCATGTACATGTTCATTAATCTTATGAAAGAAAAGATGATCTGCACCAGATTTAGCTCCTGCTAGGTAATTGAAGCATTTATAAAAAGGTGCACAATTCATTTACAGACTATAAAATGACACTATTAACCATACTGTAGGTTTAGTAACCTGTAATATTAGGTATAAAACATTAGAATATTTCATAAAAGTTATGGATCCCAAACATTTATGAAGCCATTTTGACGCTTTGCACCCTGTTCCGTTCTCCTCTATGTCCCAAAAAGTGAATAAAATCACAGAGAAAGGTCCGTGCAATTAAAAAGTCTTTACTTGACATAGGACATACAAACGAGGACGTACAAAAAATAAAAGGGCGACAGAAGGTCAAAAAACCGTTTGGCTCCACTCCACTCTCCTGGCACACCTGCACAGGTGGTCTTAAATAAAGGAGCCGTGAATCATCACAAAAAATAAACATAAACCATACAAATCCAAAACTGAATCATAAACAAAGTATGATTAACTTTAGCAAAACCAAAAAGACAAATTTAATAAATCAAATTACTTAGTAAACCAATAAACACCAAATAACTGTTTAACCATCAAAATAACCACAAATAAGATATTTGAGTGAATATCAATCCAAACAAAACAAACAATTATTTAATTAATACAAAAATATACAAAAATT
Source organism: Rhinogobius similis (assembly GCA_019453435.1). Classification (NCBI taxonomy): domain Eukaryota; kingdom Metazoa; phylum Chordata; class Actinopteri; order Gobiiformes; family Gobiidae; genus Rhinogobius; species Rhinogobius similis. The sequence goes on along the minus strand of CM033633.1, from coordinate 23,228,995 downwards.
TACAAACACAATTTAACTTAGCTGATGTTGACACTGTTGATTATTAAAACAATGCTTTCAAGCGTAATTTTGAAAGTCTACAGACAATTTCAGGCTGTCTGGAAGTTGATTTCACTGTCTGATTGTAACAAATGAAAAGGCCGATCTTTTCAGGATGATGCAATTTCTGTTTGCAGTGGAGTAGGTGGAGCTCATATTTTGTTAAAGGCAAAGTTGGACACATTTTTTAAGGGGGTGGTGCAGCATTATTAATCATTTTGTGTAAGGTGTAGCATTGTATTAACTTATAAATAAGTTTTTTAAAAATGTTTTTAAAAAAAACATTTATTGAAATTGAAAATGTATTTCTGTTATACCATTACGTTTGTGAAAATTGTACATTACAAGCCAACAGATTGTAATTCACTTACACAGAATAAATTACAAATAAGTCACAGTTGTTACAAAACTAACAGATATTTACATTATATTTTTATATTTCAAACAACAACAAACTAAACAACAAAATAACAATTCAATGCCAAAAGTAGACAGTTAACTTAGTCAACTTAGTACTCATACAACAATCACATGATGAAATGTATACAATAACAAAAAGTATTTTTTCCTTTATTGTACTGTTTCTTTCTTTATTTATTTGTGTACTTATTTTTTAAGGGAAGGGGGGAGTGGTTAAAAGAGAAATGTTTCAGATGACTACACTGGTGCCGCTACGGGAGCTTCTATCCTACAAGAGAAAAGTGAAGTTAAAGACAGCAACAATGATTTAATAAATCACCACAGTCAAACCAGAAAAAGGAGAAAGAGGAGGAAGAAGAAAAATGAAGCATGGATATTGGTTATGCAGGATTGAGTCAAGCCCAGAAGACAGTTCATGCCACAGAAAGTACATGCCAAACAGCAAAATTAAAGCAGGCAAACCACAAGACATTAGTGATGTTAAGTTAGTGTGCTTACAGAGAGTCGGTCATAGTTTCTTCTGCTGTGTCCTGGCTGCATCTCGATGGAGAAGTAGCTGGGAGGTTTTTCGGGCCAGTCCTTCTCTTTGCCATCCTTCCTCCTCCGGCTGCTGTCTTCATCTGAGCTCCAGGACCCTTTGTTTCTCAGAGGAGGAGAGTAACTCCGCTCTCGCCGCCGCCCTCTGCTCTGCAGTTCCTCCATCATGTCATCCCGACTACGAGCGCGAGGTCTGGATCCACCACTTCTCCTCCCAGAGGACCCCCCTCTCTCAGTCCTCCTGTGTGGAGCTCGGCTGCGCCTGTGGTCCCAGCCAGGGTCTTCATTATTGTCCCGTAAGATCCCACGACGTGGAGGAGAGGTGTCTCTATATCCACGGACACCTGAGGGATTAGTACTCCCACTAGACTGACTGGAAAGTCTGGGTCCAGCCCGCCCTCCCTCAGCAGCACCTGCCCCTCTATGGGAGGTAAAGCTGAGATTGCGCTGGATAATCGGAGGCAGAGTGATCACCCGTCTCTCCACTCCTCTCACACCCATCTCGTCCAGTGCAGACAGCATACTCGGAGGTCCTGGTGTATAGGGGACAGGCGGAGGGCCTGATGTGTAAGGGACAGGTGGAGGGCCTGGTGGAGAATGAGACTGTAACAGTGCCATATTCTGAGGCAGTGGAGAAACATCCAGTCCTCGGACCTGGTTCTCCAGGTAGTCCAGCACATGACTGGTCCCCTGCACACTGCCCTGCATGCTGCCATTGACCAGGAGAGGAGGAGGAGCATGGTTATGGAGGGCCATTGGTGGAAGCGGCATGGGGGCCATAGCTAGGTTCTGTTTTTTGGGGTAATCTGAGTAGGACCCTAAAATAAAAATAAAATAATTAAGGCGGGATTTAAAAGTGACACGTAAACCCACGCGGTCCAGGTATTTTAATGCTAGTAAAATAACCCTTCCTAGTTATTATGGTGTGACGAAGTTAGCCTGAAATGTGACTCACCAGAGTATAATACTGGGACCCCCTGAGTGGATGCAATGGAGCTGATAGGAGCATAAATGGGCTGGCTGTGCATCCAGGGAACCATGGCCTTTTGTGCATCTCGTATCATCCTGTGCTGCATCACCGCTGAAATGAGAATTTAAACATTATACGTTTGGAATACATGTATGTATATTTTTTATAATATTACTTCTCCACTTCTACCTTTTTCAGGACAGCAGCATGTCTTTGGACAACACGGGCAGCGAACATAACAGCAGCACTTCTGAGGGCAACACTGGCAGCAGCAGATGCAAAAAAGCATGATCAACAGGAGCGCACCAATGATGATGAACAGCACTGTCAGCCAGTCTGAAAAGTCAGATGTTGATATTTTACTAACAATATTACTTTTTTACCCCAAGTTTCAGTGCAGCTCAGAAACTTTAAATGACTTACGATACACAATGAGTTTCACTTCACGATCAGAATCCCCCGTTGTGTCACCAGCAGCATCAATAGTGCAGTAGTACACTCCATTATCCCACCACATCACCTCTGTTATGACCAGGTCAGCCTCTGCAACACAGACAGAGCAGTCATTCATATTTTAAATTATTTTATTGTAAAACACTTCAAACAGGAAGAATAATGCCACTTTAATATGTCAATAATAAAGATGTATTGAAGAATAATGCTGTATAATAACTATGATAACATAACATGTATAAGAATATATATATATATATATATATATATAGAGAGAGAGAGAGAGAGAATATGTGTATATATATATATACAATATATATGTATATATATATTCTTATACTTTATACCTATATATATATAGGTATAGGTATATATATATATATATATATATATATATATATATATATAGAGAGAGAGAGAGAGAGAGAAAGAGAGAGAGAATATATATATATATATATATATATATATATATATATATATATATATATATATATATATATATATATATATATATATATATATATATATATATATATATATATATATATATAAGAATATCACTACTCACTGTTTTGTATAGTTATTTTTCGTTCCCTGTATTCTGACCCCAAAATGGCCTCATTTAACCCCCTCTTCTGGATCACAGTGCGGACAGTGCGCTGGCGGTCAGGGCAGTCATTGGAAGGGTCCTGACCAAGCTGTAGCGCTGCCTGATATGCTATGAGAAAAATATTCCAATGTTAATCTTGAGTTGTTGTATTGTCCATGAAAGAAGAAAACCAGATGTGTTCATTGTTACTGACGAGACGTTTAAGTTAAAAAAAATTTTTTTTTTAGTAATGTTATTGGATAACAAACCTGTGGAGTAGTACTCAAGCACTGGGTCTTTACAGAATGACTTGAACTTCCAGGACACTAGCACCTCCTGAGGGTTTGCTGAAGTGCTGTAGTCACAGCGCAAAATCACAGACCCAAACAGTGTCGTACTCCTCTCTGTTTCAGGAACGATCACCTGAATGGACCAGACAACTATCCCAAAAAATATACAAGTCAAAACGTGCACTGTATTTTTTTTTAAAAACATCTGTCCCGTGTGTTTGTCAAAGCTTTGTAAGTGTGGTATAAGAATGTGACTAGACTGGTTAACAGTTTAAAGTCTTTATCTGCAGAATAAAAGACATGGCAGAATAGCAGCTGTTTGTCAACACACTTGAGTGGGAAAATATCTATAAGGCATGGTTGTGATGGTTGTTTCACTTTAACAAGGAAAGAATTGTATTTATTAGGTCAGATCAAAATATAGGGAAATTAAACCCAAATCTCAAATGATGAATGGATTGGACAGAATGATCTTGAATTCTGCTATCGTTCTGCTAAGTTGACACCCAACAATGTATTACAAAAAACAAATAAAGGGTATGTCTAAGCGCAGCAGAACTGTTATAGAGACTATCACGTGACACATGCGGCCTTGCGCTATTTACCCTTGTCGATAATTAACTAAAGATGGTTTCGAGCAGGATTCACAACGCGCGATGTCTTCACATAAAGGCCAACAATAGCCTGAAGATAAAACACTTCCCCACATTAAATACGTAGAGTCCTCACCTGTTGGCAGGTGCAGCAGCAGGAACAACAGCATCAAATTTCCCATCGCGTTGTAGGCCTTTCTTCTCTCGCGGACTTTTTTTTTTTATCCTGGGGGTGCTTCAAAGTCCAGAAAACTGACAGTTACAGACAATCGCCGAATACACGCACTCTGCATCATCCAAAACCTAGGCTTTCTCCGTGAATTGTTTTCCTTGCATTAAACTGTTGTTATTTACAGACGTAGAAATAACTTTCTCGAACAGAGAGCTCAGTGTACAGAGCCCTTCCCCCTCCAGCTTCAGGTGACATCACTGATCCCGCCCAGAGACAGGTGCAAGTCACCCATGGGTGCAACATGAAGGAGGAAGAGAGGCCATGGAGCTACAGTATGAGCTTTCAAGAGAGAGATGAGCTGCTGGGGCTCGGGGCCAGGGTTTATTTCACACATAGTAAAACATTTCCAATCATCGTTTTCTTAAAATGTAGAGAAATATGACATGCAGTTAAGAAAAGCCTAATATTCAAGTAAGCCTATAAAAATAGATAAACTTTGAATAAAGAATCCCTATCCCTAGTCTATTTTGGAAATGTGTATACTACTGTTTTTTTTCCTGTAAAGTAACTGTAAATGTAATTCTGAGTCTCTCTCTCTCAGAGTAAAAGTTGCTTAATGAGGGGTTAGCCCTGGGATTGACTCATGTTTGGACTCTTTGTGGCAATATTTGCATCTCCCCTCTGCGGTGAATAGCTTGTAGCACAAAACAAGAGCTGAAGTGGTTTGCTGAAGAGGTCTTCAGCTTGTCTGTCATTCCTGCGGCACAAGTTTAGATTAGAGTTTAATAATACAAAACCATATCAATGCTCACCCTGTGCAAGCACATTCTGAGTGCAGGGTTCACAGGATAAATTCATAATGTTTATTTAGTTATGTATACTGAATATAATCTCAAACAGACGAAAGCCAAAACACACACAAGTAATCAAATGTTTGTATTCAATATCAGCATGATTAAACCTATATATAAGACCAAATATTAAGTAATAGTAATAATAGTAGTCATGCTATTTTTGTCAAAATGAAATCAGAAAACTGTGAAGTACAGAGGGACTGTGATTTTAATAACACAATCAAAAGAACTTGGTATCATAGAGTCATTACCTAAAGTTCACAATGTAATATAATATGAAAATACAAAACTCTCTGAAAATGAAAATATCAGTGAAACTTGAATCAAACTTTAACAATGGTTCTTTATTTTTTAAAACAAGTGCAATTATAAACAACACATGAAAATACATTTTTTTATACGTATCTACATAAAACGAAACAATATGTAAATCCTGAGATAAGAAAAGGCTGCATTGAAATTGGCACTCAGATAGTAGTGGCATTCACGTTCACCTTCCTACACACAGACACAAAGCACATGGTCCTCAAGGCTTGTTCAGTGAAGGTGTTTTTTATGCTAAACGTTTTCAGTGAATTCAAGTGGCTAGTTGGCAGAGCAGTAACAGGACGGTTTAAGTGACTGGACTGCAGTGTCTGGAGGTCAAAGCTGGTCACACTAAGAGAGAGTCTCTGCTCAGTGCAGCGCTCTGTTAAGGACACAGTGAAACCATATTAGAGTCGACACATTTTTCATCTGCAATTGAGTGGCACTAAATTACAGAAAAAACAGGTGTCTCAAGTGATGTTAGTGCAAATGGTCCAATTTCAAATTAGAATTCCAGATAGGCACATAATAAATAAATGGTTAAAACAATTGACTATGCATTTACTCTGTTAGTGTATAAACTACTTATAAACATTTGCATTGGTGAACACAAATCCAAACTAATGCTCTTTCACGTCATGCCCTGTTTCCTCTTTAACATTGGGCATGTATTAGATAAGTTATTGAATTTGGCTTAGTACTGTTTTTACTATAGGTAACTCACCAGGTTTCGGTTTCTGTCCCTGTCCTCTCGGCTGCCCTGAAGTGTGTGGGACATCCCAGGGGGTGGCCGGGTGTAACTGAATGGCCTTGAAGCTGGCTCAGAGGCTCTATAGCTCTCTGTCCCTGGAGTTCGATAACGGTCCGTGGTGGGACCAGCCCTGCGGTACCGCTCTGCCTCCCACTCTGAGTACGGAGGTAAAGGCTCGTCCTCCTCTGGACGGTTGCTTGGTGACCTACTGTAGTAGCTGTCACTGCCTTTCCCTCTGGAGCTGCCTTTGGAGGGAGTGTCACTGTCCTCATCTGCCCTCACAGCCCCTCTATCCCCCCCTCGACCCCTCGCCTTGCTCTCCAGCACGCTGCTGAGGTAGGCATCATCATAGCCTCTGTTTTGATAGGGACGACTTGGACGATCACTGTCCCATGTGTCTGATCTTTTCCGTGGTACAGGAGGGGGACTGGGACGTCTCCAGCCTTCCTCCTCGTCCCTGTGTGGGCGTCGAGGTGGGCTATAGTCCTGTTCATAAGTCCGATCTCGATGACAGCGGGTGCTGTACGATCGCGCAAACTCTTCCAACTCATCCAGGGAGCCTGTGCGCCCCCTTCGGCCTAAAGTTTTTCTCTGCATGTGCTCCGAGCAAGGATTCCACCTACAGTAAAAACAAATACAGACAAGGTTCTGAGTAATTACAGAATAAGGGTAAGACTGTGTGTGAAACATACCTGTTATCTAATTCATCATCTGAGTGAATTGCTCTGTCCCACTTGTGTCTGTGACTGTGCACAGTTGAGGCCACTCTGGACATGGACTGGTCATCCAGGTCTGCTATGGGAGGGAGTGCCTTCATCTGAACCTTCTGATAAGTATTTCTGAAATCATTGTTTCCCCCATCATGAAGCGAGCTCAGCTCAGAGAGACTGCTGGCTGATGAAAATAGAAAAGACATTATGAACAAGACCGATAATGTAGGAACTGCTAAAGAACCACATTGTTTGTACACTCTAGCAACACATCGTTAGTAAAAGGAGGGGACAGAGACACACAAAACAAGAACAGAAGCACCACATGAAGCCACCTACTCTATAGGCTTACGTTGCAGTGTAGCCATCTTGGCAGAAGGAAACTCAGCCAGCTCCTTTTCTATGTAGTACAAGACTTTCATTGAGTCATGGTGTGGAGTGGCTTTCAGTCGGTAACCACTGCGCACTGTGGATGTGGCCAGACAAACACAAAACCATGCATGGACAAACAACATGGATGACATGAATGACATGACACAAAATGGGCGGCTAATAAAGTTAGAGATGAACACTTGGCGAGCAGATGAAAGTTAGATGAAAGTCAGACAAATCTCAAAGACAAAGTTATGAAGTCTTGACACCAACCTCCAGCTAAATTATTTTCCACTGGAGGGAGAGAAATTATTTTGGGCTCCAGGTGAGAAGGTGGAGCAAGTGGCACCACGGACGGGGCCACAGACGGAACTCCAGGGATGTAATAGGGATACACAGGTATTTGAGAAGACTTTGCAGACTTTGCCATCTTTCCAGCTTCGTACACTGATTGAAAACAATTGCATCAAAATGTTAAAAAAAAAAGACGATTTATAGAGCCAATATTAAGTTCAAAGATAACTAATTATGTTAAGTTACCCAAAAATATTCACATTATAAACAAATTGTCCTAAAAAATTATGAAGTTTTTTATGTAATTAGAACTATACATCCACTCACAGTGACGTGGACAGCAGCATGTGTCGGGGCAGCAGCAGCAGCTCAGGTAGCAGCAGCAGGAGTGAGGGCAGCACTGGCACCAGCAGATTCCCAACAGCATCAAAAACAAGACACTGCCTAGGACCACAGAGCCCACAAACGCCCATTCTGTTAAAAAAAACACATTACACAACACATTACAGACAGAGCAACACCAAAAATGTACAAAGTTTAACTGTGTCGCTGATGTCGTTCTGTAACTTTGGACTTATATCTTTATTTAGGAACAAATACTCTCTTGACCAACATCAAATCAGAAGAAAACTTCAAAATGTCCACAGACCAAAAAAGAATATGCCCAAAATGCTAACCAAGCTGTAGAGTGCTTACATTCTCAAATAATGCTCTGGACATTGTTATGGACTAGAATTTATTCATCATGTGTCCAATGAATCACTCAGAGTGTGTTTATGTTAGTGTTGTTTGGTAATTGTCTTTATCTGATTAGGAAGATTAATAAAGCTACATGCAAGCCAACAGTGCAGGTGAGGTGGCGTACCTGGCATAATCTCCAGATCAAACTCAGGCAGGAGATCATTCTGCTCACCTGTCCTGCCTGGAGAGAGAGGGAGAGCACGGGTGAGGGCAGCGAAGGAAAAAGAAAAAAAACAGTGACGAGATAAAAGTTTGGTTACTCGAGTATTTAGAGTTAATGCATTCCAGTGGGTTATGGGCTGACAGAATAATAATAAGCTTTGTAATACATGGTTAACTATCACTCATTTACTAATTTATGAGATCAAAAGCTGATGTGCACTATGAATTAAAACATATTTTCAAACCACTTAATATGGATATAATCCACATGACAGATTTTGCTTAAAATAAATTAATAGCTTTTTTTCACTCCTATAAACAACTCTATATAGATGAATAGACATTGCAAAGCACACAAAACAAAACTGTGCACAAAGGGGCATGCATGTGAAAACAAAGAGATAAACTTTGGAAACTAGGACAACTGATCTGGGACAGTTACTACAAAAAGGCCTCGTCTATTATGCCATAGAAGTCACACAATTATAAAACAATGACTCTCTTATACAAAACAAACTGAAGGAAATTTGTCATTTCTCAGAAAATGTATACGCGATTTAGAACAAACAAAATGTCTTCGTGATAGAGCCACTTTGGACAATATTACCACTGTAAGACTATGATTATTGTAATAACTACCCTCTAATGCCTCTAACTGCAGGGATGAAAACCCAGTCAGCGCGGCCAAAGTTTGCTGAGTGTGCAGTGATGGCTTAAGTAAAACTCCACTGCCTACGCCTCTGATAAAAAGTAATCTTTCTTTGACCTGGCACACTCATCTGATACATACCATCGGCTCAGTAGCAGTGAGTAACCTGAGAGAGCCACACAGCTATGCAGAACAGAAACAGGGAGGCCACGAGAGATGTACAGCGCACAAAAGTAAGCAGCGGAGGTATTTTCAAAGAAAGCAAAGCAAAAAGAGGTTGGAAAGGAAATGAAAGCAAATTAAAAAAACAAGCAAAAGCGTCAATAAGAAGTTTTAAAGTCTATATGACAGGTTCTTGTGATGTGATTACATAGACCGTATGTGTGATTATGACTTAGTTTGGTGGAAGGGCTCCTGTGGTAAATATTTATTATAGTTTTACATTTGTGAAGTTACAGTTTGTGAACAAATTTTGAAAAATAAATGTTGAAAATTACAGGAAGTAGTGCTGAGTTGTAAAACAGAATCCCTCAAACAATGTCATCAAAAAGCAATGTAAAGCAATTGTAAATACAGAGACACTTTACAAACATCTGACACATTTGTGGCAGTTTAAGTCAAGTCATTCATCAAAATAAATGTGTAATTTATGGATTTTGTCCTTGTTTTCAAAATGACTGTTAGGTAACAGTTGTGGAATTACTTCTACCAATGTCATATTTGCTGCCCATGTCCAACCAGGAAGTAACGTCATAAACTTTGCAAAGTGTCAAACTGGGGACTAAAAGGCAAAATGTTTAGTAAAATCTTTAAGATGATCATCTTCACTACATTTTAGTGTTAAATGTGAAATCTAACCTGTCATATAGACTTTAATGTAATTTGAGATACTTTTTGACTGGCTAGATTTTAACAAGCTTTTTTATTTCCCCCTCTTCCTCTTCTCTCCAGTGAGCCATTCATAATCAGATTAATGCACAGCTGAGGATGCCTGCCAGTTGGGGAACACTGTTATAGTGAGTTCAATGAAGAACACAACTACAGCTAAACTTTGGGGTCAAAGTTCAGCATGGTTTGTCCTACTTTTTCATCTTTCTTAACGAGTCTTTTGAACAAGTCGATGTGATCAACAAAATCGAAACAAAGGTACTATGGCAACAACTTAAAGTTTGGCTTATGTGTCATGTGACAACAAAGGGCACCAAATAAGGTAGTACACCACCATTACCACACTAACAGCGACAGAATGAAAATTAGGACTAATAGACAGTTTGGTAAATTTTCTAGTACTTACCATGTAATTATGGGGCTAAAATAGATATATCACAAGCCAGTCTTTAATACATTGAAAGTGAGTCACCGTCTGCCCTTTTGAAGTGAAGCACTATTTGAGCTGAGCTGACCAAACAATAGTCTGCCATGGCTCAAGTCAAGAGGCTAACAAGACTGTTTCCATGGCTACCCATGCACAGAACTAAAGGTTTTATGTTAAAGTACCAGACCAGTAACACAATGCACACAAACATACTGGGCCTTACCAAGCACAAGTAGCTCCAGCTGGGCCTCATTTTTCCCCTCCACATCATCAGCGATTATCACTTTACAGAAATACACTCCACTGTCTCCCCACTGCAGCTCCCCAATACGTAAGTCTGCCTCTGTAAGAAGACAAATCATTTTTAATCAAAATATACAATTCTTTAAAAATGTATCTTACAGAATACAGAATACCTGCATAAAATGCAATTTGTATCGTGTTTGTGTTCATAATCCAATCACAATAGAATGCTTTCCCTGTGCGTTATACTGTATATTGTATTGCAGTGTAAAAACCCAACATAGGATTAAAAACAGTTTATTATGCATTTATTTATGACTAATCAGGAAAAATTACACATGCACACAGCTCGAGAGCTGTATGTGTGTGTTTTCTCACAAATACCATGTAGTTGAGCCTAAATTGTGTGATCAAATACCGTAATGTATTCCTTTGATTTCATGAAAGTAACTAAATACCACTGTAGCTCGGTACAATTTCTCCAAATTAGTATTCTGAATATACATCTCTGTAATTTAGTTACTTCCCAATACTGACAACTTGTTGCTTACAATTGACTAAAAGCATTTGTTGCCATTTTAGGTAAGTAGAGATTAGTAATATGTCCCCCAACTGGAGATTTGAAACTTTATATAACTATATTTTAAAGGGTGTAACGGTACACATTGTTGTAGTGAACACATGTATTTTTGGAATAAGTTTGTCATAGGGTGCAGGTGTTTTCCCGAGATAAGGCCCTGTTGAAGGAATCAGATGAGGCTTTTGTGATTGTGTAAAACAACGACAAAAGGGAGGACAGGAAACAAAGCACTGCCAGCTCAGTGTGACAGATCTATGAGGTCAAAGGACATCTGCAGCCAAATTTATCACTCATTCAATTCATACAAAATCCCGCCTTACTGTTAATTATGGAAATGTCTCGTCCTTTGTAGTGCTCTGCAAGTGTCATGGAGGCGCCCTGTGCTGAGGCAACAATCCGGCTGGTGCGGCTGCTGTCCGAGCACTCCAGGTGAGACTTGGACCCCAGGTCGGATGTGGTCTTACCCAGGGTCTCAGGTAGAGAGAAAGAGTCCTGAGTGCGGTCCCGGCAGAAGGACTTATACCACCACTGCACCACAGGCGTCTGTGTGGAGGACGTCTGGAACTGACAGGGCAGGACCACCGCCTGGAAGAGCATGGCGTACTCCCGCTTCTCCCGCATCGAGACGTGGACGCCATCACACATGCAGACTGACAATACAAGCACATGGAAATCATTACTACAAATCATTTGTCGATGTAATCCCTCATTCGTCCAGGCATGTTCCATCGTAGAAAAGGTTGACAATGACTTCTGGATAGAAGCCAAAACGTCTCAATTTTCAAACAGTGGATGATAACCCCTGTAACCTTTTCTACGATACTACAAATAAATTATGTTTATGGGTGGGTAATACTAACAAAAAATCATTAATCTCTCAATATCTTTTAGGAATATCAAAACAAAAGTATTATTATGTCAATCCAACTAAAATGCCTTTAAATTTATTAGTTGAATTGTAAGTATTTGAAAAATGCAAATTTAAGTTAAATTACCCACAAGAGTGCAGAAATGGAGCTTCAATCAGCTCTTTTTGCAGAATTTATTATAGTATAAACAATATATAGTCAATATTCCAAATGTGCATATCTTTTTAAAAAATACACATTATTATTTATATTACATTATCATAACTACATAATATTATAATAAATACAAATGTTCATCACCATGATACTGTTATCAGTTGTAATACTACAGTAAAGGAGTGGCTTAGAGATAAATGACAAATCATATTCATATCATCATATTCTTTGCTTGAGTAATAGGATGCAACAGCAGACCCCACCCTTTGACTCATTTACAGGGACCATGAAAGTTAAACCAAACCATCTTGTTGCACATTACAATCTGCAATGACTCCCAGCCTGCGGGTCGGGACCTATATTTCCCTTGGGGTATCTTAAAAAAAGCAGAAAACTTGAATTATAAAAAAGGGACAGCTTGTTATTGCTTCTATTTGGTTTGGTTTCAGGATTTTATCTTTATTAACCATAAATCAATCATCATTTTCCTTATAAGACAGTAGTTTGCAGTAGTTTGGGGGCCACTTAAATGTATACACTGGTAAAATAGGAGTTGGAAAAGGTTTGGAACTGTCTTGGACTTACAGCTGCAATGATTACTTGGAATAATTGTGACTAAACGATTGAAATTATATTTGACTATTTTATTATTTGTCATCTGGAGTATTGACGGATTTAGATATATCAGGAAAAAATGCTTTATCAAGATAGTGCTGTTGTTAACCAAAAAGGAGACAAGAAGAAAACAATACTCTAATCATTGTATCGTTGTTCTCTGTCAACAATCCTTCCCGTTCGCATATCTTAAACTTAACCTGGTTAAATCCAAGAAAAAAAAAACTTCAAGGTACAATACAAAAAATTGTTTGACTACTCGACAACTGAAATAATCGTTTGCTGCCATACAACCACGGCATGTGAAATGCTATAACGTGACCTGCTAACAATCAAAGCAGGCCACATAGTAACATCCTTTCATTTCTTAAGGGACAGTTTTCCACCTGATGTTGTGGACAGGATGAGTCACAGATCCTGGTTCCTTCCTGCTGCAACGTCACATTTAGTTGGTTTGTCTGACTTATGTACATGCCCGGGTCTACAAGGGTGCAAAAGAGTATTATAGCCTAATTTTAAAACGTTTGCACGCTCACTTTTTCCAGGTTAAACAATGATTAGAGTTAACAATGATGAGTTAATGGAAATGGAGAGCTTTTGCTCCTTTGAAACTTGTATGTCCAAGTTAGGTCTGGACCCGCCGCAACTCATCTGCAGCGTTTGGAAGGGTCAATCCGATGGCTGTTTGTTTAAGCGGTTAGTAATTTAATTTCCCTTTTGTGACAAGGCAATTAAAAACTGTCCTGTCCGTTGTGACACAGCCAAAACTCTCTGTTTGAGCTTTGAGGATTCTTTACCTGGAGCACGGATATTATTAAACAGGAGGAGATTTCTTTGGCTCTGTACTGGGGTCAGAAAGGTCACATTCCTTTCTGTATCTTTGGGGGATGCTGAAAGATTGTGCAAAAGCAGGGGATTTTCATACAGAGGGAGGGGATCCTGCTGAGTAGTGTCTACAGAGGGTGACGATGTACTGATAGTTTACCCTATTTAGGTGGGGCAGGAACAAACATTTGCCTTTGTCAGGAAGTCCAAATAACAGCAAGTCAAGTCTCGTAGGAACAGCATTTCCCTTATCTACGGGCATCCCTGTCATATGATCCCTGTATGTATATTAGATCATTATGTCCCATTACATTAGAGCTTAGACTTTATAGCCAATACTCCTCTTCTACTAAAAGCCAAGCCTACTAAAAGCCAACCTCCTCTTCCTACCACACTGACCTTCGCTGGGTTGCATTTTTTGGACTAGTCTATTGTTTAGACTGTGCAGAGAACCTCCTCCCTCTGTCCCACTTGAAGAATGAGAATGGTGGGAGTAAGGGGGGTCTCAAACTCTTGACCAATGGGAACTTTAGTCCTTGTCCAGCTGGGTGTAAATAGGCCAATTAACAGCCAGAGATTTCAAACCGTTAATGTTGTGAGCTCTATATGCACCAGCAATAAATGACACAATGGCCTTTATCAACACATCACTCTTGGCTTATGGTTGGGCCCACAATCCACACTTTATCTAACCACGAATTATCTTTCAGCAGTCAACACTCAAGTATACCCTAGGACGCTGCACATTTCCTGAAACAGGCAGACCTCTCCGCTTCATTTTCCTGCCTTTTCTTTGTCATGCATTCCTTCACATTGACTCAATATCACAAAAAGAAATGCAGATAAGAGCAGCCTTCAAAACGTGGCCTTCTTTTTCACAGTTTAAAAAGTCTCCTGATAGCGCCTTCTTAAACTTCATTAAGCTATTGTAACTATTATAGCCTGTACAAAATGTGCCTATTTAGGTTATAGTTTTTCTCATTTCCTTCCTTATGCCTGCAAGAGAAAGTGAAAAATATTAGCTATGAGACTACAAAAGACAATATATTGAACCATCAACCAAATAAACCGCAATCGCTTATTACGATGGAACCTGCAGGGATTAAGTCGATCTCTCTTTCGACAAAGAAACTCAAAACAAAATTGTAAAATAAAAACTAACCTGATACTCCCAGTAAAACTGTCAGCTGAAAAATGTTCATTCTCTTTCAGTGTACGGTGCACTTTATCCGGTGGGCGATCATGTCGTTGTCCGCAATCGCTACAAGGATCCGCTGCAAACAGGACTGAGCCTGAGTAACGGGACCGTACCACTGCGCTCTGAGCTGAGACTGAAAAGAACGGCACAGGACGCTGCAATAATTGAGTGCACCACACGGCGGCAGCACTGAACACCTGACGGTGGCACGGGCCCTTCCGCAAAAAGAGAAACCTAGTAGTGAGTTAATTTGCGCAGTGCTTCCCAAACTGGGGTCCGGGTTAGGGACTACAAAACAGGTATAAAGGCAGGGCCGTATCCAGGTATTTTGTGGCCCTAAGCAAGATTTTGGTTTGGAGACCCACCATTTGATAAACACTGTTTCAAAATCAGAGGTGGATTGGGAAGAAAAAGTGACTCGAGTATAGGGCCATTTATTCACTAGCATTGACACGTTTGTTTTAGAATGAAACCGGAGTTTAGAGGTTCTGCCCCAATTTGAATATATCAGGTGTATTTCTGTATTTAAATATGGCATGGGTTAAGAGGTGTAGAGTAACTAAACCCCAGTTTAGCTACTCTACTAGCATAGACACAGGCCACCTTCACTCTCTCCTCTTCTTAGCGCTGAGAACTGAGACTCCAAAGAACCACCATAAATTCTTCCGGACACAGACTTGACATGGCTGTGGCCCTAAATAATTGCTTAGTTTGTTTATGCTGCGGGCCCATCTCTGCATAAAGTTATATGTTGTTATATGTATGTGTGTATGTCTTTGGGCATGGCTGTAGTGTAGGCTATAGGCCTCAGAGGCATGAAAAGTTGCCAAAATGTGGCCAAGTAAGAGTAACAATCAATAGAATCTCTTTATTGTCAGCATACACAAGAACAGGTAAAAAAAAAAAAAGAGAGAAAGAGAATATAAAACATAATATGTTAAGTCATTAGATCATGGATAAAATTAGACTCCTTGCATATGCCCAAATAGCCTTGAGCCATTTTCAAACAGTGTAACTGTGATTCTCTTGGCTGTTCAGTAACTATTCATACCTGCCTCTTTCTGAATAGTCAAGATGGTCACGGCTGCCATAGCGATGACTACCATCATCAAGGCGGTCTCGACTGCTGCGATAGTCGTCATGGCGATCTTGTCTGCCATGGTAGTCATCAAGGCGGTCTCGACTGCCACGATAATCGCCAAGGCGATCTCGACTGCCACGGTGATCATCAAGGCGATCTCGACTGCCACGATACTCGTCGAGGCGATCTCGACTGCCACGATGCTCGTCGAGGCGATCTCGACTGCCACGATGCTCGTCGAGGCGATCTCGACTGCCACGATGCTCGTCGAGGCGATCTCGACTGCCACGATGCTCGTCGAGGCGATCTCGACTGCCACGATACTCATCGAGGCGATCTCGACTGCCACGGTGATCATCAAGGCGATCTCGACTGCTACGATAATTGTCGAGGTGATCTCGACTGCCGCGATAATCGCCGTGACGGTCTCGAGTGCCACCATCATTATCAGAATTATCATCAAGGCGACCCTGGCTGCTATGATATTTATGACTCTCAATCGTACTTTCCATGTCTTCATCTAGCTTGTCTATTCCTGTCTTGTCAGAATGTTGGGTTTGTTCATCAATGTCTTTGTCATGATTATTTGGACTCTTGTTTTCTTGATATCCATTTGAACCCTCTGCGTCATCCTTGTCACAAAATTCCATTTCTCCAGGAGACCTGTCACAACATTATAGCAAAAAAACAGACCAAAAAGATAAATATATATAATTCTAACACCTTAATATATCCACTGACCACTGACACAAAAAATAGGCTATAATGGCAAATATTGGACATGTATTTCATACCCTTCAGTATACTTGGCCTTCTTGTTCTTGTTTCTGCAGCAACAGAAGATTAGTATTGCAAGGAGCAAAACAGCTCCAACAACTCCACCAATTATACCTGCAGTAGCACCACTCATTGATCCACCTAAGGAAAAAATAAATAACGGCTTCAATTCATGCACAGCTGGTGAGGTTACTCACCAACACATGATATCATTTATTGCATCAAAATACCGATAATAAACATAATAAAGCATTAGGATATAACTTACCAGGCATCACAGCTAAAGTTAAGTTACAGCTCGCTGAACCAATGCGATTGGTTGATGTGCAAATATAGAAACCAGACATTTCTCTGGAAATGTTGAAGAGTGATAATACTCCATCATCTGCAACACATGAACACATACTGCAGTTACCAGATCTATAGACATGCACACCAGAAAGCAAAATAATCCAGAACTATACTTTGAGTTGTCTTTGCTGGAAATGGTCTTGGGAGGTTTTCAACACTGTAACTCTTCCAGTCATGAAGTGGTTTGGGCGATCCCTCCTCGGACATGCAGGTTAGGGAAATATTATTCCAATATTCAGCTTTCCCCTGAATTTTGCAGATTGGTGAAGAGGGGGGGACTGAAAAAAATACAACGTTGCATTTGATGAATCTTTTAAAGGAAGATGGTGTTATGGTGAAAAACAAATTTACCTAGGACCAAAACAAAAGTCGAGGCAGATGGTGTACCCTCATCATCTCCAGGAATCAGGACGGTGCACTGGAAGTTTCCATTGTCTTCCATAGTCACTTTTGTCAAGTGCAGTGCACTTACTCGTTTTGAAGAATCAACATCTAGAGACACCTTGGCCTCATAATTTGGTGATATGTCAACTCGATTTAAGTTAGAATAAAAAGTTCCCACAATAGTCTAAGAAAAATCACATTTAAAAAGAATTGTTATTATTAATCAATGGTTCATTCAGTTTTTTAACAACTTTTGATCCACTCTCTTACCACTCTGTTATCCTGAACAATTTCCCATTTCAGAATAAACAATTCAAAGTCTGGTCTGGCAGGAGAAAATGAGCAGGGCAAAGTTATGTCGCTTCCTCTTGCAACTTCATATTGTGACTCTGGAATAGAAACTTGTATACATCTGTAGCGGGAACAGGCTTGAATAAAAACATTAAAAAAACATGTTAATTCCATTGAAAATCTGTAGTATATATAGTTTTTCTTCAGTAAGAGTACCAAGATGACGGTTTAATGATTAACTACAGTATGTTTTACGCTTTAAGGTGTGGCAATCTTTATAGAAAAAAGCTGTCTATAACCATGAGCTTACCTGAGAGGATCAAGAACAGCTTCAAACATCCAAGCGTCTCAAAAGTCATGTTTAAAAAAAGATATTAAATGGAGTTTTCACAGATGCTTTTAGACCTACAACAGGAACAGCTACTAACCTTCAAAGTGAACTTCCTGATAAAGAAAAGGTGAGGCGTCCAGGTAATAAAAGTCAAATATGAATAGGGTCACATGTTACTAGATGACCAATCGGCGATCTTTAAGTCTTCATAATGACCAATGAAATTAATGAATAAATAAATAGGAACACAATTTAATTCTTTGCTTGATTGGGCTAATGAATAAGAAAGATATGTGCCTGGCATAATAGTTTTATCATCATTGCTCCCCTTTCTCATTTTTATGTTGTGCAAACAATGACCTGCAGAGAGCAGTATTGGTCTTCCAAGTTTCTGCAAAATACAGTTGCTAAATAAACAGATCCATGCACAGGCCACATAGCCTACCCTGTCGCATAAAGTCATAGGGGAACAGCTAAAACCAAGTTGATGAAAAAACGCATAGCTTATGTACCCAATTATTTTTCAGTAAACGTAAGGGGAATATCCCCATACCCTCATCCTAAGGGCTCCATCTATGCCCTTCCGCTTACAAGGGGCCCCTCCACGCTGTCAACTACGTCTTAAAAAGTGACATAAAGTTATGGTTATTATGTCTTAATTAATCTGCATGCGGTCAAAAGCCAAATGAAGTAATGGTAAGCGTGTCATACTGTGAAAAAAGTCAACCCTCCAGTTAAAATCAATTGGAGGGTGTTGGTCAAAAAACAGTGAGACCGTATGTAAATAAAGCCCTCCTGTGCTCCACACAGTGTTTGTGTGAGCGCGTGTAGGTGTAGGCTCAGGGCTGGGATTTCGGGTTAAATATTCAAAATGGCGGACGGAGGAGCAGCGAGTCAAGATGAGAGTTCAGGACCAGGTAATGATTACAGCATTTTACATATTCATACTCATATTCAAACTTTGTTGCTCCCAATTTACCATTAGCGGGATGCAGATTAGATGGAGATTGCATGTCTGGACTTAATGGTTATCGGTGCATTTGTTGTGTAGACGGAGCTAGCCAGTTGTAAATTGACTGAGGAGGAAACGAGCTATTGCAGTACTGTGGCAAATTACATGGAAACATGCCTCCCCCTTTGTGTGATTAGATGGCTGTACGTCGCTGCATATTCATACCTCTGCCGACAAATACAGTTTAGCATATTTTATTAGTAATCGTCGACGTGACTGGGATCCATACATGTCATATTCAGATGTTTCGGTAGCGCAATTTGACTGATATGAAGATGCTAGCACGCTAGCATTAGCTCGCCTGCTAACACAGGGCTTTGTGTTGATGCACACACACACATTAAGCTTTTGAAAGGGCTTTGCATATTCATTTTTGTGAGCGGCACAGTGGGTGCGCTTGTTTGTTAGGAAGATATCTGAAAAGATGTACATATGAACATGTAATATTTGATGTCATTTAGATACGCCTTGGTTCTGTCCGTGGTTTTATGGCAGCAATCCCCCCCTGTCTTTTGTGCTACAGCAGGCTGTTGTGTTATTCATGCGGGCCCCGCTGAAGGAGAGTGCGGAGTTCAGCATATTCCCGTGTCCGCTGAAGCTTATCGGTGTGGCAGCGGCAGAACGACAACATTTGTATCGTGCACAGAAACGCTCTTTACCGACCGATTTGTGGTGGGAATTTACGCCATGCTGACAAACACTTGTTGATGTGATAACGAATAAAAATAAACCAGCGCGGTGCTCGCGTCTATTTTGTTTTTGTGCATCATATAGATGTAAAACCAGGTTAGGTAAACATGGACTAGTTTTTGTATACCTGATTTTGATTATGATATAAGAAGGTACAGTGGAATTGGTAAACCAAACGTTTAACAACATAATGATGTATACATCTTTTATTGTTGGCATCCCACGGGAACACCAACTACCAAAGTTTTCGCACTGACTGTACCTGTGATTCCCCCAGGCGCAGGGAGGGGTGCAGAGGCCCACTTCCGGAGAGCCACAATAACAGGCAGGGTATAGTCTGTGCTGGATTCAAAGCCGGGCAAGACACAGCTTGAATGCGCTCTTTTCAATTATATATGGAAGTGTGAAGGAAGCAGCAAATTCTGCAGATCTTTTGAGCAAAGTAAGATTATGTAAAGTAACTGGTTAGTAGTTGTGTGAAAGTGTCTTGCATTTTGAATGAAAGTACAAATAAAACAAAACACTTACCTGTAATACATTGCTGAGTTTACGTTGTGTATGTTAAGCAAGTCATATACGTTTTACTATTTATTTAAAAACAAAAACCCATGTTATGGCTTAATCTTTCAGTCTTCTTCACTTCATTGCTTCTCATTTAATCAGTTTTACAGTTCCTCCCTCTTTCCAGCCTTGTACTTTCATCATGAATATTCATTAATGTAAACACAGTTGCTATGAATAATGCATCATTTGCAGTAATAAATTCAAGACATGCCGTCTCTGTAGAGAGGGCTTCCATCATGAAGGCTCCCGTCAGACTAGACTTTTATAATATCTTACTTTGCTGGATGTTTTTTTAAAATGTGGAAACATAATTTTTATAATTTTATTTAAGATTTAACACACAAGTCACTCCCAAGTTTATGGCAGTAGGGTTGGCTACTGATAAAATAAGCTGGTAACTTTCTTTTTTTTTTATAGCAAGTTTTGATGCGGTGAGTCCTGGGATAGCACTGTGGAGCTCTACAGTGACCGTCCACTTCAAAGCCTTCTCTGCAGAAGTACATTTCATTCATTCATTCAAGTACAGTGCTTTTTTTTTTTTTTTTGCTAATCAGCAGAACATGTGGTTTTAATAATTTCAGAAAGATTTTAAACCACAAAGTTAAAAAGACAAGTAAAAAAATGTATACAGATGTTTTTTGGACTCCAAATTGTGACAGCATTGTCTGTTGATTTTTTGTTTGTGTTTTATATTTACATTTTTCAAAAATCTAAGGGGAAAAGATTATTTATTTCCAGAACTACAGTGGGCTTTGACGTGCTGGACTGTTAAGCTACAGAGAAAAGTTACAAGGTAGTGTCATCGTTCACAAATAACAATAACAATAACAAAAATATTGTTACCATTTTGTTATTCTAGATCAGCCATTCTCAATGTCTGTAACACTGCAGCCACCCCTTATTGATCTGAAGATCACACAGGCCCCCTATAATTCATATTTTATGTAAAAGATTATGTTATGTTTTTCAAATAAAATGCACATGTATAATAGAAGTATTAACAACTATAAATTTTGCTCATTTAAAGCAATACATTTACAAACATTTCTTTTAGTTAAGTTAATTTCAAGCTCAATTTTCTTTAATGTCCTTGTTGTGTACTGTGGACAACTTTTGGGCCCTCCCCATGAAGTGCCTCTGAGGCCCCCCAGGGAACCCTGAACCCCACTTTGAGTACCACTGGTCTAGATAATGATTAACAGTATTGGTTTTAAAAAAGCTTGAGAGAGAGAGAGAGAGAGACTCAAATCAAGATGACATACTTTGGAAGATAATTATTGAAATGCAACTAAGAATGATGTAATGATATATATTGATAAATATATTAGGTTTTGCGCTTAGAATGATAAGCGTTGTGCAGGAGGTGTAGAGAAGAATTTGATAGGAATTTTCACCCTGGAGCTTAGACATTGGTGGTGGTGAAAATAAAAACCTGAAAGAAAATTAGACTTTGTAAATATGGTGCTGAGATTCAGAGGTGGTGTCAGTGTGGAGGAGGGCTGTACAAGCTGAACTACTGAATGGAGAGGCGGAGGTTTGAGTTAAAACAAGTACCTACCTTCACCGCCCTGCTTGCTTGATATGAAGTTCTGAGCCTATCACCACTCAGCCTATCAAGCAGAGCGGGCCTTGAAGGGAGGTTGCGCAGGTGATGGTGCTTTCATGTGGTGGCGTCTCAATGGTTAATATGAGTTTCCGACTGGAAGATGCACATAAACGCTGCCATGTCGTTTGCATGTTGGAGAAATTGAGAATTCTTGGACCTAAGTAGTGGATGTTTTGATTGGTGAAAGGGAAAATGGAGTTAACTACAAATAAGATGGCATTAGACAGTATTCCGTATTAAGTGAACAATAAGTTTTGAAGAATTACAGTAAGCTACTTATCTACCCCAAAATATTGAGTCACTGTGTGACCGATCAAAAGCACATGAACACGCCAGGTGAGCAAGCTGGAGAAGTCTCCCGTCCGAACTGCCTGACATGCACTTGAAAGCAGCTTGAGGCAGCAGGGTAGTCCTCCAAACTTCACTTGTAGCTTCACCACCGTAAACCTGGTATTGTTAGTTGGTATTGAAAAAAATTGAAAGCATGTGTGATATTAATCATACAAGGACCACAAGTGTTTATGTTGTTTTTTATAAAATGGTTATTTGCATTTTAAGTAGACAAACAAAGACCATATACATGGTATATAGTTTTGTTCAGTAGGCATCATCAACAATTTTTAAATGCAACAATGTCCTGTTGAGTCCACACAAAGAGACACAAACCACTGTCTTGTAATTAGATAAAACTGGTGAGTCTTTAGCATATAGCTGGTGCTGAATGTAGATGTGCTAATTAAGTTTGTCGGATGTCCCAGCTCACATTAACTTGCTGAATTCAGACAGTCTGCCTGCATTAGGCTGTTAATGAGATACATTTTTAAATTCACTGCACAAGATGAAGCAGTGTTCCACACCACAATATTGAGTTGTTGAAAATGTTTCTGTCACTATGTTAACATGCATGGCAGGCAAACTACCGGTAGATAACTGGCCTACTCCAATTTAAACAAGAGGTTTTGTATTCAATAGCTACAAAGTTTTATTGGTAATGCTGGAGCTAAATTACTAGACACTAGGGGATTTATCGATACTGCTTATCGATCCTGTATTTTCGATTCTCTTATAGGTACTTTTACACCAAAAAAGAAATTAAAAACATTTTTAAAAATAAAATTTCAAATTAATTTAATCAAGAATAATTAATTTCTCTGCTCAGCCTTTTTACTAATTGGAATTTATTTTAAAAAGATTTACTCTTTAAGGCATTGCTTTACACTCCTGAATGTCTCTTAGCCCCACATTCACACCTACAGTCGATGTAAAAAGTCTACACACCTCTGTTAAAAAAAACAGGTTTTGTGATGTAAAAAATGAGACCAAGATAAATAATTTCAGAACTTTTTCCACCTTTTATGTGGCCCATAACCTCTATGATTCAGTTGAAAAAAATGGGGGAGTAAAAATAAAATGATGAGGTTGCATTTTGAATATTTAATCCGAATGAGTGTGCACACCCTCTTATAGCTGGGGGATGTGGTGGTGTTCAGAATCAACCAGTCGCATTCAAACTCATGTTAAATAGGAGTCAATACACACATGCCATCATTTAGATTAACCCCCAAGGAAGTTCAGCTGTTCTAGTAGGCTCAGTCGCATCTCACAGCCAAAGCCATGGTCTTCCA
This sequence comes from Rhinogobius similis, assembly GCA_019453435.1. Classification (NCBI taxonomy): domain Eukaryota; kingdom Metazoa; phylum Chordata; class Actinopteri; order Gobiiformes; family Gobiidae; genus Rhinogobius; species Rhinogobius similis. The sequence continues at coordinate 23,205,580 of CM033633.1, read as the reverse complement.
AAGTATCAGAGAGATCTCATTGTTAAAAGGCTTTAGATATACCATGGAACACGGTGAAGACAGTCATCGGCAAGTGGAGAAAAAAAACACTGACATTACCAAGAACTGGACATCCCTCCAAAATTGAAATGACAAGAAGGAAACTGGTCAGGGAAGTTGCCAAGAGGCCTGTGAGACATGTGACAACAATCTCCCGTATTCTTCATATGTCTGGGCTATGGGGTAGGGTGGCAAGACAAAAACCTTTTCTTACAAAGAAAGACATCCGAGCCAGGCGAAATTTTGTACACACATTTGAAGTCTCCCAAAAGCATGTGGGTAATTGTGTTGTGGTCTGATGGAACCAAAGAACTTTTGGGCCATTATTCCTAAAGGTACGGTAAGGTAGGTAAAGGTTTTTCTTCAGCTGGAAGTGGGGGCCTTAGTCAAGAGGGAGGGAATTATGAACAGTTGCAAATACCAGTCAGTGTTGGCACAAAACCTTCAGACTTCTACTAGAAAGCTGACGATGAAGAGGAACTTCATCAGTGGCAGATCAGTTCAGATCAGTGGCGGAGCTAGCTATCTAGGCAAATTAGGGTTTTGGGGCCCTCCCAAATCGGCCTTTGTTGTGTTTTTTAAATATTTATTAGTCTTTTTTTACTTAATTATTCTTGACAAAAATGTTTACTTAATTATTCTTGACATTAATTTGATTGGACTGGAATGTTTATTTTAGAGTTTTTTAATAGTTAGGTGTTAATTCAATAATTCAAACAATCACATAAAAGCCCTCAGTAAAGCTGTCAATGTAAGGAATAATGTGTTTTCAACAGATTAAAAAAAAATAAATAAAAAATAGTATAACAGACCATATGTCCTCCATTGAAGTGTATTTTCCAGTCCTATTTGGCTTGTTTTTGACACAGTTTAGTAAGTATTTAGATTATTATACTACAATAAGAATGCATCAAGTGTCAAGAGTGTTCTTTCATGGGCCAAAATCTCTGGTGTGACCATAGCCATCACAACCACCCCTTGGTAATGGCCTTGGTCTGGAGCAGTCCTATATTCACTTTATTATGCCCCGCCCACTTTTACTGCCGACATGGATTCTAATTGTGAGAGGGGTCTCTTCTCCACAGACATGACCTGTAACTTGGCCTGCTGGCAAGTGGAGTTAAATGAGTGCAGAACATTCCAGGCAAAGTAATAACACCTCAGTGGAGACAAGCAGGTGGTGGACCCTCTACTAGAAATGTGACATAGTGCACCTTTAATCTATTTCAGAATTACACTCCTGTGACTGCAGCTCAGACTGGACAAGGCTGTACAGCTTCTTTGTGGCTTTATAAATGAATAAAGGCTGTTTGGTGCTAAAGGTGTCTCTAGCTTATTCAGTAAATGCAGGCTCTTCTGAAGTCTGATTATAATCATGAGCTGCTCTTACAAACATATGAAAACTCTAGTACTCACAATCAGAAGGCAAATGCTCAATTTGCAGGTAATAAGTATTTAGACACGGATAATTAATATGCAAAAATGATGATATGCACGCCTGGTTAATATGCAGATGCAAGCGCAAAATATGCTAAAACATATGCCCTTACGCGGCTAATTAATGTGCATGACATAGGCTGATTAGTATGCGTATAGAGGTGCAAAATATGCGAAAACTACGTATTTGCAGATGCAAGTAATTAATATGCAAAAACTTGGCAGGTTAACATGCACATAATATGCAAAAGCAAAGATATGCATTGCCGTGGGTAATTAATATGCACAATAGTATGCTGATGTAGGCAAATAATATGCACAGGTGAGGATATTAGCATAGACATATATAATTTTTTTATTTTTACAGTTATGAGAGATACTTTTGTCTACCTTACCACAGACACATCCACAAAGAACAAGAAAAGTCCAAAGTATATTGATCAATGCAATAGTTTGATGACGTGGTAAAAGTTTTTTAAACTCCAGAAGCGGCAGCACTCAGAGCGCACCCTTGGCCTTGTCTATTCAGATGTTAATGGGGGAAATGCTTTAAAAGATCAAGATGGTGTTTTCTCATTTTAAATTGAATCTACTCTCATTTATTGCAACATTGATAGATTTTCAACTGGTTCTAAAGTTTGGACCTTTGGTGGATGTGAAGGACAATGGATTGGGGGCCCCTACAGGCTTAAGGCTCTAGGCTGACGCCCACACTTATGGTAGCGCCGCCTATGCAGGAGATGCCCTTGCAGTCTGACTGCAAGCTACAAATCAGTCAGATTTGTAGCATTTCTGCAAAGAAGAATTGGGGAAATATTGCCAAGTCAAGATGTGCCATGTTGATAGACTCCCATCCCAAACTGCTGAGCGGTGTAATAAAATCAAAAGGGTGCTTCAACAAAGTATTAGTTTAAGGGCGTGCACACTTATGCAACGTCATTATTTAACTTTTTTTTTTTTTTTTTTTACTCCCCCCTCCCCAAAGGTTTCCATTTTTTTCCAACTGAATCATACAGGCATAGGTCACATTACAGGTGGAAAAAGTTCTGAAATTATACATCTTGGTCTCATTTTTTACATCACAAAACCTGGCATTATAACAGAGGTGTGTAGACTTTTTATATCCACTGTATTTGGTTATTTGACCTGCATGTAGGCTGGGACAAGAGGTCTGATCAGATCTCTGGAGAAGTGCAACAAAAAACGGAGTGTAATCGAAGTTGCATGTATGCACGTAGTGACTGTTGTCTGGAAAATGAAAACTGCTGACACACCGACTTTAGAATCAGAATCATATTCATCCTCTCTGTTATCAATTTCAAAAATTTGATTGGGGCATCACAACTCTGTAATAAAAACAGTTGAGATTTTAGATCTAAAATGAGGAAAAGAAGATCACATTGTGTGCTTAAGTCCCACATGCAATGATTGGAGTGCTCTTGCCCACGGTCTTCAAGTCCTGAAACCTTAACCTTTAACTTATTCAAGCAGGACATGGCCAAAAGCTTTCCGTCCTCTGTAGCTCCACCAGACATTTAAATTCTCTGGCCACCTGTGCCGCACCAGTAGGAGTGATTTGTCCTATTATATTAACCTTCTGAGCAAGGGGGAAAATGAATTTAAAAGCCCTCTGAAATGAAACACTAATGGAATGTAAAGCTAATCTAAATATGCTAATCCTCCAACACTTCATAAACATTGACTGCAACACCCGCCACCCACTCTTTGGCTTCTCACGGAGGAATGTTGTGGCCACGGGGGGTCTAGTAATGACGGCCTTGTGCAGGATTAATGTTGTTTATTTATTTCCGATTGAGCGACACCCCCCTCTCCGCTCTCCCTGGACCCACACTCTAGTCATCCTCATCTGACTCCTAGAGATCCTTGCAATGAGGAGTCTTAGACATTTTATTAACGGAGTACGCCTTGCTAACATGCCGAGACCTCTGCTGACAGTCCCCACACTGCATTCTGGGCTATCGCCGTCCTCTCTTTGCTCTTAGTTAATTACTTTTTAGCTGTGCACTTTTAGAATAATTGGTCCTGTGCTGCTGTATTCCCTCCCTCGCCTCTGCTGAGTTTGAGCACTTTTTTCCTTCTGTGTCGTTCTTATTCCCCTGTTTTTTATCGTCCTCCAAAAGCCATCCAATTAATATGCTAATGAGCTGATAAATATTTATAGGGGTTTAAATTATGCAGAAAGCTTTCAGAGCTCGGTGTGAAATGCGTTGCTCGCAGGACTTCAAAGCCTTGCATTGCTAACGAGGCAGAGGCAGATTTGCATACGACTTTAATCAGTTGAATACTGATTATGCTTCATTATGGAGTTTGAGGAGGGGAGGTGGAGATGGTGGAGGCCGCCAGCTGCTCTTGTCGTTTGTTTCATTCCAGCAAGAGAGGGAGAACTTTTTCAGAAGTACTGACAATCTTGGCATGCCAGAGAGAGAGAGAGAGAGAAAGTGGCAATGTAGAAGAGGGCGAGCTATAAGAAAAGGAAATGGAGAGGGAAGGCGCGCTGTTTGCCTAAACCTGGTTGGCTTTCCCAGTGTGCATTTCCCACTGCTGCTCAGTGAAGCGTGAGCTGGACAGTGCCACTGTGTCTGTGTATAGCCCAGCTTGTATTAAGTCTGTTCGCTGACCAGTGGAGAGTGAAGGTGGGAGGAGTGGGAGGAGGAACTGTACCGGACAGCCTCTTGGCAGGCTTGACCGGCTAAGTTTCAGGGCTCCTCAGTCATGCTGGAAAACACAGGTGGAACTAGAATGGGTGAGTTGTTTTTATTAGTATTCAGGCAGGGTGTTTGACTGCGCTTTTTAACTAGAGTTAAATTGTGTGGAATATCATATTAAGTGTAAATTGTATTTTAAAATGTGGCCTGGAATAATGCTGTAAATAACTTGCTGCATGTTTTCTGTGCTCTTCATAGATGTTAAAGTGAATAATCAGTCAGGAACTACTAAATGTGCAATGGACAGCAGTAACAACAACACCGGTAAGAGAATTGAAGCTTTTTCCTTTTTTTAATGTCTTTTTTTAACATAAAAAAATGTTAAATGTTTTTTTTTTTACATCATATGTTTTGAGATATTAGTATTGCACTTAATTGAAACTAAACATACACCTGATTTTTACTTACCTTTTTATCACCTTGTCAACTGGCAAATCTGACTTTTGGTAGTTTAGTAGTTAGCATACATTATAATGACAATTCACTGTGTTGATGACATTTGACTCTATCTAAACAATTTTGTGTTGTAACATCAAATGTGTTATATTTTTTTGACTTGTTTGTAGGAATCCACAGCAATGGATTGGACTTTCAAAGGCAGACGATGCCAAATACAAGTGCACTCACAAATGCACACGCACAAGCCCTCCTGCAACAGGTTAGCGTCCTTTTTTCTGAAATGGCAATTATCTAAAAAGACCACAGTGAACGTATTAAAAATAATTCCGTGGAGTTTAAGTAACATATGCCCACTTCGCATAGACACACGCAGGAGCAGAACAAGTTCATTTAAATTAGCCAGGCTCTGCCAGTGTCGCCTGGCAACAAGGCAGATTAATCAACCCTGTATGCTAATTAGCGCTCTGCGGTTGCTCGGAAACAGATGGTGGAGAATATGCAAATCTATGCAGAATTTACATGCACTGCATAACAGTTATTTTAATTAGCTACTTTCAACTTGGCCTGCACTTCCCTTCCCTCTGAAGGCTGCAGGGTGTTTAAAATACAGATCATTTATATTCCTTTGCCTTTTAATTAAAATATTCATTTCCTGAAAAAAGCTCAGCAGGTAACTCTTCAGTTTTCCTTGTAGCCGAGTTTTACACACTCAGAATATTCTCTGGTTAAATATTTCTACCTAAGCTTCATGTTTTATCTCTGTTAGTCTAAGTCGGAAGACTCGAGTGCTCTTCCGACCTCCGTCCAGCAGAGTGTCTTGCCTCAAACACAGCTAATGTTGGCCGGAGGACAGATAGCTGGAGTAAGTGGCTTTGAGTCAACACAGCCAAACTTGTGCCAGTAGAGAAACCAAGTATCACTTATCCATGCCTGTTCATCCTTACATGAGTATTTAAGCCCTATGTTCAGAGTCAGGGCTATGTGAGTGTCTGTGGAAGTACACTTGAGTCTATAGCAGTGCGTGTACTCTGTCTAATCTGCATGTGTGCGTTTACAGACATCTACTCTGCATGTGGTACTGTGTTTGTACATGACATTAGCATCAGTACAACAACATAACCATTCGCCCCATGTCTCAGCTGCATGAGTCCTTTGTCTATTTGCCTGTTAAGAACCATCTTCATAGTGTTGCCACAAACGGTTGAGGCCGGGATGCGAACCCATGACGCCGAGGTGGTAACAACCGCATATGAGCAGCGTCTTAAAGGACACATATTCTGCTACAGTGACTTTTTTAAGCTTTTAACCATGTTCTAACAATGTTCCGTCATCAAAAACACAGTTTTGTTTTAAAACATGAGATAGCAAATTTAAGGTACTCAAGAGCATGATTAAAGGATATTAACAATATGAAAAATGCACAATATTTTTACTTTAAACCACTAAACATCACCAGCAAGCAATACAATAGGCAGATGATATAAAGCGTTAAATCTTTTGCGTCTTGTGGCAACATGAAATCATGTCATTTGAATTTTACAGCATCAAACCTATGTACAAATTGTCTATGTGAGATCCATTATCTGATTGTGTGGTTTTCCTGTGGACTGTCCAGTTGACCCTGAGTCCAGCTCAGCAGCAGCTGTTGATCCAGCAGGCCCAGGTGCAGGCCCAGCTCCTAGCAGGACTGGCAGGACACTCAGCCAGCCAGCAGAACAGCACCACAGGGGCCAGCATCTCCGCTTCTGCAGCTACTCCCATCACACAACTGCCCTTGTCTCAGCCCATCCAGATCACCCCTGTAAGCCCCAACATAACTCGCATGGTTTCCTTGTTCATTTTGACATTTTATTGTAATATTTAATTTGTAATAACTTGTTCTTGCAGCAGCTACAAACTCTGCCCCAGTTTGTTTTGGTCCAGCCTGGGCACCACATCACTACACCTCTGTCCACTCAGCTTATCATCTCTCCAACACAGCCGGGTCAGCAGGGTCTGTAAAATTAGTGTATGATCCGTAAAAGATGTCCATTTGTTCATTTGTTCATTTTTTATCGTTCTCTCATAGGCATATTGCAAGCCCAAAGTCTTTTAACTCAACTACCTCATAGCCAAGCTAACCTCCTGTCGACTCAAGCAAACATCTCCCTCGCAACTCAGGTTAGGAATGAAACCTTGACTTATTCCATTATATTATATCCATATGTTTCCTGTTCAGTAATTGGTTATTGTTTTATGTTTTATTCTACAGCCTGCAACCCCGACCCGCACAACCACTTCTACTCCCAATATTGTCCACAGTCAGACCCCCCCAAAGCGGTTGGATACCCCCACCCTCGAGGAGCCCAGTGATCTGGAGGAGCTGGAGCAGTTTGCCAAGACCTTCAAACAACGACGTATCAAACTTGGCTTCACCCAGGTGTGTTTATCTCTGAATTAACACGTTTGCGTAGTAATAATCACAGTACAATTTTATTTAATGTTGATATTTCAGTTTAGTTAAAAATGTTGGGGGCAAATTTAAGGACCCCTCCTTCATACCTGTTAGTTAAACAACCCAGAAAGAAATCTGCATGTTGACAGCACTCTCCGATGCGACTAGGAAAGACATTCAGCTGCACTGGAGAAAAACATAACAGAAAGTATTAGATATGTTTAGAGGTGTGCTCAATCATTTATTTTAGATCAGCAATGACACAAATTGGGCCCTCCTCCAAGCTACTTGTTCATTGTTTTGATATGCTATGTTAAATGTGTTAAACTGCCACAGCTCCCAGTGTTAAAATAACATTGTAGGAAAGCAAATAATATAATCTAAAACAATTTGTACAATTAATTGCTCAAAGCAAATGCTGTAACTTTAACTATATTTTGGCTCCTGTTTTTTTCTTTTTTTCTTAAAAAAAAGCTACAATGTTTTCTGCTTTTTAATCCATGTTGTGCTGTTAACTGGGACGGAAGAGTAGCTTGACTTGTTATCTGGAGAATCCAGATATTGGAATGTACTGCATGTGCATCTAAACATAGTCACTGTAGTTACACTGCATGCTGTTATGTCAAATGCAGCTCTTTATTGTGGGTGCGTTTGTGCAATTTTGTGCTCATTGTTTATTTTCTCAGGGTGATGTGGGCCTGGCAATGGGGAAGCTGTATGGAAATGATTTCAGCCAAACTACCATCTCACGCTTCGAGGCCTTGAATCTAAGCTTTAAGAACATGTGCAAACTTAAGCCACTGCTGGAAAAGTGGTTGAATGATGCAGGTTTGCCTCTAAACTTCCCTGTTTTTATACAACTGGATAGCAGTTAAATTGTAGCCCCTTTCTTTACCTGGCTCCCCTTGCTTTGCGTCGGTGCTGTTTGTGCAGAGAATCTGTCGTCCGACCAGGCGCTGTCCAGCCCCAGTGCGCTGGGCTCCCCAGGCATGGGCATAGAAGGCATCAACCGCAGGCGCAAGAAGAGGACCAGTATTGAGACCAACATCCGAGTGGCCTTAGAAAAGAGCTTTCTAGAGGTGAGTTATAGTTTTACATAACATTCTACTGCACAACATACTGTTTAACTTTGTACTGACTGGAAATCTCTGGCTTTTTTGCCTATTCAAGCAGAACCAAAAACCTACCTCTGAGGAGATCACCATGATAGCTGACCAGCTGAACATGGAGAAGGAGGTTATCAGAGTCTGGTTCTGCAATCGTAGACAAAAAGAGAAGAGGATTAACCCTCCAAGTAGTGGAAGTAGTGGAGGCAACACGCCCATCAAAACCATTTTCACACCCAACAGCCCCCTGGTGAGAATCATCTTAGATATTCACTTATTCACTTTAAATTGCGATTTCTGATCATTCTCTTTGTCTTTTAAGGTGGCCAGTACAGCGAGTCTTGTGAGCAGCCCAACTATTAGCACACCTACCACTCTGACAGTAAACCCTGTGATCCCCCTCACCAGCACCAGTGTCTCCTCTTTGCCTTTCACAGGTCTGTATTTTAGGCTACATCAAGCAAAGTGTCCTATACTGTGACAAATGTCTCTGACTGAAATAATTTCAAGCCACTACAGTTGGAGTCACAAACACTGCGTCAGTCATCTCTACAACACCTGTTGTAACCACGGCAACCAGCTCTCCATCCCTCAGTCCTTCTCCTACCATTCAGGCCACGACCACGGAGAGCAAAATGGGCTCTCAGGCACACACTGCGTCTTCCATTGCCACTTCTCTGGAGACGGGCCAGGTGATGGTGTCGGCCCCAGGGCTGTCGGCACTGCAGGGGTCCGCTCAGTTACCCACTACTGCTAGTTTTGCTGCCATGGCTGCCGCAGCTGGATTCAACCCTGGTCTGATGGCATCTTCACAGTTTGCACCAGGGTCAGTTTTTCCTTTTCATCCTTTGCCAAAATGACTCTTTTGCATACAGATGTGTGACTTTATTTAAACGCTTCTGTTTTTATAGGGGGGCTCTTCTCAGTCTGGCTCCTGGTGGTCTTGGTAGTGCACTCATGAACAACAGTACACTAGCAACAATACAAGGTAAGGTTAAATGTTGAAATTAATAGAAATTTTTTAATTGATCATTTTTCCATTATTTATAATTCTGTGGCATTTTGGTATGTATGGTAGCTGCTTGAAAGTTTTTATTTTTGTTTTTATTCAGCAGCTCTGGCCTCCAGCACAATCCCCATCACTTCTCTGGATGGTAGCAACTTGCTGTTTGCCAACACCAGTGCCGGTAACACGCCCAACCTGGTGACAAACCTGTTCCTGCCCCAAAACCTGTCACTTCTCACTCAGGCTAATCCAGTGAGCTTAGTGTCCGCCGGGGCAGGGGGGCTGCAGGTCACCACTGACACAGGAGCAGTGCCCGTGCAAGCCTCGACTATTACTACTGCCTCCAAAGCTCAGTGAAGCTGGCCAAGCTGCATCACAAACGACACCCTATTACTTATATCGTGCACTACTTCTGTCTCACTTTGTAGGCAATAGGGAGGTCATTAATATGAAATGTGCTTCACTAACCACCGTAGATTCTTTTTATTCTCTCTATTTAATTAACTTTTGCTGCCACCAAAAACAACCTCAATTGATATTAGGGTTGGAAATTTGTGTTTGTAAATCTTTTCTAATATATTCTATTTTTATTATTCATTTTTCCCCAACGGTAACCAAGTAGTTACTGTTTTGTTTCCTATGAACCATGTTCAGGTAGAAATACTTCATGGTTACTGGCCATGTATGTACAGAATAACCCCTGAACTCTCCTGAAACAAGTCTAACCCAGAAGTTACCTTTTTTTTTTTTTTCTTAAAAAAATATATATTTACCCTTCATTAGACTTTATCACATCTTTTGGACTTTGTTATAAACCATATCATGGTTATGCTACCATATGTATTTTACTTTAAATCTTCATAACATTGTAAGTTGCAAGTTACGTTAACTATAATCCTTTGATTTGAAATGTGGTTATAAGGCTTTAAAAACAAGTAATAAGTGGCCGATATAAAGGTTATCATTGCTTTAAGGGTCAGGGGGACCAGATTTGATTCTCTATCTGGAAACACTGAGTTATGTTGCCTTGGTGGTTCGAGTTGCCACTAAGACTTGTAAAATAAAGGTCTAGTTGCAGGCCCTGGACTCTTGACTGATGAAATGCTTTAGGAGAAACTGCAACAAGCAGTCTGTTTTATAGTGGGTGACTCGTGTTGAATGGTGGCTATTTGTCGAGATGTAGATTATTTTAGAATTCAAACAGAACGTCTGTAGTGCTGACTTCAAATTGGACAAGCACTGAAAGTCCAATAACTGATGTAGGACTTGGTGGATGATTTTTGTCATACCACAAGGGGGTGCATTGGCTTGATAGAGGTAATGTATTGTATTTTACTTTGTGATGGTAGTACCGTTCGATCTACTTGTGCACAGTATCTGTACCAAAAAACTGGATTGATGAGCTGCAGTCTGTTGGATGGAAAAAACTCTCTTGTCTTCAGTCATGTGACTGGCTTATGTGCTTTTAAGATATACCAAAAATATTTGTTCAAATATTCGCTGTTTGTAGTTGGGGTAGCGTAGTCTTGTCTATTTATGAGTACAAAATCTTTCCTTGTCAATTGAAGATAGAAATGCAATATTTTTATGACAATTTTCCAAAGATTTTTTTTATTGAGTGTCTCTGAGCATGTCCTAATTGGCAGCCCAAATGACCAAAAAGTGGGTGTCTGTGAACTGACGGTATAAGTTCTTTTTTTCCTTCTCAAAAACCTAAATCTTTTAATTCCTTTTTTCCCTATAGCCAAATGTTGACTGCCTGTTCTTCAATTTCCTTTTGCTGTTTTGACTGAAAAAGGTGGTTCTGCTATTTAGTTTTCTACTGTTCAGCCATAAACAACAGCTTAAACCAAAGTGGTTTTCCTCAGTAGTTGTTGTGCCTATCCAAGCACACAGGAGCTGTTCTTTTCCATTTTCCTAAGTAGGTGCTGCTGGATAAAGGTCACAGAAACTTACCTTTACCAACATGCTGCTGGAGCTGTTTGGAGGCCTGCATGCTTTATAGCTTTATGACTACACCCTGTAAATCAGGTTTGGTGGTTCAGACCCTCTTGGGGAACTCAAATTTGTAAATCCATATTTACCACTCATATACTACCGCACCACCATTGAATACCAGCATGTAACCTGAATATGTTTCATTTACCTAACCTGTAATACCTGCCAAATTATCTCTGAGCTGAAGCCCACTGTAAAGTAGCATTACTCTGTTCCAAAGGTAAACCGTAGTGGGTATAACCTTATGCCTGTAACAAAAAGAATATCTTAATTTTTTATGTACTACTTTTTGACTGAATATACCTCAGCAGCACTTAAATATAAGGTTCACCTTCAGACATTTCTGTGTATCGACTCATGTAGAATGTATCAGTGCAGATTGCCGTTAAAGGCCTACACTGATAAACCACACATGAACCATAGGAACTGTATGATAATCGACTACTACTATTTCTAATACTACTATTTATGAGAGATTTGCAGGACTAATTGTTGTTTTTTTTCTTCTTGCCAAAGTTAGAGCCTATCTCTTTGTAGTTAGGCAGGTGTCGAGTTGTTCTTGTTGCTGGTTTTCCTTTTTAGTCTTCTGTTCAAGATACACAACGTATCCTCACAAGATGAGTTGCCATTACCATCATAGGATGTTACTGAAATATTTATCTGGAATTAGAATTGATAACCTTTTCTTAATTCTATACATATAATTATATATAAGCGCTTGTAAGATATTCATATTTTATACTCTAACCAGTATGTTATCAAGACTGAATGTAGTGTTTTATTTACACAAAAATCCCTAAAATCTTCCTTTTGCTAAATAGCTTTTCTTTTTTTTCTTTTTTATGAAATCTCTTGAGACCAAAAATTACGCAAAATGTCAGATTTTGAGAAGTTTGAGCTTTTGACTTCCTCGTATTGCGTGGAGGAAGCCCACCACCTGGCGCAGATGTTGAGGTTAGTCTGAAAAAGTAGGCAGAAACGGTTCAAGAAAATTATTTGAGTTGATGTGGTCTTAATTTGCTGTTCTTTCTTTTATTGATTTTGAATCTGCCTTTTATGTTTTCTGAGAGGACATGATCACTGGCTTTCTTTGTTAAAAAAAAAAATTAAACCTTATCCTTTATGCCTTATTGTTACAGAGACATGAGCATTGTAGCATTGTTGTATGAGTATGTGTGTGTATGTGTGAGTGAGCGCACAGAAGAAATGAGCTTCTTTCCAGCTCTTTGAGCTTTGCTGGTGCGTTGATATCACTGAAACACTACAGTGTACTGGGCATTTCTGATTTTGCGATGATGTGGCTACCTATGTTTTTAGATGTAACAGGAAGAAACTCTGTGAAAAGCTTTACTAAAAATTCCAGCAAGTGTGTGCGTGTCACTGTCTTTGCATGTATAGGAAGTGCAAGCGATAAATGCATCTTCCAGCAGGTTTCAATAGAAAGTGGCAAGGCAACATTTTGTGTAGAAAGGGTGTTTCATTAAACCCTAAAACAGCGACAGGATGATCTGATGTGTCCTCAAGCTAATTGAGTCTGAACTAGCTTTAATGCCTTTTCTGCTTTAGTCTGCTAGATTTAAGGGATGCTAGTTTAGGTAAAATACACAGTTTGATAATCCACCACACTGTTTTGCGGTTTGTAGTGCAGACTGCCGATAAGGCAATTGATCTGTTGTATACCTCATTTTTTAGCTCAAGATTGAGTGACACCTGCTTTAATCTGTATAAAATACAAAAAAAAAAAAGTTTAAAAACTCTAATAGACAACAAATATACACAAATAATACAAGTAATAGCCCATTCCCACCTGTACTTTGTCTTGTTTTAAAAAGGCCACAAGAGGGAGACAGGATACACAAACTGGATATTGATCAAATCCTGCCTTTTATTCCTTTTGCCTTACTGTACTGCATTCATTATTTATTTTTCTCTTTTTGAATATCTTATTACAGATTATCTGCTCTATTCTATGTTTAGACGTCTGTTTGAGTTTGACAATCTTTTCTATTATTGTTTTAGTTCTGACAAAGTACAGGTAGGTTTGTGACTTCACATGAGTGTCTCAGCCTGCTCTTGTTCCGTTGCGGTAACAACATTTTAACCAAAGACTTTGAACTTGATTGTATATGAGTGACACTCTTGCCCATCCCCGCACTCTGCTCCGCATCAAATGCCAGCTGCCTTCGCTCACCAGTTTTTTTATTAATTTATAATGTTTGCTCCTTGTGCATGTGAATGTCCAAAAAATAATAATAATAAAATAAAGACATAAACACCAGGCCAAATGCTCTGTGGTGTTGCTTGTGCAGTGGTTTCAGTGCCTGTGGGTGGGGGTTGGGGGAAGTCTGACAGCGCTGAGAGGGCTCTGAGACACACATGTATTTGAACCAGTCCGGTAGAAGCTGGGTGATGTTTGCTAATACACACTGAGGGTTTTTTCCTGTGCACACTGTACATGCTCAGGACTCAATGTCTTTGTCTGTCTTTGACGCTGTAGGTTCCACTTTTTTTGCCCACAGTTCTGGAGTTATACGTTGTGTTGTTACTTATTCTTTCACATCTGTGGACTCTAGACTTAATTGTCCCATCGCTCTTCTTTGTTTTGATGTTGCATTTCACGACAGACAGATCAGCTGTGACACTATGCATCACGGTCCTTTACACTGCATGGACTGTGTCCCTACGACCCCGGCCAGTGGGCTTAAGTGACACTTTGTTTAATGCTTTATCAGGTGAGGTTGTATGATCTCACGAGCGCTATCCCAAAGCAAAAATCCAAATATTTCACTTTTGACAAATGCAGATACCAAAGAAATCTCTTTCCTGTCTGTCTGTCTCTTCCTTTCTGCCCTGCAGCATGTGTATTAAGAGACAAACCCAGCACTGGCTTTAGTCCTAGCCTCAGTAATTCCAAAGCTTAGATGTATATTTTGGTATATTTCTGAGATATTAACTTGTGTGAGACTGTCTGTTGAACTTTGTCAGTTGTTATCCTTTTTTCTGTCGCAGCATGGAACTAATTACAGAACTGTCTTACTCTTGGTAGGTTTGAAGATATTTGTATTTTTGTATGTTTGGGGTGTTGTGTGTAATATCAGTTCAGTCCCAATGACCATTGCTTTTAACAAAATGAAATGCCAACTATGTACATACTGACTGTATCTCCATCAAAGCTTTCTGTAACACATTAACTTCACAAAGTTTGGGCTGTTTGTAACGAATGTGTTCCCATTTACTGCTCCCATTTTTAAACTTTGCAGTTAATAATGAGTGACTTACCAGGACCTAATTGTACAGAGTTCTGGTTTCCATCATTCAAAAGGGGACATAAAAAAGGGGACATAAAAAAAGACAAAAAAAAGGCAAACTTAAAAAAAATTAAATAAAAATGCCTGCCTCCAGTTATGGTGGCGTAAAACTGAACGATTGTGTAGTTTTAAGTATGTGAATCAGGATACATAGTAGGTTTTGATGCATTTGTCTGCTGTATTTTTGTTTTTATACACATTTAAGATAATCTTTTACTGTAACTGTACAGTTATCTTTTGTTGTAAACATCATTAAACCATTTTTCCAAGTGTTTTTGATGAGGCTTCTTTTTTATTGAAATGGTAATAAATGGCATAGACATTTTGAAGGACAATAAAATCAACAATCTAAACTAGAGGACATATGCATTTCAGGCAACTTTACAAAATATTGGGATGGTTTTCAAATGTGATCAGTGATGGATTGTCAAGAAGGAAGAGCAGATGCGGATGTCCCAGGAACAGGCTCGGCTCCCTTCTCACGGTCAGACTGTGCGGCCTGTGTTGGGGGGGTTGTAAAAAAATGAAATAAATAACAATATGATTCTGGAAACTACAATAAAGACGAGCCATTGGAATATACATCTTTGTACCTCAGATCTCATTCTCTTTTTACGTTTCTTCTAGAGGAAACATTTAGTGAACACAATCAGTTGCATTAAATTGGGCAAACATTTATCATACCATTTTTACACTCACTTTGAATGGTTCAAGCACTTGATAAGGGTCTGCATTTTTGGATGGACCAAGCTCCTAAAACAGGG
Source organism: Rhinogobius similis (assembly GCA_019453435.1). NCBI lineage: Eukaryota > Metazoa > Chordata > Actinopteri > Gobiiformes > Gobiidae > Rhinogobius > Rhinogobius similis. Next base: position 23,190,363 of record CM033633.1, on the reverse strand, counting down.
TATAAACTGTAAATACTGAGTGACATGACATGACATGTTTGTGATGTCTAAATATGTTCCTACCTGGTAAATTCCGCCAATGGGTTCCTGATTATTGAAGGTAAAAATATAAATGTTGCATACAGTTATTTTATGTACACTATGTTATATAGAAACTAATACTTACAGGCACTACGACTGTTGGAACTTGATGTGAAAGCTTTGTGAAAATGAATATTTTGTGACAATCAATATACAATGTTAATTATTATTATTATTATTATTATTATTATTATTAATGTCTCATATAGGCTAACCTTTTCTCTGAAGAACAAGGCTGTTGCAATAATGCAGTAAATGATGAGGACCCCATCTAGGACGTAACAAATCATTGGGTCACCGACAGAAAAAGCTGTAAAGAACATCACAAAGATTAAAAATATCATAATAGTGCTACAGTTTATTCATGTTTTATTAACCTTTGTTTAACCAGGTAAAAAAAGGGTGAAATATTTAAAAAATATATTACATCCTAAAATTAGGTGAGACAAGGAAAAATCGTAAATTTAAAGATATCAATTTAAAACGTCCTGTACTTTACTCACATAAATGTAAGAGGGGAAAAAAACTTACAAGTTTTTTATTATATCATGTTTTCATGTAAAAATAAGGCATTTTATGTGTAAAAATGGTCAAAAATACACATTTAAATCTGAAAAATGGACCGAACCAGGTTTACATTTCTTGGTTCATTTTGTACACAGACTAGATTGGACTGAAAATTGTCCTAAAAGTAAAAATTTCACCTCATTTTTTGGACTACAATAAATCAGTTTTTTTTTTTTTTTTAATCCCTCAGTACGTTTCGTCAAAATCTTGTTGAGTCCAAGACTGTAAAGTTTGGTGTGTGTAGGAGCTAAGTGGTGAGCCTTATGTCTCGAGGGGAGAAAAATGCATTTCGAGAAAACGGCTTTTGAAGTTACAATGTCCTAGAGAAATGTATGGAGGAAGTGGATTAAATGGAAGGATAAAAAATTTTAAAGAGCAGACTGGACAAGTTTGTTGTTTCCACCTGAAAGCCCGTGTGTTGAGAGAGACCAAAAAACAAGTTTTGCCTGTAGTGTGTTGCCTTAAGGTTTAGAATCCAATTTAGGGTCATTTTAACTGTTGGAAAAATGTAACTATTTATTTATCTTCACAAGTGGTAAAAAGTGTCCCGGAAACAGTAGAGGGGACATTTGGCCTGAACGACTCTTTACAAATCACAAAAATAAAACCATATGAGCTGGCCCATTATAATTTTCCCGCTTAATTGACCCCTTTTTTTTTATTTTTATTTTTTTATTTTTTTTTTTTTACAAAACCCAACCTTCAAAAACGTCTTTATAAGAAAACCTATCACAACATAGTTATCGCTCTGAAAGGCAATAATTAAAATGTGTGCGTTTATACACAAAAATGTTTCAGCCTATCTATGCGGTTCAGACTGATGAAAAAAACACAACACAAATTAAATCAAATTGGGCATAAATCTGTATGGTCAAAAGTCCACGATAGGGAAAAGTAATGTGACTGAAAACCATAAATATTTAGCACTGCTGAAAGTGGGCGAGATAAAAAAACAACAAAAAACTAACGCACATTTGCAGCACTAACAGCAACAAACTGTAGTCAGGTGGATGTTATATTTCTGATTACTCAAGAGCGGAAGAATAGTTCAACTGCGAGGCTTTGGACGCTCAAAACAGTCCTCTTCCTGTTATAGATCGGTCGCTTCGCATTTGAGGTTTGTAAAAGGCCCTTTATCTTTCTGTGGTTGGAACAGTAGCTAAGTTTAGCACACCTCTTATGACAAGAAAAAGCATAAGTTATCGCTTGTCTTTAGGTTTTAAGACGTTTATACCTGCCATGATGCATTCAGGTTCAGACCGTTGTGAAAAGTCCTTTGGTGTTTCTTCAACCCTCCCGCTATTTTCGGGTCATTTTAACCCAAATCTAGATTTTTTGTTTTATATTTTATTTCATCGCTATGAAACTTTCATGGGTGGTCTAAAACATCACCTAACATACAATTTATGCAATAATATATATATATATATATATATATATATTTATTTATTTTTCCTGATATGGAAACGTATATTGCTCTTTGATCAAATATGCTTTGTTCAAACGAAGAGAGCACGAGATTATACAGATTTAGCTGATACTATATCTGATTTTGTCATTATTGTGTAATCCACCTTACTTGATATAACATGACAACACACACACACACACACACACACACACATAAATATATATATATATATATATATATATATATATATATATATATATATATATATATATATATATATATATATATATATATATATATATATATATATATATATATATATATATATATATATATATATATATATATATATATATATATATATAGGGTTAGGGATGAAAGTTTCAAAATGTACATTCACAAAATTTCAACCTGATAATGAGTGATGATTGATTATTTCCATTAGTGATTAGACCTGAGAACTTTCTGTTTTACAACAAAAATCAGCATTTTAACAATATTTATTTTAGATGTCCCCCATTTGTGTTAAATATTATTGGCCAATTGAACACTGTGATGTCATCTGAAACCCAGCAATTAAATTATCACAACCACAGGCTCAATCAACATATACTAATAAAAAAAGAAAAGTCTAAAACTATACTAAACTATATAACTATACTAGCTAACATTTCATTTAATGTTTATAATAATGGTGATGCTTATCATATTTTGTTTTGTAAATTATGGCACAACTTATACTCACAATTTATACTCATGATTATTTCGAACTATTACATCTATATTGTTAAAATTATTCTTTGGAGAAAGCAGACCAAATATATTTTATTTGATTAGTAAAGTTTTAGAAAGGTGCCTTTGCTCAAGGTTTTGAGGCAAAAAGGAGTGCACTCACAACTCTGAACGGAAGGCAATTCGTTGTATTTAAGATTACAGCTTTTTTGTTACTGAATAGAGTAATAATTGAAATCACAATTATATATATACGATTAAGTGCACAGCCCTACTATATCAGAATACATCAGAACTTGACACTTACCGTTGCATGATGTTGGGTTCAGGAAGACGAGCAGCACAAACACCACAATCTTAATACTTTCCATCATAGAGGCTTCTTCTGCTCTGCGTTGACTTTTGGTGTCTCTTCTGCCTTAGATTAGCTCAGCTACAGCACAGGAAGTGGCTGGACTGTCTACCTGCCCATTGACATGCACTTCATCAAAGTATCACACTGGTTAGTATACATTTACACCTCCATTTTTCCCATCTTCAAACAGCAGTTTTTTGTTTTGTTTTTAAAGTTTGAACATTTATTATCTGACACTTTCTAACCTAATTTCAAACATATTTGTAAGAAAAAAAAGACCACTTGCTTTTCTTTTGCTTAACATTTAGAGTTGGGATGTCAAGATGACCTTGTATTGTTTATAATTGTTAATTCAGCTCACAGTATTATCATATCATATAATTATATGTTTGAATTGTTTATGTCTATGCTTCCCTTTTGGTCCTTTTATCACAGATTTTACATATGTACTGTTGCTGCCATAGGTCAGTTTGAATTATTGTGAAAACATTTTAAATTGTGAGGTTTCTTCTCACAATAAGCGCATCAATAACATTTGAAATCATTGTAACCCTAATTTAAATATATTTTACATACCCATGTTTGCATGTACCCAAGCACAACGAATACAGAGCAAGTCTTATTCATGTCTTAAGTGTAAATTATGTGATGGCAAAAGGGTTCTCAGAGTAATATAATATTTGGTATATAGTATATAACTTGTGGAACTTGATTATGGTAGTGAGTCTTCTAATTGCTGTTTTATAAATGACAAAATAATTGAAGAGAACCTTTAGGGTCCACACATACAGACCCGATCGGCTGCATAACAACCTAGTTCAGTTTAATTCTTGTCTTTTTTCTTGTCTCACTCCTATTTCTTGTTGCATATTGAAGCTCTACTTGAAACTTAAGCTCTAACAATACAAAATGTGACTTTTGCCATTTATTCAATTGGTCTTAAACTTTTTTTGATCAGGAGGGAGGTCTCATCACACACATTCAGAATATGAATTGATTAAAGGATTTAAATGAACATATAATGGAATATTTGTTGTCCTAATAATGCAAGGAACTCTACTTGTCTCTGCCCTGACATTTTTTCCTCCAAATTATGAAAATTGTGATTCACTCTAAAAACTCAGTAGTCTATGATTTATGCAGAATTAAACTATATTTGTCAGTCAACATATGGAGACAACCATTGATAAATATTAAGCCCAAGAAGTGGGGTCTATTGGTTAGTGCAAACGATGAGTGCATGGGCGAGGCTCATGTCCGGGCCCCCAGTAGCACTTGGCATTAAGCAGAAGGCATAGGACATGCATATTTATTCTTGCTAAACCATAATAATTCTTGAGTTCCAGGCAAATAATACTAGTCAAATATTGTCAGTTATTACTATTATAGTTTTGTTTCACATTGTATCTTCTTTGAGAATCTGAAACCATTCCTTGGGGTCCCCGTACCCCTGGTTGAGAAACACTGCTCTAGACAAGACGGGCATCAAAGGTTATCCAATTGAAAAAATATATGTTATACTGTCTATGTGTGGCAAAGCTGCAAAGTTCACCAAGAATTTTGTAAATTTTAAGATTTAACAAAAACTGCTCCCATTTCCATATCCCAAGACCAATTTAGCTCAAATTTTAATCAACTGTCAAACTTTCTTGCCTGGACCTGCAAGAACTCATTTGGCGCAATAGCGCCCTCTACAGAGTGAAATCAAATTTTATATGCGAAGCAAACATATTTGCACAAAATTCATTTTTGGCATTCAGAAAAGTCTAGCAAACCCATGTCCTGTTTCAAATGCTTTAGTTGTGATGACAGAAAAGCTGCACATTTCTGAAGTGTGCCTGAGTTTAACACGCTAAGCTTAGATTTGGAGGAAACGTTCTTGAGGAGTGAATTTGTTGCAGAAGAGCTATGGTCTGTGCGGTGAGAATTCTGAAACAGCGCTAGTTCAATGTCTTAAAGATCTGTACGGATGTGCAGTAAAGTACAAATGAAGCATTAGCTTCCATTGATCAATTTACCATTACCTAATATTCTGTTTCTAAGATATAATAATTTTGAATCTTGTGCATTACTATTTAAAATATATTTAATCTTCTTGGTGCATCCACAATAAACTATGTGGTAACTTGGTAGCCAAAACAATTTAAGATGAGACACTATAAAATTCATTTTCATTTAATTAACTGATGGACAATGTGTCTTCAGTTCAATTCAAAAATACTTTATTTATTCCCAATTCAAAAAGCACACAGAGCAGTCGCAAGACAATAATCACATAAAAACAAAGCGTCATTTGTCACTGCCTTAATGCAGACACTGCTGATCACAAAAAAAGGTTGACAGACTGAGAAAGGGAGTGCTTAAAACTCATACATGTTACATAGTGAAATATATAGAAAATAACTGAATGCATAAAAGTCTGCTCAAGCGCAATAGTGAAGTGTATTAATGTTTGGTTATTATTTCTGCTGGAAAATGCACTTAGCAGCGTAGCTATATTACAAAGGCAGTTTTCTCAACATGCATTGTCGATATCCAATTCTATGTGGGATACAAGTAATTAATTCATTTTAAATAATATTTTCAGTAATATCTAGTTAACTCAAATACTAAATAATACTAAATGCTGTGAAGCCTCTTCTCTTAGCACATGGCATGTTTTGGAGTCGGTGTATAGTTCAGAAAAACGTTGATCATTATGGAGTAAGGTTTCTGTCAAAGACGTGCATGCCAAATTTAAATTACTTTCATTGTTTGATTTGGTTATAGTTATATTTGCTATTTAGAGTAGTTCATGCTATAACGATTGATTATATAAACTAAACACTAACTTTGCTCATCGGCTTGTGTTAGGATGTGTTAGGCACCTGCACAGAGGTTCCTCTTTAACTCCAGTGTGTACAGTTGAGTTTTTAATAGCATGAAGAGCCCTGTGCATCAGGTGAGATGTGAGCAGGCAGAGGGAGAGAGCCCTAACAGTCATGGATCATTGGACTTTAGCCGGAGGATGAGAGGATCATTCAGACAGGGAATGAACTGCAGCATCAGTATCAACACGACTGAACCTGTCCTGGTTCCTGGCCAGCTGTGGACAGGGCAGAGCTCGGACTGAAAATGTACAATCTGTAATCAGTTATGTGATTGGTCTCCATTTTTTAATTAGGGTTACCAGGTTTTGGGATGAGACAGATAATTCCTTGTCTCATACTAACAGACAATTCCTCCTTAATTATACTGTTGAATAGTTTTTCTTGATTTGATTTGATATAAAGCATTCAGTCCAGTTGAACATTATTTTTTGTTGAAAACGTACAAAAACTAAAATCAAATGGATTCAAGAATGTATAGGGAAATATGACTCTGTTTGGTCATTCATTCCTCAATATCATTAAGAAAATGGGTGATTTACATTTCACCTTGAAATGCAACTTTGATTTCAATAGTCTACCAACTTTCATTAGCAAGCTCTAATGGCATGGAAATTGTGCTACAAGCACAACATTTCTCCGCATACATGTTTTATATGGAATAATGAATACATACTGAAAGTCAAAGCTGGACAGACAAAAAAAAAGTGCTGATGTGCCTGATAACTTTAGTTTAGTTAAATGTTTAGTGCCGAAAGGTTTATGATAAAACACCAATTTCATATCCCCTTCAAACAATATAAATCTGTCTTTCAGTGTATACCAAATAATTAATTGTAGAAATTCTTCATAATTACAATCCTGCTAGCAGTTAGTCAGGCCCTTCAACAGAAATTTAGGGGCCCGGGACAAGAAGCCTCACATGGGCCCCCCTCTAATATAAATTAATAGGAAGAGGGTCCAATTCTGAGCCTCTAAGACCCCAAGGCCCAGGACAACAGACCCCTATGTCCCTCCCTGTCTGCTCCCCTACATGTGTACGTATCCAGATTATTTAAACTGATACCATTTGTACATTTTGCCATCTACACCCTGAAAATATTACTCACCTGTTTATTTAAGGGCCAGTAAGCTTCACCCAATCGAAAAGAAATTGAACAACTTCCTTCCCATAAAACTCGTGTCCAACCAACTTGTCCAACCACTCCGGTAAATGCCACATTTATAAATAAAAAATTATAAAATCCAAACCCGTAACAGAAGTATTACTAACTGAAATTAACATTTACACACAATCTGCAAATGTAACAAATAAAAAAGCAATGGCCATAACAAGCATCAACTGATAAATATTCGTATTACTACCTTCTCAACTCTTACTCCTCACCAGTATACAACAGAAACAAAGTTTTCGATTTTCCAATTTTTATTTCCAATGGGTTATTCTATTTGTTCTGTTTTTCTTTACCTTTATTACTCTTTTTGCCAATGCCTCTTCAACAAATGATCACAGACTATATCACATAAGAAATAAATGTCTGTGTTATGTCTTTATGGTCTACATTGTATATAATGCTGATTTTGTAAAAAGAAGAGAAAAGGGGGGAAAAAGGCACAGCTGCTGCTTTGATGGTAATGCTTCAGATGGTCACGTGACTCTCTGCTCTTGTTTAAGAGTCGGGTCACATGACCCAGAGGACAGACTCTGCGGCGGTAAACAGCTAACGACGCTGCACAACATTTTCCGTGCTTTGTTCATCAGTTTGTGACTGCTTCGATAAACCTGTAAAGGTTTTATTCGAGCGACTCTTAACCATTGAAAGTTAAACGTCTTAACATTATTGAAGAGTTATTGAAAACCAAAAGTTAGCTTAGCGTGACAACATTTTTGGCTAAGTAGCTGTCTGCTGTGCTTTGCCGACATTGTGCAATCAAACTTTGGAGAAAGCGGTGCACAATGGCACAGATTTTCATGGCATTGTACCTGGGACTGAACCTGCATTTAATCTTCGGTAAGTTAAACTAGGTTTTGTTCAACTGTATGATGCTTAGAAATCTAGATGCAGTTATATATATTAATAGCCAACTTGAAACTTTTACAACTAATGTGTTTGTACAACCCGCTCAAACGTTTGCTATACTCACTCTTTTCAATCACGTTTGTACTGTATATTTGTTTATTATAACTATATTGCAGTCTACCACAAAAAGTAATTGGACTCTCTCTCAGGAACTCTTCTTATTTTTGCAGCTACGATTTTGCATCAAGGTGCGGCAGAATTTGTTTCCACACCTGTGCCTCCACCAACGACTCCTCCACCTCACCAGGGCCCTGGCATACCTGCTCAAGGAGACTATAGTGTCAAAAAGGAGAATGGCACCGTCTGCTTGAAAGCAAATATGGCTCTCCAAATCAATATAAGCTTTCATTCTGCCTCTCTAAATGTGGTGTGCACCATGAAATGCAAAGACATATTTTATGTGATTTGCACCTGACTTATTCGTATTTAATCTTACAGATTGTGCAAAAAGTTGTCAACCTTAATCCAAATGAGACTTCAAGCTCAGGATCATGTGACAAAGAAAGTGCCACTTTGACACTAAATTCCGGCCAAAAGACAGAACTTTCTTTCAAATTCACCTTAGTAAGTTTATCTGTCCAATGCCATTATTTCACTTCTTTGGTGTTAATTACAATTACAGTTTCAATTTAATTTTCTTTATTTTATTCTCAGAATACGACATCTAATAAGTACCATTTGAATGGTGTGTCTATTTTGGCAATCTGGCCAGACATGACAGGTAAGATAATGTCATAAGTTTAGATCTGTTGTGAATTTGATTGTTTTGTTCTTTTTTTTTTCCTTTTTTTATAGGGCGCTTTTCTGCCCACAATGATAGCCTGGATTATCTCAGGGGCAGCCTTGGCTTCTCATACATGTGTCGGTCCAAGCAAACCCTAGAGGTGTCCCAGGACTTTTCTCTTAACACATACTTGCTACATGTGCAACCATTTGGTCTGACAGGAGATACATTTGGATCCGGTAAATTTATCCATCCTAATCTTTTTAATTACCCTTTTAAAATACTGTAGTCTAATGTGGTTTACATTTTTTCAGCGCTAGAATGCCTTTTGGATGAAGATGACTTGGTCATTCCTATTGTAGTTGGGGCAGCTTTGGCAGGGCTTGTTCTTATTGTGCTACTGGCCTACCTAATTGGCAGGAAGAAGAGTCATGCAGGCTATCAGACCATTTAAATAGACGTGTCATTTTGTATAAGGCCAGTGTGCATGAACTTGCCATGAAAATCCCTTTTATTCTGATTGACTGTCCTTTTCCCATCATACCCCTCTGCATACACAAGCTGCTGTGCATGTATCTAATCTGTTACTTATGACCACAGCCCTTACAACACAGATTTAAAATAGATATTCGGGCCATTAGAGTTCTGTGTTTTTTTTTTGTTTTTGTTTTTTTTAAGGGATTTAAGTGTAATTTTGCCATAGTTTTGTCTTCTGAAAAGTACAAAAAGGGACAAGAACTCTTATCAACTCTGTTTACTAACTTTGACCATTTCAAAGCTGCACATTTTTTGCCATCAAAAGGAAGGAACTACTTTAACATTTACACTGATGAAAACTTTTTTTTCTGTCGTGTTTGTCGCACTTGAAGGGGGGAACATAAAATGTCACTCTCACCTTTCAAAATGCTACTTTACAAGGTGTTGGTAAACAAGAAGTAATGCTGTTGGCTAGCCAGGATGAATAAAGATATTGCCGGTGGAATTTGTATGTGTACCTTGCTGTATTTGTTTACACTTTATATTTTGAGTGCTAAATGGAAATGTTTCTCTACAGTTGTTAAGCAATCTCTAAATGTGTCCAGGAAGACATTTCATAGATATCATTCACTGTGTGCCATGTACATACATAATCATGTAATGTTTCAAACTGTTTACATATTTTTGTCACTTGTATACATGCATTAATGTTTAAGTTATTTCTAAAAGGGAGGTCAATAAAAGTGAATAAACAACAAAGGAGTTTATTTTAAACCGTCATTTGTTTTTTTTTCCGTTAACAAACTTTTTGTAAACTCTTTGAGTAATATTTGCAGTATGGTTAACCTATGCTGTACAAAATTGCCCTTTTCTCACTATATACAAATTCTTATGGCCGGTGAGATTCCTCTTCAATAATTTGTTGTCTGCATTTTTCTCTTAATTTCTCAATAGTTGCCTTAGATAGGCTTCCAGGCTCAGTAAATATTTTCTGTGAAAGAATAGTGCGTATGATGTAAAACAGAATCCAAAATAAACAGTGTGAAAGGATGTGAACAGGACTCACCTGCATAAAGGTGTGGCAGTCTAGAGTGAATACTCCCTGGGTTATTTGTTTGAAACACTCGCACACATCAGGTAGAGAGCGGGCTCTCAGGATTTCTGACTGATGGTGAACTATCAAAGTCAGAGCAACACGGAAAAGCACCTTGGAGCCTTCATAAAAGAGACAGTCCCAAATTCGCAGTACAGTCTGCCAAACGGGACCACAGGTCAACAGTTGGCTAACAATGCATTGAACAGATTGTTTTCTTACCTCTATGGGAAGAATGTCAATGTACAGACAAATGAACCAACGAGAGACCACCAGCATCCATATACCAGGATATTGGTCCATAAGCTGACCCACAGCCGGAGCTTTAGTCCTCACAAGTTCACCTAGAACCTCCTGGTCAGTCTTCAGTCCCAGCATGGCAGGGTTGTAATAGTCTACAGTTGAACAAAACTTGATGTTGATGAGGCAAACACAAGCATTGTATGCATTACTAAATATACATACCTGGGAGTATTCTACCCAACAGAGCCTCCAAGAGCCAGAAGGATTTCTCTTCATCTTTGGTGATTAAAATGAGATATCCCGCAATAAAATTCATTCCCTGATAAGTAAAATGCAGATAAATATGTGACAGGCAATTGACCATCTGGTGCTAAGTTTTTAATATGGATGGAATTCAACTCGGGGTTGACTGTCCTCTGGTAAAGTTATTTTACTCAGGAAGATGGGAAACTGGATCATCCTGTTTTAAAACCAATGTGTTATGTTACAATTTTCAGCTCCTTACCTGACAATATCCTACAGCTTTATTGTGGTGTCCGTATGCCACTAAGACATTGAACAGAGCTTTCTGCAAGCATGACTCTGCTTTGGTCTTAAAAAGGATGTTATCAGGGAAGGTTCGATGCATGTCTATAAAATGCAAACATTGATTCAGAAGAAATATATATATATATATTTAAATATATGAACTATAAGTCTTACCTGTGTAAATAGTCTCTTTAAGTTTAGTGTCATGCACAGCTGCCAGTAGTGACTGGTAATACCCATTGTTACTCTCTTGTTTTTCCCTGGCCCCACTTGCTGCCATCCAAATTCTGGCACGATGTTCATTAGGCACGCCTTTTCGCACAAATCTCTTTACTTGCAAAAAAAAAACCCAACCAAACAAACAATCAAACAAAAAACAATGTTAGACAATACATATGTATAGTTTTGGGTTGTTTTTTGTTCTTTCAATTTAGTTGTACAATTTAAATTATGTAATACCCGTTGTGTTCTTTTCAACATGTGGTTTCTCCTGAAGCAGTTTGGACCACCTTTGTGATCTTCTGCTGAGGACTGTGGCATATGTATCCATCATGTCTTTGTAAGTTTCAAAATCATGTGGTCTCTCAAATCCATACAAGTCGGTCCTGCTGCACAATTGAGAAGCTTTGAAATTACTGCTGAAAGAAGTCTGATAGGACTGTGGGATTTTGTTTCATCCCCATACACCATTTCCTAATGAAGGAAAACTACAGCAGTTCAGCTGGGTAGAGTTTCTAAGGCAGACAGATCAAATACCCGAGCGGGTGACTGTCGTTTTAAATTACTGTCAAATAGAAATAGACTAGCAAAAAATAGGCCTTTTCCAAAGATGTAGTTAATGGAATGGCATTATTGTTTCCTTATAGCATTTAAAGAATAAGCTTTAAAACATTAATTGAGGCGATAAACTATTACAAATAAGGCTTACTCATCTGTGTCGTTATCTGAAAGTGGCTCAAAAGTAGTTTCTTCCATGTTTTTATCCATGTTTTGCTCCAGATGCAGTGGTTCCCTAATCATTAGTTTCTAATTGTATCCGCTTGCAGAGAAATGGCTGCAGTCAGGGGAAAATAACAATGTCAACTGAGTATGTTACCTGACTGCAAAAGAGGAGGGGCTTCTGTAGGGAACTCCCAAGATCATCTGCACCTGAGAACTGTATTTGCATGAAGGGGTGGAGAATTACATCACTACTGCAGTCTTGACATCAAAAGTTTAAGACCAGTTGAATAAGCGGCAGAATTCACATTTTGCATGTTTGAATTAACAAGGTTCCAAGTAAAGCTTCAATAAGCAACAAGAAATGGGAGTGAGACAAAACAAGTTTGAGTAAACATTTGATTGAAAATAACAATTAAACTGAAATAGGCTGTTTTGCAGCTGATCAAACATTCCCGACCAGATGCCTTTAAAAGCCCAAATTTGTGAAAAAATGCAAATCCACTGTCATTTTCTGTCAAGTATTCACACTGTCACAACGTTCTGATGGCAAAGGCAAAATAACGCTCTCTTTTTGAACGTGGTCAGGTGGTTGAGCTGCATAAGCAGAGCCTCTCACAGCGCAACATCACTGCTAAGGTGGGACGCAGTGAAACAGTCATTTGGAATTTCTTAAAAGATCCTGAGGGTTATGGAACAAAAAAGTCAAGTGGAGGACTCAAAAAATGACATCAGCAGCACTGAGCTGGAGGACCTGTCCGTCAAGACACTGGACTCAATTTGAGACCTTTACTGGTGCAGCCCAATAACCATCAGACGACATCTGCCACTTAAAGACTTCAACAACTTCTTCAAAGGCCTCGTCTCCTTGAAGGCCACAGAACTGCCACTTTAACTTTACAAGAGACACCAAACATGGGACATTGAAAGGTGGAAGAAAGTCTTATTCTCTGATGAGAAAAAATGTAACCTTGATGGTCCTGATGGTTTCCAGCGTTACTGGCTCGACAAGCAGATCCACCTGAGATGTTTTCTATGCGCCACAGGAAGGGGGCGCTATAATGATCTGGGATGCTTTTTCCTTCGGTGGAACAATGGAGCTCCAGGTGGTGCAGGAGCGTCAAACGGCCGCTGGCTCTGTGCAGATGTTGCAGAGAGCATCGCTCATTACTGAGGGCCCTCGTCTGTTGTAACCACTGGGTTTTTTAACAGGACAACGCTACAGTTCACAAAGAGGACAAAGGACTTCTTCCAGGAGAATAACATCACTCTTTTGGACCACCCTGCGTGTTCCCCTGATCTAATTTACAATCTATTGACAATAATTTCAATAATCGATTAGTTGTGATTAATCTTGTTGCGGCCCTAGTTGTTTTCAGTTCACTGTGAAAACACATTTTAGCAGGCAAGAAATTAAAATGGTATTCAATGATTTGTATCTCCCCAAAACACCATCCACCATCACAGATCTCAACCTGAACATCACTGAGCCCCTGGACAGTCTGATATCATCTGGCCATACCTGGCAGCCCCAGGGCCCAAACATAAAGCTCCAAGGATATTCTATTGAATTTAGGTCCAGCACCCAAGGGCTCAGTCATTTTTAAAACCTTCTTCATCCTGAAGACTTTTGATAGTCAGGGGGGCCTTGTGCAGTCCAGAGGTCTGTGCATTGCCTCTTCAGATCATCACTAACCCACTTCCAAATTGCTCATGCTGTTACATACATACATTACATACATATGTATATATCAATATATATCCCTCTCTCTCTTTATATATAAGGAGCTCCACAGAGCCACACCACATGCACAGGGGCCACTAGATGACATGAGGCCCTCATGAAGTCTGTTTCTGATCGACTGGTCAGGCATACTACCATTGGTCAGCTGAGGGTAAATTTGTGGCTGTGGCAGCTCTTGACCTACTCCTCCTTGCATAGAGGAACAGATAGTCCATAAAGTCCTTTTGATGGGTTGTGGAGTTACACCCCTCCAAGAGAATACCTGTCTTCTGGAACCTCCTCCATACTCTGGACAAACCTAGCAATAGTAGGTATTAAGGTGCCACACTAGAGGAGTTGGACTGAGTGTGCCACCGTTGCAGAGTCCAAGTATCACCTCATCAAACTACCAGTGAATCTGAGCCGTTTTTTTGGGGATTGTCACTGTTGATTATGTCAGCAAAAAAATGATAAAATAAAACAGAGGTGCTTCAAAATCAACAGGTCAGATCAATGTTCCAGGCATTTAATTGATTTGGCTCTAGACTATAGTTAAAAAGTGATCCTTTTTGTGTGTATACTTGGACAAAGAAAGAATTTCAACAAAAAGCCTAATTCTTTTATGATAATGAAAAACTCATGCTTTATTCATTTTGAATGAACAATATACTTAGCTACTTACATGATGTATTAACAATATTCAAATTTCCACTACCTTCAGTAACACTGGAGACGGGCTCAAACAGAAAACATATTTGACAGGTGTTGTTAAGGCATACTCTGTCATGTTTATGCCCTCTTTCATGTCCTGCCATTATGCCATACTAACAATCAGATATGCATCATGCAATCCTAAAGGTCTGCATTTACTGAACTTGTCAATTCTGCTTAAATTAACATCTCTGACAGATCTAATTATAAAATTAAAATAACTTCTTTGCATTCAGAAAAAATAAGCTGTGACGTGGTGAGACTGACATGACACCTGCTCCCAGATGAGCTTGACATTATCACAAACCAGCAATAATTCAAATGAAAGCACTTTCTTCTGTGAAAATCTATTATTGAAAACAGCCCAAAATTATGTAAATGTTTTAAACATGCTTTCATTTAGAGGCTCACAAATCCTTGACATAACAAATCCATCTAACAATAACAGCATCATCCACAAATATTTAGGCATCCTGTAAGAGATCTCAGCATTTACTGTACATAAAAGAATTGTGTATTTATAAATTGACAATTATATTATTCTTCATATAGCTCTCTGTAAACTGTCCCAATAGATACAGTATGTACAGTAAAAACTGCAACAGTCCTTGTGCTGGTGTAGTGAGCACTATGTCCCAACGATAAGACATTAGAGCTTTGCACAGTCACCCAGAGCTTTACCAATATAACGAAGTTCACTAAGAAGAATCTTAAAACACACAACTTTCTCGCCTTGGTTTCTTTCAGGCAGACCCAGTGAACCTCCTCTCAGAGCTGCTGTCATCACAGCTAACATGTGGAGTCCTGGCGGGCATATTACTCTCATCCAGAGACAAGGCAAAGGTACTCCGGGATAATGAGCTTCCACCACAGAAAAAAGGTGTCACTGGCGATGTCCAACCGACAACTCAGAGTATGTGGCCAGTTTTTTCTCAGCTCTCTGTAAGGTGGATTCCTGACAGTTTCAAGTGCTTCGGTTTTTATGGTGAAGTTTACAAGTTTTGTTTTTGTACAAGTCTTAAAAAACTATGAAGTCACTGTAAAAGAAAACAACCTGGGTGTCCAGAGTTGGTATATAAATTAGAGAGTTTTGCGTTTTGATCCTGTTACGATAGGCCGCGCAAATTCCACAAAATCATCTATAAGGACAGGCCATGCTCCTAAAAAAGAAGCAAGAGAATATTATGATCCACATTATGTTTAAGAAGATTTGCATTTTTTTTAAAGAAACTCACCTTCCTCGTCATAATTGGACATGTCATCTGCAATCATATTTCCGAAATCCAACAATAAATTCCATGTGTCTTTAGGAATGGATCTTTTATGGTGTTCCTGTAATGGATAGAGCAAGTCGGAAAGAAAATCACACTTAAAAGGATGATTTAACGTTAAGATTTATGTCATGGATCTGAGAAATATTTATTGTGATCACCAATAGAAATTTATTCCACAGGTCAAGGAACTTAAATCGTTCTGAAAGAACAAGCTTCCAGTAAGCTACAGCCATCTCCAGATCTGCAAAAAGCAAAATAAAATATTGTTGAGGTAACTGGAAATATCTAGAGGCTAAATTTATCTGATGTTTCTCTCCTTACCTAGACCTTTTTGTCCTGGATTCTTTGCAAAGTTAAAGGTGAACTGGTAGAAGTCCTTAAATTTTCCGCTATCTTTAAGTTCTTGCTCTAATCTTGGCAAAAGTGCCTTCAACTTTTCTGGACTGTCACATCTGGCAAAGATTTAATAACAAATAAAACAGACTCAGTTGCCACCAAAGATGTGTCAATGTTGAAAAAAAAAAGAAGTAATTAATTAATACTGACATGACACATGACACAACAGCTACTCCAACCAATTTTAAAACTTGAAGCTGTACGTTATGCCGTTTTAATGGACTTCTGAAGAATTTACCCTAACCTTACTAAGACTGCATGTTGCTTGTTAAAATGGCTTATACCATGGTCACTGAGAATTCTAATGCCAACTCCTGTGCGGTATTTTTGAATAACCGCACAGGTAGTTCCTGCAGGTAGTTCTATATCACTACGCTGTTGAAGTCATCATAACAACGGGTCGACAAATAAGCTGCTGTTAGGAAGGATTTGCTTAAACTAAAATTGAGAAAACTAAACACTCGGACAACAAACAGGTTTTATATTCACCATTTGGCTATTGCAGTTTATGGGACCATGGTATAAACAGATAAAACAACTCAGTGTTAAGGCACTCCACTGTGTGTCAATGTGTTCAAGACTACGCGTCAGTGCATTGAAGCAGGGCAACGCATGTTGTTCAGTCTTGCTTGTTCAATGATTACAACTAAGTTAGTTCTGTAAATTCAGATTGTGTTAAAGCAAAGCTCATATCAAAGTCTTACTTGAGTAACAGAGCTTTAGACAGCGCAATGTCGTGTTGCGTTCATGTTCAAGAATTTGATGTCATAAATTCTGGTGGAGAATAGGGGTCTGTATATTGTACAGAAGGTTCACTGTTTTTGAAATATCCAAATGTATGATCCACAAATTCTGAACCTTATCATTTGTTTAAAATTGGTTCCACAAACTTGCCATATAAATCTTTAAAGTAATTTCAACAGACAACAATCATGTCTTTGGGGTTGATTAATGGTACAACTTTAAGAAAGCTCTTCTGAAAAAAATATTTCACTTATTATTATTCACGCTGACAGAAGAAATTGAACTTTATGTCAGTTTTGTTTTTGTGTGGATTGGCTCTGTAATTACAGACATATAAACAACCAGACCAACAAATCTGCAATATGACATTTAAACAGCAAGATCTGCCCTCTGGCTCAGTTTTAAACTATAACAATTCTAGAATGTTGTGATGCCATGTGAATGCAACCTTTTACTAGTTTGAAGCACTCCAAGCACTGCAGCAACAGTTTAGTGAAACTATAAATAGAGCCCTCCCTCCAAAGAGAGTCACTAAAAAGAACTTCCAAAGATACCCTGAGCACTGTTTATATCTCTGGGCTGGGAGCCATGTCAGAAACTAGTGATGGCAACACTCACCCCAGCTCAGTCATGCCATCTATAAACTCCTTTTTGGTAAATTCACACTGAGTGGCAGCACGAAACTTCCAGGCAACAACAAGTACAGTGATGCTAGTGGGATCCAACGACAAATCATCACAAAACTGTTGAATTCCATCTATACCAATCTTATTTTCATCTTGGGGATCTATAAAAAAACAAAAAATAAGAAGTGCGTAAATCAATGAATGGATGACTGTCATAAATTACTTACTCAAAACTTACCTTTGTAGCGATTGTAAAGCTGCTCCAGCTTTTTGCGGTCTACTGATGTTTTCATAGATTCCTTGCAGTAGAGGTCTGGATTTTGAAAATAGTTGTCGGTTGCAACCTCTAGTTTCCAATCATTCTGTGTTAGGCAGTACACGGCTGTCTTCTCTCCAGCCTGTGTAAAGGACATGAACTGCCGTACCTTGTCCCTTTGCGAAGACTTCAGCTTATGCTGTAGAAGCACAGGACAGGGGCTGTCAGGAACTGGGGTTGAAATCAGAGCCAGCAGCAGAAAAAAACATAGCAATGCAAAAAACAAAACACACAAGGAGGTACATAGATCTATGTACATTCAGGAAAACGTTGTGTAAACAACTCTCAAAAACATACTTCTAAAGAGTACTCTATGACCTCTAAAGTTCACTGCTCATATATAGGACCACTGGTTATATCTAACTCAGAGACAGCCTGGACATTTCGAAAGGGGGATGTTGTGGATTCTCAGGGCACATGCTGTACCCCCCTACTTTCAAAACGCTCCTCAGAGACTACAGCTAGACGTAACATGAGTAGGAAAATGAGATGCCATCATCATGAACGTGAAGTGCTACAAATCTCTGCCATAAACACATTTCACAAAATACACTGAACTGTCCCCAGATATTAAATAAGCTAAACACACTAAATGATTTAAAGTAAAACCATATTTGACAACAAGTTAGAGCTATCAGAGTTATCAGGACACCAAACTGAGGATAGTGTTTCCTGAAATCGGAGAAAGGCTGTGCAAGTGCAATCCCCATTGTTTAGAGAGCCTTTTTTACTGACTTCAAGTTGTTCGGTTTCATTTACAGTTTTAGGGACTCAGTGTGTGGATAATAATTGTGTAGTTATTGGAGTTGCACTGTTTGCAACCTCTCTCTCTATATATATATAGATATATATATATGCAGTCAGTGCTACTAAGTAACTAGCTAGCATTAGCAAATTAGCTAGAACGTGTAGCCTAAAATGTATGATGGCATAATAACAGACACAAACTGACAGTACGTTTATAAAAGATTGCATACTGTGACGAAACGTGCAGTATATAAATGCTGAGCACTTGCTATAAACGAAGTTACTTGATTTCCCTAAAACGGGACGAAGAGCTAGCTAGGCTGCTCTCAAAATATCACTGACCTTCCCTATAACAGCAGTGTACCAAAGAGCTATCCACTAGAAACTCAAGGAATGGAAGGCATTGTGGATTTAGGGTATCATTACCACATTGGATATGTACATTTAAGTGAGCCAAATCCTGCGATTGGCTTAATGTTTATTTTGGTTACCTACCATTTTCGCACCGCTGTTTGACCAGTTTGAGAGCCCAAGTATTGTTCATGGTACGCATGCGCGGAAGTGCTCGTTCAGAACACTCATGGCAGTTATTAAAGGGGATGTCTTTATTTCTTAAACTAGTTCTGTGAGCTATTTCACATTAACGCATACAATGGAATAACCGAGATATATAAAACATTATTTTTGCTTTGGGCTCTGTAATACTTTTTGCTTCATTGGGGCATTACAAATTACTTATACACATGTTTTACTCTCACTTCTGTCTCTTACTTTTCCTTTAGATCAATTTAAAAAACGTTTGTCCTATAACAAAATTCACACCTTATTAAACTTTATTTGAATTATGCTATTGCTTGGGAAAATGTGTTGAGTTAACACAATTTATAAGAGAAAAAAAGGGTTATTTATTAGTGTTAACACATTTTTAAATAATTATTATATCGGTATGGGACTGAAGCTTTCCATTTCTCCCTGTCATAATTTTTTGTTTAACTTAACTTTTAATAAAAGACTGCCTGACTCAAGGGGACGTATGCACATATTGGCAAGGCAGCCACGCTCAATTTTTACAACAATAATTCTGCAGCTTACCAATATATATTACATATTAAATATTTACCAAACTCTGTGGACAAGATTTGATATGCAAGCTATCACTGTCACTCATCTTCTGCCCTGATGGACACAAAGTGCTAGATAAGGCCCAACACCATCAAGACATCAGTATGCATCCAAAGTCCTTTATATCGCATCCGATGTTGTTGATGAAAGTCTGTTTACACACTCAGAGAACCATTTGATCCACTTCATGCTACACTCTACTACAAGCTTTCAGAAGATGACATGTATGAAGGACGATAGCAAAAGATCAACGAACAAATGCTCCAGTTTGCGTACACACATCAGTATTGCGGACCACAAGGCATGGCCTTGTCAGTCGCATTTCCACCTGACCTCCAGAGTTACTATAAAGGAGCACCTGACACATCGCCTCATGTGACACTAGCTGTCGCCAAAAATTGTTCTACCAAAGCACTTGGTCCAATGGTGCATCTCGCCAACATGCTGACTTATGACTTACCTAAAGAATATGGGATTTTTTACAACAAAGAACATATTCAAGATTCTTCTCTACACTATTTATTTTATTTGTTTATTTAGTTTTCTGTGGGACAGTGTAACAATATAAATGTACCAGAATTAGCCAAAAGGTAAGTTACCTCTGCTAGATGGTAGAAGACACCCTGAAGGAGTCCATGTAAGAAGTCGCATGTATTACAGTATCAATATGGTAATCGGACTGTTGCCTCCGTAAAATACATATATCAGCATTAAACACACACATAGTGGCGGACTAACCATTAGACAACAGGCCACAATTGCCTTGGGCCCGCAACTTGAAAGGCCCACCAATCAGATGCCCTCCGATCATCATAGACACAAGGAAACTTACTTTTAAATAGGAAAAAGACCAAGAAAATAGTCTGGGATTGTCAAATGTATTGACTGTGCCCAAACCCTCTCCTAATAAAGCTAAACAGTGAAAAAAATATAACATTATCAAACTTGGGGTGCACGGTAGCAGAGCGGCTAGAGCTTCTGCCTCTCAAGAAGGAGATCGTGGGTTCCCGGACCACCCCAACATCACACGATCTCTCTGGGTGGAGTCTGCATGTCCTCCTCGTGTTACCGTGGGTTCTCTCCGGGTTCTCCGGCTTCCTCCCACCGTCCAAAGACATGACTGTGTAGGTTAATTGACAACTCTAAATTGTCCCTAGTGAATGAATGTGAGAGTGAATGGTTGTCTGTCAATGTCTCTGTCTCTCTGTGTCAGCCCTGCGACGAGTTGGCCACTGTCCAGGGTGTACCCCACCTAAGGCCCAAAGTTACTGGGATAGGCTCTAGTCACCCGCGACCCCTAACGGGAATAAGCGGTAGAAAATGAATGAATGAATGAATGAATTATCAAACTTCAGATGAATATTATGTATTTAAATCAGCTGAATGTGTGTTAAAATTCACCAACAAAATGGAAATACTGTCTGATTTCTTAGAAACACGACAGAGAAAATCATACTTGATGAGGAGGGGCCTGTACTTAAAGTCTATATGAGGTTCTCAAAATGTTCTAATTATGACTTAGTTTGGTGGGTGGGCACCTGTGGCAGTTATTTACTATAGTTTTGTGAAGTTGCAGTTTGTGAAGAAATTTAGAAAAATGAAAATTTAAAGTTATAGGAAGTGACTGAGTTCTAAAAAGGAATCCCTCCACCTATGTCATCAAAAAGCGACATGCCATGAAAAATACAAATACAATTTACGCACAACTGACACAACCTTTTGATACTTTAAAGTGTCATTCAATAAAATAAAGTTACTAAGTATTATTATTTGTAAAATCATAACTATTATGTAATGTATAATGATTTTGGCCCTTGTTTTCAAAATGGTTGCTAGGTAACAGCTGTAGAATTACCTCCACCTATGTCATATTTGCTGCCCATGTCCAAGTACAATTATAAACATTACAAAAACTGTCAAACTGGGGATAAATGGACAAAATGTTTAGTAAAATCTTAAATATAATCATGTTGACTACGTTTTAGTGAAATGTGTCGTCCAACCTGTCATTAATTACTTTAATTTTACCGCCCCCACATTCCTAGGTCCGCCACTGCACACATAATTATAAATTTACAACACTGTAGAATTTTTAAAAATGCTTTCATTTTTGGGATTCAATCAGCCACTTAATTGGCATTCATTTTAAAAGACTGAAATGATGGGGTCTCTCTCTGTGGTTAGGGAACTGAGTTCCAGCGATGGCTATTAAGGAAGACACAAGCTGGCTGAATGCTGTTGAGAGATAGTGCAGCTCCCTCTAGAGTGGTCTGGTGCAAATGTTAGACTGGACAGGGATAAAGGAGGAAAGAGGAGGTGGAGCTAAACCATGTAAAAGTTTATAAAGATTCTCACAACATGGGAATTTATATTTGTGAAGGATGTGGCAAAGGTGATAACTTAGCAGCGGCTTCCTGTTTAATACGTTAATATGTAGTGCTTTTTGTACAGTGACTCCAGAGGTTTTATGGTTGATTGGTGTGGAGTGGACCAAATGGTGAGTCAGCAACATAAACCGTAGAACATCGATATGTACGGTCTATGGTCAGTAATCTAAAGTTTGTGAGGATCATAGAATGAAAATAAATTTTTTGCTGATTATGATGTTTATAATGGATCTGAAATTTGATCAACTAAAATAGATTTTTCTTTTAATTGTTTTGACATGTTTTTTGATGGAGGAATGGGAATCCATCTGTAGACCTAAACACTGTATTTGAATTTGGTTCAAGGTTTTTTTTTTTTTTTTTTTTTTTTTTTGATAGTTAGAGAGTACCTGATTGTTGTTGTTGTTGTTGTTGTTGTTGTTTTTGTTGTTTTTACACCTGTTTTGTTCCATTCATCATATAACCAGTTTATTTAAAATTAGGAAAATCTTGAATAAAAGGAGAAATCTGGGCAGAACATTCATTTTTAACAGTTTCAATACTTTGGCTTAGACTTAAGTATTTTTCAAGGTCTTACTTCATGGTGGCAAAAAATTGTATATAGTTTTGTTTTGCTTTGTTAAGTCTCTACAGAGAACTACACCGAAATATTTATCATTTATCATTCACTCCTTCTAGGAGTATTTCCTTCCACATTTTCAAAATTAGGCAGGTGTATGTCACCATTCAAGTACTTAGTTGTCTGAACACAGGTTTGCTCTTGTGGTTACTTGTCTTTTACCCCATCATACAAAGCCTGAGGTCACATGGCAACCATCTCTGCATGAAGTCCAAATCTTTCCTGCAGAAAAACCAAAGGACAATCCCACATAGATCAAAGTAACTGTGGCCTTTTAACAGATCATTTATGGAGCCTTGAAGGGGTAAAGTAATACCTAAGAATTTTCTATCAAATACATTTACACTGGGCATCTCTGATAAAACCTTCGTTAAGAATTGAGTCCCATTTTATGCGTACATTTATAATATATTAATATTTATAGTAACTTGTTTTTCCCCAAAAAACTCAGGTTTTAATCGGGTGTTTCAATTTACCCTGCACTAGGACCCTTTTAAACCCTAATATGGCTTAAATATATGAGTCTCAGGACACATTTATTTTATTTAATCTATTTTTGTCAAGGCACTATATGGCACGACATATGCTAATGTTGCGAATGCGGTCTGTGGGTGCCTAGGTTTTTTAACTTAAAGTCTGTATAGGTTCTCATGTATGACACCTGTGGTGAATATTTATTATAGTTTTACTTCCATGAAATTACAGTTTGTGAAGAATTTTGAAAAATAAAAGTTTAAAATTATTATAAGTACTGCTGAGTTCTGTAATGTCATAAAAAAGTGGCATACCGTTGAAAAGAAAGAGACTGTTAACTAGGGTTGCACGATCTGGGAAATTTGTGTGATATGGGGCGCACAAGAAACGCAACATTAATGCGTTTAACCATTAGAAATTATCGCCCATCTTTGCAATATGCATATCGCGATAACAAGTGCAATAACAATATTTTTTCCATATATATATTGTGCAGCCCTACCGTTAACACTCAACTGAAACATTTTTTCTGACAGTTTAAATGATTATTCGATAAAATAAAAGTGTCATCAGTTGGCTCTTGTTTTCAAAATAGTTGCTAGCTAACAGATGTGGAATGACCTCTACCTATGTCATATTTGCTGCCCATGTGCCAGGAAGTACAATAATAAACATTATGAACACTGTCAGACTGGGGACAAATAGGACAAATGTTAAGGAAAATCTTAAATAGAATCATGTTCACTACGTTTTAGTGAAATGTGTAGTCTAACCTGTCATATAGACTTCAAACATATTTCCTCATTCTAATTCTCTGATCTCGCATGTTTTGATTATTTTATTTGAGGTAATATAAGATTGATACTCTTTTTCTCCTGAACGAAAGAGGGCACTGTCTCTACATATCCTTCAGCGCAAGCAGATTGTCTCTGAAAAAAAAAAAGATTGTTGCTTTCGTCCCATTGACGCTATCCAATCAAACGAGGCTACAGTGAGGCACCGCCAAGATCCGATTGAGAGACGCACTGTTGTAGTAGCTTAGCCTCGAGTGGATAAGAAGCTAACTAGCCGCTAACTCACTGTGTGTTGACTGCCCCGGTAAGATATGGCCTCACACCACAAGTTTAGTTTTCGCAAATTGCAGCTCGATCAATCACCTCTATGAGTTTGATTTAAAGAATTGTTATAGTCGGTTGTGTTAGTCTGCATACAAGGCTGTGTTTTCTCAACTTAATTTAAAATTGTGACAGCTGGTTCTGTTAGCTCCTAGCCTGCTCCTAGCCCATTAACGCCGCGAGGCTAACAAAGCATAGACATCGAGAGGCGATAATATTGACAGTTGGATAGGACTTTACAATATAACAAGACTATGCTCAGTTAATCTGATTTTAAGACCACTGCAACAACTTAAGTCGGAAAGCGGAAGTGAAGGTTATTTCAAATGTGCATATTTAATTTACTTATAACCCGAATTAGTTACCAAAACATGAACACACGTCAGCGCGCCGCACATTAAGTGGGTTTGGTAAGTTGGTCGGACTCACGGCAGAGTAAATGTGCCTGTTCTTTTGTGAAGAAAAGTCCTATTCTGTAACTCCTTGGCACTTTGGTCCATTATCAAAAGTAATTTCAATAAACCCGTTGAATAAACACTATAGACTGTGTACAGTCTATTATAAACACTTGTGTCTATTAGATGAGACATCAGTGTTCGATTTGTGTTAGATAGGCAGATAGATAGGTAAGTAACTAGTGTGCTTTTGGCCTAATACAAAAGCCTCTTGTTGCTACAAAATTATATTTTAACTTCTGCCATTTCTGTAACGTTATAAGGTGACTTGTTGATATATTCTTTCAAAGGCAATATAGATGTACCCGGTATTAAAAGCATTAAAATCTGCTTTAAAGCCTATTATTGTAGTTTCCTGTTTCTGTGGGGATTTAGACCTCCTCTTCCTCCAAACTCAATGCCAACAAAAACAGCCGTCGAAGAAGCAGCTGGGTGCACTCGTAAGTGCACAGAACACCTATACTAATCTGTTTAAACCGCATTATTTTAACTACGTTATGAATTAATATGTTGAATTGTACATTTACATGAATCAGTGCCGCAAAAGTTAAAAATGAGCAATTATTCCACCCCGCGCAGAACGTGCGCTAGCTTGCTCAGCTAACTGCTAGCAGAACAGTTAGCCTGCAGTACTGAACAAAAACTGTGTTTTGTCTATTGTCTAAAGATGTATAAAGGTTCCTTTGGCGAGTACCGTACTTTATCTTTCTCCACTATTTTTCGTTGCACTGATTATGTCCACACAAAATGGCGAATCTTAAAAGCATGTTTCATGACCTGAAGCAAAAGTTCTTGTCGAGATCGATATCTAGAATAGGCCCCAGTGCACTTAAATATTAAAGAAGTTGTCAAATAATTGTGGATTGATTTCATCAAAATGTTTTGGTTACTTATTTTGGTCGGCCTTTTGTCAGATTATGATTTGGATAAATCAAGCTCATTGGTCGAAGAGCATAACTTTAACATGTGAAATTAAAATAAATTCACAAAGTACTTGATTATACTGTGTATTTCAAAGGCTTGAAAAGAGACTAAAGGGAACTTGAAGTTGTAAACTGACACTCAACCTCCACGGTCCTTTGGGATCATGGCTAAAGATGTAAGTAGTAATAATAATAACAATAATAACTCATCCTTTGACATCAATGTTTGTTTTCTTACATATTTATGTTTTGTTAGGCTGGTCTCATTGAAACGAATGGAGAACTAAAGGTTTTTATCGATCAGAATCTGAGTCCTAGTAAAGGTATTGTGCTTAATATGTGCTTAAATAAAATGGAACAACAAAATAACATTGCATTTGTTTTATTTCAAGATTCTTGCTGCTAAGTTTTCTTTCTTTTTTTTCCCCCAAACAGGTGTCCTGTCATTGGTTACTGTTCAGCCCACAGCTACCCCTGTGGCTAAGCAATTACTGCCTAAAACACTTGGGCCGTCAAATGTAAACATTGCTGCACACATGCAACATATACCACACATGGTAAGTTACACACAGCTGTTGCAGAGTTTTGTTACAGGCAAATGACTGCCCACTCAGAATGCTCATTGATAGACCATGCATATGCAGTGACCGGACAGAAGAAAGATAAAGGCACTTGATCCTAAGCTTATCAATTCTACAGTCAGCAGGATTATACCCATCATCTGATTATATTTATGGACATTATACATACATAACAGATAATAACTTCTATAAATCACCTTTGTAAAAGAGCAACTATAACTACTATATTGTGCTTACAACAACTGTTTTGTATGTATATTTTAGGTGATAGGAACACCACAGAGGCCTACTGTATCCAATACTATATTGGTGAACAGTCCACACACTCCCAGTTCTCAGTTTTTAACACAGAGCCAACCACCAGATGCCTCACCTTGGTCATCTGGGTAAGTGTTTGTTGTGCAGAAAAATTATTGAAATGATTGCACACAAAATGATTTTGTGCACGAAAACGATAACTAACAAGTGTGTCTCTAGTAAACGTGGTAAGAAAGGAGAGAAGAATGGCAAAGGCCTGAGGCACTTCTCAATGAAAGTCTGTGAAAAAGTACAGAAAAAAGGAGTCACAACCTACAATGAAGTGGCTGATGAACTTGTTGCAGAATTCAGCTCAGCTGCTGACAGCCACATGTCACCTAATGACGCAGTAAGTTCTGAATATATTAACACACTGGGCTGGACCTGTAATAACATCTCGTAATTTCCATCTATTGTAGCATGTATATGACCAGAAAAACATTCGGCGGCGTGTGTATGATGCACTCAATGTGCTGATGGCCATGAATATCATTTCAAAAGAGAAGAAGGAAATCAAGTGGATCGGTTTGCCTACTAACTCTGCTCAGGAGTGCCAAAACCTTGAGGTATAAATAAATATAATTCTGACATTGTTTTGCAGTTTTTGTTTAGTTTCCAGTTTCATATGTTAAATTTAGGTGGAGAGGCAAAGGCGGCTAGAAAGGATTAAGCAAAAACAGTCACAGCTTCAGGAGCTCATTCTACAGGTGTGACATTTTTATTGGTAATCATACAAAAAAGAAAATGTAGTTGTACTTAAATTCTGAATTCCTTAATTGATTTATGAAGATGTAATCACTTAAATTATTTCTTTCTGTACAGCAAATTGCTTTCAAGAACCTGGTGCAACGGAACAGACAGAATGAACAACAGGCAAACAGACCTCCACCTCCAAATTCAATTATACATCTTCCATTCATTATTGTCAACACCAGCAAGAAGACCGTGATTGACTGTAGCATTTCCAATGACAAGTATTTGCTTTGTTGAAAATGATGTACAGTGATCCCTCGTTCATCGCGGGAGTTGCGTTCCAAAAATAAC
Organism: Rhinogobius similis; assembly: GCA_019453435.1. Taxonomy (NCBI): domain Eukaryota; kingdom Metazoa; phylum Chordata; class Actinopteri; order Gobiiformes; family Gobiidae; genus Rhinogobius; species Rhinogobius similis. The sequence goes on along the minus strand of CM033633.1, from coordinate 23,162,711 downwards.
ACGCGAAAAGTGAAATCCGTGAAGTAGTCACAGCTTTATTTTTTATTATTTTACAATGCAATACTGAACTATGGAATGAAACCAAAAATCAAAACCTGTTTTAAAGCCCAAAATTTGTTTAAAACAATAATTTTAATATAGTAATAGAAGGTTGGAAACATTGTCACTGGCGTATTTCACAGTCTGTGCCTCTTCGTCGCAGGCGCAGTCTCGGAGTCTTTCTCCGATAGAAGAACATTGTTATGGGTAGTTATTGGCGCTCTTTTTATAAACGGATATACCACCTTCGATTATATTTGAGAACTGCAATGAACGACTCGTCAAAGGGTCCCGTTCTTGTGCCGTGCGCTGAAGTTCAGTGGATGCACTGTAAAAATATCCGCACTGTAAAAAAAATCCGTGAAGCCGTGAAAGCTGAAGCGCGATATAGCGAGGGATCACTGTATCTAACTCTAACCCAAACGAATCATTGACCTTCATTGAACATATTTTTTTCTTTTGCAGATTTGAGTATTTGTTCAATTTTGATAGCATGTTTGAGATCCACGATGACATTGAGGTGTTGAAGCGCATGGGTATGGCTTGTGGCTTGGAGGTGGGAAAATGTTCTCCCGAGGACTTGAAGGTTGCACGAGGTTTGGTGCCAAAAGCCCTGGAGCCTTATGTTATTGGTGAGTATCATAGACATTATGATTTATTTATATTTCATAGAGGGCTTACAATGGGCTATATAATCGCTTATATTTAAGTAAAAGTTGCATATGTAATCTTCATAAGAGCTTAGCTGCTTGATGCATAGGTCCTATATGCCTATTGTATACCACGTGTGGACTTCCTGTGTTTAGAGAATATTTATGAATAGTGTATAATGGATGAAAAACAGAAATTTATTTTTTGTTATTTTGAATTAAATATGGCGCTGTCGTATGTGTTTTAGAGTCCATACTCCAGAGTGTGTTATCGATTATCAAAATACAATTATGATTTTATTATTATTATTATTTTAATTATCGTTTAGTCACGAGTACTTGGCTAATCGTTGCAGCCCTAGAGTTCTGTGCCCGGTTACTCTACCATTGCCTTTTATCATGGAAAACAGAAAAATAGTTTGACACTGTGCGTCATCAAAGTGGTGTCAAGCAGATCTCGTGATCACAAGCATATATGAGAAGAGATAAGTTATTTGATGTACACATTGACCACGGTACATTAGTGCAAATATGCCGTGGACTATCAGGATATTACTTCGGCACAGTTTTTTTTCAGCACGCATCTCTGATTTTCACATTGTGACACCTGCACAAAGCAGATTGTCTTATTTTTGCATTGCCAACATTACCCATGGTATGTTTCATTTGGAAAAACGATGAACATGTACAATCGTCCAGCTTGGTAAGAACCAGGAAATGTCTGTGTAGCTGTATTAAAATTTCGAACACTCACTTAAGTCTGGTAGCAAGCAGCAAACAAGTTGAACTTTGCCTCAAATCCAGTGCGGCAATTTCAGTGTGCTGTGGATATGACTAGATTTCAGAAATTGCAGCAATTAATTATTGCTAATTAGCCATTAATTAACCATTGCCTATTGATGTACTATGTAACAGAACAAAACAAACTTAGTACCGAAGCAAATTTTTATTGTGAACTCCAAAATCTATTAAACTATGTATCCTTACAGAGATGGCCAAGGGACCCATTAGTAATGTTTACATGACTGGTGGATCTTCTGCTAATGGAGCCAGATACCCTGCTAGCAGGTTTGATCTCTTTACAGTTCCTTCATTTCCTTCAAGTATTAAATTGTAAACTTTTGTTCAATGTTTTGACAGTGATGGCTGTACTGATGGCACCATGGCTTCCAGCTCTAATGACTCTCACTACAGTGGCTCACGTGTGGAGACTCCCGTGTCTTACATGGGGGATGATGATGATGAGGATGAGTATGATGAAAATGACGATGAAGACTAACCTATCTACACTTCTCGACTCCAACAAGCACAGTGCTCAAAATCACCTTCACCATGGGAATTTAGCCCCCTTTCCCCAGTTGCCTGCATTTCTGGTTTAGTCAGGGGTGAGGTTCAGTAGTGAAAAACAGGTGTGTAATTCACCTTTATTTCTGCGTTTGAATCACAAGCACCTTCACTGTTGAGGTGTTATTGAAGGGAACTGTTGCTAAACAAAGTCTCTATGTCCAGTCTGCGTCTTGATAAGCCATCCCACTAGAATCATCTGTAAAATGTACTGCTGTTGGAGAATGTATAATGTACTAGGAATTTCTTTTATGTTGAACGTGGTGCAGACCTAATGATCAAAAGTTGTGGGATGGCCAAATCAGCTTAAACCTGCTGATGATGCAACTCCAAGGACTCTGACGATTAGCCTAATATAGCTGCCACACTATCCAAGTATGTGGCTACACCATTTTGTCTATACATTTTTGTTTGTGTTCCAGCAATACTTGGAAATGATTTCTTAACCCTGATTGTGTTGGGCTGGCTTCCTTCTGTTCTATAGGCAGCTGCTTTCATGTTTGCTAGATTTGTTTTGTATTCCTATGTCAAGTAATTTTCCCACATTGCCCTGCAATGCCTTGGTAGTGTTTATGTTTGCATAATAATGGCACCAGCAAGGTAAACCCCTTTATGACACAGGTTCTTGATAGGTAAATAAACAAAACTCATTACGTGTAAGAATCTTATGACAATTGTAGTGTAGAGTATCCTGTAGAGGCCAGTGGTAAAATAGACCTACCAAAACTGTTGTAACATATGTGTGTTTGTATCGGTCTTCATGTACCCATTCAAAGATCTCCCTTTTAAACTGAGCAATGCGTACTGACTCTTCCAAATACTTTTTGTGTAATCTAATATAAGTTTTCAAATTAAATATAGATTGTTTTAATTTGTTTCTATTCTGTGTAATTATTCCATTAGATCTCAGATGTGTTATATTTTGAAATTCTGATCAAGTTTAAGTTATACTTTGGCATGCTTGTTAAAGGAAAGGCACATCAAATACAGAAAATAAACTGCACAAGATACATATAATCTGTAGTGACTTTCACCTGGTCAAACGTATATATGTATGTATACATACTATATTAATTTGACCTTTGTGATGCTGCCTGTCCTGTTCCTACAAGAGCTTGAGTCTTTGTCTGGGGCATTAGGGTGTTAGGATTACTGAAAGGTGTTGACTCAGGTGTGTGTGGGATCCTCCCGGTACAGTCCTTGTGACTAGTTCAGACCCCACCTCTACAGGCATCTGCAACCTCTCCAACGTCTACATACTAGTTTTTAGGGGTTTAGCTACTTTCTTTGCCAGATGGTCATTTGCTCTACATCATGGATATTGGTGGTTTAACTACAGTGGTGGCAAATTCAGCCTACATTAATGCTCGAGGAAGTATTGATGGCTCTAATCCAGCTGCAGCGCGGGATAAGAAGTACCATTCCCGGCTCAAACTACCACACATCACTGTGTGCGAAGACCTGAGAGAAACCCTGGACTTGGGTTTTGATTCTACTTGTGTAGAACAGCCCATTGGCAAACGCCTGTTTAGAGAATTTCTTGATTCCAAGCAGGAATATCATGGAGCTAGTCGATTGTGGAAAGACCTTGAGGACTATGATATGGCAGAAGACTCGGACAGAGTCAAGAAGGCCTCAAAGATAGTCCAGCGCTACATGGAGTCTTCTGCCAAGCATTACTGTCCATTTCTTTCTGAGGAGATCATAGCTAAAGTGAAAGAAACACAAGAGGCTGCAGGTGATGATCTGTTTGCTGCCGCACTAACTTCAACACTGAACTATCTGCGAGAGGCCCCCTATACATTCTTTTTAGAGAGTATGTACTTGAAGCGGTTTTTGCAGTGGAAGTGGCTTGAAATGCAGCCCATGGATGCAGACTGGTTCCTAGATTTCCGTGTGCTGGGAAAAGGAGGTTTCGGGGAGGTGTCCGCATGTCAAATGAAAGCCACAGGAAAACTTTATGCCTGTAAAAAACTCAACAAGAAGAGACTGAAGAAGAGGAAAGGATATGAGGTGAGTGATCGCTGAGATTAAATAATCTAATATAGCCTACAGTAAAACAAGACACGGAGAGAGAAATGCTGTAACGCTGAATTACTGTGAGCCATTTGTCTTTTTAAAATTTTGATGTAACGTTCTCCATGGGGCATCCTGTTTAAATCACCTACCCCTGTCTTTATCCTGTATTACAGATCTAATTGACAGATGAGATTACTTTGTCTCGAAAGCTTACCTGAATGTCACCCCCTGAAAACTTGCTCAGAACCCTTTTCCTTATTTTGTCCTTGGCTTTATTGTTGAAATATGTATTTATTGACCTATTCTTGTAATGTTCATTTTATTTGTATTTTTCTGTCCAACAGGGGGCGATGGTGGAGAAGCGCGTCCTTGAGAGGGTTCACAGTCGCTTTATTGTGTCCCTAGCATATGCCTTTCAGACTAAAGAAGAACTTTGTCTGGTTATGACAATCATGAATGGTGGAGATCTCAAGTAACTTGACCTTCTTTACTAAAAGAAATAGAAACATTGTGCTTTTTTCATTTAACACATTGCTACATCAGTTTACATTTATGTTTCAACCTAATGTAAACAGTGATTCATTTGAAATTATTAAATTGAATCTGTTTTATCTGTAGATCTTCAGTTTGTTTGCTTTCTTTTTACACATCAATAACTGTGTTTTTGTATTTAAAGATACCATATCTACCTGGTGGATGAGAACAACCCAGGGTTTGAGGAACCTAGAGCCTGTTTCTACACTGCTCAGATAATCCAGGGTTTAGAGCACCTGCACCAGAAACAAATCATATACAGGGATCTCAAGCCCGAAAACGTGTTGTTAGACAATGATGGTTATTATCATTTTCATTCTTTTCTATCTAAAAATGTTTGGATATTAACTTAAATCAATTTATTTTAGGAAATGTACGCATATCGGATTTAGGCCTAGCAGTAGAACTGAAAGAGGGAAAGACGATGACAAAGGGTTATGCTGGAACACCAGGTAAGTTTTTACACAGAGATGAAATTAAAATTATATATTTGCACTCTCACAAATGGTTGTCTTTCTGTTGTGCACAGGATACATGCCTCCAGAAATGCTGAAAGGAGAGAAGTATGACAACTCTTGTGACTACTTTTCTCTTGGTGTAACTCTCTATGAGTTTATTGCTGCTAAAAACCCATTTAGGAACAGGGGAGAGAAGGTTGGTATTTGCACAGCTTTCTGTCAAAATGTACTAACTAAAAAAATGTACTTCTTTAGGTGGAAAAAGAGGAAATGAAGGAGCGAATGCTAACACTGGAAGTTAGTTATAGTGATCTATTCAGTGATGATGCTAAAGGCCTCTGTGAAGGCTTATTGGCAAAAGAAGCTAGTAAGAGAATGGGTTTCAAAAATGGAAGTTGTGATGAACTCCGTGCACATCCGTTTTTTAAAAATATTAACTGGAGGAAGCTGAATGCAGGTACAACAAATAATTAAAAAACAACAAAAAACAATATGTTATCGTTTGTGTATGGAGTCTTGTTAAAATATCTTTCTCTTGCCTCTTCAGGCATCCTGCCTCCTCCTTTTGTTCCTGATCCCAGAGTGGTGTATGCCAAAAGTTTGGATGATGTTGGGGCTTTTTCCTCTGTAAAAGGAGTTGCCCTGGAAGATGGTGACAAGACCTTTTATGACGAGTTTTCAACAGGCAACATATCCATTCCATGGCAGGAAGAGATGATTGAAATGGGCATTTATGGGGAGCTCAATGTTTGGGGTCCAGACGGAACAGTCCCTAATGACCTTCGCAGAGAGTCAATTTTAGAGCAACCAAAGTCTTCCACATGCTGCATGTCCTAAAGTAATTTGGCGACACAAAAAAGTCAACTAAAGTTGTTCTGTTGAAACAAAATTGCGTCATGGATCCCTTTTGACTTATTATATAGGCCTTCTTTAATAATATGTAGTGTTAAAGCTGCACTATGTAACATTTCTAGTCTGGAGTCTGCCACAATGTAATTGCTTTGCCTGAAATGTTCCATAGTAGGCCTACAATAATAAACTTCTTCCTCTTTATGGAGAAAAGCAGGTGATGCCACACGGCCAAGTTTTTTTTTTTCTAGCAATAAACCTGTAATTTAATAAATGAAGATAGATTTTGGTTTGATGCCAAGATTTGGAATAATCCAGAGAAAGCAACACAACTCCATTGAAACAAGCAAGTGTAAGACCCTCCATTAGAAATGTTACATAGTACACCTTTAGGCTTTGCACTCTTTGATATAATTTTAACTTTTTTGTTGTTGTGGTTTTCTACGGTCGATATGTTCTTCATTTGGGAACATGTTTTCTCATACACTATGAAACCTTTTCCAGCAAGAACTTTATTTTGATTATAATTGTCAATACAGTTTATAGAATTTGCCGTATTTATTTATTGATATTTAACAAATGTTACACAAACATGAACAACGCTCACTATCATACCATATTGTCAAATACTTTTGGAATGTCAATCAGATTATTAAAGAACAATAAAAATGTTTGAATATTTTCAAATGCTACAAGACAACCTTTTATTTATCATCATGTCATTACACCAAATGCTCTGTCACTTTGCTGTGGCCATATATATCCTGACCTCCTGCTGGGGGAGCTCGGACAGCAGTGTAGTGTTAAAATTCCTCTTAAAGCACTCCATGAACCTTAGATCGGACTGAAAACGGATCTTGTTGGCCCATAGCAAAGTAGTGCTGCTGCCCAGTCTGCAGAAGTGGTGCATGGTTTTCAGCAGTTCCTCCAAACATTCATGGTGATAGACCACGTCTGCTGCTAGCACATAGTCGTAGTGGTAAGGTGGATGGGGAAAGTCCCTATCCAGGTTGAGGCCCCAGGTCAGAGGAGCCACTTGAGGAGAGTAGCGTGAGCGACCCTTTGTGTTCCGCAAGAGATTAAACGTCAGATTGGACATAATGTCTGGCTTGTCAGTCGCAGTCACCCAGGCACCTAAAGAAATAAAACTATTTAATGCAAGTCACTTTTATAATGGGATTACCAACAGCGTAGGCAGTTTTGCCTAGCTCTTGCATATAATATCTTTGACCTGATTTATCCCATCTGATCTTTATTCTCAACAAATCATTTTCACCACAAAATATATCTTACCCAACAGACTGGCCACAATTGAAAGCAACCCAGTCCCTGCACCAATCTCTAGTACTGCTTTATCCATAAGGTTAACTTGTTGTTGGTTATTCTCCAAAAAATGGCACAAAGCAATACACTAGAAACAAATTGCAGTTAAAACATCAACAAATGAGCAACAGTTTTACTTTGCACCAAACTACTACACTTACCCCGGGCCATATCAAAGCTCCATATGTATCTATAGACTCTCTGATGCTGATGTCATGTCCCACGAAACAGAAGGACTCCTTCCCCAAAGAGTAGAAGACACTGGGCTCCCAGTTGTTCCTACGGTCCAGAGCCTCCACAGCCATAAGCTTTTGGTCTGATGAACACAAATGCCCTCTTTCAATTTGCCTCTTAAAATATATTTAAAACATATACTGCATACCCTCATTTTCCATCTTCTGCTCCACTTGATGCTGTCTGCCCTGCAGCGTCAGCTTTTTTGATAGTGTCTCCATCTATTAACAATATTGAGAGGGAATTGTAAATATTGATCACAGATTGCAATGTGTTCTCAAACTTAATGTACCACTACCACGGATGGTATTAATTCCTTAAACCATTGAGCAAATGACCTATATATTTATTCAGTACAAACTAGTCACTTAAACATTATCAACTGCTGAGTTCCAGATATTGGCTCTGAAAGCTAGACCTGACCAGGAAAAAAGGTTGAGCACAACTTAAAAACTGTATATTCATGTATATTCAATATTTTAACATGGTAGTGGGCTGTCTTTATACTAAATTTAAAACTGGAGTATAAAAACAGAGTCACAGTTACAATCCCACACAATACAACTGATGTGTTTAAGAAACTTGAAATGTTACCTACCAGTGTAAAGTGGTTAATTCTTGCTTGCTTTCCTCTGGGTGTGTGCTAAGGCCTGTGATGTGGTCATGTTTATAGACGCAGTATTGTGCATGACACACCCCTGACTAAGGCTGCATGAGGTCCCATGTCCAAAGAAATACCTTAACTCAATTACATAAATATGTCGCTGCACTCTGGAATATATATAAATGATCAAAAGTAACATTGGCTGGCAAAGGACTAAGGGACGTTTTTAAGGCATTGCACTTTGTTCTTTGCACTTTTTAGGGGATGTGAAAGCTAGTCACGAATTTACATGGGCATACTTGTATTTGCGGGTTTTCCATTGTTTTCTATTGTCTGTTGAAATGTGCTAGTATCTTAGTGTAGTGCTAGGATCTTATTTTATCACTTTACTTTGTATGTATTTATTTTACAAACATTAACATGCAAACCATAATTCAACATTCAAGCCTATCTTGGGTTTTACTTGACAAAATATCTTTCAGTCTTTGTCTACTGGACTTTTTTTCCCTTGCAGATTTTTTACTATTCCATAATAATAATAATTATTGTTCTTGACAGGACTATCATGTTTCAGTGATAACACAAAGAGTAGAGAGATTAATGCTGCTCCATTTCTGTCCTGTAGACATAGTTGGAATTCTGTTTTTGCACAGTAGGCCATGTGCAATGCAAACGTTTTATGGCTGGCCATTGAAACAGAGATTTGATGGACATGGGATTATACAGACATGCCTGCCAAACTGAGCCCAGAGAATTCATTGCAACAAATGGAAGCAGCAAATAATATGAAGCGGCTGAGGCAACAAACTTGACGGGACAGATATCTACTCATGCCAGTATACACTACAGTATAGTTTCAGGAATTTCAAGATCTTTAGCCATCCATGCCACCTTCATTTAGATTTTTGAAACGTTAACTTTTGATGATTAGTAAGATGTTTAAGATGTTTCATGTCACTATGCATGGCGAATCTTAAAAAACATTTCACTATGAAGATTTGAAATATGCATGGTCTAAATATACACTTTGTTACCCCTATTATTTACTCCAAAGCTTTTGGAAATATATTACTAAGAATAGACTAGATATGCACATTGGAGCCTGATCTCCTTAATCCACCCGAAGTCACCTTTCCGGGTAAAAGAACAATAGTCAGTCTTAAAGGCTCACACAAGCTCAGAGAATGTTTATAAAGTACTATTTGTTACATGCTGTAGATGTGTGTTTGTTGTGGGTGAATCAATATGCATGTGTGGTGTTATATATGGAACTGGCCGAAACGATAATAGGGGGATAAAGAGCTACTAGTTGTCACTACTGAGTTGGTAATCCTCACCTCCATGTTCAGAGATCACGGAAGGGTTGTGTGTGCCAGTGGAAAATTTCATTCCCAGCAACATGTGAGTCCCATAAGGATTTACAGTAGTGACATGTGTAGTGCCAGTGTGTCAGTGCATCCATTAATAAGTGTAAAGCTCCTGCTATTTAGATGCGAGGTGTGAACTGGTATACAATAGGCCCAGCTGCTACAAGACAAAAAGATATTAATCAAATGTACCCAAACAATAATGAAGTGAAGGTTAGGATATATTGTAGGTGTGAATGATTAATTTACAGCACAGTGGCTCAAACAGGCTCAAGTGAATAAATCTCCAAAACCACACAAAGACAGATTATGAAGTACCATCTACAGAGACACTGGTCCATTTTGTCTGTCTGTGCCTCGTCATGACTATAGGCTGATCAGGAATAATGTATAATGTACATATAAGGCTGTGGTCCAAATATCAAAACAGCAATATATTGTGATGTTCCTCTTGGTAATATGTGAATCAATAGATGTGATGCATTTAAACAACATAAATTCATTATAAATTGCTGAGTTATACATTTATTAACCTACTGACTACTGCATTAAGGCTGAAAAGGTGACTTCAGAGGGCAATTGCATTCTAATATAAAGGACATTGTGAAAATGCAATTCCAATGCATTTTGTTGTTCCACATAGTCTACAAACGTTTATGTAAATAAACATCTAACACAGATTTGAAAGGAAATCCATGTATCAGGACACATTGTATCAAACTCCAAGAACCTGCATTATCGGTGTATGTATTGTAGCGTCAAGTACTCGGCAATACCCAGCCCTGATAGGATTAATGAATACCAAATAATGTACAGGAACTGTCACTAATAAGTTTCTAAAAAGCAAAACATCCATCCATCTTCTTCTGCTTATCTGGGGCCGGGTCGTGGGGGCAGCAGTCGAAGCAGGGACTCCCAGACTTCCTTCACCCCAGACACTTCCTCCAGCTCCTCCGGGGGGATCCCGAGGCGTTCCCAGACCAGCCGAGAGACATAGTCCATCCAGAGTGTCCTGGGTCTACCCCGGGGCCGAGGGAGGCGTCCAGGAGGCATCCTGCCTGAGCCACCACAGCTGGCTCCTCTCGACGTGGAGGAGCAGCGGCTCTACTCCGTGCCCCTCCCGTGTGACTGAGATCACACTCTCTAACCCACCCGGCGGAGGAAGCTCATTTCGACTGCTTGTATCTGCGATCTCGTCCTTTAGGTCATTACCGAGAGCTCATGACCATAGATGAGGGTAGGAAGGTAGATTGACCAGTAAATCGAGCTTTGTCTTTCGACTCGGCTCTTTCTTTACCACAATGGTCTGATACAGCGCCCGCATCACTGCAGACGATGCATCGATCCGACTATCAATCTCACGCTCCCCAAGACCCCAAGATACTTGAACTGCTCCACTTGAGGCAAGAACTCCCCACCCACCCGGAGAGGGCAAGCCACCTTTCCTGTCGAGAACCATGGCCTCCATGTCCTCAGCCTCCCCCGGGATCTGGGAGAAGTTCTCCCGGAGGTGTGAGTTGAAGACCCTGCTGACAGAGGGCTCTGCCAGACCTTCCCAGCAGACCGTCACAATACGCTTGGGCCTGCCAAGTCTGTCAGGTTTCCTCCAACTCACCACCAGGTGGTGATTGGTTGACTGATGGACACCCTTGTGGTCGAACATGGTGTTCGTTATGGACAAACCGTGACTAGCACAGAAGTCCAATAACTGAACACCGCTCGGGTTCAGATCAGGGGAGCCTCCCGATTACCCCTCTCCAGGTGTGGTGTCACTGCCCACGTGCCCACGTGTGCGTTGCAGTCCCCCAGTAGAACAACGGAGTCCCCCAGGCGCACTGTCCAGTGCCCCTCCCAGGGACTCCAAGGAGGTCTGGTACTCTGCACCGCTGTTCAGCCCGTAGGCCGCTACAACTGTGAGAGACCTGTCCCCGACCCGAGGGCGTTAGTGACGCGACCCTCTCGTTCACTGGGGTGAACTCCAACACGTGGCGGCTGAGCTGTGGGGCTATGAGCAAGCCCACACCAGCCCGCTGCCTCTCCCCGCGGACAACGCCAGAGAAATGGAGTGTCCAGCCCCTCTCAAGGAGACGGGTTCCAGAGCCCAGGCTGTGCGTGGAGGTGAGGCCGACTATATCTAGTCGGTAGCGCTCGACCTCCCGCACAAGCTCAGGCTCCTTCCCCCCCAGCGAGGTGACATTCCATGTCCCCAGAGCCAGTTTCTGTGTCCGGAGATCCGGCCCGGATCTCTTTGCACCGGCCCCTTACGGATCCTCCCGCAGGTGGTGGGTCCATGGGAGGATGGCCCCACGTTGCTCCTTCGGGCTGTGCCCGGCCACCAGGCGCTCGCTGTCGAGCGTCCACCCCAGGCCTGGCTCCAGGGTGGGGCCCAGGTGACACCAATCCGGGCGATGTTGTTGTACAATTCATAAGGGGCTCTGAACGCTCTTGGACCCGTCACCCAGGACCTGTTTGCCATGGGTGACCCTACCAGGGGCATGAAGCCCCCAACAACAAAGCTCCCAGGATCATTCGGGTACTCAAACCCTCCACCACGTTAAGGTGACGGTTCAACAAAACACATCAAATGTAGAATAAATCATCATGTACTTTAATTTGTTTGCAGTGTGACATAGTATGATCAGTCAATGTAATAAAAAAAGTTTGTAACCTATTAGACATCTATACATTTATTTAGGCTTTAACATTTACCCTACTGATAAGGATAGGAGCAGATAAAGGCCTGAGGTTCCCAACATGTGAAGTCATTGAACTTTCCTGAGAAACACAAAAAAAAAAAATGGTTAGGGAAAGACAAAGAATGGCTAATTTCAGTATTTGTAATAATAAGTGTGCCTGTTTCTGCTGCAGTTGAGACCTACCCGATGCCAACACTTCTACGCAGTCCTCTAAATTGGATGTATTGTTTGGTTCGCCCGGCAGCCAATCAGCATAAATCCAGTGAGATCCATCCAACCACACAAAACGACCAGTCTGACACAGAATGCATAATTATTCACTTATTATTATTTATTTACTTTGCATTGTTTTATAGACTTATACTTACATCCAAGAAGCGAATCCCACCAACCCACGTCCTTCGAGTGCCACCATTTTGCCTCATCAGTTCCATCATTTCATTGTGGATGTCTGGGCTTGTGATAGAGGCTAAGTGGCCACCAGGGAAACTTTCTTGACAAAAAAACTGGTGGGGGAAACAATCGAAAAATAATGTAGTGTGGGGTTAACTGTATATTTCCTAATGATGTTTGTTACCTCTGCCTCTGCTGCTTTCTTAGGATTTGAGAAAAACTGGAAACACTTCCCTTGAAGCACGACACCAGAACAAGGGCGCCGCTCTATGGATAAAAGGTTAGGTTACACTCTCTGTTACATGACTAACCACACTGAAGGCCACAGTTACTCTGGCAAGCTCAAGGAAAAAAAGAGGTTCTCAAATTGGAATAAACCCACTTCAGGCCAGAACTTCAGACTCCAGGCAAATAATGTAGCCCTAATATTGGGTTGTAATGGTCATAAATCGGTAGTAATAAGTGGATGAAGTAGTCAATTTGTTACTTAACAGTAAATGAGCAAAAAATACTTAAGTAAAAGTGCCACATAATAATCTACTTATTAAGTAGAGTATAATAGTAAAGTAGTTAAAAGTAAAAGTAGGCTATTTCAGATTTTGAAACGTATTTTTGAGTAAAATATGGTGATGTTGACAAAGAATTGTACAGATTTTCAGTCAAGAGAAGATAATTATATATATATATATATATATATATATATATATATATATATATATATATATATATATATATATACACATATACATTGTTTTTTGAAATCAAAACCTTCAGGCTAGATGCCATCATAAATATGCTTAAAACATAAGGGAGAAGTCCAGTTAAAAATGTAGTGGAGTAAAAAGTGCGTATATCTGCTCTCAAAGGTAGTGAAGTAAAAAGTATCCAAAGCAAAACTGATTCAAGTACACTTCTTTTACTTTTGTATTTTACTTTCCACCACTGGTAATCAGTAACCCTTAAAGAGCCCATAGCCTATTATTCATTCTAGTCATAACTTTCACCAGTACTTACTTTGATTCTAAAGTAAAATAAAAATTCTCATTTATTATTACCATGCAGCACTTGCTCCACAGATGACAGCCTTTCAAACTGTTCCTCCGTCTCTAGCCTCATAAACTCTTCATCACTGGGGAAAGGCACTCCCAGTGCATCCAACATAGGGCCTTCCTCTTCCATGGTTACTGCTTCTGGTACATTTTGCTCTGTCATAAACGGATCTCCATTGCCTTCTGGCTCCAAGAACATCACTGGTTCTTCATACACATCATTGTCCATGAAATTAGTGTGTAATAGCTCATCATGTTTCAGATCATCTTCATTGATCCAAGGTTCCAGCTGCATAATTGGCTGCTCAAAGTAATATTTTTCCTCTTTGTGACTTTCCTCTTGCAGCTGATGGTTGAGTTCACTGTCTTTATCTTGTTCCACACTCTCAATAATCTCTGAATTTGGCTCCAGATTGCCCCCCCTCCCCTTATCTTCAAGACCACTAAGCTCATACTTTAAATTAATTTCTTCAACTGGGGCATCTGTTTTCTCTTGTGCTATTTTATTGTTGTCTCCAACTAAAACTGGTTTATCTAATGGGTCCTCAATAAATTCAGTAATTAGGACCTCTGCATACTCTTTCTGGTCGTGCAAAGCCATCTGTTCCTTTTTATCTGACTGTGAGTCAGGCAGTTGGAGCTTTTTGCTGAGTTGAGGCTGTGGTGCAGGGTTTTCCACCTCCACATGGCCCTGAACAGGCAACAGGTCGCCCACCAGAGGGCGCTGGTCTGCTTCAGGAAGAGGAGCTTGTGCCTTCTGCTCAAACGGCAATCCAAAAGCAACTAAAACAGAAAGGGGCAGAAAGTAAAATCAGCAAGGATGCTAAAATTAAGATGGGAGTCTCTTAGAGACCCATACCTGAGTCCTCTTCAAATTATACAAACATTAGTCCAATGAAAGTCTTCAGAGCAATAGCAGTTTGATAAATCTTCTAAATTTTACATAAAGAATAGGTTCCTGAATTCAAGTCCAAATAATTAAGAGTCTGTCAATAATACAATAATTTAACATATTGTGATTGTAATCTGCTGTTTTTTAAATGTTTATGTCTTTGTATGTATATTTTACTTTGTTTTAGTCAAAACATTACGAACAGATTTTTATTTACAATGTAGGTGTGCTAGAGAGCACTGGGCACAGAACACAATTCGTTTTAACATTAACATTTACATGCACAATAAGATGATATAATTAGTTAGTAACATTTACACCAGTCCTCAAATGTCCTTTAACTTACAATTAAAACCAGAGAGCGATCATAGAATATCACTGTAATCTTACTTACCTGCTAGACACATAGAGAGCAGTGCAATTGTCTTCATTTTGTTTTGTTTGAAAATGCAAGAGCAATGATTTGTGTTGCACAGGTCAGTAAAGTTGTATGTTGAATACGATGCCAGTGTGCCGCAGTTATATACGTGGGTTTATAGTTTGACTTATCTTTACAGTCCTAATTTGGCGGTTGGTTTCCTTGTTAGTTAATGTTCCTCAGTTCCTCTAGTAAAAACCTGTGTTTGTGATTATAAAAGATATATTTCCTTCTTCGTGTTGGCACTTTCATGATAAAAGCAGTTCAAAGTGCATTATTGGGATCCTTTATAATCTTGTGGGCTAGACGATAGGTTTTTACAATGTATTATGTTCATGCTCATGTGCAAATGCCTCATTTGTCTGTTCTGGAGTCAGTAGTCCCAAGCTGTACTAGCCTGCTCCAGACCAGGATCCTCCATCAGACCTGAGGAGTTCCTGGACACAGCTGTATTATATGGTCAGGTCTGCCCTTAGCTCCAGGTGGACATTGAACGATACATGAAATTCAGAGGACAAATGTCCCTGTGGACACAAAATGCATACCTTACAAAGATTTAGACTTCATTAAGTGACTCAGACATCTAGTCAAACCGTCGAGTGATTTAAAACGATAACACTCAAACAACCCCATGACTGTGTAGAGCTCATTCTGTGTGAGTGTATCATTTGTTTTGTCGCCCAGTTGTGCTGTGACTGATGTATAAAGTGTACATGACGTTAGGCCTACACAAGCGCAGCAGCTGAGGTTGTGGATGGAGAACAGGTGCTGCTGAGGCTTTGAGAGCCTCAGTGTCTTTGGTTGAGAGTGTGCTCTTTCTTGTACACGTGTCTGAGAGAAGAGCAAGTCTGCAGCTCTCTGTGTGTGCACCAACTGTGAGCACGTGTGCACAAGACCACTCACTGACAATGTGTTGTTGTGTGCTGCTCTGATGCCCAGAAACCCAATATCCGAGGACACAGTAGCTGGGCCGCAGCTGTCCCATCTCTGCACCTCTGATTACAACTGTCCACCCCTGAACTTCAACCCAGCTCAGTTTTGCATTTAAAAATAATCACCTTTGTTGAATTATTGTCTTGAGAAACACTATAATTATGGTTTAATAATACTATTTGTACTTTGTTTTGTTTCTCAAATGAGCAATTTAATCTCCAGAATGCACTTACATGTGGGGCACGTTATTAAAATACTGAACATGGATAATACGTTTTCAGAATACGTTTTCAGAATTCTTATCAGTTACAAGATTTTAGTCTGAGAGTTGAAGTGTCGCTGGTAGTTTTTTTCCCCCAAAAAGCCCCCCTCTATGTCCAGTGCGCGCGTGCACGCCCCCGCAGCAGATGTAACGTGAAGACCCTGCAAAGTTTGAAGACCTCCTTTATCCAGACTTTACCAACTCCTCCAGACTCCACGTCCGAAGTGCACCGCCGTCCCGGGACGCAAATCTGTTGACGATGAGGATGCTGACACGGCCTCTTCTTGCCATCTTGTTGTTCTGTGAGACTCATTTTCTTTTTTAGTAGCTTGTTCAAAGCAATTAGTAGGAATATATTGCATGTACATGTATTAAAATAATCAAATGAACTATTTGCAACTAGGCCTACCTATGTTCCAAACTTAAAAAAATAATATCCTAATTTATTTTAGCTGACTGTGCTATTTTCAGTTACACTTGGTAGGCTATCAAAGGGTTAGGGTTGGACATTTTACTTCGTTTAGGCGTAGACCTCTTGAGGCAAAAAAAAAGCCGCTGAAGTGGTCTACTTTGGTGCCTCCTATGATATGGTGACGCTGTGTTGTGAATAGTGGGCTATAGGCCTTTTACATTTTATTGCTGGATGATATGGTGCGCTTTAGCTTTTGCCTGTTCCATGTGAACGATAGGCTGCGCGCGCAAAGATCGGATAGGCCTAATTGGCTTGGCTCAGTGTTTACGTTGCAGCCGCTCTGATGGAGTTTGAACCGGAGATAGAAAAGATCTACCGTGGATGCTGCCAGATCCCAACGTTTCATTTTGTAGATAACCCCCTTCTGACCCATGTGGTAATTAGACGGAGATTTAAAAGCCACATTTTATCTCTGAAACACGCATTTGATGTTTGTCTGGGCAAACGGCGTTTGCTTTCCAAACAAAGTTTACGCCTGCAATTACATCACGGCGTCCTCGTGTTTTGATCTTTATTACATTTTCACCAAGGGGCACCAGGCTATCCCATAATACTTTGGACACAATAGGACAATTCCTAAACGTCTTTACAATGTTTAGTCTTTTTGAATGGACACGATACATAAATGCATTGCACTAGATTATTGCAAATTGTGCGTCCATCTGTAGCCCCATGCACACAAAATAATATATTATAATATCATTACCACATTATAACACTGGCTCTGTATAGGCCTAGCATAGTTTAACTAATTATTAATTATTATTAACTGATTGTGTAACTTTTTTTTAATTTTCCTTACCAGTTTTTTTGGTATAAGGGGTTTTGTGGTACCAGTAGGCTGCTTGAACTTTTTTTTCCGGTACTACCATAGACTGGATATAGATGGGCACTGCTTGGACCCTTTGATAGCACCCATCTTTAATACTGTAAGCTTATGTTGCTTTTTTGCTGTTTTGACTGAGAAGGTTGAGAACCTTAATTGTGGATCACAGGGGTGGAGTCTTAAGTTTAGAGAATTATATTTGATGAATGCCTTTATTTAATTACGTTAGTGTAGTAATGTTGTGAAATGTGCTGAGGGTCGAGTTGGTCAGAGCAGTGACTATACAACAAAAAAGTATGTGCCCTGAGGACAGTGATGCCAGCTGAGGAGGTTAATGTTTCCGCTGTCACACAGATTGGCTTTGTTTGCAAAAGAATTGAATATGCAGATGTCTAACATTTGTACATTTGTGTATTTTACTTTTCATTTTTCTCTTAATTTAGATACTGGATTCTATGGTTTTACTGCTTGAGTTGAAATGCATTTGTTCTGTTTTGTGCCTGAGATTGAGAGCGGCTGCGGAACAGACCCTTGGAGGAGGTTATCTGGTCAGGGTTGAGCGTCTTGTCAGAGATTCATCCGTCTTCTCACATTCCTCCTCTGCGCCTGGCACCAGCAGGGTCTATGTTATATATGCTTTATGTTACTGTTCAGAGAGAAGGAGGGGGAAAGTCATTTTTTTTCAGTATTTAGCGCTCAATGACATTAAGTGTTGTTTTTCTCTTTCCTTCAGGCCCTGCTTGTTTGTCAGTGACAGTCAGCAGCAGTAAACCCAATGTAGAGGTGCATGAGCACACTGGTGAGATACGTAGCCACTCGCACCAATTGCTCGAAATGTAATATTTAACACGGACATTGCTGCCTTCTAGATGCTGTACTGTCCTGCGAGTTCAGAACAGAAAAGGACCAAAACCCTCGGATTGAGTGGAAGAAAAAAGGAAAGGGTGTCACATTTGTATACTTCAACAATAAATTTACAAGTAAGAAGTTTCCACTATTATTTTACCTGTGTGGAAGTTTGATAATCTCTGATTTACTTTACTTCTTCTTAAGGCTCTTATGCATCTCGGGCTAAGATCGAGGGGGCCACGCTCACCATCCACTCTGTGACTCAGAAGGACTCAGGGGACTATCGCTGTGAGGTCACTGCCAGTGACGACCATGTAAACCTCGGGGAGGCTACTGTCTCTCTAAATGTTTTAGGTATAATCCTTATATTGTGCATTGTTACTGACATTTTCTTCAATTTTTTTCAACTTTTTTTCAAGTGTCTTTAGAACTCAAAACCATGCAAATTTTGCACATTCATCTTTAATCGCCGTGGTTCTCTTGTCAGTGCCTCCTCATATCCCGTCCTGTGAGGTGCCCAGTCCAGTGTTTGTGGGTTCCAGTCTGGAGCTTCTCTGTAAGGACAAGCTGAGCGTGCCCCCTGCCACTTACCGCTGGTACAAGGACAACAAGGGCCTGACTGCAACGCAGGACACACCTTACAACATAGACCCCAGCAAAGGCACTCTGGTCAGTGAAACATGGTCACACATTTATTTATTATTTTTTAAAAGAAACAGTCCTAATTAATGGGATTCATTTGTAATCATCAATTTCCATCTTGCATTCCGTCTTTTATTAATCCTGATGTATTGTTTTGTTTGGAGCAGAAGTTTAAAAGTATCTCCAAACTCGACGCAGGGATGTATCGCTGTGAGTCATCAAACAATGCGGGGGCGCCCAAAAGCTGTGTGGCCCAACAACTAAAAATTGTTGACTGTAAGCAATTAAGCCTTGATGCATTTTAAAGCTGTTATCAATAATCTCATCGAGCTATTGTATGCTTTTGTTCAGATCCGTTAAACCTGACTATCCTGATTGCTGGGGCTGCCGGCCTTGTGACGCTCTTCATCTTCTGCTGCATATGTGTGTGTGTTTGTCGACGCAGAGGATGTTGTGCAAGTGAGTCTTTACTGCACCTACTTAAAAGTAACAAGAGTTATGGAAGAACATGGCGATACATTGCTAAAAATAAAGAAATAAAGGGGGACATGGTGGCGCAGTGGTTAACTCTCACCTCGCAGCAACTTTGTCTTAAAAGAATAATAGAACAATTTTATTTTCAGTCATTAACTGAAACCAGTCATGTTTAATTAGTATATTTCTTAAAGGTGCACTATGTACGTTTTCGGGTTTGGGTTTCTCCATGGGGATGTTTGGAATGGTTCACATGGTGAAGTTAAACTCATGCGTTTGCTGGATATCTGCGCAGTGCGCACTGAATGGGTGTGTATGTGAGGGCCTGAAGTTTCATCAAATTTGACGTCACTCCGGTGCTTCTGCCATTAGTTTACATTACAGCCATGAAGTCCCTTCCTCATTTGCATGGACCCCGCGTACCTCAGTCAGGGATTGTGATTCACATATTTCTGTCATATTTCTGACCTATTGAAATTAAGCTGCAGCTCTGACCCGCCTGTCTGTAATGACCATTTCAGCTTCAAATCTAACTTTCAGCCTCATGTGAACAAATGTAAAATAAAGATATCAATTAATCATTGAAAGCTTCTCTGCGAAGGATCTAGATTGAGAAATGAACTGACAATATAAGTATGTGGAGGTTTAGCTCAATAAGTTAAGCATGCGCATGTAGGACATGTGTTCCTATCCTGACCATGCACTTTTTTATTCTGATAATTTGTTTATTAATGCGCACTCCCTAAAAAACATACCACCAGCTACCACTGGTCAGATCTGTGGAGAGGAGACCCCACATACTGAAAGAATTCAACATTTTCAAGATATTTTTTGTGCTACGAATGTTGCCCTTGTTATTTGAATGAACCTTTTCACTACAAACACTATACAAAAAATTATTAATAGGATAGGCAGGAAGTGACCTTCTGGTTGGACGCCTACCTACGCCTGGACACATCCTCTTGTCTATTTAATGGACCACTCAGCATAGGAAACACACTGGACAAAATATCCTGGATAAGCAAGGGGCGGACCTGCTGATAGGGAGTGGTTTTTGAATGCATCACACAGCAGGACACACACTTAATAACAATAATAATAATGAAATCATGTCAGATGGCAATCGCAAAGCAATAGCAATAGCAATAAATGTCACTTAAATGTAAATACTGTTACTGTTGTTTTGTTAAACATTGTTAATACTTTCTATCATGTAGTGGCCAACAATAAAAAATATTAAAAACTAAGAAAAAGACTTTGCTAATAAGAGGTATAAAAAACTTTTAAGCCTAAATTATTCAAACATTTGGGCTACAGACAATATCAGTCTTTTACATACTCTAATGATACAGTCCAAAATATGTTGTAAGTCCATGCCAAGTGGAATTGTATGTGTATTTGCTCATTGCCATTTTTTTTTCCACACAGAAAAGAAGAAGTCAAAAGGGTGAGTGTGTTTTCATCACATTGTCTATTAGTTTATTTCTCTGCTCAAACTGAACTGTCACATTGTCTTTCAGCCCGTCGTCGTACAGCCCCCCTCCTCCTCCCACCCGCAACGTGAGTGATCAAAGTCACTGTTATCATGGCAGACCTTGTTTTGATTGCTGCTATGAATCTGGCTCACCATTAGCTCGTGTTGATAAGTCGCTGATAACTCCCGTTGGTAATTACAGGAAATAGTTCATAGAGGGTTTTTTTTTGTTCCTCACAGCTCAAGACGTACAAACCAACTCAGTCTTTTATGATATGAAAATTGAACACTGTGGATGTCCATTGAACACTGCACTGAAAACAATAGTGGATTGCTGGTTTGGAAAGAAGATTTTTTAAAGATGTATAATTGTATGTGTGCCTATATGTTCTGACTGTACTGCCTTATTAAGTGAGTAGTTTGTGTATATTGTAGATTTATTTAACCTATTTGCCAGTTGTTTCCTATCTTATGTGGTGTTTTAAGCTCTTTACTGCTCTCTTTTAGACCATAAACTGTTACTGCCCTCACTTATAGAACATTCTTATCTTCCAGTTAGGATTTAAGACAAAAAATAATATTCATTCCACTATTTAGCTATGAAGAATAAAATATAGCCCTCTTTAAAAAGGCATTTCAAGTACGACAGTTAGTTATACCCCATCTAAAAATAACATTTTATGTTCTATGTTGATGTCTTTTTATATATTTTATACACCTGCCGTTGATTTGCTTTGTAATACATTTGTTTTGTTCTATGATTTATGTAAATTTCAATCATTTTCAGTAAAAGACAAACGAACAGGTGTCTGCACACACTGAATATTGGTGAACCAAAATGTTAATAAAATAATAAAACTTACTTTGCTGTGGTCTTCTTATTAACTTCTATTAACTCTATTTATTCGATAGCACAACTTTTGATTTGTAATAATTTATATTAATACTCACACTTATGTAATAATATTTGATATTTAATCACCAAAAACAATATGATTACTCAGTTATAAGCAAATGGTGAGTATATGTTGGTTTTTAAATGATGAATGTTTTGTTTTGTTGGTAATACAAATAAAAAGCTTGCTTTTGACGTTACATCTATTAAAAAAAAGAGAAAATTTTAAAATCAATGTCCACTAGATGGCGTGAAGCCACCTGCCATTTCCCTCTCCACAAGAGAAGCTAAATGTCGCCAGATTTCTCTATAATTATTTGTCAGAACAGAAACACTATTGTTTACTGCCTTTGTCCCCATTCTGCCTGTCATGGTGCTCATGAGTTCAACTCTTTTAACACACAGTAGTTCCTCTGCGTGCCTCTGGAGATGTCTCTTTGTTTTGTGTGAACTCTTTATGAGGGACGTGGTATTTTAATTAGCTGACCATAATGTAGGCCTTTTAAAATGAGGAAAAATGAAGTAGACCATCAAACAGTTTTACTTATAAACTGACATCAGATCAAATTGCAACAATTTTGAATCTCCAGAGTATAAATGTTAGTTAATTTGCTTTTAGTTTTCGTTAGAGAAGTTAATTTTATTTTAACTTCACAAAGGTTTAATTTGTGCTAAAGCATGTAATATATCAACATTTGTGTATGGTATTCTTCATAATCTCCTTTTAAATAAACAAATAATGCAACATACAACTGTAAATATCTTTAAACTGGGCTCAGACATCACATGGACATATGTTTCTGGCCCTAGATTTTTCGTATTTTGTGATATTCTTTGATCTCAATCCTAAATCCAAAGCACCTGCTTTATATATACTAAATATACTTCCCTCCATGTTGAATTTGTGTGTTGTTCACTGGATTTTGTTGTCCCTGTGTTTGCGATGTACCTCAGAAATAGTTTGATTAACTTGCATCATCATGTGTTTGTGGATGTTCAATATCCCCCTGAAACCGGGTTACAATTCTGAAACCATTGCAAGATCAGATGAAAATGTGGTTTTGCATTTCCGTAACAAGTCACAAGATTTTGTTTCCCTTGTAAGATAAAGACTTAGAACCCTAAAAGACATGAGTGTTTTAATGATCAAAAACTTTGCAACATCCACCAAAAGGATCAAAACTAGACATGAAGTGCAAAAAGTGAGAAATTCCCTTTAGTTTAGATGATTTATTCTCTGCAGCTTTTGCCAGCTGTGTTTTTGTTTGTCGTGCTACAGCATATTTCCGGATCTGCTTGTAAAGTCCAAATCTTATCTGAAATGATCAGATGTCCTTCTCTGACGTCTTCACTGACTCATGAGCTTTTATCTCAGATGGATGTTATTTGCCTCTACTGCAAATAGGAAGTTATTGCTGTGTGAAAATATGAATAATGTATATAGTGTTGCAGCTACTTCCAGCTCCATAGACTCCACTGTGATGTGAGTTTGGACCGAGCATTTAGACTTAACTGTCAAATGAACACCTGACATGGCTCCTCAGTCTGCCACTGCGAATGGACAAGTGACAGCCCAAATGTTGGATCTTAAACAGTTATTGTTTCCTCTGTTTGTTCTAAATTGTCTTCCTTAATAGATGCTCACCCTGGATTGCAACTCATGGGGACGTTTCATCACGTTTTCTTAAAAGTGTGTCACATAGTGACAGAGCATGTGTGAAAATACAACAGCAAGAGGTACAGGGGGTGAGTGGGGGGCTGTGAGTGGGCGATGGCTGTCAAACCAAATCCGTGTCAGTTCACAGCGTTTTTATTCAACACAAAATTCTTCCTCCAGCCAGGTACTTATAGTTGACTGTTTAGATGGATTTTGGCCCTTGTTTACAGTATAGTTGCTAGGTAACATTAATGGAATTACTTTGTCACATCTAGTGCTCATTTTAATGTCAAAAAATTGTCAAATTGGGGAAAAATTGGCATTTTTTAAAGTGAAATGCCAAAAATATTCATGTTCACTATGTTTCATGTGTAAAATGTGTAAAATGTCACTGTAAGTCACTGTAAGTGGCTCTTGTGTCCAGGTGTCTACCCAAATATTCCAAACTAAGAAATATAATACACACAAAGCAGCAGATATGTCACAGACTGAATCTAAACAATTCCATGGTAAAAATATAATCCAAATTGAGCTATTTGAGAAACTAAAACGCGCTCACCTGACCCGTAAAACTTAATGTTCCCCCGTCTGTCACATCATCATAGCCCAATACTAGATTACTATTTCCCAAGTCTAGCCCACAATAAAACATCCTGTCACCAGGGAGCATCAGTCTGACTTTGATTACCCTTGTAAAGAAAATTGCACCATCCATTATCACAATTTTCTGTCATTATTTGCCCATTTCATGTGTTCGCCTGGTTTCCTCCTTGCTGCTCTGCCAATAGCACTTTTCCAGCCCTCGTAATCCTCAGCGCTACCAGCTCTTGGGTTAGGCACAGCTTACATCATGCACACAGTGATGTTCTTATGCCTTTGGGGAGATGGTTGCGGGAGTGGGAGCACATGGGAGACCACTAACAGGAATTACTGCCGGAAATTCTCTTCTCCTGATGCGTCAAAATAGTAACATTTAAAACATTTACAACCTAGCAGACGATGTCCCCTACAGGCTCTTTAAATCTTTATGCCAAAGTTCATGTGCAATGCCAACAGTCCAGGTATATGGAAAGCCAAAGGCGTCAAGGAACTGTGCTGTAGTCAAGACGGCTGTGTATAATTACAACTGCATAGAAAATACTAGTGCAGCAGAAATGGCATGCTCCTCTGAAGACACCCACTCCACTGTGCTACTTATCAGAGCACAAACGGGAACAGAGTAGGCCGAGTGTTACACAGATGAAATGTTTGTCTACAAAATGTGATGTCAGCAGCCAGACATAATCCACTGAAAACATCCTATATCTCGAAACACTGGGCAGCAGTTCGACCAGGGTCAAGGCTGGGTTCATTTAAGAGCATAAATTAAATACGTTGTGGTTGAAGATGATTACTTTGGCACACACAAAAAAGTGCTACAAACATAAGTCATGTTTTTATAGCTGTTTAGTTGTCTTTGCTCTCAATTTACATATAATGTGGTTCTCTAGTTTGTATTTGTTTGCGTGTATAAAATAACCTGTGGCTTCAACAAATTGAAAGTATTTTTCTCATTCTTTTAAATTTGTGTAACTGTTTTCATTTAGAACCTTGGCATTTTAAAATCTTTTTTTCCCCAGAAATCTGCTGGCTGAAATCACTGCAACACCTGTAATTTTCTACAACATTCAACTGTTTTGTCAATAATTGAAGTTAAGTTAATACAATTTTTAATGTCTATTAGTTATTTTTTTACTATGTGTAATCTAGAAAGTAGTGTTTTAGCCTCTGTTTATACAATCCAAACATAATAAGGGCATGCAAATTAGTCTAGATGTTTTCACACTGTCGGAAACTTTTTCAGTTGCCCATTTGATGCACAGTCAAAGAGAGTAAGAACTAGGGACTGGGGTTACACTTTGAGGATTTTGAATTTGATTGATTTTGAATGATTGAGGTTGACAGAGCTCAAAAGAAGCAGGATCAAGGGAAAACTTTTGTGTTCCCAACTGAATTGAATAACTTAATTTAGAGTTAGACCCACTTTCAGCCACTGTATCTGTATGAACACCAACTATAGGGACTGGAGGAAATAGGGGCTTAGTTCTATACTGTTATGTGCGAAAACACCTTATTTTATTGTTTTTGACTTAAATGACTAAACTGCACGTTTTTACTGAAAGTTTTCATGCAGGCAATATGTCGTCATCCTCTCACTTCTCGTCAGCGTCTCACACAGCCTCTGCTGCAGCATATTATTTGATAAGACTGTTTAAGATTCAGGAGGGCAGCCTGGCTCTCGAGTAGTCCCAGTATTAGCCTTTTAACTGGTTTCCCAGAGGAGCTGGGGAAGGAGGCAGGACACGGAAAAGGGAAGCCGTAACACAAGCATCCTTCTGGAGAGAGAGATTTCACAGGACTAAAGCGCCTTATTGAATTCCTGTCATGATTATATGGATAATAACCTCCACCGTGCAGCCCCCAGGACACATTTGATGGTTCACAGTGCTGCTTCCCTCTGAGTTCAGTTTGTGCAGTCATCGCTTCTGAGAAAGTGGCCACTTACTGTATTACACATCACCATGCAATTGGCTTAAGGCGACTCTTGAAATGAGCTTTTTCAGTTGACATCATTTGGGGCCCAAAAGTGTGGAATTACAAAACCTCAGAGTTGACTGTTTTTATGTCTATGTGACTTTATTTTATTTATTTCTATACTGACAATTGACAATTGGTCAAAGGGTGATCAGGTAAAGTGCTGCATGAGGATAAAATTAAACTTTTCCAGTGTTGATTTGTCACAAAAAGTGTTTTCCCTGAGCCTTGTAAATTATTCATGCTATTGTCCAAATTCTGTATGAAATTAATAAAAAAGCAGTGGGCCAGTTTAGCTTAGAAGGTGTCCATTTCAGCTTGACAATTTCAGCTAAAATGGGCTGGGTGTAAATTGAGTTTTGAAGTTCTGTTTATTTTGTAAATACTGTAAACCCACATTTCTCTTAATAAGAACACTTATTCCCAACTACACAGTGCTTATGTTGCTCAATTCAGGACAAAAAATGTTATGAACCTGACTTTACTGAAGTCATGCTTCTCTTGCCATTGCAAACATTTTACATATTTTGGCACCATTTTCCAAACAAATGATTGTCCTGCAAAATGTTTCATCACCACTACACCAATCACAACAGCTGAAACAGATCATGATGATGAAACAATTTTTAATGTCTGAATATTTCATTTGACAGGACATTCGTAGCGTGAAAGGGGGAGTGAGATGTGAAAGACCATCTGCAAATGCTGAGGGTTGGACCCAAACCATGACGCCGCAGTGGCAGCAACCACACCTTTTCCCATTTTGAGTTCAATGGTTTATACAAATGAAAAATAATAGTAAATAATTACTTTTACCAAAATGAGTGAAACTGAAATTAGTGAAGAAAGTTCCTTCTAAAATGTCAAAAAGACTCTTATTTTGCCTCATTTTATCTGTTGGATCACAGAAGTCTCCCATTATAACCTAATAGGAGCCAAGGCAAGTTTTCACTCGCCCAATATTTTTATAAAATAATTCAAGTGTTTTTACCCAGTTAAGATGAAATTTGGTCCACACCATCTTAAGACATGGGCACTCAAGGCTTGAATACAGGATAAAATATAAAACATAACATAAACATGCTTAAAACGCAGATTTGAGATGAGGAAATCATTGTAACATTTTACAAGCTCATAAAAGTTGATTTTGCATGATATGTTTCCTTTAAAGAAATCCTGATGAAACATTACCAAACTACTGCTCTGTTCTGGAAGAATTTTAACTGCATCAAACACTGAAGGACATCAGCAGTTCTTTGTTGGTCTGTAAGGCCCTGATGAGGTTTGATCATCCTCGTGCTCCTCTCTCTTCTCCATCCCTGACAGCTCTGCCTGTTCACACTGCATCAGCAAAATGAATATTTATCAGGAACACAGAAAACAATTCCCTCCCCATCACAAACGCACAATTTGTCCCGCTTTGGGAAAATAGCTCTGTCATTTATACCACCGTGACGAGGACTGTAGATTTGCAGGAAGCACTTTTGACACATTTTCAGTCGAGTGGTGAATTAAAATGGCTGACAGAGTGGATTATAATAATTGTCTTCTATAATCTGCAGAGACTAATTAAAATGGTTTACAAAAGTCACATCAACACGGATTATGAGGTGAAGAAGATGCAGGTGTGACAGTGTCATGTGACAGAAAACTGATTGGGTTTAATGCGCACTGAGGGAAGAATGACCCCCTTATTACACCAGCTTATCATGAAAAAAGATTTGCATATTTAAACTTGAGTCCGCCTTGTTCATATCTCGAGAGTTGTAGTTGTAGAGTAGCATCATCAGAGTATTACTTCTGGCAGTCATGGGGCTCAGTATAAAAATCTGGTGAAGCTTAAGGTGTATTTTTTTGTTGTTAAATTTTGACAGATTCAGCTTACATATCTATTAGACTTATATGAAATAAGTACTTTTCTTTAGTTTCTTTTTTTCATGTCCTTCATCTCTGACTGAGAAAAGCATGATTGCCAAAAAGGACATAATACCTTTCATCGTGTTGCCAGTTTGTTCACTCAATTCGGTCGTGCTTGCTGCTTTCCAGCCGGAGGTGCGTTTGATTATAGCTTCAGTGTCTCCCTGATTACAGCCTCTTGTCTCGGTGAGTGCTGTTGTCTCCCTCCCCATCAGCTGCTGTGACCTTGGCAGAAAGAGAGAGAGCTGAGGAGAGGGACAAATCCAACTAAGTCTTATCAGTGTGAGAGATAAACACTCAATGTCCTCAGGGTGGAAAAAACTGTGTATTTAAAGCTATACTATCAAACATATACGGGAAATCAGCTGTGATGGGATGATGTGATGAAGTTACTGGTATATGATAACATTTTAAAGATGATGCCTGCACAATATCATCTTACAGTGTGTTTATGACGTACACAAAAACAGAAAGAATGTTCATTGGAAGCAAGATTTTAGGTTCACTCAGCTTTCTAGAACTCCACAGCTTTTCGCTATAAATCAGTGCTTTATCCCATAATGTACAGTATATTGATTTCAATGTTATTTTCTTACAGTTTCCAATTTTTGCTTAAAATATTTTGGAAGCAAACATGCCAAAAACTTGGTGACCTATAGCGTTTCAACGACTTGTGTTGCATTTAGGGTTGTACAAATTATTGAAACTCAGATACTAATCAGTGCTCAAACTAGAATCAAAACTAGACACTCATTTGAGCAAGTATTGATTGAAAAAAAAATCTTTTACAGGACAAAAGTTGACCTTTTAGAATGATCTTGAGCTTTATCAGTGAAACACAATGTTTAGTAAAGAAACTACTATTATTTAGTGTCTATTGTCTAAAATCTTGACCCAAAAAACAGCATTTGTAATTATCCTTGTGATGTTGAGATCGGTATTGAAAATCGAGTTTAAAATTTTAGTAATGTGACATAATGTGACTATAATTATGCTCATAAACTTTTTGCATAAAAGAAACTTGACCTTCAACCTCAAAAGAACTTAAAAGCTATACCACATTTTAGCTGTATTCATTTTCTTTGACATTTTCAACTTGCAACACAATACAACAAGGTGAAAATCCTCATAATAAAATACATGTGAGGAAAATATATGGGTAGTCCTTGAACAAAGCATTTCGCACTGTCACAGAGCGTATCCAACAGATTTGGGGCCACTGTCTGCCATCTCCACTGCCTCTCTCACTGATTGCACTCAGACTTATGATTCCCGGCGCAAATCCATCCCAGCAAGGACAATATCAGGCCTGTGCATTACATCGACAAACCCGTGTTACAGCGGGGTGGCCGTGTGAGGAGAAAATTAATGTCTGCCCGATGGAATATATTGTCAGATCTCGCTGCCCGTTCATCCAGAGAAAACCAACGGGATGAGTCACTGCACGCTTGACGTTATCAGATGTCGTATTTTATTCAAACAGCAGCCACTAATAATGTACAAGGAAATGCAAGCAGAACAAAAGACAATAAGGTGTCAGTTTGCGCTGGGGAAAGCTATTTGGATTTGATGTACAAACAAAGATGATAGTTTTTCTCTGTCTATTGATTTTAGTGTTCAATTCTCAAGACAGTCTTTTTAAAAAATCCCACTTCAAGAAGCTATTCCATATTTCCCACAGTTGAATGCTTATCCTCATCTTTCTCATACTTTATCCGAGGCTGAGCTACACAGGCAGAAGTCCTAACATTTCCTGGATGCGTTCATTGTGGAGGAGCAGCGGCTCTACTCCAAGTTCACAAAAGTTCGATACAGCCACCACAATAGGTTGAAACGCTTTAGAGTCTTTTATTTATCTTGCTGCTGTGGCAAATAACCAATATTTTCAGATACAGATTTTAAAATTCGCAGCCTCGCCCACATACTAAGTTAAGTTATGGTAAAGTTCACCGGTTTGACAAAAATGTATTTATCCAATATAATCAATAGTTATATGATTGTGTAAACACATATTGCTTTTCTATTTCCATTTGTACTGAGTCTGTTTAAAAAGAAGCATTGAGGACAAACTGGAAATGTCACATGGGTCGCAGAAACTGGGGCAGTGCAGAAAAAATAACCAAATATGGGCTACATTTTGATATCTGTGGAAACACACCGTAGCACCGATAACCCATCCCTAACGCCAATCAGATCTACTTTTCTTTTCTTTTTAAATAGTTTGCCTGAACCTAGAAAATAATGGATAGATAACAAGTTGTGAGGACTGTTTTGTGAATTGATTTTACACTGAAATGGTATTCTGCTAATAAAGTTTGTTATACTTATGCTGCTTCAAAGACTTATTTGATTATTATCAAGACAGCAATTAAAAAGAGATACATCAGTGCTCTTATCACTTAGCTACGCTCATTTGTAAGCTGTATTAGAGTCAATTAGTATTTTTATCTACTTGATCACTGCTCTTTATTATCTCTCATCTGTGATTAAGTAATGCGATCATCTGGATTTATTATGACATGATTGACATGGGCAATAATGTTTGGAGATGCTGAAGAAAATGTTACTAATTTCAGGTGAAAGGTGTCTGCAACTCTGAAAAACTACTGAGAAATAAAAAAGTAAACATAACCTTTGACCCAGCTATATTTCAAAGCTGCATTCAAATGTATCTCATTTTCTCTGAAGGCAGCGGTTATGTGCTATATTTGCAAGATAATACAAGAGCAGGTAGACAGTTATTTCAAAAGAAGACAGAAAAATAGACATGTAAATGTACCGTGAGTAAGTCTGCTATTGCTTTTTTTCTCCAATTTTGATGTGTTATGTTTGATTTGGGGATGAAAAATAACTTTCTCAAAACAGTAAAGAAAACGAACTTTCTTTAAATGCAACAAGAAAGGAAAAAAACAAAACGGATTCACACAAAAATGTATAATGGTGCTGACCTCTCCTGGAACACAATGAACAATAATGATAATAATGATTCTTGATTATATGAGTTTTAAACTCAACTTTTCCACAAAATTGAACCCTGATAAAAGGTTGAATGACTTACAGAAAAACTTGATAACCCGCTTCTTTCAAAGTCTGTAAAAGTGTCAGTATGGCAGTGTATGCACTATTCGAGGCTGCACAATAAAACTCAGAGAGTGGCCTTAAAGTGAAAAGTGGTGGATTGATACAGTGACAGGTGAGGTGAGAGAAGGACACAAAGGTTCAGGCCTTTGGGGCGGCCCTTGTGAAGGAAGTCTCTATCCCGCAGTAAATGGAAGACATTCATCATCCTTTGGTTGCAGATGGCCATAAGTTATCAAACATTCTCCTTCTTCTCCTTTCTTCATCTGTCATATCCATATGACTGGCTCCATCACTCACTGTCAGACGCCACATGTAACTGCTGCTGCTTTCCTGCCACGCCGCACCGAGACATTTTTACACCTTGATATTACAACCACAGCAGGCTCTTCAGTCTGCTTTTGGGTTCTTTGTATACCTCTAACAAGCGCAATGCTGTTGGGTTATTGATTTATTAAGTAGATACCATATTTACACCATTGTAGGAAACACATAGGCTAGTAAGGAAATTATTTGTGGATTGCAAAACATGGAATTAGCTGTCATCCGCTGGTGCCTTTTGTTACAGAAGAATTAATTGCAAAAAAGTCGTGTGATTTTTAGAGCCTTTGTCTCATGCCTCATTCCAGTTGTCCTCAGACGACGGGTTCAGAGTAACGTTTTCACGTCTCTGTGCTCCAGTCAGAAAATAAATGAGCACTTAATTAAAGTAACGACTCAAACTTAAATGCAAATCCATTTAAGTAAATTTAGTAACCCGGATGTTGTTATTACATTTACAGTTTATAAAACATTTTAAGCACTGAATTTGATCTTTTCTTGCCATTAACTCTATAGACATTAGCAACATAGAATATTTATTCTGGTTAAAACATAATCCTTGCCCATATTGGCCAATTTTATTTAAACACCACTGACAGTTATACGTTACCATATGTGATAAACATTAACAAATCTTAAGTTATTCTGGACAATAACGCACCAAAAGCATAGCCACAACAGTTTGACATGGAAGTGTTTGTTTTCTTTCACCAAGCACCACAAATTCAGTTATTAGTCAATGGCAAAAGTAATTAACAAGTGCAGGCTGCGTGTGCAATTGTTTTAAACCTGTCTCTCCTG
Source organism: Rhinogobius similis (assembly GCA_019453435.1). Lineage (NCBI taxonomy): Eukaryota > Metazoa > Chordata > Actinopteri > Gobiiformes > Gobiidae > Rhinogobius > Rhinogobius similis. The sequence goes on along the minus strand of CM033633.1, from coordinate 23,130,667 downwards.
GAAAGGTCTATTTGTTAATGCAGATTCATGGGTTTCAACTTCCTGTTTACAGACAATATTTCAAGGACATTTAATTGTTAAGTGCTAGAGCAGTTTTATTATCACTCTTCCCATGAATATATATATATATATATATATATATATATATATATATATATATATATATATATATATATATATATATATATGGAGAAAGCATTCATTATTTTCCAGCAGGTTCAGGGATAAGCAGTCTGTAAAATAATCAACTGTGAGATTTTGGAACAATGTCACTGAACTGAGGAGTATTCCAAGTTCAATGTATATCCTCTCTTTCCCTTTATTTACAGACCACCTGAGCAACTGACGGGCCTTGTTTAACAAATGTGGTCATGCACAGTGCTCCTCTGGGACATCTGCATGCAAATGTAATGAAAGGCACTTGTTTTACAAGGGCACGGCACTCAAAGTTCTCATTTTCAAGTGGGCCCCACATGTCGGCCTCCTTCCTCTTTCTGTCTGACACCACCTCTCGCCTGCTCATATGACTGTTGTTTTGTCCTCTCTGGTCCCAGTCTAGTGACCTCTGGACAACTCGCTCATACATCAGTACTCATACATACTTTCTCTCCGCTGGACATTTTCCACTTTCTGCTTCTCACATTTGTCATGAACCACACGTCGGGCTTGGAGAAAACATGCATGAATAATGTAAACACAACTTTTAATATTATTGTCACTTTTTAGGACAAATCAGCAGTGCAACAAAACACACCAAAGTACTTTGGTGCCTCCAGTGGTTCTTCCAGTGGTACTTCCCCTCCAGTGGAATTTAGCTGGAGTGGAATTTGTGCTGATAGATACTAGAATTATATACTGTGTATTTCATTGCTTATGGTGGTAGTTAGTGGTACTTGTATTACTTATGGTGGGACTTAAACCTGTAGTTCCAGCGATACTTAAAGTGATGCTTAGTGGTACTTAAAATTATACTTACAGGCAGGTATAGTGGCAAGGTATTGGCAATGGAAAGGTTGCTGTCATTAAACTTGATTATTCCATACAACATTATGTGTATAATGTGTATTTTTTTTAACTGTACAAGACAAAACATTGAAGCAACACATAAACTAATTTCAACAATAAACCCTTTTCATTTGCCATTGCTAACATCACCATGTAACAATAGATGTACAATTAAGTTTCACCAAAAGTACCACCATAAGCACCACTAAGTATCACAAGTCATGTTTCTGCGAATGCGTTTCCGAGCAGAGGTCCAGGTCCGCAGGAGTCTGCCACATGAGCAGCTGACATCACCCCAACATGACTATTTTTTTTGTTCATAAATAAAATATAAATCGTGAATTACGTGAATATAGTACGTGAATTGCACTTTTTCTTCATGTGACTGATCTCCCCGATTCACAAACATACGTAATAAGAAATTACAAGTTTGTGGTGCTGTAAGACTAAAGCTAGAGTAAAGCTTCAGTTTTTTTTTGTCATCTTTTTCTACATTTATTTCACTTCTCCCCTCTTTGCCACGTTTTTACATGTCTCTATGAAATACATTGGCTTTGGATGGGTTTGGAGTTTGCAGTATTACTAAGTACTCCTTCGCACACCGTACACAACTGCTTCTTAACGGGCTACATAAAAATAAAACATAAAACAATGACAAAACAATATAAAACAGGAAAAAATAACATAAGAGAAAGGTTTTTTGATGAATCTATATCTATATTTGGGTCCTCAAAGATTCTGATGGGGTCCCCAGGAATTTTTCAAAAATAACTAGATTTTGTAATTTGTAATTAGTGAACTGAATTTAAATTGCTTATATAAAGTATCATTATTGTTATGTTAACTTCGTAATTATTTTAATTATTTTAATTCTTTATTAACCAGAAAATCATATTTTTTCTTCAAAGACAGTAGCTTCCTGGGTAGGAGAAGGATGATTGGGTCACTAACCAAATAAACGGGTAAAATATGGGTCGCTGGGAGAAAAAGGTTGGGAATCACTGACCTATATCTCTGTAAATTGCAAAGTAAATCTTTCTGTAACATAATTGAACATTGAACAGAACTAGCTGATTTTAAACAGTTTGCAACAGTCCAAGCTTATTCATCACTTTCCTAACATTCCTAGCATCCTAATTATTCACAGCGATGAGTTTATAAGCGCTTTTCACAACTTTCAGAGACCGGAGCAGATTTTCTTTGTCTTGGTTCTGCTAAAGAAAACTAGCATGCTAACAGTGCACTTCCTAGTTCGGAGAGCATACAAATGCTCAATAATTAGACGTAGACTGCACATGACAATCTTGTTTTGTCCTTAACAGTTGCACAGTATCTCTGTGGCAAAAGAAATGTAGCTTTATTACATGAAAAAAATAAAATAAAATAAAATAAATAGACGGATACAGCCCCTACTACTGTAGAACATCCCTCTACATTTGGAAAGTAAGCAAACTTTCTGCTGATCTGCATCCTTTTTACAGGAAGCTTTGTATCTCTTCTTGTGAAACCCACTCCACCGATTGCAGCTTTGGGAGGCCAGTGTAATATTACCAAATGTGTCATGGGTTATTCTGCTCCAACTCCAATGAGCTATTTACATGCATGCAAATCAGTTTTGCATTGACCCACGTGGTTCGCTGGGGTCACTAAAGCCGATACTCTGGCCTTAAGGTCTTGTTTTTCAATCCTGTGTAATGCTTACCCAGAGGTTTTTCTGTGCTTCCTCTGACTGCAGGAGCATGAGAAACAGCAGCAGGGCCTTGGGGGAACGCTCATTTCATCCACTTTCTCTTTCAAGTGTCTGAACTCTGCCGAATCCCCCGACTCTCGCTGTTTTTATTAGGTTAAAGAAATGGAAGCTAGCACAGCACGGTATTCTGGTCTCATGTGTCTGTCTATCCAGCATACATCAACCTCTGAGGAAGCCCTGGGGATTCTTGCAGCAGTTCATCTGATCGATGCTAGCGTGCTAAACTGTAGGAGCTGTACCTCAGCCGACATGTTAAAGGACACTTCTGAGGAGCATTTACCCTCAGCCTGAAGCGCCTCATTTACAAATCTCCACCTTTACAGTTCCTGCCTCCAGTGAGTGAGAAGAAGAGAGTGAGATCAAAGTGCCAACACAAACCTTTGTTCTAATGATAGCTTGTTCTTCAGGTGTGTGGTGATAACTCTTTACGCACTGCAAATTCACCGCAAAAGCATGCAAACTCAATTCAACCATTCTATTTAAAGCTCATGTTATGCGAATTTCTGTTCCATCTCCATGCGTTGTAGAACTAAACGCTTTGAAACCACACAGAAATACTTTTTTGACAATTTCATTACATTTTAGTGCTCCTCATAATAATTTTATTCATTTTGACTAAACTTGTCTTTCATCAATGAATAAATTGTTTTGGACACGGTCAATATTTTTATGAAAAAGAGAAAAAAGGGAGAACATGCAACGTCAAAACATTGGCATCTGGAACTACATTTTACACAATTACAATACAGTGTGTTTATGTAGCAAATGGCTTTTACACGACAATGCTTTTCTCGAGCAGTGTAGCTCCTGCTTTTATTCTGGGCTTTTGAGTGCCTGACATCTCAGCGTCTGCTTGTGTTACCTTTAAATGGTGGCTATGTTAGAGACCCTTCACTGCTCTCTCTTCAGCTCACACACAGACCACTCTGCTGCCTGTTTGAGACTGCAGCCGTCCTCATGTTTCCTCCAAAAACACTACGCATTAATCATTTACACTACTAAGAATAGAACAACGTTGGGTACTTTTTAGGGTTATGACCATCTCATACTTGTTCCTTTTAACATTAAAGCCCTACCAGGTTAAGCCTTTATTGTTCCTGTAGGGAAATGTGTCCTCTACATTTAACCCATCCTTCATTTTCGCTGTCAGGAGCAGCGGGGACTGATCTCCAGATCTTGAGCTCGGCTTGGTCAGGAGGATTTTTACCTATGGATGCATGTTTTGGTTTGATGGGGGAAACCGGAGGGCCCGGAAGAAACCCACCCAGACACTGGGAAAAGCCCAGCAATTGAACTTGTAACCGTTTTGCTACAAGGCGTGAGTGCTAGCCACACACATTTAAGTATTGTACTAAAGAAACCTTCATATAAGCGCCTGTACATCTCCACAGACCTGACTCGTGACTGGCTATTGTCAACAGCACTTGCTTGTCTCCATCAACATGTGTGTTGCTTGGATTGTTCCACTGTAAAACATATTTATCTCCTCTAAGAATATATAGATGTATACACTCCACACTCCAGGAAAATGTTGTGTGATAATTGCTTTTTTCGTTAAAAGATTTTCGTTAAAAAATAATATTTCAAGAGACAATTAATATTTTAAGAGTTAGCTGATTTATTTGGTTGTCTGAGTGAGCAAGTATTTGATTAGAGTAAGCATGTAAGCAGCTCATAACCGGTTAAAAACAATTTTGTACCAGGACTAAGCTTATGAAAAACACACGTACAATCAGTATGAAAAGTCCTGTGCTTAATTGGACCTAATCAAAATCAAACATCACACCAACCTTAGCAGTAAAAGTAATTTCCTAAATGAGCCACAAATGGTACGGTCTTCCAAGCAGTGATAAATATCCACCAGTGCAAAGCTTCAATGTGTTCAATGCTTTTATACTTATCTTGTGTCTTTCCCCGTTGCCTCTTTTCAGACCAACTCTAATTTATGACTGCCATCTTCCTGGTGCAGCTAAAGAAGCCCAGCCAAGCATGAGATAGCTGTATAAATGTTATCTCGCATTTTGGTGACCTTTTAGAGGCACTGTGCCAAGACTTCACCGCATGTACAAAGGACTGTGGCGACCCGTGCGTCCCCCTCTACACAAACCAGTTGTCACAGTTGGATGAGTACGCAGAAAGACTTCCTTATTTACTGTCTCTAATGGTACCCGGAGCAGCCATGGGAAGCCCAAGAGAGGCTGGGAATAAGCAGAGCTGAATCACAGCTTTTTGGTTTTTGGGGAAATATCTTTAAACGTCAGTGCTTTTTTACACCAAAGACTGAAATTAAACTACATGAAGTCAGTTTGCCTGAGGGCTGTTCAAGTGTGAAGTTGAAAATATGTGATACAGCAGGAACCCCTTCTTTAGTCAGAAATGCAAGAGGATAAATATTTTAAGGATCTAGACTGCAGCTTAACAGGGTTGAATAATGCAGAACCATACGGCAAGTACAAATTGTTTTATGTTTGTGTTGTTTTTAAGCCGACACTCAGACAGCATCTAATGGACAGACTGAATTCATTTCATCACATTAAACCTTTTCTATCTTGAATTTATTTAAAATAGACTGTGAGTGGGCTCGTCTCTCTCAGAGCTGACCTGTAACTGGCATCAATTGCCAATAACCATGGACTACAAATTCCAGGCAAAGAAAAAACATATAGGCAGACAAGCAGGTAGGGTACCATCCTCCAGAAAAGTTACATAGTCCACCTTTAGCAATCAACAAAAATCATAACTCCCAAGATACTATAAAGAGAAGGGAAGAAAAGTAGAAAATGGTTACTTGATGAACTTGATGAATCTACCCCAAGTCTCTTCTACAGACATCAGGCAATCAGTACACTATGGGTTGACAACAACGCCTCAATAATTATGTGCATGCCGCCTCAGTAATTATGTGCATGCTAATTATCTGTGCAAGATTTCTACTTTAACGTGCTCCATTAGTTCTGAGAATCTAGAATTGAACGAGAAAAGCTTTGAATGGAATGAATAGTGGTGAATGACCCTTTTGAAGTTACTGAAGGATTCTTGGACTAGTGTTAAAGGGATGCTTGGTCTTGATGGGTATTGATCCACAGGGTAGGACTTTGCTTAGAGACAAGACTTCGCAGCTCAAGTCCCAAGAGTTTAGTTAAGGATGGAAACATGAAAGTATAACCTGAAAGTATACAAAGGAAATTAAATACTGTATATGTGACAAAAAACATTTGATCTGTGAGAATGAAAAAAAATAAATCTTTTACATCTATGAAGGAGCCTTGTGACTGGCCCCATTCATCCACATTTTTAGTTGAACTTGTGATCAGAAGCATTATGAGCATTCATTGTTCTACATCAGTGAAATGGCAATTTTCACAGTAATCCAGAACAGTTATAATTTCCAACTGAACACCATTTTAGACACAGCAGTTCAGCGTATTATGGAAATAATGACTAAAATGGTATTGTACCCCTCATTCTTTCTGCTGGGCACCAGAGCTAAATATAAGGCATCTCTAAATGTGGACTGTCGTCCAATGTTTAATTGCTCTGAGCTAAATCAGTCCTTCTGTCTGTGAGTCGCAGGGAGCCTTTCTCATTACCATTTCAAACCTTTAGTTTGGCTTCCATGTTCCCTCATTATATCTGATGTGGAGTCTGGCCAGTTTGGGAAAGAGGCGTTCAAAGCCCAAGCAAGCTCAAGTAAAATTACACAGCACGGCTTGAAACCACAATCCTGCCAACCAACAACCGTAGGTCTGTAGTCCCATGCTGAAGCTGGTCTTGTTTACTGACACTTGTGTTCCTTAGTTATTTTTGGTCTATCCATTACAGTGTAGGATGCAGGTAATTTGCATTTCACATCCGCAGTAATTAGATTTGATTGTGAGGATAGTAATCAAACAATTATAACTGTTTTTAAACAACTTGTTATTGGTTAATTGACGTTAATATATATATATATATATATATATATATATATATATATATATATATATATATATATATATATATATACATATATTAAAAAACCTCAACCCTCAGGTTGCATGCAGACTATTTCCTTCACCTATTTTCATAGAGTTAGTTTTGCATTAACTGCCACAGAAAGAAAAAAATCTCACAACAATAACACATACTGACTTGTGTCCTGCAAAAATAGACATAAATAGACATATTTGAACATAATAGTCCCTGTACTGGCAACCTGGAAATACTGATGTTGAATAACTTGGTATTCCAGATTCAGACAATGGTCTTCTAGAATAATCTTTTTCACTGAGTTGTTCCGATGACAGTGTAGTTGTTATGTAGTCACTGTGTGGAAATCAGCTGAACACCGATTCTTGCTTGTGCTGCATGTAAACTGTCATCATTCTGCCATTTATTTTATTTTGTTTGTTTGTTTTCCTTCTCCTGAGGCATGCCAGGTTGCTCATGCAAGATCCAGTTTTTGTTGGGCCTGTGTGTGCTGTGGGTGGGCAGAATTTGGCCGTAACATTGTAATGTAGGTGTGCATCTAAAAGTGGTCCTCTCCAATGTAGGGTGCGAAGACTGGTTGTTTTGGTGTGACTAGAATAGCGCCAATCCGCTTGCATTTCTGTCTATACATGGACTAAAGAGCGCAGATGTACATATACGCTGAATGATGATTAGCCACTTGTTTTGAGCAGAACAGCAGGCGGCAGAGACTCTGGTCATCACACGTGGAGTTGTCCATCAAATACACAGTCACCATGGAAACAACCCAGTTCCAAAGGCAGATGCAATGTGATATAATGGACCAGCAAACAGAGAGGTGCCCGCCAAGGGATGCATTTATATTACCTATGCCTTCCACGTCGTGTTAAATGTCTCAGATGAACTGCTCGTCTCAGGGAAGAAAAAATACAGAGCAAACAGCAATGTGTGCTTTGAGAGATAATTGAAGCTAATATTTGTTTCCACAGCCGCACAATAACACTTACAACAATGACTCTCAGGCGTTGCTGGAAGGGAAGGCTCATGTTATCGACGTGAACGTAATCATTAAAGGTATTACATCCGGCTTACATCAGTCAGATACTGGGTAGATTACAAAGAGAAGACTGAGGAGAAAGTGAAAAAGCGGGATCAAAAGAAAGGGTAGAGAGAGGATACTTTCTTAGAGCTTAAAATGAAAAAGTGTTAAAGGGTAAAGTCGTGATTGATAGGATCTAATACGAAGTTGTAGGTGTGTTGTTTTAAGAAGTAGCAGTACTAACATAATAAAACCAGAAACTCTTCCGATCCTGACTCCAGTCTCGGGTCCATAAAATTCCTCAGTCATAAATGCAAGATTAAAATGCAACAAGCAGTAACTGATAACATTGTACTGAAGCAGAACAAACAGTACAACCGTTGTGTACTATAACATCAAATTAGCCTGAATAGCAGCCACCTGAGAGACTATTATTATACCATGTTTTCTTTGGTCTGCTTTTGATGCAGAGAACTCAAATGGTGAACAACAACAGCTGAATCTAATTTTTACTTGTGTGACTTTGGTGAGAATGGGACCTGACACTGTCAAACAAGCGGAGAGGAGAGTAATTACTAGCTCTGAAAAGTGCAAAGACTGAGCAGGAAGAAGCAAGAAAAACAATACAACTGAAAAGCAGCAATGGTGAATTTGTGAGAAAAGCTTTGCGCTGCCATAACCCAAGAAGTGACACATTTAGAGCTGGGAAATCACAAAGAAACCTCCTGGGGTCTTATAGTGCTAGGAAAAAAGGGGCACAAATGAGTACAGCTGCAAGTGACAGGCGCTGGTACGGCCAGTCTCCCGGCAGACTGCTGAAAATTTCGTGCTGATGCTTCTCTCATGCATGCTAAAGAAGAAGCCTTTTATTCTGAAAATGTGCATTTAAGTTGCACTTTATCCTCAGTGAAATTACTTAAGATGATGTGATGCTTGTGCGTCAGGGAAATGGCTACATGTCGACATCTTAGCGTTTAATCCAGTTCAGTGAGCAGCAGCATCGCGGCAGTCAGAGCTACATCCGCCATCCTGTTCACACCGCTTTGTCGTCATAAAAGGCCACTGTGATATTGTAACTATATGATCAATTATTTACAGTAGAAAAATACAGCTTCTAATTCCAATTATCATAAATACGTTTGGCCTTGTTACTACAGGTACAATGACAGAAATGTATTAATTAAAAAAAAAAAGGTTTTATCATCCATTTCAGTTTGCTGGTGCAGTCTACGCCCTATCACATAAAATTGTTGACTGCTCCATAAAAAGGAGATATTTAAAATACTCTGCTCATTTAATAACTAAATTCAATAGATTATAAATGGTGCTCACAATATTCGAGAATAGGATTTCACTATTTCATAACTCTTAAACTTAATATGCAAACTGAAAATCCCACATATGTTGAACCTTCTCATAATTATCCATATTGTAATATTTTGTTGACAAAGAATACATTGAACTTTGTACCAGTTTTTGTTTCAACAGTCCCGGTAATTACAGAGATATTAACCATAAATCAGAACAACATATTTGCAATCTGACCACCCTTCTCAGTTTTGTGGTTGTGATGTAACATCAACTAACCTTTTGTTAAGGTGGCTTGACTGTTTTTAAGGGGTCTTCGCAAAAGGTAATAAGGATGAGGATTAGAGCAGCTTTTAAATGAAGGTCATTTAATCCAATGTGATTGCTCCAGTCAAATGAACAAACTTCATATCAGGAGATCCGGGTCAAAGGATAAAAGGCTATAAAGTTGAAATCCTCAGATCAACAATGCCTTTGCCTTTGTGTAAATACAGATACTGAGTCAGTAACAATGATACCGTTGTGTGAAATACAGAGCATTATAATAGCATTTTAAAATGGTTTGTGCAGCACCTGCTTTTAATTGTTAACTTGAGGACACTTTGAAGGACTGGTGTAAGTATTTTTATTAATGAATGATGTGTATTTTAGATGAAGCATTTAGTGTATGTGTTTGTCCTCTCTTCTCTCTCTCACACCCAGGCCAACACTGTAAATAGGAATTTGTTAAAAACATTAACTTCTGTATTTTAATGGCTGAAATTTGGATTCCTGGAAACATAGGTGGTCACTTTGAAAACACCTCTGACACAGGAAATGATCGGGGCGACTGTCACAAAAGTGTGAATCTTTTTCTGCTTTTGCTGCTGCAGCAGAGGCTGTTATTGTCTGTGGAGAAAACAATGGAGACGACACATTTTAAAAGAGGAACATACCAGGAATGTCTACAAGTTGCACTGAATTTATGTCTGTGCCTATAACCTACAAGTGCCCTATGTTTGCTTTATGTATTTTTGTTGAAGTTGTGAATGAAAATCATGAGGGGATCTAAGAATAGAGACATATAGCTGTGTGAAACTCCATATTCCATTTTATTACAGCACAATGATTTTGGCCTTGATAGCATGTTTGATTTTTTTCTTTTGAACAAATAAAAAATAAAATACTGCTTCTCTCTCTCTCTCTCTTCTATCTCTTTTTCATTGCAGCGTTAGACATAAAGTTGGTAGTTGGTGTCAGTGTTTCAGTTCATGGCCTTCTAGTCTTTCATCACTGACAATTTCAATAGTTTATACGCATTCTGAGGTGAAGATGAAAAATGAGAGCAGCAGAAACAGTGTCCTTTAAACCTGCAGGTTCCCAAACTTTTTCCCTTGAATGCATTGAGTGGATTATAAAGATGTTTCAGATTTATAAAAAGCCAGTCTCCCAGCTTTCTGCGTCTCTGATCAGATCTGGTGTCCCTGTGTTGTCTGTTTTATCTCTGAGCACCTGTTTATCATTGTGTCCCTATTCATCAACCTGCCTTTGAACAACATGTTACCTCACATAATTCACCATCACCGCTCCAGATATTGTGATCAGCAGAAGCAGATGGCATGAAATGACCGAGTTATTTAGCGCCCGGGCCCATCGGTGTGTCGCCATGGCAACCGTTACGCTCCTGCATCTTCGTAATGGCCACAATTAGACAGTGAGGAACAACAAAGTGTTTGGGAGCGAAGAGGAGGGCCAGATGTTGGTGTGTTGATTCGTGCCCATCACAGTGTTATGACGGCGCTAATGGTTACGCAGGTAGTGATAATGGATGTAGAGAGAAGAAGTAAACAAAAGGCTGGAAGTATATGGATTTCAAACATACACTCTGTAATGCCGGTCCCAAAATTGTAGAGAGTTTTGTCAGAAATGCTATCAAGACTAACAATTAAAACAAGAAAAGCATTGGGTCCTTTGCTTTTGACCTACCAGGCCATAAGGAAAACATGTTGCGTTCCATTTATTCTCGAAAGTCAGAACGCAGAGTGAAGTTTACTCCAACATTATATATTTAAGTTGTCAAATTGAAAAAAATGAGCAGCAGTTTATGTCTATAACGATTTATACAAGCAATAAAAATCTTGCTGGAGATGCAGAATACACACTTCTTTATGAAGAGTGAGTCCGGACACCTCGCCTTCTGTCACGATTTGAACGAAACTCAAACAGAACCGTGCAATCAGATGAATCAGAATCAGTGATTCATGTGAAACAGAGGAGCTCATTGGTCATCTATTATTTAGAGCTAAATCATATTTCTCTCACCTCGGATGACCACCATTTGGTGCTTTGCTCATTGATTCTGCATTTGACTTTTTTTCAATGTCTTTCTTCGGAAGCAGCCGTGTTTGTTTTTATATGAACGGACCATGCGTGTCCCTGATTGGCAACACCACCTGTCAATCAAGTCCGTCTGAGCTCAGGGAGATGGATGCAGTGACCAAACTGATATAGAACTGTAAAAAAAACAACAACAACAACAACAGAGAGATGTCATTCTTGATTTTCCAGCCAAATACAAACCATGAAAGTGCTCAAAAATCTAAAATGCTCATCCATATAGGTCAGTCTTAGGCTGTACATTGTTAATAGATTTACAGTTTATAAAAGATTGTTTGGGAGCAAATTTCTGTCTTTTATTTATATTAGCTCCGTATGGAAATTAGCAACAGGGTAGCAGGTTCACAGACAGCGGAGACAGAAGAGAACAACCAAAAAGCACAAGAACTATCAATATTGTATATAAAACGTTATTTTATCCAAATGCAGGGTGCAGCCATGTTGGATTTTCTAACTTTGATTCAGAAATGTTACACGAGTTTCCAGATAGGAATTCTGAGATGAGGGTTCCAGGGACAATTTACAAGTCGGAACTCAGAAAATCCAACCTCCGAAGAAGACTGGAAGGCAGCACATTCTCCACTCCACAAAGAAAGCGATTCAAACTCAAGACCTACTTTTTGTGAAAGCTGCACTTGGCTTCTGCCACCAATACATCCACTACTGGTACTACTAATGCTAGTGCTAAATCTGATTATCGCCACCACTATCATTATCATATCATTGTGTAAGGAAAAAAAAAGTGTGTATGTATATATATATATATATATATATATATATATATATAGATAGATAGATAGATAGATAGATAGATAGATAGATAGATAGATAGATAGATAGATAGATAGATAGATAGATAGATTTTGTGCATAATTTAACTTAATGTTTTGTCCCTCAAGTTACCTTCAAATTAAAAATCTGGTGTTACACCCAGACAGTTACTCTTAGACCTTTCTACATTTGAATAAGTTCTACTTTGTACTTCAATTTGAGTAATATTATTCTGAAGTAACTCTTACTTAAGTATAATTTTCAACAACTCCCACCTCCGCTCAGTGGTTTGGGTGTTCACTTTTTTGCATGTGTTTTTCCGTTGCTGCACCTGGCCCATGTAAATGCCCTGGATATTGAGAGATGCCTATATTTGGAGCCTGAGTTCAAAGGCAGACCTGAAGTGCAGCTGACTGACACACACCTGGAGCAGAGCGTCCAGTTCAGACCAGATTGTCTAAGAGGTGTGTATGTGTCTTAATGTCCAGTCTTTTATCTTTAAATCAACAACTTCTTTTTGTACAAAATAGCAAATGGAAAAAATTAATGTTTAAACTTGATTGAAATAGCTAAAAATTATATTAGATGACAAAACGCCACTATTTTAAATATCCATATCAATTATTCATTTAATTTTTAATGCAACATTTCTAATGATGCTATGGAGCTCGGGATAGAATGTCAAAAACAGCCGTTATCATGGAAAAAAATCCATGGAAGAGCCTGATAAACTCCTGAGTCACTTCTGGTAAATACATTTATTTAGTTTAGTTAGTTAGTTAGAATACTTTTGAATTAACGCTAAGTTTAGTATTTAGCATCTTAAAATCTCCATTGATTTAACATTGGGCTAACTGAAAATGCTGTTGTTATGTGTGACATCATGATCCCGAGCTCAACTGACATGAAAGGGAGCACCTGAATCTGTTAACAACCAAAGTAATCAAAACACAGATATAAATAAATAATGGACAAAAAGGAGTAATTAGCATTAGCAATTAGCCAAAAAAAAGTGAACCAAAAAATCCATGGAGGAACCTGATAAACTGCTGGATCACTTCTGGTAAATACATTTATCAATATATAGTATTAGAATACTTTTGAATAAACGCCATGTTGAGTATTTAGCATTTTAAAATCTCCATTGATTCAACATTGGACTAACTGAAAATTCTGTCATGTGTAACGTTACATTCCCGAGCTCAATAAACTAAACTAATGCTAGAAGTGCACATCATCAAATAAGCTAAGCTAGTGCAGCATGTTACAAAGGTACTTGATAAATAGAACACAGAGGAAAACAAATGAGTCAAACACTCACTTGAGCAGCTGCAAATGTGTGGAAGTCCTTAATTTCTTCATATTTAGTGGTTGTTGGTGTTTGTCCAACATGTCTCTGCTGCAGGGCAGCCCTTGTAAAATTCCCACCCTCTTCTGAACATGCGCAAATATTGTATTAAATATTACATTACTGCTGTAATTAGCCATTTTAAATAATAAAAACGTTAACAAATAGTAATTTTAAATAAACAGTGGTCATTTTTGGTCAATCTTTATATAAGCAGATACAAATTATTCCATAATTTATCATAAATATTACTACCCCAAAAAACATTTTTATTTCAGTGTAGAAGAGACCTGGAAACACTTGTTTTTTGTGTGCCAAAATGACATCTGAGTAATGCCAGGTTCTGACCACAGAAGTATTAATTACCAAACTGTTTTACAGTAGAAATGTCCACTTTTTCTCTGTCATTTCAAAGTATAGCACTTCATTCATGGACATCTTTGGGCAGATATATTTGCATACAAGGATCACTTAAAGATTGCTAATATCTACTGAGAATGTCATGTTGGAGGTACCTTTAGAAATACTTTAGAAATTAAAAAAAGAAGAAAGAAAAGAAATAGTTGTGTGTCATCTAGCCGCTGTAGTTGAATGGATAGAGCCTTTACTGTCTGAAATAATAATGGTGTCTTGTCTGGATCCATAAAACCATATCACATCGTTTCTAAAATCATCACATTCATATATTTTATAGACATCTGACCAGGGCAAAGTGAGAGTCACAGGCCTAATGCTATAGATATATTTAGTATGCTGTGTGGTGTTTCATTTCATACTTGTGCTGCAGTTTTATAGATGTAGCTGGTCTGGCCCTGAGTGTCTCCAGAGAGACTGTGCTGTGGTACTGTCCCTTTGTCGAGGCTAAATAAAACATTTGGACTGTAAATGGGGTGAGTTGACTCTTAGTTGCTCTTAGGGTTTGTAGACAGCTGGTTAGATCTCTTTGTGTTGTGATTTATTATTCATCGGCACATTCGGCCGTGCAGCAGTAATTGCAGCATGCAGCAGCGGTGCCGGAGTCTGATGGTGCACAAATGAATAAATAAATCTAGACGGTGGGGCCATTTGAACGCTTGACATTTACTGATGAGGCAATTAAGAGTGCAGCACATAAACACAACCTGTATTACACTGTGGCCCCATACTGCACTGTGCAGCCCATGCTGACACATTTCTCATTCAAACAAAATGCATTATGCATATAATGACATATGTCCTCAAAGTGTGCTGTACAAGTAACACTAACACTGTACCTTGCAACTACAAACACTCTTAAGTGCAACAAAGATGTGTTTAGGCAAACCCACTCTTTCAGGTCTACGACCAGCCGTAGAATGTTAGAGCTGCTTCATATAAAATCATTCACAATATTATGTACAATTCGGGCTCAAAGAACAAGAATGGATTCTTCTCCATTTATATGGTCAGACACCTTGACACTGAGCTTGCCATTCATGGATGCTACATGCAAAACGCTATCACCATGTTGTGCACAGCAAAGTAGATTAGAAATAGGCCTAATGTTCCTTTAGTCATACTTTCTTCATTTAGACCTAATTAAAACTGACCACTTCACTTAACTTTGTGAGGAAAAATACTCATAGACCTTATGCGCATTTAGGTCTAAATCTGGTGTCCTCTTAAGTAAATGGAAGGACAAATCAGTCACCTTTAATATGGGTGACTTGGTGCATTTAAATCTGTAAGCCTACATGTAAATAATGGGCTTGTAAACCAACAGGCAATGCAGGAAGGCATTTCGGATGTACCTTGTAGTTGTTGTCTCTTTCTTTGTTTTGCATGCCTTTGTTTAATTCATTTATATTTTACTAAAATAAATGGATCTGAAATAGCTTATGCCATAAATGATGTTGCTTGCTGAGAAGTCCCACCCCCTCACAAAAAACATGGGTATACAACAACTGTAAATGGTTCCAGTTTAGCATGGCCACTTGTTATAGACACTATTAAAAGTATAGGCTCTGCGTCCTAGCTTTCTTCCCCTCTGTCCTGACCAACGAGGAGCAGCCTCCGTCCCCCGCCGCGTAAAACCCAGCCCCTCCGTGACTCCGCCCCCTTCAACTCAGATGTGGATGCGAGAAAAAGGGCCAGCAACAATGTGACAGACAACACAGCCCCTTGCTCCGCTCTGCTCGCTGTAGTAGTGAATATCTCCTCAATGAAGTGCGTGCTGAGGCGATCCAAAGTGGTCCGCCTTCTCCGCATGCAACCGAGCGAAATGCACCGAACAGCCGCACGATCTCCAGCGGCAGTGGCACGAGCAGCATCCCGCGAGGAGCAGCACAGTTTTTAGGTAAGGGCTTTGTTCGCCTTTGCGCAGGATTTCCATTCAGTCTTGCATGTGCTCCTTTTATTATGCCGCGCGCTTTGTGCAGGACACGGAGCGCGGACGTGAATATAAAAATTGCCGATTGTTGATGTCACATTTTTTGTTTATAAATATAAACACGCTGGTGGTCAGATATGACTTGAGGTTTTATTCTTTGGTTTACCACAAAGAAGAGGCTCAAATATCCCGTTTGGCTTCAGTTCTGAGGTGCTCTGCTGAAATGGATTTATAAACACTGAGCAGCGATAGCCCTTTTGCAGCACAGTGTGTTTCCATGTAAGATCATTCAGATTTGCGATGCTCTCCACGCCACATGCGTCTATGGAGACCCTCTTCTCTTTGGAGTTCATTCACTGCATTCAAAAGTCGGGCCTTGACTTCACACCTTTAGGCTAATGATTTTGTGTGGACATCCCTCTGAGCTCACACGCTACAGAGTCAGTATGACCCACTTTAAAATGTACCACTCATTACAAGCCTATGATGTGTAGGCTATGTTGTGTGGGTTATTACAAAAACAATCTAGCTATCAACACTGTGGGCCTATTTGTTGTTTACGCTTGAAACTAATCTTATTTATAAGGGCTAAATTGTCAAAATTCTTGCTGGATTGTCTGATTATAAAATACATAATATATATTATAATAATGACAAAGCTACAAATGATCTGCGATTTCTGCACCATTAAACAAATCACTAGCCTTAAACTCCAAAATGTTGCTGTTTGGAAAATGTTACAATAGATCAGGCATGTCCAAACTAAGGCCCAGGAGCCAAATGCAACCCTCAGACCAATTTTTCTTGGCCCCTAGGCTTCCTGGTGAATTGGCCCGCATTGTCCTGAGAAGTGGTTTTCACAGCAAATTTCAGATGTGTTTCAATTCTAACCTAAATAATTAACATTTGGTGCAATACAGATTTGATATTAAGGCACTGAGACTGAATGTAGATGTGGTACTTAAAATATCAGATAAATGCAGCTATTTTTGAACATTTAATGATTGATTTGTGGCCCTCCGCTTGATCTATATTTCAATTGGTGAAATTTCCTTGATGGATAAAGTTTGAACACCGCTGCAATAGATAGAATAGAGTTGAATAAATAGTCAAATGTATGACTTGTTTTAAGAACGCATGGCAACATAATAACATACCTCCACTACATGCCAGTAAACTGGATTCTGAGACCATTTGTATTATAAATACACTGGGGTTTACAATTTCATGTCCTGATCTGCAGTCCTTGTCTTGTTGTCTTGTAAAAACCTTTTAACACACCAGCTCTAAGTGTTAATGTGTTGTTTGGATGTTGCGGGGGCTGCCATGCATTGGCCTTTTCAAGTGCTGCTGGAGCCAGTTATCTGAAATGACCAAAGGCAAGGATTATGGGGCGCCAGGTTTGCCATTTTCCCTCAATGTCACACATCACCTTCAGGAGGCTGCAAAATCACATTTGTATTTGAAAAAGCACATTCACACTTGTTTGTATCGTGACCACTGAAATCAAAGCTACCTCTATTCTTTCAGTTCTTTTCTAGCAAATGGAATTCTTCACCTCAGCTGCATGGGCATGTCTTTTGTTTTGTTTTTCTATGCAAGATGCACAGAACTATACATTTTGCATTCCGTTTTTTGTTTCTCATAACATCTTTGTCCTAGCGTTTCCCACCCCCCTAATCACTGTATATATCGGCTGCCACCGCTTCGTCTTAACAGCTGTTCATTGTCTCCAAAGTGTGTCTCTGTATGCACACAAGGTACAGGTGAGATGGGGCGACGCTGCCAAACAATACCCCCCCTTTTAAATCCCACCACTGAACACCTGCGACCATGTTTCTCTACACGTCCCACAATTTGGTTGGAGTCCAAGTCTTTGCTAAATGTTATCAGCTTCGCTAGTTTGTGATGGTTGTTGGTGTTTATATTCTGTGGTGGGTTAGTGTTGATGTGTGCTTCCCACCTTTTATATACAAAAAGCAGCACAGCCAGGGATTACACAGAACCTGACAACAAGGACATTTCCAGATAGTGGTCAGTGGTGAATGCAAACCTTTGAAATGCAAAGTTGTGTTCTCGTAAATGAATCTACTTAATGGGCAAAATGACTCTTACTTCAGCAAAATGACTCATGTTAGGCATTGAGCACATAGACTGGGGGAAGTGACTGCGAGGCTGCTAATCTATGCCATTAGCCCTTCGGACCACTAGGAATGTAACAATAACTGAAATATTGTGTTATGGTATTGTCAAATGTCGCATCTCGCAACATCTTGGGCTGTCACAGTGTATCAAATTACAAGTGCCTTTGCTTAAATGTAATGTTTTGTGGCAGCAACTATAAACACAGAGGTAACTCTAGACCATGATCCTTGAAAACATAACTACATTTTATTAATATTAATATTTTTATATTTTTATTTACTATGACAATTATGCACCAAAGGTTTGTCAAGCCGTTTTAAAAGGAAAAAGTATAATTTGTATAATACTGTATTGTAAGTCATATCAAGGGGTGGGCAATATTGATGAAAGTGAATATTTCAATATTTTTTGGGAGTAGACTGATGATGATAATCAGATCATATGTTAAAACATGTCTTTAGTCCTATTAGTTAGAATGCAAAACGAATCACAAAAGTGTAGAAATATCACCATATATCTTTAGTTGCAAATTTAAACATTTATTTTTGTTGCATTTAAAAAAACTATTAAAAACGATATCCTTGATATTATACATTCGCTATATTATGTAAATTTCGATATATTGCCCACCTCTATGCATGTTATGATCATATCATACTGAGAAATATGTATCCCGTGACACACCGACCACCAAACACTGCTCACTCACATTCATACAAGGTTGGTGAATTGTCTTGCAAGGACACAATGACAATATGCATTAGAACTGGCTCAAGAAGCAAGACAAAAATGGGACCTCAGCGTTCTCTGAGTGACCTGTAAACGTAAATGTAGAATGTGTAAGGGGAGTTAAAGAAAAATGTCATAATACACAAATGTAACTCCCCTAAGCGTATAACATGTATTTACGGCCTCATCTACTAAATTGTGCTTGCTATTGTATTGAAACCTACTTGCTGAATGACTAATGGAAAAAAGGTTGTCCCAGATTCATTCTTTTGGCCCCATTGAGGCACTTGTGTCTGGAAGTGTTCAAGACCTGATACAACCAAACTGAATTATAAGAAGACTAATCAATAGCCAAGCTGTTTATAAATGATGCAGCATTTTGTTTATGCTGCTGTTTTGTTTGTGCCCAATTAACCACAAGAAATAAACTAGGTTCCGGGACAGCAGTGACAGAAGTGTCCAAGGACAATTTTGCAGGAATCATTCAGAGAGATGTGCAAAGCTCGATCTGCTTAATAGCTGCACACTAGCACCTTTTCAATATTTCAAGGCTTCTCGGAAACGTCACTTTGATTTAGGCACAAGATGAAACTCCCCATCGTGAGAACAGGGTTAGATGTCGAGCCATATTAAAAGTTTCTAATTGAATATTAAGGCAGATGACAGCTACTTGAAGCTTAGCTTGTTTCTGGGGACACACAATCAATGCAAGTCGCAGTTTTCCCTCTTGAGTGAGGTGGAGTAGTACTTGGGGACTTTTGAGCTGCTAAAAGATTCACTTAGCTGGTTGATGTTTTTGGCATAGTGCAATGTTGTCAGATGGCCATTTCTAACAGACTAGATGCCCCAAGAATCTTGCAAAAGAATATTAAATGTTCTCAAATGCAGTAGGGATTTGACAATGTGTTTGATTTTTTGTTTGTTCTTTGTTTAGTTTGTTTGTTGTGTGCTCTCACTACCTCACATATGACCCACAGTAGGAGTGGGCGGGCAATAGTGAAATGTCTATAAAATGAATCACAAAAGTGCACACCCTCTTTTGAAAGTTTACAATATAACCTTTTTTATTTTAATCAGCTGTTTTTGTACCATTATATTATGACTTACTCGATGGCCTATTCAAATTTTCGAAATATATTAAAAATAACATTCACGATATGATCTAAATTTCAACATATTGCCCACCTCTAACCCACAGTGTCACTAGTACTTATGGATATCATTAAAATAATTTCTCAGTACTAATGTTGTTGATAGTCTTTTCACATCAGGGCCTCATGCCATTTCCCAAGTAGTGCTATATGAAAAATAATCCTCGTTCTGCAACATTTTGTCCTAATACTAACCTTTAACATTTGCTTGACTCGTTGGTCACTGCCCTCTAATTTCCCATCCAAGCTGATTTCTGTGTCCGCTCCATACTGTACATGATTACAGTATGAGGCTGGGCACGAAGGTGGAGGTGTAATTTCAGCTGGCCACTAACCCACCAGAACAGCAGTTATCTGAGCTCGGCCTTCCAAAAGCCAAATCATCAGGGCCAGCTGTGCCTCTCACTCCTGCTGCAAGGGCACTCCGCACCCATTCATGTACTGCCCTGATAATCAGCCATCTTCTCAAGATTTTAAACGTGGACAGATCGACAGGGTGTCCTATGATCGGATGGCACGTGTCGTCTTGTGTCTGAATGGGAGGTGGAGTTCTGAGCTGCTTAAGGAGGGGTAGCTTTCATAGTGGTCCTCCAATAAGCTGCTAATGACAGGCCGCGTTTAGCAGTAAGTGTCCAGGGGTCACTCAAGATTAGGCATGCTAAGTCCACTGGAAATGGCTTGTTGGTCAAAGTGAAGGTTTTTCTCACACCATACATCTCTGTCAGCATCAACAGCTGTTTTTGACAGGTTCAGACTGTGCATTTTAGAATTTAGTCATACAAATTTGCAATTATCTGATGAAAGAAGGGCCCACAACTTGAACTCCAAGTTTTGCTGCTGCCTGCTTCTACTAACACATCTGCTGTAATAGTTTTGGTGCAGTTACCATAGTGGTCTAATGAGGGCACATATAATTAAAGTTACACTGTATTTGATTCAATCTTCAATATTGAAGAATAATGTAGAGTAGAGTAATATAAAGATCCAAACATGGATACATTCATAGGATATAAATGCAACTATGAATTAGTATGTTAGTAGCTGCGTCAAGAACATACAAAGTTAAGACACAGAGACTTTGATAAACTTGAATGATCCTTCCATGTGGGAAATGACAGCAGCACAGTGTGTATTTCAAAAACAACATCTAAAATATCTTTATTACAAAAAGCTTACACTTACACTTACACATTAGTAATTAGATAATAATGAAAATACACCTACCTGTTTGCTGAGGTACAGGATGTAGACTTTCTCTCCTCTACATCTGCCTGTACCTATTGCTGTATTTCATGATCTTTATGATCCATCATGTGAGGTGTGAGGCTGTATTTCCTCCCCTGGACCTTGCTGTTGGCAGGCTGTCTTTGAGAGGGCCCTCTGCTCTCTGAAAGCCTATCATCAAAACGTACTGCACTGTGTGATTTATCAGAGATGGGCTCGCAAAGGCCAGGATGACTCAAACTCTTCCTGGACACACACAGACATATGCATTTAGCCTCATGTTTGAAGGAGACGTATTATGTAAAATGTCTCTGTGACCTTTTGAACTACCCTACAGTTTCCCCTCATCATTAGTTTACTCAGAGTTGTTATTTGATTGGTTCATGATGTTTGAGTAATCCTGTATTCCTCCTGCATTTGAGGCTTGGGTGCTTAAAAAAAAATTGTGTTTTCACCTACAGCCTATCCACCATCCACAAGTAAGTATAGGCCCACTGTCCTGTACTTACTTGCAATTATTTGAAAAATCCAGACTTCAGGCAATAAGTGTAGGGTAAAAAATGTCATGTAGCAATAAAACTCACAAATGAAAATCTACTGCTTGCTACGTTGAATAGCTACTATGAAGTTTTTGAACAGGAAGTCGCTGGCTCAGTTTCTACTATTAGAGCAGAACAAAGTAACTGCAGTTCTCTTGTGAAAGTAGACTGCTAGTGAAAAGACACAAAAGTGTCTTTTTTTCCTCTCTTCGTTCCTTTTCCTCTCTCTCTCTCTCTTTTCTTCTTATTTATTGAAACAAGGAAGTACACTCACATACAAAAACATTTGACGTTGCCAAATATAAAAAGAGCCAGGGGTTCTCAGGATAGTTGTCATTGGGTTGATCGGGTTGCCAATGTTGCAAGGCTGGTTTTCTACCCAGAGACAGCAGGGGTGACCAGAGATTGTTCCCCTGTAGGGAACAGTGTATTAGCGTATTAGAAACACGAAGAAATTACGGGAGATTTTTAAAGATAAATATTTGAAATCTAAAGTTTGGAGCAGTGACCGTGGATTTGTGGACCAGAAGTGAGGTGGGCTTCGTACCATGTGACCGCTCTAACCAATCAGAACGAGAGACGCTAGAGCGGAGCAGCGTGAAGCAGAATGAGCCAAATCTTAAGATTAAAAAGTTTTCTAAAGGAAAACTGAAGTATTTGAAAATAGAAATTGCCACAAAACCCAGTTTGTTTTTTACATTGTGCTTTATGGGACAAATGCTTTCTGGGCTGCAGAAGATTTTTCTGCTACAGTTCCATGGACGGGCCTATGGGCGACATGTTTAAGATAGCTATATAGATCCTTGGATTAGACCAAGTAAGGCATTTTACAAAATACAGTACATTTTAATGTAGACATTGCAAGGTTGCTTTTCCGGCCAGAAATAGGAGGGGGAGACGACAGGTGCTTTAGTTCTGTAACTAAATACATACTGAAGTATTCTTCCCAACACCAGTGCGCTTGTTTGGTGCCAATCTGGTTTGATAGCACGTCGATCATCTCCACAAATAAAGCCAACAGAGATCACATCAGTCAGGTCAACTATGAACTCACATTTCACACTCTATTACAATACTATCGTGACAATGTTGTTCTCCGGTCTAGTCCTCTTGTTCTGAATGAATCACAGTTGTGCAATGTCTCTGGGGCTGCTGTGTCAGTGGCCCTAAATGAAACGCGTCCTCTGGCCCAGTAATTACAAGGTGCCTGCACTTCACACGGCGAGCTTTTGCAGAGAAAGAGCCAGTAATTGGAGTAGCACAACCTTCTCCAGGTGTGCTCAAGCATTACAGCTATAATCGGGACATTAATCTGTCACTTCCCGTGGGGAGCGTTTGAGTGAATCATTGCATTTGAAAGTGAAAGGTTTGAATTGTTACTGTGTAAAGAAAAATAAGCCAGTCAGAGCATTTTTGGATTGGCAGTAACATCAAAGAACATTAACCATAAAATTGTTAGCCCTGGTCTGGTTGTAGTTTATGAAGGCTTATTACAATTTTCCAAATGAGAACTCATCATTTTTATGTATTGTAACTCTTTCGTCTTTACTCACAAAATTAGATTTGAATTAGTAGGCCCATGTTTTGATAAAAATAAAAGCTATAAATAATGATAAAAATCCCCTAATGCAATAATATGTTTCTGTGCATTACATTTAGACCTATTCGACCTGTCAGACTCATTTTAAAATATTTAAAATATCACAATATCGCAATTATATCCATATAAAATGTGTTGAACAATATGTCAATATAGTCATTTCAGTAATTATTGTCACAGGCCTAGTTCTACTGAACACATTTGACAACCGTAATGTTAGCGTTTGACCAAATTCATATACTTTTCTTAAAACATTGATAGATCAAGAGGAACATATGGTGATTGAGTGTTTTAGACATCATTATTCCTTCTAACTTCGGCACACACTTTTACTGTACTTCACAAGTGAATTTTCCGCTACAGAGGCTGTACCAAGTGTGAAAGACCTCTCCCTCGCTGTACCTCTATGTAATGATTCCATGTAGTCACTTCTCTGTAAGATTAATGACTTTCTGAGCGGATCTTTGCAGAAAACTCTACATTTTGCCTGGTTGATATAATCAGTGCTGTGGCTGCAGGAAGATGGACAGGACGAGCCTAATTGAATTCTCAGCAGGATCTGTCTTTAATGGAGTTGGGACGTTCCAGTCTGACCTTGACAGAGACCATCTTAAGAGCTGAAAGGTGCCCACCCTCAAATATGAAAAGCCTCTGGCACATGAAATTGTGTATGTGTGTGAAGGATCACATCATATGAGGCCTTAGGTGGAATTAGACTTTGAGATGGTCTGCCCAAAAGCATAACAAACCTTTTGCATATGATTAACTCCCAGCATGACTTGTATTGTAAAAGCATGACTTGCATTGTAAAGCCAGAGTATGAAAATCTTGTGTGTGTAAAGTTGATATGTGAAGCTTGTAAATGTCAAATGGTTATGGTTATTATTGGGTCAGGGTCAGTTTGTATATTCAGAGAAACATAAATTGACATACATTTTTGGTATACTTATTGTTGTCAATGTAGACATATTTTAGGGCCACCATGCTATGATCTTAAAAGAGACATATTATACTTGTTTCAGGTAGTTAATGTTGGTCTACATAATAGATACATAATAATAGATAATTACGTTTTGTATATCGTAAACCACAATATTAAAATGGCTTATAGGAACAGGTGCATTGACTTCCTGTTGAAAACTGCAGAACGGATAAGCCCCACCTGACATTTCTGAGAGAAAAAGCTGTGAATTTTCATTTACACATTTTTATTTTACTTTATTAAAGTTGATTTAGTATATTATCTCCCCTTTAAGACAAATCCTGGTTATTCCAAAAAGTTTAGTAGCAAATAATCTGTTCGCCCATCATCGAGAAATACATAGAATACACTTGAGACAGCTGTAATTGCCATAGATCTATATCACATTTTGATGTGATGTCTTAGTTGTATTCATATTTTCTTGCCTCTGTACCCTGCTAATAATGGATAATCAACTTTTATCAGTTCTGAAGCAGTAGATGTTTTCAGATTTCAAGAAAATAATGAATAGTTAATAGTTCATTTATTCAGTTCAGATATTTTGAAACAATATCCTACCCTGTAGTAACACAAATCCACAGACATTCATTCCTGGGACCTCCTACAGGCTTACAAGGTACAAAAAGGCATGTCTGAGTCTGTTACCCTCAGAGTGGCCTGCTCTCCCTGTGCCACAGCCGCTTGAATCCAAGATTAAGGAAGTGAAACCCAAATGGCCGTGACTGCAGTTTTACAATGTTGTTCTGCCCACAGTTGTGTGCAGTCATGTGATGGAGCTGGTGGACGTGATTGGCAGGTCGGGGCATGGCTGGAACAAGCTCTGTGTGCAGCGAGTCTGATGCTCCACATGCAGTGTGCCAGTGGTGCCAGGCTGGTGCTGCTGCTGGTGGGGCCACGTTTACATAGTGTCTGCTGCTTTTTGTCCAATATTCTTAGTCAAAATATTGGGTCGGCGGTAAGACAATATAAAAAACAGATATCTGACCCATGACTGCAAATTTGGATATACATAAGCTTTATTCTCAAAAAGCTCTTTACCTTTCCTTTTCCTTATACATCCACTCATCCTGATGGTCATCTTTCTACAAGCGGATTTAACCAATCACAGTGGGGTGTGATTTGTTATCTGCATTTAAATCTCCAACTGATTATTCAGGCCTAATATTTTGTCCACTAATAAGTGAAGTGGGTAACGTAAAGAATCTTCTAACACTAATGTGCTAAGGTAAAGACTCGGTACTTGATACTGAATTTAATACCACAATGATAATAAAAATACAGTATTAATGGTGTACAGTGATGAAGAGATTAGTGCATTTATTAACACTTAATATTCAACAATCACAGTGGATTATCACCATTTATGTGTGTTGCATTGTGATGTTTGCCTTCCCAGCATCACTACAGCCCATTGAAGCGTTGCATGGCCTAACATCTGCATGGAGACTTGAATGTAGGTCACTGTGAGGCAGATGTGGGGGAGGAAGAGGAAGGTGAGAACATGGAGTGAGGAGGAAGGTTCTCATTATGTCATCATGTCAAAGCCCTGTGTAACGACTGATGTGTGAGACTCATTTACAGACAATAATATACACTATACTTAGAAACCTCCGCACTGCTGGCAGCAAGATAGATTTTCAGTAAAGCTACTGTGATATATAGTGTCTTCCATATTCCCCCGTCTTACCACTACATCTCACCAGGGAGCGCTGCTTAAAGAAGCAACGTCAGAGAGGCATCCATTTGTTTTGCAGAAGCACCAGAAGAAGTACCTTATTTCACATTGTATGATGATTGACAGATATTTGATAACTACAGGTTTATTGACCATACTCTGTCAACACAACATAATGACAATCTGCTGTGCTGCCTCCTACATACAGTGTATTTGAGCTAACATGATCTTACGTCTTTCACCTTCTCTGTAATACCTGCAGTTCACCATTGTTCCATTTAATGTTTGAACTGTTTGATCCCATATTTTTGTCACTGTCAAACTCAAGCTGTCAAACATTTCCTGCTTCTAACATGTTAGTTTAGGATGTGTTTACACTTAATCTGGTGTGACTTCAGCCTGGTTTAGTCCTGATGTAGACCTGGTTTGGTCCAGCTCTATTCCTGGTTTAATTCTGGTCGAGTTTGGATGTAGTTCCCAGTTTGGCTGTGGACTGTGTGGACTGTGTAAGTGTGAATGTATGTTTCGTGGACAAAATGTCTGACTCATTCTCACTTCGCAGAAAAATAATTTATGATGCACTTTACTAGTGTGTAATTTTAATTTATTGCTACAGATTTAGTCCTCTTTTTAATGTCCTCATGTCAGTTGTACGCATTAGCTCCATCTTCTCTTGACAGCTGCTTTTTGAGGGCTGCAGAATAGTGGTAAAGGGCAGTGGACTCTTCAGAGAGCTCCACTCAGGCTTTCTAATTACCGGAGCTGAGATGTAATGTCCGATGTGGTTATAACAGCTGCCCCTCTGAGGCTAAAACCTGCGGCCTCAGCCTTGTTAATTCACACCATTTACTTAGAATACGCCTCTTTCTCCTCTCTGTTAACACAAAATGACTCCTGATATCTCCGTCTCTCTGAAGATCAGGTTTCTCATTTCAGAAAATGTGTTCACAACCGCAGAAATGTACAATATGAGAAAGAGCTGCAGTGTGTTATGGCTCCTGTTGCTTATAGCTATCATGCTACATGGTTCTAAACACATTATGTAATCAATAACAGTGTGTCAGGGAATGCAATGTGAGAGTCATTTTAAAGTGAAAAGGATTTAGCTCAAGGGATCAGATTACTGATGTGAAATCTGCACGTCCATGTTTTGTGGAAGGGACATATTTAAATCACTAATATTGTGATTACAATTTATCTTTTGTCTGTACAAGTACAGGGAGGTCAGGGGCTTAGTAATAATGTTTGGACCTATGGCTGACCTTATACCAAGGATAAAGATGATATTCGATACTGATTGACTGAAAAAAAACGACAATAACTTGTAGTACAAACAGGTGAATAGTATTATTTACGTTATTCAAGTGGCAAGTGATATTAAGATGGCAGGTGTTAAAAGTGTCCATGAGTCCAACAGTAGTGCGATAGAAACTGTTCTTTTGCTGGGAGGTTGTGGTCCGGATGGACCATAGCCCCTGACCAAGGGGAGTGGCTCACCGCTTTGATCTGACCTGCTCGTCCTGAGTCCTGGAGACGTACAGGTCCTGGACAGATGGAAGGCTGCAGCTGATCACCTTCTCAGCAGAGCGCACAATGCGCTGTAGTCTGTGTTTGTCCCTGGCTGTGGCTCCTGTACCACACGGTGATGGAGGAGGTGAGGATGGACTCGATGATGGCCGTGTAGAACTGCACCATCATCTGCGCCGGCAGCTTGGCTTTCCTCAGCTGCCGCAGGAAGTACATCCTCTGCTGGACCTTCTTGATGATGGAGCTGTTGGTCGGCTCCCACTTGAAGTCTTGAGTGATGGTGGTGCCGAGAAAGCAGAAAGAGTCCACGGTGGAGTCAAAGTTATCAATATTTGTTAAATTGAGTATCTAGTTCTAAACTTCTAGTAATGCTTAGTATCTGGCTATCAATACTTTTGACAATCCTTGTGCAAACAACCAAATATCCTCTCTCCATATTATGTCATACTATAAGTCTGCTAACCCTGTATTTTAGACCTATATGTTCTGAAATGCATGTTATCACAGTTTTCTTTTCATTGCCCAAAACATCTCTTGTAAGAAGGGATTCTTTTTCTCATATAAATTCCATTTGAATGAACAGTCTTTAGTTTATATTTTTCCTCTTTCTTTCCTTCTAATGAAGTCACTGATGTCTGGCAGCACTGTTTCCCATTTCTATGCATTTTTTCTGACTGGCCTCCACCCCCTTCATCCCATCTGTGCCACGCGTTTGTTGTTGCATGCACTTGAACACATCCTGATGACTGCCAGGTGAAGGCAAAGTATCGGTACACATTATAGGCCTCTGTTGAGCTGTGGTGCTTATAGAGACATTTGATTGTGACTTTGCCCAAGGACAAGTTGTGCAATTGTGCAATTTGTGTTTTGGTGAGTATGGGGAAGCTATACACAATTACTAAGTGTTAAAATGTATATTTATTAGGGCTGTAGTCGACTAAAGAAATTCTCGACCATGACCTGCTTTATCGACGATTAGACGGGGTGTGGCAAAAATATATCTAAACTGTTACGTCTGTCCATGTTTCCGACCCAGACTGCACTAAAAACACACAGGAATTCATGCTTAAACAACTATTTATGTACAGTAGTAAAGTACTAAACAGTGTATTTATATATTAAGTTTAAACTCACGATTCTCTCCAAAATCTTCAACTGACTCACTTATATCTTCACATTTTTTCAGTTTTCAACTATCTTAAATAAGATAATGTGCTAATAGGGGCTTGAGTTAAGAAATATTTATATTAATTTTAATATATTTTTACCATTTTAAAATAAGATTTGCCAATGGAAGAAGTGTTGTTTTTTTTACCTTCTAATTTAAAACGCAGCAGTTTTTTTTCTTTTACTCAATTCTTCTGTTTTTTTAAGTAAAGAAAGACATTTTATTCTTGTTCCATTGACAAATCTTTTTTTTAAGACAGTCAGAAAATCCTCAACTCAAGATTATTAATGCTTAATTCAAACACATAATCACTTACTATTTTATTTAAGATCTTCTTTCTTATTTTTAATGTTGATAATTGATCAACTAATAAAAATGTTGGTCAGCTAAGACACCATAGATCGATTATTCGACTAAACGACTATAGGATTACAGTCCTAATATTTTCAGATTCCATTTAACACTTAACAGTCTCATTCCATTCATACTGGTTGTATTACATTATAATTTATTATTTTTGAATTATGTTATTTGTTTAATTAAACAGTTTTTAACACTGCTATTTACAAGTAGTAAAAAGACAAGTTATATAACTGTCATTCATTTTATTAATTTATTTGGGCAGGACATTACATGTTAAATGTTGGAATTGGACAAATGGACACTAGATGCATGCTTCACAATTTTACAAACAAATTTACAAACAGCTCAATCATTTTGGGAATATACTGTTCTGCAAACAAAATCTCTCCATGGGACTTTATAATTGAAATGCGATCATTCATAGCATAGCAGTACATTTAATTCTGTCTTTCAGACGGTAATACTCTGTAACTTTTAAGAAATGTAAAGTGTGAACTGAATCTTGATTTCAAAAACTGACTTGCTTGTCAGAAAAATCACATGGGTATTTTTCCAAAATTGATCCCGCGCTACGTGTAATGAGTCCTAGCCACTTACTCTCGACATAGTTACCTGCTCCTTGTGCACATCTCAAAGGATTACCAAGGTCTTGCACTTTGAGTATGAACTTACCTGGTAGATTCTGTAAAGCCTTCGGTGGTAGCAGTGATGAACTACTCAGTCGCCATATTTTTTGAGTGTTGATATATTTTACAGCCCGTGTCTGTGGAGTTTTACTTCCATTTTACACAGTGCTTTGACAGATGCAGATAACCACTGTCAGCTACTCCCTCTGGCCCGGTTCTCCCCTGCTGTTTCCCTGTGGTGTTGACCGGGTCATTAGCCCTTAGTGTGGCCTGTATCTCAAATAAGAGCTCACACTGCGGGGCCCACCTCTACTGCTCGGGCACCCACAGACAGGAAGCTGTAATTAGGACAAGAGCCGAGACCTTCCCCCTTCGCCCCGTTCTCTGGAGAAACGCTCCCAGATTGGAAGCCAGAACTCATAATTACCTGTGGTTGTAACTCAAACCCCAAAGTCCCCATTAATTCACCTTGATAGCACAGACCATCAGTTAGAAACCCCACTAGTGCACTGTAAAATGCTCATGGCCAAAAAACAGTGTTGATTGTACAGTGTTTTTTAATCAAGACAGGTTTTCGATGAGGAGTTGAATAAATAAAGATGTTTGTGCAGATGGGTTTTGAGTTCAGATCATCATAGCACTTTTACAGCTGTGCCCGCACACACACACACACACACACGTACGAACACACACACGCACGCACGCACGCACACACACACACACACACACACACACACGCACGCACGCGCACACACACACACACACACACACACACACACACACACACACACACACACACACACACACACACACACACACACACACACACACACACACACACACACAGAACAGCAGAGGCATCAGTCAGAGCCCTTCTTGTTTGAAGCTCAGAATAAATGTGTTGGTTTAATAATTTAAGATTGGTTATATACGCCTGAGTGATTTATCTTTTCGAAGTTAAAGCTGGCTTTATTGTTTCACTGTAATTTCAGGATATGGAAAAAGTTGTAAATTTGGTTTTCCACAGTTAATAACTTTGCCGTATAAAAATGGTCAAATTGAAAACAGACTGGTTCCTCTGTACAGGATGTGGACTCGCATGTCTCCTCACTTCACTAATTTGCCGTGTTTCTGTGTCCTCAGAGTGCTGTTAAATCCTGGGCCAGACGGACATGGAGGAATAAGATTCTTGGTTTGGTGAGCTGTTTGTTTAGCTGTCATTTGGAGCGCTGTTTATTTGCTGAGCCTCACTCTGAGCTTTGTTCTCTCTGTCCCAGGCCCAGGACTGACCTGAGGGCTGCGGCCCGGGACACCGGTGTTTGGGCCTGTACATGTGAGAGTGTGATGAAGTCCAGCATGAGGCAGTGGCGGCGGATGGTTCTAGCGGCCATGTTGGCATGGGTGCTCCTCTTCCTGGGCCTGCTTTCGTACTTCCTGGATGCTCGGGTGGGAGAGCCGCTGACCTCTGCTGGCTCTTTACTGTCACAGCACCCCGACATCAGACGCCTGGCCTCCATACAGGCCGCCATCACAGGCTTCAGACATGAGCATGTCACTGTGACCACTCCGTACCAAGGCGAAGAGTCCAGACCAGGGCCAGGAAACAGCTCACCTACTCCTGAATCCAGTGTTGAGGGAACACACAGCCCCAATAGCGCCCCCTATGGAAGCCAAGAGGTTAGTCAACAAGATTATCTTGATCCCCAAAGTCTGGCTGCTTGGTCGTCTTTTGGCACAGAGAATGTCGATGGTCCTGGAGCGCACAGTAGAGACAGGACCTCACAACAGAACATGGACTATCAGAACAATGTTAGTAACTTCCGTGAGGAAGAGGAGGAGGATGAAGAGCTTGACAACAGGCTGGGGACCACAGCACGCAGAAGTGGAGACTCCAGGGAAATGGAGGAGTACTACTTCTCCAAATCCTACTCAGTGGTACAGCGTTTGTGGAGGGGCAAGGTGTCCTCTGGGATGTTGAGTCCTCGCCTGCAGCGTGCCATGAAGGACTATGTGAGCGCCAACAAGCACCATGTGGTCTATAAGGGACAGCGCAGACAGGTACAGAGTGCTAAAGAACTGCTGTGTCAGATCAAGGCCCAGGCCAAACTCACCACTGTGGACGGGTCTGAAGAGCCCTTCAGCTCTCTGGGATGGGGGCGTCTGGTGCCCTCCCTCCCTCTAGAGCAGCTGTACAGACGCCGAGGTCCTGGCCCCTTTAAAACCTGCGCTGTGGTCACCTCCGCTGGTGCTATCCTGCGCTCTGGGCTAGGCAGGGAGGTTGGTGAGTAAAATATATTTATTATTTATTTATGTACATTATAATTAGGTCAACTTCTGGCTGTATGTTCACATTTATCCAGGCTTATTAGCTCTGTAGCATTTTAATGTAGATTTTCTCCATAAACAAATGCAGTGCTCTAGACAGTCAAAAGTCTGAAGAGAGCTCTTCTCTGAAAATGTGTTTGTTTTCTCTGGGGAATATATTATACCCAGTTATTAGGCAACTGCTGTGTGCAGAATTATAAAGCAGCTAACACCAACAATGAAATCTTCCTCACAGACAAAGCTCCTGAAAGGCGTTCTAAAACCCAGTGCCATTTTAGATGCAGAGTACATGTACACATAGTTTGGTGTTTGGCATTAGGTCACTAGATCTTACAATCACTCTCACTGATTTGGGAGTGGCACTATGTCCTGCAGGTCAGAAAGCACAGGTCTTGAGGAAATGCTCTTTGGCCTGGATACAGAATGTTTGTGACTACCTTTATCATGATTACCATAACAAACATTACATTTGCTTAAAAAAAACGTAGCGCTTAAAAAAAAATGAAACTGAACTTGAAAAGCCAAAACTGATAAATTTTCTGACAATTGTCCTGTTATATGGCTCTAAGAAATGCCTGGACTTACAGACAATATCTAAAATGTATTCTGTTTTACGACATGTTATGTAAAATCAAGCTTTTAATCACAAGGATATACTTGTTTTCTGCTCATTTACACTCATAGAGTTGTAAACATGCATGAATCACTGTCTTTTTTTTCCTTTACTCAACACACCATGGCTCCAAAAGTTCCTGTTTTCCCCTGCCATACACGACCACTGCTCTGTATTTACTTAGTTCTCAGATTTTTTTTTCCTTTAACACTGATGTACACAAGTGCTTGTCAGTGTTGTAGTGGTTTAATATGTTTTACATTTATGGCGTTTACCTTCCAGCTTCAAATGAATGTCTCTTCATTTCATTCCAAAGCTGTCCTAATAAAGCATTCTGGCTGGACAATCTAAGCAAAACCCAAAACAAATTATTTAGGATACAGCAATGTTAAAAACTCCACTGCTCACTTCTGTGAACTACACCTTTCCATGGTCAGGCCATCAGTGCGCCACTTTGTTGTGATGACATTTACAGTGATGCAGGAAATCAGGGCAGGCAGAAATCGGCAATGTAGTTTTACAACCCGGAAGTCAGCGGATTTGTTTCTTATAATAAGTTGCTTTAAATCAATATTGTGATTTGAAATGTCCAAGTCAAGTCAAGTTTTATTCATAGAGCACATTTTAAAACAACCACAATGGCCCAAAGTGCTGAACAAAGGCAATATAAAACACAATAAGACAAAACATAGCATACAAAAACAAGTTAAAATAAAATAACACCACACAAATGTTCTGCTCGGCGTGTGTTAGAAGCCCGTGCAAACAAATTGGTTTTCAACAAAGTCTTAAAAATATTCAGACTGTTCTAATGCCCAGAGGATGCTACATGCTACAGAGAAAGCCCGGTCCCCTCGAGTTTTTAACTGTGATTTCGGGACATCTAAAATCATGAGGTTTGGTGAACACTCTACTTGGAACATGGACAGACAGAAGCTCCGAGAGATAAGGAGGAGCCAGCCTATTCAGACATTTAAAAACCATCAGCAAAATCTTAAATCAATCCTGTAGCTGACAGGGAGCCAGTGCAAAGAAGCCAACACAGGAGAAACAAGCTCATATTTCTTGGTGCCGATGAGCAAATGAACAGCAGCATTCTGGACCATCTGCAGGCGGCGGATGGAGGCCTGGTCTAACCTCGAACACAGGGAGCTGCAGTAGTCTAAGCTGCTGGTTATAAATGCATGAATAAACGCTCTAGATCTGTTTGTTCCCATTGCAGTTAATGAAAGTTGATTTAACAACTTGGCTAATTTGTTGGTCAAACTTGAAACAACGATCTAAAATAACACACAGATTTCTGTCAGACTGGTGGCAGTAGCAGGTCTCAGATTCAAAAGTAAATGTGCTTTCCATTTAGTCACAAAACCATCAAATCCCAGTATTAATAATGAACTAACTTATTTAAAACGCACACACACACACGCACACCTAGACATGAGCGTGGTGTGTGCATTTATGGATCCACACTAGAATTGATATTTCTGTCCTTGGCTCGATTACTTACACTTTCTGAAATGTTCATGAGAATTGCTATTTTTTAGCATTAACATTTTTTTCTTTGCTCTGTAATCTTAAGTAATCTTTTCAAGATTCTGCTCATCATAAAAATGAGTCCTGCACAAATGCATGCACCATTATTCCATCAAGAGCTGAATTTATCGTGTGACTAGCTTGGCCCATACATTGTGCCTGTGCATTGGGTGTGCTTTGGACTTGGCACTTCTTTGGTGAGTGGGGAGTGTGTGAACTCAGTGACAGATGGCTTGGTAGTGAAAAGCAGAACCCCCTCTGGTAACCAATCAGGCGCCTTCACATCTCATATAGCCCTCTTGCATTGTCGTGAGAATTGCACCGCTCGGAGCAAGTGCAAGACATTTCAGAAAGAACAGCTTCATGTATTTTATTTTGATGCCGAGATGCCTGTGTTGTATATTCCTCGATGCGGATATGATCCGAGTGGGTTAGACAAGATGCAATGTCAGGGAAAGTATCAGAAGCTTGGAGGTTCAAAATCTCTGCTGGAAAAGTTCCCTGTTGAGAGAGATATGTGAGCTTCATAAGGTCAACTGTATTTATAAAGATGTGGCTGTAGGTTTAAACTGGCAGCTTTTGTAAATATACTGAACAGTGATACAGCCTCTTAATTAGCAATATACTAAAATCCTCTTGACATTTAGACATTACTCGTAGTAATATTCAAATCAAATCAAACCAAACTTTATTTATATAGCTCTTTACAGTGCATTAACAATGGTGAAACTCTTTCTTCTCAATGTCTGTTTATTTCATTATTTAGGTTTCATGACACAATTATGATTTTTTTTTTTTATTCTGCTGCTGAATATTTTTCAATCTCTTACTATTATCTAAATATAATGATATCTAAATATTGAGTGAGTTAGTTACAGGACAAATGCAGTGGAATTGACATTCATTCTGAGATTGGTTAGAAGTGAGATACATTTTACAGTTTATTAACATAAGTAACAAAAATGTATTATATTATAACTGTTATTTTGGAAAAATGCAAAATAAAACTTGTGAATATATCTTGAAACAAAAACAAAAACTATGCAATTTTTTGAGCAATAAGATCTGAAACTGAGTAATTTTTCACATGGTTTAAAGTGATATTCAACAGTACTTTTTACAGTCCTTTCACTTTTTGTACAAAACTCTAACCTCATTTCATTTTGGATTGATTCCCATAATATTATCATTGTAATATACACAAAATTGGCATTATAATTTTAGTCTATGTCGCCTCCTATAATAAGTATTAGAAGAGAATTTACCAATTTAAGATGTGAGTTAAAGTAGACAGAATGCCACTCTTTTTTTATATCAACTGTTTTGCCCCTATTATTCTTGAGTTTTGCTAATGAAAGAAAATAGAACTTTCATTTCATGCCTTGTGGCGGTATGATATTCTGACATATAAAACTCACACCAATGAATTATGGCTAATCTCTTAAATGCTA
Organism: Rhinogobius similis; assembly: GCA_019453435.1. NCBI lineage: Eukaryota > Metazoa > Chordata > Actinopteri > Gobiiformes > Gobiidae > Rhinogobius > Rhinogobius similis. The sequence continues at coordinate 23,095,124 of CM033633.1, read as the reverse complement.
AAGTGCAGTCTGCTGTAAATCCAGGGCCTCATCTCGCAGATCGACAGGTGTTTCCAAATCCCTGCCCATGCATCACTGTCCCTGTCAATATCTGCATTTTGATCTCGGTCCAATAGCAGACAATAAACCCATTCCAGCAACAAATTCAACACAACTTGGAGAGTGCAGCCTGGTTTAACATTAGAAGACAATGCAGTTCATGTTTATCCCACTATCCGAGCGTTTACATGCGTCTTTAGCGGCAGGGTCAGTATAAAGCTGACACAGAAGAGATTTAGCTTTCCATTGAGCCGAGAAGGATGAGATTGTTGTAATTAAGGCGATTAATTATCAAACACTTTCTCACTGTTCCTCCGTTACATTATTCCTCCAGCTTTAGCCTCAACAGAAAATCAAAGTCTATTGATTGTCTGTGTGTGTCCTCATTGTCCTTCTGACTGACTGTCCATAAACTCAACCTGATAATCAGATTACCTCTTCACAACACTGACGAGAGAAGTTGAAAATAATAGACTTTGTTGAGGTTTTACGTTTGGTTTTTTGAGTGGCCCACTCTGTACATATGAGGATACAGTGCGCGGCTGCCCTCATGTGGTCAACTGAGGGTTCTGCACTATTGGTGCACTGTAGCAAATGTCTTAAACGGCTTAAAATGACATTATTCATCACCCTGACATTATGTAACCTGAGATCAGGCGGAAAGTCTGAGTTTGTACAGTGTACTGTGAGTATTGAATTCATATGTTGTGTGGAGGTTTAGGATAGGGCTGTCAGAAAGAAAAGATGTAGCCTGTGTTACTTTGTGAAAAAGGGCATGAGGGTGTGAGAGTGCAGATTATGATCCGAAACCGGTTAGCTGTGGTGACCCTGAAGGAAAAGCCAAAAGGAAAAGAGCATCCCCACAAGGTTAAAAAAAGAAAAAGAAACTAATTCAGACGTATGATCATGTTGTTATAATTATAGCAATATTTCTGTGTGTTAGTTCTGTCAGCCAACTCCACACATTTCTCACATACAATGATACAATCTATTTTACAGATGGCAGTTATAATTTAAATTTATAAAAGTAATTTTTGCCACAGGAAATGTCTCTTGTAGATTTGATAACATGGCATTACGATACAGTAATGCTCCATAGTTATAATGTCCCCATTTATTTCCGGTAGGTGAAAATTCTTAAAGCCAATTCCCATCACAGCAGGAGCACCAATGGAGGTGTGGAGAGTGTAATGACTGCTGCCATGCACAAATGCTCCAGAGACGCTCAAGTCAAAAGTAGAGCACGACATTTAAACACAAAAAAGATTCTGCACCAAAGTTCCATGCATTTTCATTACATACGACATACTTTTTCTTTCAGGGTTCTTTTCTTCAGCACTGCTGAAGTTAAATATAAAATACAATATTTTCATCTCTTGTCTATTTGCAGAACTTAAAATGGAGCAAGAAAATGTCACTAGAACATATAGCTATATGTCTGCCTAGTGTCTGCTTAAGCACAAAGGGGATATCAACAGAGACATTATCATGAAAGAGAAGAAGTTCAATTTTATTCAGAAATATCACATAGTTAAGGGTCGAAAGCCATTAGTGGCCTGGTCCAGTGGTTCCCACATTTGGTCTCACTCCCCCTTACCCCTCAACTTGGCAACTAAACTCTCAGTTATTATAATTATACTTTCCTGTTTTAAAAATAATTTTGTTAAATTTACTACAAATATTTTTGTAGTTGAGTGAATGATGAGTTTATCTCCTCCTTTAACATACAGTATGAAGACACTGTTAACTTCTGGATACATATTTGTCTTGAAATCAGTCAAATGAGTCAAATGTGTGGTCAGACTAGAGACAATTAATCGTTTTTAGAGCCCCCTTTAATCCAGTGCTTTTCAAACTCTCATTCACTAGCTGACTCCCATAATAACATTGTGACCACCAAAGACAAAAATGGTAAAGTTGCCTTTACCATGGTTGACTACAGCCCTAGACTCCATAATTTGTTGTAAATTGCTCCATTCCAGGTTTTTGAGATGAGAATGATTTCTTACAACGCATCTGTCGCTGTTGTTACGGCGTTCCGCTTTAGGTTTGTGGTTCAATTTCAGTTCCAATTCAGACTGACATTATGTTCTTGGGCAAGATAATGAATATAATGTGTGAGAGAGTGATTGGCAATGTTGAAGAGGTTGTCGGTGCGGTTTGGCCGGCATGGTCTGTGTCAGCCCCAGGGCCACCGGGGCTTTGAAAAGTCCCTCGTCACTTCCATGAGTGGAGAGTGAATGAATAATCCAGTTAAAGCACTTTTCTTGAAAGTGAGTGAAAGAAGTATGATAGTCATTTAATGTTCCTCACGTTTTATTAGCATTATACATTTGTTTTTACACTTGATTTCCACCTGCTTGTTTACGCCATCTTGTGGTCCTTAACTCAAGCCGCACATGCATATTCATCTGAAGCTGTGAGGAGCATGTTAAGTGTCAGGGATAAGTGTGATATAACATGTTTGCCTGTGTGCTGTCCTGAATGCCTATCAGGGTAGTAACAAAAAGGAGCTTGTGCTTGAGAGATAAAAAAAAAACAAAAAAAACAAAGAGAGGAATTGAGTTTTTGAAGTGCTGGGATCTTAGACTTGTGATTATTGCCAACGCGCTCCATTCAGTGTCAGTAACTATTGTTTGGTTATACCTTGACAAACCACTAGAGGGAACTTGGGTCGCTCTAGTGTTTTTGTGAACAGTCATAATAATTCACCTTCCTGCAGCAGTCACACTGTTGTCATGGTAACGACTCACACAAACACAGCTTCACACAGCGTGACATCAAAACAACAAACATCTTTGAAGTAAATGCTGTATGTGGTAGTTGTGTTTGGTCAGTCACACTTGCTATAGGTTAACATGAACCGTAAATAGCAATGGCTAATTATGTAAAATAACACAACACCACACATTATTTTAATATTATACGTTTTATTGTTTCAGTCTTCATGCAGTAGACTCTGGGTCAAAGCTTCTTAGCAGCTAAAAGATTGCTTTATGCCAGTCCAAAGCCTGCATAAATGGACACTATTGAAAAGAACCCTCATGTTGTTTTTTTGTCTGTTATTTGGCCTGTTTGTTTCTGTATGCTAACATGCATACATAAGCACATACAGGGGGTCAGTGTAGTCCCTCATTTGGAGCAGACAAAGGTAGTAAGGTTTTAGTCATCTGGATACTGTTTTTTTAATACTACTTCTGGATGGGCGTCAAAACATCTTGATTTCAGTGCCCAAATGACTTTTCTACCTTTTACACACCTATAGATAAGGAAAAGGTTAACAGAAACTTATTTCTCAGTGAACAGATGTCATGTTTAATTTGTATTTTTGTCTGTCTTGAACTGTGAAGTTATACGAGTGTATACTTATTTTTATGTGTTGTTGCATATAGAGTTTTTTTTAGCCTCGAGTCCATTTTCATCTAGTTTTGTACTCCTCCATTACCTGCATGTACACTGGTCGTCATAGAACATGCACAAAACATATCAATGAGCCAATTAACTCCTCAAGCAGCAATCCCAAGAGTAATCTATGAATTTCTTGTAGTATGAAATGCTATTGGAACTTCTTTTCAAAAGTATTTAGTGTGAAGGCAGGGAGAGACAATATTGCTGGATGATCTGTATGGTCGAGTGATGATATTGTGTATGTATGATTTGCCTTTTTAGACATGCATGACGCAGTGTTACGGTTCAATGCTGCACCAACAGATGGATATGAGCGAGATGTGGGCAACAGGACCACTATACGCATCATCAACTCACAGGTGAGTGAGAGAGGGGCTCGTAATGAACAAGTGTGCGTCACTAGCCAGCAAAGCCACATCGCAGCTCTGTGCCAATCCCTTATGTGCACAGACTTAAGTGATTTATCTGTTTATCTTATCTCTGAGACTGGAGTTTGTTGACTTGCCTTAAGTGTAGCTTCCCAGATTTGATGCTTTTATAAATTAAAAACGAGTACACAGCAGACTACAGCTATAGTGGTATAATATAATATTATGGTTTATATTGTTCAAAAAGCTGTTGCATCACTTTATTTACTTTTCTGTTACTTCAATTAGCCTTCAAAGGCCAATGATGATGTATACATTTTTTGTAGAATTACTTGTTCTGACTCCTAGAAGATTTTATGAAATTATGAAGGCAGAAGCGTAACCTCATTAGACATGTGTGTGCTTTGAGCATTTGAAAAGAGCTCTATTGACAGATGAAAATACGCCTGTTGTTCCTCTAGGTAATAATGCATCTATATTGTCCAGCAGTGATTACGGTACTTTAAAAGTGTTTTTCACACATGTCATATGTAATCTCATATAATTTAGACTTAATGCACATCATTATTATCATTTCCAACACTGAAGAGTAGGGGTTCGAGGTAATAACAATGAGATATGAAATCTAAAAATCAATGTGGTGATGGTGTGCTTCAACTGCTGCAATGTTTTTTAATGGGCTGGAACCATGCTTTTCTTTGAGTTCATTTACTAACGTCTCTATGAGAAAATTATCTCCACAGGGTTTGATTATTGTCAACTGAACATCCCAGTAGGGCAACTATAGCTGCCAAATTGTGTGGGTTGCAATTGTAGCCTACTGGGTCATTTTGCCACCATATAAAATATATTGTGTCCTTTTCAGATCTTGGCCAATCCTCGACATCGATTCAACACCAGCTCAATCTACAAAAACGTCACTTTGGTGGCATGGGATCCCGCACCCTACACCGTCAACCTGCACAAGGTGAGTATTTTATTCAATTAACTCACACAAATCATACAATTAAACAAGTAGAAAGCATGCCTTCAATATCTTTCCCCTCACAAAGTCAATTGTTCTTTTCAAACAACATATCAGCAGTTATCACAACTGCTATTTCCTCCCGTCCGTCTCCTCCTTTATATCCTCTTTCTGTTCTTATCGATCTCCGCTTCCCCAACATCTGACCTCCATCTGCCCTTGAAGCAGCCCCTCCTTCTCCTTTTGTTATAAAAGACCAGTGCCATGGCATTTAATAATTTGATCTACAGCTGCCAAGATTGACTCAACCTTCACAAATTTGAAGACATTTTGGAAAGGTGTAGAGATCTTCTATCCAAAATCCATTTATGGAAATCCTCAGTTATAGTTGGCAAGTGTGTAGATGCTACAGTAAAAGAGGGCTGTGCTTTATTGTGCAAAATTCAATTGCAATTATATTTATTATATTATTTTATTATGGTAAACTAAACTGAGACCAGTTGAATGAATGAAAGAGTTGTACAGTATCATAAAGGGTGTCTGACAGAATACCTACACACAAGTAGGGAGACAGATCTTTCACAGAATGTTCTATTTAAAATAATTAAGAGTATCCACAAGTTTTAAAGAATATTTAAGTCCTTTCTCCTACGCAGACTCAAAAACTGTAACATCAGTTGAGCTAAAAATGTAAGACAATGGGCTTTAAACGGACAGGATTCTACATAAAGCTTCTTCTAATGTAATGTAAATGCTATGACTTGAACATGCTGTAGATTTCGATGAATAATAAAATGTGTGTTGCTGGTAGGTTGTTAATTCATTTAGTCATTCTTTGTGTATTTTTGAGAACAATGATTATAATGACATTGATTGAAATATTTAAAGGTTAAGGATAATTGATTTATATATTTTAGAATTTGAACATCAGTATTTTATGTGGTAATGGTATTGATGAACTGGTTAATTATTTTGAATACTTAATGATTAATTTAATAAAGGTATTGCTGTTGATGAATTGTTTGTATATACAGTGTATATTCAAAAGGGGCTTTGTGTCAAAGAGGTGTTTGATTGACTTTTGCACTTACATTTTCTTTTGTCTAATTGGCACTTTAAGACTTGTGGTTTGTCATCACGTTGTAATGCACTGAAGAAAGGAGCTCACTTTAACCCCTGTCCCTGCACTTATGTGCATCGATTCCTCCCTCTGTTAAAGTTATATTGACCTTTTTCTGACATTTTTAGAAATAACAGGAGGAGGAGGACATAAATATGCAATATGCAAGAAATGCCTTTGCAGTTTGCAATACACATTAACTCAAAAAACGTGGTGATTAGCGATGCTGTCTTGTGACTTGAAGGTAGGATTTGCTGACATGATTGGCTGCTGTAATGTTATAACATTAATTTAAATTATTGACAGATTGAAAGGTTAGTTGGAGAGTCATAATGTCAATTTTAATAACTTAAGCGTATGTTCAAGCACATCATGTAACATGCTGTTTCATATGATATTAATTCAAAATGTTATTAAATATTTACTTAATTATAAAAAAAAACCACATCACATTTGGTAATAATAACAAAAGTAAAAATGATTTCTGAACAAATTGCACACATATGCTGCTTGATGTCTATCTAATAAAACCCCTTGTAAACATTGAGTAATATATAGTGAGTAATAATATTGTGATTAGATTCACTGCAATCCCATAGGACAATTTAAATTGTAGCTCCTCAGACCAGTACTTTCTTCCAGATGGCAGCTGAAATGTCCCTTTTCAAAAACAATGTCCAAATGACTAGCTTTGAAACCTTTTCTACCATCGACACTGTGATTGGACTCTAAACATTTTTCTTTTCCTCTCCACAACATCTATTATTATCTATATTTATCTATAATATCGCAAATGCTGTATTGAAAATACAACATACAAAATTTGAATGTTGAGTGTATTGTTTATAGTGAAGAAAATGCCTCAAAAAGAACTGATATAAATATGAAAATGGAAAAATCTTGTGACATTCCAAATAACAGCATTTTTGTGACATTTATCCCTCAACTACTACATTTAAATACATAAATGTCATTTCTGTTGAACTGACATAATATTGTCTGAATGTTGTTATTGGGATTATCCATATAATATCAATGTAAGTTTTTGTTAATCACTTCTGTCAATCTGCCCCAGGACAGCTGTGGCTACAATAGTAGCTTACCACCATCAAATGTGGAGTGAAAGAATAATGCAATGTGAAGCGTCTTTGAGTGTACAGAAAAACACTATATATGTATAACGCATTGTTATTGTTGTTATTATTAGGCCCGAGCGCCACAAGCTGGCGAGAGGACTGCGAAGCAAGCAAAAGAAAACTCTTAAAATGTTTTCGATGTTGTGGTTGAGAGACACACATCACATTTTTAATTTGACAAACACGGTCTTTTAGACAGTACTGTGATTATGGAAAATTTGTTGGAGGCCGCTACGACTAACTGCTTATCGATCTACATAAACTAATGGCATAACGTGATTATTAAAAAGCTGCCATCTCACATAGATTGTACATAGAACCAGAACTAAGTACACAAATTTGCTTCTTAAAATATTTTCTATACTTGTTCCTTATTTAACCTGGTAAAATTCTGATTTACAAACAGGATTCGTGGCTTTCCCAGTTGTGCTCCCCAAAACAGCATATGGGTTCTACCGACTGCATTATAAAATCCCTTTTGTCGCCTCCAGTGGTACACCAACCCGGACTACAACCTGTTTGGCCCCTACATGGAGCACCGCAAGCTCCACCCGGACCAGCCCTTCTACATCCTGCACCCCAGCTTTGTATGGAGGCTCTGGGATGTGATCCAGAGCAACACTAAGGAGAACATCCAGCCTAATCCCCCCTCGTCGGGTTTTATAGGTAAGACATGTCCATACATACACTAAGCTCCGACTCGTGTGGTTTGCATCTGGCATCCCTCTCTGTTCTACCCCTTCTGTACTCTTATCTCTCCCTCCTCTCAGAGCGGGTGGAAATCTGGTTGCAACACACGACCTGCCAAACAAAGACATGATGGAATTCTTATCTCTGCAATGCACTGTAACATTATCAGTATGCGGCGGCTCTACGTGAAGCAGCACACATCCATGCAGGAGGCAGGAGGAATCATGAGAAATATTGGTCGCTCCCGAGACGCTGCCAAGCATGTCAATATATAGCACTCGGGCCCTGGTCGATCGCACAGTCGCGCAATAATAACAACCCAGCTTTTGTTTATCGCCACGAAGCAGACTATTGTTTTTATTAATTTATGTGTGCGCTGCACTTCTCGCAGTAAATACACTTGTCAAGACTAATCTGTTGGTTTGGCACTAAACACTAGACTTGAATTATGGGGAAGTCTAATCATAAGTCAAAGGGAGTCTTGTTTCTTGGATCATTTTAGTCTGAAATGGACACACACTAAACGAGAATATAAATGTAACAAGATATTTTACAGCAGGAAGAAGGTTGATTATGCTCAAGGGAAATATAAACTAACAAAACATATTGAGATTTAGATGTGTGCCTGTACAGATTTTAAAACAAGGATGTTTTAAATTGTGCTGTAGCTGTCAATGCAGCCATGGTTTCTTGTCATCATTGAATTGTCACATCAAAGTGTAGATATTTGCTCTACTACTCTCTCTACTACTATTTGAGGGATTCCTGAATGGCAAGTATGGACTGTCAAGTAGAATACAGCTAATCTGTACAGTTCATAGAAAAACCTGCCACACTTGTATTGCATTTCAAATTATTTTTTGCTTGAGAAAACCTTAGACCTTAGAAACTGTAGAAAAACCTTTGAAATATTTATTTAGTATACACCTCTTTAAAAATTGGTATGCTGTCTATGTAAGTCTTTTTGTTTATTTGGCTCGTGGAAGTGTTTGCTCCTCTCTGTGGCAGAACAGGCTTTGGTCCTAATTATACATTATAATTTTCTAACTCAAGCTCATACCAACCGCTGATATGAATTTTATGAATTACAGACTACATTTCAACAATTTGTCAGTTTATTGCTTTTCTATATCTTCTTACACAACAATATATCATTACTAAATAATATGCTAGTATTTGGATTATGCTGGTATTTGGATTATGCTGGTATTTGGATTATGTTGCCGTTTTGTAATCTGACAGACACCAGCAATGCAGAAAGATTTAAATTCTTAATCGAGTAAGAAATAGTTTTTTAATAGAAAGCCTTTGTTCATGATTTTCTGCTTTTCTTTTCTTTTTTTCTTTTTTTTTTTTTGGCTTAGTTTAGCTTTTTTCTCTTTTTTTTAAATATAATGATGGAAAGAGTACTGAAAATTAAATTAAGTAAAAGAACAGTTACAAGGTTAAATTGCACACAAAAAGTGTGCTAATTATAAAGCATAAATTAATGCATAAAAAATACTACTTAAAGTACTAAGCAATTTTGGTAGAATTTTAGATGAGTCTTTTATACAAGACGGATAATTAAACTGAGTAAAACAAAATTTTATTAAAATTTTATTTAATTTTAAACCTCAACCTGCATGAGACAGTCAAGCATTATAGACGATTGGGGCGTGTGCTCAGTATGGCTGTTATTATTAATAATAATTATTAGTCGACTAGTCAAACGATTATTTCTATTGTATATTTAAACTTTCTCATTATCAGCCAAATTAAGGCTGAAATGTGGGACTGAATGATTGTAGATAGAGAATATGTATGAATGAAGTGTACTATTGATAAAAATCAGAAATTATCTTATCTTTTTTTTTTTTTTTTTTTTTTTTTTTTTTTGACATTTTGATGAATTGTCACTGTCTTTATGACTAGTTATGATTAGCCGATTAATCACTGCAGCCCTAGCTCAATTACAATAACAAGGGTATTTACTTTCCACCCCTGCCTTGATAAATTCCTAAGTCAGCCACTGTGAGGTCCAAGGCAGGAACTGGCTGGGACTGTTGGAAATTGTGTGGTTTCTTATTATTATACCCAATGGGAGATTGCAAAATGGCTGGACACAGCACCCTCCATAGCGGACCCCTAAAGGAATCTTGACATGCTTTTTTGGGGTGGCTCATGAAATCTGATAGGGTGATAGGGCACACTGAGATAACCCTAAAATGTAATTGTAGCTCCACCATCTGACACTCAGGAGGTCAGCCATTTTGGATTAAAGCTGTCAATCAAATGCGCCATATTAGGTGTGTCCCAAAGCTCAGAGGAATCATGGGAAGGAAACCATGGAAGAAACATTAGCGAGGATTGAGGAGACACCAGATAAAATAATATTATGAATATTATACATCTCACAGTGAGGAATTTCCATTGTTGCAACAACAGCAGCGAGTATCAGGGATTTTAAGCAAGTTGCAAGCAAGTAAGCATGCTTTGACTAATTGAGTTTAAATTTAAATAACTTGATTCTGCAAACATCTGTATAGCAACAGGAATGATCCATAGCACCCTTAGAGAAGGAAACAAAATTTACAAAAGGGGAAACAATAGATGAAAATTGTTGAAACCTGTCAGAAAATTGTATTATGTGGCCCTGATTCAAAAAGTCAGAGGGCAGGCGGTGGGTCGGAGTGAGGGGCTTTATCACCACTCTTTAATTATTTTGAATTGATGCAACCTTTCAATGGCTCGACATTGTCGTGATATTTCTAGAAAGCCTTTTGGGTCTATTTTTAGCTTTGAGAAAACCTTGCCATTGACAGAGGAAGATATAGGGGCTCTCTTATGATTGACTGCTGTAATGATCAGACATGACTCCTCCGTATACCATCAAATAGCACTCACAATAGGTGTGCAGAAGCCTGTAGCTTGTAGCTAAATCACCTCTCAGCCTGGGAATGTGTACAATGTAAGTGCTTAATTAGAGACAGACCATCTGCACAATATTTGATTCCATTCTAAATTTGCTTTGGCTGGTCCACTATCTGTCACCTTGTTATCACTTTTTATACGATTGGTCTGGCAAAGTTCTGGCCATTTTAAAAGGTCTACTGTCACAAACTGCCACATAGCAATAGGGGTGGGCGATATTGACACATTTTTGTGTCATCTCGATACCTATTCAGAAACCTATTTGAAACAGTGCATCAGGAATGTGCTAAAATGAGGTTAAAATATAGCACAAAACGTGAATGGACCATAAAATTAACCACAAGTGTAGAAATATCACTTTAAATTCTTGCTTGAGAGATTTCACTAGCTGTTTCTGTGTCTTTTTGATATAATTTTAATAGTTTTAATTATAGTCTGTACACTCAACATTGCACTGGAAACAGGTCTGACTTACTGCCAGCAGTGCATGTTGGACTCTGCCCTTTGTCACCGCTTTTGTTCATTATTTTTATGGAGAGAATTTCTAGACATAGTCAGGGCCCAGAGGGCGTCCGGTTTGGGAAAGACGGGATGTCATCTCTGCTGTTTGCAGATTATGTCCTGATGGCTTCATCAAACCGGGACCTGCAACATGCACTGGGACAGTTTGCAGCTGAGTGTGAAGCAGCTGGCATGAGGATCAGCTCCTCCAAATTGGAGGCCATGGTTCTCGACCGGAGAAAGGTGGCTAACCCTTTTCGGGTGGGTGGAGAGTCTTTGCCTCAAGTGGAGCAGTTCAAGTATCTCGGGGTCTTGTTCATGAGTGAGGGAAGGATGGAGCGTGAAATTGACAAGAGAATCGGTGCAGCGTCTGCAGTGATGCGGGCGCTGTATCGGACCATTGTGGTGAAGAAAGAGCTGAGTCGAAAGACAAAGCTCTCGATTTACCGGTCAATCTACGTTCCTACCCTCACCTATGGTCATGAGCTTTGGGTAATGACCCAAAGGAATAGATTGCGGATACAAGCGGTGGAAATGAGCTTCCTCCGCCGGTTGGCTGGGCGCTCCCTTAGAGATAGGGTGAGGAGCTCAGTCACACGGGAGGAGCTCGGAGTAGAGCCACTGCTCCTCCACATCTAGAGGAGCAGCTGAGGTGGCTCGGGCATCTGTTCTGGATGACTCCTGGACGCCTCCCTCAGGAGGTCCCACTGGGAAGCATCCCGGGGAAGACCAGGACACGCTGGAGGGACTCTCAGCCAGCCTGGGAATGCTTTGGGATCTCCCTGTAAGACCTGGAGGTGTCTGGGGTGAGGGATGTCTGGGAGTCCTTGCTTAGACTGCGACCTGACCCCAGATAAGTGGAAGAAGATGGATGGATGGACACTCAATATTCATATTTTGCATATCTCCAAAACAACAATTGCAATATAATCCATTATTTGTATATATCTCCCACGTCTACTTAGCAGCAAATTATATATTGTGCTTTATGTTCACAGCCGTCAAACTATTTTTACAAAACAAACAATTATTGATCTCTTGGAGGTTCTGTCTTTTGATCAGCAAATCAGTAACCAGTCAGTGTGGACAAGTGGTCTTTCAGTTAGTGTCAACATTTAATGTAAAAACATGCAAAGCAATTACATAAAAATGATAGCACTTTGACATACAAGTAGTTCAAATAACCCCACATGCAAACAAAAAAATTAAGTAATTTGGTGTCTGTGGGTTGTGACAGAGCAGAACAGACTGGCTGGTAGTTGATTATTACAATCCACAAGCACAATTCACAGATGAACATGACATATTGATGGAAATGATTGAAAATCACATACCGGTCAACCTATAAGAGCAGAAGACAGCTTTGGAATGTAAACCGAAACATTTCAATTGAATCCTGATTTGCAGCACAGCATTCACCGACAGTGTTACCAATACATGCAAATGGTCCAACAACTATTCGGGAAATAAGATGTGCACATATGTTGCCCATACAGTAACAGAGCCACCGCAATGTCCAAAAGCTGCTCCTCTATTTTAACTTTGGTCCATTTTTTGATTCTTGCCTTGCAAATCACACACAACAGTATCTCTTGGTTCATGCCTTAAATGGGGCAGTCCTACCCCCAGACATGGTTTGTGCTATGTGACTCTGTAAACAACACCTTGAAAAGCCTGAGAATTGATGCTGTAATAGCAGCAAATGACTGTACAGAGGCGCCACATTGTTGTGATGTCCACTCGGCAGCTATGTTCTTCGATGTATGATTTACCATCACAATCTGGTTACTTTGTAAAGTGTTGAGCATAAATGAGAAGCTACATATAGGCAGACATATTTTAGTTGTAAATGAGCAGTGAGGAAATTGATCATTTTATCTTCAGCATCAACTACATGATAACATAACATGTTCTCAAAACATAAAAAATGGATCCTGCAGTGTAGTTCGGTGTCTCTAGGTGGTGGCCACTGGGGGGTCGGTGTGCTTCATGTGGGGTGTGCTGCAGCATTGGTTGAAAGTCTCAGTGGAGAGCTGGGCTGTGCAAGCCACTGTGTTGCTGTAGACTCGACGGTTCAGCTGGATCATGGTGGTTTTGGAGGGCATCGAAGTGTTTCCGTTCTCCACAGACCAATGATCGCAGTGGAACAGTGCCAGAAAACACCTGTAGAACTGTAAGGAGAGAGTACATCAAAACCAGCTTAATGTCAGACTTATCTGAAGTGGATTGACCTTGGGTGGACCTCTCCGTGAGAATAGTGTCTACAACTCCAGAGTAGTAAAAGGCTAGCAACAGGACTTAGTGCACTTTCATGTCCGTATTCACCTGGGGATAGAGAGTGGGTCCTAACAGCTCCTGGCATTGGTACTATACTTACTCTGACTGTAATTTAACTTCCAAATACAGGGAATAATGATAAGTGCTTTGGAAAAATCTTTTTTTTTTTCCAGTTTTTGTGTGGATTTAAGGTTACAAAATGACCAAATGGTGTTTTTTTTTTTTTTTTGATGAACGTTCTTTTGATGAACATTCAACATGCCGTTGCATGGCATGTTGCCCTGTCAAGCCTGTGGAGGTAAAATTTTTATGAAGTTTCTCTCATTTGAGAGATAAATCTTTTGTTGGGCCCATTTGTTGCAAGAGGGATTGAAGAGGACTGTGCGTTGTTATCTTGTATTATTGTAAGATAGGTGAAAAAAGCGCTGAACGCTCTCAGAGTAAATGATCAACAGACCAACAGCTGCAGAAGCCAACAAAAAAATGACTGAATGAAAAGCACCAAGGCAACATAATCTATGGGAGCTGACTGCGCTTTGTGTAAAAAGACATCGTGTCGGTCCAAAGATATGGAGCTGTGGTGGCTGCAGCAGGGGCACTCCACACGCTTATGCATTATGCATTCTGTGTAAAGCTTTTGAACAAAGCTCTTTAAACAAACACATTTTGATGTTAGCAACAGATAAAGTGGCCTTTTCAAGCAATCAGGAGCACCAATCATAGATAATACTGATCCATGTCAAGAGAATTGCTACATTCTGTCTTCATAATCCAATTCATTTTACATCAATGTAAATTAATTGATGAATTGTTCGAGGACAGATCCAAAGAAAGGGCTTTCCCAGAAGCAAGAACAACAGAAGGAAGAACAACAATGCGGTTCTAGAGTGACGTTAAACAATATTCAACCCTGAGTATTATTCAGATTGAAACCTATTTTTTTCATTTTCTTGGTGCATCTACAGGCATCACTATGACCATAGCTTATTAGTATTTGGACTGAATATGAAGAGATTTCTTTGCCTAAAATGCTTTTGCCTAAAATGACATTTGCTTTATCATTTCTGTGTGACTCACATATTGATTTGGTAGTACCTTTCTTGATGCAACCCATTTTACATTTCAAACCTTGAGACAATTTAATCACATTGATATAACTGGCTGGTTCATAATACAGGCCTATAATGAAACTTTGTGTTGTTACAGGTATCCTCCTCATGATGGCGCTGTGCGAGAAGGTGCATGTCTATGAATACATCCCCTCCATGCGACAGACGGACCTTTGCCATTACCATGAGCGCTACTTCGATGCAGCCTGCACTCTTGGGGCCTACCACCCCCTGCTGTATGAGAAGAGCCTGATTCAAAGGCTCAACACTGGCCCCGAGAGCGACCTTCGGAGGAAGGGCCGGGTCACTCTGCCGGGTCTCAGCACCATCAACTGTGATGCCTGAATACTACACCCAATACTGCGCTCCCAGACATTGTACACAAATAGGCCTATGGGGGCTAAAGAAGGGCGTGGTGCAGAAAGGCCCTGAGACGTGGAATCTGTGGCTTACGTAAACAAAGTAAGCCATGAGGAGACATTCACTGGACCATCTACCGTCTACCGTCTACATCAAGCTGTTTACAGCACCAATAGGTCAAAGCAATGGGATGTAAAGATGTTTCCGTTCTGCTTTAGCTGAGCCAAGTAAGCATAGGGTAGAACATGTTTTAGACTACAATAAGAGTGTGATTTTAAATAGACAGTGGATGTATTGTTTTTACATACAATCATTATGTCATCTCTGCTGAATGTCTAAAGTACATAGACACTTATACAAGGAGGGGTATGTTTGAGTTTTTTGCTGGACTGATATTGTACTTTTTGTGATATTCAAAACTAGTTTGGGGCATGTCAGTCGCACACACCCATTTATGGTGTTCTTTTTGGACACTGGTTTTCATTATGTACCTTTCAAAATGTATGGAACATGGGGCCAAATAGTTTCAGAGATCAACAAGTGCTCAGACCAGTTGAACACACTTGCGCTGTTTTGCATTGAACCGAAACACAGTGGGGCAAGGTGTAGGACACTTAGGATTAATTGCTGTGGGAGAGCTGCTGTATGGACCTCAGTGATGATTTGCTCTCTAATGGCCAGATGACTTAATTGAATGTAATTCCAGCCTGGCTGTTGGCGCACACTCCTGAGCATGTGTGTACCACTGCAGGGTTATTCTTTAGATATGTAACAGCATGAAACCCATTTCCTATGGCAATAATCCTTAGTTTTTAGTGTCCTCAGCCTAGAGACGAGAGCACTTCAAACCAGTAATATCATGAGATTTGCTCGGTCTCTGGTTAGGATCCTTTTTTGTTTACAAGCAGTGCCACATCTTTAGCTTGAAAGTTTAAGGGTTGTGCATGGAAGATATGTTTTTTTTTTTTTTTCAACTTTGCAGAAAATAATCTTGTATCATACTTGTTGAGTCTTTCTTGAAATGTTTTCATTGCTGTGGTGGTACAGAAAGTGAATAACAACATTTAAACTATTATAAGACAGATGTTTTAACTATTATAATATGTGGGAAAAAGAAAGATGTAGTTTTAATAAAACAAAGTACGCGTCAGTTGGGCTAAAATACTTGTTTTTCATGAGTGTTGTTTGATATTTGACAAGTCTCTAAGAACCAACACAATAAAAGCATTATTCTAATTGTCTATAGCTTTTAATTAAAGTGAGAAGCTAAATGAAATTGATTCTCTTGTGTAATTCAGTGAATTAAACATGTGACTAATCCTGGTACTTCATCACATTGATGCAAGCTGAGCTAAATCCTATTTTAACATGACTACTCACTGATTTGAACCCAACTGTGCTGTCTTTCATCCTTATTGAAGCCTTGGATAATAGCCGTTTAAGATGCAATCAGTTATAAATGCATTTAGTTGTGGATGCATGAGCTACTAAAAACTTTCCATCCCAGTTTTTTGTGGTTTGTTTGAATAATTGTTTGGTTCAATTAATTTTTTCAGCATTAGAAACTGTTTCAAATTGAACTGTAAAGTGAGTATTATGAAGATCAGGATGAAAGTCTGTGCTGACTCATTGTTCATGCAGGTTTGAACAGTGTTGTCTGTGTTTTAGAGTAAGAAATTATTGTTTTATTGGTTGTGATTGTAACACTGAAAGTGTAACACCTTGTATATTTTATGTACATTTAGTTTGCTGACCTTCCAGTGCACACTGCATGCAAGTCTGGATCAGGGCTAAGAGTCTAAACTGTCTGCTGTGTGTGCTAAAGTGCACACCACTGTCAATGGTCGAAGAGGCCTGAGCAGCTAATTCCGAGTATGTTTGTGTGGAGGGAAAAGACAACCAGCTGCGTGGGGCTCCTTGTTCCCTGGGAGCTCTTAATAAAGTGCAGCGCCTGAGGGCAGTCTTATCTGTGCATCTCAATATTGTTGTGCCAAACTCCTTTTTAATTGTGTTATTTTGGAGAGCTTAATGATGGATACAGTCTCCATACTGAACTAAAGGTGCTTTGACCAAGGGTGGATTTTTATTAAACTCATTCACTCAAAGTAAATGGTAGAATACAAAAAATAAAAGGTAGAGAACTTTACCTGTTTTTTTTATTATCAAATTATTTTTATTTACATGATTTTATTCAGAATTGTTGCAGTTCACTGCCTCTAAAGGACTGAACATTCTCATTGATTTAACACTTATGCTGTTACAGTATTAAAATACATTGAACAGAGTGAATAATCTCTCCCATGCCTGAGTTTATGACTTAACTCTTCTTATTACACTTGAACTGATATTTAAATATTTGTAAACTGTAACTTTCTTTTTTACTGTGTAAATAAAGATGTTGTCATGTCATGCCTTACCTGCTTGTTCATTAGGATATAGATGACTGGGTTGATCACAGTGCTGCTCTTGGCCAAGAGGGAGGGCACTACACTGGCCACAGGGCTGATGATGTTGGGTGGGCCAAATGTTGCCATCATTGCCACCACACCATAAGGCATCCAGCACAGCAAATAGCATGCCGCTGTTGTCAACACCATAAACAAAATGTGGTACTCTCGTTTACGGGCTGCAGTTTTACGGAATTTCCCCACCTATGAGAAAGATGGAGACTGATCAGAAGAACACACAATCTGACAAAATGTTCTTATTGGTATAACTTCAAAACATGCAACGTAATCAACAACAGTGGCACTGGAGAAAATACAGAAACTATTATAAGATAACGTTGCAATAACAAAAAAGAACAATATTATTTTATGTTGAAAATGATATTCTGTTGTGTTTTAATTAAGATTGTGGTATCAAAATTAGTATAAAGAATCAAGCCTTTTCTTTTGTGTTGAAATCCAATTTTTATCATGACAACACTGATATACACTACATCTGGAACATACTAACATACATCTTGATATTTCGTTCACATTTGGTTTAAACGCCATAATAAATGCCACCACAGTTAAGCCATTTACGCCACTAAAGCTGGGATTACATACAAAGAAAGTTGGAATGCAAACAGGCACACACATTGCATGCACTTGTAAAGCAGCTTACAGATCACAGGTTAGTTTAGTAGATGTATGATAAAATGTAGTGATAAAACCAAAGTGGGAGGTTCCTCACCATGACTGAAATGTCTTTGGTCAAACTCGTGTTAAAAATGTTGTAACCTCAAAGGGACTAAGCATAAAAATAACAGCAGATTTGACATTAGGCTGTTGTAATCCTGCCCTGCCAAACATGTGCTCATAGCTCAGCACTCAATCACACAAATCCAAAATGATTCAGCTTGTCAAGTCATAATGACTTTGAAAATATCTACACATCTGTATAAATTATATTAGTCATTATTTTATGTTTTACCAATTTATATAATATATGAAGCACTAGTCAAACATCTCAATCAAGACAGTTATCTGCGTCCCATGTCAATGTGGATGCTCCAGTCCAGAACACTACAAGCACATTTATTTATTGACACATTTTGATAAAAGCATTGGCTTCTGTATTTTACACCTCTGTCAGAAATGAAAATGGAAAGACTCCAGAAAATGTATACTCAAGAAAAAGCCTACAAGGCTAAAATGTAGTCAGTAGCAGTAAAGGTACTGCTGCCAAATTTGAACTTGAGTAAAAGTATACATTTGAATAAAGAATACAACTTATAGTGCTAGTATACTTGTTTAATTTAACAGTTTAAGGCTAAATTAACATGTTTTAAACCGCAATCTGCATGCAGTCGGTGCCATCATGTATGTTTGTCCGTACAAACAGGAGCGAGAGACAACAGAGCATTATGATTAGGACTTGTGCTCAGTATGTCCTATGGTAGCTAATTACTATTACATGCAAGTATGTGTTTAAATACCATGGTCCAAAATACCACAAACAAAAAATATACCATGGTCTTCTACATTTCACACCATTCAAAATCTATGTGTTGTGTTTTTGTTTGTTTGTTTGAGCGGCTAGAGCTTCTGCCTCCCAATAAGGAGATTGTGGGTTCAAATCCTGGACCACCCTAACATCACACGATCTCTCTGGGTGGAGTCTGCATGTCCCCCCTCCGTGTTACTGTGGGTCTCTCCGGGTTTTCTGGCTTCTTCCCACCGTCCAGAGACATGACTGTGTAGGTTAATTGATAACTCTAAAATTCCCAGTAGTGTATGAATGTGAGAGTGTCAATGTCTCTGTGTCAGCCCTGCAATGAGTTGGCCACTGTCCAGGGTGTACCCTGCCTAAGGCCCAAAGTCACTGGGATAGGCTCCAGTCACTCGCGACACCGGGAACGGGAATAAGCGGTAGAAAATGAATGAAATTAATATATACATGTTTGGAAACTTAAAAAAAAAATAGTATTATGTTTTTGATTACATTTTATCAATACACTTTGTTTCAGAATATTTTAGATATAGGCTCACCTGTTTAACAGCATACAGCAGGCGACTATAGCAGTAGGCCATCACCATGATGGGCAGGCCCAGGCAAAAAATGAAGAGACAGATGATGTAGGCGTGAGACTGTTTCGAGTTCAGCGTCCAGGACACTGAGCAGCTGGTCCCTGCTCCCTCTATGTCGTAGCTGCTCCAGCCCAGCAGGGGAGGCACAGTCCAAAACAAGGAATATAGCCAGGAGCCCCCCACGGCTATTAGAGGCCTCCTGTAGCTGGGACCGCGCTTGTTGTACACTGTGAGTGTGCTGTAACGATCATAGGAGAGGATGACGAGGGAGATCAGAGACACAATACCTGTGAAAGGGAAATAGGGCAGCACAATGAGCAGGGCAAGTTAAAGCAGAAGAAGGGTTAAATTATATTATTATTAGTCCTGTTTAGTTCTATTATCATATTGGTATAGAGTGGTTCAGATCTTCACCTTGACAGGAACCAAAATTGCATAACCTATTTCAGCTTTGAAGAGCAGCTGTTGATTTCCACACAGGAGCGTATCAAGACTTTTTTCACTGAGGGATGGCCCAAGGGTGGCACAAGGGTTGGTATTTGAGGCAATAATTTTGAGAATGTAACACTTAAATGTCTTATTGTTTGTAAATAAATAATTTTCAACAAGAATTATAGATTCCAATCAGATATCAGAAACGCGTATGTAGCACTCTTTGCCCACAAAATGTGTAGTTATGCATTTTTTATGTAGATATATACTGTAATAGTTATTATTCAATACCATGCTCATACATGAGTTGTTGACAGAATAAAGAGCTGGAGTAATTTACAAAAAAAAATAATATAGGGGACCTCTTCAGTCAACTCACAAAATCTCATTAAAAATAAATAAATTGGCAGCTCTTTAGCACATTACATTACATTTCAAACATGCTTTAAAGTCCCCTCTGCATTGCACTTACATGGCTTTTAATGTAGTTAAGATACTGTTTTGTTACCGCCTGCTGTGGTATGTGTGGATGCTGAGAGAATTGACTGCACTTGTTTGTATATGTTCTAACAGTTTAAATAATTTACAACATTTAGTGAAGTGGATGAGGAAATATGCCTATAGATGTGCAAAGATCTATAAAAAAGAATGACAAGTTATAGGCTCAATTTTCTGCGGAAAGAGACGTTTTAAATTGTGATTGATATGTGTCAGTGAACGAGCTGGAGACATTACACATCTCACCAAAGTAGACTACTGGTAAGATATACAAACAAATGCTGATGATAAACAACATATCAAAACAGTAAACAGTCCCATCTTGGTATGCTGTTTGTAAATGTGTGTCAAGTGTGTTCAGTGGTTGTGAAATGCGCTCTTCGTTTTCCCATGGGATGCATGACAGGACAGAAGTGACAGCATGGGAGCCATGGAGAAAATAAAACCATAAGTAGGGACTTAATAATGCTGTTTACAGAAATGACAGATCTCTCTGAATACATGTGATGGAGAAAAACAACATGCCCATTTGAACCTATGATATGGTTAGATTTGATGGATATGACACAAAATTTAAGTTAGCGGACACTGTCAATAGATGGTTTGGAGCAATTGTAAAAGTGTGTTTGCTTTACAGGTTGAGTAAGAACTATTTCATAGCACAAAGTCTCTCAGGATTATGGCACTTTTTATGTTAGAGTGAGACTGCTCAAAATAGAATTTCAGGAGAAGTAAGCTAACATATAATATAACAATACAGGCCTAAATGGTCATTTATTTTTTCATTTCATCTTATGAATAGGAAAGTGGTTCATATAAAAACAAATAGCGTAATCCTATAGATATATATAGTGCACCTAAATAACAGTTTGTTTTTTAGTGGAGTTTTATGCTACAATTGCCCA
Organism: Rhinogobius similis; assembly: GCA_019453435.1. Taxonomy (NCBI): domain Eukaryota; kingdom Metazoa; phylum Chordata; class Actinopteri; order Gobiiformes; family Gobiidae; genus Rhinogobius; species Rhinogobius similis. The sequence continues at coordinate 23,073,887 of CM033633.1, read as the reverse complement.
TGCCAACTGAGCCGAAGTGATCAAATTACTCCAATTTACATGTTTGTTTGAAAATAAAAATCCGTGAGAAAAGAAGTCACGGTCCCCGCTCCATGCAGATTCCACTCGTCACCACTTACCGAAGCAGGAGTTGATGAATCCGTACCAGCTGCAGCCGCTGGTCCCCAGCAGCCAATGACCTCTGATGCTGGACGCGAAGCTGAGCGTGGTGCCAAAAAGACACACCAACATGTCACTCACGCTGATGTTCAGCAAGAGCATGTTTACCGGAGTCCTGAGCTTCTTGAATTTACAGAACAAAATGAGCACAATGAAGTTGTTGAGGAAGCCGAAAGTCATGATGAAGCCCAGGAACACGGACAAGACGATGAATCCCGTCGGGGACAGTCTTTCGGCGCCCGTGGTAAAGTCCGTGTGACCCTGCTCATCGCTGAAGTTGAGGCTGTAATTCAGGGCAACTTGACCAGAAAACATCCTGCGGGCCATTCATCGGACCCTTGTTCAGCGTCGATCACAGCGTGAGAAAGTTTACTCGATTTGAGTCCTCATTGAGTCCATGTTTTCGTTTCTGGGGGACGCGCGTCTCCTGTGCGTAATTTTACTAGATTTACCAAGGACATTGCTCTGAAACACATTCGCATCACTTGTATTCACTGACAAGCTCTCTATAACTTACTTTGTCACTATTAGATAGCACCTGTTACCTCAAGGCATCGTGCATCTTCTTCACCGTATTCACGCGCAAATTAGCCTTTTCATAACTAAGCCCATCGATTGTGGCAGATTTGGTCATCTCCGCCCTACATTAAGGAGAAGCAATAATCCGTGCGCTCCTTCCACACTGGACTCAGACGCACGCGGATTCACTCCGAGGCTTTTAAAGGTGACTGTCGACGTCACAAGTGTGTGCGCAAATGAATTTGTGTGTCCTTCATTCGCGCGTTATATTGGACAGCTCCTATTCGACATGGCTTTTTGTTATGGCTAAAAATGTACGTCAAAATTATGTTACAATACATCAGACCATCACTGTCAAAAGTAACCATCCATAGCCTATAAGCTTGAATAACATAGGCTTCCAACAGCGAAAAGAATAGCCTAATTAATTAATCATGAATTAGCCTACCAGTAAATCAATAAATAAATAAAAAAGATGAAAACGAAGAGGAGGAAGAAGACGAGGAATGGCCTTGATTGAGGGCATTTTATTTGGGTAAATCTCCCTATACACTATCTTCCAACTGCCACCCAACTGCACTCAGAAATTGAGGCTGCAGGCAATGCACCACAGGACTGAAGAATAATCTGCCTCTTTCATCAGGACTGCAGGCAGTTGGACAAATTTAAATAATGACTTTCTAAGAAGAAATATTTGGTGTGGCCAGCATTTAGAGAGACAAATTAACTTGAACATAAAATTATATAAAATGCGGCTGATGGGTCAGAGTTTTAAACTGCTTAGATTTTGGGGTTGACTACAAACAAACGCTCAAAGGGGTTTTCAAGTTATCTGTCTATAGAGCTACTGAACCAAGGTCAAGGTCTGAAAATTGAAAATGATTAATTAAATTAAGGTGTCCAAAGCAATGCTTGTAGAAGCAATACAAGACAAAAACAATGAATGCATGATAGACGCTCTTCATTAATATGGACCAAAGTAAAGTTTATTTTTCCTTATGGACCACACGTTAATGCCACAGGTCTAATTCTTTATTACATTTAAATGTTGCCTATCTGCACCTGCCATGCACGAAATAAAAAGCAACACAATTAAATTATGTTATGTAAATTTTCTCAGATGGATTTCTTTATTTTTGTAGGGGAACAGTTGAGATGATTTGCTCTCTTCTATATTTTGTAATTAGGAGATATGGATCTTTTAATTATATGGGGCTAAGTCATAGTTATATAATGACCACATACTTGGCAAAAGTCAATAAACATATCAGTAAAATGTCCCAGAAGCGCCTTTTCACCACTGGGGTCAATTATTAATTTGTGGAGCATACTATTTCTTCTGTTGTATACATCTGAAATGTAACATGTATTTACTCCAGAAAGTAAAGCTAATCTTGAATTCATTATGTATTTATTACTTTAGTATTACTAATTTACTAATTTATTAGTATTAGCAATAGTAAGGAAATACAATAATTAGAGATCCCTTTAAGGCATAGATTATTGATTGATCACCTATTTAATGTATATTTTATATGGTCATTAAACATTTCCATGTGTGGTGCAAAAACGACCAGAACTCTACTGACAAGGATGATTGTAGGGCAGAGCAACTGACCAGGCTTGTCATCACAGATCAAAGACCTACTGCATGTGGTCTTTACAATAGAAAAAACAAACAAACTATGATTTCTAATTGATGGGTCTACAAAATATAGTCTCTTCATTCTGCATAATAAACCTATCATTTGACAAGACTGTGTGTGTGTGTGTCCAATTAGAATCGTATTTGTGGCTTTCAGCTTCCTGTTATATGGGCAACATTGTTGATTGTTGTTATGGAAGCACTACTCATTTTTTGTCATTCTGAAACCTGTGGAATGTCGGACTTGGGATCACTGTATGAGGCTTATTCAAATGTATTTTTAAAAAATGCTGTAGGCAATTATATAATTATATAACTGTACATGTACTTTCAAAAAGAAGGAGACTTGCACTTCACTTCAGTTCAGTCAGTGGGCTTACCTGGGGGCGGCGTAGATGATTATTTTGTAAAGATTTTCTGACCTGAAGGCTTTATTGGACAGGACAGTTGTAGCATGAAATGGGGAGAAAGGGGGTAAAGACATTCAGCATGGTCAAGTCCAGGACGTGAACCTGTGACACCATATGGGCACAACCATATGTACAATGCTCCACACAAGTGCAACGCTCCACAATGTGTTGTGGTCGGTCGGTTACAAAGAGCTTGTTCAGCAATAGACTATATATTTATTTACCTTTATTTCTACCAGGAAAGTCCCAGTTAGATTTAGAATCTCAAGGGAGTCCTGGTCCTAGAGAAGAGGAGCATAACAGGACAGAATATTTTATTCTTACATATACAGATTCATTCATTCATTTTCTACCGCTTATTCCCGTTAGGGGTCACGGGTGACTGGAGCCTATCCCAGTGACTTTGGGGCTTAAGCGGGGTACACCCTGGACAGTGGCCAACTCATCACAGGGTTAATAACTTATACAGATGTTTAACTTTATTTTGATTTTTTTGCAACCATGGATGGGATGGGGAGAATGCAAGTGTTACTTAAACACCCCCCATGGGAGATATTAGCACCCTCTTCATCCCCAACTGCAAAAAATATGTGGAGCAACCCCTGGGCTCACCTGATCAGCTCTGTTCAAGAGCATTTAACTGTGGAGAACAGCAGCCAGAAACACAAGGAATATGCACCACCCGAAGTGGCCATGCATGCCAATGCCCAATCCCGTCAGATCTTGGAAGCTAAGCAGGTCAGGACCTGGAACACCACAGTGGGGCGACAGAAAGAGGAAATGTTGATGTGTCCTTAGGCAAGACATTTTGTCCAGTATGAGAGTGGTGTGTGTGTGTGTGTGTGTGTGTGTGTGTGTGTGTGTGTGTGTGTGTGTGTGTGTGCGTGTGCGTGTGCGTGTGTGTGTGTGTGTGTGTGTGTGTGTGTGTGTGTGTGTGTGTGTGTGTGTGTGTGTGTGTGTGTGAGGGGCACTTGGGGCAGATTGTGCAGTCTTACTTCTGTTAATCTGCCTCAAGGCAGCGATGGCTACAATAGTTGCTTACCACCATAGAGTGTGGAGTGAAAGAATAGTACAACGCGAAGCATCTTTCAATGTCCAGAAAGACGCTATAAAAGTGTGATGCATTAATATTATTCTTATTATTGTTTCTAGCCTTTATGACTATAATTCTTCAATGCGCAGTGGGCCTTCAGGGGTAGAAGCAAGAACGAATCAGTGTGTATTCATGTGTATGACATAGGAAATATTTGGACACTATACGGGGATAAGATCAGTGGGATTGAAACGGATAAGGGAGGGTTTTTTCTCACTATATTGTACATACCATCACTATGGTTAAGGATCCAGTAGGGGACATGTTAGGGGGCGGTAATGCACTAAGGGATTTATTTTTAATAGATCTATGAGTCCGGTGCCATTCTCCCTTCCTGTAGCTCACAGCACAATGGAAACTTTAATGAATGGATGAAAGAGTTTACGTGTCCTAAATTGGTCATGTTATACATTGTGATAAGCGAGCAGTAGCTCACAATATCAACCACAGTTAATAAAAAGCATGCCATCCACTTATTTTACACGTTTGCAGTTGGTCGCCAGGCGGTTCAATCAAACCCAGAGTTAATCGTCCCTCACAGAGAGTTCATTCTGCCTACAGAGAGGAACTGCTGTCATATCCTGCTGTATGCTGCTAAAATGAGCTTCAACTCAATTTTCTGGTTTGTACCTATGTTGTACTTAGCAGAATCAGACTAGTGTCTGTCTAGTTAGACGCTGATTGAACAACAAGAAAAGTTTCCTGTCATGTAGCATAGCTCGGTACGTTGCTAAATGCTAAAACGGATGCTAGCAGCGATTTGGATTTACATCTGTACTTTCGATTGACAAGAGCATATATGATGTTTAGTCATCTGCCAACAATGAAGTTGGAGGATTTGTGTAAGTGCTGGTAACACCGTGGTGTGTAAATTAAGTGATGTAAACAAACAGGTTCTCCCAGGATGCGGCTAACGTTAGCAGGCTACCTAGCCACGTAAACTAATCTGCCTGTGTTGACGTAGCAGCATGCTGGATATATCAAATCAAAACCAGATAAACATGCCATTGTACACTGTGCTGTTTTTACATTTGTAGTTGGGACTCCGGGCCGAAGACAAAATGTACTAGTTGGACGTGAAGGAGCAGCGTGTTGGCGAGCTGGTCCTGTTCCTCTGAGGATGAAGCGGGTCTTCTGGCTCATTACAGGAATAAACAGAAGAATTATGAAGCTCCTTTTTGCTCTCGCTCTGATCGCTTACATTGCTTGTAAGTCCTAAGGCAAATCTTTTTATTACTTCTACACATGCCTGCTGTCTCTTCAGATTTGTTTTACTTCTTTCACTCGTGTTCATTTGGTCTTGACTCGTCATCTGCTTTCAAGCTTGTTATTTCACGTATTGCTTCCAATAACCGCATTGATAGGTCTAACAACTTAGTTAATTGCATGCCTATAGCCGCTCTTATAATACAAATGTTAAAAGCTACTACTTGCTCTAAACCTTACCGTGTGGCCTTTTGTGCAGAATGACAGACATATCACTGATGGTCAGCCCAAGGCATCTGTGGCTCCAGAAGTATTTGTCTTATTTACCTGTCATTTAGACTTTTTCTCTATATACTATTATACTTGATTTGTTCTCTGTTTTGTACTATGGTCAATTCCTTATTAAAATAAAACATACGCACGCACGCACACACAAAACGGGGGCCACTTGATACCAATTGTTGGGCCTTCCATGTATAAGATAATACATTTATCTAGGTTCAAGCTTTGACATTAGCTACAACAAAGGCTCAAAGTGTGACATCTGTAAGTTTGGTTCCAATTTGAGATACATTATTATATTATGATTTGATCATAAGTAGAATAAAGAGTAATTGGCCTAATCACCATCTTATGTATTTGGAAGTGACACTTTCTCTTGAGATATTTATTATTTCCAAATAATAAGACTATAATGTGGTGAACTATCCTGTCAGACAAAATATGTACTGGTTTCTGCCTTCCCACCTCAAAGACTGCTGAGGTTCCTGAAGTAAATATCATATAATTTCCCCACATGGACATTCTGAAAAATGAAAATATTGAAAGTTTAAAGGCATGACGGAGACTAACCAGGTGTGCTGATACTAATGTTCACAACACAATTTACATTCCCCCTCATTGGCTAAATATTTTTATGAATTGTGATATTATAAAGTTTCATAAATGTGTTGTTACATAAATTATCTGCTAATGGAGTTTCTGCCTGCTTGCATCAAAGATTTTGCCAAAACAATTGACTTATGTTGTTTGATCCTAAAAAAATGTTTTTCTCTCTTTTTAGCTGTCTGGGGGACATACACAAACATGAGGTAGGCTATTTGGTATATTTAGAGATAATACAGATTCATAAAGTGTGTGTTAAAGTGTTAAAGCTTTCGTGTGCGCGTGCGAAGGTTGGGTATTGTCTGAGGTTTTATGTTGTCATTTCATTCCCACTCTTCATTATTCATAGATCAATACAAGAAAATGGAGATGTCAAGATTGAGCAGCAAATTGAAGAAGTGAGTTAAGAACCCCTTTTTTTAATATAATGAACAGATTATTATATTATTATGAAGGTTGGAGATGTGTAAAAAATGAATAATGACTAAATTGTTGTTTTGGAGATACGTTCATTTGAATATACCAGCTTTGTGAAAAATTCACCAAGTACAGAAACGACAAGTCAAACTTTAAGTGTTTTTTTGTTAAAGCTCTTGCTTCAAAATCCTCATATCTTCTTTCACTATTTCACACACACATAGATGAAGGTGAATAAAATGTTTAAAATGTCTCAGTAATTTATTTTTATGGTTTGCAGAGTAATGGAAAAAGCAACTCCAGGTTTTAATACTCCAAAGGTCTCCAATATATTTGTATCTAAGCTACTATATTTTAAAGTAAGAGTTGAGTACTTAATTGCTATCCTTTATACCTGGAAAAGAAAAGAAAAATATATGCAAATGAGGCAAAAATATTGCTAATGTATCATTATTGCAATGCTTGACACCCATATCGCATATCACACTTATTTCCAATATCGTGCAGCCCTAGAACCAGCATTGTCTAATTACTTGTATGTACTGCAAAATGCATTATAATTGAAGCCGTTATATGTTACCCGCTTGTAACAGTTTCAAGACACAGGTGCAGAGTGCATCTCTCTTTGTCTTGTTGATTATAATTTTGGCATATGTGATATTTGCCCTACTTCTCATTAATATTTAGTATTCAAGTGAGAGAGCTATCTTTCCGAGTTCATGGAAGAATAATGATGACTACATAATATATGTAAAATCTATACATTTGAGAGTTTGCATAACTCATTAAAAAGTGGAAAATTTAACTGATTCAGAACTTGAATGTGTGTGGATAAGATGAGCTTAGGTTTCAGGATCACTGTAGTACTCACTCTCACTCACTGTGCCAACATCTTTCTCTTAAGGTTGTGGCTCCTCTGAGAGACAAGATACGTGATCTCGAACAGAGGTTAGAAGCATCGCTATTTGTTTGTTCATTCATTAAGATTCATGTCTAAGAATGTGTAATATTTATGTTTTCTTTTCAGTTTTTCTCAGAAATATCCTCCTGTAAAGTTCTTGTCAGAGAAGGATCGAAAACGGATTTTGGTATGTAATTAATCATGGTGTTTAGTCCTGTTCAAAGTGTATCTGAACTATGTATTAACATTTAAATAAAATTTAACAGCTCAAATATGCAAGCATAAATAACAAGTGCCATTTTAACATTTATCTTTAGTGCAAAAATATTTAATAGTTTCTCATGTCAAGACAGTAGTTCTGGTCTAGAATAATGTATTTTTTCTTATTCTTGTTTGTCAGTGTGTTGTTGATATTTGTTCAGTTAGGGTCTAACGATACACTCATTGTACTCACTGCATTGTACTTTTCCATGAGCTTTTCATTTGTCAATGACAAGTGTTCCCTTAAATGTACACTTTGCACTCTCTACATGATGTCAATGTCAGCCTAATGAGCACACACTGAATGTGTTGTGAAACTTGTACTAGATCACTGGTGGTGCTGGATTTGTTGGGTCACACCTGACGGACAAACTGATGATGGATGGACATGAGGTGACTGTTGTGGACAACTTCTTCACTGGCAGAAAACGCAATGTGGAGCACTGGATTGGCCATGAAAACTTTGAACTTATTAATCATGATGTCGTGGAACCTCTTTATATTGAGGGTAAGCATGACCCTAGTTACATTTTAATGCTATAGTCAATGCTAGAAGCACTGATGAAAAAAAGTCTTTTGTGTTGTTTCTTGATTATGATCAAGTCAAGTCAAAGCCAGTTTGGGATAAACCAGTGTAGGTGTGCAAACAGTGCAAGTGTTTTCCTTCTTGCTTGAAGTATCTCTGATGCATATCATCTAACAATCAAATTTGGTTGTTATTGTCAGTTTATTCAATTTTTGAAAAGTTGGTGTCAAAAGCGGGATGTATCTGTCACAATGAAAGGCATTGAGTGGCAGGCAATGGGCACAGCAGGTGACTCCTCACTGTTCCACATGAAACGCTCCACTCATCCACAAAGTGTTTATTTGCAATTGATAGCTCAGTGGGTGACAAGACTTGAGAGGTGAACAAATAACATTGAAGTTAATTTAAAAACCTATCACGGAAACAGTAGACAATTACTTGCAATTTGCAATTGGAATAATATGCTGCATTTAAGTCTACACTATACATACAGTACACAGAGTGAAATGGCCTTTATCTGATATACAGTTAATTTAAATCTGAATAATTATAAGATATTGTGCCAGTTCCATGTCTTGTTAAATTGTTTCATGAAAGAGCATGGAGTGCAGAGAGTGTTTGGAAATGATGAAAAAGATTTTTTTAAAGTGTCAAAAGAAACTTTACATTGATATAAGCGGTCCAATCCAAGGACTCTGGACTTTGGGCATCACGGCTTTCAGAGTCAGAGATGACTAAGATAGAGATCTGTGCTCAGGGATGAGAAATAAGCAAGTCTGAGGCCATTTGTGGAAATTTGTGTTTTGTCTGTACACTTCTTTGTAAAAATTCTATGGAACGTTTTATAAATGAATGTTTCCCTGTTCCCCGCTTGTGTCACCAAGTTTTAATTCCTGTCATAAGAAACTTAGAATTATGATTTTATGTCTGGCCTGGTAGACCAAGAGGCCTTGTTTTAAAAAAAAAAAAAATCTACCAATTACTTAAAATTAAGTAATACAACTAACATTTAGAGTCTTCAGGTCCTACAATCCCATCTGTCTGTACTACACTGAGGAGTGAAACTCAGGAAATAGGCTTTACATTGAATAGAGAGAGGTTAGAGAAAGTCTTGGGCAATTTGACATTGTGATTTGGTTCAAAAGGTGAAGCTAAACTGGAAGAAAAATTGGCTTGTATAAAATGAGCATTACTGGTAGAGGTAACCCGGGCACTAGACAATTTTCTTCTCTGGCGCAACCCTATAAGTCATTATTTGAAATGCAAAATTATCTTTTACCTTCTTTACAGTGGACCAGATCTATCACTTGGCTTCTCCCGCATCACCTCCTAACTACATGTACAACCCCATTAAGACACTCAAGACAAACACTATTGGCACTTTGAACATGCTCGGTAAGTGACTAATTTGCATTATCCTGCCCATTTCAAAACAAGACAACTGAGACCAAAAAATTATAACATTTATGAGTAACGGAAACATGTGGTGTTGTGAAATTTTTTTGTTTATTTCTTTGTTTTACTGATGATTGACGTAGGTTTGGCAAAACGTGTTGGTGCAAGACTCCTCCTTGCCTCAACCTCTGAGGTGTATGGTGGTAAGTAAAAGGCTGCTTCCTGTCGTTTTGGCTTTTCACATGATATATCTTACACTTTGTACTAGCCCAAAGTGTAGCGAAATATTAGGAAGAGTGCGCATCTGCTCTGGATCAATGTGAGAATTATGGCGCACCCAAAGGAAAATTATTTGCTGAAGGGCTCCTGCAAGGGAAAAACAGAAAGGAAAGACCCTATTTCCTATGATGAGGAAAATGAAGATGTAATGTGACGTATGTATGTAATGTAACGTACAGTGAAAACATTTTTATGGAGCAAAGGCAAAAACAATGACTGATGTCTTAGAGTGACTCTCACTTCTTCATCTCTTATGCAGTAATGATGTTACTAGCAGGAAAAGTGCTGTGCTGAGGTTATTAAATAGATCCTTATATCACATGTGTTGTACCTGCCTGCAGGGCATTCAGCAAATCAAACCACGCAAGATCAACACTACTCTCATGATGTACATGTTTCTTCTAAAGCTGCTTAAATATGCTGAAATGTTTTTAGAGGAAAATTCATTGTTTGTTTTCAGACCCAGAAGTGCATCCGCAGAATGAAGAATACTGGGGTCATGTGAACCCTATAGGCCCTCGGGCTTGCTATGACGAGGGGAAGCGTGTTGCAGAGACTATGTGCTATGCATACATGAAGCAGGTAACATACATTAAACATGATATTTCACTAATATGTACTGAGATGTATGTATATATATATATATATATATATATATATATATATATATATATATATATATATATATATATATATATATATATATATAGGGATCTGCTTTATTAAACCTTAAAACGGCCACTCTTTGGTATACCGTTACTTGTAAGACTGCATGGCCAGCTTCACTGCAAGTTTACCAAGCCCCATTATATAATGCTTTACAGACCATTTTATATTGTGATATGATTGATGCCAGCCTTTGATGAACAGATAGCTGACTTCCTTGTAGGACAGGTGATATTTATTTATCTGCCTTGTTGTCCATTTCGCAATCACTGATCATTATTGGCTGTCAGTCAGTGGTGCAAAAAGACAGAAATATCTTGTGTTACATCAACTGCTCAGTCATGTAATTGTACTTAATTAACATTTAACAAAAGGGATGAGCACAGGTTATACAGTGGACCAAAAATGTTTAGCAAAAAAAGAGACTAGGATATATAAAAGCATCAATCTCGTCATCCAATCGCACAACAACGTCTGAGATTTTCGATTCAATACTTTATGTCGTGCTTTTATGAAGGACTTTGCTTTGTTTATTACTACTAAAGGTGCACTATGTAACTTTTCTGGTGAGGGGTCCACCTCCTGCTTGTCTTGGAGATGTTACTACTATTTGTGGAATGTTTTTAAAAAAATAAACACGCAATTCTCACTGCAAGTGGGGTCGCCACTCCATAGATCTGACCTGTGACCTGCTAGTCTCCTTAAAGTTTTTGCCAGATTATGTAACATACTTCATGGAGACCCTCAACATACTGCACCTCACACTCCATGAGGTTCTGTGATGTGCAAAATAGGCCCTCGTTAGTCTCTTATTCCAATCTTCGTTCAAATCCAGAGCTACAAAAGTTAAGAAGAATGAAGCATTTTGTCAGCCCTTTTCTATAGTCCTTAAGCAGGCACAAGCCTTTTGCCATATTCTCCTAACTTCTATTTTTATTTTATTTTTTTCAAGACAAAAATCACTAAAGCCTATTACAATAAATGTGTAAACTCTAAACATGGGACTATTGAAGTGAACAATAAGACCGGCTAAAATAAGCCGTTGATTAGAGGACTTCTCTAGTCTCTAACCTGTTCTACTGACTGTGGCCTACATGGCGCACACTCTGCCCCCACGAGCGCTTCATCATGCTGTCCCCAGTTTGTCCTTGTTCCACAAAACACATTGAATATGCCCATGCATTGTCCATTGAATTTCATGTTGTGCATTTCCATGAGTGGGATCTCCATAATATTCATGTTTTTATTCATTACAGGACATTGAATTGGGCCTTGCATAAGTGACAAACAAAGGCCATTTATTTTAAACAGGCACTGGGTAGGATCTGTGGTGCTCTCAGTCAGTCAGGTGTTCTGTTGCTGTAGCCTGTGACAAGACAAGGCCTACTGCTGAAGCACATGACGAGGTGGAAATATAGGTCTATTTATAGCCTTTTATGATTGACTAGGGGCCATGAAATTAATGTTGAAACTGCCTCTTAATTCAAAGAAGAGTTTCTCCGTTGACCAAAGATGGTTGTAGAATATTTGAAAATTACATGGATTATATTTGCCAAGCAAAATTCTTGCTGAATGTATATTGTGGAAATATGTCAACTAAACAGGAGAATCTGGAGGTCTAATGCAGGAGAAGTTTATTTTGTCAGCATTGTCCCTTCAAGTCTGATCATGTTTCTATTTTACAGACTATTATAACCTCTGAGGACATAGGTCAGATAGAGCTATCCTTAAAGAAATGTCAACAAGAACCGAGCTGGAGGTGTCCTGGGTATAGACTGAAATTCCACATCAACGATTGACTCTAAAGACTTGATTAGAAGAATATGGTTTTGATAAGAGCTGTAGACAAGATTGCCTCTGTACAGTTTGTCGTTACTCTACTGTGCTTTCAAGCCTGGCTTTGTTTCCAATATCTGAGAGGCTCACATAAAGGCTGGAGAGGACTGCATTGTAAGACTGCTTTACCGTGATGATCCGTAACAGACATATTGAGAACAGGATGACGTTATTTAAGAAAACTTACAAGAGGATTGTGTAGTTTCTGTCACTTCATAGGTATGAATTTTCAACCCATATATTTCTGTGTCCACAGGAAGGAGTTGAGGTGAGAGTGGCCAGGATATTCAACACTTTTGGCTCTCGAATGCACATGAACGATGGGCGCGTGGTCAGCAACTTCATCCTACAGGCTCTACAGGGAGAGCCACTCACTGTAAATATTTAAAGCTTGTTTTCATCCATTTTCTGCCACTGGACAACCATTAGTGTCAAGTAAGATTAGTCCTTCTCAACTGGTCTGCCATTGAAAGCTAAATCCCTCCAATAATAGGAATAAATCTAATGAGGAGGTGGTGATTATTACTGGGATGAGTGCCTTGTCAATAAATATATGTATAACCTTTTTAATATTTAATTGTATGCATATATAACATTCTTGTAGTCATGAAAAATAAAAAAGAATGTTTAATGTCCCTTCCTAGGTGTATGGTACTGGCTCCCAAACAAGAGCTTTTCAGTATGTAAGGTAAGGTAATCCTCCTTTGGAATTTTGCATTGAATTTCTCTTAATTTGGCTGGAATTAATGTAATACAGTAATATAAAATGCTTCTTACTAAGCAAGTCTGACCTTTAGCACTTTGTACAATGATATAAATAGACCACAAAAAGGTATTCCACTGGTCTTTTAAATACCAGCACACGCATGTATATTTATCTGGATGAGCAGAAATATGTAAATGTGGCAGGATAAAAGAATGTGTATCAGGTTTGGTGCCAGTGATAACAGCGTTAATTTCAGCAGTAAGAAGAAAAGAGCGCAGAGATGCATAATTTAAAGGTCTCCTGTCTCTTCAAAGCGTTCACCTGCTGCCCCTTTCACTTGCGACGTTGTGTTAAAAGCCAAGGTCTTCTTCTGACCGCACACAGGACACAGTCCTGTCCTTGTCGGTCATCTATCTGTCCACAGTTGAGTCCATCCCATACACCTCACACAATTGCACATTTAGGTACCATCTGCATAGACACTATAATTCAACCTGCGAAAAACGGTGCGCCATGACCATGTTCTGGATGTCCCTAAATAATTTGTAACTCCAACATTGCTTCACAGAAAAACTAACTCCATCAAATGAAAAACCCATGCGGTGCTTCATTTTCTGTCTGGTAAAATGTCAACATACTGTAAATAAAATTGGATAATCACCGTTGCCCTAAAGGTCTTCTTAAATTTGGAAATGTTTGACTCTTAATTGCTGCATTCAACATGTTGAATTGAACTTCCAAGCAGGGGAAAAATCCCTAGATTCAAATTTATTGGATTCCAACTGGAGTATAATGATGGCCAACATGAACAAAGTTACTTGTACAAGTTCAAATGTATTTCTTCGTCTTTTGATGCAGTGATTTGGTGAATGGGCTGGTGCTGTTGATGAATAGTAACATCAGTAGTCCTGTCAATCTGGTGAGTTGTATAACAAACTCAGTGTGAAAATGGATCTACACAGTGCGCTTGTGATGTCTCAAACGTGTTGTGTTTAGGGCAATCCAGAGGAGCACACAATATTGGAGTTTGCTCAGCTTATCAAAAGCCTTGTCGGTAAAGTTATTTTATTCAGTTTCATCTGATGAAACCCTAGTTGGAAAAATGTATTTTATAACCTAATTATTCTCCCGTGTGGGTCTTTGTGCAGTGAGTCGCAGTCAGATCCAGTTTCTTCCGGAGGCTCAGGACGACCCACAGAGGCGAAGACCCGACATTCGCAAAGCCAACACGCAGCTGGGCTGGGAACCTGTGGTACGTGATGCTGCGCAGACGCTATTTGCTCCTTGTATTCACCTCTAGGTCAAACTTGACATGTTGCTTCAAACTAAAAATTACACTTTAACATAATTTTTGTTCTGACTGATGATGTCTCTTTTGCTATTACTTTTCAAAACTGTAACTGTAATTACTTTTAATATTAATTTAAACTAAACTAAATAAATATACTTCAATGCAAGTAGCCCGTCAGTCTTAAGTAGCTCTTTAAACTTATTAAAACTTGTTTAAAGTTTGCAAAAGTTTTAAGTGTTAGAAGTTAACTGATAACAATTCAGTAGTTGATCTGCTGCTTTATTTTTATGCGCCACTCACTTTTGAAACCTATGGTTGTTGGTTCGAGTTCTAACTCTGGCACTGTGAAATTGTCATTCTATGCATTTGTTTTTGCTGCGTCACGGTGTTTAACTAATAATTTTTTTCTGTAAATATTACCTTCTCTATGTGGATAGGTGCCACTGGAGGAAGGCTTGAATAAAACCATTCAGTATTTCAACCGAGAACTGGAGCACCAGGCCAACAACCAATACATCCCCAAACCTAAAGCTGCACGTATGAAGAAAGGCCGGCCGCGACACAACTGACAACATCTGTAGACGTGGAGATTGTTCTGAGAACAGCAGGAGAATCTCTCTCCGTTGTAAAGGAGCAGCGCAGGGTCCTCTTTTTACAAAATAAAACAAAACCCTAGCTGCATTGCAGCTCCATCACTAAAGCGTGAAGGACTGAGACTGAATAAGAAGAATAAACCCAATCAAGCCAACGTGTTTTTGTGCTTTTGCTATTTAAAAAGCAGACACTGCACTACTGCGAAGTGATATAAAAGACTGTCAAAGAATCATGTACGCACAGACCTTGGAATGATTTAATTTCAGGTGAAAGAGCTGTTTGATATTTTATTTAAAAAATATTTAATGTTTGTGTTAAAATTAGGGCAAATGTGTTTGACACCGACACATGTGAAATATCCTTATGACAATAGGTAAAAAAGAAGACTCAGTGGTACAAATACTTTTTTTTAATTACATTTTTTTGTGTCTAATTAGTGGCACTTCTTTCAGATCAGAATGTTATACGTTATATGCATTCAGAGCTAGAATTGGTCTGATTGGAGAACCAGGATTGGTCTGAGAGGCTGACACGGGGTCAGTAGTAGTCGTAGTTGACGTTGGCTCCGTATCTGTAGGAGGCGTGATCACGTGGGCCCAGAGGGGAGTTCTCATCATAATGATGCTGTCGGCCCTGGTCATTGGCACGTGCGTGGTCCATCCAGTAGGACAGGTCAGCCTCCAACCTCTGATGAGGAAAAAGCACCAGGCTGTTAGAGGATAGTGTAAGACCGTAGACAAGGAGTCTATGGGGGCTGTGGCACACACTGGCTGTGTGAGACAGGTCAACAGTGAAGATGCCTTAGCCCCAAGATGGCGCTAGCGCTGTGACTGAAAGCAACAGATGTGGCATACAGCCTGCATCGAGCATGAAGCTGGTGGAGAAAGTACATGTACATACAATGCACACAAATGCACTTCCATTGTGTGGGGACCAGGCTCTTTGATCCCTCTACCCTTGTTATCAGTTCTGCTCATGGTTTGTCATCTCTGCTGAAAACACTCTCTGACGCAGAGGAAGCAGAGGGCTTTGTGATAAAGGGAAGACTGACATGTAGTGTTCCTTTTTGTATTTATTCAATCTGTGCCTTTAGACATGAGATTATGTAATATGTAGACGTTTGTCAATGTTTTTTTTCTGCCTACCAAAAATATAAATTCTTCAACCATGGTAAAGTGTTTTTTAAGATTCAGTCAGTTACAGATTGCAGTCTATATTTTGTTTATTTCATCAGGACTGTACATGTTAATGAACGTGCAACGCTAGAATTAGCCATAGACTAGTTTTCATCTATTGTCCTGAATTCACTCACGCAAACACACTCTCATTCACACACATGCTTTTAGTGGAAGAGGAAACCTGAGCACCTGGTGGAAACCTACGCAGACACGGGCAGAACATGCAAACTCCACACAGAAAGGTCTTGGTTGTACTCGTACTCAAGACCTTGCTGTGAAACAAGAGCACTACTGTGCCACTCACAATCTAGAATTTGATGAGGTCATAATCTCAGTTTGAGGGTAACTCTATGGGACATACAGTGTCTGAAGTAAATATTCAAAATATAAATCCCCATATGTTGAACTTTATTTGTGTGTGGTTGGCTTAAAGTACTTTTAACTGTTAACAATTACATCTTTGGCGTTGAACCACCACTCTGAGGAGATTGTGAAAAAAAATCACTTGTTTATTGATACTGACAGAGGAGACTTTCAACTTTGTACCAGTTTTTGTTTCACGAGGATCAACACAGTAAATATAGAAATATGAACCATAAACCAGGTCTACAAATCTCCAATCTGACAGTTAAATCATCCATCATAGAATTCAGACCTGTGTTAAACTATATTTACTATATATACCAGAATACCAAAGACCTTTTAAAAGTTTGGAAACAAAAACATGCTAAATTCAGAATGGAGGCAAAAGTGAAATTCAACATAATGTGATCACTGGAGAAACTAGGATTTATCCTCAGAATATCACAAAATATGAAAAAGTTTGATGATTTTGGAAAATGAAAACCACTCAGACACATGTTAATGATATCAGAGCTGCTTTAAACACATTTATTATTGTATTTTACATATGTTTTAGGAAATTATGATAAATTCTTTGCATTTTTGATGAAGGAACAATCCAGATTTATGGGTTTTACAGGAAAAATACTCACAGAAACATTGAGTCCACAATATTGTTTCATTTTATCTAGATAAATATATATTAGATTAGATATATTAGATACTGTACATAAATAAATTTGATTCTTTTGATGCTAAAATACAGTTTTATGGCTATTTTGTCCTTCATTTGTTACAGAAAAGCAAACTGACTGACCTTTCCACCTTGGAAATTCAAATGTGTTGCTTTTTTCCAACAGAAACACTTAAAACCAGCAGAATTTAGATCTAATGTGAGCTACTCATTGAAAAATTTACAGACAACTTAATTTTGCCTCCAATCGCCTCCAGTCCAGAATTTTATGTCATCACATTTTAAAGGGTCTATACATGAACGCAACTATATATTCTTTAACAGAAAATTAATTATTTACATTGGATGGGAAAAGTATTTTAACTATTTTTAAGCTCTGAAGCATAAAAAAATAATGTCCCTTCAGCAGCACGTACCTGCTCATCAAAGCCCATGTACATGAACTGCTGAATCCACTGCTGTACGTCTGGCCGACTGCGGTCCCAGACCTGCCTCTTGGGACGGCTCAGCTTGGCCAGGAACTGCTGAGCCCTGGACGGAGGGACCGCCACGGAGGCTTCAGAGCCTGCCCAAGACCAGAGACACCGCAGTTTAGAAAGGACACATAACGCACACCATGTAAAAGGTCATTCTTACCATCACTTCTTTTTAAAATCTTGCGCAATGCTGAGCTGTCACTTGGTACACCTGATGAAAAGAATCACTGTCATAGCAGACTTTTTTTCTCAATTGCTCTAAAACTATTGTCTAATTTCTCTCTGTTCGGTCATCACTCTACCCACCTCAAGACTATTTTTAATCAAACTGTAGGTCATATCACACAGGTATCACAACAAAATGAAGGTAAATTATATAGACATACTAGAAAGAAATATGTAAAAATATTTTGTGGTGAAAACCGAGTTTCAAAGCAAATGAAAAAGACTATAATCACAAACAAGGATAAGTGGCCTTTAATTTGGAGTATAGGCTACTGCTAGTTTAGTTTCTATCACTGAAATCTCTTGAAGGGTAATGTCTAAGATGTTTCTCAAACAGTCGTTACAGTGGACCATTCCTTCAGTCATGGCTTCAGGACACTGATCACCAAGGATAGCTGGAGTGCATGTAAATATCTGCCTTCTGCTCTCTCCCTGAGGAGCAGCGCAGATCCTACTGTGGCTGCTTGCACAAATCAGATGCCTCATATGTATGTTGTTGAATGTAAAACTTTGTCCATATGTTATTCCTAAGAGTAGCAGATGTGTAAAACATCTGCAGTGTTCATTAGTAGGCGGAAAGAGGAAAATAACTCAACACATACAGTAAAAGCAATGGCCTACTGATTTTTTGCCTATTTTCTATTGAATTTCAAAATTTCTTTCAGTTTTTTTTCCCTCAGCAGCACATGGCATCATAATAGATTTACAAAGAGCAGCCAGTGCACAATGGCAATGTGAGAGATTAAACACCTCACCTCCAAACTTTACATTCATTCCAAAATATTCCAATTTGCGTAACACAACAACAGTAGAAATATTTTAACTCACCTTGTACAGCAAATATTGTGAACAGCAGCGCAAACCCCATTAACCTCAAAAAGAGCAGTGGGTTTGCCATCTTGCAGAAAACTGTTGAATCTCCAAGAGCAGCTTGGAGCGAACAATTGTGCAGAGCCTGAGAGAAGGGAAAATGCGACGGCACAAACTTTTCCAAGTGGAAAAGGGCCCACGGCAAAGGAATGTTCAGTGCCTGCCCCCTCAGACTGCAGTTGAAGAAGCTCGTAATGATGGTTTCATGAGGGAAAAATGCATGAAAAAAAAACCTCATTGAAGTTTGGCATTCAAGGAAACATGTAGGACTTTGAACAGATTGTAACAGTGAATTGCACATTCTAGTTTCCAAAATTGTTTCTTTCAAATGTCAGAAAATCTCAAAACTCAAGCAAAGTAGATACACAGTTCATTCTCCCACACAAACGTCCCATGAACAAAAAGAAAGTTGAGTGGTGAGTTTTCAGATATTTTTTGAAGATGCTGATTGTGGATGAGTCTCTGGTGGTGTTTAGGCATGGAGTAATGATTTAATGTATAGAGTTTATACATTGTACATTGGACTTGTTCTGAATTGTTTGGATTATGCATTTGGAAAGGTCATGGTTTGCAAACAGTACTGTGCAAGTTACAGCGCAACAGTTCAGGAAAAAATCTGTTAAACACATGCAGACTGAGGGAATTGAGAAATATCCAAAGAAAATCCATACACCACCTGGGACATCAATTGCTTCCAGGATTATAACAAATTCTTTGTTGCCTTCTTTACATTAGAACTCTATTTACTAAACTAAAACAATAAAGTTCAGATTTTTTTTAACCTCCCTTCTTATCAGTATCAAGTTTTATTACTTGTTGTAATATCACTCCGTATATAGGTATATATTTTCAAATAAAACTACAGATAGAGAGTGGGTTTTGAATAGTGCTCTATAAAATAATCATACTCACTGTCTGTGGCATGAACAAACTAAACAATTGTTTAGGGCCACAACCATGAGGGGGGCTCTGGTGGGCTGTGTCCTGACCAGAGAGAGGGACAGAGAGAATCTGCATTAACAATTGACACAAACCACACCAAGTCAAGTTACCTTTTAAAACTCATGCCAGACATAAACGCTAGTTATAATTTACTGTCATCGTACAAGTGCGCTCCACTCTCACTAACTAATTAGTTTAAAATTATCTATGTAGCCTATTTAAAACGACATCACCAAATACCCAGAGCTCACTACAGAATAAATCTACCCACGGTGCAAAGAAAGTAACCTTGAACCTTGCTGGGGTGACACCGTTGAAGTATGTTGCTTGTTTAGACTTGTGTTCATACAGTTGAATATCTATTTGAGTGTCATAGTCTCATGCTGTTACTGTAATCAGCCACTGCGAGTGACTGAAGGAGCTATAGTGGGTCAAGAGTCTTGCACAAAAACTTTTACCATCAATCTTCTCATTAACCTGCTCAACCTCCTGGACACACATTCATAACAAATCACATGTGAGAACACATTGATTGCTCTTTGAGATGTATTAAAATTTGCCTGTGAGTATTTAAAATGAAGATATTCAGAAGGATTAAAGCCTCCCCTTGTGTTTCCCGTGTAAAGTCTGAGAGTTTAGTTTATCTAAGTCTTTTGTTTGGGGACCATATTGTATTACATTGTAAGAAGGAAAAACAACTCAATAACAGCAGATGTATGACTTTATCAAATGCAAATTAGGATCCCATGGGTGCCAATAGCCAAACGCTATTATATAAGGAACAGGAATTTTAGAAAAAGCAAAGAAGAAGAAGCTTTGGACTTATTTTGCGTCTGTCATAGAGCTTGATTTCTTTCCACGCAGCACACTGACCTGGAAACAAAATTTAGACTTTGGAGCGGATAAACTGACTCATATTTTGTTTTGGGCACAAACAACCCATGAAATCGATCTTTGTGCTTCACAGACAAAGCCGCGCTCTGATTTTCTACCACTCTTGATATGATCTTCTTTTGCTGATTTCGTCTTCACAGAAATATGTGCCCCATATGTGATGATCAAACATGCTACTACCACCTGCCACTTTCACCACCAGCATATATTCTTCCTTAAAATAGCTCCTCTCATGATGACACATTTTTCAGCTGGTAGGTGCAATATGTCTTGTTGTGTTTGTCAGCCTGTGAATATGAAACAAAAGACTGTCCTAATTAAAATTTGA
Source organism: Rhinogobius similis (assembly GCA_019453435.1). NCBI lineage: Eukaryota > Metazoa > Chordata > Actinopteri > Gobiiformes > Gobiidae > Rhinogobius > Rhinogobius similis. Next base: position 23,053,149 of record CM033633.1, on the reverse strand, counting down.
AGAAGCTGTTGTCATGGCCATAGGCGTTGAAATGTCTTGATGTGCGTTTTCAAGGTGAACAGGCGTCTGAGGACTGGAAAGCCTGCAGGGAGGTGTGAAAGCGTGGTGTGGACACTCTTCACACCTGGTGTCCACTCAGCCGGCTCCCACGTCCCGCTGCGGGGCTGTAGCTGGCACTTTGATGCTTTTTGGACTTTCCTTTTTATTTGTTCTGTGAAGGTGAGCTGTGCTTTAAAGGGACTGAAGCGATGGACAAAGGACATTTAGTCAGAAAGAACACTGCATTTTCTTTTCAACAAAACAATGCCTTCTGACAAAACATGTTTTTCAGAAAAAGTGACTTCATGGAATGCTTGTCTTTTAACACACGCATTATTATGATGTTTGTTTAAAGGGTTCAGGGCCGTTTCTGTCTTGCAGCACCTGTGTGAAAAGTTATTTAGTTATTTATACGTTTATTATTATTATTAAAGTAGAATCAGAATCGGTTTATTGCCATTGTCAGTGATCAAAATTTACAAACATAGGAACTTGCTTCGGCATAAGGTGCAACATAAAACAATGAACAAAATATAATAAAATATATTTAATAGGCATGCATAAGATTAAGAATAAGATAAAATAAAATAAAATAGAATAGACTAAGATAGACTAAGACTATATACTGAAATGTACAGTTGGCAGACAGTAGTGCAAATGTAGCAGTAGTATTTATACATAAATGATGAATATGTGGAATAATTCAACAATGAATAATAAATCATTTCACTTGTTAAATGGTGCATGTGCGTATAATCTGCTAATAACGTGAAATGGTTCTGAGACAGTTATTGTTAAAGGAGCAGAGGGTGCACATGGTCACAGCAGCAGCAGACTGGGTTCAGTTGTTGCCTTGGGCTGGTTTGCTCCTTCTCACTCTCATGTATCGGCTCATTTTTTAACTCGACAAATAAAAACGCAATCTTAAAATGTATACATTTTTTGACAGGAATTCAGTATCCACATCTGTCAGTATGTTAAGGCATGTTTAAGTCAGTCGCAGGTGCATTTTGCAGGCTGCTGGTCTGCACTGAGCTGTGAACGGCCCTCATGTGAATGTATTCATCCTTTCTGCTTCCTGTGCAGCCTTAACTAAAGCAGCCTGACCAACCAACACCAAACACATTCATACATCAGTTCCTCAAAGACTGGAGGCAAGCTGGTTGAAGTGTCTTGCCCAAGGACACACCAGAATAAACTGAGGGAGTGGGCATTAATCCATAAACTCGCCAGTGGAGTTTGAGCTCCAAAGTCCTTACTTCAGACGTCCACAAAAAGAATAATAACTGTGTCTGTTTATTTATGCTTCACTGCCCATCACTTCGCTGCTTGCCCTCTGTTTCTAGCCCTGTGCCTGTAGATATTTGGATGTGTCTGGTGATTGTTGATCTTGACAAGGCACGCCAGGCTGAGAGCTTTCCAGTTCAAATGTAGCGTGTGGCTTTACTATATTTTATTATCATTGATGTAGTTGTCTTTTGTGGTCTGCTTCTTTTGATGGAAGAGATTAAATGGATAATAGTGATATTTTATTGCTAACAAGTCAGATGTTTTTGTGTTTAGTATTGAGAGAGGAATGCTGTAGAAAGAATTCTGTCTTTTTGCTTTTTTTTTAAAGATGCTGAGCGAAAGTGTGAGGTAAAAGCATTTCCATTAGTCCTATGTGTGCAGATGGTAAAAGCAGACATGGAAATATAATAGAGACCTACAGTGATTTCTCCATCAATACATCTGTCCTCACAAGCAGATTGGCACTTAAAGGCTCAGTATGTGTGTCCTTGTATTGAATCCAGCATCAATGTACACTGCATGCATTTAGTGTAATTTGTCAATCACCTTTGTGGCTCTTCTTGCCTCCAGAGGTCTGTGATGTGCTGATTATTTGGCTGAGGCTATAACAGTGCTGTTAGTGCAGGCAGCCTTGTAGCTCTGTGAAGACATCATTTCAAATCAAATGCAGCTTTTCTATATCAGAAATGGGTCCGAAAAGGACAAAAAATAAGCATCAGAAAGGAAATGCAAGCAACATCACATTTGAAATGGAAATGCCCTGTAGAGTAACATTTAAATAAACTAAATTATCTGAATGAACAGCTCAAATGCAATATAATATTTAAGCTGTTATCACAAGTACCCTCATGTTTGAACCTTTCCATCTGGTTTTAAATCTCACAAATGGATGTTACGAGATTACGAATGAGAGATAGTTGTTATCATTGACAGGAAAAGAAATCAAAGCGATTTCAGTGAGTGCCAACCTTTGTCATGTCAGTCATTAGCACAGTACAGATCAAACTCCCCTGAGGCTGTTTTTAGCACTTCTCATTTACCACAGCTGTAGCCTCTTTTGAGCCAGATGGCCACACATTTAGCTTTTTCTCCAACAAATGTTTGACTTGCATTTTATGGTAAAAGTCCATCTCACCTTGGCGCATTGTACATTTTGGACCATCATGCACTTTCTCAAGCTTTTTAAAAACTCACTTAAGTAACCTATTCTCGAGCATAGCTTTCAAACTGAGTGGGAATAGTCCAGTCCACTCAGCGAAATGGCACGGTCTGGTAGTTATTTACTCACTTTCAGCCCAGACATTTCGCTGTAAACACCAATCCCCCAGTTTTCCTGTTAGCTATCAGTGGAGAAATCAATGCAGAGTCTGCCTTTGATCGAATCGGATTGTTGTTTGAGAGTATTTTTTTCTCTCTGATGTTTTGATTTGACATGTAATAGTGCCTATTACATGTAACATTTGCATGTTGTAGTCCCACTTAGCATTATGGATCTATTAAATTAACATATAGCCTCCTGTACTTTGTATTGTTATAAATTGCCCAAGTAAATATATTTGACCAATTCCACACTTAGTATCGTTTATTGTGAGTGAGAGGGTGAATCTGCAGACTCTGAGCTGCTTTTTACTCTTCGACTTCTTCCACCTGTATTTTTCTAATTTTATAGTGAACTATAAATGATCATCTTCTTCAATAAGGGACTCCAAACTCAAAGCACTGATCAATAATGTAATTTTAACTAATTAAACCTTCACTTTTCTTCAGACCTAAGACTTCACGTTTCCATGGTAATTTATGATGATTTATGAAAATGAATATTCAACATACATATTAGTAAAAGTTGTAGTAGATGGACATTGTATTTTCAAATTATTGATATTTGTTCAAGTCTTTAAACAAATAATGATTATAAAATTGAAATTATTTGCAAATGTTTACCTTGTGGATTCACAGGGACGTCTTTAGACCTATTTTAGGTATGCTAAAATGTGTTCCTTTGACTGGTCTGATTGGGAGGCTCGTACATTTGTTGATTACTTATCTGCGCACATAAACATATTTTTAAAGTCTCAGTCTCATTCAAGGTGAAACTGTTCAGCCCTCGTTTGAGGTCTTGGTTGATCCCATCTCTCTGCAGAGCGGGACAGCTAAACGCTAAACTTTTATAGACTTTTCTCTCAAACTATATTAACATGGGGCTATAAACTAAAAACTAACTCCAACAGCGCGGCCGAGAACCGAGGTGAAGCTGGTTGGACATGTGACATTCGACAGATATTCAGATATTCGTTTCGCGTTATTATTCAGGGACTGTCAACAAGTTATTTAACAGGAACGTGAAGGCAAATTTACAGTGAACATTTTAATTGTATATACGGTGTTTTCTTGAATATTTCTTGAAGGGCCACTCTAAATAAAACATTAAGATATTACGACAATAAAGTCGTAATATTTTGACATTGAAGTCGTAAATTTACTAGATTAAAGTCGAAGCTAGAAAAAGTCGTATTTGTACGAGAATAAAGTCGTAATATTTCGACATTAAAATCGTAATCTTTTTAAATTAAAGCCGAAGCCAGAAAAAGTACTTTATTTACGAGAATAAAGTCGTACGTTTTCGAGAAAAAAGTAGCACTATTAGAATAAAGTTATTAGTTATTAATATTACGAGAAAATAGTCGTAGTAAAATAATAATAATTTTACTAACAATAAAGTGAACATTTTTACATGGCGTTTAACTGTGTGCACGTTATCAGACATGTCGCTACCGCGTGTGGCTGCACCTCTGCGCTGTTACGCGTCATTCACAAACTATTGGTGCATTTACTCCATGACATAACCAGAGTGCACCTTGGAAAAGCCTGCCTGGACAGTACTCCAAACCACAGCCGCCCGCAGACAGGTGGAAGAGTCTCAGCACGATCTTCCCACAAACTCCCACAAAGTTCATAGAAGTGTTAATTGTGGATAACCTTAACTGCAGCCCCTCGTTACGGGCTCTTGGAGTCGTGCGCACTGAGGAAACACCGCTTTTACGCACGGATTCCAACCTTTTTGGCACCGCTTTTGGACATAGAACGTGGTATAACACCGACGCAGCTTGACAGCAAATTGATGGTTGGTGATACATTTTGGGAGGATGCACCAATTGTGTTAATGTTTTTGTTTTTTATATTGTTTGTTCACACAGAACACCAAAACAACTGTCTGCAGCGCAGTATAACTAAGGCTAGAGAGGCAGACTCATTTTGATCACTAATGACTGAACTATGTTGTGAATCCAAATAATTTGTGTTTATTTCGGTCAGTCCCTTGACCAAGGCTTGGACACTGTTTGGTTATGAAAAGTCAGTGCACAACGCACAGCCTAATCTCCAAATGTCTTATGCACATGCAGCCAGCATCCAAACTACCCTTGCATCCCGGTCCACCGCCGGCTAACACGACGTAAACAAAACACATATGAAGCCCAGCCTGATGTGTACAATAAGAGGACACTATACAACTTTAATGTCGAAATACTACGACTTTATTCTCTAAAATGACGACTTTTTCTAGCTTCAACTTAAATTTGCAGATTGCAAATTTACGACTTAAGCGGTGAAATATTACGACTTTATTCTTGTAATATCCGATATAATATTCAGGAATTGTAGAGTAAAATTACGTTTTTCTTCAATAGATTTTAGGGCATTTGACCTAATGACCCCAAAATTACCTTAGAATCTTGCTGGCACCTCAGGGCTATGGGGTTCAACCCTTTATATTATGTTTTAGACTGTATTAGTATTTTTTGAGGATTTTTACAGTAAAATGACCCGTTTTTTCCTCAGGGCATTTGACCCAGCTATCCCAAATTACCGTAGAATTTTGCTCCCACCTCAGGGCTATGGGGCTCACTAACATCTGCTTTAAAAGCTTTACCCTTTTTAACCTCAATTAATTAAAGGAAAAATATTATGCATTTTTTGTATTCGCAGAAAAGGTTTCAGGGGTTGTCATCTGGATTCTGTTTGAAGATCGAGACTTTCGACTTCTATCCAAAAGTCATTGTCAATCAGAGAGCTGGTCTGGGAACTCTGGCTTATATGCTACTCTAAGTAGTGAGAGTCCTGCCCACAGGGAGGAGTCACTGAATGCCTGCCTTTTGTTTGGTAAATTGTTTGTCTAGTGTCACCTGAAACTTGATAATTGGCCTGACTTTGTTTGGTTAATAGTTGGCCCTGCCCAGTTTCACCTGTGGCTAATCTGTGATGGACGAATGAGGGATTACATCTACCATTTTTTGTATTGTTTTTAGTCTTTAAACATGCTTGAGTACCTTTAATTTGACAACAAAAAGGTTAATGATTAAATAATTAATGTTTTCCTCAGAAGTCTGGAAAGACACTTACTAAGTGCATAGAGCCAGTAGATGGCGCGAAGCGCTTAGCTATATTACCTCTATAAGCAAATGGGCTAGAGGAAATTATCAAGATAGCAGCAGCATTTATCGTGTTTATAAGGAAGAAATGCTCAGAATGAGTCTGCGGACAATTTAAGTACTTAAAACGTAATATTCTCTGATAAGTGACGTAAAGGATCCAAAAATATGTCAGAAAATCCAGGAAGTTCAGCAGAAAGTGTGTTTGACACACATTCCATTAGAATTTGTCTTGAATATGTCCTAGCTATTTGTCCTGATAGTGTGACATTACAAATTTTAAAACCTTGTCACAACTTATGTATAATTGATGTGTACATTTTCTTTGATAATTACTTGTTTTACACAAACACACACACACAGCTCTATACTCTCCGTTAGGTGCTCGAGGGTTCATGGGAGTTTGCCCAACCAGTCCACACGTGCTTTGTGGATCTGGAGAAGGCATTCGACTGTGTGTCCCATGGTGCCTTGTGGGGAGTTCTCCGGGTGTATGGGGTCCAGTGGGCAAAGGGCACTGGAAACCAGGGCAATGCGAACATAACTAGAGTTGTGTGTGCATTGCTGGCAGTAAGCCCAGAGGGCATCCACATGATCTCATCTCTGCTGTTTGCAGATGATGTTGTCCTGATGGCTTCATCAAACCAGGACCTGCAACATGCAATGGGACAGTTTGCAGCCGAGTGTGAAGCAGCTGGGATGAAACTCAGCACCTCTAAATCCGAGGCCATGGTTCTCAACTGTAATGGTGTCAGGAAAGTCCCTGCCTCAAGTGGAGCAGTTCAAGTATCTCGGGGTCTTGTTCATGAGTGAGGGAAAGATGGAGCATGAGATTGCCAGGCAGATAGATGCAGCGTCTGCAGTGATGCGGGCGCTGTATCGGACCGTTGTGGTGAAGAAAGAGCTGAGCCGAAAGGCAAAGCTCTCAATTTACCGGTCAATCTACGTTCCTACCCTAACCTATGGTCAGGAGCTCTGGGTAGTGACTGAAAGGACAAGATCGCAGATACAAGTGGTCGAAATAAGTTTGGCTGCTCCCTTAACGATAGGGTGAGGAGCTCAGTCACACTGGGGGGAACATGGAGTAGAGCCAATGCTCCTTCATGTTGAGAGGAGCCAGCTGAGCGGGCTTGGGCACCTGTTCAGGATGCCTCCTGGATGTCTCTATCAGGAGGTGTTCCAGGCCTGCCCCACTGGGAGGAGGCCCAGAGGAAGACCCAGAATATGCTGGAGGTATTACGTGTCTTGGCTGGCCTGGGAACACCTTGGGATCCCCCCAGGAGGAGCTGGAGGTAGTATGCGTGGAAAGGGAGACTTCCTCTGCCCAGGAGGCCTCCATGCTCAGACTACTGCCTCCGCGTCCTGAGCCCGGATTAAGCAGACGAAAATGGATGGATGGGTTCAGACCTATGCAAAACAGCAGTGGGGACAGAGAGTCTCCTTGGTATTTGCCACATCTGATGGACACTTGTGAAAGTTTACCATTGGCCTCAAGGGTGGTGTTCGACAGCCTCATTGAGCTTGCCATGAGGGCCCTTAGTGTCTTGTTGATGTTGTACATCTCCAAGCACTCAGTCCATCCATGTGTGTAGCATTGAGTTGTAGATATACTATATATATATATATATATGTATATATATATATATATATATCTGTTTTTCTCAAGTCCCTATAGGTTCATAATATTGGCACAGACCATGGAATAAACACATGCACGGGATACGGCTACAGACTGCCCCCTGGTGATATCAGGGGGGAATTGCCATCCAAAGATATAGAATTCTTTTCCATTCCCAACGAGAGCATTTTGTCAATTATTCAACAGCACACAACTGACATTCTTGGTATTATTCAAAAATTTTATTGAACAAATGTATTTAAATTCTCATCATTGTCGGTGATACAGTACCATAGTTGAATCTCATCATCTCATATATGCACCTTTGATTATATACATACAGTGGAGACAAGAATTAAATAACAATGCTCAATAACATTCAGATATATAAAAGCTGAGACCACCAACACTTGCATTGGTAAACACATGTACGAACAGAATCAGATGTTTGGTAGTTGTTTATTTTATTACAACCCATGTGACAGTGTATTTGGTTATTAACAGTGAAAGCCAGCTTGCCATAATAAATAAAGTAATTGTTCAGCATCCAGATTTATTATGGAAAATTATGTTAAGTGGGGGAACATTTGCTTCTTCTAAATGTTATATTTTAGTGTCTCAAAAAAGGCTGTATTTATATCACAAATAACACAAAAAAGTTTCTATTGATTTGGAAGGGCCATTCTTCAGTCATGGTGTGTTTACAGACATATACTCGGACATACTGATGTGATCCATGGTAAAGAGATGAATGAATGAATGAAGGTTTAGTGGGTGCAATGCAGACCTGAAGCCAGTAGTATGGGTACAGAGTGGCACATTTGGTTACACTGAAACATTCAAACTCTACAAATATCTTCCCTATTGCAACACCTCCCCAAATAGAACAGGGAAATGCAATCAACAATACTAGATTGTGAAGTAGAGAAACCATGGAAAAACAATGGACAAAAAAATAAACTGGAAGTAAAGGCAAGAGTAACTGGTCACTTTGTGAAATCATGTGTGATTATTAACTCTACAGATATCTTAAACATCTACAACTCAGGAGAAGGTTTTTTAGTATCTTTTAAAAACCAAAGAAAATAAAACAATGGCTGATGGTTTGACGGGACAAGAGACATCAAGAGTAAGGTCCACAAGAGGTTATGTCCTCTTAAAGCGTCTTTGTCCTGTCCGTGTGGCTTAAGAGCAATGGTGTAGTAAATGGACATTATGTATGACATCATGAGAGCTCCTCCCCCATCAAGGCCCTGTAGGCATCTATAGCTGTGGATCTAGTCACTGCCCGAAAACAAAAAGAGGCAAAGTAGTGCAGGGATGTGGCTGTAAGTTCTGACAGTGCTTGATTTCCAAGTTTGTTTGTTTTTTGTTTTGTTTTTGGGCCTAGCTAAGTTTCCATGAGTCTCCACTAGAGGGCACTAGGTAAAACGAGTGTCAAACGAGTGAAAAACAAACCCTAACGGTGAGGAGACAGACTCCCATCACTGACGCAGAGTTTGAGCTAAGGCTTGTTAAGACGGGGGTGACTAAAGAATTGTGTCAGATCCAGTGTAGACGAAAAGAGGGGTTTATGACAGCAGCGCTTTCACCAGGTACAGTTTCTCCCCATGTTCACTGGTGAAAATGGGGGCTTTCTTGTAATGCTCTACTAGTTCCTCCATGGAGTTAAACCTGCGCTGGCCAATACAATACACCCCTTCAGACTGCTGCACTTTGAAGTGCTTATTCTTGCCAGCCGCCTTCAGAGAGATGGAGAAATCACTAGGCTGCAACAGACATAAGACAATAGGTTAGAAGCATGCAATTCCACCAGCAGAGGGCAGTGTGTAGTAAGCCCTCAGTTGATTGCTTCTACCAATGCACCAAAGATATTAAATAGTTAAAACTAATTTAATTTTTCCATAAATAATACTTAAAGATAAGGTTTCTGATCTTTGAATGTTTCTTATTCATAATTTAAGTAATATATATGTGACAGGTTAATGTTTAGAGCAGGTAATAAGCACGTAAAACTAAACTAATTTAAATGTTATTAGGGTCCTGTTTATTGTCAGTTTCAACTCAAAAAAGCTATACAGTATAACGAATAACTACTATGTTATTTGCTGAAAGGTCTTAACAATAATTGAATGTCAAATCTCATTGTGTGGGGGTTCTGACTCACCGAAGACTCACTGTCCCGTATGAGGAAGTCTCCCTCCTCCCCCTTCTCGTTGAGGATGCATTCCGCCTGGTGCCTGGTGACCGCCCCATAGTACCAGTCCCTCCCAGCAAACTTCCCTGAGCGCGCAGGTGCTATGTGGCGGTTTGAGGATCCTGAAGTGGCGGAAGGGACAGTGGGCCGCTCCTCCAGCACCATCACATAGTTTTTAGGCACCAGACCTACCAGTCCCCGCGAGTTCTTACACCTCCACCACTCTGGGTCGTTCTCAGGCTTCTCCACCACCTCCATCACCTCTCCTTTCTCAAAGTTCAGCTCCTCCTCTGTCACCGAGCTGAACGGGTAAAGTGTTTGAACTAGGTGCAGGACACGGCCACCTGCTCGCCCGTTGGCAAGTAATGTCCCTTGAGAGCTAACGTAGCCTCGAGAGGCGTCCCCCTCCTCTCCGTCCTCTGCTCCACCCGACTCTTCTTGGACATAGTTGGAGGGAAACCAGCCCACACGACCGCCTTGGCTGCCCCGCCACCAGCCATCACTGCACTTCTCCATCACCACTACATGGGAGCCCTTGACCAGGGTCAGCTCGTCATCACGCTCTGCTGTGTAGGCAAATTTGACTATAGCGGGGATGTTGAGATCGTAGATCCTCTCTGCTGCTCCACCTCCTCCTCCACTGCCATTTGAGGGATACTCTGCATCGGAGCTTGGCGTCGGAGAAGTGTCTCTGGCGCTGGTCTTCCTTTTTGTTTTCCCTAAACCTGCAGAACAAAAACCAGAGCATTAAGAGATTGTTGGTGGATGGTTATTTGACTGTTAAATTACATGTAAAACAAATGCATTGGATTGAATCAGGTTCATATGGCAAAATACCTTTCAGAGTAATTCTTGTGATTTGTTATTAAAAAAAGAGAGAATCCTATGGGATAGAGGCCAGGTCAGCAGAACCCTAACCCTAACCCTAATTAAGGCCACAAACTGTATAATCAAGCCTTCAAAACAGGAAAAAACGAGAAAAACACAAAAATTATTTGAGGGAATAACAGAGGGACCCCTGATAACATACCGTAAGTGGTATCAGCCTTTCTCTTTTTCTGTTTCACATCAAATACAATTCCAGAAAATAACTGGATATAGCAGTATGCTCGTTCACAAAAATGAGCAGTATAAGCAGGTCTAAACCTATTTAATATCTGGACTAAAACACATACAATATTTATAAAACTGCCCATAAAAATCAACAAGATGGTCATTTAAAGTGCAAAAAACTGCCACACATGTTACTTGAACTACAAAACCAGTATGATACTTTATGTAATAAACTTGGTATTCAATGCATGGTGCCCACACTGCATTTATCACACAGGTAAAAATGAAAGTAAGTTGGAGTAGACAGGGCCATGACAAGGAGAGTCGTATTTTTTATGATGAAATATGAATCGGGATGAAAGACTTTCTCCTGTCTAAACCATTCAAATGATCACATTGCCACAATTCAATTATATCGTCACGGCCCCAAGTTTCTGATACGTCCCAACAGTAGATTTGTGCTAAAATGATAATTGGGTTGCCCGTGCCTTGAACCTCAACTGGGACTACGGGCACAGCATATGCCACGTGCACAGTGCAAATAAATGTAGTCCGGATTTCTGAGTAGCTCTTTGTGGCATTTCAGCAGGCTCCCCGACACTGACTGGCTGATTAGCTGTCAACAGAAATGTCACAGCTCAACAGAACGTTTACATTACTTGGTACAATAGCAGGGTTCATCCGGAGTACCATGAAACTTGTTGGCAGCAGCGAAAGGAGGAACTGTGAAATAGACAGGGCTCCCTTGGCAACTGTTTCTCTCACGCAGCACATCACAGGACACTGCTGACAAAGGAAGGATGGGATGAGAATAACAAGTATATCATGTCTATAGAGGCACATCTAATGACACATAGGCAAGGTGCAGGGCTGTCCGAACAAGGGATGGGTCTTGTGCCAAAAGGTAGCTCCAATTGAGAAAAAAAAACATCCCAAAGACTATGTGGAGATGTATCGACTTTCCCTTAAGCACTTCTGATGCACAAATACACCTTCGACTCATTTCCACTTCAAGGCACCGGGCGCTGGTCGAAGGAGAGAAGGGTACCTCTCCTCCCACACACGCACTCCCTCAGTGCCTCTTTATCCAGTGAAAGAGAGTGAGCCCTGAGGATGCAGGCTGAGGGAAACTGAGCTGATGAAAGCGCCTGTGACTCCATGTTGTAGTTGTAGTTGGTTCACCCTACAGTTTGGCCCACATATTTTACAAAATATAAAACAGGTTGTATATGTTAGGCCCGTCACCATAACAAATATATATATATACACACATACACATATATACACACTCTATGGCTACTCACTATTGCAAAGAAAAAGTACACATGGTAAATATTGGGACCCAAAATATATTGTTCCATCAATAATTTACTGAAAGATAAGTCGATTTAGTGATTATCGTGACAGGCCTGGAATATGTTTTGATACTGATCATGTATAATGCAACTTGCACTTTCTTGCATACTTGATACAATGTCAATGATAATTGCCCTTCTTTTATCCAGGAATGGCACAAAAATATACTAGCATAGAGGTGTGCGATATTGGCAAATAAAAACAAATCTGATAACTAACAATAAGATATTTTGTCAATCCAACAAAATAAAGTTAAAATATCCTTATATCTTCACTAGCTATGAGGCTAAAGTGAAGAAGTAAAGTAAAATCATCACAAAAGTGCAGAATTTTCATAGGATTGTGATTGTGGTTTTTTTTCTTCTTTTTTTAAGTTATAAAGTTTGTATGTATTATTTTATAGTTTAATTTGATATGTTGCCCACCTCTACAATAATATGTGACTCACTGTGCCAAGTCAGATATATGTACAGGTAATGACATGAACTACCAGTGCTTTGTTATATTACAAATGTGTGTACAGTCCGAATAGAAAGGAAAAAAGAAAAGAATTTGAATCAAAGTCAAATAAGGATTATTGTGACTCTGTCCAAACCACAGTCAAATTCTCTGAACACGGTATGAGGTGTATGGAGGGTAAATGTGAAGTTGAGACTCCCTTTAAGCTCTTACTCCAAACTAAGTGTGGAGCTAACAGCTGCATAAAATCATATCAATTAATTTACATAAGATAAAAATGTAATCCAAAGAATGTCACTAAAGTATCTATTTAAAATAAAACGGAATAATACTAACAAATTGAAATCTTAATCAAAACTGGTGCATTAAGCAACAGGTGGTTATTTACAATTCAGTTTTTCCTGGATGAATGTGTATGATACAGGTACATCAAATTAAATATCACCAAGATAACTGTGAGCACAGCGTGAGGCCCGGTCACATATCTGGCTTAGTCAAAAACGTTTCTGTTTTCTGTAAATGGGGATGAAGTAATAATGACGCTGGGAGCCTTTTACGTTTGAGCTGTTCGTTCATGCAGCAGACCTCAGCAATGGAGCATCACCTCATCACCAGACTTTTCCCACCTATTAGATTTACTCAAGGCTTTTAACACAGAAGCAGCGAGCCCTGGAAGCACACTACTTAAGAGTGAAATGGAACATGGCCATAATGTTGCAGTCAATATGTAATATAGATGGGCAGAGGCAGTGAATCCATTATGCCAGTGTTACCATTACGTGGCTGATTCCCCACTAATCAATCTCCCGATGTCAAAGAGCAGGACTACAGCGAGGGGCAGATGGAAACACATGGGACAGCGTGTGGACAACAGCAGCAGCAGGGATAAAGCGGGAGACCTCTGTATGGGACCCAGGGCTGTCAGCAACATATTACACCATGGATGTGTTCACACTAGAGGCAATAGTGGTCAGATCACATTTGCTCATCTCAAAGTGAAGAGGGCACACAGCATAAGAGGCAGCCTTTTCACATTCACATCGCAGGCCACTTTGCTTTTGCCTCACTTGGCTGAACAAAGCATGACAGCAGATGTGAGGGGGGGAAACATGCATATAAAAAAATACAGTGTTTACGATGAAAAAAATAAGTTTAGTCAGATACGGTCTGCATAACTTGAATATATAAATGTTTGGTGTAGTTCGCATCTCTAAGCACTTGGACAGGAAGTAGAGCCTTGACCTGGGCATGAAAGGTGATCCATTATTTGATGGGTAAATGCAGTATCAATTTAGATGCATCAACTGAACTGCCAACTCCAATCTATCTCTAATCATCTCCTTTAGTGGAGTTACCTTTGTGCCCTCTGCAGCTGGGACTGTGGAGAACAGATATCATCACAGCCACAGCAATTAAAGCTTAATTAGAGTTAACATTGTACATCGTTATGATCGCATTTCTTCATATCCCTTTAGAACCATGTAATACATTTACTGACTTAAGACTTAATTTGTGTCAGCCATTTTGTGGACCATATACATTTGGAATCCATATTTTCCTGCCTACTTATATTAGTAATATCTAGGATTGGGAGCTTTTGATTAAAATTCATATCTTGATATTTTTATGCTGATATTGTCTCAATCCAACAGAAATGTGTTAAAACATTTAAACGTATTAGTTCAGGTTTAATTATAAGACAAATGTGAAATATCTGTAAAAATCGATCACAAGAGTGCAGAAATTTAACCTTACACCCTCTTTGAACCTTTGTAACATCAAACATTCTATAAATAATAAACTCAATATTCTTCTTATTGTATATATCTTCAAAACAACGTTCCCAATATTATCACATTTTTGATATATTGCCCATAATAAAACCAGTTCCAAATTATTCATGCAAAATCTTTTAGACATTCAGAGACTTGAAATAAAAACTTGAAATAAAAACAATGAAATGGTCACATCTCTACCTCCAGATACACTAGTGGTTTTCTCAAACCTCATGTTGCAGATGAATGACATTGATGAAGGAGTGCACTGGCTGCAGTAAACAATCCCAGCGGACACAATGGCAGCCTCAGCGTGTCCTCAATGCAGTACTTAGACTAAAAGTGTGGTGGGAAAATGGAGCCCAAATCACTCAGATGTGCTCTTTGGGGCCACTGTTTATGACTACAGGGGGCAGAGGGGACGGAACAGGATGTGGGGGTATTTTCCACTTTCACTAACACACGTCTGGGACAGTGACCGCTTGTGACAGAGTGGCCCGTGACCTCCATGTTGAGACACCTCTTACCGAACGTGTCCTTGATGTTCTTGACCAGCGAGCCTTTCTTCAGGCTGTTCTTGCGCTCCACGTAGTTGGAAGGGACGTAGCCTGTTTGGTTGGCCGCGTTCCGGACTCTCCACCATGTCTTTGAGTCGTCCAATAGGTAGAGGCGCTCGTTTTTTCGGATGTCAAGTTCCTGATCCTGCTGGGCTGTGTAGTCCCACTTGGCTACAACAATTACCTCCTCTGTCATCTTTCATGGAGTCCCCCTGTGGAGAAGAGACAAATATTAGACAAGACATTTTGATGGATTTTAAGAAAGTTGCTAATTAAAAAAAAAAAAAAGTTGTCACACACATTTTTTGTTTCACGTAGTGCTCATTTAAATGTATGAAACCGCAATTTTAACAGCTGGAATGATTAAATCGCAAAAGCAGCAATAATTTAGGTAATAGAATAAAAACATCCCGTTACGCTTTTTTATTTTTAAAGAAACCTGTAAACCCTGTAGTTTAGAGACCTCTACAATCATGTTCTAAAATGCATGGGATTCTTCAATTGGTTGGCAGCTCTATCTTGGCTCAGTTGTTAATGCTTCTGAATGTGTTTAAAAGCTGTACTGAGTCCAACATCCAGGAATCATCCATCTCAAGAATATCGGTTTTCTTTGCTATTGTTGGTGCAGATGGAGGAAAACAGGTGGCTTAACCCAGTTTTGGGTTTCTTCATAAAAAAACAAAAAAGAATCCACTAGGGGGCAGATCCTACAGTGAACAGAACAAATGAGTAACTAAACAAACAATAAGAATATTGGTTAATAAATACCTTCCATTGTTAGCTCTGTATGACATTGTAAAATAGCACCGACAACCATTCCTCGCTTTCAAAACCCTGACGATTTACTGTGTTAGGATTTCTTTGGTCACAAGTCAAATTACAAATTAATCCCCTTTTATTCAGTACATATCCTGTCAGTGATTATCCCTACACGGGGCAGAATACCCTCAATGACGACTAAATTGCGTAACTAAACTAAATACAAGTTTGTGGTTGTGTTGCAGTGGGATCAAAACTAATCTTTTGAGGGCAGAGGATTAGGGGAAATTTAATATCACTTTTAACTCTAGTATTTCTTAAAATTATACTAAAACAAAAAAGAGTTTGAGCTCAACAACAGCTGTGAAATAACCTAATACCGTATGTCACAAGAAAACAAAATGTGTTTTGAATACTACATATATCAGAATTTGTTCTTAAATTTATGTTATTCGATGATCAACTTAAAAGATAATAAATATAGCGTATCAATGAAACCTCTCAATTCTTCAACACAGACACATCCACCTACTCCTTCGATACAAATAATATTGTACAATTAATAAAAATTTAATTTGTGGACAGTCCTTTCACATGTGCAATCAACTATTACATTTATACACTAATTTTAGCACGTTTCTGTTCGATTGCAAAATAGGTATTGGGATACTCCAAAAAATATACCAAGATCTTCATCTTTGTCAATATTGCCCACCCCTATACCCGAATGTTTGTTGCAGTTGTAGCATCTTTCAACTGAACAATGATAATAAGAGCTCTCAAATATAAACTTGGGGAGTAATGAAGGTTTTTTTTTTTTTATTGGTTGGAAAAAAGGACGATACAAACACATAAAATCAATGGAGTAACTCGTTTTCTCACACAGTTTTGGAGACAGACAGTGGTCAATTACATGCACTAGTTCACAGGGCGTTGGGTGCGCTCGTCTGATAAAGCTTCAACAATATTTTTCAACTTGATTACACAAGATAACGTTTTATAAATTATCAGGAAGTCTTTTGTTATCTTTTGTTTTTTCATTTGAGATTTTGAGTCAATGATGAACATTGGAAACCACTGTTGAGAATCTTGTGGTATGAAAACTATCTGAGCAATCCAGTTTATTTTTAGCACACAGCCAAGTCTACAGCTGGAAATGAGATCACTGGAATAAATAGAGGAAGTAGCAACGGTAGGCATGAAACTGAGCTGTGAGAAGATAAGGAAAGGGATGAGCCTTTTGTGCTGCTGAAGGATGGGAAATAACTAATTAGGTTTCATCCCAGACAGAGCTTCTACCAATCCTTTAAGAGTTAATATTGCTATTTTTTAACTTTGGTACCATAAAATAGACAGGACATAAAATAAATAAACTATAGAGGAAGAGATATAAAAATCATGTTGTAACCATGTTGTAAATGATAAATAATGATAGTGGACAAATACGACGGGACGATATGGTAAAAGTTAATATGACTGACTGAGGCTCAGGAGCAAGACCATGCCGCAAACTTCAACACCTCCTCTCCAACAAACCACACCTCCAATTACCTAGAATCCCAACCCATTTTCCCCTTATGACCACACAATTCACAATTTTGATTAGATTCAAGTCTTTCTTACTAAAAACTAAAAATATGACTTTCAATATTAATTTAATGTGCGTAAGTGCCATGTAACATAAAAATAGGCAAACTTCTTAATAACTTCTTCCTAACGGGTTAATACAGCTAACAGCCAAATTAACAGCCACACTTTTTGTTGCACATGTGTCTCAGCTTGCCGTCACTAAAGCTGTCAAACTGGCTCTACGGACGAGGACATAACAGGAGGAGGAGGAGGAGGAGGAGGAACTGTGGAGTTTTGCAAGGTAGCAGACTTTGGGTTGAGTTGAACATAAATCAAAAATACATTTGCCCAAAAGATGCCATTACTACAATATCGTAAAATGAAAGAAAGACTTTAAAAAAAAAAAAAAAAAAAAAAAATCAGATGTCGACTAGAAGTCTAGCGTCAAAATGGTGATATCAACAGTCCCAGGGCAGGTATGTGAGCGTGCTGTGGCTGCAGTCTGCCGCGGGCGAGCTCACTCCTGCATCAGCCCTGCTTCGACTCCCTCCTCTTATTGAATTCAACCCTCCCAGTGGAAGATCACTGATGGATGAGTAAACTGCAGGTAGACTTATTGGAAAGCACTGTTCAGTATTCTCCCGCAGTTTCACTGTAGTTGCATTTAAGTATAAAATATATTATTTAATTTAGGGGTTGAACTGGACGGAGAAATTACCCTATAGGGTATACAGTCTTTATTTAGGTATTTATTGACTAATATTCAGAAAATGTTATATTATGCATTGCGGTTTTGCATTTGTGTCCTATCTTAATATTATTCAGAATCAGAGATAGAGATACGCCAAAACACGAGACGAGACTCAAGATCGGGTCCAAAAGAACATGACAAGACGAGATTTTAACATAATTTATAATAAATAAACTGCTCAATTTTAGACACACAATTCATATTGAGATTTTTTGCAGTGATTTTAGCAGTTTTTTGATCAACAGCTTATCAAAAAGCCGCAATTCACCAACCCTTCTGTGAAGAATACCATAATATCACACATCATTTTTTAACATGTGCACAATCTTATCCTGCGATCCTATCCCTTAATAAGTAGTAACTAAAGCTACCTCTGAAAGCTTGTTAAACCTGTCAGTGACTCGCTCCTTACCGTACAGAGGATGACCAACAGGAGGAGTAGATGTGGAAAGTGTCAGATATAGAGCACAGAGCTGCATTAAACAGAAGCGCTGAATCACAATGACGAGATCACCCAAATACCAGATTGTCACAGAAAATAGATAATAATTTTAGTCAGACAACCATTCATACTCGCAGATAATACCAACATGAAGATGATAAAATCCCCAAATCCCAAATTATATACGCAAGAAACACATCAGCGGCAGAGAGAGACTTGCCCTTCTACTGTTACTGTCTTCATCTAAATTGGCTGAGCCCTCATAGTAGCACAAGTGCTTCACCTTGTGTCATCCATCGTACCAATTTCTCTGTCTCCTTGACAACCCTGCTCATTAAGCCTGGTGATGGGAACGCCACTCTAAATCAAGTCCATCCCTCTGTGGCCATTCATGTAGAGCAGGCAGGCAGAAAGTGTCTGCTGCAGTGTTTTCAGACACCTGCAAACTCACAGAGCACACTAACAAAATCCTGAAGGACTACTTACAAAGAGGGCTTATGCAATTCAACTTCAGGAAAACTTTTGAGACTCTCAAACCATTCAGAAACCTTATTGGTCTGCTTTATGGTTGAAAAGATACATAGTCAGGCAGCAGGCCAGTGAAATACAAACACAAATATGCAAATATGGTGGCAGCTCAAAAGTATTTTCCCCAAAAGTTGGTTGTTTGATCGGTTCCTCAATCTACCTGCTTTTCTGTCCTTGGGAAAGACACATCAACAGCACCAAACTGGTGAACGGTTAAATGGCATTAAGGTAGAAAAGCAAAATATACATGTGACTAATTACTATTTAAGGAGAATAAATATCTGGTCTGGATGGAAATAACCTCACCACAGCCCGACCTTGGGGGATATCTGTTTGACCCATATGGCTTTATCGATGGCCTTATTACAATGCCATAACTGACCTGGACAGGTTAAAACCAAGAGCATAACATAAATTACAAGTTATGTTAATTATTGGTCGAGGCAAAAATCTTTAATGGAATCTACTAAATGATTAATATTTTACACACCTCCGGGTGACTGAGTCAAGCGGTCTCTATGATAGTTCAAACAAATAAACAAAGGATGTGTGGGAGAGTATGTTTTAAAAGGAACCAGCCTGGGAGCCGCTGGCCCTCTGACCCCTCCACTGCACTGCTGAGGGTGCCAGAAAGAGAGGGGGGAGAGGATGAGCGGAGAACTGCTGAGCTGGGCTGCTCCACCACTTCACAAGTCCCTTTACTGAAGGCTAAGCTCCCAGGCTCTTTCAGCAGCACACAAAGAGAAAGAGAAAGTGAAAGAGGATTATAAAAATGGGGATGTTTAAAGGGGAAAACGACTGGCATTGCTTTCTACGTTTGGCATTCGGGTCAAAGGCAGTATTCAGCCAATGTGAGAGCCGCCCCCTCCTCTCCACTACCCAATACAACATGTTTGCTGTGGCTGCCCCTCTCTGGAAGAACGACTGCCTCACGTCTTTCTGCCAACAAGTGTCTGTGGAGGAAGACTGGGCAGTGACAGCCACCACCACTACAAGTCATTTTCACAAATTAACAAGTTCATAACATCCGAGACTGCTTTAAAACTAAAAACACAAGTGATTATCAGTTTAATGGGTCCTGCAAGCCAATATTTAAATGCTCGTGCAAATGTTTAATGGTCTGTTTGGTACAAATAGCTGCGGATAAAATTGTCACATTTCAATCACGTCATCCATTAATTGTTGCTACTATAAAGATGCTAGCACCAGATGCTATGGCACAAATATTCACCTGCATCCTTCTAACTATTAACAACCATTTTCACACGCCTCTTGTTTTTTTTGGTTAAATGCTTAGCCCTCTTCTGAATGAGTGGAGGTGAAATTGTTAAGAGTGTTTCCATGACAACAGTCACTGGGTGGCCTGGTGAACACAGATGGGGAAGAATGTGACTTTATCCCCCACCATTAGATTTCCAATATTTCTCTCCAAAGCATCATCTAGTATTGTCTAAAAAGGTCAATACATATTAAAATGACTCACTAAAGACTTTGACAAATAGTGCAGCATCTGCTCATCAAAACAGAATTAGGGGAACTTGGGTTTAAAGTTAAATTCAAGCCATTTGTAAAGAAACCCCCATCACAGTAACGTCATTTGACACTGAATAAGGCAGAAAATTAGAAATTTAAGAGGAAGGCTACTAGTGGTATTGTCACTACACGAGCCAAACAATGGAATGTATCACTTGCCAATACTGCTGACAAAAAAGGTACTGTCAGTTGAGCTGGGCGATATAGACAAAAATCAATATTTTTCTGGTGTATCCTGATAAAGAGTCAGCTGATATTATGTTAATCCAACAGAAATGTGTTAAACATATTGGTTGAGGTTTAATTGTCAGACAAATGTAAAATGAATCACAAGAGAGCAGAAATGTACCCTCATTGAAAAGTTTAGAACATAACTTCCTTTTTGTTTTTAATCGGCTCTTTTTGTAGCACCCTTTCCTACAAACGATATACTCGATAATGTTGTGAAAGATCTGCAAAAACTAACAATATTATTGTGTCATGTTACAGTTTTAAAAGTCTAGAACTCTCCAAAATGACACATAAAGGTGCTACAAGTGGTATTACACAGCCACAAGTCATTTTTTATAACATCCCTCCTTGTGTGATGTGTTTATCCTTTCCGCAGCGTGTGTGTAAAACAGCAGATATTTTTACCACCATGTATGTGACTGTGTGCGCTCATGTCCCCTGGCATCACAACAAAAGGCAAACAAGAGTAAAGCGCTTTGATGTACTCCTCCTGCTGGTGCCGTTCTTATTGTGGGATGTTTGCAAAACCCGAGATGATGTCTGAGAAAGAAACAGTTCACATCCAGGTCGAACAACAAAGAATGTCCAGAAGCTAGAATTTCAAAGTATCTGAATCGTGGTGTGAACTTTAATTTGTTTTAATCCTGACTTTTCTTTGAAGCTGGCATCTTCAGAATGGTATCAAAGCTTAACAGACTGAAACTATGTGAAATAATGCCAAGGTTTTTTTTTTTTTTTTGATTGGCTGTCTCCTGTTTCCTCCAAGAAATTGCAGAGTTGCTGACATTATGAAGAAGGCTGCCAAAAGAAGTTCAGAGAAACTTGCTAAATTTCACTTCCAGCAATACTCACTCAAATCTCTGACACTGAGACGCAGATGTTGCC
Source organism: Rhinogobius similis (assembly GCA_019453435.1). Taxonomy (NCBI): domain Eukaryota; kingdom Metazoa; phylum Chordata; class Actinopteri; order Gobiiformes; family Gobiidae; genus Rhinogobius; species Rhinogobius similis. The sequence goes on along the minus strand of CM033633.1, from coordinate 23,031,680 downwards.
AACAGATGCTACACTGACATGAATACAACATCAGCATGGAAACTTTTGATTTGGTCTATAGACAAGCACACAGCAGGCCTCCAACACAAAGCCAGTCCATTACTAATGCAGAAATGTAGCACATGTAGGTTGGAATAGAGCTGAAATTAGAACAAGGGCAAACCAAATGTACTTTTATAACCCAGATGTTTTCCACCGTCATGACCTGATGCCAAAAACCAAAACTGAAACGCAGCTCTTGCTCATTTTTCTTGATTAGTCATAATAAATTCTATGTTTTCATGTAATTAAATCTGTTGGCCTTACTTGCAGTGATTTGCTGTTGGTGGTTGTTAGCGGATGTACTGGACCGGTAGTGAGGGTTTTAGGCAAATTAGTTTAGGATCTTAACAACACTGACAAAGACCAAATTGAGATGTCAAAGCTCCAGAACTGCTTCTCTTAAATGGTAAATGGTCGAATTTACGTAGCACTTTTCTACCTTTCAAGGCATTCAAAGCATCAAGGAACCAGTCACCCATTCACACACACGTTCATTCATACACCAGTGTACGCAGACTCTGGGGGTGAGGCGGGTTAAGTGTCTTGCCCAAGGACAGCATTCACCTGAGGGAGCTAGAATCACACCGCCAACCTTTGTGCAGTGGATCGCTCAACCTCGGATGTTCATGACAGGAGCAAAAGTCGCACCATCAACCTTCAGATCTGAGGACGGCCACTGTGCCAGCTGAGCTACTGCTGCTCTTGTGAGATGATTGTGAGCAACACATCCATCGACCGATTCCTCTCAACACAAATATGAAAAGGTTTTGAAAATGCTGTGCTGAACTGAAGTAAATGACATAACCAGACAATAAACAAACTCAACATCCAAGGAACACACCTTTTCATCATAGTTAAAGTAAATATTATATTATCTGGTTGACTAAAACTATGGACTATGGAAGTTGGCATGGAATTTTCATCGACTAAATCTAGACAAAAACTAACGATAAAAATAAAGTTAGGGAGCGCCTCATGGATGTGAATAGTCTGCCAAGGATGTAAAAATAACAGATTAAAAACCAAGGCACTCTAAGGGGTTTTAGTTAAAAAGCCTTTATTTAAACAGCTTTATTCAATTTAAAACGCACCAATGCATTTCAGCTCAGTCCAGCCTTCCTCAGGGTGCATGTAAACACAGGTATGGATTCAGCATTATACAGGGAGGAGCAGAAGATCCCACCTCAAATACTGAAATTACTCTCTGAGAGTTATTTCAATTTCAATGGAAAACTAAAAATAATTTTAGTCAAAAGAATAACTCTAAAACTAATTAAAAATGTCTTGATAAAATGATCACTGGCTGTCTGTTAGGCATAGAATTACTATTAAAAAAAGAACGCCACAAAGAACATTAGCATGGATCTGGAAAGACAGCTTAAAGTAACACATGGGAGGCAGAGCGTTTCACCTAATGAGGCAACAAGGGAAGGGAACTAGCGTAAAGCCCTGATTGAATGAGAGAATCTACACAATCAACTACAGACAGCCCTAGAGGTATCACAAAAAATAAAAGAAATGCAAGAACTTGAAAATTTGTAATAAATATTTTACAACCTTGACGTCTTTAGTAAATTCTGTTAATTTAAAAAGGCACTTCCAATCAATAAAAATAATTGTATCTTAATAAAACGCATTATTTATTGCAGTATTAATTTACAATTTTCCATGTATACATTTTATCATTGGCACTCCACGAAAAGTTGATGTGCAAATGAAATGGTTGAGAAAGGTTGTCACAAAAAGGAAGTTGGCTCATACAGAAACGCAGTACTGATGCTCTTCCTCTGGTCTGTGAGACAAACTTATGTCGACTGTATCTTGGCTCTGCCCATAACTCTTTGTACCTTGCTCTACTACGACTCCCTCCTCAGTGCTGGCCACATGAATTATTCCCTTTGATGAGGCCCTCTCTCTGGGCTTCTGAAACAGATCTTGATGGAGACAGGCACTGCGGTTAGACTTCTGCAACAATGTCATGCTCACCTGATGAGCTCACAGATTTAATTAAAATGCAACGTTTTATGTTGCTTTTATGAGCTTTTAGCCATGTTCTTCCAGTGTTCTGTCATCAAAAACATACCTGTAGTAGCATTTAGCTTGATTCACGTTTGTTTGATGAATGCTCGTTTGAAAATCCTCTCCCTCCTTAAATCCCAAGTCCTTAAATCATCGCCAGACTCGCTCTTAACATTTCTTCTGTCTAATCACGATAACTATAATTTCATCAGATCGACTGCTTACTGCAAAGCATTGTGGGTATATATTTACATGTGTGTAATTGCCTCTACAGCCAGTAGATGGAGCCACAGCTAAGTCAAAATTACATCTCCCAACACAGTGATAGTGTTATATTTTTCTTTGTAAAAGCATTTTATTTTTAGTTGTAAAACATGAGATGTCAAACTGAATACACTCAAGAGCAGGTTTAAAGGCCGATAAAAATATAATAATGCATAATAGTTGTCCTTTAAGTAAAATGTGTGGCAGAGAAAACTTTGAAGAGAGATACAGAGAAATGTATGGTTGGTGCAAACATGCAACATATTTTTGAATATTAGTTTAATAAAAAGGTCACAGTTGAAAGTTTATTTAAAAAATTATTGGCCATACCTCTGGCAATGCCATGTTAGTCATGTTATTTCCTCTCAATTACGTCTTCGACTGAGATGTAATCATCACACATGTCTTGATTGGTTCTTGGACGGCTGAGACAAATTGTAACTTAACGGATGCAAAACTATGATAAATATTTACGACAGGTGCGATCTTATCAAACTAAGTAATAATTAGAAAAACATGAGAACGTGTCATAGAACTTGTCAAGTAAAAGTAAAAGTATGACGTGAAAAATATCTACTTAAGTAAATATATTAAAGTGCCAGTTTAAAAATGTATTATTTAAGAGTCAAAAGTAGTGATCTGCCTTTCAAAAGCACAGATTTTTGTTCAACTGAATAGATTTCCAAATTTTTTTATCCATTATTATTTGTATATTTTGTACGATCAAAGTTGGGATGTTAACTCAAACTATGAACAAACTAAAAATAACCCCTTAGCCATTGCAGGCGGTATCAAACAATCAAGAAAAGTACTTTTAACTTTTTAATCCTGTTGCTCTCAGATGTAAGTCAAGTAAAAAGTATCCAGTGTAAAATCTACTTAAGTACAAATACCTAATCATTCTACTTAAGCTGAACATCACAATATGTCCTACGACTTGCACCGCCAGAAGTACCAGATCTATACTGACTATTACTGAAAAATGTCACTGTTCCTAAATGCCTGAGCTGTTTCTGAGTAACAATGCAACATGCAGTTTGGTATTCAGTTTTGTTTCAAATGTGGACTTTTGGCAATGAAGCAACATTGTCTTTCTCACAATTTATGACGCAACTAGAAACCTCAGGAAGTTAAAGAATCAACTTAATATTTATTATCAATGGAAACTTTGAGGACCTGTGATTATTTACACATTTTCAGGAATTTTCCATCACAGACTATTTTCCAGAAAGAATACAAAACAATCTATATTTAACTCAAGATTTAGAGAAGATCATGGGAACAGTTTGTAAAGAGCATGGGGCCTGCCTCCTGAGAGTTTATTTGTGTATGTAACGTTATTGTGACACAATAAACATAATGCTACCACAAAGTAGAGCTGTGCATTTAATCGTAATTACTCTATTCAACAACCAAATGTTGTAATTGAAAAAGTTAATTGGAGAATCACAAGTTCACTACTTTTGCCACTCAAAACTTTGAGCAAAGGCACTTTTCTAAAACATTACTAATAGAAAATATGGTCTATACTTTCTCTACAGAATAATTTTGACAATATAGAGGTAACTGTTTGAAATTTAAATTATGCGCCAAATAATCGTGATTATATTATTATAATATTTTTGCCATTATCAAGCTGCCTTACCACAAAGTTGAGACCTGTTAAAGTGGAATATACTTCGTACTGCGCAGCGCAAGTGTTAACATTTATAGTAAGAAAAATAGTTTGTCACAAAACAAAATTAGCTAATAGTCTTTTTTTTTTGTGTGTGGTTTTTTTTTTTTTTTGGTACTACCTTCTACTTCACATCTTTTAGCTTTGGGATCATTTATAAACTACAACGATCTCCAAAACAGCAAATCGCTTGAGTGAATTGGCATCTTTTGGCTGATAAAGCACACTTCAGTTCTTCTATCCAATAAAACTGAGCATTACATTCAGCTCCAGTAGATCTGCCTCTGTGCAGCTTTGAGGCAGAGGTCACCGTCTGACAACAGTGAGCGTGCCAAGACAACCTGCAGAGGGCAAATTAGAGTAGAGAGGGAGGAACTGTAGCCCAGTAGCGCCTGTGTGCAACCCTCCAGAGAGCCCCACGGAGCTATACATCTCATAAATAAAGCAGGGTTTCCTCCGGCGAAGGCACTGAGTCTGTGTGTGTGTAGACTGAAAGACACAAGGCACAAATGGATTAGACAAAGCCTATCATGTTGCTCCATTCAGCTAACCAATTTACAATACAGAGGATCAGGACAAATACGTGAGGATCTGCAATCACCGTAGAAACCAAAGGAAGGGCACTTATTGGGGACAACGTTTGCGAACAAAATGTAGTCATGTTTTTTCTGCTTAATTGCATTCAGGGACAGTGGCTGGAGTGGATAATGGCAATGACAGACCTAAAATATCCTAAACGGTGCAATTAATTGCATTTTAACTTTGCGAACAATAATTGATCTAATCAACACAGTGAAAATTCAGCTCTAAAATATCCACGCAAAACCTAGAGGAATCATAAAACATTCCTAATAAATTATAAAAGCTCTATATTTTCTGCATAAATTTTGCATAAAATAGTTTAAAATAATCAGAATGTCAATCATTATTTTGATTGTTCTCATAATCGAGCAGCCCAAGTCAGATCAGACACTCATGTCATTCAGATACAAACAACTCATTTAAAACTTTCCAAAGGTGTTCATGTAGATTGGATTGTGAATTATCAGTTACAAAGAGCCAGACGGTCCAGATGGCTGTGACTCATTTTGACAGAAGTTCAGCAAAACTGTCACGTGTCTGATGAACAGATTTTGTATATAGCAGTAATGGACTCGGGTTGTCGGTAGGGGTGGGCAATATTAACAAAAATGAATATCTCAATATTTTTTATGAATATCTCAATAACGATATTCAGGCAATATTTCTGCAACCACTAAAACATGCCTGACTTATTGTATTACAAGGCATCATATGTATGTACATTTGAATAATGGGGTCCTTTATATCACTGGCTTACCAGAAGTCCACAAGCTCAGTTAGCCTTTAGCTTTAGACAGTTTTATGTGCACATTATTATCTAAACTTAATACGGCAATAGGGAAAATATATGAAACAGACCCACTTTGGAGTCCTTCAGATCTTACTGGACTAGCCACGTTGCTGATAGTGTGAGCATTGAACGCCAGCTGATCTCTTAATTCATTTTGCATTACGTTGTTTTTTGTGTATTTAAAATCAATATGCAATTACTTCGATAGAGGACACCAAACATTGAAGAAAAACTTGCTTGTGGACTCGATAATAAGAAAAACTGCAATAATATATTTTTCCAAAATTGGTCAAACCACCCCCAGTGTTGACACAGAGCGTACATCCTGTGCAGCATAAAGAGGAGTTTGGCTTCAGTCACATTCAGACATATCCCTGCCTCTCTGTCCCATCTCTTCATTAGGGACTCGTGGTGGCAGGTTTTCACTGGAGCTGAATTCCATTTCAGTGATCGTGCCCACAGTGCAAGCCTCAGCAAACACACTGACACTGACTGAACCGCCCCAGGAAGATCACACTTTCCATTTCCATAATCCTGCACATTTCTCAATTATCAGAGGGACAAAATACAACAAACACCAGCCTTCATAGAGTGATAAGTTTGGTAGATATTTTGTCCCTTAAAAAACTCTTCATTCTCAGCTCTGGGGCTTCATTTATATTTATCTATACATAGCATTCTGAATAAAACTATGGACAAAACACAACTTTGTCAAACTCCCTCCATTGTTCTCCTCTCAGAGTGCATCTTCTGCAACTTGAACAAACATAAAAAAAAAAGAGTTTCTGGACCTGGTTGCATATTTCTTTGACAAAATGTATTTTTAAAAGATTGCAAACTTAACCTGAAACTAACTATTTTTGTACAAATTCGTTAGAGCAGTGATCCCTGATCACAGAGATCAATACCAATACCAATGTAATACATTTAATAAGTACTCCATACTTTTACCTTTGTATAGAAAAAGTTGGGCACCAACGACAAAAAGGTTAAGAGACCCTGCTTTAGAGACCCTTGATCTGCTGCTTTGACTTAAATCTCAAATTAGCAGGATATGGGTATGGTCCATTTCATATTGTGTAATCAACCACACAAATTAGTTCAATAATGGAATAAACTTATCGTTACAAAGGGGTGCTGACCTATGGTCATATGGCCAAAACTTGATTTGGTAAACATTAAGTCTGCAGAATATAACAAAAAAACTGAAAATTGCACAGTATAATGTAGTGATTTATCACCAAGTTACAACTCAATTAAATGCCATCAAAAAATAAGAAATGACTTAACTGACCCTAGAGCTGTGTCACGAACTTAACAGATTAAACCAAATCAAACACAAAGAAAATGTAGGACTATGGTAGGAAAATCATGGCAGTATTCTTACGGTTTACTTTTCTTTGCAACAGTTGCATGTTTTTTTCCTGCAATATGGATTTTGTGTTCGCCAAAATTGCAAATATTGATAATTTGGCTATATATTTTACATCCCTAAACTAAAGACAGCACAGCCTTCTGAGACAGTTTTATATTTCAGTTACTTCATCATTATAATAAAATGGTGTACACTGTGCCCTATTTATCATCATACAACATCTGCAGATGTCCCCAGCTCCAGTTTTGTTGACCGCCTTGTTCAAGGAAGAGACATTGTACCATTGTACTTCCAGTGCAAGTGCACTGCAAGTGCAGTCAGTGTCATTTTGTCCCAGTGTTGTTGCAATTTAAAACTCAATTTCTATACTATGCTCGGTAAGTATACTAATAAATTGATTAATTTTATACAACAGAATGCAATTTTCAACACAAAAATCAAAGTGTCTTTAATGTTTCCAAGTGTTCATACACTAGTTCTGATTTTTATGTATTATTTTAAAAGGGGACAGTGTGCAATTAGAGAGGACAACCCAAGCATTTGACAAGACAGATCAGTGACAATGAGCTGAACACAGAAAGTGCACACACGTACACACACGTACACACACACACGTACACACACACACGTGTACACACACACACACACACACACACACACACACACACACACACACACACACACACACACACACACACACACACACACACACACACACACACACACACACACACACACACACACACACACACACACACACACACACACACACACACACACACACACACACACACACACACACACACACACACACACACACACACACACACACACACACACACACACACACACACACACACACACACACACACACACACACACACACACACACACACACACACACACACACACACACACACACATTCCCGCAAACCCTACAAAGTGAGGACAGAGTTAAAGACCCCCAAAGTGAGGACATGCCTTTCCCAGTCTTTTAAGGACAAAACAATACACTTTTTGGACACTAGTTGGAAATGCAGAGCTATACACTCCATTGAAAAAATTTTAGAACCAAGATTTAAGAAAAAGTTTTTTACCATCAGTGTGAGGACATTTAAACTATAAATTGCTCCTTTAGAATTAAAAGGTTCTGTTTGCGTTCAGGCCAGTTCTGAGGTTTTCAGGCTTAATGTTTGGACCATTTGTACAACAATAATGTGACATTTACAACTTTAACACAATTATTGCAAGAACCAAGCCAAAAAGTTAAAGCATATTTTATTTTTTGGGCAAAACAGACCAAATAATAAAACTTCCCTACTATAACTCTTCCAAGTTTAAACAGGTAAAATAATACAGAAACATATAATATTCAGGTCCCTGTAGTTGTGGAGCTGATATTAAGTGCACACGGCCTTTCTGCAGCCTCCAAACCCAGCGCTCTGATTGGCCGAGCCTCTCAAACTGATACAATGTTTCAAAGTGTCTGGGTCCAGGTGCAGACTCTGGGTCTGGTCTGGGTCTGACTGAGGATCTGAGACTGCAGCTCTATGAAGGACCAGATATTATTAAGAATAAATATAAATGTGCAAATAAATACATGCATTTATATATTAATGCATGCATATTCATTTTTGACATTTATTTATTTCCACATGTATTACAAATGCTACTACAAGTAGTAGTAATACTACTACTACTACTACTACTACAAGTACTACTACTACTACTACTATAACTCTTCCAAGTTTAAACAGGTAAAATAATACATAAACATATAATATCCAGGTCCCTGTAGTTGTGGAGCTGATATTAAGTGCACACGGCCTTTCTGCAGCCTCCAAACCCAGCGCTCTGATTGGCCGAGCCTCTCAAACTAATACAATGTTTCAAAGTGTCTGGGTCCAGGTGCAGACTCTGGGTCTGACTGGGTCTGACTGAGGATCTGAGACTGTGCAGCTCTATGAAGGACCAGACATGATTAAGAATAAATATAAATGTGCAAATAAATACATGCATTTATGTATGCATGCATATTCATTTTTGACATTTATTTATTTCCACATGTATTACAAATGCTACTACAAGTAGTAGTAATACTACTACTACTACTACTACTACTATTACTATAACTCTTCCAAGTTTAAACAGGTAAAATAATACATAAACATATAATATTCAGGTCCCTGTAGTTGTGGAGCTGATATTAAGTGCACACGGCCTTTCTGCAGCCTCCAAACCCAGCGCTTTGATTGGCCGAGCCTCTCAAACTGATACAATGTTTCAAAGTGTCTGGGTCCAGGTGCAGACTCTGGGTCTGGTCTGGGTCTGACTGAGGATCTGAGACTGTGCAGCTCTATGAAGGACCAGACATGATTAAGAATAAATATAAATGTGCAAATAAATACATGCATTTATGTATGCATGCATATTCATTTTTGACATTTATTTATTTCCACATGTATTACAAATGCTACTACAAGTAGTAGTAATACTACTACTACTACTACTACTACAAGTACTACTACTACTACTACTATAACTCTTCCAAGTTTAAACAGGTAAAATAATACATAAACATATAATATCCAGGTCCCTGTAGTTGTGGAGCTGATATTAAGTGCACACGGCCTTTCTGCAGCCTCCAAACCCAGCGCTTTGATTGGCTGAGCCTCTCAAACTGATACAATGTTTCAAAGTGTCTGGGTCCAGGTCCAGACTCTGGGTCTGACTGAGGATCTGAGACTAAGTGCAGCTCTATGAAGGACCAGACATGATTAAGAATAAATATAAATGTGCAAATAAATACATGCATTTATATATTAATGCATGCATATTAAGTTTGACATTTATTTATTTCCACATGTATTACAAATACTACTACAAGTACTACTACTATTAGAAATCCCCACCCGCAGCCCCAGCCCCAGCCCCAGCCCCAACCTAGCCTAGCCCTGGCCTAGCTCCCCAGCTCCCAGCCCCAGCCCCAGCCCCAGCCCTGGCCCCCTGGCCCCAGGCCCTGGCCCTGGCCCCAGCCCCAGCCCCAGCCCTGGCCCCAGCTCCCTGGCCCTGAGCCTTAGCCCCAGCCCTAGCCCTTAGGCCCCTGAATCACATTTACAAAGTGCATGTCTCTGGAGTGAAGGAAAAAAGAAAAATAGGATCAAAAAGATATCATTACATTTTGGGCCTTTAGCTACTTCTGCCATTTTATGACCTTTTGACCCCTTTAACAATGTTGTAGCCCTCACCAAACTTTACCTCTCACTTCCACAAAACTGTGACTTGAGATAAAGGAATCCACCTTCAGCTGATTGTACCTGAGGCCCTGTCCACGAACCTCCCACAGAAATACATTAAGATAATCCACAAATGGGGCTTTTCTATTTTCTTTATTTTCAAGAATTTTAACATAGTCTCCTCCTCTGTCCCTCCTCTCTCTCGTCCTCCCTCCTCTGTCCTCTTCTCTCTCTCCTCGTCTCCTCCTCTGTCCACTCCTCTCTCATCCTCTCCTCCTCTGTCCCCCTTCTCTCTCTCGGTCCCCTCCTCTGTCCTCTTCTCTCTCTCATCTCCTCCTCTCTGTCCCCTTCTCTCTCTCGTCCCCTCCTCTCTGTCCTCTTCTCTCTCTCATCTCCTCCTCCTCTGTCCCCTTCTCTCTCTCGTCTCCTCCTCTGTCCCCTTCTCTCTCTCGTCCCCTCCTCTGTCCCCTTCTCTCTCTCTTTAGTCTCCTCCTCTATCCCTTCCCTCTCTCTCGTCCCTCCTCTGTCCCCTTCTCTCCCTGTAGTCCCTCCTCTGTCCCCCCTTTCTCTCTCTAGTCACCTCCTCTGTCCCTTCTCTCTCTCTCGTCCCTCCTCTGTCCCTTCTCTCTCTAGTCTCCTCCTCTATCCCCTTCCCTCTCTCGTCCCTCCCTCTGTCCCCTTCTTCTCCCTCGTCCCTCCTCCTCTGTCCCCTCTTCTCTCTCTCTGGGCCCCCTCCTCTGTCCCTCTTCTCTCTCTCGTCCCCCTCCTCTGTCCTCTTCTCTCGTCCCCCTCCACTGTCCCCTTCTCTCCCCCTCAGTCCCTCCTCTGTCCCCTTTCTCTCTCTCGCCCGGCCCCTCCTCTGTCCCCTTCTCTCTCTCTCGTGCCTCCCTCCTCTGTCCCCTTCTCTCTCTCTCTCGCCCCTCCTCTGTCCCCCCTTCTCTCTCTCTCCCTCCTCTGTCCCCTTCTCTCTCCCTCGTCCCTCCCCTCTGTCCTTCCTTCTCTCTCTGGCCCCCTCCTCTGTCCCCTTCTCTCTCTCGCCTCTCCTCCCTCTGTCCCCCTTCTCTCCCTCGTCCCCTCCTCTGTCCCCTTCTCTCTCTGTATCCTCCTCTTGTCCCTTCTCTCCCTCGTCCCTCCTCTGTCCCCTTCTTCTCTCTCTCGTCCCCTCCTCTTGTCCCCCCTCTTCTCTCTCTTCGTCCCCTCCTCTGTCCCCTTCTCTCTCTAGTCTTCTCCTCTATCCCCTTCCCTCTCTCGTCCCCACCTCTGTCCCCTTCTCTCTCTCGTCCCCTCCTCTCTCTCGGTGTCCCCCTCCTCTGTCCCCTTCTCTCTCTGGAGTCCCCTCCACTGTCCCCTTCTCTCTCTCGTCCCCTCCTCTGTCCCTCTCTCTCTCATCCCCTCCTCTCTGTCCCCTTCTTTCTCCTCAGTCTCCTCCTCTCTGTCCCCCCTTCTCTCCTCGGCTGTCCCTCCTCTGTCCCCGTCTCTCCCTTTCTTTGTCCCCTCCCTCTGTCCCCTCTTCTCTCTCTCAGTCTCCTCCCTCTGTCCCCTTCTCTCTCTCCCTCGTCCCCTCCCTCTGTCCTCTCTCTCTCTCTCTCTCTCTCCTCCCTCTGTCCCCTTCTCTCTCTCGTCTCTCTCCTCTGTCCACTTCTCTCTCTCGTCCCCTCCTCTGTGTATATCCCAGTACAGACAGACTAACAGCAGAGCTATTCCTTATTTTTATTCTAACTATGCACTTTAATCTTTATTGGATCCAGTTCACGAGAAAAGCACAAAATACTGTCAACAATAAGTGCTAAGCTTATCCAATACTTCCAATTACACGATTAATTGATGTAAATAATCAATAAATTAATTGACTAAAATAAGCAAAGGCTGCAGCTCTAGTCATGTTAAATTCTACTTTATGAGAATTAAAAACATTTATAGTCATAGCCTTAAATTTATATGTATTAAATTACAAATTTGATGCATGTAATTATCTTTTTTACTTTGTGCTTCTTTTACAAAAATGATATCAAAATATTTGTTTGAAGGAGAAGACAGTGAAAAAATCATGCACAGTATTTTACATGCAGTACCAACTTCTGCCAGAGAGGGCTCTCTAGAGTATTGCAGTACTTCCATTGTCCACTATGGCGCACTTGAGAATATTTGCCTGCAGTACCAGCTTCTGCCAGAGAGGGCCCTCCAGAGCGAAATGTGTGTGAAATTCAGGGGAAAAAACTCACATTTCCATCAAATTGAGGACTTTCACTGGGAAGCTTCAGGGCACCTTCAGGAACCCTGCCCATGCTTTTTTTTCTTTAGCAAAGTGAGGACACCCCAAAATGTCCTCACTTTGCAAAATGGTCCTCACTTTGTTGGTCTAATAACTCGCGGCTGTCCTCACTTTGTAGGGTTCGCGGGAACACACACACACACACACACACACACACACACACACACACACACACACACACACAACTACATCCCTCTAGACACATTCATACAGAGCCAGATATTGATTTGATATAGATTAAATATTGTAAAACTATCTCTGAAAGGTCAAACTGTGTCCTAATTATGTAAATTATTTACGTTGATCTCAGTAACAGTTTTAGTATGGATTAGTATCTGGGTATTGATTTTTTTGACAATTCAATTTTTTCCTTCATTGCTTTTCCCTAGAGTTTAGCAGTGATGCCACCACTACATTATTTGTACAGTTAAAGTATGATAAGACATTCAAGAAGAGGAAAAATTAGGGGTGATAATAAAAAATGAATAAATGCACATCAAAATGGTTTATAGATCCTCTGCATCTCGTTCCTTCACAACAAATTTAATATCACGTTGGTAAATGCCAAAATTGATGATCTTTTGTTCTTCTGGGCCTTAGCTTCCTATAATGGCAATCCAAAGGTTTGATTGGATGATTGGATGATGAACACTGATTGGATGCTTACACTAGGAGCCTTCTTAAAAATACACTTTGACATATATTGCTATTTCATATGCACTACGCAAAGGCCTGATTCAAAACATGAATTATGTGTATCTATAATGGTTCCATTTGTGTGAAGATTAAATCGAGCCAATTCAAAAACTATCTGCAATCTAAATGTAAAAGAATAAGACTTGTCCTAAATGGGAAAACATAGAAATGATTTATTAATATCGAGATTAAACGCAGAGGATGCATGTTTATGGCTCTAGTGTTAAATAAATTACAACAATGCTATTTAGGCTGTATTTCTCTGTATTCTCCGTTATGTTTTTTTTTCTGTACAATGTCATACATACAGGATAGTGGGAGTGAAGGCTTCATCTTGCTTTAGAACAGGGTTAGTAAAACGCTATCAATGGGTTTCAGAATGATGAGCAATCACACTTTTGCCATAGGTAGTGACAATTGAAAACAAACTATTTCTTTTGAATAAAGTCACCAAAGGTTCATTGATTCAATGAATGAAATTCAATGTAGCCAACACTGTAAGATGAGAGAGCAGATTAACCTCCATTTCCAGGTTTCATTGTTGTTGGACCTTGTCCTATAAATGTAGTCCCTGAGAGAGGGCGTGTCCCAGCCAAGACAAGGTGTGCTTGGAGTGTCTCACCAGTTTGGCTGTGATTTCACAAATATCACAAATATGTCATTATTGTTTGCTTCATTAATTCATGCTTTATTAAGGTTTCTATAACACGTGTATAAAATAATATGACAAATAGGACAAAAGGGGACAAAAAATGTCATAGATATGGTTAAGTAGTCGAGGAAAGGGAACTATTCCTCCGGTTTATTCTACAGCGTTTAGGTTAATGAATCAAGTGGGAAAGTTTGTCCACCGTATAAAAATGTGGCTTGTAGTTACCCACAAGTGCCACTAGACAGACTGACAAGCTCAGCGTGTGGCACCAGTCCCCACTTTACGCATTGGTATAACAGCGTGAATGGCATCTTTGTTAATGGTTTGTTTTTGTTTTTTTTAATGCCACAAGTCTTCATGGAAAAAAGTAATAGGTAAGATACATTCAGTCATCATCAGATTACAATGGCCAAGTCAAAAATGCGTTTGGCAAACACACACATGAAAGGTGTAGCCTCGGACCTGCTCCTCTGTGACATTGGACTAACAGGCCCTCAAACACAGTCAAATCTAAATCTAGAATCAGATCAAATATGTAGAACCAATCTCTTCCTGTCTCCAATGAGGATTCCATTGATGGTGAGAGCGTTAACAACTGGGCACAAAGGCCACCCGAGGTTTTAGCACACTCCAGTCTGTGCCACATCGGAGTGGACAAAGAGCCAGCGACAAACGGGGAAAGTGGGACGAGCACGCCACCGTTTCTCTCCCAACTTTTACGGCTATTGGTTAATGTAAAAGTTTAGACAAACCAAACCGACACAGCAAAACAAGGCCTATATCGTTTAGCAAAGTAGAGCAGTCCAGTGGGGCAAGTTGCACGGCTCATTTGCGGTCTTACCTTAGTGTTCACTCCAGTGAGAATGGGCAAATGGCGACAATCAAAAATAGAAACCCTCGTAGCGCACAGTCTGAGCAGGTTCAACAAACCAAAATGTGTTATATCCACATAATTCTGGCGTTTACGGGTGTCTTTTTAAACGTGGACGGGCCATAAAGAGTCGACCTATCCTCGCTTGTTTTTCTGTCTCAGGCAGGCTGCCTCCACCTCAATCACACATGTATCAATCCTCACAGGAGGCACAGTGTAGCACCGCTGTCTGCCTTCACAATAAAACACCAAAGAGGCCCTATGAGTCAGGCCTTTCACGATACGACAGCCTGATGACTGTAATTGAAATTCCAGCTTACAGAATTTCAATGATGACAAACATGATTAGTTTGCAACTAGAAGTAGGTACTTATAGCCTGTGCCACGTTCCCACCTGAGGCCTGGGCTCTTTGCATGTGGCCTTGTTCTATTTGAATCCAATTCAATTAAATTAGAAAACCTTACTTTTGACTCTGTAATCGTTATCTATAGGAGTGAAAAAGACACTTATTGTCAACTCTGAATGACTGGCATTGCACCACAGTTAATATTTTAAAGTTGGGTGTTTCATGATCATTGAAGAAGTCAGTTTTGTCTAGGTTAGGCTGGTACTTGACTTCCAGGCTATTATTTTGAAGGTGGAATTCCACAGTACCCTTGTTATTTAGATGAGCTTGACGGTCCGTACCCCTCCATGACGTCAGCAGCACCGGGAAGAGTTCAGGACAACGCAGTGGAAGCCACACGCTGCTGCGCTGGAGTGTGTCGCCCCTCGCTGACCGCAATGGGGACAGAGGGGGGTGTTGTAGAGTTTGGGAGTTATCTTTTGATCAGTGTGTCAGCGTGAGTTGAGACGACCTTTGACTTTTCACTTGTGCTCTCTGACTGAGCAAATAGCCTTAAGATCTAGTCCAGTCATTCAAAACTTTGCACTACACGAGAAATCCTTTGCCTGGCCTTCCAAGTACCACCAGGACGAAACAGAGCAAAGCAGGAGAATTCAGGCAAGGTCTTAACTTAGCCTATAAAAACTAGGACAAAGGTGTAAAACAGTAATCAGGGCTCCATCAGAACTGTAGGCAACAGGTCCATGTCTAAAATAGTCTGAAGGAACACTAAACTTAGCCCAGTCAGGCCTTTCTTTTGGGACTATTTATAATCAATTAACCTATACAAGATTTACTTGTTTATTGCTTAATCTATTTCAAACGGAAGAATATCTACAGTGATGTTTACCATAGTAGCCTAAATTTGAGAAAATATGGATGCTATTTTCAGTTATATTAGACCTATGCTGCCCAACAAAGGAAAATGCTCTGTTTATAGTTTTGATGTTGTTCCTTTGTGTATGTCAGAGGCATAAATTATGGTATTATTTTATTCATGTATTACCTTATACTATGGTAAATTTTTTATCAAAACCATCACCGCTGATTTTCAGTGTTGGGTGTAACTATGTTACTTTTACTACTGTTACTGTAATTAAATGACCATTTTAGTACTTTAGTAGTGTAACGCATTACTTTGAAAATACTTGTGATTAAATCGCAGTTACTAACAAAATACTCAGTTTGTTACTTTGAACACCAATGCAACCTTCTTCTGCAGGAAACAGCCTTAACCAAGATGTTTATGTTCTCAAAGTGAAAAACCCACGGGCCTGACTTCTACTGACAGAAAAACACCTCAGAGTCAGAGATCAGCCGCTCATAGCAGCGAGTTATACATTTCTGTTGTTGGTGTTATGTCTTTTGAGACAGTTTTAACAACTTATTTGTTGCTTTCCTCTGATTAATTGTCATTAATAAAATGTAAAATCACATATTTGATTCCTTTATACAATAGTATGAATAAATTGTAAAATAAAAGTAATGTAACTTAGTTACTTTCTTGAGGCAGTAACTAAGTAATGCAACTAATTACATTTTTTAAAAGTAATTATTAATCTGTAACTAATTACTTTTTGTAAGTAACTTATTTAACACTGCTGATTTTACCATTGACCTCCAAATGATCTACAGTTAAAGTAACCTTCTGTAAATGCTGGTCTTAGAAATATTTAGGGAGCTCTTATACAAGGTTTTCACTATGTGATGAATTAGAAATCATCAAAGTTACAAGGCTGTACAGGTCCCGTTAGACAACAAACTACTGCAACATCATCATCAAGATGTTCAGAGCATAGAAAACTTAAAGGTGTGATAGGATGCTGTTTTGTAGGGCCCTGTATAGCGCATGCTTGTTACAGTTTGAATTGGTTACTTATGGCACCCCCCCGTGGCATAATGCTGTTACTACATCTACATAGTCTTCAATAAATATGTTTACATTCCTCATAAACTACATACACAGGTCTACACATAAGGAGAAAACAAGTTTACATCGCATATCTAGAGCAAATTTCCTCGATTGTTTTGTGGCGAAACTGTAGACGTTTTGACACAAGGGGGCAGAGCATCCATGAAGGAGAACCCATGGCCTAAAATCATTCTCAAAACTCAGAGGCTTGACATGAGTAAAGAATGTAGGGCAGATGTTGTAACCATATTTGTTACAGTTATGGTATACAGACATTTTTATTGTATTAGTACAAAAAAAACATCCTATTAACAATACCACAACTGCTCAAGTATAGCTTCTTATATGGATTGAACTTTTCACCTCTGTGTGGGCAATGACTAACATACAGTACAGATTAATTCAATTAAGGAGAGAAAGGTCCATTTGTTGATGTGGTAAAGGCTGACTGCACAATAATTGGAAAGACCTGAGCTGCATGCCTTTGATTCACAAATATTGAATTAAAATGTTTGGTTCAATCCATTTTATGTCATTCATTAATTTCATTCCGTGAAGTCTTGTCACTTTTGGAGATGTAACATTAAAAAGGCAGAGAAATAGGGTTGTACTGTATATCCATCAGGATTTACTTTGTTTTGAGCGCTGTGTCTTTAGAACAACACACAGTTTAGAGGCTTTGGAAAAAGAAGATGTAACAGCACAGTTTACCAATAGTTTAACAGGAACATCAATCCGTTATGAAATATCAAACTTTAATGATTTGGATTTATTTTCTCAAGATTTCTTTTACAATATTCTTTCTCTAGTAATAAATACTGTAGCTAAGTAACTGTCAGCAACTGTCGTAATCTGGATGTTTTCCATTTTCAGACCTGCCCCCTCACACACACACACACACACACACACACACACACACAGACACACACACACACACACACACACACACACACACACGCACACGCACACGCACACGCACACACACACACACACACACACACACACACACACACACACACACACACACACACACACACACACACACACACAGGGCCATGTGAGGGCCAGCTCCACACAGCTATAGTTATCGCGCTGATGAAAAGGGAAGTTTATTTTGGCAGGAAAGCTCACGGTCTCAAGCCCACCTGATGGACAGTGTTGATGTATGTGATGAACCAGGCTGCCCAGCTATGGTTACCATTCAGAGGCCTGCTGCTATCACTGCCTCAATACATACAAATGTGGACAAGGCTAGAGTCAAACAAATCATTTGATATAAACCATAATGCTTACTGTGGTTATTGTAAGAATTTGATTATCTAAAAAAAATCAATTAGTCATTAATCACAGAGGGTGAACAATGGTAATTAAACAGGTTTAAACAGAGAAAAAAATGACAAAAATCAAAGAGAGTTGTGTTGAAAGAGAAGATCATTCAATAGCCCAAAGGTTGGCGGTTTGATCCCTGCTCATGGGCCTGCACACATAACATTTTTGTAGTTCATTTTATTTATGCAGTTATGTTTTAAACTGTAAACTGACTGGGGTCTTTGTTGTACTCGTTTTGTTTTACTTTTATCTAGGCAAATCCAGTGAATATATCTTAATTCATTTAGATACTATAAGAGACAATGAGATCCTTTCATTCTGTTTAAAGAGATTGTATGTTCACATGATTGCCTTGTTTCTAGAGGGCATTAAAGACAGAGGAGCTCACAACCAGCCTCTGTGTGAGAGAAGTGGGCATTATATAACACTCAATTCACTTACGGCTGTGATCAGAAGACACACGGGCAGTGATTTAAAAACAACATGAATAAAACAATAAAGTCAACATTTTTAACCAGTACAACATTAATACACAATTGAATGACAGTTGACAAACATTGCCACTTTTGGGTTATCCCAGATTGATAAGTGAAGTAAAATACTTGCCAACAGTCCCATTAGAGCCACATCTATCAGCTGCACATTTCAAGTCCCACATTGTTTGGAGAAAATTATATAATTTGCCTCTATCTTACAATCAATTCAAGTGTTTGTGAACAACACAAAATATTTTGATCTTGCCTTACCTGCTTTCACTTAAATAGCATTTTGTGGTGCCTTGCAGGTCATAATTGGTGGCAAATTCTGCAAGCACTCAACTTCACTACACCTATAAAACAATCTCAATGAATGCATCACTTGATGCCAGTTCATGACTACTTTCCACTTTAAGAAATAAAAGAATAAAAGAGTTTCTAATAGGAGGCATGAGCATAGCTGTCTTATCTGCCACAATAAGGACTTTTCCATGTTCCTGAGTGAATGTTGGTTTTGTGGCATGGCCATTTGGTGGAGAGTCCCAGAGCCTGTCAGCTGTCCTTGTCGTGCAGCACAGACAGAGGGGCCCAACTGTTGCAGATAAGTGAGGTCAGATGAGAGTTTCTCCTAAACAGGACCACGAGTTAGACACACCAGCACATGGATGATCACAACACTCACCATAGGGATGCTTCTGGACATCAGGGTCCTCATTAAATGCAAGAACAAATGAGACATGGACTGCAACATGGGTACATTTTCTCTGACACATCAATAATATGAGATTGGGAAAGGGTTGAACCTCCAGTTGAACATGTCTGTCACACATTATTGGATATATATTGTATATATATATATTTTTAATTTACATTAGATTCGTTATATGTACTACTGCAGTTTAGATCTAGAAAAAACCCTCCATCATCGGCAATTGTCAGAGGAAATGTTGTCAATTGTTCTTTGTGAGTCATTTTAAAAGAGGCATGAAGAAAATATAACTTGGTCTAAATTAAGTGTTGGAACATCTCATCTTTGAGGATTTAGCAGCCTGGGAACACAACACCAGGCTCAGTGATCAAGGATTTGCTGTGTCAGATTTAGCCCACATCAGAGACCAGGCTGCCAGTTCTCAGCGGCCACATTCACACCGCACTTATGGAAAAGGTGAATATGACGTGCTATACTTTATATTATCTTTGGCTTTTATTTTAGAGTGGTGAACATGGCGTGTGTGCCAATGTACCTTTGGATATAGACATAAGTGGAAAATAGTGTGTTAAATCATTTATTCTTGTTTGTGGTCCTGCAAGCTAATGAATTAAATTCCATTGGTTTCAATGAGCACACACCATACCTTACTGTATACCCAAATTTCATAAAGTAAGAGACTATTAGTGACAGCATATTGCATTACCGAGGCATGTTAAACAGCCTCTCAGAGGCTAGTACTCCACCAAAATAGGAGTATCTGAGCACACAAACATCACATGCAAACATGGAACATCAAATCTTGCCAATCAAAGCACCTGCCAATGCAGGTCTTCTATACACTACAAGTGCATTATGTCTATTGTTAATATTCAGTTTATCTTTGAGTGAAGACACCCAAAAGATAAAACACCATTTTGACATTTTGAATGGTGGCCCTTCTTTGACACAAATATGAGTGACTAATTGATTGCCAAAAGCCTTATGTCTTCCTGAAGAGCTCATTGTACCCCGTGGCGACAATGCCCCTGACAAGTCCACACTAACATGACGTGCAATCTAAAGTTTTCAAATACAGTATAAACTCAATTTTTTTATTGGAATACCCAGTCTGCTGTATTAATGTTTTCAGGATAAATTCTAGGTCTGTTGGACTAAAAACAGGTAAACATATTGTATTCAAAAGAAGAAAAATATTCAGACCAGTTTACTTGTCACCACTGTATCCTCTCAGATAACCATTCTCCACTGTGGGCCCAAACGATTCAATCTTTCCTCATTAGTCCTAATTGGTCATTGGGGACTTTCATTAGAACTGTGCATGCTCCATAAAGCCATTTGCAGGATCTGTTTCCTCAGGCTGACGGCACTGGGCGTATTCTCCAGGATTTGCATGTCTTAGATTCCAGTGGCATTTGTTGTGTCGGATAAATGATTAACAGTGAACTAATTAGGATTGGGGCATCCTGGTCCTAGTCTTTATAGTTTGACCTTTCCATAAAGCTATGTTTGCATCAAAAGTAAGTACTGGGCTAAGCCCTCTTGTGCCCAAACAGCTGTGGTTTTATCCCTTGGCCTACAGTGGGCCCTGGCTCCACATTGATGGTGCGTGGGAGGGACAGGCCTGGATCAGCTGAAGACAGCAGACTGGCAAATGTTGCAGGAACATGTTAGTTTAGAGGCTGGCATAGTTACAGAGGATCATTTGTCATTAGACATTATTTACAGCACATGTCCGAAATTAAATTAACTAAAGAGCCATTTCCAAAGATTAAATCATTATGGGTTTTCGTATAGGACAGGATGTCAGTCTATTATGTGTTCCCACTTGAACTCTAAAATCAGTGGTTTAACACATGCCGCCAAAACTTTAAATACTATTAAAAGCAAGTCATCCAAATACTACTCAATTTGTACACAACAAAATCATTTTTCCAATTAACAAATAATGCTTGAGTCCAAGTGCTGCTTGCAGTCTATTCAGTAATGAGATTTTCAGCGTTCAGTGTTCTTTCCCTCGGTAAGATGCCCTGTTTATCCATCATAGGATTTTAATTTTGTGATATTAAGACTTCCTGTCACAAGTGCCCCTCTGCAAACTGGCCTAAGGTTTAAAAAGCAACCCATAATATGATTGCAATGCTGATTTTAAAAATGTTTTATTCTCTTTGAACCTAACCACAGCTCTGTGCTAACTGTGAATGTAATACAACACAAGGTATAAGCAATCCACACAATCATGCAGTAGCTTATCATGGCACCTCTCGCTTTGTGTGCTTGAGTGGGGCACTGATGACGCATTCGCTCTTTGGAAAGTGCCCAGAGACCACCAGGTCAGGAAAGCCTGCCTCACAGAGACCAAGG
Organism: Rhinogobius similis; assembly: GCA_019453435.1. Taxonomy (NCBI): domain Eukaryota; kingdom Metazoa; phylum Chordata; class Actinopteri; order Gobiiformes; family Gobiidae; genus Rhinogobius; species Rhinogobius similis. The sequence goes on along the minus strand of CM033633.1, from coordinate 23,010,030 downwards.
GGCAACGGTGTGAACAAGACCAGAGGATGCAGAAAATAGTGCAAGATTTCTTAGAAACCAAGTGTCATTACTGGGCCTAGATACCATCACCAACACATTGCAGCGTGGGGACTGAAGTGGAGTCCCCAGTGAGAAGGAATATAGAGAGGAGCAGACAGATGAGACATGAGAGAAGGGGTAATTTTCAGGGTAACACCCTTTCACATTTGACCCCTGGCATCCTTCCATTGTCGAAGTATGAAGCCAAATATTGTGTTGCATAACAAAAACGTGTCTTCTATTGTAATCAATACGTAATATATTGACAATACGGAAAAGTTTATGAACTCACCTAACCAAAGTATTTTATAGTAAAACGTGTTGGGAGGACATTTATGATGTTGAGTGCAAGTGCATAAAGGCGTGACCTTAAAAGGTCACTGGCCTGGTGGGACTGAGTGAGTAAAATGGGGGGCCTGGTGTTATCTCTGAGAAGCACTGCTGTATTTATAGACCATCTCTAAAAACCTCTTCCCCTTATACTACTCCCCCTAGAGCCCCTCCCACTTTTTCAATTAGTCCCTGATGGGTGGAGTAATGCAATCAGGAGTAAGTAGAGCTGACAGGAGGCTCGCGACTCAGTCTGCCCTGACTCCACACAGACACTTCTCCTCGGACCAAAGGTAAGACCTCCACCATCTCTCCGTCCCTCTTCATCTTCCTATGCTCCCATCTTCACTCATCTGCAAGATACACTTTCAACAGTGTACTCTTTGATCTGCTTCAAACCGAAAGGCTTTCCTCTTTCTATATGTTTTTACACCTTTTTAATACCATATTCTTCATTCTTGTTTGAGCAATAAACACCAATTTTAAAAAATCACATCTTTGTGTGCAGCATCATTTCACGGCTTTTTCCTCATCACTTTCACACTCATCTCAACTCATTCTCCCATCTTACCCATGTCTTTTTAAGTCAAGTTTAGGAGTGCATTTTTTAATAACTTGGTAAAATGTCAGTTAAACAAAAAATGTTGGATTATTAAAAGAAAAAAAATCACTGAATAGGCAAATGACTTGGAATTATTTTAGTAATAGACAACAGGAGCGCCTCAGTAGTATAGCCTTTGCCCAGTCATTTGATGGTTGGTAGTTCAAACTCAAATCTATCCATCCTGATGTTGTGTCCTTGGGCAAGACACTTCTGCTGCCTTGCCGTCTGTGCTGATGTGTGATGTGTGAAAATGTTATTGAGAGTGAGACAATGAATGTTTTAGAACCAGACAACCATTTACATCAGGTCAGATGTTAGATTAGATAAAGAAATTACTACAATAACGTCCAATTAGTTGAAGATACAGAAAAGTGATAATATGATGTAATTGTCTACTGTAGGTGCAATTTCACACTTTGTTCCATCAGCTGTAATCATGTATCTTGATATTTTGAAGTTCAACCTTTTTACATAATCCCAGATGGACAGAATGAATAGCTGGAAGGTTTTTGTATGGCTTTAGATTATCTTTTTATTTTTAGGGGCTGGATAAACCCTGTCCTAAGCTAGGTGAGTCATGGTGGGAGCAACAGACAATGGAAGAATGTGGGAGGGGGTGGAAAAGCTTGGTCCAGAGGGGCAGGAAGATTATTTCTACTGAGACAAGATACAGACCTAAATGCCAATGGCACCACAGATCCAGATCGTATCTCTACAGAGTCACTTGACAAATTCTGCTCACAATGAAACCTATTTATAGAACTGACTACAAAAGAGAAGAACCATGATCTAGATTTCACAAAGATGGTGCTTTGGGTTAGCGACTAATTGATTAGATATCATGTTCTAGTCTTGTGAGTCTCATGAGTGATAGATTCCAGTATACTTCCAATTAACAGTAAGGGCACAAGCACAATGCATAAGAATGGAATAGACAGCAGTACAGTGCTTAAGCGCAGATGGGATAACCAGACGGCTCTGCAGGCTACCGTCAACAGCTGCAGCTCGTGAGTGGCCATTATTACAAATGCCATTCCTGCCACACAGGCAATAGGGGATCTTGTGCTGACAGCTGGAGGTGAGGTGACGGATGGGTCAGTGTGCGTGGCATAGGAGGCGTCGGTATGCAGTGGGTCACTGACTGTCTCCAAGCAGGCCTGATGGGAGTTATTTATACCTCCTCATCTGTCACCTTTCACTCCTGTCACACAGAATATAATACAGAGTAGTCTAAACAGAGGTGAAAAGAGATTGTACAGTATAAAAAACAATGTACAATATTCCCAGTACAGAGAGGAACAAACATAATAGGAATACAAACGACTATGTCTAATCGTAATGTTGGTGTCTTTGGTTTAGGTGACCATCCACAGTCAATATGACAGAACGCTACGACTGCCACTATTGCAAAGAGTCCCTGTTTGGGAAGAAATACGTCCTGAGAGAGGAGAACCCCTACTGTGTGAAATGCTATGAGAGCCTGTACTCCAACTCCTGTGAAGAGTGCAAGAAACCCATTGGCTGCAACTCCAGGGTGAGACACTACTTCTGACTCCAGGTTTCTGAACTGGTGAAAAAGTGCCAACTGTGATTTTGGTGTGTTACAGGATCTGTCCTACAAGGACCGCCACTGGCATGAGGACTGCTTCAAGTGCTTTCAGTGCAAGCGCTCACTGGTGGACAAGCCTTTCTCCACCAAAGATGAGCAGCTGCTCTGCACTGAGTGTTATTCCAACGAATACTCCTCTAAGTGCCATGAGTGCAAGAAAACTATCATGCCTGGTGGGAAGATAGAGCTTGTCTAATAATATTATTCATCTTTATAACTCAGTATTATGTAATTGACATTATCCTTGTCCTCTCTGATGACCCAGGCTCCAGAAAGATGGAGCACAAAGGGAACAGCTGGCATGAGACTTGTTTCACCTGCCAGCGATGCCAGCAGCCAATCGGCACCAAGAGTTTCATCCCTAAGGACAACCATAACTACTGTGTGCCCTGCTATGAGAAGCAGTTTGCCATGCAGTGTGTCCACTGCAAGAAGGTAGGGTTGTTTACAAAACCCCAAAATTAAAACTAGAACCTTTGAATGATGTTTTGTATTGCAGCCCATCACCACTGGAGGAGTAACCTACCGTGAGCAGCCCTGGCACAAGGACTGTTTCCTGTGCACTAGCTGCAAGCAGCAGCTGTCTGGACAGAGGTTCACCTCTAGAGATGACTTTGCCTATTGTCTCAACTGCTTCTGCAACCTTTATGCCAAGAAGTGTGCCTCCTGCACCACACCCATCAGCGGTATATGCTCATGTTCTTATTTTATCTAATTTTATGTTTCACATGTATTATTATACATTTTGCATTTTAGTCTTCACCTAACTTTCTCTTCCTTTCAGGTCTGGGTGGCAGCAAGTACATTTCTTTTGAGGAGCGCCAGTGGCACAATGATTGCTTCAACTGCAAGAAGTGCTCTGTGTCCCTGGTTGGGCGTGGCTTCCTCACTGAACGTGACGACATCTTGTGTCCTGAATGCGGAAAGGACATCTAATTGGATATGACGACAGCATAAACCACATATGATCAAAGAACATGTCATAGTAATATAGATATCATAAAATGATAAGTTTATTATTGAGTTTCAAAAAAATCTTCATATGACTCTCTATAAATGTACATTTATATAAGCCTCACTTAACTAATCATGCTGCGTAAAATGATAAGTTTATTATTGAGTTTCAAAAAAATCTTCATATGACTCTCTATAAATGTACATTTATATAAGCCTCACTTAACTAATCATGCTGCGTGAATGTTCACTGTTGAAAATGTACTAAAATAATTTTAGGCTGTTCAGACTGTAAAGACTTTTGCTTATGGGACATAGAGATATTTATAGATCCTCTAGGAGTGCAATAATTGCAGATTTAAAAATTGTGAATAAATATATGCATCTTTGTATGAAATTGTGTACTCTGAAATATAAATAATATTATAAATCTCTATAGTGTGAAAACAAAAAGGTGGCAGAGATTTCCATGCATGCTCATGAAAAGAAGTCCAAAAATGTTTAAATATTTTACTGGAATCTGATATACATTGACTTCAGTGACTTTTGTGTTTCTTTTCTGTTAAATTAAGCCCATAACAAATTTTGTTTAACAATTGTTTAATTAAACCAATCACATACAAAATAAATGTTCATTTTGGGCTGAATCATTTCACATTATTTTCACAAATATTAAAAGATATATATAAACATACATCATCAGGTCAAATAGGACATTTCCTAATTGACCTTGATGACTATCATTTTGTGTGGCCATTACCGCACTATATGCAGTTTACCCATCATAAGCACAATAGGATCACAAATAATTACAAAAACTATGTTGCAAGAAAGTTAAATAAAATCAGCTAATAAACGGGCACAAACTACTAGATATTATTTTACAACAGCTACAGCAAGTAACTATGCCTTCATAAGTGAAGTGGTTGGTGGTAAGTGCACTTGAGGCTGTGGAAAAACTACAAGAAAGTGTTGGACCTATGAAGTTTATTGGATGAGTCTTATCTAATGCTTGCATGATATGTAATAAGTATGTTTTGTTTTTTTACAATACTGTGGGTTTTGTGAGGGAACAGACATCAGGGCCACGTCACAGGCTGAATCTTTTTCTTCTCCATTGAGGAATCTGAATTCTGGGGGGAAACACAAAATAAAAGGTTACTGATGTGAAGATCATAAAACGTATACTTTATAATTTATGATTCACTTTACAAATTCGCTGATTCTTACAGAATTATGTGCTTCTCGTGTAACGTTTGTCTTCTCTGTAGATAAAGGTGATGTCACTGTAGATAACTTTCGTATGGGGCTGGTCATGTTTGCTCCAGGTGGAGGTTTTAACCGGTCTGTACTTCCTGATGACGGACAGCTTCCTTCAGGTCTCCTCACCTTCGGGGGACCGCTGTTTGATGAACTCCCATCGAACACTATCAGTGGCCTTTTTCTGTTGGAGTCACCACTGGAAATAGTTCATTAGTGATCAATATTCGTGCAGGATTAAGGTATATTGCCATTGCAATGCGTGCATATTAATAAATATGAAAAAGGTGCGGAGGAGCGGACCTGCGCGCGGCTGACGCTGGTGCGTGCGCGTCTCGGGTCTTGGCCACGGTCCTGCCCCAGCGGCTGGACGGGAGCGTCCTCTGAGGCAGCGGCATCACATGGCGCAGGTAAAGCACAGTAAGCTCATCCCGACTCAAAGTGCCCCGTGTATTCACCTTCCTCTAGAGTGATTGTTTATATTTGTTCCAAAAGACAGAAGTCACACAAAGATATAGAGTGAGTGGTCTAAGTCATGCAGCCTAAACAGACCAATGAAATAAGCATGCACGGCTCTAAAACGGATTTTTGTAAAGGCAGACTTACCTCATTTAATACTGATTTGAGAAATTCCTCAGATAAAAGCTCGGGGTGCAGTAAAAGATCCACATCTGAAGAGGTGTTAGCCTTTCCATCTTGTCCCGTGGAAGTCGCCATGTTTGAATTTCCCAACATGCCCCGCGTCAAAACAAAACGGACGTATCAAAACTTAGCAAGATCACAGACTTCTGATCTTAAGTCTGCAGCTGAAACTGGAGTCAAAAAGCAGACTTCACGCTCTGCTCCATGTCGCCTGCTAAGTGCTATGTTTAGGTTTGCACATACTAGGTTGATCTTTAATGCGTAGTGGGCCTGTAGTTGCCTGGAGCAATTGGACACCTTGGACTAACCCTACATGTCAGGATTTTTTTTTTTTATAAAACAAGGCTAATAAGTTTAATTTGCATATTGATTGGGCCTACATGGTCTTTTAATAATCAGTCAATAGTTGGTGGTGCCGATTATGAGGACGATTTATTTGAATAAACGGTATACAAATGCATTAAACCTCATACAAGCACAATGACGCAAAGATACCAGGGTCTCCGTTTACATCATAGACTATGCGTTTACATGAGTCTGGTGGCCGACTTTTGAGCAGAAACGGCGCCATCTTCTGTTTGTGTCGAGCATGTGCAACCGATGTATTTTTCTTGTTTAAGTTTAATGGGGCCTATGTAGTAACCCAATAGGTCAGTGTTTGTGAAACTGCTGGACATGCTTCTGGAGGTAGCCCACTCTCTCAGGCTCCTCGGACGTTCTTGTGTTTGCCTGGTTTAATAGATCTGGTTGTACTCCAAAAGTTACATCTTTCCATAGGTAATATTTTGAGGTATGAAAGCCACTGCAATAGGTGATGCAGGGATCTTATTGTATATCATATGTAACACTGTACATTTATAAATATTTATTGTTATCTGGACACAAAGATCAAAATATGACGCCTACTCACCTTGTAGTTTTTTTCTTACAGAAATACAAATAATAACAATATCAATCTTCAGAGCTTGGACTTAGACTGAACATGTGCTACTTTTAACCACACACTGTATTTAACTCTCAAATGACACCAACAAACAATGTTTTAACTGTGTGTAGCCGAATGACTTAAAATTAAACAGTAATTATTTCATTAATTGCTACTTGTTTGGTTCCTGGTTGTTCATATGGTAAACAAAAAAGAACTTAAGAGTTAGACAGTCCTTCACTCACACTGAAGACTGACTTTCACTGCAGACATAGATATTGCTGGGTCTGACTCTTCTGTGGCTCCGACCTGGGACCCTGGGACACAACCTGCAGCTTTTGGGAATAAACTCCTGACAGGCCTCCCTGAATTTGCGAATCCTCCAGCAGTAGATGACAGGGTTGAAAACCGTCTTGAGGTAACTGAGCCAGAGGGCACCAATACTAATGGGATAAAACACTGAGCTGTAATAGAACTGATGGCTGAATACTCCAAGCAGGCTGACAATAGTATGAGGCAACCAGCACACAGAGAACCCCACAAACAGGATGAGAATCGTAGTAAATGCTCTCGTCTTGAAACTCATGTCCACTTTGATCTGTGGGGGGCGCTGCAGTCCGCTAATCCTCATTTTGCTGATTTGGTTGAGAGCTGGCAGACAGGAGTGCTCGTTGGTGTGGTTGTGAATGCGAAGCGTATTGCGTCGCACAGTGTTGAGTATGCACATGTATGAGTAGAGCATGACTGTAAATGGCACAAAGAAAACTGCTACTGCTAAGAGGATAGTGTACCCGCGGTCTGCAAGAGACTCGCTGTACCCCAGCACACACTGAGGTGCCCAGGTGCTCCCAATACCAGCCGCACCTGTCCTCCATCCCACCACTGACGGCAGGGATATACACAGGCTAAGCATCCATGACCCTGCTATCAGCACTTTAGCCCTGTATGGGGTCAGCTTGTCCTGGCGCTGCACTATTATAAGGAATCGGTCCACACTGATTATAAGTAGTATGGACACTCCTTCCAACACAAACAACCAGTAAAGCATGATCGAAGCGCGACAGAAGTTGCTTCCAAATGTCCAGTCCGAGGTGGCAACCGTGACAGCAGTGAAAGGCATGCACAGAAGAGACAGCATAATGTCAGAGAACGCCAAAGTGGCCAGGAGGAGGTTGATGGCAGAGCGCATGGCTGGTTTCTGGTAAACAATGAGACACACAACAGCATTGCCAAGGAAACCAATGGTAATCATGAAGATCATGATGGCCGCTAGTGTCACCCGCAGTGTCACCGACGTGAGAGGTGTCCCAGTGTTTGAGGAGGACGTGATGTCATCTGGGGCCAAGGGGCTGCCCAGGTCCATGAAGGCACAGTCCTCTGGCAGGCTGTCATTACAGAAGGACATGCTGTTGACTGAGTATCATTCAAAATAAGGATGAACATCTTTGGGAGTCTTTGTGGGGAGGTGGCTTCTGTCATTCTGTCGGCCAGACCTGGGGACTAAAGAATAATAGAATAATTTGTAAATGGTTTAATTTATTCAGCCAACCTCTGAGCATGGACTAAACCCAGGAGTAGCCCAGTCCTAAACCTAGACAATAATAAAATATTATGAACATAGGATAATTTGATTTGTAAAATCAAACAAACTATCTATGAAGGTTTAAAAATATATCAGAATCAGAATTGTCAGTGATCAAAATTCACAAACATAGGAACTTGCCTCGGCGTAAGGTGCAACATAAAAACAATGAATAAAATATATATAAAAGAGGCATGCATAAGATTAAGAATAAGATAAAAATAAAATAGACTAAGACTATATACAGAAATGTGTGGGTCTTTCATGGTGGATACCAATATTTAAAAACCCAGAGCTGCTGATGGCTGATACTTTTGGGCCAACATGTAGGGCAGATTTTCAAATTTTTCCCAAAATGTAGGATTTGAAATGACTACAAACTAAATTACTGTCTATACTGCACACTGCTCTGCTTGATAAGAATAACCAAAAAGTAACATTGAGACTGCTCCTTCATGTGTTTGTACTTAAACAAGGCGGTGGGTGTCTAAATATAATTTTGATCAATATTATTTTTCCTTATTATACTCTTATTATGCAGAGCAGTGCACAGTATTAGAATCAGATTCTGACTGAAGCGGTACAGAAGTTCCTCCCAAATGTCCCATCTGAGGTGGTCACAGTGACAGCAGTGAAAGCCATGCACAGAAGATACAGTGCACGGAATATGAATCTGTGCACTGCTCTCCATAATAAAGCATAGGAAAAATAATTATTTGAAAATTGATATTAACGGTGTGATTTGTAAAATGTAAAACTTGAGGCATATTTATAAAATTCAACTTTTATATAGGTGTTATTTTGTTTGAATTAATAATAAAGTGGACTACAAGCCTATGTTTTCTAGTGAAATAAAATAGAATAATGCAATAGTGCATAACCCACACAAGACCTAACAGAGAATAAAGCTAAACACATTTGTGCTATAGCTGGGTTGATGATTAACAAGTACACTCTCATAATACATTTGGCACTGCAGCCACTTCACAAAGCACACTATATATTTCACACACAGACAATGGTACCCACCCATGATGATAAAGTCGACAGTCTGTTGACTTATGAGCGAGCGCAGGTGTAATGCTGGACACTCTAATAACACATGAGCTTCCGTTCTAAGACTCTCCTCCAGGTACAACACTGTGGATAAAAGAACGATATCATCATGTTCTGCAGTGTCATCATCCAGCTGTCAAATACTTAAAACATGTTTTTATAATGTGTACAAGCCCAAACACAGTGTCAGTGGTTGTAGCTTTTGATCAAAACAGCATTGCATACTGTTACTGATGTATGTTGCTATGGCAACAATGTCAGGGCACCATGGCAACGGGCAGTCTCTCATCCGTATTTTGTCAAAGATTAGTGTAAGTAAAAGGAAATGGGCCTATTTCAATTTTTATTAGGGCTCAGTTGCCTGTTAACTGGTGAACAATCAATGCCTGAGAATAAGTCAACAACAATGAGCATTTCTGCCACACAAAAGTAAGAATATGATAAGTGGGTCAGAACTTGTAAAGGACAGTTACATTACCTTCTATAAAAAGGTGTCTTGTGCTGATAAGCAAGAGCCCATAACCACCACTAAAATGTGTGCCATATTAATAACTAAAGTAGTAGCTAAATATGTCGACAACAGCATGCCACAAGTAGCCTATTGTAATTGTAGACATCAACAGAGAAATACAAACCCCCCTCATTCCCAGTGTAATTAATTAACTGCTTAAATAAATCCTGCATTTTTTGCTACAGTGCGTTCTTTAGACAGACACCAACTACATAGCAGAAACATTCAGGTTATAAGAATTAGACACCATTATAGACTATATTGCTTTTACGACAATTCAGTCTGCAATTGAAAATACAGATGTTATAGCACTTTATGCGGCCTACCTTAAGAGCACCTGGGTCTATGTCTTCTCTGGTTGAGCCAATACGATCAGTTTATAATTATCTTTATGGTGCGGCGCGTTTTTCTTAGATATTCCTCTTCTCCTGGAATTGATCTCCCTCGCGCCGCCTCCGGATGACGCTGACGCCATGGAGCAGGTGTCCCCGAGTTAAAGGAGCAGTCAGAGGCAAACAACAAAGGTCGAATTAGACCCATGGCCTCAATTTCTTCAGTATTTTATCGTTCTATCTTTCGTTAACGTAAGCTTTATTGAGTCGCTCAATTCTGCATAGTGCCTAGCCTAATATTTTTCTTTACCTTCAATAAAATAGATATTTTAGATCAACGGGTCTTTTTTAAGATTTTGAAGTGTCGGCTACCTGCTTGTCTCCATGGAGACCTAGAATGTTCCACAGTAGGCCTATGGCATTAAACTAACATCTCTATGGACGACACCATCACCAGGCCACCAGTCAGATCTGTAGAAAGGCGATCTCACGACAGTCACATTAGAATGCATGCAATAAAACTCATGTAATTCAATCAATTCAAGCTTTATAATAATAATACCAGAGACAAATCCCAAGCAGTGCAATGATCAGGTGGCAGACGCTCGACTTGAAAAATTACATAATGCACCTTTATGTATCACTGCTGCGCTACTGATCACACAAATGCACCATAGGCCCATGTGTCCACAGGGTGGCAGCATTTCCACGTTTTACTTGCGCTGTTGACCATTTCAGATTTTAGAAAGAAAAAGAAAAAACACTATAGCACTATATGTTTTTAAGCCAGCCAATATATCTGGTTCGTGTGGTGTTTAACGTGATATAGCCAACAGGCTAAAAGGCTGCCTACCTAAATTATTCGTTATTAACAATCCATGGATCTGAAGTGATGAATCGCGTGTCCAGTTCACAAACTGTGCAGTGGCAGCTGAACGTGTTGTCTAAATTGGCATCGTGCCCACTTGTTAAACATGACCATCAAAGCAGTTCCACTTCAGCAGCCTGGCACATGCATGCACGTCACGTCCCGTAGCTCCCACATATCCGGGGTGCTGCTCAAGAGAGTCATCAGTAGGTCTATAAGATGGTCTCCTAGAGAAGTTCTATAAAAAGCCTATCTGATTTATTTTAGAAGCAGTTCTTTTAGAAAAAAACACACACACACAGAAACTCAAATGATCTACTCTCCTATTGTTAATGTAGTATCTTTCCTTACCCAATCTTGAAAAGAGCTGTGTTAATGAGTGAAAGGCTGTGCTTTGAGAGAATGATTAATCTCATGCAGCAGGGAGTGATCAAGCAGGTAGTGAAACACAGGTGGATCTACTATTGGGCTGCTTTGTGTGTTCAGAGTACAAGACTGCCCAACAAGAGCTTATGCACCAGTTGCTCCAGTCCTCCACCTCAGAAAGGTCCAATGAGACATGAACATACAGCAATTGGATAAAAAAAAAAAAAAATCAATCAATGAGACGAAGCATTTGCACATGCAATTCAGTGTTAGAAATTATTGCATATAATCTTTTCAAATAAATACATAGATACATAAATACATACTAAAGTGTAAATAAAAAATAACTTTTTTTGTCAATTTAACGATGCAGTTAGGCTAGGCAGTATAGGCATTAATAAGGATTGCAAAGACCTCATCAGAATACACAATGGTATCAATAAAGAAAACCCAAACGAGCCTAAATGTCTCTTCTGTTGTCAGCGGGACAGAGGTAGGTCCATATTACAGGCCGTCGACCAAGTATGTGTTGAAAAAAAATGTGCTGGAATCAAATATTATGTCATTGACAATTGTGTGATCTTAACTGAGGACGCAGTTCTTAACTAGTCATAACTCTTGACTCTTCTTTGACCATAGGCCTATATTTCTTGAATGCACTGAGATTGTCAATAAAGGTAAAAGGGACATTTCAGAAAAGGTTATCAAACCAAATCAGCTTCCCATCATGGTGTCCTCAACAAAATCAGATGTGATACGTTTTAAATATATATATATATGAAGAAAGATTTTATATAATTTCCTTTTACAGCAAACACTGAAGAAAAAAATGCATGCATAAAACTGTGGCGATATTTATATCGGTGAAATTATCTATTCATTCCAAATACAGAGCCTGCAGATATCAGACTTTTTTGGGCTTTTCCCGTTTTGATATGCAAGGAACACATTAAAAAAAAATGCAATGATCACATTTTATGACAAATTTATTAAATTATTAGTAATTTACATAAAAATAGACACAGTGGAAAATAACAACAATAAATACTTCCTTTCTCAAATCTCACAAAGATTCACAATGAACAATAGTATATCCTAAAGAAATTATTTCAAAGGATTCCTTGAAGAAAACTTGGAAAAGTCACTGGGAATAACAAAAGTTCACTATCACGCAAGACAAAGTAATGAAATAAAACATTATTGCTTTGAAATGGAATTCCTTTCAGTAAAGCTTGTTACTTCTGTTTTTCAAACATATACAGTGCAGTCTTTGAAAGACATTAATATCTGCAGCAAGATGTAAATGCATCCTCTTCTTTTGGTTACAGCCTAATTTTAGATCTTACTTTGAAGTTTTGTTCAAAGACTGGTTCATATAGTGCAGTAAAATGTCGAGTTAGGCAAGTGTGGGAAACAGAAAGTTGTTGATTGAACTTTTTCTTTCCCGGAGTTGTCCCGGGTCCTTCACGTGTCGCTGTACATCCGTTTGCAGTCCACGGTTGGTGATGGTGTGTCAGAGCCCATGCTCCCCACCTGTGAGTATGCGTCCTCGGGCGTGCGCGGCAGCCCAGGCGGCGTCATTCGCTTTTCTTTCTGCCTGCGGTTACAGAACCAGACGCGCACCACCTCCTTCTCCAGCTGGAGTGAGTCTGCCAGAGCGTTGATTTCTTGTGCGGACGGTTTGGGACACTTGAGAAAGTGACTTTCCAATGCGCCTTTTACACTTACTTCTATGGACGTGCGTTTTTTCCGCTTGCGACCCTGTGTAGCGATCTTGTCTATACTAGTAGGGCTTCCAGTGGTTGAGTCTGCCTCCTCCAGCCATTTGTTGAGGAGCGGCTTTAGTTTGCACATGTTTTTGAAGCTGAGTTGTAGCGCCTCAAACCTGCAGATAGTGGTCTGTGAAAACACGTTTCCATAGAGCGTGCCCAGCGCCAGTCCCACGTCTGCCTGCGTGAAGCCAAGCTTGATGCGACGTTGCTTGAACTGTTTAGCAAAGTGCTCCAAGTCGTCAGATGTTGGAGTATCTTCATCTGAGTGTGGTTCGTGCGCCACGCTGTGATGCTGATGGTGCGTGTGGTGCGCGTGCTGGCCGTGGTGGTGATGGTGTTGGTCCAGCTCAGGGGAGTCTCCGCGCACAATGCCAGAGTGCACGAGGTTGTGTCCGTGCGCACTGAGCATCCCATTAACAGTAAAGCCTGTCTGAGAGTACCCCAGGGCTGGATCTGCTAAATGCGCGCCCGAACCGCCTCCCCATCCGCCTGTGTGCGTCTGGTGAGCGCCCAGGTGCGTCCTGTGGTGCAAAGTGGAGCCAGCGTGAAGGTCTTCCCGGGACGTGCCCCTCTTTGCCTCTTGTGCCGGTGCGCAAGGCGGCCAGCCGGATCCAGCCTCTGCCGCTGCCACTGCGGCTGCAGCCGCTGCCGCTGCTGCGTGAGGGAGCGACGTAACCCACTGGTGACTGAGCATGTGACTCCCGTTTCCCACAACGGTGCCTTGCATAAAGTCACTCTGCGTCATCTTGACCGGTGGTTCTGGACGGTAGCCGCTGGAGCCCGTAGTGACCGGCTGCATACCTCCCCTTCTGTCGGTGTGCAGAACCCTGCTACTGGAAAGGTACGGACTGGACGTGGCAGCTGCCATACCCCAAAGCATGTGTGCCCTCTTTCTGTCTCGTTTAAAAAAAACGCTCTTCAGACATGGGAAAAAAGTTTTTCAGGACGCAATTATGTAAAAAAAAAGAAGAAAAAAGAAAAGAAAGAAAAGAAAAGAACAAAAATAATCAGTTTACAGAGACTGGAAAATATCCAAATCAGTGCAACAAATCTCCCCAAAGTTTGCACTCTGTGGCCACTGTATTAATCCACTATGGTAGTGTTCCTTCAAACTGACTTTAACTTCTTGGTCCTTTTCAGAAAAACGAATGAATGCTCTTGACGCACGAGTTCTTTAAGGATTTACTTAAGCATTGCGTCCCGTGCGTCCTTCCTGACTGGGAGGCTGAGATGTGTTTACGTTGTGCCTCAACCGCGTCTATTAATTTCCCATCCTCATCCAATTACAGCAGAATGGGTGCGCAGGGTTTCCGCTGATTGGACACGAGGAGGATGAGGAGTGTCATCCTGTCCAGAGGAGGCTTCTGCCATGGGATACACACAGTTTAAAAAAACGAATATGGTATTGTAAACAATAGGCCTAATTTCTTATATAAATATTTCTACAGAGGTTTGTAACTCTTTAGTATTTGAAATCAGTATGAAAATAATACTTACAAAAAAAGTCCATGAGCGAAGGGAGCGCAGAGATTTTGTGGCGCCACTGTCAAGGATACAGCAGTCTGCCCAGAACAGGGCTCTGGACGTTTATCGCATCTTAATGCGCGCAGCTTTTCACTTGGTTAGAGCAAGGCCACGGTGGCGTGACGGGACGCACAGCTGCGCACTGAAGGAGTGAGCAAACTGCCTCTGAATGGGGGGAAAACTTTCTTTGTGGGATACTCATACACTGTCTAAGATGCAAGGGATTTAATTTTACCTCCTAACTTTACACTTTCAACCATGTGTATACATTTGGAATATAGCAATATTTGTAAACTAACAACAGAGTCTCAATATTGTAATATTGTATAATTTTCAGATTATAGTTTTATGATCAGAATCCACAATTTATAATCTAAGTGCACTATCAAAGTAAATAGTGCGTACATTTTGTTATCTTGCGCTGATAAACTTGGAAAATATAATACTTGCTTTTGCTTGAGTAATCAGTTCGGCAAAATTACTCCAAATACAAATGAACAACTAATCACACAAAATCTGGACACTGAAAATACTTGAAAACACAGTTTATGAACTTAACGTTTGCAAAAATTGCAGAAGAATAAGTTGCAGCCTTGGCCATTTCATACTGTATACATAATTCTACCGTGCAACAACTTAAATGGTTATCCATATTTTCAGTCTCCAGCACAGAGCTTCTCAGCAGTCGTTTTGAGAATGTAGTAATGTTTTTCATATGTTGTGCTGGCTGGTAACAGAGCTCAATTTGTAATTCATGAAGGAAGCCGGGTGAAGAGGCCTCCTTATGAAGCACGCAGACCCAAAGAAATCCACCACAGAAACCATGCCTTCTACACAACACTCTGCAATTAAACCTCTATAATAATCATTACTCAGCTGTTAAATGGGATCATTGTTGTTACTTAAAAGTTATTAGATCATTTACAGTGAGTATCCTCTATCCCTCCTTTCTCTCACTGCTTTTGAGCCTTCAATATGCAGATTGGCCATTTCTGCCCCACGGCTATTTTCTTTGGTAGACTTTTGAAATATGCAAATGCTTCCAACAAAAATTGCACGGAAGAAAAGAGGAAAAAGCGTCATATGGGCTCCAGGAGTTTTCCTTTTCAAAGAAACAGATGATTGTGTTCTGTTTTGATTTTTTGTAGTTTTGTAAGTCAAGGGTCGAAGTAATTAAAGAAACACATTTGGAATCTCACAAGAAAAAGCTATACCATCTATACAGCCACAAATTTTAATTCTTAAGTTATACGACTTGTTCACAGTGATTTTGCTGTTGTGATTGCAAGCATCTTTGACCTTCAGCTCTCCCTGAGTCAGAGAGATCCAGCGCAGCGTGAGACTTTACCCACAACCCCCTGCTGCGTCTTCAAGGCAGCCACGCCGACACAGACGAGAGAGAGACAAAGTGGAAGTGGGGAACCGGAGGGCTTTGGAGGGGAAATGATCAAAGTGCCTGTTTCCAAAGTCCTCATTGAAATTTTGGAGACATAAAGTCAAATAGTTTTATGGGCTGTAACAGGCTTTAACATCTTTGACTTTTGTAATATTTTGTTTAGCGGTTTACAACACCATGAGACTACTTATATCCCTGGTCATTTTGTAAATATACTTTTGCTCATCATATCTTTAAACAAAAAATACACATTTCTCCTCCTTGTAACTACTATTATATCTATATATATATATATATATATATATATATATATATATATATATATATATATATATATATATATATATGTGTGTGTGTGTGTGTGTGTGTGTGTGTGTGTGTGTGTGTGTGTGTATATATATATATATATATATACACACGTTAATAATATAATCTTTATCATGACTCAATCATAATAATAAGGAAAACAGGAAAAGAACTTTAAACAGTTGGAGTATTACTTTTCGTAGTATAATTATAAATATTTTAAAAGTTTTCAGAGTTCTGAGATTTCGAAGTTTAGTCACCAAACAATAAGAGCTAAGAACAAATCTGTTTGGAGAAGGACTGGCAGACATCATTCATACAAACTCAAGAATCTAACGCACAACCACTAAACTGAGAGGGACCTTTACATTCTGCCTTCACCACAAGCTGGTTTTATTGTGTCACATTAACTGACAGCAAGCACTAAGACCAGACTGTATGGACACCCTTTACAGAAACATTGATACAAAGACATATGTGACCAAAACTGCAATAAAAGGATCGATGTAAACCTCATGTAAATATCACACTGGGTCTCTGTAAAACCTAAACAAAAACTGGGGAATCATTTCAGTGCAGTGTTCAGCACCTGTGAAAATACAGCTAAAAGAACTGAGGCATTGAATTTTAATTTCCTTTCAGCTGTTCTTGAATCATCTCTAATGGGTTCTATCCGTGTTTTCCACTGCTCTCCTTTGAATACAACCTGAAAGACAGGGAGACGGAGTCAGGAAATACGCTGGGCCCTGCAGCCTGTGGCTCCGGACACTGCAGCCCTGTGTGCAGCGCCTGCCCTGGGCCAACTCAAATAACCCCGGTCCCTCCTGGGGCTGCCCTGTGTGAATGCACTGGTCTCTCTGAAGCGTAGACTTATAGAAGCCCTCTGTAGTGAGGAGGGCTTCTCTGTGGGTTTGGAGGAAACATCAGATAGTGAAATATTAAGAGGATTATGATACAAGCAATTGAGGCGTCTGATAACCTCTGCTGCTGATTTGCTCTGATTTGCCCGATCCGACATATTTGGCCAATGTAAAGAAAAGCGTTAGAGGGTGAAAGGAAAGATATGGAAAAGGTTATCTATATTGCAAAAAACAAAATGTACAAAATTGTACAATTAATAAAAAATAACTTATGTCAGGATTAAATACTTTATTCACTTTATACTACTTCACACTACTTTATTTTTTTCCTGATTTTATTTACATGTAACAGGCATCTGTATGCTTGTTGCCACAGCTGTGGAGATGCAGATGCAGTGCAAACCTGTGTATTGCCCAAGGACACAACAATCGTATTATTTCAGGTGAGCGGGCAAATTATTATTTAGTTATCTGCGGAGGATTTCAGAATTAATTTTGACCGCTGAGACCAGTGCCGTTTAATAATACTAACACTATTACTAATAGAAATTACGATAAGAACAGCTTTATAAGCCTGAAGAGCTGATTACCAGAGCTGCCAAACTGATCGTATGGCCTCTTTAACCCCCACCAGGCACACTGACATATTCATGCAGGCAAGATGGATAAAGTGTCTTGCCCAAGGACACAAGCCAGTTGGGATCAACGTGCCAGTATCATGGTTGGGTGAGCGTCTACAGAGCTAGCATCCTTGAAATGTTCTCTTTTGTACATCAGTGGTAAGTGTTTAGTAAGAGGACATATGTTTAAACGATATGAGCAGCTGATAAAAGCTTGAGAAAAGAGCACTGGGGCATACGGCTGTTTAATGTAAGGCAACCTCCAAATGTAGACACATCCACAGAGACATCCATCACAACAGTCACAGTGAATCATAATTAAATCAACATACAGTGAACACAATCAAACACAGTCAGTCTGAGATGCCACGCAGCTTTGGAAATTAACACGTTTCCACTTGTGTCAGGGGAGTTTCACATCAACACCACACACGGAGCAGTTCTCAGTGCGTGTTTTTCAGACGAAAGGAGAGAAACTATATTTATCTCAGTAGCATCCAGTGCCACTTATTACAATTGTGTGACTGAGGGCCATGAATGTACGCTCAATATTTTGATTCCATTCCTTTTTTACTTTTAAAATAGTGGCCCATTATTTTCATCATTGTATTCAACCTACACTTTATACAGTAACAGGACTACAATATTTTTCAATCAATACATTAAAAAAAACGTGTGTCATCTACGTTTGTCACTTATTTTTAAATTTCAGTATTTAAGTAGAAAATGGTAGCTCAGTTTTGAAGAAAATTATTTTTATTTTCTATTTTTTTTCCACAGCATGTCATTAAAATTTTCTCTTGCATTTTTTTTTCATTACAGATATTTGTATTCTGCAACAATACTGCAAAAAACATTCATAATACACCTTTAATAAATAGGTAATAAATATCTTTAGAGCCAAGAGAGACCAATTCAATCAACATTTCAGGTGATCGTCCATCCCTGCCAACCTGTGAATCAAAACACTCTAGGAAGGTGACATGAATGGCATCTCTGGTGTAACTTCAACTGCAAATTTAACTGCACAGCTAATGTTATTGGTCATTTTCTTAATGAATTTTATGAGTGCTTAGTCTTGTGGTTTAAACATCAGACCAAGGGGCTCAAAAGTGCCGTATGCCACTGTTAAAAGCCCCAATCACCACCAAAACTCCCAGTCTTTTTAGAAAATGTCTCAGAAAAAAAACGTTTAGAAAATTTAGTCCTAAAATATCTTTTCAGCCTACTACTGTTAGTGCAAATGAGTGCGAATCCGACGTGCCATTTGAACCAATCAACACACTTACTTGCACGCGGCGTTTGACCCCCCGTCCTGCGAGCGTGTCACATGGACTTGCACCTCACCCCTCGACCCGGGACAGCACCCGGCGATGGCGCATGGTCCGGGTAAGATCAGAAACGACCTTGGCATCCCTGCAATGAAAACACAGCTCCTTCATGGGTTCTCTTTGATGTAGCTTATCAAAGGCCCTCTCTCCTCCTCTCCTCCGCAGACCAAAGGCTACTATTGTTTTTGTTGTTGTTATTGATATTGTTTTTCCGCCCTTATAACACAAAGCAGTCTGACCATGACTCTGATGCTAATGTGGAGGTGGAGAGGGTGTTTTAATGAGCGGCAGAGTGGATCAGAGGGGCTCGGGGGGTAACACTAAGGGAATAGGTAGCACTGAACATCAAAACACACACGGCCAGTGCTTCAGCTCCTGCTTTATCCACCAACCATGACCTTTCAGAGCAACAGCCGCAGATGGGAAATTATTACCCGGAAATTTGGTGCAAAATAAGGAACACGTGCATGGAGTGGGACTGTTGAATCAAAATGAAAGTGTGAAAGCTCATTTATTTTAGTGGAGCTGGAAGTGTCAACAGAGAGTGCATAACGGAGTTGGATGTAAATTGAGATATATTTGGTTAATCAATATTCATAATTATACAGGTTGTAAGATAAGAATAAGAACTAAAAAATAATTGTGACAATTTTTGAAGCAAAAATAAGTCATTTCAATTCAATCTATACTCCCTCCAAAAAATCAACCCCATGTGTGGCTGGTTATCACACACTCCCTTTCTTTATACAGTAAAGTTATATTTCATAAGACCAGGCACATGTGAATGAAAGAAAATGAAGATTTTTTTTTCTTTTTTGGAAATAGAACAAGCAAACTATGCAGAGAAAAGCAAACAAATATATCATCCCATACTAGGTCTGTCACAAAGTGCGAACAACTCAAAATATCATGATGAACGATATGGAAATCACCCTTAAAGTAAAATAAACTCAAATTAAGTCAACTAAATTGTTTCTAAATATACAGTACATTATTGTTTAAAAAAACATAAGTTTAAATAGTGAGTTAGTGAGCCACAAAGTTTTCAACCCTCTACAGCTCATATGCTGTTGTACAATTTTGCTATTGTAAAATAAAAATGTCTCCACTAATTCAAATAAAAAGTAAATGAGCTCAAAAAACTGAGCTCAAAAGAGTATTGTTCTGTCCATCAGTTACTGATTGATATGTTGAACTGATTGATAAGTTGAACAAACTATTGCAACAGAACTACCCTATGCAATAATTTATTTATTTAGTGTATGACAATGAGGTACTTAACCTAGAGATGAGATATTTACAAATATTATTTAGAGATCATTTATTACAAGCTGAGTCACAAAAGTCATGCTGAATGTTTGGGTATTTTTCCTTTTGCTATAATTTGTCTTCAAGTGCATAGTAATGTACATTTTGCATACCATTTCTAGTTCCTTTTGGCTCTATCCCCAATTCACTTCACTATTACTATATTCTGTTTCTTGTGAACTTTGAATTTGATTTGCATAATTATACGACAATGGAGCATGCTAAAACAGAGGAAACTGAATCCTTGTTAGTGATCGATCCACAGTAAGTGTAGTTTCACTGAAGGACGTGAGGGAGGGAGCTGGAGAAAAGAGCTGTTTACCTTTGCTCCCCCTGTGGATGGAGGGGGATTCATTAGACGCTGTGTAAATCAATCTGCTTCTCCTTAAAGGCCTGTCAATTTGGACCCGCCGCCTGGCAACCTGACATCACTCACTGGATATTTAACCTGAAAGCCAATTAATCATCATGATGAATTCACTCACAAACCACAAGGAACTGTTGCACTTTACCTCGTGGAACAGGAGGCGGATTCTTCTGATTCACTTTTTTGGACTTTTCCCTGCTCCGCTCACTCTTAATCAAGGTCTTTGTACTGAGTTTCAGTCAATACTCTACAAACCACACGCACTACCGACCACTTCACATGGGCACAGTCTTGTAATTGGCTTGGCTTTTCAAATTCATACATGTTAACACAGTCTTGGGTTGTGAATATAAATTTGCTTGCACAGTAACGAAGTAAATAAGGAAAAACAGCAATTTTATGTGGCAGCGTTTGTGACGTTTTCTGCTTAAAGGTGCACTATGGAACTTTTCTGTCGCGGGTTTTGCCACCTGCTTGTCTCCAAGGTGCCTAGGGCTGAAACAAGTTAATCCATTAATCACAACTATTATTGGGATGATCGTTGCTTGCTGAGAGGTTTTTGATACAGACAGAGCACGACTTAACCCAAAAGGACACAGGAAATGAGTAAATGTAGAAGGGCTTCACTATTTGGGAAAAATATCGCATAGGGATTTTCCAGACCAGTATTGCAATTGTGGTTAGATTCGCGATTTATGTTTTGATAACAGGTTTACTGAACTAAGTATGCATTTTTGAACATGTTTGCACAGATATAAACTACAGAGTTATCCATTTTTATGCAGAAAAAGACAGGATATTTTGTTGCTTGTGGAGGGCATTATGGTAGCTCAAAAAACACAGCCTTTGAAATTTGCAAATTGCTTCCATTCAAATTGCGATTTCGATTTGATTGCGATTAAACTTGTAACCCTAAAATGTAGTGTTTTTGTCTGCAAGTGTCCTCAAGCGGTATTATTTAGCTTTATCTGGGTCAAATGTCTCATATTGACAAGCCTTTCATAATCTTAATAACTCATTGATTCATTGAAAGAATAATCAAAAAAATAATTGCTGAACATTATTTGTTGCAGCCCAAATGGACATTCAATCACCTCATCACAGATCTGACCTGTACTTTATGGTCTGGTAGTGTTAATTGGCAGACACTCCTCAAAAGTTACACAATGCAGCTTTAATATTTTGCCCATATTCTTAATAATGGAAAGGATCACACAATTAGACGGAATTATCTTCAGCCTGAAATGACCCAGAATGTGCGTTGGAGAGACAGAGGGTTTTATAGATGACTTTCCTTCAATCATAATGTCCACAGATAATCCACACTGACAACACTGTGAGCACCCCTTAATGTTACATACAGGTACAGTTCCAGCACGGGTAAAACCTCTGCCGGCATTTCGCATTCTCCTGAGGTCACTGCGTTTGCCCCCTCCCTAAACGGTGCGATGTGATTGGCCGATGCTGTCTTGAGAAACCGATGGAGTCAGAGGTGGAATGATGCATGACAGCGCTGCACTGACGGATGACTTCCTGTTTCAGATGCAGCTGAAGTTTTAACACACAGAGCAGGGATCAATCTGCCAGTCACATCCGCCCTGACAATAGGAATCTAGACAGAGACAAAGATGCAGTCTAATCATTTCTAAAACCGAGAATGATCATTGCGTTTTGTCGCGAAAAGCTACGCAGCATATTTACCGATCATTTGTCAAAGTTACGTATGAGACAATTGCAGCTACTGCTCTGATTTTAAAAGGTTTATTTCAAATTTTATGATTAAAAACTGAAATAACTATGAAATTGTGGGCCAGTAAAGGCTGTTATATTTTGATTTAAGTGTTAGGGGTACCAGCAGGGCCAATGACAGGGCCACAATTAAAGCTGCAATAGTTATTTGGTGGAGGGTTAGAAGCTTTCTTTTCTCCATGGAGTGGTTATTTCTTTTTAACATTTTTATACAACAGAATGGCATAAAAATAATAAATTTCCATAGAGACATGAAGGTGACTCCAGCAAACCAAGTATTTTTGCTGTAATTAAGAAACTGAGTATTGAAAGATACGGGATGAGAACATGTTGGGGAAGTTTTTGCCTGTACATGTCTGCAACTGTTTAAGTGTTTTTGTAAATTTCTGTTAACACGTGCCTCACTATATTTGATTTTGTTCTGCTTTTGTTTATTGTGAATTATGATTTTTTATTTTTTTTTACCAATTATTTAGTTTATACCATCAGAACATTCCAGCCAAAGCAATACCATTTCCATGCGACAAACCCGTGACAGACCCCCACAGAAAACTAGCGCACCTTTAAGAATTAATATTGAAAAGCAACTATGCTTCACCTCAAAGCCCAATCCTGAGAATGCATTGATGCGTAACAGCTAACATGTGTTAATTATATTACAAAAGTTTGTACATCAATAACCCTTTTTTGTTTTTGTTTCGATTGCTAACATCAGTGTTTTGGATGAAATGTTTCAGCACTGGCTCCTCACGCAGCATCCCTCGGGTTTCCTCTGTGGCCCGGCCTGTCCATCACTGTGGTCCGGTCTCTATTTGAAGAGCAACACATGAAAGCAACTGCGGACCCTCCACGCGCCTTGTATCGGATCTTAATTAAAAAGACTTGCATATTATTTGCTGTAACAAAGGGAAATTTGGGGGTTCATTTAAATCCAATTAGGCCAGTGCTGATGCCTCGGGAGATGAGAGAGTAATTGGTGTTTGAACACGGAGGTCTTTGTTCTGGGCTCCAGTAGATTGATAAAGGCAGTAAGCACACAGTGTGGAACAACCATGAAGGGGAGGGGGCTGTGGACCTCAGACGCTGGGACATAAGCACATCTAAATCATATATAACAAGACAATTAGTGGAATATGTTCCTTACATTGCCTTAACAATAATAACGACTGTGCCCCACGCTGTAGGTGTTACTGAAAAGATCAGCTGAGTTAATTGCTTCAGTCATTATTGCGGAGCACCACATACAGCGAGCTCCAGTGTTGTGTTACAGGAATGTATCTTTTTGGTTTTGTGATATGAATCTTTCTAAAATGTAACAGGGTTAAAATTCATTATTTTCTTATATATTTATTCAACACGGAGGTTAATTTTAACACAAATCTGTGGCTTAGGTGCTCAGTTGAAGTAGACAAACCTAAAGACATTCATCTTGATTGTTAAGAGATGTAAATGATCACAAAACATCCATTTGCTAAGTGGAGGGAGTTAAGCTTGTTTAAGAAAGCAGGGTTTATCCCATTACTCACATTTATGCAGCCATGCAATGCTATGACCTATTGCCTCTGACCTCACTCATGGTCTATTGATTGTGTCTGGCTTCACGACGACCACTGATTGGGTTATTAAATTATGATTAAGGAAAATAAAAATCTAAAATAAAAGCCGTGTTATGCAACCAACATTGTAAAATAGAATCTTTAAGGGAAAAAGACAAAAATATATAAAATGTCCAAATCTTTTTTTTGGTGCACAGATGTAAAGCTTAGTTTATCCTAAACCATTAGCAGAGTCACAAGATCTTTATGCCATGGTCTAATTATATTGGTGAAAAGTAAATCTTTCAAATATATGGTTGTGTTGGTCTCTTAGTGTTGCCTCAGCAATTGTCCGTCCAGACTGAACCACACCTGAGACACAAAGTAGGAGTTTGGATAGGCTCCAGAACAAAACCTTACAAGGAGCACACAAACACATTTTATGATTAAAACTACAGGAGAAAGCGTTCACACAAAAACATTCACTATGTGTTAGATGTATTCAGCAGTGTCTCAGCAGTTAAAGTGTTTACTATTCATCATAACAACGGTAAATGGGATTGATAAATGTATGTATTATGTCGCCTGCTTTATCTCTTAGTGATTTATTTTCTGCTTCTCCATACAATGTATGAACATTCATTCATTCATTTTCTACCGTTTATTCCCGTTCCCGGAGTCGGGGGTGACTCGTGAACACATAGCAGTAATTAGTTCAAACAATATCATTATTATGTGTTAACCCTGCGATGTGTTGGCCACTGTCCAGGGTGTACCCCGCCTAAGGCCCAAAGTCACTGGGATAGGCTCCAGTCACCCGCGACCCCGGGAACGGGAGTAAAGGGTAGAAAATGAATGAATGAATGAATATCATTATTATATTTGGAATGTAAAGAACGTCATTGCTTTTTAAACACAGTTCTGCAAAATCTCAGTTAGCAAACCTATCCCAAAGCTCACAAAACTACAACCAAATAAAAACTACAACCAAATAACTTGTCCCTAAACCTAACCCTAACATTAACCTGACTGTGACAAAGAGAGTGAGAAAGACATGTTTATTTTAAAAATAAACAGCCACAGCCACAAATGCGAAATGGAGGTTGTGAGGCAGAACTGGTTTGTGAAAGAAAATAAAGCAGGTTAGGCCTATACTTGATTTTGTGTGTACAAGTATACCTTCCCCTCTGATCACACCTGGGACCCTGTCAAAGTCAGGGGTCACATGATGCAGGTCAAAGGTCAGTGCTGTGGGTTATGGCCAAGGTTGAGGGGCAAAGGTCATGTCTGATGGAGCTGCCCTTGGCCTTGAGCTGATCAATACAGCAGGTCGAGTGCGCAATCAATGACCAATTTACATTTAGTCCAGTCACACTCAGACACACACAACGTTTCTACTGGTTTTGTGTCATTGTAAATAGACATAAGAAAAAGAAAGATGATTAAACTTGGATTTCAGGGGATATACAGGTTGTGTGTGTGCCATGTTTCGACTGATTCACTTTGAAGCGGATTAGGACAGTGCGCAAGTGTCTCCACAGCCATAAGTATACTGTACCGGCTCGTTTTAGGAGCCCAAAAGGAGCTGTGAGTAGTACTAGCTCCCAGAGCCTGTGGGTCTCTTTTGGCTTCGGAACAGTTTGTTTAGGTGATTGAGGTGATTGGATAAGAGAGAATGCGGACTCAGTTGAAAATGAGACAGCAAAAAACAGATGCAAACAGACAATAAGAATTTCTCACCAAATGTGATCTTGTGATAAACAGCTCCATGTCCAGTGATGACAACTTTCTTTGTTGAGCCGACAAACGCAAATGCATCTAACATTATCCAAACTCAGTGCATTTCATAAAGAGACATGAGAACGTGACGTAGAGGCAGTAGTGAAATTACTTCAGAAAAAGCTGACGATAAACCAGTGGTTTCTTGTTTACTCTAGCTTTAGCCACGTGAAATGACTAAACATCTGTTGAGAATCACTGAGATTGAATATAATTCGGGTACGATTTAGATTTTATTAATGAAGAAAGGGTTTTGTGTGCACCACAGCGCTAAAACTGCATTAGTTAAAGTAACAAATGATCTGTTATTAGCTGGTGACAATGGACTGGTCTCAATCCTTGTTCTCAGCGGAACGTTTGACATCATCGACCACAATATTCTATAGCAGAGGTTAAAATGTGATGTAGGTGTCAGAGGGACTGCCCTCAGCTGGTTTAAATCCTTTTTATCGGAAAGGTATCACTTTGTTAATGTAAACCAGAGCTCCTCACCTTGTTCTAAAGTAATCTACGTTGTGCCGGCGGGTTCAGTACTCGGTCCAGTTCTGTTCACACTTTATATGCTGGCATTATAATTATGGACATTGTCCAGACAATATAAGAAGAAAAATCCTGCCTAAAAGTGATGCTGAACAACTCATTGATGCATTTGTCACATCCAGATCAGGCTACTATAATGACCTACTTGCGTGTGTCCTAAAAGCTTTCAGCTGGTTCGAAATCCAGCAGAGAGATTATTAACAGGTACTAGAAGAAGAGAGCATATTTTGCTGGTCTATTCACTGGCTTCTTGTTGAGTTTAAAACGAAATTAAAATCCCTCTCCTGACCCTGAGCTCCATCCTGCCTCAAAGATGTGATAGCAGCATCCAAACAAAGCATTTTGCTCTCAAAATGCTAGACTATTGTTGGTCCCTAGCGTTTAGCTACCAATCTCCATTTAAGACCAGGCTCAAGACGTTCCTCCTTGAAAAAAAGAAAAAAAAAAATCCATTGTGGGACAAAGATTGTGGGAAGTATGGCAGCTTGAACACTATCCTCTGGTCTACTTTCCCTATCAACAATATTTAAGATTTTACTTCACCTATAGTCTGTTCATTGCTGTTCACATGTTTTTTTTCTCTTTCTCCACTTTCCTCGGGGAGTGGAGACTGTTTAATACACTGCAGCGGTTGTTCCAGTTACGGCCCCTCATCTCACGACTCTGACCTGTAGCCCCGGATGTCCTCATCTGCCTGGAGGAACTTTTTCTACACTAGATGAACTGTTCTTCATCTGCTTAGTTCTACACATCATCTATCTGGACAGGCCCCCGTTGATGTTGTTTGGGAAAATGTGTGACGTCATGACGAACATTTGAACTGATTGGTCGTAGCGGCGCAAAAGTGGAACAGGCTGAGAAATCAAGAAATTCAGTTGAGAGAAATGCACTGATTTCATCTGCGCCCTCAAATGCACAAAGCACTATGTGCGTGTTTTCAAAAGCAAAATAGTCCGTAAATGTGTTGAAATAGGCCACAGTACATACGTCGGCACTGCCATGTTTGTTTAGGTTAGTTTATTTGACTTCCAACCAAACCACAATGCTGCGCTGTGATTGGTGCACCACACAGCGGCCGGTGCAGCCCAAACAGTGGTGCACAGCCCAGATCGAGTCTCAAGAGTTTGTGAACTCACAAATATCGTGAGAATTCATATGGCAAGGCCAGGTTCAGAGGAGCACTCTCTACACTAGATGAACGTTCCTAATCTGCCTGGAGGAAGTCCAAATGGATGCACGTCAGTTCTGGACCATCTGCAGTCTGTCCGTCCGTGGGAGTAGGATCTCTCTTTCACTGTGGTTCTCCCCGAGGTTTCTACTTCTTCTCACAGGGTTTTTGTAGTATCTCCTTTCAAAGAAGGGGGACAGGGGATGCTATGGGACAGTTTGTTAAATTCTGTTGAACATTGTTTATTTGAACTGCTTTCTACCTGTGGCCCATCGAGGCTGCTGTTGTTTTTTGTGATTTTGGGTGTTACAAAAATAAGTTGAATTGTAACTGAATTGAAAACATTACTTATGTTTGGGTGAGCTGCTCATGTGGCAATACCCAGCGAGTCAGGACTTCCAAAGGGTTAGGGCTCCAAACTGAACCAGTCTGGAAGACCGGACACAGTCGAAATGTGGCTATGTCTGCATAGGCCTAATGATCTACTGTATACCGAGTTGGGGAACTGCTTGCTGTTTGTTATGCTTAATGAGAATGCAATGTCAGATCGCAGGGGGTGCTAAGAGGAAATTCGGGTAATGGTGCTTTAAAACATCTACAGTCACAATTATCCCTGCTCTCGTTTAGGGCTGATAGGTCCTTCTTAGGGTCCTTCTCTCATTCCACTTATCGTCCTCCTTGCTTTGTCCCCTGCACCTTCTGTGTGACATGGGACACTTAGACAAACGGAAAGGCTGTTGTTTGGACAGTGTTTCCTATTAAATGGCCCTTCCTTTATATTCACACACGGTGCATTTCCAGTCCCAGAGCAATTATACACATGACTACACTTGGAGCTAAAGGAACAGGCTGAATCTTTATCGCCATCCGAAGAGCAGTGGCACCGTGACTCTGAGCCGTCTGCCTGCTGCACTTGTCTACTGCCACAGTCGAAATGACAGCGAATATTGTTTGGCTCTTTAGTTAAAGGACCAGGATTTGAATGAGAGGCGTTAACATAGACTGAAATTAGCATTTTGCATTCTTGGCAAAATCACTCTGAGCGGAAACTATTATTCACTGCAATAAGAAGTAAGTTTTACTCTGGATTTCTCCTGAATCACAGGAGAGCTAAAGCATAAAAGACTTGGACACTAAATCCAACAATGACCAAAAAATCTCTGTAACACATTCCTCAGCACAATGTCCCTCATAATATACTTTTCAAAATACACCTTAGAGAGAAATAAGACTTTCTTAAAGCTGTCAGTGATTGGCTGGACTTCCGTTATAACTCATCTGTTAATTGCATCCTAATTTGTAATATCTCTGTGGTGTTAAGTCTACCCACAGTTGCCCTGGGGTACTGAGGGTAGCATGGCTGCCATTCCACA
Organism: Rhinogobius similis; assembly: GCA_019453435.1. NCBI lineage: Eukaryota > Metazoa > Chordata > Actinopteri > Gobiiformes > Gobiidae > Rhinogobius > Rhinogobius similis. The sequence goes on along the minus strand of CM033633.1, from coordinate 22,981,324 downwards.
CCTACGACGCATTGTAGGTGGAGTGTCTTATCCAAGAGCAGAACAACAATATGAACGATGGAAGACAAAAGTTCTGATTTTGGGTGGTAATGTTAGCTTAATCCCTATATAGACTCATTAAACCCAAGGAGCACATCATACTTAAACTGGGCTAAAAAGAAAGGGGGCACCCAAAAGATATAAGGACTTTGTGTTTTTACTCCTGAACTATCTTTAGAATGAAAAAATAATAATAATACCAGTGCCAGAGATGGTCTTTATTTACAATGTCACACATGTCTGATATACCTATTAAACTAAAACATCCTTAAAACCCATCTTTGCTTGGTTCTTGGAAAGCGGGCCCCTCATCCACAATTGTCTCTTTCTGATATTTGCGAGGCTAAACTCAGTGTCAGAGAATCTGGCAGCGGCCCAGATGAAGGCTCCATGTTTGAAGATGTGGACGGATGTTTGAACTGCTCAGCGCCCTCTTACGTGTCCCAGTGGGGAGTATATGAGGCACGGCCAGTCATGTATTATTTAGAGCCAGATCCTCCTTTGTGCTTGATCAAGCCTTGATTTAGAAAGGCTGTGACTGTGTGTATCCACCACATGTAGCAATAAGCTCATCTTGATGAACTGCAATGTAAGTAATCATAGTCAAATTAACCATAGACACTGAGAGCCTGAGACTGCTGGAATCACCTGGTCTCCTTAAGGGCTTGTATAAAACACTAATAGACTTAAGCACTGGAGTATTGGTAATGTGTCTGGGCCACAGGGAGCAGTGTTTTGAACCAGTCCCTAATTAAAGTTGAAACTCAGAGTGATCAGCTCCTGCCCCGCTCAGCAAACGAACCATGGCTGATATGCTGTTTAAGTCATTAGCAGCCCGGATTCATAGCCACACAACACCTTGTTAACAACGGCCTGTACTCCCAAGACAAGAAGTTCAAAGCAGAGAAAGAGCTCAAGTAATTACACATAATTACATTAAATTATTTTCTGAGGTAACAATAGTAGTAGTTCAGGGGTGAAATTAAGATTGTGTGATTGTCTCAGGTGCAAACAGTACAAAAGGTCAGGAAAAAGGATAAATTGTTGTGCTTTGCTATAAAGTGCAATGCAATGCTAATGAGGGTCAAAAATAAAATCTGTCCGGGTCGGCTCTAAACGTTTTTGTTGTGGTTATAATAAATAGATATAACAATAAAATAACAACAATAAAACTAATGCGGAAGACAATATGAACAAGTCAGATCAGCAGTCACCAACCCCCAGAGAATGTGGCTCTCCAAGTGATTGTGGTCCAAAAGTTTAGACCATTTATACCACATTATGCCCCTGCTAAAATGCCTCAGTCATTCAACTAAAATATACAGTCCAATGAACTCAATTGTAATATATGTTTTTCTCCTGCTGCTCCATTTTTGGGCTCCAACTTTGAAATTTTATCCAAAATATAATTTTCTTGTCACTTCTCCTTTACACCTTGGTCTAATGTTTGGTTCGCAAAGCTCCTACTTTCCAATTTTGTTGAAATTTAATTTATCACCAACTTTTTCGGAAACCGATTTGTTCCATGACACTAAATATTAAGTGACAGTTTTATGTAAGCAACTCTCAGTGAAGCATGCATAGGATCATGAATAGACAAATCAGCTAAAGGCGACATGCCATATTTAAAAGCACATTTAAATTAAAGAATAAACAGGTTAACCTTCCAGCTACAGTGTATGGAAATTCTGTATTAAATATGTATTCAGATGATGTATTGTCCTGCTTGGATGCACCCGAAAAGGCTGGACCCACGCCACCAGAAGAGGGTTTATCATGCGCACCGCCCTCTCTCTGTTGTCAGCACTCAAATCTACAATCAAGATAATCCATCACTGTGGCACATAATGCAAAAAAGATATTAAAGCCACTTGGGGAGAATGTATTCTTGGGAAGTGAAATGAGAATAAAATGCTGTTTAAGCATTTACTGAAGGTTAAAAAAGGAGAGGACAACAGGTGACACTGACAAAATGAATGTTCAGCCATAATGTTGAACTGTTACTCAGAGCTTGAAAGAGTGCAGTGTTTGAAAGCTTTACAGGAAGCAAGGCTTTAATAACAACTGTTGTAACTGAATTTTGTAAGCATTTTGTAATTGGCTGTGAGTTCCAGGACTGACACAAGTCTACAACCATTCCCTGTTTTATTTACTATCGAAAGTGATCTGTAAACTCTATGTTAACGATTAGGGGCGCTGGGTCTGACTGAATGAAAAGGGACAGCACTAAACATTGTTAATCTGAGGTAAGAGAAGTCAAACATTGTCTGCTGTGTATTCTTCTGCATTCGACATGTGATACTCCACAAGTTACAGGTTACAGCCAGGATTCACACAAAAACCTATGCCACAGTTTTATTTAGGGTTGTCAAAAGAAAGAAACAGAAAAGCTTGACAGATCCACATTGATATTAAACTAGTATTCAAACTAGTATTCAATACTAAATTAATTACATAAATAAAAATAAGCAGGACCTTTTCTACGTAGCCAAGGCAATAGTAAAGCAACTATTAATTTATGATGAAAATTATAGTCAATTGTCTAAAAGATGAAAAATGTGTTTTTATTAGAAATGTGAGGTCAAATTAGAGTATAAAGTCTCTGGCCCATTTTTACTGTTTTCAAATTTGCTATTAGGGTAAAGTTTAGATTACACTGTATCTTATTCCTAAATTTGTAACTCACTGTCTCATCTGGCTGGGAAAAAACTAAACACAACCAACTGTTACTTGCATACTACCATTTATAAGCAGTTTAGACTTATAATCGATGGAGCTTCAGTACTAAACCTTCCAATGCCGTGCGCAACTACTGATTACAATAAACAAATGGAGACTAGAGCCTGGGCACATATACATTACTCACCCACATGAATCACTGACATTTCAAAAATTTGATAACTCCAAAATTAGATAATTCTCAGATTTGTTGTGTGCATTTAAACATAGCCAGTGAAAACATTGCTCTTTTATTGCAGGTGGAGCCTGGTGGGACAGGGATAGTTTTCTATTTACAACAAATTATTCAGATTAAGAGCGAATAAATAATGCAACTATAAATGTACAATCTATATAAATCCACGAAGGTTTTATTAACGACGTGTACAAGTTAATAAAGGACAATATTCTGCCCTATTTTAAAACAACATGTGAACCTAGAAATGTGTCAAGTTAAAGCTGTTGAATGCATCTAACAAGAGTCAATGTAATCTCCCACTAAAGACATCATGGGAATCGGTCTCTTTGAATTAAGAATGCAAGTCTACATCTACTAACTGTCCATCTCACTTTCTTCCATTTGACAGTAACAATCATATTTGTGGTATTCTACATATGTCTAATAAATTATTATCTAAATGTAATTCCAATATTTCTCTTCTTGTGTATCTTGTGCCAATTTACTGTATATAGATGGTGATATGTTATTGTTATTGTTAAGAGATTGTCACTTTCAGCTGAACTAAACTTCTCAGCTGTGTCTCATTTCTCGGATGCAAATTGAATGTAAATCGGAAGTCGTTGGAGATTATTCATGTCGTTCAGGAGAGTGATTAAATATTCTTTACCCTCGGAGCAGCAAAACAAATAGGGCACGACCACGTTCTAACCGGCCCTGACACATCTTTGAAATAATGTTTATTTATCACCGCTAACATTTACCAGCCCCCGTACCGTACCGTATGTTCCCTCTGGCATCTCATCCTCCGGCTCCTGCATATGGCATTGTTCTTTTTGTAAGAAACTTTAACTTCGAGTATGAACCTGGAAGAGAAAACAGAGAGAGTTTAGAAAACAAAGAGTAAAGAGAAATTGTACCTATTGTATATAAATATAGCATTTATTTAAGTCTTTAAGATTCTAGTTTACTCACCATGTAAATGCAATTATTTCTACTTTTTTGTTTTTTGTTGCTGTTTTTTTTTTTTTTTTACCAAAAAATGTCCCCAGTATTCCCAAACTGTAAATGTTGACATAACATTTTAGTTAAAGTTATAATTTTGGACTAAATTTGAGATCCAAATACACAAATTAATAAATGCATAAAAGAACATGTTAATCTTTCATACATGGAGACACATTATTCACTCCATGTCTGACATTCCTGCTGGGGATGTTATTATACTTCAATTAATACAAATATAGTTTTTACAATTGCAAAACGAAACAGGATGCAAAATTGTACTTTCAAAGAATGTCAGTCCCACTCTGGGTCTAAGGACGGATTTTTGCAAGTCGAAACCCGTATAAAAGGCAGAGGCTTGCGGAGTTTGGACACAACGGGACCAGTCTAACTGGAGAAAAACCCTGCAGCCCAGAATGTGAAGAAATGGATTGTATTTTAAATGGGCTAAAAAAACTTCTAAAAAGATATGGTAAGATTTAGCTGCATGTATGATTTGTTTTAGGCATTGTCCTTAAATTGTTTTTGTGTTGCTATTTATCTTATCTTTATCTTTGTACTAGTAATTATTAATAATATTATATATTTTTAAGGTGAAGTAAAATATATTTTGAAAACTTGCAAAGTTAACCATCTAGCTTACGTAAAGATATCTAATTTTTGCTAAGCTAAGATTTGACACTTTTTACTTATATATATATATATATAATATTTTTAATAATATTTTTCAATGTGAAAAAATATATGCATGTATTATTATTATATGCATAACAATAGCCTCTCATTGTTATGGATAATTTTTTGTGTCTTACTTGTTTTTGTTCTAACTAAACCATGATGGTACAAACAAAGTTTGAAGGTAAAATGTAAATTAAAATAGCATTTTCTTTATAACATTTAAAGCTAAAACGCTTCATTGTAGAAACTGTGATGCCTGCACCGCTGTAGTTCAACTGTTAATAATAGTTCTCAATTCACTTTGCTGAAATGTTAATTTATAATACATAATTTTCATAAATGTTGCTATAATGAAGAGAGATTGGAGCAAATCTAATGAATACACATGAAGCACAGAACAAAAAGTGCAAAACATCTGAGTAGCTGCATTAGACTTGTATATTTTGTTTTTCTATTAAATATGATAAGCAGCAGCGCCGCGTGTGCGGCCACACACAGTGACGTGGTTAAGATGTGACACAGTGGCATTAATAAACATGTGAAGGATTCAGCAGAAAGGAAGAGCAGTCTCCAGCTCCACGGCCTGCACAAATGCCTGTGAGCACTGATTCAAAATCTGAACAAAGACTGGAAGAAAAAGTAGTTTTTATAACTTCTACATACTTCTTTCAAGCAGATTGTTGAATCAGGCATTATGGCATTATGGCATTGATAATGACAAAGATAATACAAATTTATTACAATGATAAATCAAACGATTAGCAATACATAATAGTGTAAAACTACATTATTATTATTATTACAAAGAATTATTTGTATGACGACTGTTCTGGTTAATCACTGAAAAACAGTTAGACTTTTCAAACATAATAACTATCTATATGTAATAGTAAAATCGTTGCTTTTAGAGAGCTGAGATGATTGGGATAAACTCTTGTCAGGTTTGAAGGCATCAGAGCTGCGTCTCCACAGCCCTGCCTGTGTTACCACACTGAATAAAAAATGATATGCAAGAGGTATTTTTGAATATTCATGACCAAGTCTATTGGCTGTTTGCACTGTAGCATTAATTAATTGCTCCAGGGGATGCTAAACCCAAACGAGGAGATCAAGTGCCGTGTGCTGAAACATGGCCAGCCCTGAGAAAGAGTGAGAAACTCCTAACCTTCAAACTTTGGTGATAACTAACACCAAAAAGAATAATCGCAGTGTGAAGGGTTTAACTTCTTATTGTAACAACTGTCAGGTAGATTTTATATTTATATTGCAGTTAATAAATCCACTAGAATGGAAGCACAATCTTATGGTCAGAATTTCCATCTGATCCATGAAAATGTATTGCAAATACATACAAAGACAGTTAGTCAGTCCTACTTAATGTGACAGGATTATAATAAAACAATTTTGACTAACAAACAAAGTCAGTTCTGTTATTCAGAGTAAAGAGGAGTAAAAGGTATGTGTTAGTAGCGTTCTGGTCTTTGTTTAGGGAACAGTGTGCATGACATTAGGCTGCTGTATGAATATTCAGAGAGGCCGATGGTTGAGGAGTCCAAGTCATCTCCTACACAGTTTGCTCTGGCAGTTAAAAGAGGGCCGCAGAGAGTGAGAGACATATTAGCATGCCTTTGAAACAAGAGACCTTGGATCCGAACAAGAGCCATCCATACTCACTTTGGAATGTGATTTATATGCACGAACGGAGGTGTGGGGCCAGAGGATGTGAAGGGGCAGGTGGAGACTTCACTGTAGCGGGCGGACATCTTTTACACCTCTCAAAATTCAGTGAAGTCCTGAGAATACAAACTTTTATGTGAAAATGTACATGACTCTGATCAGTTATTTGATATTAAGTTCTCACATCAAACATCATGCCATATTTAAGTCTAATATGTTTTCATTTTCCGACGTTCATTTAATGACAAACTTAAGCCAAAGTGTCTCTCACCACCAGTGACCCATGCGCTCCACTCTGAATTTATGCATACTGATAATACCACTAGTCCTCTGAATTGTAAATGCTCACAATTATACAGCCTATTGTCTATTCAGAATTTCAGAGTGAATGGGAAATTATGTAAAAGTATCTCTAAAGAGGAAAATGGCGTGTAATACGACTTGCCATATTGTTCATGCAATTCAAATCCTTGCTTTTCTCTAAGAGTTGAAAGTAATCAGATTGAAATGAAATCTGACTGGTATGTCAGGTGGGATTATGAGACGTTTGGTAGATAAGCGACGATAACGATGCGCCATGAGGTGAGGGCACTCAGGCAAAGAGTGTTTTCCAATTAACGTAAACCTCCCTCAAGGTTATATATACAAGCAGCGAATTCTATAAGGCCACAAGACTGAACTTGATCATATAGGACTGTGTCTCTGTCCAGTATGTGTTTCTTCAGAAGACAGTTCATAACAGTGTCCTTTTTATTTGAACAGGTTGTCATTGTAGTGCAGAATAGTTCTTGGTTGTGCATTAAACATTTTATAATGTGTTCTACTTCACATACAGTTACAGGAGTACTGACAAGAGTTGAGTGTTTTGCCTCTAAAACTATTAAGAAGAAAGATGTGTGTCTACCTAAATGGTACTGAAAGTAATAACACTACAATAAATATATACCAATTTTGACTTGACATGAATTGGACTTTTCTCAATATTAAAAATCCCCAATTCAAATGATTGACCGAGCAGGTTATGAGGCAGCCTTAGTCCCTATGAAGACATCGCTTTACAACGGTTTCTTGTTTTTCAAGATACATATATGTTAATATTCTAGACTAGATTGTACACGTGTAACATTTGCCTCACACACGCCACATCCATAAAAATTACAGCTATCATTTGTTTTTTAACAATAGGCAAATTCTACACTGGTTCTTGTATTTGGAAGCCAATTTGACTGTGCAGTGTGTGTTTTCTGCAAAAACAAGCAACAATGCAAAATGTTAGTAGTTGTGCCATTAAATGAGATTATTAGGCTATTGTTAAGGGTATTTTCCATTGTCAAAGCCCCTTCTCTGAGCTCATAGTGACCTGTCCACAGTCACTTTCACCTCACCTCAGCTCCTCTTCCTCCTCATGGCCCTATCTATCCTCATCCACTATTCTCCTCACCTCCCGCTGCTCCCCGCGCCTCCACTGCGCACAGGTATTTGTTTAGGAATCTCTCAGTGGAAATTATGCCCCATCTCCGGCACTCCCTATCAACACACAATTATCATGGGCAATCATGCAGAACAGTGCACAATTCTGCTGGGACCCCCACTCTGATGACATTACTGACGGCAAGGCCAAACTCATGGAGGTGCCAGCTTCACACCTGCACTGCATCCACCTCCTTCAGCGCTATATCATTCCCCTGTATGTTCTGGACAGGAAATGGTCGACGTGATTACACTTTCCTAAGGTCGGTCACTAATTTCAATATCCAAGTTTATGTGCATTTTAATGACTAAAACTTAGTATAACCAGGGAGAACTGATATGTCTAGGGGGTTATTTTGTGAACTTTTTTTAACTCTGAAAGGTGCACTATGTAACTTTTCTGATGGAAGGTAAGTCAGTTGTTTGTCTCCATGGAGATGTACAGTATGGTATTGATCTTATCTCTTGCCTTTATTAAATGACTGTGTTTTCATTGCTCAAAAAGCATTCTTGTTTGAGTGTGCTGGCTTTTCCACAGATCTGATCTGTAGTTTAGCCAGGTGACACCACCTGCTTAACTGTGTCCAAGACATGTTTAATGCCATGCTGTGGAAAATTCAGAAGTTTTAACAGTAACATCATTAGTAAGTGTCCAATTCCAAGTTTATATTCTAGTGTGGGCGGCTGGGCACCACGTAGTGATGCTAGTTTTATGCACAGAATCAAGTTGACTAAAACACTTACCTTCGCAGCACATTGCGCGCGCAGCCTCTGTTGTTTCAAACCGAATTTATATAAAATAGAATTTGGATTATATTTTATTTCTTAAGGCGAGGTTTGACCTCAGCCTGTACAAGAGTGTCCATCTTGGGTCAGTTAAGCCAATATTCAGCTTTTGGCTCGGTACAGGCTCCATATTATTATTATGTCTGCCTTGCATTTCTTTGACAGGCCATAGTTGCATTTTTCTATTTATGATAAGTTTATTATAAAGTCCCAAAAGGCACGTGAGAATTGACACAGGAGTCCATTCACTTCCTGATCAAATGCTCCATTCATGAGTGAAATTACAATCCGTCTGTCAGCCAAGGTGTGAATTCTTTCATCTACAGATACTACCTCTGAATTTTATGCATAACGCCACATACTCTCCACCCAGAATAAAGATAAGAGGTTTTCCACTATTTCGAGTCTTTAAAAAATACTTTTGTGAAACAATACTGCCCTCTTCTGAATGTTCAACCGCAAACACTTGGCTACATCAGCATACTCCAAATACAGCACCAACAAAAAACAAAACTTTTGTAACAGTAATTATGATTTATTTAAAAACATTTGAATCATTTGCAAATATACAATAATACAATGCTGTAAATATAGGCCCATCATTGTTATGAAGTTTTGCTTACAGAAGAAGCTGCACAAGGCCACACGGAATTACACAAGATACATTATATTAAACACATGCAAATTATTATTATTTTTTTCTTAGACAAACTTCACTGCATCTGTTACTTCAATTTTCCTAATCAAGTGCTATTCACACGCACATCAAATCTTTTCTCTTTGAACTTTAAAATATTATATTTATTAATTGTATAAATACACTCGCACAACTTAAAGAGCACATATAGGTTAAAAAGCATTTGGCACCATTTGTATGGTGACTATTGCACTGTTTTTCAGTCTTTGTAATAAAACTCTTCCATTCTTTCTCGGGCTCAGGCAGCCAGTCCCGTTCAGTGGCAATGAATCCGTATTGTTCGTCCAATCAGAAGGAAGAGCAGACCCGAGAGGAAGCAGAAGAAGATGCCAATGGGAGCAAACATGAATGACAGGCCGTAGTCGATGGACAGGGTAAAGCTGGGACACAGTGTTGCACGCTGGTACTCAGAGTAGACATCTACCACATCCAGCACCTCCAGCCACAGCACAAACATCACCACAACACAGAGCAGGAAGAAACCTGGGGACAGAGGCACAGCATATACTCTCCATTTACTGCATGATTTTGGCTTAACTTTGCTTTGTATTATTTATTCAGTGTAAGTCTCACCTGCTACAAGAAGAAGGCTGCCTCCTGTTTTATACAAACAATGGCTGGCAAAAGGAGCTGCACAGATGATGAAGAAGCCACCGACTATAACTGCAGCTACTCCAACCAGCATGAAAATACTCCAAAAGCCTCTGTAGACTGCATAACAGGTAAGATTTTAACGTGTGACGTAAAGGGGACCAAAGTGGTATTAAGACATAAAGACTTACTGATGGCAGAGTCATACTGCGTGGCATTGTGGCTCTGCTGGGACACAGGGAATGGGAAGAGATAGGCGTGCATGCAGGTCTTTGAGGATGGTTGGTTGGCTGAAGGAAAATAATTTCGTCAGTAAAAATGACACAGGTGTTTCTGTTGTTGTTATTTTGTTTTTGGGAACTGCCACCCCAGTTTATTTTACTATTATGGTCCTTTACTGGTTTCTGTGACTTTCATAAGGTACCTACAGAGCACCAGGCTGTCTCTGACAATGGGTCACTATTCATAAACTTTCCCTCTGGAAATAGATGATGCAGAGTCACCTGACTACCAGAATAACATCACATGGCGTTAAGTGCTCACATGAGAGAGGCTTCAAGCACGTTTGCTTATAACAGACAGAGATGGAGTAAATAACAGCAGCTGCTGCACACTGGCGTACATACATTTGTGGTCAGTCGCTCTGAACACTTACTGAACCAAAGCTTCCAGATCAGGTCATGGTCTTCCATGTTTGCTCCAAAGGAACATCTCCAAAAAAATCCTTCATGGTAAAGAGTAACATCACTAGAGCCCTTCTGCATCACTACATCTCCTCGCTGGACAAAAAAAGAAAAACAACAAACATAAAATGAATATACATTCACAAGAAAGGACCACAAACATTTCATTAGGCATATAGAGGATTGGCGCCAACCTTGCACATTTTTGGTGCAGGGACACATGGCAGATGCCAGGTCAGGTCAGAGATCGAGCTGACCAAGCTACTCTGACCTGGAAGGTTGGTAATGTCAGCCATTTGCAGTCATCCAGGTCATAATCCAATAAAATCAATGTGTTGGTTAAGACATGACCAAGACATGACCAATAGGCCTATATCATTCTGTGGGCATTATTGTTTATGATTAGAGAAATAACATATGTGAGACAATATCATTCCTTCTTTAAAAGCTTGGACTGTTCACAGACAGAACAAGCGCAATGATATCCACATGATTAGCGCGGACTATCCCGTACCAATCAACAGTTGTCGCAATAGTACTTAATCAATATTGACATCTACAGGCTTCTTTCTTCTGACATGTATAATTTAAAACACACATCATATCGAACAATATATCGGCTATTGGGCAAAGATAAGATCAGTTCTTGCAGATATGTTATTATTCAATGATCAGCTCTTGATGAGGTATGTTCCAGTCGGTGATATTTAATACAGTGCTATGCCACAGGGACTACTGGTATTTGTATTGGTATCACAGCAGTACAGACTGGGCAGACACCTAAACCATGTCTCAAATGCAATGACAGTTGTGCTACAGGGTGAAAAGAGGATCTGTTGAGACTGCTCTTGGAAAGATACTGACAAAAACCCAAAGGCGACAGCGATACACAAAGATGAGGCTTAATCTGACATTTCACCTGCACTTACAACCTGCTGCTCCACACTATCATTCCCTCTGTCTCTGTCAGTCACTCACCTCAACAGTGACACTGCCTGTGCTCGCAGATCCATCAGGTTTACAGGTCTCAGACGCCATGAGCCAGTAATCCGTCCCAAATGAAAGCAAGATGAAGACCACTGCCAAGGCACCGAAAAGGCCTGCGAAAAACAAGGCCACGCTGAGCTTCATGGTTAGTCCTGTCTCTTCTGACTTCCAGCTACAGACTGTGCATGTGACAAGATCCAAGCAAGTTACTCCTCTCTTGAAATGATCCCTTTAAGGCCAGATCTTTTTCAATTTGTTTTACTAGATCTCTGCTGCTGCCCTTCTGCTTGTGTTATGGCAGGACAAGCTCATGCACATGATTCACCCACACCCTTCTGGGGTCTTTCTCACCCACATGCCACCCCCCAGGGTTATTTTTGGGATCTGACTGACTACTTCTGTCTTCTGTCTCCTCTCCCCTGGTTCACTGTATGTGGTGTGTGAAGGGGGGTATCAATGCAGAAATAACCAACAGCAACTGGACACCAGTCTGTATGGGAATGCAGGATAGGGGAAACGGAGAGGACACAGGGAGCCTTGGACTGCAGCATACAAATAGATACATGAGCTTTCCTGTAAATGGGACGGTGAAAGTGAATTGTGAATGATGTGAAAGAGAAAGTAAGTCTAAAACTTTCACAACATGAACATGACATCACCTAATTCACAAAGAACTTAAATGCAAGTCTTTATCAAATTATTACAAGTTATTAACGTTATAAAACATATAGCTAATCGACCAGCTTTTGTTTGAACACAGTGAATCTATTATAGATAAAAAAAAGGCCAACAGGCTCCAACGAGGGGACCGTGGATTGCTTCAAAACATGTAGAATTGAAAATGTTCAATTATGTAAAAAGTACATGTCATGTTTTATTTTATTTAACACATATATTTTATATATATTTTTTATTTTTATAAATATATATATAAAAATGGCACATATTATATATTATGAGGTAAATAAATAATACAGAAGCTTGGGTACCTGCTTTGAAGAAACCACAGAACCTCACATACTTTATTAGCGTGTACGAGGAACATTTAGCAGTCAAGCCTTACAGTCTCATTTACACCAAGATGTGACCAACAAGAATCCAAGGGATTGTAGTGTGTGTGTGTGTGTGTGTGTGTGTGTGTGTGTGCGTGTGCGTGTGCGTGTGCGTGGGTGTGTGTGTGTGTGTGCAAGACTGATTGATTACATACAAGTAATAGGTCTACAGTTCAGCTTCAGTTCATAATTAAGCTTAGATATATTTTACTATACTACTATAATAATGTATACTATATTATACATTTCTATTGTTAGGTTGCCTAGTGTATAAAGCCATAATCTGTTTAGCTTTGTTGTGAAAATAAAATAAACAAATAAAATAGACTCCTCCTAAGAACCTCTGGATGCTCAAAGCTTTTTTCTGCTGGGGCGTTGAAAGTGTAATGCATAGTTTTGTCCACTAGGCGGCGTAGGCCTACAATAGCTACACCCTTCGTGGCCCGTGTGCGTCTAACTAGGCTGTTAAATCCTATAATGTAGTAGTCCAGTGGATGTAACGAAAAACAAAGTAAGTCCTCTTACGATGAGGTGGGCGAACCTTTTGTAATATATTCCTTTTTGTCCTCATTATCATTATCTGATTTAAATAAACAAGCTGCTGGCCATGTTAAACACAAAACCTATAACCCTCTTATTTTCAGTCAAATCAACCTTTCTGGGCTGAATCAGGGTCAGTTTGTTTTCCAAACCAAGTCCCTAAAAGTTACTGTTTGTTAAAATAGCTTCGGCTTTGAAAGAAGAATCCTCAAAATCCAACAAATACCATCTAGTGTCAATCAGTCCTCCCCCAGCAGTTTTACTCCTCCTTATATTTAGGCAAACAAAAAAATCTTGGCGGAATTTGAAATAAGACATTCATTTGTGCAGAGCTTGTTTCCACTTATAATCAGACACCAGAGACCAGACCTACAGTCTCAGGTTCACAACGAAAACAACATTTTTAAAATTTTTATTCCAAAAGGTTAAAAAAAAGGTTCAGGTTAGAAAATGTTTGCATGCACAATATATTGTAGGCTTCAATAGGAGGAATTTTAACAAATAGCCTATAAATAGCCTATATCAGAGAGAATTTAAAAATTAAACCAATGAGACCCGTTTTCTAGTCAATATAAGCCTTTATGACCTATAGTTTCTGAATAAGTAAATTTCAAATTGATGTTTCATAATAAAACTTTTTTTTTTTTTTTTTTTATTGATAAAATTATATTACAAGTATAATACATTCAGAGTGTCATACTTAGAAGGGATAGGTTAGATTGGTTCCATACAATACATATAAACAGTGAGTTTCGAGGCATAGTCACTCACATATACATATATATATATACACACATATATATATACATACACATACATACATACATACACACATATATACACATACACAAACATACACACACACATATATATATATATATATATATATACACATACATATACATACACATACACATATACATGTCATGGATGTTTCATAATAAAACAGAAACGTGTGTAGCCCTGGTGTGACGTAGGCACTTGGGCCATACCAAATGTCGAGAGTCCGGGTGAGTATTTTAAGAGGCAGACTGTATTTTCTCTGTGGAGACAACAAAACGACGAGTATTTCCCCAGCTGTTTGCCTAAATGTAATGGTGAATTGAGACTGGTCTTTCAGATGGCTTTGGCAGACACTTTGTACAGAATGTTTTGTTCACACTTGGTGGCTTCCCCCTGCACGTGGGCAGAAGCTCGTGTGCGTATACGCTCTGAACCATGGATGTATTGAACGCAGGGTCCAAGTGCGCTTCCGCTTTGACCGAAGCCGGTTGTCTCTGCGGAAGGATGAACAAGAAGAAATGTAGCTCTTTATTTCTCAAACTTGGGGGTCGGACGAGAATCATCCAATGCATCTATGTGGTGGGATTCATGGTGAGTAGTTTGCAAAAGTATATTAGGCCTAGATGTGGTCAACTAAACCTGTCAAAACACAGTGTCACAGGTATTCTATTGTAAAATCTGTTTTCCCACGACTTCATTAGTTTAATCATTTTTGATTAGTGAACTCCTCTGTTGTTACCACTCTCAACAGCCTTTTGCCAACCATATAAGTCCAATACTTAAATTTTCCTTGTAATGGAGAAGCAAGGTATATTTTCCCATTTATCCAACATCTAGTGCTGCTACAATGTAGAAATGATTACCGTCTGGATTGCAGAAACTGCTGGGTCTACAGAATAGTTCTAATAATAGCTGTTCTTTTGAGTGTAGCAGCTTGTCTTGACAGTTTTTAGACGAAGAGTTAACTTTGCTGTCAGAAAAATATGCTCTAGGATGAGTACAACCCAGCACTTGACTGATACAAGTCAGACTAGTTTTGTTTTTGTTTTTTTAAGCTGCTTGGGACAGAACATGATGTTAAACAATTAATCTAATGAGTTCAGGTGCAAAATACTATGTGACTTCAATCAAGACTTTGGCAAGAGCTGGTATGAATGCACACTGCATTTTTGTGGCTGATTCTTATTTTCTCAACAGTCTCACTCTAAAATTGTTTGTTGGCTGTTCTTGTGGCATTTGTTTCGTATCACTCTAATCTACTTTATCTATTTGATATTTCCAGGATCTGTTTGGTGTGAGCATGATCATTCCTCTGCTCAGCCACCACGTGAAGTCTTTGGGAGCGAGTCCCACTGTGGCGGGCATTGTAGGTAAGATTGTCCATTGCTCTCAGACACTCCTCCTGAATGCTTCAGGGTCCACTGGTTGGCTATAACATCATGACCATAGACAGGTGATGTTTGTAATGGATTAAAGGATTATATATATGTATATGTATATATATGTATGTCGACAACTTGTGAACATTTGAACATTTAGGATTTGAGCAAAGTAAAGTTGACTTGACTTGGTTAGATCATGTCCAAAGCTGCAACAGCTCGTGTGGAGTGTTTTCTGTAATGGTCAGTGTTCAGTGTGCACCAGGTACAGAGAATGGTTTTGTTGTTTTGTCAAATGCATGCAGATTAATTTGCTAATTACTTTAGTTATCTTATAATAAGCTGTTAAAGCTGGACAAAAATGTTAAAATACACGATTGCTGTGTGTTATGCAGTTCATAATGGAAATTGACCATAATGTTTATTCTGACTGGTATTTATTTTATTATTATAATTTTAACCCTTTTTTGTCAATATTTTGTACTACATACATTCTGAATATGTCCCATTTCTCAGGATCTACTTATGGGATTCTGCAGTTGTTCTCAAGCACTATAGTTGTAAGTACTGACATTTTTTTGACTTGACAAAGAGATGGCCATTGTCGATACATTTCCAGTAATTCCTGTTATTTGACTGAAACAATTCACAATTGTGCCCAAGACTGACCAGGGCTGCAGCGTTCACATGTCAAAGATTACAGAAGGAGCCTACTACAACATCCTTTTTCTCATTGTCACATCTGTCTTGCGTAATACCATGCCAAATAGAAGTATTCAAAACAGGCCTCAGTTTGCAACAAGAAGAATGGCAACTGGTGGTGTGGTATTCCCAGTTTTCCACATAAATAAAATTGGTTTAATCTCTCGGGTCATGTGGCAAATTAAACGCATAAGGACTGACCTGTCTCTATCTCGTGTGGGGACAGTCTTCATCCAAGCACTGGTTTTGTGAACAGCCTCGTCTTTATGATAATGTTAGGCCACAAACTGAATACAGCAAACTCAATTGGTCCACAATTGAGTTAGGTCTTGTGTAACACTTGGTTGACTGAGACAAAAAGTAAAATCTGTCATTACAAAGTTTTGTCTCAATTTGTTGAGACTTTTTTTAACAAGAGCTGGGCGATATGGAAATAAGTAATTTTTTCTGCATTTATATCACTTTTGTATTCAATTACATGTATTTCTCATAAATGTAATTACTATGGCTTTTAATTATAAACTTTTATTTGATTAACTTAAAGCATACCTATTCTAAAAATCCAGTGTAAACCTCCAAAGCTACTACTCCTTTCGTACCATGCTTTTTGATTAATTGCACATTGTCTTTATTTCAGCAGTTGTGTATGTGATTTGCAGGGCAGCTGGAGTGATGTGGTTGGACGGCGGTACTCTCTGCTAACCTGTTTACTGCTCAGTGCATTTGGGTACAGCTTACTTGGCATTTCCACCAGTATTGTCCTGTTTGTCCTTGCAAGGATCCCTGTGGGTAAGATCATCCGCATGCCAAAAATAGTGTCTGATTTAATTTGTTTCTTTGCAACAATTTTACCACAACGACAAGTTTTTGAGTTTAAAGTATACACTGATTTCTCATTTTTTGTTGACTTCTCGTTTACCTCAGGGTTGTTCAAACACTCGCTGTCCATCTGCAGAGCGTTGCTGTCTGATCTAGTGTCTGAGTCGGAGCGCCCTCTGGTGATGGGACACTTTAATGCAGCCTCCAGTGTTGGCTTTATTCTGGGTCCTGTGGTTGGTGGATACCTCACAGAGCATGACGGTGGCTTCTACACCTCCGCCTTCACATGTGCAGCCATCTTCGTCCTTAATGCTGGTGGGTTAAACAAATATCTCTATCCCAGTTGTATGTTTTATGTCACATAGGGCTGGGCGATATGGTGATAAAAATCAAATCATGAGCTCGTCCCTTTGATGATCTATTTTTTGCGAAATCGTCATATCGTGATGCTCTGTTTCTCTCTTTAATGAAGCTGTCTTTTCTTTTCTCCTGTTGTTTAGCCTCTGAAGCCTCTGAGCAGATGGCTTTATTTACCTCCTATAGGCCAGGGCCGCACAATCAAACGAAATCGACTCAAAATCGCAATTTTAATGGATGCAATTAGCAAATCGCAAAGGCTGCGATTTTGAAGTGCAATAATTTCTTCCACAAACAACAAAATGTCTTGCTTTGATCTGAATAAAAACTGCTAACTGTGGTTTAGATTTGTACAAACATGTTCTGAAACAAGCGTCAAAAGTGTGACCAAAAGCAGAAATGCGGTCAAAAGCGACAAAAACACACTTACAAACATGACTTAATACACCAAAATGCAACTAAAAACGACATTTGAATATGACAATTGAATGTGACAAAACTGCGACTAAAAGCGATAGAATTGTGTTTAAAATGTAAATTCAACAGAATTCTATTTAAAAAAGGCAGCGACTCAGTTGGCAGAGAGATCCGAAGGTCAGCGGTTCGAATCCCGCTCCTGACATAAACATTCTCGGTTGAGCGGTCAGATCCACTGACCCACAGGTTGGCGGTGCAATTGCTCCTGCAGGTGAATACTGCCGTTGTGTCCTTGGGCAAGACACTTAACCCGCCTTGCCCCCAGTGTCTGCGTACTCTGGTGTGTGAATGTGTGAGTGAATGGGTGAATGGTTCCTTGATGTAAAGCGCTTTGAGTGCCTTGAAGGTGGAAAAGCGCTGTATAAATATGTGACCATTTACCATTAAAACATTTTAAAATTAAAAATATTTTAGATTAGATTTCCTAAATCATGCAGCTCTATTATAGGCAATAGAAAAATACAAAGTGAACATGAATCGTGATAAAAATCAAACTAATGATCTGGCCCCAAAAAAATCATAATTGCCCAGCCCTAATGTGACATGGATGCAATTTTTGTTTTTCAGGACTTGTCTGGATGCTGCCTTGGAATGATACATTAATCAACTGCAACGCTACAGCCAGCCATAAAGCTTGTCTAGACTGCACCAAGTCCACACAGAATGGCTCCCATATAAACAGCCTTTACAAAAAGCCCACCAGAGAGCCAGAAGAGAAGCGCGGGGGTCTTGAGTGGAGGCAGGTGTCCCTGCTACAGCCTGTTTGGAGACAGCTGTCCTCAGTGGGATGTAGGATTCACATGGTGGCCTCCTCTGACATGTGGGACCTCTTCCTTGTGCGTCTTCTTATGGCGATAGCTATCATGCTCTACTACAGTAACTTCTCTTTGGCCATGGAGGAGCGCTTTTCTCTCAAACCAAAAACAACTGGCTACCTGATCAGCTACAGTAGCCTGCTGGGTGCCCTGTCAGGGTTTTTAGTGGGACCAGTCACAAAACTGTATGGGAACAACATGCATGCACTGCTGCTTCACTCCACAGTACTCACATGTACACTAATTTTTCTTTACGCCACTGCACCGAGTGTCTGGCAGGTCCTGCTCACCTCCACCTTTTTTGCCATTTCAACATCCATAGGACGGACTTGTATCACAGACCTGGAGCTGCAGAGGGGAGGGGTACAGTCAAGTGGGACTCTGATTGGAGCGGGACAGTCTGTTACAGCTGTGGGTCGGGTCCTGGCCCCTCTCCTGTCCGGACTGACCCAGGAGGTCAGCCCATGTGGACCCCCCAGCCTGGGAGTGACCCTGGCTCTGGCTGCTGTTGGTTTACTGCTCATCCGAATTCCCACATGGGATGGAAGGAGGACAAAACAGGAATAACGTTGTATCTTAATGACTTCACAGAGATGTTCTCATGTTGTTCTGGAGTGGGCCATATGTGTGAAGACCCGTGTGAAGGGGACACATTTGACTAAAATGGCTCATGAGCCAGTAATCACCAGCAAGCAATGAGAACTACAATCTTACTTTATCTATATGAAAAATATCAGCCCAAATAATACAATTATTTTGTGTTCTATTGCACTATACAGTAGCTGAGCACACCAAGATTAACGGATGGGAGGATTGGATCAACAACAAACATGAGATTTAAGTTTTCAGTAGTTACTAAGACTTCTCCACATTTACCTCAACACTGATTTTAAACTGCACTACACTGAAGAGGACTGCTCTCTCGTTAACTGTACCGAACAAATCTATATTTATATCATTTTGATTCATTTTTAAAAATTGTAAATACCAGACATTTGTACTGCTGTATTTTAAAATAAACCTGTGTATATTATTAATTACATTGTATGCATGTTTACACATTTCTGAGACCCACTCCCATTTAACTAGCAAAACCTGGAAATATTATATTTAAAACCCCAACTACAGATTGTTAAACAAACCCCAACTTTTATAAGTCGACAGCCTCTAGGTCTTACCATGCCCTTTATCACAGTAATAAAGTTTAATCCATGTCAAATCTTTCTTTTGCACTGATTTAACAATTTTAAATAGCATAGAAATTTTATTACAGTTAAAACAGAAACATTTGGCCCACTTCAAATCTGCCACTGTAATAAAACAAAAAAAAAACACACTTGGGGTTACGGCATATACAAGCCCTGGGTTGTACAGAGGTCCAGCCACAACAAATATTAGAGCCAAAACCCAGTGAAAAATGATATCATTGTTACCAGCAGCAATTCACCTTCTCTGACATTTTGCACCTGAGCCAAATCCACTCTGACCTGTTCAATGGTTTACAGTTGTTTGCAAACATTGCAGACTTCTTCAGGTCTTCTTTGGATTCCACTGCGGTCGTCTCAGGAGAGGGTTTCTGTTGGAATTGTCCCTGGGTTCAGCGGCCCAGACTGGAGGAGGAGAGGGCTGGTGATCATCCTCTGCTTCGTGATGAACATTTATGAGGTTATCTGAAAGACCATTGTCATCGGCTCGTGCAGTCGCGAGCTGCTGACGCGGAACAGGTAACCGTGAGTCACTGGAGGAGTTTGATCGGGTTGTATCTGCCTTGCCGCTGTTTTCCTTGTTTTCATTTAACGTGTCCACAGAAACCGCCTCGTTCAGTGTGTCCAGTCTGCGCAGAGGCATCATGGCTCTGGAGGAAGAGGAGCGCGCGGGGCGAGTAGACTGGGACCGCCGACTCGCTACGGGATAAGACACTTCTGACATTGTTTCAAGATCACCTAGGAAAGAATCATTTCATTCAATGATGACGTAGTATTTATTTAAACTATTGTAAACTTTGATGACAACAAAATTAAAACAATTTAGGATTATGTAACCATGTTATTAAATATAAAACTGTCAAACTGCACTATTGAACATCACCTTTACATTTTCTTACTTGTCTGGTTTAGCCTCCGAGGAGGAAATCTTGACTCTAAGTTTTGTCCAGCAGGAAGAGAGAAGTACTTTTGGGATTTAGGCAGTGTCTTCTGTAAACACAAAAAGAAGTACCATGAATTATTACAGTTTGTGTCTCTGATCTATAAAAGTTTGTGGTATGTGTCTTACAGAGTTCTGAAAGCTTCCAGGTCTGAGGCTGCGCCGGATACTGGCATGGCGTCGTATAAGGATTTCCTTGGTGTGTGTATCATTTGGCAGAGCATGCTTACTTGTGAATGCCACAGTCTGTAGAAAAAATATAAGAATCAAACACAGCATAAAAAAACAAATTATCTCAAACAAAACCATTTGTTGTAAGGATCATCTTTGTCAATTTTGTGAAAATACAAACCTAAAAAAAAGAACAAGGACAAACCTTTACCACAGCTTATCTGTAGTGTTTACAGAAAGTGCAGTTTGTAGGAACAGGGTGGTGTTAGTTACTTGAGCAAGAGCTTTTAACATAGTTAGGTCATTAGACTACTGTAGAACAGAAGCACATGCTCTCCATTTGTCTAAACATCAAAGTTAAAGAGGCTGATGTCATGTGGAAAAGTACTGGTTGCTGTTTGTAGCTATGCAAAGCAGTGAGTTTCAGGGGTTGGTCATACGCTCGGGGTCTGCTTTACAGTGACAAATATATGAACTTAAAATGTACAGAAATCATCTTGTAGATGGTTATGCTGATGGTGCTTTTAGGACAACTGATAATGAATTAAATTGTTGCAGCTTACCCGTTGTCTGATCTTGTACATGTTCTTTGACAGAATATCATGCATGTTCCTAAGATCGCCGGCCAAAAACGTCTTAGGTTTGGGATTCTTCTTTTCTTCACTATTGGAAATTATATACATTAAAGACCTTAATTAATCTATCCAAACAGGTGCAATTTGCAATTGAGAAAACAGACTTACTATAGTGACACAATGGATGGAGCTGCACTGATGTCTCCAGACACAGTGTCCAGAATCTCCATTGCGTTTTGCAGTTCAAGCTTTTTATACAAAGCCACAATGCTAGACTCTGCACGGCTGTCCCGGATCAAAATTTTTCGTAGGATTCGATTGTTGAACTTTAAAAATCTAGAATTACGAAAAAAGGAGAAAAAAAAGTCAGTTTACCAATGTTTCTTGGTGATTGTTCATTTGTAAAAAACTGAAAAATCAGTTTCTCTCATGATTAGGATAATAATAAAATCTACTTTTTATTGACGTCAACATGTTTAGCAGATAAAAATAAGTTGTATTTAAAAACACTGCACTGAACCATTTCTGTTGTTTCAAGTATATTATAGTAATAATGTGCTACTGCAAAAACAAGCGGAAATGCAATCTGACACCACTGCTGAGGGAGGTTCTCAACATTCCCACAAAGTCCGCGTGAGAATAATAGCCAAACAATAGCCACAGAGAGGGGTCCTTTCTTTGAGTTTCAATGGAGAAATCTGTTGTTTTTTTTTCAGGTTAACCTTGCTGTTCTTACTTGTCTTTCCAGTAGAAGTGGCTCCACTGTCCACAGAGGTCCTCAATGCCAGCAATTGTGTGTTCCATGAGCTGTGGATGTGAAGAGCACTGGTTAAGACTGCTTTGATGCTTCATATTAAAAATCAAATACACTGGATGGCCGTCTTACCCTACAATGGACTTCTACATTGATGGTTTCAAGATTGCGGTTTGTCCTCCGAACGTTTATGAACTCAATCAGAGGTCGGATACTGATTCCCTATTGACAAAGTACATGCCACACATTAAAAACAGTGGTGCCGGTAAATGGGAAACTGTGCAAAAGGCTTTGACTACGCCAATACAAGAACTCAAACCTGGAGGAACACTGTGAAGATGATGATGACAATTGTGGCTGTGATGAAGAGCTGCTTGCGACCAATGTTGTCTGAAAGAGTGAAAGCCAAGGCAAAAGAAATGGCACCACGCAGACCACCATAAGCCAAACCAAACTGATCCTTGAGATTGAACGGGATGGTTCGGAAAGGGTTGATGATCTGGGTCAGCACCAGCACACCTGAAGCAAGCAACAGAATTAAACTCATCAGTACTGCACAACAGACTGGAAATCAAACACACTGCAACACGGCTATCACAACCAACAGTGACACAACACATAATCTGAAACATTTATATCAAACTTCAGTTGCATCAAATCATACAGATCCGCCTTCACTCCCCCACATTCTGACTCAGTGGTCACATTTTGACATAACCCACTGGCCTCACCATGTGCACACTTTAGTCGATATTTAAAGGTGTACTGTATAACCGTTCAGGTGAGGGCCCACTGCCTGCTTGTATCCTTGGAAGTGGAATTGCTTTGCCTGGAATCTCTCATTTATTCATTTACAGTTTTAATGATAAAAAATAACTAGGAAAAGCATTTTTATTGTGAGTGGGTTCTGATCTGACCCATAATCTCACCTTGTGGCGCGATCGGCTTACATACATTCTAGACAAAGCAATGACATCACAAATAAGTCAAGTAGGTAGCGGTTCTTACCCAGGCCTCTCCAGAGAAAGGCAAACAGCAGAGTGAACAGGATGTAGCCCCAGTTCCACTCATGCTCTGTCGTTATGGTAACCACACCCAGGAAGAAGAAGATGAGGGTCTCCGAGATGGATCCTAACATCTTAACAACATGACGAATGGTGGTGCATGATCGCTGGGAGACATTTTCCTCCACGTAATATTTCATAGTAAGGGCACAAGTCACAATGCTGCAAAATATTGGATCTAATGTTATATATATATATATATATATATATTTATTTATTTATATATTATATATATGTTGGTTTCTTTAAACACAAAACTACACTTACGCCATGATAGACGAGATGGCAAACAGCTCAGCCACCAGATAAGCCAGGTAACTGTACATGAAGATGAAGAGGGGCTCGATTTCTCTTACTTTAGAGGTGAATCTTGTAGTAAAGGCAGAGACAAAACCAAACAGGACCCCGAAAGCCATTCCACCAAGGCCCACCACAAAGAACCGCGCCACCCCCAGGAACACGTCCACTGGTTCCACCACCGGCATGTCCGCCACAAAGCTGAACATGTTGTACAACACCTGTAAAACAACACACACACACACCATGTGATTTACCATACAAAACTGGCAGCTCATGATGAGGTCATGTGTCATGTTGTAATCAGAGACTTTGACATGACTTAAGATAATAACATTCAAATAATTACTCTGTACTGGTTTGCCGGCACAAAGAGTAATCTTCCAAAAAAAAAAACAAGTTTCAGTCCTTTTTGTGCTGATACTTCAATTCCAATTCTAGGCCCAATTCTGATGTATTCCAGAAATATCTTCTGATTACTGATAAAGAGTAGAAGTAGATTATTATTATTTATTAATTGTAGTAGTAGTAGTAGTATTTTTTTCTTCAGTTATGCCCACCACAGTGTCAGTAGTGCATTTTATTAGCGAAAGCGCTTTTGGATATAAGTTAAGCATCTAGCATTCAAAATATTTCAAAAGTTTTGTTCTTAGGCAAGATTGCACCCCATAGTACTTTCAGCTTAATTGGCTTGCACTATAGCAACCCAGCTGTAAATGTACACACAAAATGTAATAGAGATAAGACATTAAAAATCTGTGGTTTCTTATCAATAGACCCAGTTTGAACTGAAAAGTCTGAATCAAAGCAGAGGGACCTTGAGTCTTGTGGGTAAAAGTTTGTCTTTACTTAATACTACTACTTTAACCAACTCTGTAACTGTGTCGTCAACAAAAGGGTCGCCACACCAAAGCAAAGAGTGGTAAAATGCAGCACGGTGTTTGAACACAAGAGGACAGAGAATGAGGGGAAATATGAGCAGCAACCCATTCTGGGACACTAAACACTGCTCACTCCTCCCTTCAGGCAAATGAAACAGTCAAGAGTAGAACTGGTTTTGCAGCATCCGAGCAAACTCTACTGGGGACCGTTTGTTCTGTTGGTGTCAACATACCACCACTGGGGAGGGGGGCAGTATTAACAGCATTTGTATAATATATAACATATGGCTAATTTGTTGTCAGTAAAAGGTATTTCAATAAAGGTGAAACAAGAATAGTTCATGAGATTTAAAACTCAGAATATCAAGTAAATAGATCATGATGAAACAAAATGTGAAAGCAAGAAGTCTCTTATACTGTTTGTTCCAACATATACACGCAACTTTTTAATGTAAACATTTTCACATTATCTATCCAATGAAGGGTTGTCAAAATATGGAAAGTAGTTGGATGAACCGGTATCAATTAGGACTGAGAAATTTTGAAATTTAATTACATACAAAATATTTTCCGAGTATCTCAATAGTCAAACGAAATAAATCCAGCAAAAAAAGAAAAGAAAAATGAAGAGTTAAAACATGCCTTTAAACATATTAACTGATCAGAAAAATGTGAAATGTATGTCAAATTAATCACAAAAGGGAGCAAAATATCACTTAATACCCTTATTTGAAAGTTTACAACATGACTTTTATTTCTGATCAGATCTTTTTGTAGCATTTTTTTTTTTTACTAAAAACTATATACTCATTATTAAAATTTAGCAAATCCACTCAACATTCAAGATTTTTATCTACATATCGATATCGTGCTCACTTTTATATATCAATATTGAAAAAAAAAAAGATTACATAAATATGACAAAACTATAATGTGTTTATTATTACTTGTGAGGTATCGAAATCAGTGGAGGACTGATATCCTTGGTATCAAAATTGAGTTTGACATGTTAGTATAGAGAAAACACCCGATGTTTATCCCAGGTTATCGGCCTTTCACATTTGCATATTTAACCCTCCCGCTATTTTCAGGTCCATTTGACCCCCATCTAGATTTTTTGTTCATCGCAATGGAACTTTCATGAGTGGTCCAAAACATAATCTAAACATAAAATTTATGCAATTTTTTTTTTTATAAAAAAGTATTTTTTTTCCTGATATCAAAACTTATATTGCTCTTTGACCAAATGTGCATTGTTCAAATGAAGAGAGCACGAGGTTGAAGGCTTTTTGTTGTGTTGCAGACAAGTTTTAACCTAACCTAATGATTTGGCCTGATATCAGTGGAGACAGGCCATGCAGCCGCCCATTGCGCTTTAAGTCTGTATATTTTGACAACAATCAAATTATGCCAAGTAAGTCCTCATGTGCAGGAACCATTAACAGCTTTGCATTTTGGGGTCTTGTTTAGGGTTAGTCTACTCACCACAGTGACCGCATCATTGAAGAGGCACTCTCCAAACACCACGATGTAAAGCTGCTCATTCACAGAAACGTCCTCATACACGTTCAGGACAGCCACAGGGTCCACAGCCGAGATTATGGTGGCAAAGAGTAGGTTCTCCTGTAGGTTGATATCCTGAACACCAAACGCTTCAATCTGGCATATAGCGAAAAGAGACATGCCTATGCCAATGCTGTTCCATAGAGTGCCAACCACTGCAAACCACAACACCTGACGGACAACAGCAGAAATATGATCAAAGAGAAAACAGATATGCGTAGCTAGATTCTGAGCATTTGGGAGAAACGTACCGTACCGATGTTCTCAAAGAAGGGTCTGGTGGGCATGAAGTAGCCTGAGTCCAGCACAATGGGAGGGAGCATGTAGAGGAAGAAGACATTACTGGTCAAAACTGCAGGAGGTTCTTCATGGACAGAGTGCATAATGGCTCCAACAATGAGACCAATACTGATGAGCAGGCAGGACTCTGGCACCCAAATTGTGATTTTATGGTACACATGGAAGCCTGAGGAAAAGGGGATCT
The DNA here is from genome assembly GCA_019453435.1 of Rhinogobius similis. Lineage (NCBI taxonomy): Eukaryota > Metazoa > Chordata > Actinopteri > Gobiiformes > Gobiidae > Rhinogobius > Rhinogobius similis. Next base: position 22,954,957 of record CM033633.1, on the reverse strand, counting down.
CAAGTCAAGGTCAAGTACAAATACATGAATTTAAAAACTAATGTAAACACTCACCAATCTTTGCAAATGAAGCCAAGAGGACCCACAATGTCACTTCAAATGGGATTTGTATTCTCGGGTAGTCCATTGTAAACACTGGTAAATTGGCCTTTCCTGCATCAGGATAAGCCTGAGGCCCATCCATTGGTTTAATTGGGGGTAAAATGGTAACACTGCCAGTTGGTTTGGGAGGCACCTCTCCATTGGAGCCAGGAGTTTGACTCAAAAAACAACAAATGAAAAGCAAAAGCCCAGCAAATCTGGTGAATATGGTGTCCATTATTGCGAATAAATAACAAGGTTAAAGTGAGGGAAAAGTCCACTAAATAGGTTGGATTGAATCTCTTCATCAGTTAAAAACAGAGGCTACATTGGGCCTAAATAAAAAGTAACACGTACTCCTTTGTAAATACTTTTCATGACTGTTGAGCGCAGAACTGCACACCAGTGGCCTGTACCTGCGCTCTTCTACAGGTCCCGATAGGCGCAGGGTGCGTTCTACGGCGCCTCTGATTGGTAGACATCCTCAGCCAATAAGGACGGGTCTCTGCGCCCATTCAGGGACCAAACTCGAGTTTCGGTGACTTTCAGAAACAAGTTTCATCTTTCACACTAAAAACTGCCATTTGTCGTCTACAAATCAGTTTTGAATCGCTGTATAAACACTCTTAATGAACAACCACCAACCAAAAAACAACTTTTTGTCTCAATCTACTATAGAATCTCATAAATTTATAATACAATTTGTTATTTTCTATAGCCTATAGCTAACGGACAGAGTAGCTCATCGTCACACGTTTAACACTTTTAGTCTCTGTTTAATTAGGCCTAAAGTCGGTTTATTTCTGCAGATGAAGCCGACAGTTTAATAGCTCCGTCAGGATGAAGCCCATGTTTGGTGCTGGCGCCCTCTGATGGAGAGGAAAGGTGCTGCAGAGGAGGAGGCATTACGTCTCGATGTGGAGTCTGGGCGAGTCTTGATTGCAGATGTCGTCGAGAACACAAGCAGGATGCTAGAATTGTAGCGAGACATCTTAATTTCATCAAGAGGTAGGTTTTTATTGAATACTGACCACATTTCTTCCGTTTAATGTGACAAATGGATTTTTTGTCAGTTTATTAACGCAGCCCATTGTAAATAAAAGCTCAACACAGGATCTGAATGAGCCATTTGTATTGATGCATAATGTATTTTCGCGTCAGTGTTGCGGGTGTTTGTTACACTGTGCGTCCTATATCACGCACATCCTTCAGTGATTGTGCAGTAACACCATGACGCACACATTTGTTATTGTGAGCGACCCAAACTATTTGACTCCGAGCTGCAAAAATGATCACGCTATTGGTCCGTTGTGCTATAAATAGACTTCATCTTGGCTTTAGTCCTATATTTATTCAGAGATATCCTGCTGAATGGACAGGTTGGTAACACCCCGCTCACGCGGGGCATTAAAGACCAAAATATCATAAGGAATATGATGCATTTCTCTATGACGTTTAATCCCGGATATGATGCTTAGGAAGTACTAGGGTCTCACAGTCCTACCATGGCTCCCACGGCACAACAGGGCCTACTGATGCTCTCCAACGTAGCTGGCCGACTTAGGGGCAAAGAAGTAGTATTAACTAAACCTATCATGTGAAATAGATTTGTGCAATGCTTGCAGTGGGTTTGTGCTACAACAGGGACAAAGGCTTTTCATAGTTATTGGTTCTGGGTAATTTGGGTAGATGAGAATGAACCTCTCTTTAGACTTCTGCCAACCCTTTTGTTAAAAGTATGTTTGCCCAGTGGTTGGGAGTATTGATACCAACCAAAGCAACAATAAAAGGACAATTATTGAGGGAAAAAACCTAAAAAAAGTTAAATAATCATGAAGGAGCAAAGTGAATAACAAACATGCAAATCAAATATATGGGGGTTAATTAGGGACGGAGAATTCATCAGGTCTACAAATCCTGCAGTGCAGCTGTAGCTGACAGCATCTGCAGGGGGCAGCTGTTTGCAGCCAGCAGTCAATAACCGGGTCACCGCCCACAAACATCCCCTAAAGTAGTGATTATCAAACCTTTCTCATGAAGTACCACCAAAGAAAATATTTGGCCTTCCGAATATCACCAGATCTAAACCAGGTCTAAAAGAACTATACATCAAAACTATAAGCTAAACCAGGTCTAAAATATGACTACACAATTGCTATATTTATAAACAAATCTAAATGAGAACAAAAATGTGGATTAAATTGCCTCTAAGTTCAACAAAAATTTCAACTGCAGAGGAATCCGTGCACCATCTGAAGGAGCGTACCACAGTTTGAGAAACACTGCCCTTAAGACCATGTAACGCCTCTTCAGGCCTACCTTTGGGGTACTCTGCAAAGCAAAGTTAATTGAAAATTGAATAACGATATACAGTCCCGATCAAAAGTTTAAGACCAGTTGAAAAATGGACAAAAGTCATGTTGCATGGTTGGATCTTAACAAGGTTTCCAAGTAGAGCATCACTTTGCAACAAGAAATGGGAATGAGACAAAAAAAAAAGTCTGAGTAAATTTTTTTAATTGAAAACAACAATTAAAATGAAGTACGCTGTGTAGCTGATCAGCTTCGTACCACACTTAAAAAAAAACAAAAAACTGAAACCCCCTCAAAACAGAAATGAAAGTTCCAAACATGAACTCAGTAATGAGTGACGCTACCATCATTGGTGATCACTTCAAAAATTAGCTGGGGCACACTTGATGCAAGTGTTTTCAGGAGGTGAGAGGGAACATTTCTTCAAGTGGTGAAGACGGCCTCATGAAGGGCATCTACTGTCTGAAACGGTTGTCCATTTTTGTAAACTTCCTTTGACATCCATCCCTGAAGGTTCTTAGTTGAATTTAGATCAGGGGAACACACAGGATGGTTCAAAAGAGTGATGTTATTCTACTGGAAGAAGTCCTTTGTCCTCTTTGTGAACTGTAGCGTTGTCCTGTTGAAATACCCAGTGGTTACAACAGACGAGGGCCCTCAGTAATGAGGGATGTTCTCTGCAACATCTGCACAGAGCCAGCGGCTGTTTGACGCTCCTGCACCACCTGGAGCTCCATTGTTCCACTGAAGGAAAAAGCTCCCCACATCAACGCTGGAAACCATCAGGACCATCAAGGTTACATTTTTTCTCACCAGAGAATAAAACTTTGTTCCACCTTTCAATGTCCCATGTTTGGTGTCTCTTGTAAAGTACAAGCTGCAATTCTGTGACGTTCAAGGAGACTAGGCCTTTGAAGACGTTTTTGTTGTTGAAGTCTTTCAGTGGCAGATGTCGTCTGATGGTTATTGGGCAGCAGTCAGCACCAGTAAAGTCCTTAATTTGGGTTGAGGATGGTCCAGTACAACCAATCAGATCCTCCAGCTCAGTGCTGGTGTAATTTTTTTGGGTCTTCCACTTTACTTTTTTGTTCCATAACCTTCAGGATCATTGAAAGTAAATTCAAAATGACTGTCCCACCTCAGCAGTGATGGTGCACTGTGAGAGGCTCTGCTTATGCAGCTCAACCACCTGACCACGTTCAAAAAGAGAACGTTTTTTTTGTCTTTGCCATCAGAATCCCATTTCTTGTTGCATAGTGAAGCTCTTCTTGGAACTTTGTTAAGATCCAACCATCCAAAATGTGACTTTGGTCCATTTTTCAACTGGTCTGAAACTTTTGATCGTGACTGTAGTCATTTCTTTTGTGGCTCAATAAAGTTTGTCTGCGTTTATATAACATGCAGGGGTTCAAACACATTACTGATGATGATCCGTGACTGCCTGTGGTTTCATTAGATCTACACAGTGTGTTTCCTAGAGAGCTCTCCACAGTGCTACAGCCTTGACTGATTATCACTGATAAGACCCCTCACACTCATATATGTCTAATGAAGCATCCACACTGTCACACTTTAATGCCAAACCACAGATGGACCAGTATTCAGCTGTGTGTCACTATATGGGCTTGTACTTCCATTCACGCTCGGCAAGTGACGTTAAACTGTCACATGTGTAAAAATAGACTGCCACCCATACGCTTGAATGCTTACTGCTTTTCTTTTTGTTGTGTCAGCAGCATGCTGTACTGTTTGTTGGTTGGGTGGCAATTTATGTAAAGACACGTGGTATTTTGAGGCATACTGTATGACCATGCTTTAACAAGGAAATGTTAACTGAGTCTGACCAATCTACCTCACACTAACTTGTCATTTCTCTTGTACTTCCATATTACTATATTTACTATTTTACTTTGCTCTTACTTCGTTCTATATTGTCTTAATGATAGTACTTTGTACATGTGAATGTCATGTTTTCTCTGCGTGGTGTCTAAAATGTAACAAAAATAATGTTGCATCAAGAAGTCTGTGGTGAAGAGTCTGATCTCAAAACAGCTGCGTGAAAAGTCACACTTTTTTCTCAAAGTGAAAATACCACTGGTTATATTAGCACAAAGAAAAATAGGCTTGTTTGATTCCTGGTAGACATTTATTCAAATATTTTTATTTATTGCACATTGAATATAATTTATTTCTTTTCAGGTTAATCATGACAAACACTTCTTGGCAGCAAAAGAACAAAGTGTGTTTCTGAAGAACGAGTGTTTGGACTGGTCTTTCTTCACTTTCTCTCTTTGCACTGCCTGGTCTCACGTGTCGTTATGTCGGGCAAGGAGCGAAGCCCCAGGCACCGGCCCTGGTCGGTGTACAGGGCCAACACGTTTGATCTGTCAGCAGAGATGATGGGGCTGGCCCTTGCAGGTAACCTAGTAACCACCGCCATGGAAACCTGTGAAACGCACCAATCATGATACATGGTACATGAAAAGAACGTGTTTGTCTTTTGTTTCGTGCTACAGGAAGCAGTCAGGACCCAGATGAGCCAGTGCTGGAGTTTAGTCTGGGTATGTTCAGAATGAGAAATCATTAATGAATAATTAAAACTATTGATCAAAACTATAATAACTATAATAAGTAATCCTTTTAATGAGATAGAATTCTTGTGACCCCCTTGTTACAAAATAATAAATGATCAAAAATAATCATCATCATCATCCTAAATTATTATGAAATACAACTTAAAAACTTAAATTAAAGGTTAAAAACTGAACAGGAGGAGAAGGTTTGAAGATAGTACAAATAACAGTGAATATGTGTAATATCAGCACATCTGTTCATTGTCCTTTTTTGGAAAGAAACCACTGTAAAAGTCTTTAAGTGTATTTTGAATGTCCCCAGTTGCAGATTAGTGAGAATCCTCCTGATAAATCCTGCCATTTGCAATCTGTTGTGTTTAATGTTGCCACAGCCTGCAGTGAACTGGTTACTCCAGCTCTGGACCGTAAGCCCACCAGCTTTGTGGCAGTAAGCTGCACCACTCCTCCTCAGGCCTTCTGGACCAAACACGCTCAAACCGAGATCATAGAGGTCTGTATCTTTTTGCTTTTGGCTGCATCCACCTTTCATTTCATGTCAAACACTTTCAGCTACTCATCACAATAATACATTTTTTTTGTTTACACTGTCTCTTCTCACATGTCTTCACAGGAATTTCAAAAACATTTCACACAGTTAAATTGTAAATGTTTATTTGTTTTCAGGGTACAAGTAACCCTATATTCCTCAGTAGTATAGCATTCTTCCAGGACTCCATGATCACTCAGCAAACTCAGATCAAACTTTCTGTATATGATGTAAAGGACCGAACACAGGGAACGGTGAGCTACCATTACCGCCTAAACTTTAAATACATGAGGATTTTGATCATAGGAAATTAAGTTACATACTTGTATGTCTCTGTTGAATAGCTAAACTATAATGCTTCTCCTTATGTTTTCTGTTGTCTTACAGATGTATATGTTAGGTTCAGCGATGTTTCCAGTGAAGGAGCTGCTCCAGGACAAACACCACAGGCTGCACTTGACTCTGAGGTACTCCCACACCCATCTCTGCTGAGATAGACAGACATAACCACTGCTGACCACATCCTGCGTAACGTTTGAAAAACCATGTCACTTTGCATCAGGTCAGCAGAGAGTGAGCGCGTGGGGAACATCACTGTGATTGCCTGGCAGATGGAAGAGAAGAGGGAGCAGAGGGCTCCTGGGCCCAGGTTACAGAGAGGAGACACCGTTAATGGCAGGGTAAAAACAAGCCTGACTTTATCATTAATGTTTGTATCGTGGAGATTAATATTTGTTGTATTATCATAATGTGTACACAAAAATATTCAGTCTGTCTTCTCAAGAGAACAAAATGATCTGCTCCATTAGTCAATGTCATGAGGTGGTTTAGAAACGTCAAATAATGTATCAATGCAAAGGTGTCCAAAAGTACTTTGAAAGCCTGAATAATGCATGATTTGAACCTTTAGAACAAAAGTTAACAAAAGTACTTTCATTTTAGATGGTTCTCCCCGTTGATCAAAGCCTAACTGAATCCATGGGAATTAAGTCCAAGTCATCATCTATTTGTAAAGATCCGCTGCTAAAGGCTGGTAAATATGTTACGAACATAAATATGGAGTGGTTTATGACCACACTTAGCTGAAGCTGTTGTGTTTGCTCTGTTCCAGTGTTTGGAGGTGTTATGTCGCGCACTTACCGTTTCCCCATGACGGATGGAAACCATCTTCGCATCCTGGAGCAGATGGCAGAGAGTGTGCTCTCGCTGCATATCCCTCGACAGTTTGTTAAACTGCTGTTGGAGGAGGACGCAGTCAGGTGATGACAACAATAATCCTGATTATCATAACCACTGTAATAACTATAATTACATTTTTCTTATCAGTCCTTTTTTGTTCAAGCTGAGCAATTACATACTTGTATCTGAAATACTCAATATTTAATCATTTATGTGGTATCTTTATATCATCTTGTAAAATATAGTGAATGGGTTTACTTGTTTTTAATTGTTGTTACCATATGTGTAGGACTTCATTAAGCTTATGACTCACAGTGTGACCCCTCATTTGAATCCTCGGGTAGAATGACACTGACAAATGTCATCATTAAACACTGCTGTATTCTTGTACATGTGCTGCAGGGTGTGTGAGCTGGAGGAGCTCGGAGAACTGTCTCCGTGCTGGGAGAACCTCCGCAGGCAGATCATCACCCAGTACCAGACCATCATCCTCACCTATCAGGAGACTATCAGCGACCTGCACGAATACAAGGGTTAGCAACTAGAGACAAGAGACCACACTGAAAATAATCTCACATATTTACTCCATTGTATTGTCTTGTTCTGAAAGGGCCTTCATTTAAGTCTAGTACTTTAAAAGCTGAGAGGAAGTTGGAGTTTATTCCTACTAACCTGCACATTCAGAGGATGAGAGTCCAAGGGGAGTCGGGCTATGGTATGTATGTGCACATGATGATACCTGGTGCTCTTGGTTATGTGTTTTAACAAATACTTATTCATGCAGACCGAACGTATGATGTAGTAACTATCGGAGCTCCTGCAGCACATCACCAGGGTTTTAAAGGCTGTGGACTCCGGAAAATGGTGCAGAAGCTTGACGATGCTAGGAAACAGTAAGTTGTAGTGTTTTTGAGTGGAGTAAATGAAGATACAATATATTCCTAACCTCTTTTTGTCCTGTTCACTTGATATCCATCCAGTAACTATGCAGAGGATAGGTGAGAATCATTCAACTACTCAACCATACATCTGTCATACATGTTTATCATATTTAATTTTTGTATGTTCAAAGCTCTTCTAGCTCTGCCTCCAAAGGGATGACCTATCAACAGCAGGACGTTGTGAAGGCCAAAGAGCTGATTGGTCAGATTAATACTCTGAAGACACAAGTCTGTTACTACATAGAGCGTTTGTCCCGAGCAGCAAAAGAACGTTCAGCAAATGCAATGGAGAGGACCCTGGCCATCCTTAAGGAGAAGGTACAATCATTAAAGGGAAGGTTTGAAGCTTGCACTCGAGGAACTGCTGAACCAGGCTTGCAGTGCTTTAACCTGCATATAGAGGACACATACAAGTTGTTCTTAGTATATGAACAGGTCAAGTTAAGCTCAGATCCTCCGGAGTTTCTTCACTGACTCAAAAGCCTCACCGGCACTGATTGTGCAGGTGCTGGGGTTGTATGTAGAGACCATTAAGATCAGAGAGGACGCATAGATTTTAATCGTAGGAACTGCCAACCCAAATGAGTCATGTGAGGCTCATTCTGCTCTGCTCTGCAGCTTCAGAACCAAAACACAAAATTATACTATCAAGAATTTGGCCAACATGTATAATGCTTGTGTAATTAAGAATAAATCAACAATGCAATTGTTATCCATAAAAGCAATTTTTGATTTGAGCATATTTTCCTCGTATCTGGGGTCACAGAAAGTTCATGTCAGTGAAACGTGAAATACAAATCTACTCACTGTTCTTTTAAAACTCATTAGAGTTATGCTGTTTTGGGCACTTAACATTTCATGCATTTATAATTCATTATTGAAAGCAGTTGGTGCAAAATAAGTTGGGTATATAAATAAGTATATATAAAACTTGTTACCATACGTTGAACTTTTTTCTTAATTTATTCCTTTTATCTACCATCTGATAAAAGGAAACTATCAAGCTGCTGGACATGAACTTGAAAAGAAAATTTAGGGACAATTGAAAATCTGATATTCTTCTGAGCAATGTTGTTCACACTTGTAATTAGAGAAAATCAGACATGAGAGGCAAAAAAAGTCTCAGCTTCACTAAGAGTCCAGACATTTGTTCCAAAGGGTTCAGAACATATATATATTAGATACATGTGTGGATGTCATCTCACACGCTTCAATGGGGCCAAGAACTAGTATCCCCAAGGGAAGTTTATTTGTAGAGCACAATTCATACACAAATTAATTCAAAGTGCTTTACAAAACTGAAAAAGATGCATTAAAATTACAAAACAGATAAAGACAGAAATCATCATTATACAATTTACTTTAAAGAAGAAGACTCTTCAGGAAGACTGTTCCAGTTTTTAGCTGCATAAAACTGAACCGCTGATTCTTCAGGTTTAATCCCGACTCTGGGCACCAGCAGTAGACCGGTCCCTGAGGTCATCAGAGTCCGAGAAGTTTCAAACGGCAGTAACATATCCCCTTATGGACTCTACATCCCAAAAGAAAATCCACAAAAATTTATACAGACAAAGTCATACATCTCAACTAAACACTGTTCGAGTCTGTGCTGATGTAATGTGATTGTCAGCTATTCTCTTTCCTCTCTTCATGTTCAGACGCATCAGCTGGTGGCAGTGTGTGACTCCAAACTACTGTCCACTGCCATTTTGGCCCTGGCAGCTGCTCGCCCTGAGTCGACCCATCGCAGCACTCCTTCCCCCTCCGCCTCCTCACTTTCCCCCTCGTCCAGGTCCCCGTCTCGCTCCCCATCCCGCAACCCCACCTCTCCATCTCGCACGGCCATCTCACCCTCGCGACAAATAGCTCTCTCAGACAGCAACGATGGGAGTAAAAGTAAGAGGATGTCAATGCAAACGGATGCACATGAAGAAGAATGGGTGAGAACACTTGATTTAGACTCTTTTTGATCTTAATTGTTTGGAGAAAAATAAAAACTAAATATTGATATGCAGGAAAATATCTGGATAAATGTTGATAAAAGCCTAGAGTGTGTTGTCCAGAGGGTGGAACGACTCCTACAAAGAGACCAAATTCAAAGTGACAGCAGTTCTGAAGATGTTTTCCTTCTTGCAAATGACGAACAAAGCACCTCAATCAAAGGTTTACCCTAGTTTTGGTATTTGTAAGTGTCATCCATATTTGTAACTCAACTGAAGTACTGTTTTTCCCTTTTCTATATATTTTTCAGATTCTAGCCCAGAGATAGAAAAGACGTCCCCTGGTAAAGAGCCCCTTCCTGTTTACACAATTTAGGTAGTTTTAGAATAAAATCAAACTTTAACATGAGTGATTTTTGTTTTTAAGCCGAGTGGGGTGAGATCTTGTACCCACTGCTCACAACACTGTCAGACTGTGTAACCCTCATGAGTGACAAAGCTAAGAAAGCCATGGTGTTTCTACTGATGCAAGACTGCGCCCCAACCATCGCCATGAGTCTCACTGTGCAGTACCGCCGAGATGTGGTCTTCTGCCAAACAGTAAGTCAGTTCATTATACATGCATTTTACTTAGATGGTACTAACTGCTTTTAATGTTGATCTCTTTTGTAGTTAACAGCTCTGATCTGTGGCTTTGCCGTGAAGCTGAGGACAAGCCTCTGTGACTCAGGATTTCTCCGACAGCTCCATACCATCGGCTTATTGGTGCAATATGAAGGCCTTCTCAGTACTTATGGTAACAAAAATGTTGTATTATAAACATAAACGTTAATCATATTTAATATATTTGGGCGGCAGATAAAATTAATTTTGTTTATATTCAGTTTTTTCTTGTAATACAAGAAGTTAATAGGTCTAGCCACTAATAGAAATCATCAGATTAAACATTTGTGAATTTAGCTTTTCATGGCAAAAGCTAAATGGCAAATGTTACAATGTTATCAATGGGGAAATCTTGCCTCCCATCCTCCATCATGTCATATAACATTATAGAATCTTAAACCATCTTTAATGCATATTACTATTTTGAGCTGTATCATCATTAAAGTCTTATTTTTACAGGGGAGGAGCTTGCTATGTTGGAGGATATGAGTGTGGGTGTTATGGACTTGAGAAATGTCACCTTTAAAGTAACGCAGGCGACTTCAGGTTTCGGACCAGACATGCTGCCAGTGATCACAGGAAATAGAAACGGCTTTAATGTCCGAGTGCCACTACCGGCAGCCATGTTTGAGTCGTTGCCGCGGGAGATCCAGAACGGGATGTTGTTGCGTGTTCAACCTGTCCTGTTTAATGTGGGCATCAATGAACAGCAGACATTGGCTGAGAAGTAAGTCAAAGTCCTAGTAATATTTAATCTTCTCATTATTTGACAGTAATAGCAAATATAAAAAGATAGTGGTTAAAGATGTAACCATATATAATTCAGCTGATCTTTGGTAAAATTATTGTTACGTGAACTGTAGAAACAGCACTTTGTTGTTGTTGAGTGTAATGTAAGTGTCTACATTTTCTAGGTTTGGTGACACAACATTACAAGAAGTGATCAACATGGAAAGTATGGCACGTCTTAGCTCTTATTATGATCAGTTCAAAGAGGTATTACCAGAGGACTGTGAGTATCAACACAAATGTATATTATTTCTCCATGTATTGTTTCCTTTCTTTACACATGGCTGTCTCCTCAGGCCTCCCTCGCTCCCGCAGCACCACCAGCCTGCCTGAGCTGCTCAAGCAGCTGAGCCAAAATGTCAAAGCCAAGAAAAACAAAAATGTGGAGATTTTGTGGCAGGCAGCCGAGGTAAACCAGATGGACATGCTCATGCGATACAATGTTTTTCCAGCGCTAATACAAATAACTATCATCACAGGTATGCCGGAGGTTGAATGGCGTGCGCTTCACTAGTTGTAAGAGCGCCAAGGACCGCACAGCTATGTCTGTTACTCTGGAGCAGTGCCAAATCTTGGAGCAGGAGCATGGACTGGCCCCACAGGTTTTCTACCAGGCCATGGACTGTATGCGCAGGTCAGCTAACAAATTGAAAAGCAGTGTTCCCTTTTTATTTACTTGTTCTCAAATGAGTAATTACATTTTCTGTTGTACAGTGAGGGATGCAGACGAGAAAATACCATGAAGAATGTTGGATGTCGCAAATACGCTTTTAATTCCTTACAGCTCAAAGCTTTTCCAAAACAATACCGCCCTCCAGAGGGGACATATGGGAAAGTGGAAACCTAAGTGGACTTCTTTATAGTGACAAAGTTTACTACTGAGGAGGACTATTATGAAATTACACAAAGAAAAATGCCTATGAGTTTGAACATAGCCCATTGTGCTTAGTCACAACTAGTTTAAGTGCCAGAGTATGTGGTTTTATAGCCATTATCCCTGTCCTAAATAATAGAAGAATCAAAATCTGTTCAGAACTATTTCACAGCTTTCTGTCATTGTGTCAGGTTATGTGAGTTATCTACAGTTCTTTTAATAGGATCACACTGTCATATGGCTATATCTAATATAACACCAGCTGACAAGAAAGAGATTCTGCTCCGGCTAAGATGACAAAGCAGTTCTGGGTGATATATTTTTATATCACGCCAAGTTCCATGTCATTTTGGTCATGATCAAGATCTACAATGGCAGTTTGTTTTTTGCAGAACTTGTTTATGCCTCTTATCAACCTTCTCGTTAAGTTGAGTGGCTAGTGAGCAGTGTAAATACAACAAATACTTGATAGACTATTTGTTTGCTAAAGAGACATTTTATGCTAAATTACATGAAGCCTTGTTTGCCCAATGTAGCTATTTTAAGTCAGACAGTTTCCTTAGTGTATCAGTTTTTTGTGAACTTCTCTGGACCTAAACTTTCCTGCTGTATGCTGATCAATACAAAGCTCTTGGGTTGTTGTAGCACATTTTCTTGTCTCTTTGCTCAATGTATCAATTTATTTTATAACCCATATGCCTGTTTGGCATTCATTTAACAAGCACAAAGTACGAATCACAGACTGAGTTTTAGAAATGTACTACACAATTGTCAATGTTCAGTGCTGTTTATATGGTGATAATTTGTAAGATGTCTTCAGTGTTATATTTCTGAACATAGCCTATGCAGTAACTAAGGAGTGTTTTTTGTTCATTTGTTCAAGGCCATCTTCTGATTATAAGCGTGCATCAGAGGTAGGCATTAAAATGGCCCTAAAATGTTATTTCAAAAGAAAAAATATCTGCAGAGTACTTCAGTACTTGCTACTATGAGAATAGCCTTTTTTTTTTTTTTTATCTGTATGATGACAACATAATGCAATATATAGGCATATACAAAGAGCAGCCACTCGAGTTCAGACAATGATAAGTAATACATACATAATAAATAATAAATAAAACAAACAATGAGTAGCCTTTCCCTTTAAGATCCAGGAAGTGACGTACTACAGCTGTCTGAGGTTGCCTAAGATGCGGCTCGCGCATGGCGGGGCTTCACATACTGCGTAAAGCTGCAATAAGTCGCACCTTTAAGCTGTTTGTTTGGAGGTACCGTCATTTGCAAGAATTAAAAGGTTATCATGCATTGTCTTCACATGGCTGATCGATCTGCTATAGTTGACTACAAGAAACGTATTTTCTCTTAAAGATTACGTTGAGGGATGTAGTACAAATCTGATTATCTGTTCTTGAAAAAATGCTGGGAAAAGGGCTGAACTAACACTGGTTTTATTGCTGTTCAAAGGTCATCTCGGGTTGATCATTGCTGGTTCAAGTTTGCAAGAGGAATAAGTCACTGCTGTAAATATTCACAGAGAGGTAAGACTTTTTTTTTTATATACGATACCTAGATTTGAACTTTTTTCTGAAAAACAAAACAGAACTGTTCTCAGCCTCTCCCAACATGAGTAAGAAGCTGCTGTTGGATGTTGATTGTGGAGTGGACGATGCTCAGGCCATCATGCTGGCCCTAGCGGCTCCTAATGTGGAAATACTGGGCATCACATGTGTGCATGGGAACACTTCAGTTGAGAATGTTTGTAAGAACACCCTGCGCGTTCTGCAAGTCTGCAATAAACTTGAGGTAGGATACATTCTTCACACAAACACATTTTTTTCCTGTTGTCTTATGACTGGTAGTAAGATTAGATAAACTCCCATTGAAATGAACTGGACTATTGCACACAACACACGACCTTTCCTCTGCACTTCACTATAATAGGCCTTCGCACCTGAATAGGCTATTATACTCAGTGGTTTTAGTCAACTTCCCTAATTTTTGCTCTGAATAATCTTCATCAATATAAAGAAAAGAAAAATAATAAATATAGCAATAGGTGTTTTCACACATAAAAGGAACCAAGCTCCTAGATCTTAGTCTCTATTTTTGTCAGAAGAACCACTTTGTCCCCCTTGCTTGCGTTCACACAGCAGCAGTGGCTGAAAGCATATCTAACTGACCTTCGACTTAAACATCTATATTCTATGGAACATTTAAATATTTAATTAAGTGGATTATGAAAATGTTTTTTTTTTCTGAATTCATCCTACTCCTTTTTAGCACTGTTGCACTTTCAGCACTGCACCTAAAACTGATGCACAAAAAACTCAAACTAACAATGACATTTATTATTTGCACGGATTAAAATTTTTCGTTACCAATTACTAATTTAGACTTTTTTTTATTTTTTGAGCAATGGTGTTAAAAGAATTTCTCTAGTGGATCATTAAAGTTTGTCAGTTTGTAAATGTACCGTGTTAAGTAAAGGTTCCTGGGGGCAGTATTTTAAACATAATCCTCCAGGATTAATCCAGGTGGAGTGGATTTTATTTTTTTAACAGGATTCGTACATCCAATCCTGTCTTTGATCCAGATTTTTTGCCCTTTTGGGTATTTCAAAACTTTAGAGACAAATCTGGATCATTTTGATCCTGAAAATCAGTATTACAATGGTCCCACCTCAGAGGTGGATTTGAGACTGATCCGACGTTTAAAAGTAATTATTTTTAACAGCTACTCTCAAAGTTTGAAAATTTTACCCAGAATCCAGATATTAAAGACAATATAAAAACTTGTACTCATCTAAATTAAATTTAATCAAAATTTGATGGAAATTCTAACATGTAATATTTAATTTGTAGGTTACATGTCAAATTCAAAATAAATTAATTCTTCTCATTGTCCAAGAGGCACTTAATAATAAATCTAACCAAGAAGCCAATTCACATATTCAAGTTTAATCTGAGTACATATGGTTAGTGTTTTCTCTTGGCTGGTGAGCTGGAGATGTCGAATTATGGCAGCATGATTAGCTTCATTCAGATGTGAAAAATAAAACACTGAGTGCAATTATTATTATCACTGTAAAACATGACAGATCTCAGATGGATAAAATGTTCACTGTATGTGAAACTTTAAACGTGCATATCTTTTATTTGTTCTTGTATTCACACTTTTCTCATACTGCTTTGTGGTAATTATTAATTCAAATTGTACTTTTAATTTCCGGTTTCCTGTGCTTGATACTGTGATTGTGACAGATCCAAGAAGATCAGGATCATTTTGATCCAATCCAGCAAAGTTTTGAAATAGAATCTCTGATCCATTTATTAGAATCCAGAGATTTGGAAATCTGGATAATTTTGATATAGATTTAAAATTTGAAATATTGGCCCCTGGTCTGATTAGAAAGTACCTGCTCCTGAGCAGGATGTTAAAAAAAAAAAAAAAAAAAAAGACCCCAAAGTCTGCCCCCAGTCTCTACTTGCTACTCTGTGCCAATGTGCTTCACATAGGGACTTCAACTGAAAAAAGGTTTAAATAGTGGGATAACACCTAATGTCTGCTCTTCTTTACATCAGATCCCAGTGTTTAAAGGTGCATCCAAGCCAATCCTTGGAAATCAAATACAGGGGGCTAATTTTCACGGGTTGGACGGCCTTGGGGACGCCCCAGATCCGAACGCGCCCAGCATAGACATGATTCAGAAGGAAGGGGCTGTGTCTGCAATGATAAGAATTATAAATGAACATCCAGGACAGGTAGACTTGTTGCATATTTGTTTCACATCAATATAGAGGCCTAAACCCTTTTTTTTTCTTCTAGGTGTCTCTAGTTGCCACAGCACCTCTCACAAACTTGGCTCTTGCAGTCAGGATGGAACCCTCCTTACCAAGCAAACTAAAAGGTCTATATGTCATGGGAGGCAATACAGAGTGTAAGTATTGGGTTTTTATGTTTAAAGTGAAAATATTATTCCGTCAAAGTAATGTTCATGTCATCCAGCCCGTGGAAACACTACTGTATGTGGAGAGTTTAATTTTGCTGCCGATCCTGAAGCTGCCTACATTGTTCTGAATGATTACCAGTGTCCCATCTACCTGGCATGTTGGGAGTTCACCTGCTACAACAAGTTGTCTTGGGTAAATTTATCATTTTTATACATAAACCATCAACTCAATTTGTGTGCTTGAAGATTTTTAAGGCTTTGAATAAAAACTAAATTGTGTAAGTGAAAGCACTTTGTGTGTACTTTGCCAGCATCTGATCAACTGATAACTAAACTTTCTTCGGTTACTCATTTTGTCTTAAGCTCATTACTGGCCTTTCCTTTTCATTTACCTTTGCTCCGAAGGGTTCTAAATACACTGTACAAAAAATTATAACTAACTTGTATTTATTTTGGCAGGAGTTTTGTGACCAGTGGTTGGCGCAGGACTCTGAAAAAGCCAGATTCATGGCACGTATCTTCAAACACAGCCTGGACATATCAAAGACCGAGCGTTATGAGAAGGAGTTTATCGACGGCACAGGACTCATCTCTTGTGACTCTTATGCCATGGCAGCTGCCATCGATGAAGCTTTTATTTTGGAAACAGACCAGTTTCCTGTTAGTGTAGAGCTAACTGGGACACACACCAGAGGCATGATGGTGGTAGACACTGTGGGCTTCATGAACAAGACCCAAAAAGCATTTATTATGAAGAAAGTTAATTTAGAGATGTTTAAGCAGATGATGATGGCTGCTCTTAAGTAAATGCACTTACTGTAATTTATCAAGAATTGTGTAAGCTATTATTATTATAAGACCAACAATTACTTTTTACTCATAATAAAATTTATTCAATTTTTTTTAGTTTCACACATGTATCATTAGCATAAAACCAAGGATGATGCAATTTTTTTTTTTCCAGCATTGTCTGGCATAACCCTCCGTCAGTTGCTTGATGGATGAATGAGTGTCCTTTCATTTCAGATGTGAATGACTTTGGGTCATTTTTCCAAACCTCAATATCCTTTTCTTCCTCTAAATCGTGATCTAGTATCCAGCTGTCAATGGAAGACACGAAAAATGTGTTAAACAACCGAAGCAAAACTTTAATTGCCATCTCATTAGTGACATGAGGCATGTTGCTAGAAGCTGGTCTAGTTTCAGTTTGGGCTAAGTTCTGGTTTAGTTTCAGCAAACTCAGTTTTCTGTTACTGACAAGAAGTTTGGTTTAGTTCAGTGTAAAGCACCACATTAACAGGCCCAACACGGCGTCTACTCAAGAACAGGTTAGCGTTAGAAAAATCAGTATGGACCAATTAGGTGTGAGCAGTGACATTTGGCACATCGTAAAGTCTACATTACAGGTTCTCAAAATTGTCTAATTATAACTTAGTTTGGTGGGAGGTCACCTGTGGCAGCTAATTATTATAGTGTTACATCTGTGAAGTTGCAGTTTGTGTCATTTTAAACGTTTAAAATGACAGGAAGTAGTAGAAGTTGTAGAATTACCTCTGCCTGTGTCATATTTGTTGTAACATCTTAAACATTACACTGTCAAACTGGGGGCAAATAGGCAAAATTTTTAGTAAAAGTTTTAGTGAACTGTGTTGTCTAACGTGTCATATAGACTTTAACTCAAACCTTCAAGTAAAAAGTTTTGGTATGCATGCATCTTTCCTACGTTTGAATTTATTTAATCTCATTTATATATTCATTAATCCTACTGAGAGAATGCATCATATTTAGGATTTCATTATCTTCAATATTTCAATTTTTTTAAATGATTTTTCATTTTTGTTTATACTCTCCACCTCCAAACTGGGAAGACGTTTGGGGTATTTCCGTTTGGTTCAGAACTAATTTGATTCTGAATTCTGTCACCTGTGCCTCAGAGATAGCCCCGCCCTCTTCCCTCCAGCCTGACTCCTATTGGCTGAGCTGTGCAGAGTCTTATCTGTGCTGCAGCAGCTTCTGTCATCAGTGGTTCAGGTTTTCACTCAGTGTCGACTTTGAGAGTTCGTATCAAGCTTCATGCAACACGTGAACCTAAAGTTACTAAATTTGCATTTGGTTTATTTTATAACTAACTCGTTTTATCAGAAGTTACTCCACAATTGTGTAGTTTAACCGCATTCTACAAACAGCATCTATGATGGCGTTGAATAATAGGCTAATGTATGCTTACCAGTGATCTTTTGCACTCAAAAAATGAAGTCTGAAGTGCTTTGCAATGACCCTCCTTCAGGCACTCACTTGGTGCTTTTCCTTCCTTTGAAATAAGAAATGTAAGTTAAATAGCTCTGCACATGATATTTCAGACCAATCCCAAGAGGAAGCACACAGACACATCACACAAGTGTATCCGGTTTTCAAGTTTGGGATATCATTGAGACAGTTGTATGATATTTCAGATTTAATTCCCTTGACTTACCTTTACAACACAGTCGTGCTGAAGGAGACAAGCCTTGAAGTCCTCTCTGATTCCAGCACAGGCGCGACTGTCTTCCTCTTTATCCTCGTAATATTTCGGCATGTTTACCACCGATATTTCACGTTTGAAATAATCGTCACTTACATACCATAAATGTATAACTTGAACAGAGTCTTTGCGATATTGGCGCCGTCATTTGCTCTCTGCGCCGACATGTTTAGTAAGCAGCCTGATGGGAAACCGGAAATGCGCGTCCGCGGTGCATGATGGGACTTGTAGTTTACCCCACCTTTTTGGGTATATATTTCAATTTGAGCATCCATTCTTACAAGTCTTTGCTTTGCCTTTGTTTTGTTGATCACTTACACATACATAAACAATGCAAATGACATGACAATGCCTAAAGTAAAAAAAATAAAAATACAGAATTATGAATTGTAGCTAACCATTTGTTTATTTCAAATATGACAATGAAGATGGCAAAGCTTAAGAGGAAGGCAGACACATGTACATGAAGGCACATGAACCGATGGCTGTGTTGAGCAAAGGAAGAATGTGTGTCATTTTAGCCACAATTAAATGTATAGTTCTGCAGTAGGGTTTTCGATGTCATGCATGTAACTTGTACAAGTGAACAAAGTTCCTAAAATTACCTACTTGATGTTATACCAACTTTACAAGAAATCATGGAAAACTGTTGTACACCAACCACGAGCAGCTAAAACTATTCAGTAAAAAGGCACTTCACAACTCCCAAGAAACACTGATTGCAACAATGAAAATGCACTTACAATGGCTTCCCCAAGTCAAAACGCAAACACTGCATAAACAAGTGAAGTAGAACAATAAATGACAGGTGATCATATATCACAATGTTTTACAATTTCTACTGAAGTAAAATAATTAAGGTGTTTAGTCAAATATTACAAAGATTAGAAGAAGCTGAGTCATCAGTAGTCAATACGTAGTCTAATTTAAAATGTTAAAAATAAATTATTGTGTTAAAAAAAAACGTGTACAACAGTAGACTATATGGTATGGCCATGTAGTGCAAATAATGTGTTTACTTTTGAAATGTAAACACAAACTAGAGTGAAAAAATGAATTGTTTGGCCATGTCAGCCAAAGTGAATAAGGCACATTCACAACTATTTAGACCAGAAACTACCCATCAACTTAAGCAATCAAAATTTGCAATGCAGAAATCTTTACAGAATAGTAACCTACAGCTGGACCTACATATGCGTGACAAAATTACAATGAGCAGCTATATTAACAGGTCAAAATGAATGTACATTAGCAGATAAACAATACATTTTGCAAATAAAATAAGTCAATAAACTACCATAAACATCTACTATAATAAAAATATATTTGACATCTTGTACAAATTAAAGATTTATTTCAAATAAATTAATTCACCTCCATAGATCGTCATAGCTGTAATATGTATATCAATATAACAATATGTTCCTTAAAGACAGTGATGTCAAGGCAATGGCTGATTTGTTTACAAATTATGAAGTTGGATGCAAGATGGATGCAGTCAAATTACATTAAGTGTCATAGACAAAAGTGAACATAACACTGAGTTCACACTACTGACCTCTAACGTAAAAAGGTAGTATAGTGTCCGTGCCAAATTTTTGGGGTGCTATTAAAAACTGTAAAAAAGAAAAAAAAAATATTTGGGCTGGTGTTTGTCAAATACTTCAAAGATGAGAACAAACCAACTGGCCATCATTGACGACATTCTTCATTATAGCATTAATCAAATCATTGTTCTGACAGTGCAATTCCCCAGTTTGCCCACAGGTGGCAGCATCAAGTAAACGAAGGATTTGGCAGCATCTGAACCAGTGATCAGCTGACTGGTTTTCCCATGATGTGAAGATTGTCCTTATTCTTCATATTTGCACTACATCCAAAGTATCTGAAGACAGTCACTGAGAGCCAGAGCTGCAGTCTTCTTTTTGCCGCAGTAGTATTCACATTCTCACACGCCGCAACAGTCATAAGGAAGTAGATAAAATAAAAAAGGAAACAAACAGATGCAAAGCAGAATGAAAAGTGGCACGCAGAAGAACAAAGCCAGAGAATAGGGCTTCCATTATGAGCGACTGAAGTGGGCTCTGGTGAGTTCATTGGTGGCTCTACAAAAGCAGTCTAGAGTTTGGTCCTCTGGGGGCCATGAGTCAGCTGTCTCATGGCCAGCATCAGTCAGACTACTATCCTTTTAATATGGATCTGCATGGAACGGGGCAAAAATAAAAAGAACATTTTACTAAGAGCACAATACACAACAAATGCAACAAGACAAAACATATTTTATATTTGAAACTCTTACTTCACTAAGGATTGCCCATACGGCTGAGTCTTTGAGAACAGAAAGTCGAAGTGCCAAAACAGGATTAAATGATGGATCTACTGCTCCTTCTGCAACGCCTTTTTCAAACTGACCTGTGACGCAATAAGACACACAGCTGTTACAGCAGGCAACACCCTTAATGAAATTGATATAAACTAGCCCAGTTAGCATACCTGTGCCAAAGCCCTAACCATAACCAAGTGTCTGTTTTTAAACCAATTCCTAACTCTAAACAACCTGACTGTTTTGGATTAAATATTTTTTCACAAACATTTGATAGCATAACCACAGATGAAAAGTGGTGTGTGTGTGTGTGTGTGTGTGTGTGTGTGTGTGTGTGTGTGTGTGTGTGTGTGTGTGTGTGTGTGTGTGTGTGTGTGTGTGTGTGTGTGTGTGTGTGTGTGTGTGTGTGTGTGTGTGTGTGTCATAACTGAGTTGGAGAAAACAATTTAGCGTGTTAGGCTGCTGTCATAGTGTATACAGTATTTATGCAAGTATGCATAAATACTAATAGGAAAGTAAGTGAATGGAAGAAAAACCTATTGTTCCAGTCATCGTGATTATTTATTTTACTCTCAAAATGCATCTATAATTTATTTTCTGTGTGTGTGCTTTTTGCTACTTAAAGTATTTTTTTTTTTAACCATTTCTTTTTAATCTTTGTTTTTACATTGTAATGTGCTAGTCTAATTTACATCCACTGACTTACCAATCCTGTAAAAGCGATCTTCAGTACGTTTATACTTGTCTTTAACCTGTAGTCCAGCTTCCTAAAAAAAACAAAACAACTAAAAGTAAAGTATAATCCATAACCGATTAAATTTTCAAGGATGTGAAAAGGAACACATCGCAAGGATAAACTGCTAGCGACACTGCACTATGTCATGCTTACGTTCCATTCCTGCCAATCAATCCATACGGCAAGCACTCAATGTAATCTAATCAGAGGCGTTTGCACATCACACACCACAAATGGATGACTGACTGTGAAGTGTGTTTTCATACCGAGACAGGCAGTATTTCCACCGTTGTGTTTTCAATCTTGTCTCCAGGGTGCTCCTGGTTTCCACTACGAAACAGAAACCTGCCAATAACGCTAATAATGTTAATCTGCAAATAAAACACCTAAATGCAGAACTTCCTCCAACAGTCTGTTCAAAATTTTATTGCCCGATTTGTTCGTTTTTTAGAAATAATTAGCATACTGTTTGTACATTTTTATAGAACTTTTGGATATAGAGTTAGACTAACAGTTGCTACACTAATAAAAGGAAGTGACATTATTTGCTCATAAGCCACAGGGACTGAACGAGTCATCGTGTCACAAAACTACTGATTAAAATCACTCCCGATAAGCGATCAAGTCAAAATTATTGTTATGAAACTCAATTTGGCACATGTATTACATAAATACATTTGACACAGACATTGTGAGAAATGCCCCAAATTAGGTTGGATTGAGCAGATCTAGTTGATAGTCATTTTACAACTTGTATGTTTCCTCCTCCTCTGTCAGGATCCACAGAGAGTAGGAGGCCAGCCTGAGAAAGCTTATTTTAGAGAGCTCTCATTAGCCTACACTGATCCCCATGGAGAGACATGCTCACAGTGGAGCTCAACCTGATTCTCTCGAGGCCACAGCAAAAAGATTCTGGTGCAAAAATGTCCCACTTCTCTGGTCAGAATGATCACAATTATCAGTTGCTTTTCTCAAATACTACAGTTGCACATGCAATTCTGAAAACGTAAAACATACCTCTCTATGCTAACAGGTCGGTCAAATTTGAACAGAACATAATCTCCTGCTGTAGGAGTTATGGCCCAGAAAAAGTCTTCTCCCAGGTATGTTTTTTCCAGAGTATGACCTTGATATACCTGCATTTGATACAGAGCTGTTTTAGTTTCAGTAAAATATTTAACTCTTTCACAAAGGAAATCAGCTGGTTATGTTTTGAATGTGATACCTTCATTGAAGTGGAAACCTCAGCAGGGGGGTTGATATGCATCTTGTGCAGCAAAGGTTTTAAGAAATCCTTGTCCTGCAGACAGAAAGAGGGCAAACAATAGAAGTTCTGAGCCTAGTTTTAGGGCAGCAACAATATAGAAAAACACATACTGTGAGCTTTTGGATTTTTCCTGCAAGAGAGGAATGAAGTCCCACATGTTGAAAAAGTGAGGGTCTAAATCTTATCCGAAGGCTGGACTTTTGTCTTTCACAGTGTTTCTATAAAAGGAAAACAACTTTTATAACTCTCCAAAACAATAACATGAAATTGTACATAAACTTGAACAACTGAGCATACCGCATCTTTCTCTGGATTGCAGACTTTGACCCAAAGAATATGGTCTAGCAGCCAGTCTATAGGCTTTTCTTTGTAAAACATAAAAATAAATTCCACTATAAGGTTTAGATCCGGAGCCTGGAACATTTTCCCTGTAGAAAAAAAGTAAAAGAAAGGATAAATGAACAGAATTCATATTACTGGACAGTTTCATATTCAAGTAATAGAGACAATAATAAACATTAATATGGTTGTATGATGATATAACAAAATGGCCGACTAGAAGTAGAACGTATTTTTGAAGCATGAAAAACATTATATAAACAAATTATTAGGTTGTCTATTAGATAGATAAAACAAATTAACTGAAAATGCTAAAAAGTGTTGAATGTGTGAAGAGCTGACTCTGCAGCAAGAGATAAAACTGCTTTACATGGATTACTGCCCACAAATGTCATGGCTGCCTTTTGACATAAGCTGACTGTGCACAGCTCGCTGCAAGAGATGGACCCCTAGTGGTTTGTCGAGTATTGATCAAGCACTTAACGGGCTGTACCAATGAAGCCCAGCTGAGAGAACTCCAGAATCATCCAATCTTCAGACGAAAGCTGCAGGGCAAAGTTCTTCATTGTTGCAAAATAGTTAGGCTTGGCCACGATGTCATCCTCCAACTAAAGGGAATAGAAAAATAGTGAGGCGAACATATAGCACGGATCAGGTATGCGGGTGAAAAGTGCAGAGAAAGCATGTAGGGAATGAAAGGAAGAAGCCTATGTTTACAGAGGGATACAGCTATAGTGTGTGCACAAAATACTGCCGAGTGGCTTTGCTAAACTGCTACAAGAAGGAAATACCTCTTCCCTCCACGTGAGAACAGAGAATAGAAACAAGGACACACAATGCATCAGGCAGAGAAAAATAGATATTGAATTAATTATGTATCTTTGCATAAAATTGTTTGATTTTAATAATGATAATGTAGTACTTTACATTTAAAAACATCATTGAAGAAAAATAGAGATTCAACACAGATGAAGAAGAATACTGATTTGACATACCTGGACATAGTAAACACCTTTGCTCACAGCATACATCATAAGGAAAGAATAGTCCAGATTTTGCTTGGTTCTCCATCTGCACAAAACACCAATAATGTGGCATATTAAATCAATAAGTGAATTCCAAAACAAGTTACACATATACGCAGTTTTACCATTGCATTCAGTTGATAAAGGACGTGTTATACTGGAGATAGTAGCAGACTGACTCACTGTTGTTAAATTTGCGCATAAAAGTGTGGGACACTTATAAATATGGAGCAAACAGAAACCATAAAGTCAACCTCCAACTAGACGCAATTTAAATTTAAAGCCAAACAACATTTGAGGAACATATCTGGACTGATATGAATTGAATGGAATGGATATGTATGTAGATAAAAATAAAACCATGCAACAAAGTTTTACTGTTATTTCAAATATTAATAACTTGTGCATTCAAACAGTAACCTGGTTCTGAATCTATAGCATGTCTACATTAACATGCACAGTATTCAGAAAAACCATAAGCAGATAATAAAGGCAGGACATAATAGAGGCAGGCGTAGCAGCCAGAAAGAGTGCTGCAGCTGATGACCTTGATGTGACTTTGAGAAATGCCAGGCGAATACTAAGTACCCAGGCAGACTCCCTAAAATCTTTGGCCCTCGTTTCCCTGCCTGACTCATGCCTGTACCTCTTCTGCAGCCCTCATCACTCATCACATTCCCACATGTCTCTAATCACAATGATTATGTGATTTAAGATGAAATAATTCTCCAAAGTCTGTGTTATCGCGGTTCAGAGCACACAGACGTCATGCTTCGTCTTACTTGACGCGCTCTTTGGAGTCTCCGAATGTCTCTTTGAGGGTGGTGAGGTCAGGGTAATAGGTAGCTGGAGGAGAGATCACCTCCAGTAAACCTGAATTCAGCTCTGTAGAAAACCTGTTTAAAAGAACAGTTAGGTTCAAGCAAAGAAAGACTTTCAAGTCTTGAAACACAGTTTGGTTCACTTACTCTTTCTCAAGGCCAGCAACAACGCTGTTAACATAGTCAACGTCAGTCTGCAAAAGTAGAATTACATTATTTACCAAATAATTATAATTTTAAGATCTACTGAGCACAATTAAACAATTTCAAGAACTCACCTCACCAACGTACACAATAATT
Source organism: Rhinogobius similis (assembly GCA_019453435.1). Taxonomy (NCBI): domain Eukaryota; kingdom Metazoa; phylum Chordata; class Actinopteri; order Gobiiformes; family Gobiidae; genus Rhinogobius; species Rhinogobius similis. The sequence goes on along the minus strand of CM033633.1, from coordinate 22,929,776 downwards.
ACACAGTCAAGTTTCTCCTCTGGGGACAACTTGTCAATAAGGGAACGCAGTGTTTCCGACAGATACGATTTTACTTTCCTTTTAACTGTGGGAATTCCCATTACCATGGTAACTAGAAAAACACAACATCATTTGACAATATTAGAGGCAACAAAGTACAGGATAGAAAACTAGTTGAACAGTCAGAAAACTTAACTTTGGATTAATACATTTTCATTTAACTATAACTAAGACAATTACGACCAAGTTTAAAACAGACCTTTCTAAGCTGGAAAAAAAACAAGCCCTGCACACTTGAAGTCAACTGAGGAAATGAGAAGTGGAGATGTGAAATGATAAGAGAAGAGTGCACTATTGTCGTCTGTGGCGACTGCTATTGTCCAGGCCTCAGTGGTTGTGTCTGAACAGACCAGTCTTTAGAGTGGAACAGTACACCAGACTAAGAAACACCACACTGCTTTAGAGACAATAAAGCTCTATTTCAATTACAGACATACAAAGATCACTTTCACTAAGCCTTTACGGTCTGAGGGTAGAAATGAGAGATGCTACACATGCGGTCAAGGATTATGGGAGTAAAATGTCTACAAATAAGACATCAAAGCTGCTACTGATAGTTAATCAATGGGTTTAAATGTCAGCAATAAAACGGATATATCTGCCCAGGATACATCCAGTATTAGCCAAGCATGATACACACTGAGCTTGTCTTAGTAGAAGCACTTTTTAAAAAGGAAACATATTGATAGTAATGCTCGAGGGCACAAAAGAAAATGCACAGTCCAGACCAAGGGAGGAGTTCAGTGGACAGGCGAGTGGGTGATCTGTGTGGCGTGGAAAATCTGTCCCACTTTTGCTATGTGTTTCTCACGCTGAGACGTACAGCCACCATCAGCGCAAGAAGTAGGTCGAGGATGAAAGGAGAATGTGGGAGGAAAGAAAGGAGGAGACAAAAAGGCAACATCAGAGTGAGAGAGGCATTGGCACACACAGAGTGAAGGTCTAATGCGCTTGAGAGGAGCAGGAACAGGCCTTCTCTGGACAATGCTTGACCACAGCACTATAGGCAGGTTGGACTATTAATTTTTGTCTGGACAGGAACCACAACCCAAACGCCAGCAAGGGCTGCATCAGAGTTTTTAAAAGTAAATTCCAACAACATATAAACAGTATATGAAAAAAATAATTATCTAATTCCTGACTAGTTGCAACTCACAAATATTACACCGACAGTACAATTTCATATAAGATCCAGTACAAGATTAGAACATACACTGCCTGTCCAAAAGAAAGTCACCACAGAAAATAAAAGTCACAGTTATATTTCCTGTGAACTACTTTAGCTTTCATTAAACCACACACTTGTTGTGCCATTGTTTCAATAAGCAACTGCAATGTCAAAAGATTAATTCCATTCCAGTGTTGCATTTTTCACCAAGCTCTTGTACTGATGATGGGAAAGTGACCACTGTGCAAAGCCTTCTCCAGCACATCCCCAAGATTCTCAGTAGAATCTCCTTAGATGTTCTCTGCCAACAATTTGACACTTACCAAACACACCGACATCTTTTCGTCAGTGAGAAACTGGACTTTGCAATCATCTAAGTTACTGTACAATACAAGCACAAAAGACACATCTAACTCTTTGTCTTGTATCAACCTTTAAGTCCAGGGCCACTGCTCAACAAGCAATTTTTTGGATAATTTTACTTAAATATATAGAAAACCTTGTGAATTATGTTTTCAGAAGTGAACAAAGACACTTGAGTCAGCACTGGTGAGAAAACAGCCAACATTCTTCCTTTTCAGGAATAGGATATCAGGATTCATCTATTATCCTATTAATCTGATCAAAACCAATTACTAAAATGATCTACTTATTTGAGAGGAATTGTTGAAACATAAGCCTCAAACTAAAGTTTGTGAAATAATAATTTAGAGATAATTCTGATGATGAGACTTACAGTGCATAAAATGGCACTGGTCAATGGTTAACAGTGAGGATGTTACTATAACACCTCTGCAAAATGCTTAAATAGCCACAGTATAAGTCAAACTTACCTCCAGTACGTCCAAGACCAACTTGCACTGCCGGGTGCAAGCTGCCATCATTGTTCAGGAGATGAGGCAGATGGTGGTAAATATTTGGGATTTGCAATGGTTTTCGATTTGCAAGTTCCTTCAGTAGTTTCTGAGTTTCATCTAAAGGGAGACAACCTATATGAGCATAAACTGCACACATAAGAGCTAAAACATGACGTGTACCTGGTATATCCTCCAAACCTACCAGAGAAGTTGGTGAGGGCATCTTTGCTGTTGTTGGTCTCAGCTATGGCCCGTCTGAACTGCTCCAGGATGTTATTGAGTTCAGATGAGCGCTGTAGTGTCCTGTGCTCGGCCACACGAAGTCGCTCTTTCAAGGCATGAAACTCCCTCTGATACGCTATCAGCTTTTCTATAAAAAACAGAAACAGCAATTAGCATCTTGATTCTGAAGTAGGTGAACAACATTTTCATATGTATAGCAGAATGGTTATTACATGATGAGATACAAAATGTGGCAGATACAAACTGTTTGACAGCCACGTTGTAGTAGTAGATCGTTTTAGATAGTTTTGTGAGTAAACTTTTTAGTGAACTCTTATCAGACGGTGGTTAGGTCTGAGCTGAAGAGCACAGTTAATTTCTGATAAAATAAGGGGTATGTACTGTGGTTTCTCTTACATGACTGATTTGTACGTTGGTTGAAAACAAGACGCTACTTCTCAAGGGGATTTCCTTTAATAATAAATTCTAATTCTGATGGATGTAATAACTGAAATAATGTGATATTATATCATCAAAAGTCTCAATAATGTAGTGGGCAGTTGAATTAAAAGCTCCTTACATGCATTGTTGCAGCAAAAGCTAAATAAACTGTGGGAACAACATAGACATGATCCTTTGCTCCATTTCAGTGCAGACAACATGAAGACATGACATGCTTTTTATATTTTAAGTCTTTGGAATATCTTAGACAGTAATTATGTGTAACAAAGGCATGTCAGTGTATTTTCAATGAAAAAATTGCAATCTACAATTTTGCCTCTTCAAAATATTTCAATATGGTACAGTGAGACAAGATGCATATCGTGATAATATCGTACAGAGAGATTTGGACATGAATATCATTACATCCCTAAATTTTAATAGTGCCTTGTAGATTTTAACACTTGTTTTTCAGAGTTCTCTTTCTCTACATATTTGACAGATCTACATTACATTTCCTTTTTGCAAAGCCAGGTTGATGCTGATTTAGCCTGAAGCTCATGAAAAAGGACAGTCTTTGATCTTCACAAGCCGACCTCTGAAAGCAGGATGTCTGGATCCCAGAGGTGAAGCTGCACCTGTTTTTACCACAAGTACACCGCAAACACAGAGCTCATAATAGCAGAGCACAGTCACGTACAACCTATTCATTCTATGGTTCAGGCTTTATAATGCTGTATGTTTTTTACTATAAAAAAGTGATGATGTGGCGATATGGTGTTATGTTTTCAATTGTGTTTAATGTTGAGTTTGTCTGGGGTGCCAGTCAGGTCTCCTTCCTGACATATGGGATAATAAAATATATAGATATTTTACTCAAAAGTAGTCAAAAGTCAAAGGATCCAAACTCACACAAGGACATATACTTAAAGGTGCATACCCTCCCCAGCAAATTAACAGACAGAATAAAGGACTTTAAATTTCAACATGTACTGTGGTAATAAAACATAACAAAATTGTCACAAATCAACAGATTCAAAGCTGGGGAGAGAAGCATCTGCTAATCAAGTGGCATTTGATAGAATCACTGAAATGTGTACAGCATATTATCTAATGTTGGCAGTAGGCCTGAAACGATAATATATACTATATCGACTCATGGTTCAATAAATGAAAGATGAACAATATTTTAGGGGATCAGTACTTATTTTCTTTGCACTAGTGGGAGCATTTTTGTATTTTTTGTAGCAAGATTTGATCATCTTTAACATTACTGTACATTTGGAAAAGGGTTTAGCGTGATTATCTTGCTTTGGGGTTGTTTTATTTGTGGCAGTAGTTTAAATATTATCACTGTTATTGTTACACTCCACTTTGTACAGTGTTTTGCTGAGTCAGGGCCCAAGTCTCTCTTCAAAATATTATACAAGTTGAACAGATAAAGTTGAGCAGAAAAAACACACAAACAAGTATCACTAACAAATTAAACATGTGCTGCTGGTTGAAAGCGTCTGGATCACTGAGTGCACACAATGCATTAAGCAATCATGTCTCCAGGCTGCACTATATCTATACAATCACATTATTCCTCTCCAGCAGAAGCTGCATGGGGGAAGGGCCATAGGCTGCTCCAATTCATTACACACGCACCTGTTCTGTGCTTAGAAACATGTAGTCATACTTCATACTGCCTTGAGTTATAAAAGTAATGGGTTTACATGGTCATCTGTCCAAAACTTACAAAAATATAATTTTAAATTAAATTTCCAAGAAAGATCAACAATTAAAAACATTGTTATCTGGTGAAGATCTGATCTGCTACACCGGGCAAGTGTACTGTGTAGTGTGGCATTTACAAAGCTCTTACAGAAGATACCTCCAGCCACCAGGGGCAGTTAAGAAAATGACTTTGAGGTATCTAAATCTCCACGTAAACCATGTGGTTCTAAACTACTATGACCTTGTTGAGAGGTTTGTGAGGTCACGAGTGTGCAACAAAGGGAACGATCCAGTCTCTGAAGTTGGGTGAATGTTTGGTGTTTTTAGACTGTCTCTTCAACACATGAAAGGTAGCTGCTGTCTTGTCCTTGATCTCAACTCCTGCTGCTGACTGCAGGTTGATGGGTGGTGTGGAGCTGGATGCAACACAGAGAAACTGCTGCGTCTCATGCAAAGGTGAAGTTCTTAGAGAATCCCTGCGTTTATGGGAACAGCCTAAAGACATGACAAGACACAGCTTTGCACAGCCACCACTGTACTATTCAACATTCAATAAGAAATGACCACTGAGAATAAGAAGCGAAAGTATAGTACCCAATTACACTGAATTTGAGCTCTCTACTTTGGCAGAAGTCTAGTAAAAACTAGTTAGTCATCCATAAGTGACTTTTTAACTAGACAGACATGTGGAGGAAAAGGACATCCAATTTGGATGCATAAAAGAGTGAAGCATCTAATCCCCAGATTCTGAATGCAACACAAGCACAGATGTAAACAGGCTTTAACAATACAGAAGTGTTTACAGAATCATAAAATAAAGCCTGGAAAGGACACACTCAAGTTCTCACACAACGATCTTGCACGAGGTGCAGAGTAGTAGTATTGATTTTTGGGGTATATTCCTGAAAGAATCGCAAACATGATCCTACAGTGAGCGACTGATACTCCCTCAATGCTGTGCAAATCACTAAAGTGCACACCTCATCCACCGCTGTCTTTTTGCTCCAGTCAAGACCCCAACACCTCACTCAAAAAGTCTGTTTACTATTACTGTCAGTCCCTTCCCATCCAAGCTATGCTCCTGGAGAACAATTCTTACTTTCTTACATGCTTTGTTTTAAATATTGGTATATGCAGTACATTTATGGTCAGCGGCTGACTTGGTGATTTTCAACCAAGAGCTCTACAGCCAATCCATGGTAAAAGTGGTCTATAAAAGCATGTTGTTCGAAGCAGAGCAATGGCTTTGAATGAACAAATTTGACTTTTTTTTTTTTTTTTTATCAAATAGCAGTAATAAAAAGTTGGTTTTGTTAATGTTCATAACATTAATATTGAAAATACATTTGCATGTGTTTTTAATAATAAGAAGAAAAAAAATAGAAGATTGCAATCATCAATACAAGACAAATTTGTAATACATGTTTTAAATGTCCCTTGCCATGTACAGCATTCTATATCTAGACGTTTAAGAGACAGATCAAATCTGGTCCAGCTCCACCCCGAGTTCCTGCTTACAGTGACTCCTCTATGTGGTCACTACATGGTCACTTGACTATTTTTGGATTATTGTTTTAGAGATGATTTGATGGAAGAAACCCAGCCTTAAACAATAAGGAAACACAACTCCCGGGTTTTAGGAAGGCAAACAGGAAGTCACGTGCTTGGATCATTCCCACTGAACCCACGTGTGTTGAACCTACCAATGGTTCCTCAAGAGTCAATTATTGAAAGGTCTCAAAAATAACACAAATGGTAAGAAAAATACCCGCTGACAAAAAAAATGGTTAATGTTATCAGAACAGCTTATGTGGTCAGTTTTAGGCTTTATAGGATCCCCTCGAAAACGAGATGGTTCGTCTCAAGGGGCTTATCCTCCAAATAAATACATTTGACATAAGTAGAGATTATTTAATTCATTCATTTTCTACCGCTTGTTCCCGTTAGGGGTTGCAGGTGACTGAAGCCTATCCCAGTGACTTTGGGCCTTAGGTGGGGTACACCCTGGACAGTGACCAACTCATCGCAGAGACATAGACAACCATTCACTCACATTCATTCTCTACGGGCAATTTAGAGTTGCCAATTAACCTACACATGCTGTGTTTGGATGGTGGGAGGTAGCCAGAGAACCCGGAGAGAAGCCACGGTGACACGGGGAGAACATGCAGACTCCACCCAGCAAATTTATTTAGCAGGACACCGAACATACAGTTACATAATGACCGAGGGCAAAGATGCTCATACCAGATTATATATCTGAAAAGCTAATTTCCATCTGCAGTCTTTAAATTAGAGCTCGACTGATATGAATTTTTCCATGGCCAGTGTCAGCAACATTTTTTTTTTTTTTTTTGGAATCCAGCTCTGCTAACTTTTGTGCCTCCCCACTATTTACATAACTGTAAACTCAATATCAATACAGATCGATATGCATGATTGTTCTCAAAAATCTATTGTCATCAGCCATAGCAGCAAGACACATATTGGACATCTGTACAGTCTAAAAAGTAAAACCATACTTAACTTTATTTATTTATTAGCTCAGCAAGGTTAATGAGAGCCTCTACCTCACGGACCATAAAGCCAGACAGCATGGAGCAGCTCCTCTCTGACAGAAGTGCATTTTCAGGGAGTGTTTAGACAGCTGACGGGCACAGCTCTTGTTTGCTGCAGTCAAGTGACCAGAAATGGACGGCAAATGTAGAGCAAAACTACAACTCAATCCTTTCACTGCTCACAGAACAGCACAATATCCCCAGTATAGTCATTTGCATGCATACATTCAGTCAGGCTTTTGAAATCTGTCACTCCAGCATGAGTCACACAGAGTAAGGCCATACAAGGTTTGTATGTTTTTAGATAGCCACATGAAAAAACAAAGCCATCTATCTAGAGCTGCAAGAAGAAATTATCATGCAAGTACAAAACAGTCAGTTATGTACAATAAATTATATTATTGTTGGACATTTTTACTTTCTATTTATTTATTTATTTACTTTCTAATTATAACTATAATAATAATTATAACTATAATTTAAAAGTATTATTATTTAAAAACGTAATTTGGAAAAGCAAATTTTACTTCAGTGTCATTCAGTAAAACAAAATGAAATGGCCAATCAGGAGAATAATCTTTCGTCTTTCCTTATTTAGCATGTGATGATGACATCACTCTGAGCACCCTGAAGCACTCTAAAGTTTAATTCCTCAATTTTAGCTGGTTACACTTTTGACAAGAAAAGTAGAAAGTAGGGCTGTTCATTTAATCAAATTTTAATTACAAGTATGAGTATTGCTCTAATCAATCAAAATTTTTTTGTAATTGAGTAAGATTATTATGTCTATGATTAAAATGTTTCCTTGACTGGAACACACTGGTAGAGTAGGTGAGATACGTCACTATCTGTTCATTCTCTTCATTTCAGGCACGCAGATGCCACGCCTTCTCTTTAAACAAATCGTTGTTTGAATAATTGTGATTCTGACTAAATAATCCTGGGTATTACTTTTCCCATAATCTAGCAGCCAAAGTATAAAGCATCTCAATTTTGGGTGTCATTTGGACGAACACTAAAAATGTGTTTACTATTAAGAATCAATGTTTCATGCATAAACACTGATTGTCTTTCTCTTTGATATGTTTACAATGTATGAAAATGACATACAGAAAAATACATTTGTCAAATGGTAAAACCAACATGCAAGAGAGACACATAGAATGACACAAAGGTCATAGGATGAAAGGTTTACATTTCTGTGTATATGTATGTATAAAACAGAAAATAAATATGGAAAATGTTTGTAATCTAATGGTTATTCAATTTGTTTTCAGCAGCACTGATAAGAAACAAATGACATTTTACGTTATGTTTTATATTTCCTACAAGAGGTGATAAAAAATACATATGCGCAATAAGTTTACAGCCTGCATGCCATTACATTTTTATTTTTTGGAGATGCAAAATGTGTAAAATGTCTAAAGTCTGATTCTTTTTAAAATGTTTGTATTTTAATATATTTCTTTATTTTATAAATGACTGATATATCTTATACACAGAAGTGTGCTTTTGTGTGTGTGTGTGTGTGTGTGTGTTTTTCATGATAATCTTCAAAATTGTTAAGCTATTTGATTTGGATATTCACAAGCGTTCTTTTCAATATGCCCTTCAGTTTTGTGGTGGCACTGGTTGGTACAAATTTTAAGGGAAACTATTTAATCAAACTGATAAGGAGCACAGAACAACGTGAAGCTTTGGCTTGGAATTTATCTAGTGACTGCAATTATTTACACTCTAATGATAACAACTTACTAAGTAGGCACTGCCCTCAACAACCATTTCCCAGCAAAAGGGAGCAAGAAGGAAAGACAGATACTCCACATATGGTGTAGAAAAATGAGACAAGGTTATGACTGTACACATATTACCTGTTTGTTTCCTTGATAAATGAACTAGTCTGGCCAGTAGAGTATCATATTGGACTTTAGCACTCATAAAGATAGTAATAATAATCTCAATGTATCATACATTTTCCAAGCTTTGTTGACATTATGTTGAAACTAGGTGCTGACAAAACACTTGCACTCAAATGTCTTAGGTTTAAGGCTGCTTTTAAGTTCCTTGAGAATAGAGAAAATTTCCTTTTTCTTGTGGTTAAATAGGGCTAAGCTTCATGGCTGAGCACAATTAACACAATTAGCCACGCAAGAGGTGGGACCAAGTCCAAGTCAAGGCATATGCTTTGAGTCTCAAGTCCAATCAAGTCTTTGAACTTAAATAACAAATACAGATACGCATTTTTGCAATTTATATGCATTTTGTAATTGGTTACAAATAGAAGAGTGGGAGGGGACATATTCCAGTTTCTTCTATAAAATTAAGCACTGAAGTACAGCTAACTATTAACTGTAGAGTTGTATTTATTCCTTTGAGATGGAAAAGCACTCTATAAATAAAGATCATTATCATCATCAATTGAGGAAGTTGTTTCAAGTCACAGGTAGGAATGTCATGATATCAACTATTTTATGATTGTTGACAATTGTTGGCACAATAGTGATTTATCATCAATTCAATTTCAGTCACAATTTTAATTCCTCACTAGTTTTATGAAATCAAACTTTCGGAATGAAAAAATATATATTGGCACATAAACACACTTTATGTTTTTTGGGGAATAGATTGAACAGAAATGACAATACTGCCTACGATTCTCACAATTATTATAGTTTAGTTCTTACAATTATAATGTGACCTGAATAATCACGATTAATGATTAACCAAAAAATTATCTTGATATAGTCACATCCCTCCAAGCCAAGTCCCAAGTCACTGGCATTCAAGTCCAAACAAAGTCCTAAGTCATTACACCTTTTATAAAGTTAAGTCATCAAAATAAAGATTTTTGTGCAGGAACTGGTTGAACAGGTACAAGTCATATCAATAATGTGTCAAATGAATCTACTTTGCTGTAAATAAGAAGATTCAAAAATAGTATTAAAGGAGTGTCTGTTATCAGAGACAGGGATGACACACTGCTGCTAGAGCCAATCTCTAATAGAGTGATGTGCAGAGCAACACCTGCTGTGTGGGCTATTAAGCTACATGGTTAGTTGGTTATTAGATAGAGGCCCAAAACGAGTGTAGCCTACAATAATGTTAATAATAGACTTACCTTTGCCATTCTGCCACGCTGTGTACCAGGACAGGCTGAGGAAGGATGTGAAGAAGATAATCGCCGTGGCCACAGTACCATTTCTGAGCCTCATCTCATTTTCATGTCAGCGATGCCTCTCTTGTGCCGCTGCCGCCCTTCGCCTCTCGTTTCTTCTGTGGCTCTTCAAATGGGCGTAGACAGAGCCATATGTGAGCGTCCAAGGGTAACAACGAAGCGGACGGGCCGATAGCTATCCTCGGTCCTCGCGCGGTCTGTGGGTGCACATTTCGTCATAGAGAAAGCCCCTCCGTCGTCCTACAGCAGTGGGTCACGAGTTAATCAGGTTTCTCAAAAGACTGCCTCGCATAGCCTGCTGAAATTAAACAGACTCTCCGTCGACCAAGTCTCAATTGTTTAAAAGCAGACGTGAGCTACAAGTTACAAAAATAAGGAATTTAAGTGTATGGCGGACAGTTCACTGGATAGGCTGGACGGTCTCTGACGATGTCCGAAAGCAACGCCCCGAATCACTTTGATTCAGCACAAGCTGGCAACAGATGAATAAAACTGCTTCAGCTTGAGGGTATGCCCCTTTGTCAATACGCTGGTCAGCTGACCTGTCCTGCCGCAAACAAGCTAACTTACATTTAAGTTAGCTACCAAGTTAGCAACAAAGCTACTTTGAGTTACAAAGAGGCGGAAAAGAGAGGGCGCGCCTTGGCGATGCCATGTAGTTAAGTCTAAACAAATCGACTTCTATAAACCAACCGCCAAAATAAAACATTTCAATAGGTCCACAGGTCACGAAACGTTGACAAGCTCACCAGCTGCTGCCCTCCTGCGCCCACATGCAGTGTGCACAGCGCGTGCATCATGGTGCGCGTGCATGCGAACCATAGACTGTTTCCGGGTCTATCACGAAAAATCATGAAATAAATCAACCGCTTGGCTGTTTAGCAAGTGTATATTTATTTTTAGTGAAATGAATCATTTCCATAGTATGTCTTGGCTGGTCTATTTATTTGTTGTAATGTTTTACTTTGGTGTTGTGCATTGCATTTGTTGGCAAAAGGGTGAGATGAACAGTCTACACATTGACTTAAATCATATAATTATGAATACATTCTCAATTGAACAGAGGATGTAATAAAATTACTCAATTAGAACGACAACGGCCAAAAATAAAACTTTGTAGTATATGGTCACAGTGCGCCATCTAGCGGGAAAATCATTTTTTTTACTTTCCTAAAAGCCACTGGTGTTGGGTGGTACTCATACATTCATTTTATTTTGGGACACGTGGTGGTTTTAAACATTCCTTTAAAATACAGCAGATCAACATGTACATAAAATCTTCTCGTTTCCAAATTATGAGGAAAAAAAAATTATGATATGTGATACAGCAACACAGGAAATAACATCAGAAAGGGGTGGCTTTAAAGTATTCTTCCAAAGGTATTAGTGATGTGCCTCCAATCCAGTCCTGTAGCCATATTTGGATCAGCTCTAGCCTCATAAAAAACCACTTGTGGCTCACCGGCCACTTGGCCATGACAGGATGTCTGTAATAATAGATTTTTAAAAAAATGAACAGATTAGCAAATTTAGTTAGGTAAGCTTTCATCTTAATTTTAGAGTTTACAAAGTCTAGGCCAACATATAAGTTTATATCAGCTTTAAATGGAGCAAAACAGTGACCATCCACCGCTTGGTTCCAGAAGCAAAGTTTCCATTAATATTTCCCATAAGGATTCAGAAAAAAATTATATTAAATACTTGAAAGCTTTCTCAGGATTAATTAGCCCTGCAGTAGTAATTTTTCTGATTCCCATAGCAAAAATTAATGAGAAAGTTACTTCAAAGTGGGCGGGACTGTTGAGCTTCATAGACATACCTAGAAAACATTGCTTCCTTAGCAAACGATAAATCTTCGGGGGGAACTTCCATCAACTTTCCCGTAAGAGTCAGACGAGCACATCTTGGATCCTCAGGATCATAAATCATTTGTCTAAAATACAGATATATTTATATACATTGAATACAGAATATTTTTCTCCTAGGAAATCCAACACAGAAATAGCTCACCGACAAAAGTCACCTTCTGCCTCTGAGAAGGTCAAAGATGCATATGGGTTTATCTTCAAGTCTGAGACAGAGTTGTCCATTGGCGTCATATAGAAGTAAATTATGCCAGTGCTATTATCCAGTGGGCCATCACTTATGGAAAAGATGTTTCCAAATGGGATTCCTTTGATCTGGGGACAAGAAATTAAAGCAGCAATTCAACTGTCTGATTTCTCAGCCACATCCACATTCACATACATCCATCTGTATTATTAAACTACGACAATGGCAGCCTGCTGAGCCCAGGCGCTACAGATTTCTGTTAATATGTATGCGTGTGTATATGCGTGAATGTATGTATGTAAAAAAAAAAAAGAAACTGAAGAAAAGGTTACATGCGCTAATATTTTATTGGTCCGCCTTTTGCTTTAATAACAGCACACTTTCGCTGTGCCATTGTTTCATAAACTTTCAGCAATGTAAAAAATGTATTTCATTCCCTGTTGCACCAGTATCTTGCACTAATGAAGGGAGAGTGTGACCATAGCCTTCTCCAGCACATCACAAAGATTCTCAATGAAGTTAAGATATGGAACAGGTAAACCTGGACTCGTAAGACCACATCACCTTCTTCCCTTGCTCCAGAGTCCTTCCTTCATGCTCCCGAGCACACTAAAGCCTTTTTCTTTGCGGTTAACGTCACGGAATAGTAGTTTTCTTGCGGCCACATAGCTTTTTAGATCAAATCCCTTGAGTTCCCCTCACATGGAAATGCTCTTACTTTGACAACTAAACATAGCCCTGAGTCGTACAGTTGTTTTTCTAGTTTGTTTTAACAAATATTTAAGTGATCGCCGATCACAATCATTCAGGATTTTTTTCTGACCACAGTTCAAAGACAATGGACCCCCACTATTCTTCTAGCTTTTAATAATGCGGTGGATAGTTCTTACGCCAATTTTAGTAAGTTCTTTCCAATGTTGTGTAAGGGTCACCCCATTTGAGCTCTTACCCCCTCTTGAGTTGAAATGGTGGACAGCACCCCCCAGTCACTATTGTGGGCAATGTATCTGGCAGTGCGCGCTGTCTCCTGATGTGGAGGAGGAGGGCTGCTGCTGGCGGAGTTTTTCACCTTTTCAACCGGATAAGAAAAAAGACGAGGTGATAGCTGGACAACAGTGTCCTCCTTGGACTTTACCATCTCTCCAGGAGCCTCCGCCTGCTTCTTCCACAGCCCTGTGGTGTCCACCAGCAGCGGGGCTACCTCCTCGGACAAGTCCGCGTCCTCCGGCTCCACCACGTCGTTCGAGACCACCCAGGACACCGAACTCCTCAGGGTGTAGCCCCGGCACAGACACAGCACAGCGGCAATGAATGCCAGCGAAATGGAACAGGACTTCATCGAGGGAACACGACGGCCGCTGTGTCCTCTGTTGTTTACATGCTCACGTGTGCCAGCTTCTGTTACATGAGTAGATTTACTAAGATCATTTAAGACAGGGACCCCTGCTGGCCAAGAAGAGAAAAGACAACAACAGGACTGAAATAAAAGTATGGTTTGTAAAAAAGACTGTAAAGATAGACAATAATAAACCACAGACATTACCGACTCATTTTATTTTCTGTATAATGAACAGACTTGATCTGTCACATATTAAGTGGGCAAGTGCAGAATGCACAGTACACACAGTATAGACAACAAAAGTACTATATGAATGAAAAAAATTATCCATAAATTAGGCTTACTGATTAAGTATAAAGGATCAATTATTATAAAAGGAAAAAAAACACTTCTACATTTAAATGAACCGAGATATAATGTGTAGTGATTATGAGGAGGGACTCTTACAAAGTCTATGGTGTGCATTTTCATATAGAAAAAAGAATTTGCTGCCCTGCTTTCTGATTATTATGTAAAGCTTCATAATTTCATGGCTATACTGTACATAGGCCACACAAAAATAGCAAAATTACAAAATACATTTCTTACATTATATCCCATTCACTTGAAAATGTTTCCTTTTATAAAAAATAATTTAATTGTATTTATTTATTTCAAATCTCTTTAACTTAACTTTTAAACACCCCCGTTACAGTTCATGCATCCTTAGTCCATAGTCTTATCACTCCAGGCCATTGATTTCCTTTTAGCAAGCTCTATCCAGGACAGTTCTCCACTGTCAGACATAGACTGTAGCGTAGATGGCAGAGCAGAAGGTGATGGAGCTGAGGAAGGACTGGCAGTTTTTGTAATGATTTTTTCTTCTTTAGGCCTCTCAGGGATCTTTTTAGGATTTGAAACTGAAAAATGTGTCCGTTATTATTGGTTTTTTTTTGTCATCATATACAGTAACTTTAACACATTAACTTACCTGTATATTTAGATTCTTCTTTTGCCTCTTTCCTGACTAACGTCTCACTTTTCATTTCCACAGGTGAAGATGTCCACTCAGCCCTTTTTTCCAAAAAAGCAGCCTTCTTACTCATTGATCTTCCCCAAATTGACTGACTCTCCATCTCCTCCACATTAGCTGTGCTGGTCTTACTATCAGCAGCGGTATCCTGAGCAACAGCTAGACCTGTGGAGCGTAGACTCCGAGCACTCCAGAGAGGGGGCTGAGGCGTGCTGTGTGGACTCGAGAGGCCAGTGCCGCTCTGTGATGTGCTTTCTACCTGTCGAACAGAGCGCAGCGGAGACTGGCTGGTCCATACATTGCCTTGAGTCACAGAGTGGATAACTGGCTCTGTTGACGATGGCTGTGACACTGCTGGTTTTGTTGTTTGCGTTTCTCTAAAAGGAGATACTGATGTGTTTTGTTGTGCTGTGGTTGGAGACAGTAATTGCTTTACAGTTTGTGCAGGGGGTTCTTGTGCCTCAGTTTTGGCAGAATTGGTTAATGACTGATTTGTACTTTTTGCATCCATTGTTTGTGTTTGTGGTGTATTTGTTGTTTCAACTTGCGTGTTGATGTGTGAACAAACTGCTGTCTGCCTCCCATTAAAGTCTTTAGGAAATTTACTTGTGAAAAGATTCTGGAAACTTCTAGTCTTTTCCATGGCCATACTCATCCAGGACACTTCTGTTGAGGTGGCATGTGGCTGGGGCCCCTGAAGGGCACCTTTCACTTGTAAGGGCTGGGCCTCAGCAGAAACCAGTGGGGTGTTAACAGGAGCTGAGACTTCTTGTTGTTTGGCTGGAGCAGTGGCTGTAGATGAAGCGAGAGATACATCTGTGAAGGGACACAACTCTGTTAGACATGCTCGAGAGCACAGCCATCTTCAGAGGTATGCTAACGAGTACAAAGGTTATGTGTCGGTATAAGAACGTTATTGCTCTGTGATTATTAACCATGTGAATGGCTTTAATATACTTTACCAGTGCCAAAGGTTTGGGTATAATAAATAACACTATAGGAACTGAAGAAGAAAAAATATCTTTTCTGAAACTCACCTTGTTTGATTTCAGTAGTGGGTGCTTTTGTAAACAATGGGTCAGTATTGTCCCTTGTGTCCTGTTTATGTTGTTTTTCTTCAGTCATTGTTGACTTTAAACATTCATTTGAAGTAGTTTCGGGCCTCAGCCTCACAGACTGAGATGTGGACCGAAGTTTAACACCAAATGTTGTCTTTGCTTCTTCCTCGTTGGCCTCCTTTGCGGCATCAGAATGATCATCTGTGTGTGTAATTTTGTTTTTAGACTGTCTCACTGATTCCACCTTTCTAAGACTATCCTTTATCATCCATGTCTCTCCCCTTCCCATTATAAGGTTTACAGGTTTTAAATCCACTTTTGGGCTGATGTTTGGAGAGCTGTCCAGTCTTTTTTCCCCTGTTTTTATCCAAGAATGTTCACGAACCCCAGTAAAACTGCCTGAACGTGGTCTTTCCTCATCTTCCTTCCTTTTAGAGGCAGACAAATGAAAAGAACCAGAGCCTGGGAAAGGTCTCTTAATTCCCAATGTCCTGTCTATCTCAACTTTAGGTCGTAATGCTATTCCAGGGCTCACAGATGCCTGGTCAGCGGACATTGTTTGAGACTTCATACTAGCAGCCCAAGTCTTGTTTTGTGTATCACTCCAAAATTGTACATCACCAGAGCAGTCAGACTTTCCCTTTGCTTCTGATGGAATAAAAGATGAGTGGGGCCGGGGCATCACATCCACAGGTCTGTGAGCTTTTGGCCGAAGAATTTGAGAAGACACCGTAGGCGTTTTCCCAAAATTGGAGATGTTCTTTTGGGGAGATACAATGCTAGATGATATGACTGGCGTCTCTGGCTTTGTGGGTTCTGATAGCACTGATGTAGATTCATTAATTATTTTATTAACAGTTTCAGTTTCTGTTTCTTCTTGGACATCAGACGGTTCTTTCTCCTCTTTAAGGATTTCTGAGTTGTTTTGGTCAGATGTCAGAGGTGTGGGGTCAACCTGCACAAACAAGAATAAAACTAAATAATAATAATAATGGCCTTGGAGGTTCAAAAAATATCACAGTGTCAAAATGTATCATTTATTTGCATGTTTTATGTAGTATTGGGCTGCCCCATATGCTGTAAATAGAAGAAATATTTACAGTGGAGTGCCTCTTCTTGGAGCTGGCCCTCTGGTTTCGGGGTTTAACAGACAGGCGGTGACGGGCAGCTGATGTGTCTAAGCAGGGGGTGAAGTGAGCTGGAGAGTTGAAGTCTGGTGGTGCCTCCTCAGTGGGAGATATTGCTTTTGGAGGAAGTTTGGCTGGTACTGGTTTAGGAAGAATGGGCAGCATGGGATTAGAGGACATGTGGGATAAGGCCTGAAAAAGATAAAATAAAAACAACTCATGTTACATTCACATTCGGCATTTGTGTACTTGTAAATTCTGGCACTTGTAGAAACACGCCGTATTCTTTATCTTTTAAGTATATTTCTCTGACATAGATCTTACCCCCAAATTCCCTCACAGGCATCCTCCACACAAATATTTAATTAATCTTATTTTAAAACTACATAAACATTACACACATTACATAAATAGTGTATATCTGTTTTACAGACATTTCATACTGCTAGAACATGATGTACACAAGTGGAATCTGAAATGGTGGTTGTGGTACCTTAGTCTTAACTTTATGACATAAACATAATCTGTTAAAACATTAACTTGTTGAGTATAAGAACACGTGAACAGTGCCGCACTCTTGCAACACTTTACTGAATAGGAATATAGATAGTCCTTTAGAAGTTTTTGAAGTACCTTATTGAGGTTTTCTTGTACTGTGTGCCTCTCTGTCATCTCAGATTGGCGGGCGACATGTTCTTGTTCTGAGCGAGTAGTTTGATCTTCTGAAGGTTTGCTTAGAGGAATCGTAGGTGGTGGCCCCAAATAAAACTTTTGTTGTTGTAACTTCTCCTAATAATCAGCATCAAATGTGTAAATAAAATAAATAAAATATGCGGTTTTTAGTCAGTCATTCAAATTCATACCTGTAGTGCTTTGATCTTGACGTGGACATTCTCCTGGGATAAAACTCTGGTTGGTTCGGCCTCTGTCAAGGCCTGGTCAGCAAAAAAGATGCTGTCATGAGACAATGCCCGTGATGCCATGGCTCCTGGATTACATCTAGAGATATGAAGTATAAAATATTGGTGTTAAAAGAAAAAAAAATCTCAAAACAACAACTGATGAAGAAAATTGTTACATTAGATCTTCATTGGATCCAAGTGCCTCAGAAGCTGTGATATCACTAGCAGACTGGCTCAGTTTTCTACTTGTTTCTCCCCCTTTTTTGCTTTTCCCAAAGAGACGTAATTTTAAGGACTTCAGCTTTGACTTTTTGTGTCCTAAAGATGAGAAAAAACATGCATATTTAAATCATCACCATACATACCTACAACATAATTTAAACTTTGCCCTGTATAAACAGTTGAATCTCACCCGAAGTGTCCTCTGTGCTTTCTTCGGTGTCGCCCAAGAAGGTCTCCATGTGTCTTTCCCCGCAATAATTATAGAGGAAAAGATCAATAAATATACTAATTTACCCAGTGCTTATATCAAATGCAGCTAGTTCAAGGCTACAGAACAAAGTCCTGTTCACTGGCATAGAAGTAGCCTACAGTGATAGCTTGAGGTTGAGAGCAAAGGTTTATTGGTGTTATCAGCACCCTTACAAGCCTAGCTAGGAGTGTTGATACAAGGAGTAAGTTTATTGTGCCCGCTTTGAAAAGCTCCAACTTTTAAATATACAGGATTTCATGTAGAACCATTTATTATAAAATGTGCAAGTGCAATAAGTAAGTGTACCTCAATGATTGGGTCATGGTCAAAAAACTTGGTTAAACAGTTGGTTGTAACAGTTGTGTATGCAGCAACTATATTTGCATTTGAATTTAAAAACTGATACAAGCGATGATTCGATAATTAGAAATTGTATAAATAAGCAGTAACACATCAACATGTTGGCAAACTTGAGAAACAAATTTAAGACATCTCTAAACTGGCCTTCCTTTGAAAGGGACACACTGATTAAGACTGCTGAATGTGTCTCTGTGCAAAAAGTGTTCATTTTTGAATGCTCATTGACAATTAGGTATACAATGCTGTATCACTCTCTTTAGCCTAGAAACTGGTGTCAGCAGAGCATAATATCATCTTGCACGTTACTTGATAAGAGTAGTGTCATATGATGAATAAACATGCCAAGTCCACATTTCCACAACTATATATATATTTAACCATGACTGCACATCGATTAAATGTAAGCCTTGAAAATTACTGTACAATTTAATTTTACTTTTAACACTGACATGCATATAGTAAGGCTGATTTTAGTGTGATTTATGATCTCACTTAGAGACAGCCAGACTATTGCCCCAACAGCAACACAGGATAATCTGGTGGATTATTAACATTGCTGAGAGATCCTTGTAAGATTTCACAGCACAATAATCCACAGTATCTGCTAAATCACAGGCTCTCAAAGCCCCAATAGCTTCTGCATTTATTTTAGATTCTGATTTATTTTATATTCAGAGGGAAAGTCCTGCCTTTCAGACAACACACACATTTACACAGGTATGGTGCATTTTAACTCACCGTGTGTCTGTGGCAGCTGCTGTGCCTCTCCTTGTCCCTGTCCTCTGCTTTTCATAGACACCTGGTTTGTCTTGTTCACAAACTGTCCCAGTCCTGATGTGGAAACCTCAGGCCAGCATTTCATTTACGAAGGCAGAGCAGTCTGAAGGAGGGGACGTCCAAGGAGAATGAAAGACATGCGCTGAGAAAGAAAGAGAGAGGTCACTCCATGACAGAGTAAGCAAATGCACAAAGAGAAAAGAGGACAGAATGAAGAGACGGCGAGAGAGAGGGGGCGAGAGAGAGGGAGAGAGATATTCTATTACATTAGTGGCACACTGTGGCCCTCTGCGCTAAGCTCCTTATAAAACGCTAACCTGATTTTTAGACCCAGAAATGAAAGGGGAAAAAAGCCCCAGCTGGAATGGGGACAGATGAATACAGGAATTACAAATGATGCACTCCTTACATATAACAAGTACTTTTACAACCTGGTAGAGTTTCTGAAAAAAACACACGTTTCAAAATAAAAAAAATATATATACACATGTCCTTGTTATTTTATAAGTTATCCTTTATATATATATATATATATATATGAATATTTTAACTGGTAATCAAAAGCACTGATATATCACCGACAAACCTAGAACACATACTGATCTATTTTATTGTCTGTCCCATCATTGAGGAAGTCCCCCCACAGGAGCATCCAGAGATGGAAGCACTATCTAGGCCAACGGGCAACTGTCTTAATAAGAGGGGGGAGGTGGAGGAGGAGAGGGGTATATGTACATAATATATACATGCTTCTCATCATCAAAATCCTACCACTAACATCAGGATTACCGGCAATGTAGTTCTGATAACTGAGCAGTAAATCCATTCCCCATTGTGAGTTTGTGTATTTCTAAGATAATACTTAGGCTTATTTTAATGTAGAAAGTATTTATATATACATTATTATTGACAAGTTTTTCACCCCTGCCATTTTTAACCTAGGATTTGTTTCCATTTAACTACAGTGGTATTTGGCATGGTAAAGCCAAAAAAATAATAACTGGTTTTAATAAAATATTGTAAATAATATTGTAATAAAACAATATGCTAAATATGGGTAAAAGCGTTAAACTTTAAATATAAATTAACTGTATTAACTTTAAATAAGTTTAAAACATGTATATATATTTAAAATATCTACAAGATGGCAACATCACATTAACAAAGAGTTAAATAAAGCACGGATTTTATATTTTAAAAAAGTACACCATGATACTGGAAGTAGGTTTTTAAATCTATGCAGGTCGTCCCTTGCTCTCACAAACCCTTTGGCACATTTTTAATATTCAAAGACACTGCTTTCAGCTCTTACTTTAAGGTTGACAAGACATAAAATACTTTATTATTAGATGCA
This sequence comes from Rhinogobius similis, assembly GCA_019453435.1. NCBI lineage: Eukaryota > Metazoa > Chordata > Actinopteri > Gobiiformes > Gobiidae > Rhinogobius > Rhinogobius similis. Next base: position 22,909,123 of record CM033633.1, on the reverse strand, counting down.
GACAGTATGCAGCGGTCTCATTACTCATTATCATTTAGTCATTACTCATTATTAATTAGTCACAAGATCATCTTTGATGGAAAACACAAAATGTACTAATTTACAAAAAAAGCTGGGAAAACAAACGAACAGTTAGTGAACCTTTGGTGTATATTCCATTATAAATGTCATAAAGTTTTTGTGTGTTGTGTGTGAAAAATATCTACAGTGGTTTCATGGCATTGTCTGAGATCGTAGTCACAATAACCAATGGAAAATCTGCCCTGAGGGAGGAGAAGAGTTGAGCCAAATTACAATCATAACTATACAATCAGCCAGTAAACAACATAAAGCCATTTTTAAACTTCTGGATAATCTTACTTTTGGTCTCTTAAAGTAATCCAGACCTCTTCCTATCTTAACGATCCATCCATTGTCAAATCTGAAAATGTATTTAAAATAAATTCACATCTACAATACATATAATTCAACTAAACAACATATGCTTCAATATAAAATGAGCTAAATTACCTGATCTCTCTGTCATGTATGGTAGAGGAATACGCCACATCCAAAGTGACTCCTTGAATTGTGAGACTTTCTTTGATCTCTGCCAAGGCACTTGTCTGTTGATTATCGGCCTATTGGTAAGAAAATGTCAATAAAAATCTACCATGACTATCATTAAATAAAATCGACAACCTACTTCATCTTGTGAAGTGAGGAGGTGGATTTTTTTCACTTTGCCCAAACCTTTGAGGAGCATTTCACAGAATCTCAGGAAATTATACAGCTGTCAAAAAAAAAAGAAAAAAAATCAAAATTACTTAAACAAATGCATATGATAGAGCTAATTAACTGAGTGAAAGGAATGACCTGATCTTACCTGGTGTGTGTGCCGTATATATGGATCTTCTATCCATACTTCTGTTAGTGCAATACTGATGTACGGTTTAAAAAGAGTCTCGTAGCTGTAACCAGTGGCATCTTCTGCTATCTTTATCTGCTCATGGTATTTTCCATCTGAAATGAGAATAAAATAAAAACTAAATTTTTAAGACAGATGCTTATATATTAACTGTCATGTCACAAACAAAGGTAGATTACAGCTTGCTAAATTTATGTGGCATCAAGAAAGAACGTTAATTGTTAATAGACAAGGAACAAGATTAATTAGTTTACTATTGAGTAAATATCTAAGAGAGGAATGTTTAGATTTTATTCAGTGTTCACCTTCTTTCAGCTTGTTGACGTAGCACTTGATTTGCTCTGCTCTGTCCATATAACCCTTTATTTTCTCTCTGTATTGTCCTCGTTTTGAGTCTTCTCTCACAGCTGTTGGCAAAGATAAAGATTGGAAACACTGTTGTTGAATTGTTGCATAATGTTTAACCATAACCCTCCCTAACTTAACTACCTTTTAATACGTCCATCAGCAGCTGGATTCCTTCTTGGTAGCATACCAGAGACTCCTGAAAGCGCCCACTCTGGTCCAGTTCTACAGCCCGTTTCAAAACAGACACAGCGGATGCCTCCATACCTGACACATGATTATGTGTCATTTTTAATCTATTCTTATTTATTCACCCTTTATAAAAATCTTACATGCTGAGGTGGAACCAGAACTTTCCTTCCTAGGCAAATGGTAGTGTCACAAAAAATACCTCCGGAAATGGTGTATCTCTGTCATTGTAGAAATGTATACAGTAATTTTAGTCAAATGAAAATAAAAAATTGTAGTATTTATAAATAATACCATTTAACATTATATAACATTTAATAAGATATATATGAATAGGAATGCTTACTTGTGAACTAACATCATGGATCGACAGCTTCATGTCGGTACTGTTTGAGTGTTACACCACATGACTTCCTCTGACACGAAGTGAATGGTAAACTTATTTCTCATAAAGCGTTTTAACTGTGTTGCATGATAAAATGTTTGTTATTTTATTTTCTTGCTCCAGGTTCAATCGTATAATGCCTTCTAGCAGTTCATTTTCTTTCCCTTCTTTGTCATAACCTTGGACAGGTGACGCTCATCACGCTATGGCGATAGCTGGGGTTTGTCAAGGTTTACGGTCCATGTCCAACAAGGTAGGAATCATTTTGGAAGTCTTTTGTATAAAATACGTAATGTTAAGTACAATAATGGAATTCGTTTTTTCCTGACCGCAAATGTTTACAGATCGTAGCAGGGACCACTCAGTTGCCATGTTTAGTGTTGGCACGAGGGAAGTTTACCAAATCAAGAATACCTCAAGAGGTAACTACGTTAATGTTGATGTTCAGTATAAATAAAATATGGAGGGTTACATTTAATGACACGTTTTATTTTCCGCTTTTCAGATTTTTGAAGAGAGATCAAAAGAGCATAAAAAATACGGAGGTGACCCAGAGCAACCTCATAAATTGCATATTGTTACACGCATCAAAAGTACTATTCGGAGGCCATACTGGGAAAAAGAAATGATCAAAAGTTTTGGACTGCGCAAGGTATATAAAACGTTTTCTAATTTAAACACAAACAGCCCTAATAACTTTAGAGATTTGTCCACTGTGCTGAACCTTGTGCCCCTTTTTTCACTTACCATTCATTCCCGATCTAATTTCACATAAAATCAGTAGCACTTGTGGGACGGTCCAAAACACCAGAAAACATCTCTGGTCAGGCAGCTTCAGGGATTACCCCAATTTTTCACACTTCACTGGCAAGAAAGAAAACATTACTTGTAAACATGTTCAAATCAAATATACTGTAGCTTTTTCTGAAAAAATTCTAATGCTATTTTTTTCTTAATTACAAAAAACCCCATAAGATATCATATCCAAGTTATTCATAGTATAATTTTTTTTTGAAAAAGTTTTGATTCTCAAGGATTATCCAAGCAGTTTCAATGCTAGAATTCTGAATGTTCTGAGGTTTCACATGAGACATGCGCTGTTCATACCAGGAGAAAAACTCATGTGTCCTATCTGCAGGTTAAGGCACTGGCAACCCAGGTTCAGTTGTTATTGTACAGGCTACATACTTATTTTAAATATTTAATTAAGTGGGGTGGGAATTCAAGTTTGTTTTTCATCCTAATTCTATTGAGGACTCTAAACCATGCCCATAAAAACTAAAAACAAATACACGAACAATTCAACTTACTGCCACAATTATTCACAATTTGAATTACTACTTGCATTTTTGAGCTACTGTGTTCCAGTAGTTTCTCTTGTAGATCAGTAGTTTGTCTGAGAATTAATAAAATGGATTGTTGTACATGTATTACCAAAAGGTACTTGCCCCAGAAAAGGGGCTAAAGTCTCCAAAAAGTGGCCCTAGTCAAATTTGCACTGGTACAAAAGGAACTGAAAGGTTCTAACGGTGTAGAACACCTGTGAGCTGCAACATTACCAGCTCATCATTAACCCAAAGACTGAGCCCCAAGTCAAGAGATCCCCTCTGCAATCTCCACACAGCCAGTTTGCTTCAATTTGTCACTTGCTCTATGGTTTTGCATTTTGAATAAGCTCTATATTAAATGTGATTTTGTTCAACCTATGCAAAGTTTTTTTTTTTTTTTAAATTTCTTGATTTTTCACAATTTCTTAGATGCATGCCCCCGTAATTCATAAAAATACCCCTGCAGTTAATAGCCAGTTGAAATACATCAAGCACCTTGTAAGGTAAGATTCTGTCACTGCTGAGTAATTGAAATATAACTTGTATTTGAACGGAACTTCTTCTTGTCTTACATTTCATGGCACATCCTCATGAAGGATACAACCATTGAAGACCCCTTTTGGACTCCCTGCTGAACAAGACATGGCTGACACATACATCAACACTAATGGAGAGCTGATCGTGAAGCGCCTGTTGCAGCCAGTGGAGCCCAAGGCTGTCGATTCCTAGCATGTTTTAACATTTGTTCTATAGTTCTAAATGCGTAACAGATATGTCAATTATTAATAAACTTGATTATATTTAAACTTGTCTTTTTTTGAGTAAAGGAGTAAGAACCTGTACAATTTCATATCTTGAAGCTTCATATACATTATAATTGTGGTTCAATACTAATACAACGGATTAAAGCCAAATCACACACGTAGTCTTACCTGGGAATTTACCTGGCATTTTGCCAGAGCAGGGACATGTGTGAATGAAGCCAGAATAGAATTCCCTGCATTTTTGATCTGGCAATTTACCAGGGAAATTACCAGGACTAATGCAGGGCACGTGTATGTGTGAATCAAGCCAGCACCACTGCCTATTTCTTTGGTTACGAGCTTGGTTTCCCAGGTTTTGCTATGAATTTAAGTTCTATCAATTTTTGATTGATTTAAATGATGCAGCACATTGCTGCAGTGCTAGAATGCAGGAAGCCAAATGCAAAGGATTGTGTGAACAGAGGCAACATGGCAATGTTCTGGGACTGAAGTGTTTGTGAATGGTGGTCAGTGCTGAATATTCTGGCAGTCAGTACATGGAAATTTACTGGAATTTGTGCGTAAATGGGGCTTTAGAAATGATATTTAAAAAAGCGTAATTTGTTAAGCAGCTATTATATATATTTAACAGTTATTTGTTAATAAAGATACTCATTTATGGTATTTACAATGTGGCAATGATATTTGGTTATCTCATGGGACTAAACGTCCTGCTGGGGTATCTTGTTTAATCACAATTTTGCAAAGGACGTTGTACAAGCAATGTGTGACAACCAGGAACACTTAACTTTTCAAGTTATTAGTCTGTGCGGCAAAAATGTAATTGTTAATTTGTATGGCTACACTGTGAAGTCAGAAAACAGCTACAAATAGTAGCTGCAGGGGAGTCACGTCCTCTTTGCATCTGTACGTAACCTCATGTGGTACTCATACAAAGCCATTACCTTCCCTTCTCAACATAATCCCACCTCATTTATGTGTGATGATACAATATAGAATGGCGGGGAAGTCATTAAATTATGTCAAGACTTCTTAATACTTTTCAAAAGCCTTATTTTGACCGAAATGTATTTATGGACTTATCAAGATCCCACATACACCCTGTAAACCAAATGTTTCCTAGTGCTTATCTTCTTGTTGATGGTCACACATCAACGCGGTTATGAATGGAAGTATTGATAGATGGCTCTCTGGTGAATGCTCACAGGCAAATGCAGCCTTAAAATATTTAATGGAAATGTATGACCGATATAATGTGTAGTGAGAGAAGTTTCCAAACGACAACATTTACACATGGAGCAAGAAATCGATCTAGAGATCCATGTTTGGACTATTGGCTGCTCTTAGCACATGTTTTTTGGCATATTTATTATGATGAGTGGGAAGACAAAAATATATTAAATTTTCAAATTTATACATACAAATGCCAATTTAGCAAACAAAAGCCAATATTTTTTTATCCATTGCACCATCAAATAACAAGCAAAAAAAAGGTTAATGTGTAGTCAATTGTTTATCACATGAATTCCAATATGAATTATTCTTTTTTTTTTTTTTAATAATACCTTTTATGTATTATTTTCTCAAATATTTTTTATTTATTATTAGTCACCTTTTTGCTATTTCAGTTACGCTAATTGTTATTTTTTACCCCATCATGTTATGATTCAAAGGAATTTAAAAAAAAAAGACATTATGAAACCACATGAATATTAAGAATACAAAATTTTAGGTGTCTGTTCTTCATTTAAGCATTTTCAAGCCTCTTACAAATGCTAAAAGTCAAAATAACATGAACATTTTGACATTAAACAATTTAGTGTAAGGATAGAAAATGTTAGGGAGACATGAAGGAAAAAAAGCCTACATGTTTTGAAAGCTTAATGAAGTAGTCCTGAGACAAAAACCAGGAAGAGATCTTTAGTCGTCAGAGTCTGAATCAGAGTCGTACCCTCGTCCTCTGATGGTCTTCTTTTCCACTTTTGTAAATTTAGAAGCAGACTTTTTAGTCTGTGTAGGAGGCTCCATCAAGTTGCCACTGTTAAAAGTCAGGAAGAATATTCACTAATATAAAAAACAGATTTCATGAATAGAAACAAACCTCAAATCTTACCTGTAATTGATGATATCAGCACAGCCAAGCCTCCACTCAAGCATCTCTGTGGAAAACTCATCTGTATTGCCCAGATCAGTAAAACCAACCACATAGTCCTTAGTTTTTCCATCTATCAGCAGAGCCAACGAGGGAATGACTTTGATACGAAGTCTTTCTGTCAGAAACGGAGCCTTCTCCACATTCAGTTTAAGAAATTTGGTCTCAATGTGCTTTTTAGCCAAGATGAACAGGTGTTTGTCAAGGATCTTACATCTGTATTTGAATATGAAAAACACAATAGAATAGAAAAGTTTGTGTAATAAAATATTTTTCAGCAGTAAATGTATTTTACCTACCTGAAAGTAGTGTCTCTATAGAAATGACAGACCACCTTTTTGCTTTCTTTAACCTCGCTGAAAAATTCTTTCTCGCTCGGGATTTCTCTGTATTCCCCATGCCCTTTTGACAACCATTCCTTAAAATAGAAAAAAAAAATGAGGTTTTTAAGTGATTATGTCATGATTGTTCTTTGTCTACTTCTGACTGCAATAGAATTCCAGTCATATTCATTATATTTTGGCAGATTTAACTTGCACAGGGCTTTCATCAAATTATTCCTTATACCATTATGATTTAAGGCATAAAAATAAAGACACTAAAACAAAGTTTTAATGGAAAAATAGGTATGATGACGCTGTTTCTATCCCCTGATGCATCTTTAATAGGGCTGTGCAATTAATCGAATATAAGCCTGATTTCAATTACTCTATTCAATGACAAAAATGATGTAATTGTAATCACAATTAATTTCCTTCAGTTCAGAGTTATGAGTGCGCTCCTTTTGCTACTCAAACCTTAGAGCAAAGGCACTTTTCTAAAATATTACTAATAAAATATATTCTGTCCATACGTTTCTCTGTAGAATAATTCTAACAATAATTGTTCGAAATAATCATGATTTCAATTATGAGCGAAATAATCATGATTATAATAAGCGTATCGAGCAGCCATAATCTTTAATACATCAGGAAGTCTAGGCAAAATCCCCAAATTCTGCTGCTCGTGTAGAACTTAGGTTAAGACAAGCAATGATGTGTCACATTTTAACAAGTCCATATTAAAAAGACACCACTCACCTGCTTCTGTTTCTGGGCTTTTTTGAGAGCCTCTAGTCGTTTTTCTTTAAGCCTTTCTAAATCATCTTCCTCGAATTCATTCAGTTTGCTCAGCTCTGCATCTACCTGCTCCTCCACTTTTTCCAAAACCTTTGTTATCACGTCCATTGGTTGGTTCGCCATGACTGAATGCTTTCACACAATCTAAAGGAAAAAGAAACAGGGGAAAGAGATAAAGGTAAATTATGTTACCAGAATATCAGTTTCAGCAAAACAATAAAATGTATTGATTCCGCTGCTACGGATGTTCTTAACACACTTACGATAACTATCAAATCAACCAATAAGTTTACAGTGCTGTATTGTAATTATTGTATTTTAAGATCTACAAATCTTTCTATAATGCTTTCAATTTCAGTATTTAAATCTTGAAATAGATTTTTGTTTTCTCTTACATTTGTATAGCCATACACATTGCCTAAAAGAAATAGCTGGTTGCTGTAGGATAATACCTGTAGTATGAAGTGTCCATTTGAATCTGTCTTAGTAAAGATGACCTTTCCGCTAAACTTGTGCTTTAAGGTGAGAGTTCCTGCTGAATGGTTGTTACCATGGGACATCCACATGTCCTCGCCCCATTGTGATTTCCAAAAGTTATAATCTTCATCCGTTGAGTGGGACTCCTGGACCAGACATAAGTCTGCATCAAAGTTTTTTGTGTAAAGAAAAACTGCTTTATGCTTTCAGAATGTCTCTTAAGCCTCTAGCATTAACCGAGATAAGTTTTAACAGTGAAATGTTTGAACAACAAAATGAAGGTCAGAATAATACCTTCTTACTCTAGATGTAGATTAGTAACACAAGAAAGCAGAACTTCTTCCCATAGAAAAGTGATGATCATCAGCATCATAACAGCTAATGTATTTCCTTGTTGTCGATGTAAGCTCTTCCTCCAACGAAATAAGCCAGCTTCTTCTCTTGCCTGGCTTTTTCGATGAGGGGCCACAGCCTATTACGCTTCTCTCGGTCTTCTGGCGTCAAGTCCTCCTTGAAGCGCAGGTTCCGTTGCTTCAGATAGTCAGAGTTTTTTGACATTTTCCAAATGGCATCGCGGTAATGTCGCATTGAGAACTGGATAATAATATCCCTTGCATAAGATTTGGTCGGGTTTACTTTCCCAAGTCTGTGCACTGAGTCAATGACTTCCACAAACTTCCCTTTGTATCCCGGAGCTATGTTTGCACATATATCGATCACCGCCATCCTCACCTCTTCTCCCGCTTTCTCTGGCATCCCGCGCAGCCGTAAATTCCACCGCCGCTTGTAGCGCGCTAGTTCAATCACTTTATTTTCGAGTTGTTGGATCTTTTCTTCTGCTTTGTCAACTCTCCCTTCTGTTTTTTCCACCTTTACTTTCATGTCGTGTAGGTCAGCAGAAAGAAACTCGAATGACGCTTTGAGATCTTTGATTTGATTTTCAATTGAGGATCCTTGCTTCTCGATAGCTAGCGTTAGCTGTGCTACTATTGAGTCGGCTGTATCTTGCTCCATTTTACCTTTTTTTGTGTTCTGAGGTTTGGTGGGAGTCGTGGGTGATCCAGTCTCACTTTTGCGTTTTGTCAAGGAAATGGTTGACATTGTTTTGTACTTTCTAAGATGCTCGTTTACTCAAAAAATCGGGAGAAGCTCTGTAACAGTGTTTACCGCTTCGCCGCCATCTTGGCTCTCGCGGCTGAGTGACTTATGCCACCAAAGAAGGCTGACTGGGCCAGCAATGATGCTGCTGCTGTCACCGGAGCAACGACTACTTGCCTTTTCGTTTTCAGACAATGCCGCGGTCACAATCGGCTACGCCTTGTATGCAACATTGCTACGTCATGTATAAAATCGTTCTAAACACCATAAAGTTAAATTCAGTCTCGTCTTATAGCTTCCATTCTGGTTTGACATATTACTTTGATAACATTTCGCTGTTGGTATTAATTGCTATAGGTCAGTTGCTAGCTAGGTTAGCTGACTGCGCGCTAGTTTGTGGTTAGCCATTTTTGACAACTGTGCCGCTAGCAAGCAGAAGGCTTTTAGTGCAGAGTAACGTGCTCAGTTTTCCGCAAAGCGCGACGAGCTGTATTTTATTCAACCGTGCAAATTGTGAAATATAACGCGCGGGAGCAAATGTGACTTACCTGTTCGCCTCGCTTCGTTCGGTTCCTCTTTTGAGGAAGTTGCGTCACAGCAGTAGATTCTTTACGCCACAGGAAAAACACACACACACAAAAAAAAAACTGTGTGACCGCGATATTATTATAGATCCATGGTTTGACCCCAAATAAATCCGACCATTAACGCCACAAATGTTAATTATACCTGTATTTTCTATTTGTTTATTTTTTTTTTAGTTATGGGTTTGTGTTTTATATTTGATTTTACTTTGATTTAGAAAATGTAATTTATGTATACTATTTTTATGTATATATAATGCATGTCACAATGAAGTACATTGATCTACAGTCCGTGTATCCTTTGTTCATTTGATTTTTAATTTAAAATCGAAAACGAATAAGGAAAATATTATTTAATTTTCCACGTTTTGTTCATGAAACGAAAAAACAAAACTACTTAACATTTTTCGTTTTGATTATTGGAATAAAAATACATTATTCAAAAGAAGGTTTGGAGCGCGGATTCATTAATTACTTAAGCTTTATTCATTCTGCGTAACACGGGAGTTGATTCTGGGCTGTAACAACAGGGACCCGAGCTCAAGCTACATTTGTTCCAAGGCACTGGGTGTGGGTGACAACCATCTCGGGGGCTCAACGCCCTTCGGGTCATCGCAGCAGACAGCTGACGAGGTCTGGGCTTTGTGGATCGTCCACGGCCGTGTTGTTGCTGCCGAGGAGACGAGCAGAATGTGCTTTCTAAACGTGGACGTTTGCTCCGTCAATGGATTACAAGTCTACGAGCAAAGATGTTGGTATCAAATACCGTATGAAAAATCAAAGTGTATTATTTTCATGAACAAAAACGAAAAATGGAAAAATCAAATCATGTTTTCGATTTTAAATTGAAAATCAATCTACATTGCGGCTCAAAAACTCAACCCTCATGTCATGAAGCCTTGCACACGGTCAAGACACCCAGTGCCAGAGGCAACAAAACAACCCCAAAACATCTTTGAACCGCCACCATATCATATTTGACTGTGTTCTTTCCTTTGTAGGGTTTTGGTAATAAGTAGAATTATGTGCTTTACCTGAAAGCGCTAACTTGGTCTCATCTGTCCACAGACGTTTAGCAAGAAGATTTTGGCTTACTCACATACACTTTGGGCAAACTGCAGTCTTGCGTTTTTATGCATCTTTGTCAGTAATGGGGTCTGCCTGGGTCTCCTGCCATAGTGCTTCTTTTCATTCAAATTTCGATGGATAGTTCGCGCTGACATTGATGCACCCTGAGCCTGCAGGACAGCTTAAATGTCTTTTGAACTTGTTTGGGGCTGCTCATCCGCCATCCGGACTATCCTGCGTTACAACCTTTCATCAATTTTTCCTCATCTGTCCACGTCCAGGGCAGGGCCGCCGCTTCCATAAAGCACGTAACGCACAGCGCGTAGGGCACCAAGTGCTCTGAGGGGGCACCGCCTGGCCGTGGCGAAAATGAGCGGAGCCCACGCGGCGCCGCATTCCGGCGCTCGCCAAAGTGAAGCGCGTGCACGTAATTTAATAAAACCGCGACGCCAAGGGCTCTCTCTCTTTCCTCCTCGGCTCCTCCCTCAGAGAACAGGGATGGCCAAGACCCCAGGCAAAGTTTGAGATGAAGACGAGAGAGAGTCAGCGGAGGAGCCTATTACCTGCCCCTCTGCAGCGAACGTCTGACTCTGAGGCGTTTAGGGGACATTTGGTGCGTGGGCTTTTATTGCACTTAATCCGTGAATAAATATCATGCCAATGATACATTCACAATTCACATTCACAACAGTTCCTGTGCATTTCTTAAAGCTGAATAAACTATTTTTATTCATTTTTTGCAAAAAATAAATAAATAAATTGTAGTAGTAGTAATCATTTACAGTTACGGATATTTTGTTTCTTTTACCCTTGAACTCACCACCAAATGGAACAGAAGCTCTCTATGATGACTTGATAAACAACTTTGCAGCTAGAAAATGTAGACGTACACATTTGTAGGAGCCAGTTAATGTTTACACTTGTTGGATGATTCTATCTATATTCGTATTTGCACTTTTATTGGGTGGTATTTGTTTTACACTTGAATATTTAAGTTTTATTTAGTTATTTAAGATATTTATTAATTTTTTTTTGTTGGCAACTTACATTTCCATCTTGTGTTTATAGTACTATATATTGTGTATTTAATTTAAGATAATAAAATGAACATGGTAAGAAATGAAAGTAATTGTGGGTTTGGTCATTTAATGCGGGGCGGGGCGGGGGCACTATCAAGACATTTTGCATAGGGCACCAAAAAAGCTAGCAGCAGCCCTGGTCCAGGGAGATTAGTTACAGTGCCATAGGTTGCAAACGTCTTGATTATGTTGCGCACTGTGGACAAAGGAACATCAAAATATCTGGAGATGGATTTGTAATCTTGAGATTGTTTCACAATTTTGGTTCTTAAATCCTCAGATAGTTCTCTTGTTCCCTTTCTGTTTTTTTTTTTTGTATTGCTAACAGCTGTTACTTGCCCCAGGCAGGTGGGTTTAAACCATAGACAGTATATAAATCACGGTCTATAATTTAAACAAGCATTACATGCATGAAACAAAGGTTTATCCATATATTTATCCTCAATTTTGAAAGGGCCCAATAGTTTTGTCCAGCCCATTTTTGGACCGAGTCCTGTGAGAACTCAGCACGCTCTACTGTTCTACTGTGCTGGCGTGGGTTCAGTTATGGTACTAGGCTACCAATTCGAGGGCAGAAAGAGTCTAAAAGTTAAACCCATGGACAAGCTGTTTTTGGTTTTACTAAATTCCTAGTTGTCAAGTCTGGTCACAGGCTCCAATTCATCGTTAGTGGTGACCAGATGGGCAGACAGTAGATGGTGGCGAGATACTACAACCTGCATGTGTTCGACAGACAGCTTGATTTTGTTATAGACAAAAACTTTTACAGTGTTTTTTTTTTTTTTTAAACCAGATTGAGTGTGTCCTCTGTAGCTTAGGTGATAAATAATACATAATGACTTGGATAATGTAATCAATAACACAGTTGACAGTTTATTTACAAAGACTTAAAAAACTTACAAACGTTCACAGCTTCAGGTCTTTAGGCACCAGCCAGTAAGGAAATGGCAAGACACAGACCTTTTTATTTTGGCCATGTCCTTTAGAAACGCAACAGAGAATCCAAACAACTTTGAAATGAGCAAAAAATTGCACATTCTGGATTACATTCATGATTATTTTTCAGAGCAAATATGATTTGCATTTATTTGCTTAGTGTAGTCACAGGTTTGTCATCTTGATGTCTGATTAAAAAAAAGGATCATCACCTCGCAAATTTCAACTTACATACAAGGAAGTAGTCACGATTTCTTTCAACAGGTACTATACACAGGTGAGATACAGAATGAAAAGTAGTTTACATCCAAAACTGGCATATATTCAATATCAAGTTTATAAAGTTTACTCCAATATAAATGCTGTATGAAATGTCTTGAAAGGACATCTTAATTATTTGCTGAAATAAAATGCATAGGCTAATTATTGATTGCCATAGCCCCTAATAATAGATTTAGCTCAACAGTACTAATAAATATGACTATTTGACCTTAGTGAATGAAGCGCTTTGGCCAACGACTGACTTCCACTGACAGTTGTGGAAACATTCAGAAACAAAGTAAAAAGATTTACAATTTTAGACAGTTACTAAGAATTCACTACATATAAAGAAATACAGGACTTAAAACTGTAACATGTTTTTACAGTATTTACACACAACAGAGTTTGGCACTTCGTAAAGAAGAAAAGAGCTAATGCAGACTTAGTCTTGCTACTTTTATTTTTTGACTCAGTAGTAAAAGTTAATACTTTAAAAACAATCACTGGAAATTATGTAACATCACGTATTATTCAGATAGAAGGATGGAGTGACTAAACCAATTAAAATAGATATATCTTAAAATACTGTGCATTACAATTTCCAGAGGTCAACACACACATGAAAGTATAACTGCCCACTTACTGTACAAAACTGTCAAAAATATAGGAACAATAGTATATCATGGTGTGTACTAAAAGAGTTAAAAATCCTTTGGGGTGATTGCACATACAAAATTTCAAATATTTTAGAAAATTGATGCATTATTTTACAAAGTGCTAAATCTGTATAACACTGTAAAAAAGAATTTTGATAAACGAATTACCAGCATTTTTGTTACTCTCAGTAAGTGGAAAACATTGCCATACAATTATTAACTTTGGCAGTATTTAGTCACACTTTTCTCTTGTTCACTGGTTTTCGGTTTATTAGCAGTTGGCCAATAGGGAAACCCGTAAATCAAACTGATAGCGCACCTTTTTGAGCAAAATGTATTTTAGTAAAGTCAGTCTGCTCTTGAGGATGTCCATATATGGTGACGAGGGTTAGGGTTTTTTACACCACCTTGAGAGTGCTTCCGTATGTTTGCTGCAGAACGACCTGAACGTTGTCCACAATGAAGTCAAAAGCCATGCTCCAGACAGACTCCACTGACAACTTCATAAGCCTAAAAAAAAAGATAAGTAAACCAATGGAGAAAAAAAACCACTCCAAAATGAACAGTTCTTTGGGAAGTGCATACCTTTTCATGTATTTTATGACCAAATCCAACATCTCCAGATCTTTGTCCTCAATTAGATCAGTGCAGTATTTGACAACTTGAAGTATGTCCTCCTCCATGGGTTCTAGTAAAAAGGCAACTATTAGCACTCACAGACATTTGTATAATTTCCAGGGTTTGTTTACAGGATTTGTTACAGCCCTTGTTACAGCCCTAAAACCTAAGTAAAAATTCTGTATTTATGTAAAAAAAAAAAACAATTACCAGTGATTGTAGTGACCCATTCCTGCAGAAGGGTTTTAATGTCTGCCCATTCAGAGGCTCCAGCCAGTGTTGGAGGAGCACGAGACACACCAGTAGGCTCTGGAATTTTTTGCTTCGAGGAACTATTCTCAGGCTAAGGGAACAACATGACTGTTGCTTGCAAACTACAATGTATATTAAAACCAAATGTTCTAATGAACTCACCATAAGCCTGTCAAGAGGTTCCTCCAGCTTTACCGGAGATGGAAGGACTTTAGCTGGACTGATGGTCAAAGGTTGCTTCTTATGCGGAGATTTGCCATTTTTAGCTGGACTTGTATTGTTCTTCCTCTTGTATTGCCTCTTAACTCGAACAGGACCAACCCCTGCCTGTTTCAGCTGCAACAATGGATTTCTTGCCTCGGCTGCAGATATCACAAAGGAATGTGATCAACAAAACAGCACGACAAACACATTAATGAAATACATTTTCATTAACTTACATGTTTGATCATTTTGATTGGTTGTTCGGCTGTAGGCAGATTTAATCTCATCTTGCAGCTCTTTAGGTAGGGCAGCAAAGACCTCAGGGTCAATCTATAGAAACGAAAGGCCAACTGTCAAAAACACTTCAGTTAATGACATATTACCCACATTGAAAAGACCTGTTCACCTGAGAGAAGTTGGGCAATTCGAAAACAATTCCTGTGTTTTCTGGATGATTTGGTATTTGTAGTATTAGTTTGCCTGAAGATGGAGAAGACTTTGCCAAGTCAAATGGAGTAGGATGAGGAGAAGGGAAAAGGGCCCTAGGAAAACTAGGCTGTTTACTTGGGAAAACGTCACCATTTAATTTTCCTTCTCGAAAAGTCCACGATTGTTCCACTTGTTCACGAAGTTCTGCAGGCAATGCTTCTAATACAGAACGATCCACCTGGGGAAGTTTACAGAAATTATAAGCAGTGAAAGGCAATTTTGGTGTCCACCTATTCCTATAAAATGCATACCTGAGAAGGAGAGGGAACTTCAATGCTTAATCTAAGGTGTGATTGAGGATAATTTGGAGTTTGCCCTTTGCTTGTTTCAGGAACTGGCTTAACAGAAGAGACGGGAGCTGTGGATGACTCTTGAGGCCTTACTGCAGCATTTTCATTTGTATCTGCAGCACCTAGAAATATTATAACAAACTGTATTTTATTCCATACAGACAAACAAATAGTAAACCCATAAAAATGGAACGGACCGGTTTTGGGAGATTGTGCTTTAAGTCCCTGTCGCGTGAACAAGTCTTTGATGGAGTGTGTGTGATAATCTGGAGTCACAGAGTTATTTCCTTCAAGCAGCTGGACCTGGATTCCAACTCCTCTCAGATCTTGGACCTGCAGCTTCAATGCGTGGAAAAGCTTAATGACAGCCGTAGCAATAAGTTGACCATTATCGGTTGAATGAGCTAGCATCACACTCCTACAGATGACAGAAATAGATAAACATCATTTAAAGGCAACAAAGAAAAAATAAATACTTGCTAACTTGTTAACTGGTGGTGGCTTGCCTGGCTATACTGTCACATATGCCATGACCTCCATATTTAGCAGGCTCCATTGGAGCTCCCACTTTGCGAATCATGACTTTAAGAGTTACTCTGCGGCCCCGTAGCCCAGCTTCCTTTAATCTTTTTTGAACTTCCATGGATAAATTTGTTAGGAAGCATTCTGCCTCGTCAATCTGAAGTAGCAATGAAAAGAAAACATTAATGTTTGAGTTAAAGATGTCAATATAGCAGGAAACTTACCCTGGTGAAGCGTATGTTGTAGTTCATTTCAGCAGAAACTGACTTGCGTTCCTTTTCATAACGAACAGGTCTATCATCTAGGCCTCGGCAAAAACGGAAAAGTGTTTGGCCTGTTCTTGGTCCAAACTTCTTCTGAAGTACAGACATAGACACCTGTTGAAGATCTCCACAAGACCTGACCCCTATTGCAGCAAGTTTTCTGCCCAAAGTGGGCCCAACGCCTAGAGAAAAACATATTTACATCTTTGGAAAAAGTAAAATATACTGATATTAAAAATATAACGTTTTATACCTGGTAAGCTTGTTACTGCTAAATCCTTGATAAAATCATCTACTTCTTCAGATTCCAGAAAATATTGGCCATTAGGCTTGGCTCTACGTGTGGCCAGCCTAGCCAGCAGAATGTTGGAACCTTCCACAGAGCAAAAGAACATTAATAACTATGTCACTCCAACTCTTAATAATAAACCCTTACCCATTCCAACTGAGGCGCAACATCCAGTTTTCTCCCTGATATCAGCTCTTATGGCACTGGCAAGATCATGGGGGCTTATTTCAAGCTCTTTGATCAGTGAGGTGGCATCTATCAACACCTCATCACAGCTCAAAGCCTCAATGTCATGAGTATAACTGAGGAGAACAAGATGAACAGGTTGATCCAATATATTAACTTCTTTTCCACAAATAAATAAACATTTTCTTTATTCCTACCTTGCTAAAGTTTCATACATTGTGAGAGCCACTTCTTTATAGGTTTCAAAGTCATAAGGAACAGATTGTAATGATGGACATAACTGTTTAGCTTTGCCAAAAAACATCCCATTCTTTACACCTGCCTGCCTGTGTATGCATAGCAAATTTTAATGTAAATATATAAATTAAATGCATTTATGAATATAGACTTTTTATTTATTAAATAATAAAAAAAAACACATTTACCTGGCCTCATAACTACAGGATGCAATTTCTGCCATAGAGAGACCAGTAGCATTCTGTTGTACACCATTAGTATGCAAGTCAGGTATCTCTAGTGAAGGAGTTCTGTGTAGATCCACATCCTCTTCTCCTAAGGTAGAAAAAAAAAACACACACACACAATTTAAGGCAGGCTTAATGAATGTTGAGCAAAAAAACTGGACAACTCACTGTGTCGAGTGTGATTATGTTTGCCTTCATAGAATTTCTTTTCCAGCTCAGGGTTGGTGCCAGGCCTCAGGGGCACTCTGCCCCGTCCCTGATTACTGGTCACAGCTACAGGTTTGCCTACAAAAAATGAAGAGCTACACTTAGTAAAACAATAAAATATTAAGTATTCTTTAGTTCGTTCTAAGAAACTTGCCTTTTAGTTCAGGTCGATGCCGGATGCCAACAGATACAAAAAAGCAATCCATGTCAACATGAAATATACATGATTTAACAGTTACAGGTGACCCTGAAAATGAATGAAACATTTCTTAATACGATAAAAATATGCAACACAACAATGTGATGGAATAGTTAGTACAGGTACATAATAAATCACCATATGTTAAGCTACCTTGGCTGATACAAGTGTCTTGGCTTTTCATTTTTCTAAGCCGATCTGTCCCAGGAAATGAAGTACCTGATGTTCTTCTTTTACAATGAAGCTCATTGACATATTCAGAAAAGGCTGTCCTCCAAGTTGAGATCTGATGTAAACGCGAATGTGAGTAGAACTCAGAAATCAAATTATCTGTTTGAGCCTGCAACTGAGAGGAGGACTTTGACAATGAGTGCTCCGTAAAAGAATGTTTTTTGTTAATTGAGGACCCATCATGTGTATTCTGGTAACTCCCATTCAACCGAGACGCACATGAATTTTCTTGATAAGAATCACCATTGACAATTGTCTCAGGTTCTAGTGAAGATGAACAAGTAGTAATTTTTATAGCTTTGGGTTCCTTCTTATTTAAAACATCATCACAAAGCTGATCCTGTGAATCAAAGTCCTTTTCAGATGGAATTTCAGGGCTATGAGGAAAATCATAAGGATCCAATTTTGAATGGGGACCTATTGAAGTTATATGACATTCGTAGCCTCGGCCTCTGGTCTTTCCTTCAAACAAGTCAGAGGGCTCAGTAACAGGGGAGAGGTCCTGCTGTCTTAAGGCACTTTTATTGAGGCGGGTGTGTCCATTTGTCAGAGAGACTTCCCTTGACAGTGAAGAATCCTCATTTGGAGCCAATGGTGAATGGCTCGTGTCAAGTGGCATTTTAATATGTCCATTTCTGCAAATACATTCATAAATAATGAAAAAAAGCCTTAAAATATCATGACTGAATTTGCTCAATGTGCAAAAGCAAATCCAAAAAAACAAACTTACATTTTAACTTCCACACCATTCTGACATCTGGGTGAGTTCATCTGAGGTTGTGGGTGGCCAAGTCTGTTGTCCTGAGGTTCGCTGGAACTAAACTGCGGTTGTAAACAGGCATGGTTTTTGGCATAATTAGGGACTTGCGGGACTTTGTGGAAAGTACTTAATGAATGATAGCTGTGCTGTGGCAGAAAATTATTTTGACTGACGTTTGGTTGAGGTAGGGTTTGGACGGGATCAACAGTATTTGTATCTTGACAAACATTTATCCCTGTAAAAAGAACACCTTTGCCTTTAGCATACAGTTGGTATTGTAGATACGGAAGGAGTTGTCCAGCCTTGACACTGAAAATATATAACATATAATATTTGTTTAGAAGAAAAAACAAAACTACATGTCACCCTTTTTACTAAAACTGAGCACACCTGTCAGTTATCCACTCCGGTCGGATCACTTTTTCCCCTTTCAGATCCTGAATCTTGCTGTTGGGCAAATTATTTGCAATAATATGTGTGGTTTTGGAGCGACTGTAGTAAACATGGAACTGACCACCATGTAGCATCATGAGTCTGCGCAACTCATCTGCACTTGGATCTGTCATAAAAGGTATATATATTCATATGTGAATATCAAAATTATTTTGTCATGTAAAGAAATTCATAGAGTGACTAATTATATTTTATACCTGTGTATCCGTTAACATAGATTGCAATTCCACTGAAAATAGCTGAAGAAGTTCCTTCTTTCCGCTTTTCTCTGGGGGCAGCAAGTTTAAACTGTTCATCCAACTTGGAAACTTTGGCAGCCATATAGCCACCCTGCAAGTGAAGAAACAAACAACAACAAAATATAAGCACATTATAATATTGTACAACATTGTATTTATCACCTGGAAAAAGTAACACCATGGGATGCATGTAATGTATCTTCTTTGCCAGTCAATTCATACGTGATGTATGAACTGACTGGCATGTGAAGAATTGCCAGAAATATGTTACTCACCCTTGCAGCCCAGCCATTATCATCACCTGCATTAGACTTCTTTTTCATCCATCCATCTCGACTCATAATGAGCTTCCTAAAAGAGTAAGACTCGTTTCAACGTTGAAACGTGTTCAATGCATTCCAAACTTTTAGTGAATCATCAGAGCTCTCAAAACATTTCATTAGATCTCAACTCTAAAAGTTTGTTTAGATGATAAATTGTTTACTGTTGTCATGTGAAATAAACTGTGTGAGCAGCGCGGCTGAAGCCAAGGACATGCCCGGGCAAACTGACAGGTAGTTTAGCCTGACTGCAAACGCTGTATGCTAACATACGAACACAGAACTTGAGGCATATCCCCGTGTCCCCCCATGGCCCCCTGCCACCAAGACCCCACCACAATAACATCAAGTCACTTGAGGCAGGCGGAATACCAATTGTTACGTGCTGCATTGACTCATTACAAAATGCACATGTAACACATAGGTCTGGTCTAAACTCTGTGACACTGGATTGCCGAGCTGATAGTGGGCGGAAAAAATCCCACTCTGAGAAGCTTGGTCACAGAAGTCACTTTATTTTTTTAACCTTACCTTTTATTATGTGAATCGCAGCTTGTTAGCCACAGACTTCTTTCTGCAGATAAAGCCCGGTACAATCCAAGTGTGCGTTGATAAAACGCGATGAGCCCCGTACACTGTTAACTCGACACCTCAATCTTTGTTTTGGACGCGACAAAACCACTTCCAGTGAACCGAAGTGCCCTTATTTTGTCACGCTGCCACGCCATGTCAGTATTTTCGTCCACCTCCCTGGTCCTTTCAGCTCTGCCGACCGCTTTGCTGCTTTCCTTTTCTACATAAGTAACACACATTTGGACAAAAACCCAAACACTTCCGGATTTTTCTAAATAAAACATTTTTCGTTAGCTTATTAAATCTATTAGTTTATCTAAAAAGGGACTACAGCAACTGCAGTCTATAAATTGAATGATTTCCCCTGATACAACTGCCACTGTTTCATGTCTATAGGGTAGACTTTATAAAACAAAAAAAACTAATAATTAGGAGCAATATATTGTGTAGTAATGCTTCCACTTCCGGTTACTTTGTTGTTCAGTTTTGAGCTTGATTTGAGCTTTCTGGACTGCTGGGTTTCCTCAGTTTGAACTTATATTGTAGTGCTGCCGCTATGCGGTGAACAAGTGCATGTCACCTCAACTGACTGGCTCAGGGCATGCCTTTCTCAATCGTTACTGTAGCTCTTGGTGTGAAACTGGCTCAACCAACTTACGTTTGTTTTTGTCATAATTTGGGCTTGTAGCTTTAAACTTGTGTATGCAAGTAGTTTACAACTTAAAGTCTCGGCGCTGCGGCTGTAGTCGATAAAGTAGTCAACCAGATCCATATAGTCTGACTCTGAGACTAAACGTGTCCTCAGACGGCCTGGCACGCGAGCACTGACGGCCGTGACGCAGATACACGTGGTGTGCAAAACCAGCGAGCTTCATAATTGTCCAGACTAGAGTAGACTATCCTTGATTACTCCGATACAGCCCTAAACATCTAGACTGTGTTGTTGTGAGATAATTCAATCGTGAGATATTTGACCCAGGGTTTGTCGAGTTCCGAAGATCTCCAGGTTGTTCTCTGTTGCTATGGCACCAGACGGTGGGATGCTGATGTTTAATTCCAGCTTTTTCCTCCTTGGTGATGCAGGAGGATCGATCCAGAATCACAAAAGAATTAGACTATGATTTGGGCTTACACATAAAAGAATACATTTTATGTTAGACACGCGTTTTCCAGGTTTAGAGGACAAAATTACGAAGCCACGCCCCCAGTCCATGTAAATTTAGTGTTTTAATTTCCAAAACAACAATAACCTAAGTCTAAGTAGAACCTTCCAATAGCCAAAAGAACGTATAACCTCCCGCAAGTGCTGACGGGAATTTCAAGGTGAACGGCGAAAAGTAGACAGGAAAAGGAAAGTAATTTACACCAAACACCAAAATGTAATTAATTTATTTTTTGTCTACCAAATGAACTCAACACAGAAATTAATGCTCCTCAGAAAGAGAAATAACACTAAACTCAGTCTTTGAGTTGTTCAGTCATGACATGTGCGTGAATTAAAGCACACTAACATCCTATGAGGATGACAGGCAATAGACTCCGAACAGCACAGTAGCACCTCAGTTATTTGACAAAGATATGTCATAGGAGTAGTCTTTTTCAAGTCAGCCAAGGATCAAGTGATTGATCCAAAAGAGATTAAGGCAAATCATCAAAATTTTAGTTCAGTTTGGCACTAATGCGTATCCATTGAAGAGCTTGCCTGGTGTACTGCACAGCATGAGCAATGCTGCTGTGGAGTGTCAGTGGGCCAGATAAGGTGTTCAAGTAGTTGAAGAATTCTGAAATGAACACAACTGTAGATGTAAAATCAATCTTTAAAATAACACATGGTAGATACATTTCCCCCCTAGATTATTTTAATTTCCTGTGTATACCTATATTCTCCTTTGCAAGGTTGTCAGCTACCTCCCAGTACTCATAACTGTACAATACACTATTGGTAATATTTAAATGGTTTGCTGCCATCTGGTGGATTCTATGGGGAATGTTGATGAAAGAGGAGGATGTGTTGGCCCCATGTGAACTCCAGCTGCGGTTTTTGGGATTTGGAGAGAGAGACGAGGGGTGTCCTCCAGAATTCCTGAGACAACAAAACACAGCCTAGTATTGTAAAGGTAGATTTGCATTACCCAATGAGAACTTTTAGTTCACCTACTTAACAGAGCCATTCCAACAAGGGGCACTAGAAGGCACTTTAGGAGAGGTCTGCTAAAACCACAATAGTATTTCATTAGGAAACTACTAATCTATAATGTTAAAAAAAGAGAGGTTAATTTCCATATTACATACCTTAAAATAATCAAGCAGAACTTTGGAATATTTTAGTGCATGGTCCTTTTTTAAGCGAAACATCTGCCAGTAAAGAAGGGCAAGACATCGGAAACTGCAAGCACACAGTTAGTAAATGAAATGCATAATCGGGTTTACAGCATCAGTGTACACATACACACACACCATAGGACTGCCAGTTGTTTGTCTTCCTGTCTCGCTCCAGGACCTGAATGGCTCTTCAGTCTCATTGCATACCTTTAACCAAGAATCAGAAACATTGTTACATATGTTATCTTGTAGTGCCATGCAAGGGAAAATAGTGGGAAATTCACCTTATAAGTTCAACAGTCTCTGCATACATTGTATAGGGAGACTTTGCTTCAAGAGGCCCTTGCTCCATTGCCTTTCCACATTCCATAAAAGATAATGCAGCATCAACATAATTTACAGCTTTTCCAAGTTTGTCGACCTGAAAAAAATGATAGCGATGCCATAATTTAGCTTTACATATATATATAAGGTATTTATTTTAAAATGATTTGCAGTTTAATTATGGATATTTTAGGTTGTTAAAAGTGTAGCTGCCAGAGGAAAAGTCAATGGGTCTTTTTGGGTTCCACCTCCCAAACAATTTAACACATTTATTTCACAGGTACTTTTTACAAGTGGATACAACTTTGACATGATTATAGCCAAGATTTAAACCTGGAGGCGAACATTTTAAATTTAGATATGGCTTTAATTTCAGGCCCCAAATGTCTGCGAGACACTCTATTAGACCAGGAACACATAGACAATGTCAGTGTAGCCTCCAGCTCTACTGCAACCTTGCAATCTTATTTGACCAAGAGCTTTCATTCACCCCACATACTGTATAAATCCGGCCTATAAAACCACCAAAGTGACACTGAAAAAAATAATCATGCATTTGTTACAGCAAGGTTATTCTATTGTAGCTGTCTGCTTGTGGTATACTCTAAAAGTCAGTTGGTTCAAAATGCAGTGGCTAGGTCCTCTGGTTCCTCTCCTTTATTTCTATCAACAGTATGCAATATTAAGTTCACCTGTAGTCTGTTCTTTGCTATTCACAAGTTGACTCTCTGGAGTGTGCAACTGTTTTAAGTGCTTGTCCACTGGCCCACCCTTTGTCCCTGTCTTTAGTGGACCTTGGCTCTAAACTTAAATTTTGTGCCCGTCAGTCCTGGGCACATAGGTCCATAGGAGTGATCTCTCCTTCAATGTGGTTCTTCTCTATTTTCTCTTTTTCCCACTGGGTTTTGGGTATTTTACTTGCCGAGGGTCTAAGGAAGACAGAAAATGTCCAGGGAGGGTTTTCTTTTTTCTTGTTTTCTGTGCATGATGGGAATCTGCTTGACCTATATTGATTAATGACTGTTTCCCCGTTTGATTTCTTACTATTTTTTAAACGGTAAATGATTTTTGACAATTTTGTGAATCCCTATAAGGTGACTGCTGTTGTGATTACAAGAGAAGGTTCTGCACTGTGGGTTATTGCAATTTAGTTTAGACAAGCTTCTTGTAACCCTATTGCCAGAGTTTATAACCGCCAAATAATAAAATGTTACCCATGCATCTTTGTAATAAAATACAGTATATTCCAGTCAATCATTACTAACCATTGCATCAGCCCGGTGCTTCATCCTCTTGGCTTCATGTAAATAGTACTCTGCATGGTGTTGACTGCAGAACTCAAACAATGGATTATTTATTTATTAATGGATGAGAAAGGCATGCACGTTAGACTTATGTTGAATTTGTAACTGTCTCTCACGTTTCAGAAAGAGTCATAGTCCCTCTGTGTCCTGATGGGCCCCAGGATTCAGCAGGTGGTTGAGTACTTTGAGAACATTTGTGTGATTCTACCTCCATCTTTGGCTAATTTCACAAGAAAGAAGTATAAGCCCAACTTCTCTTTAGTAACACAGTTACTTGTAAATAGTTTTACTTTCACAGCAGCATCTCTGGTCTTCTCTCTGTTCTTCTCAGATATCTTGACTTGGGAGACGGGCTTAATAAACTCTGGACAGTCAGCTATTGGTGATACTGGGGACAATGGCCTTTTACTGTCCAAATACTCATCTATAGGCCTTTGAGTATACATTTCAATCAAAGATAAAGTAGTTATACAAAAGTTATGAATGGGTATGTGTTTCATTTTCTTACCCACTGTGTGTAGTTTCTGTCAAAATGTGATTGTCATCTGCAGGACCTGAAGATTGATTTGCGTAGGTTATACCTCTCTTACTTTCTTTGTGTGAGACACCATTCTCCATCTGGTCACAAAAGAAATTAGTATAGCCTGTCAGTGTAATGCTGCTATCTACAGTATTCACACAGTATGGAAATAGATGGTAAGTACCTTGCGTTTTCTTTTGCTGTCAGGGACATACAGGTGTCTCATAGCCTCGCGTTGTTTGTCCTTTGTAGCAGAAGAAACGCGTGACGGAGAGTTTTTGGCAGAAGAAAGAGAAGTGCTGTCTGGGACTCTTTTGAGAAGACAGAGATCAATGTGCACCACGAGGTTTCCCAGTCCACGCTGAGAGAAGGCTGCACCTTTATCACTACGTCCAAATGGGACCAAAGTATAGAGTTTTTGTCTGCACTCACTCTGCTTTTTTTCATATGGGATACCTATTCGGAGAGGTGCTGACTTTGACCTGTTGGCATCGGGGTGGCTTGGGTCTCGAGCTCTTCCACGAACAGTTTTTTGAGAGGTTGAGTCTGCAGGGACCTTTGTGATGGGAGCCTGAGATTCAGAATCTGCACTCGAGGACCAGGAGGAGGAGGAGGATGAACTAAGAAGTGTTGGGGAACCACAGGGCGAGATGGTGGTCCCTCCTTTCTTGGCCTTGTCTGTTTTCTCCAGACGATGATGACTGGTGGGTGGTTTTGGATTGACCTGGGTTGTGTGCCATCCGTGTTTTTGGTACTGGTCCCTCTTGCGATGTGGCCTCTCGTCTCTTGTTCTTCTTCGCTCTGTTGGTTCCTCTTCGTCGTCTTCTTCTGAGCTCTGGATCCAGGGACGTCTAAGCTGCTCCTCCGCCAGCCTCCTGCTTTCTCTTTTCTCCTTTTTGCCCTGTGGATTGTCTTCAATGCTATGCTTGCTTTTGTCGTGTTGTCTACCCTCAACATCTACATGTTCATTGTAATGCTCCTTGGACTGTGGTGTCTTCAATGTGTTTTTTAAAACATGTACAAACGTGGAAGTAGATGCTGGCCTTGGTTTGGAGTTTAAACTCTTATTGGTAGTAGGCTGGGAATGGGAGCTGTGACCAGTCTTGTTATTGGTCTCACAACCTGACTGCTTGGCGTCAAAGTTGAATTTGGTTGAGTTATGCTGAAATGAAGACTTGTGGCTAGATTTGCTACTGTGGATTGTGGCCTGCTTGGATTTGGAAGTTTCAGTAGCTTGTTTTGAGCTGGGAAAATAATTAGGCTTAGTTTTCTGGCTTGAATTTGTATCAGTATCAGTCTTTGATCTATGGTTTTGTTCTTGTGTTTGTCTAGATTTTAATCTAGATTTATGGAGCTGTTCAGTACTAGTTGTATTCCTATTCTTTTTTTCAGTAACAAGTGACAAATGGTCGTTCAACACTCTACTTTGTTTCACCTGAGTAGCTGGTCGCGGATGGCTATGAAAGCCAGAATGCTGTTCACGACGAGTAGAGGGTAATGTAGGACTGGGGCTCCGTGGAGGGTCTCTTGGCAGTGGACTAAGGTGGCTGGCACCGGGGCTTCCACATGGACTCGGACAAACACTTAAACTTGGGCTGGGGACTGAACTCTGTCTTGGACTGAAACTGGGACTGGTACTGGGGATTGGACTGGGGAACCCAGGGCTTGGCACGGGGGGACTGCTGGTTAGTCTATAATTGAAGTGGGGGATAGCAATAGGACTTTGGTATGGGTTGTTTTCTTGGTCGCTATCCCAGGACCTGGCCGGCGATGGGGCTCTTTTAGCGTACAAGGAGGGCGGGTATCCAGGAATGTTCTCAGAAGGATCCTGTTCACCGCTGGATGGTTTCTTCCTGGCCTTCCTCCACCACTTATCCAACTGCCACTGGGCCACTGATGGTTGACCAATCTTAAAAACAACACAAAACAGTTTTACCAACAAATGTAAGTCTGTTGTAAATTTACATTTTGTGATTATTAATACATCTTAAGTTGAATTGCTATCATATTAAATGTGTAAATTAACAGAAATGACGTGTTCAGTGCTCTCTTGTAATCTGTCATTTGAGATAATAATAACATTAATACTACTACTACTACTACTACTACTAATAATAATAATAATAATAATAAAACCAGTGAATGGACATATAATACATAAATACTAGCATTTTTCTTTTTGTTTAGTTTTAGCTTACCAGTTAGGATTCCATGGTTACTCACTCATACTCTCACATCTGTGCTCACAACCCCCATCCAATTAAATCAAATGACTCATGTAATGTTGACTTAACATTCTACAGCGACTAAAAGAATTAAAACAAGAAAAATACAATACTCACGTCCTAAAGTTATATTCCACTGCCTCTGTCTTGGCTGTATTTTCCTCTCTGACCAGGGCTAAATTGAACCTCCACTTCCCAAGTCAAACAGAAAGTCCCACATCGATTGCTCTTTTTCCTGAGAGGACACTGCATCTCTTGTACCATCGAGACTGCCCTCCCTGCTACTCCTCTGTCCCTCCCTCTTTCTCTTGCTACCTGGAATTCTGTATATGCAGTCTTCAAAAACTCCAACCCCCATCTCCTTCTTCAGAGACACTCGAACGCAAATGAAAAACACATGCTTTACACCCCACCCTTCCAACACGCACTCCTACCTCCAGGGGCCCAGTGTAGTTTGCATTTGGTCTCACAGTCCACTATGTACAGGGCTGTCCATTCATTGAGGTTTCCTTTCCAATGCCTTCATACCTGAGATCAACTCCCACAATAACTTACAAGTAACAACAATGTCTCTTTCTAAGCTTAATACAAAAATCACTTATTACGTAATATGCTAACAAATACAGTCATTATTATTTCAGTAAGTCATTGTAAAATGTTAATTTACTCAAGACACTTCCACCTCCCCCTTTAACTCTCCGCTTGTTAATATTACACTCATACATATTTTTTATACTACTTTAATCTTGTCACATACATGCAGATGAACACAAATTATGTTTAACATTGTCCTTGTAAACATTATTATACAATATATATGTTTATGTTGTATTTGGTTTGTACTCCAAGTCAATCGTATCAACCCTAACCTTAACTCTCAAGTAACGAAGAGCTTGGGCAAAACATACACTGTATTTAACCCAAAATGTCCATAATACCCCTTCAAAACACAGAATTAAAACTCCTAACTTGTGAGTGTAATACCAGAAGAGAAAATATTGTGGTGTGTTTTGTACCTCTTTGCTACTGCAGGGATCTTGTGCATTAGTGGGTGACACATTTTCAGGGTTAGCCTTTGGGCTGGAGCTCTGGGAGCGAAGACTACTAGAGCTTGACTTGACGCTGGAGTTTGAGTCAGAGGAGTCCGAGCTGGAATGTCGCACCCTCCTGCCATGTGAGCGGACTCGCCGGGCCGACCGACTGTCATTCAACACAGACAGAGGCGGGGTGAGTGGGCCACTGAAAACCCTGTTGTGTGAGGAAACATAATCTATATACATGAATAAAAACGTCTAAAAGAGGAAAAATTGGGTACCTGTGGCCGTCCCATGCTGGATCATGGTTGACCTACAAAACAAAAATGTATAAAGGCTTTTACATTTAATACCTGAATGAATCTTGGGTTATTAAAGTAATTATTGTACAACTTTTAAAAGTTGATTCGTTGACAATCAAAACATACAATAAAACATATAATAAAACATACAAAAGTCAAACATGTTAAACCTACAGTTTGGGAATCCTCCTCATCACTGCTCAGCTTCAGATCATCTGCAAGCATGCTGTAATGAAAATAAACAGTTTAACGAAGAAAAATGGCAGCTGAATGTGAAAAAGTATAGTTGGTCCAATAGGTAAAGGTTTATTCAAATGTTCCATTCCTGTAACTGTGTTAACTCCTATATACTGTAAGACTACAGCCACAGGTGAATTATTTCTTATTTACATTACCTGAGGAGTAATTAAAAGAACATGTGTTTTGAATCAAAACAAAGACATAAAGAGTTAACTAACTAGGACACATCACTTCCCATTGACAGCACTCAAGAATGTTCACTGACCTTTGACCTGCCATGAGCTCTGTAGCCTCAAGCCCCCTAATTTCCTTCTTCCCTTTGTTGATCCCTTTTTCTTAAAGCTGTACGTGGATGTCTTATTTTATGGCTGAGAATGCTAGTCAGGACATATGGTCCTGGGCTACTGGTTTCAGATTTGATGACTCCTGATGGATAATGTTTCTTCATCCTTCACTTACGATTTGTGAGGGGCCACGTGTGGGTGTCGGGTCATTCGCAGCTGGGTATCCTCCTGATGACCTGCTGACAAGAACATAAATAATAAGTCATTTAATTAGTGTAGCTATACTACTATATAGCTACACTTACATTGCCTTGGATGTATGGCTGGCTGTGTAACATCCTTTAACAAAAGATAAACATATTAATGACTGAAATGAAAGGCATTGTAAATACCGTAGTTACCTTAGGATTATAGAGGATTCGCTGTGTATTCTCACCCTCCAAAGTTTGTTGGGAGACCCAGGACTGAGTCATATCCTGTGAGAAAAGTAAAAGTGGACACATTATTGAAGCAATTTCAGCTATGACATGTCACAATTGTGGGACAAACAAACATTCTGCTATGTTATGACTTTAACGATTTACATAAATTGTGTTCCTCTCCATTCCACCAGAGGGAGTTATTTAACCTGAGCACTATTAAGAAGCTATATACATAACAGAACCTTTATTTGACCCACAATGGGGAAATTCAATGTTGCAATGCACAGTTCATGAGGAAGAATAGAAATACATAAATAACTATCAAAAATATTTACTTCTAACACATATATGTAAAAGTTTTCTATATTTTGAGATCAAAATTGTTGTTTTGAATTTCTCATTCTGCAGAGCAATACGCAAAAAGACAAGGTTCACTTAATAACAATGAAAACAATGTTATTATATAGGCTAAATATGTGTAGTGTTCACCTGGTGGAGCTTGTGCTCTGTATTTTGAATAGAGGAAGAACGGTTCCCAGCTTGTGTCCAGCAGCTCCATGTCACTCCGTCTGTTGGTTTCTCATTTCTTCTCTAAGTAGAAACTTTGATAGAAACAAAAATATAACATAACATTAAGGTTGACTTGTTGTTTCGCAATAATTCTTTGCTTTGGATGACTATGGACTGTTTGTGGCAGCCCTCAGAGTTCAAATACAGTTCTGTGTTTGGGCCATCACAAAGACAAAACTGGACACTTGTGCAGAGTAAAATAGTGCTGCGTCAAGTAGAAGAGGTGCCGAATGGTGCTAAGGAGGCTCTAGTGGAAAGGAGGCAGTATCAGACCAGCCTCTCCCCCTCACCACTGTCTGGAGTCCCAAGGGGGGTGTTTCCTCTCTCTACTTTGCATTAACTCTCACAATCACCAAGGACACAGCTGTACCGTCTACATCAAGGACTGTCAGACACAGGCCCAAGTCTCCAAGGGTACCAAAGGGAACACTGCAACCTCATTTTAAAATGTTTGCTCCGTCATTTTATGCAAGTTAAAAAATGACACTTAATAGAAGGAACTCGTGTGAACCCAGTTTGGTCTGGACCCGCAGCTTCTCAGACGGACCTTTTATTGATTGTTCGACTATATCCTCCTCTCCTTCTTAAACAAAGCATACTGGCATTTTAAGAGTGGGCACAGTAACAACAGATGTGGTTATATGTTCATGATAATACAAGAAGGTAAACTTGAATTTGTTTAACTTTTGCCAATTTGCTGTTCAGCTCTTTTTTAGACTCTTTTAGAAAATTTGACTCTGAAGTCACCCATAAAAGAGAAACGATGGACTAGGTAAAATACCCAGGTAAAAAAGTATGTATGAAAAACTAATGTTTTCTCTAAAACTTTTTTTCTTAGAGACCCCTAATTTACCTAAGAATACGTTGGCCACCCAAACATCCTACTCGTACCTGGGAAGTAATTGTCTTTGTAATTTGTTTTTGGTTATAATATACAATACTTCATTGGAAGCAATTAAGATGCCGTACCTACCTTAAAAATCACACTTTCCAGTTTGGACCTCTTTTGTAAGAAAGCCGAAGCATGAGAATTTTTGGGGACCCAATTTTGGGTTCTGACCCCCAAAATTGGACTGTTTATCTAGTTTGATTTGTGTAAGCAATACAATTTGAACAAGCAAATTATAGTGGTAAACCTTGTAGTACAACAGTCACCATAAAAATGGTTCTTCACTTTTTCTTTATTTCTTTCCCTTTTATTACTCTTACTGAAATACTGATTTTCCACAGCCCTGTTTTGTATTATTTTAATGAAATATGAGTTCTTTAAAATAATACAAAATGGTAATTTGCCTGCCGAATATAATAAAATGTTTCCAAGTACTTGCTCATTCACTGCCTGGTTTTCAAGTCATTTTGATGTGTTTCTACGAGTCTAGTTTCTAGTCTAGTATTAAATCCATTTAAAAAGTATTTCTATGCCCTGTAACTAGCTACAGCATCCCACCAAAAGCCTACAGTTACAGGAGCTCGTGTCACTTAAGTCCCATAGGGTTATGGTGGAAGAAGATCAATGGGTCAGTTATTCTCTTACCTCCAGAGTCTCTTTGGAACTGAAGTGATTTCTTGTTTCCTATAAAAAACAACGGAGCAGATGGTAGTAAAATTGCAGAGAAAAGGAAATTATCTTTGGCGTTGTTAAGTTGTTATAATCAGGTTCTTCAGACCTTGTCCTGAGACCCTGAAGAACACTAATTGACTTAATAACAGTTACAGTTCGTATAAAATACATATATAGGGTTGCAAATAGATGATAGATAGATAAGATAGATGGATAAGTGACAGAAGAAGTTACAGCTGCTCTATCAGAAGCCAGGGACTTTCAGTTTCACCTTTCAGTTCGCAGTGTAAATCTGGCCCATTTGGTACACATGAATGCACTTTTCTAAACATAATGAGCATTCATGGTTGGTTACTTTTACTGCCCATTGCACACGTTTCTTCCAGTGCATATATAAGGCCAAAATAATTGAATAAAATAAAGAATATTTGTTGTTGTCAATACATCCCAAAATTACAGTGTGTCTTTTGGATATAAGTTTGCTCATTCCTACACAACAAATTTGTTGCAACCATGATGAATGCATCATAGGCCTACCAACTGCAACTTATTTCTATCACTCAAGGGAATATTTTTCCTAGCATAGATGGGTGGACTCGCTAAATAGTATATGCTATTGGCCTCATTAAAGGCCAATAAGAAATACATTAGTTTACTTCTTAAACAGTGAAGGACAAATTATATCGTGCACAGTATGATTCACATCAGTCACAGTCCTGTTGCAATGCCCTAATGAATAAACTCCCCCAGGGGCAAACCAAACCACAGCCTTTCATAACACCTGCAACAAGCAGCATGCAGCAACTTTACTGTACCACCTGTTACATTCTTAAAGTAGCAAACACTGAAGTTATGCTGCTTTCAACCTGGTAAAACCATAATAGGCCTATTACTATAAACTATTCAAACAGGGATGCAATTTATTAAGAGTAAAAAGAATCATGTTACAGAATACAAATGATGTATTAACAAGTCAAGATGGTGTGTCCTGGCAAATTAACAATAACCAACAGCAAACCTGACCATTGACTAAGAATCAAAGAAGCCAAAGTGATTTTAGACAGTAGCTCACCAAATAAAAAGGCGCATCGGAGCAGAAGGCAGACATCAGAAAGTTTCCTTATGTCGAAGAGGCCAGCAGGCATGTTTTCACGGCAGTGGTCAGTGGTCCCGTTTCGTCCCCATTCCAACTCTCTGCCGTCCCTCCAGTCGAGAGCAGCGTCGTGCAAGTCAGACAGAAACACCGGGAAGGGGCCCTCTGTCACTGAGGGAGGGAGAGAGAGAGAGAGAGGGAGAGAAAGAGAGAGAGAGAGAGAGACGCGTGAAGCGCGCTAACGTCACTCATGACACACAGGAGTTTGCGCACATCACAACGTGGTGTGCCATACGCATTTATCAATGCGGGACGTGCGTTGATGGTTTTGATTTTTTTAAAATCTGAATTAGTATGTAATTATTAGTATTATGTAATTGTTTGTAGCAAAAGATAGACGTTATCTTCATTCTCGAAACTGACCAAATTTCACTAACACATAAGCCTAAACTACCCATAAATAGTTTGCCAAATGTATATTCCCTAAGAGCAACGGGCCTATTTTTTGGTTAACATTTTGTTTTTTCACAGAGACATGCACACACTTTCTGTGTTAGTTAAAGTGGTTTAAATAAGTTAAGAAATAAGAAAATGGAAACAAATAAAGCAATGAAATGCCTGGGGCCATGCCGTCAACAACATGCTTAGATACAAACCCATGGTGACAGGACCTCAAAGGCACAGCCACATCCCCTGGTGCTTTGCGCTAAAGACACAGGCTGGCCCCAGGAGTCGACCTTCCTGACAACACACTCTTGCAAACGTCGCAAAACAAGGTGCATGGGATGTGACTTTTTTTTTAATACCCTGACCTTCCCTGCTGTTTGCTCCTTCTGTTGGATTCCAATATTCTTTGATGATGAGGCCATGAATCAAGATTTCCTCATGAGACATCACTCAAAACTGATTAACTTTATTTTATTTATTACTTTATAAATTATGTCAAGTTATGCCATAAGACAAAATAAAAGCGTTACACTATTTTAGATCAACACATTAACAACAAATTAAGGAAACATTGATCATTATGTTTCTTGAACCATGATTAGCAGGTCATTAGTGACATGGCAACATTATGGACAGCACTGCCATCAAGAACCTACACAGGTTCGATTGTGCTGAAACTCGAAGTGGGTAGCACTTTTCTGAGTAGAATAGGCATCGTGATTTTATTCCTTGAGTAATATAAGCCTTGTACAGTGTGACAGGCATAACTTATAGTTAGATGTGAAATGTGGCTTAAGACTGTAGTTCCAGAAAATTGCAGTAGGCTATTCATGATTTCAGCTTCCTGTTTATAGACGCCATTTGGAGGACTTTCTCTAGGTTTGTTCAAAAGATAGAGTTTTGCATTGTTAATCGCTATATGGCAGCGGTCCTAATTTTCATCATTCTGAAACCCACGGTTAGATGTTTCCTTAGTGCTGAGCGCCACTCAGTGGTAAAAGAGTGAAATGTAGGATTCAATCTAAAGCCACACTGCACGGTGTGACACATTATTATTCGAAAACATTGTGAGAAACCCCTTTATTGGACAATAATTGATCAATTTATAGATTGATACATCAGTGTCAATAATATGGTAGACACAAAATGTACAATTATTTAGGCCATATTATTTGAAAAGGGATATTTGTTTAGCCTTTGTAATCAAATAGTCACAAAATAGATATATTATTAATATTCATGTTTAAGATGTTCATTCATAGACAATTGAAAGAAAGGGGTACCGTTAAGCAAGTTTGTGACATTAGAAATAGCTGGCCTAAACTCGTGTGAAATACAGGACTTCTGAGTATCACAGCAGAGTTGCTCATGCGTTTGCCGTTCAGGAGTTAACTAGATCTGAGTGTAAATGCAATAAACCATACATGATAGCAAATCCATAGGCCAAATGAGCAAACGCAGAGGCACCTTTCTGTCTGAAGCTTGTTGCACTGGCTGCGGGCTGTGATGTCATCAGATGGATGGGTGGCGGGCGGCAGAGATGCGCTCGTTTGCAGCCACTGCCTCAGCGCATCACAGTGAGCTGCACTTGACAGCTTGCCAGGTTGGAGAGAGGCAACGCAAATACAGCGCGTGGAGAGAAGCAAACCAGCTCGGCTCTGAGCCGCATCACACGAAGCGCCACTGAGGCAGACTGCTTTCTTTATCGCAAGCATCATTTTTCCGCCATGCCTACGTTGTAACGCACAGTTGGCTATACAGTTGCCAGCCTGCAGCCAAACCCCTGCGCTTAGGGAAGCGTGTGGCCCAGGCCTATACTGTGACTGAACATGAATTCGGCAGAGCAGACGGTGACATGGCTGATAACGCTTGGGGTACTGGAATCACCGAAGAAAAGCATTTCGGACCCCGAAGGCTTCTTGCAGAGCTCATTGAAGGATGGGGTGGTCTTATGCAGACTGCTGGAGCGCCTCAGCCCGGGTTCCGTGGACAAAGTAAGAGACATATTTCACTAGGCTAGCCTATACACCCCCGCTTTCCTCCACACAAGCCCGCCCTGACGGCCTGTCTGTGCGCTCCCACATCCATAAACTGACACGGCTTGTTGTCTGCCTGCTGTCCACTGGTCCATGAGGCGATTTCATTTATAGGTCACAGCAGCCTGTGTTATTGTCTACATCAGCTCTATAAGCTCTACATAGGCTATGTGAGATAGAAGTAGAGAGGCCGCTTTTTCTACCTCGTATCGATCCTATGCTACAACAAAACACCGAAAACGCTGCAACAATTAAGCGGAATTAATTTGCATTATGCTAAATATAGCCTACATTTATAAACGTGTCTGAGTTTACAGTTTAAACTCTCATGATCCAACTTGTCATCGTTCTATGTTAGTGTATTTGTATCCTCTCGTCCAAACACAGACCATTCAGGACGGATCTCTTGATCGCACCGAGCAAAGCGCGTCACAGCTGACTGCAAAGGCGCACGGATATAATGTTTCAATTAACACTATAGACATAGCGTTGATAGGTTGATTGATCATTCTATGTCGCACTTATTAATACAGGCCGACTGTATAGCCCCCTATTCTGTCATATATAGGTCAAATCTTTAGTTGCATATGGGCATCTTATTTGAGGGCCATCTTATTTGTTATTGGCCTTTATTTAACTAGGAAAGTCCCACTGAGATTTAGAATCTCTTTAGCCTGGTGGTCTGTTGAAAGTCTGGGGGGTCTCTGAGGCTTTGCATTTCAGGAACACTTAAGTTGTTGAGTCACAAATTACAGAATACACATATAGTATTTGGCATCAGCGATTTTTGCAATTGTGCCTCTAATGTGTGACAGTTACGCTATGTACGAAGAAAGTTCTTTGTGTGTGTGTAACTTGTTTTCAAAAGTAATTTTAATTAAGTTTTGTTGCCAACCTGATGTTATGTTTCAGCAAGCTATAAAATGTATGCCAATAAAATATTGCAATGCAAAATAATAATCTTACTATGTTGCGTTTAATTAACAACAGACATTCAATAATCAATGACCAGACAATTTACTGAAATGTCATCCTAAAAACCAATCAACTGACCTGTCAGAAGTTATAGCACAACAAATCAAACTTGCCTACATCACTTTGATGAACTGGACTTTTCTGATCAAAGTCTTTGGTTCATGCTAACTGAAGATCCTATTGGCTGTGGATAACCAGTGGTTATCAAGCTTTTTGTAGTGGGTAATCTCAAAAAGCCTCAGTCTTTGGTAATTTGGTAATTAGCTGACCCAAAGTCAGTGGTATACAATCCCATCTCCATGTTTTTTATTCATTTATTTATTTTGAACCTTTATTTAACCAGGAGAGTCACGTGAGATTAAAAACCTCTTTTCCAGGGAGTACTGACCAGCAGCAAAGTTTAACATACGAACAAACAACATTAAAATAACACAGGTTGAAAAACAATTGCACATAATTTAGGCAGTCTCTAATGCTTTCAGTTTGGTCTTAAAGCCATTAAGGACATGAACTCAGTCATTTTCCAGTCTTTCTGCAACATGTTCCAAACAAAAGGAGCTGAGTATCTCTCTGTGCAGGCGAAAGAAACAGTGAATTGTTTGAGTCAACACATCTCTGTGTGAATAAAATACATGTAAGGAGGCAATAATCCAAGTATACCCTTGTAAATAAAAGTGTACCAGTGTCCAAGCTGTAAATAAATGTGTCATCAGCATAGAAAAATGCATGTTATCATCAGAGATATTTTGACTTAAGTTGTTGATGTACAAAATAAATAGGAGGCACCCCAAAACTGTGCTACAAAATTATAACAAAATCATAACCCTAATGAGTCCTGCTATTCAGATAATTTGAGAACCATGTGAATGCATGCTCTGACAGCCAAAGGCTAAGTCTGTTTTTTTTTAAACTGCATGATTGACAGATATATAAGAAGTAAAGCACAGTACTTTTGCCAAGTGCCACAATAATATAATTTATTACCTTCATAGTTGATAGTACTGTGCTTTTTTCTGAAGCCAGATGTCATTGGAGTTCAGGATATCTTTCAGTGATCACAAACAAGAGATTCTAGGTTTTTTGATAAAACACATACATTTGATATTGACCTGAGTCAGAACTGCTGGATCACTACTACTACTACTACTACTACTACTACTACTACTACTACTACTACTACTACTACTTTAATAAAGAACAAAAACTGATTTCCAAAATGATGGGATTTGTTCTGTTTTGATTGGGAGATTAAAAATAATTGAAAGTGGCTCTACTACAAAATCATCTGCCAACTTCAAAAAGTAAGGCTCCATCAAATCTGGTCCAGGGGTTTTCTGTGATATAACATTTTTAGAGCCTTATGCACTTCATGGACACTAAAAGGTGCAAAATGAAAAGGGTCTCCAGAAAACAATGAGGATTCTGTGCTGGGATTCATTGAGGAAGTTCCTGCAGAGTCAAACAAGGAAGCAGATAATAAAAAAGGTGCTCATTAAGGCAATTCGAGACTGAATCTTTGACAAGGGAGAGCCTGAGAAATGTTATTCAGGGAAAGAGACTTAATAATCACTTCCTGTGAGCACTTTCTGTTTCTGTGGTTCATTAAGGTTCTCAGTGGTAAAAAAATGTACGATTTTGCCTTTTTGATTAGAGAAGTGCTTTTATTTCTAAGTTGTTTGAACTTGAAAACCAAGAATCTGTTGTATATGCTTGTATGTTGTATTTGGAAGTTAATATAAAATTGTAATTTAAATATTCATTTTAAAATGTGTAGACCTACTTGGATGCAGAGATTAAACAATTTGTGACCAGAAACTTTAAAAGGTCCCAACAGGACTTACTAATAACACAAAACTAAATAAGAAAAAATAAATAAATAAAGACAATCTAAATATGCAAAGACCAACATAACTCTAAATATCAAGCTGAAACATCAAATTCAATGAAGCAGGGTGCCATTTGTATAACAAAACACAACCTAAATGTAATAGAATTTAGAGATTAATAAGGTTTTTGGTGACAATTAGTATAATCTGAGTCTTAGTCCTGCTGGATTTCAGTGCAGCATTTGACACTGTCGATTATGGAATTGTGCTTCAGAGACCAGAGCACTGGCTGGGCATTACTGGCACTGCCCTAAATTGATTCAGGTCCTATTTAGAAGAGAGCAAGTATTTTGTTGAGATTGGCAACTGTATCTCAGATAACATGGCCCTGACCTGTGCGGTGCCCCAAGGGTCAATCCTGCGACCACTATTATTCAATCTATACATCCTGCCATTAGAGCAATTGATACATAACAGTGGTGTGTCACAATTACGCAGATGACACTCAGGTCTATGTCTCACTGACGGCAGGTGAATATAGACCAGTGGATTCACTTTGTGAGTGCATCCAATGGATTGGTGTGTAGATGCCAAACAATTCCTCCAGCTGAACTCAGAAAAGACAGAAGTTATAGTCTTCGGTCCACAGAAACAAAGAGAAAGAGTTATTGATTACTTCCCATCTCTTTCTATAAAACCTTTAGATCAAGTGGGAAATTTAGGAGTACTTTTAGACCCAGATTTGAATTTCGACAGCCACATAAAATCAATAACATCAGCAGCATTTTACCATTTAAAAAACATTGCAAGGATCAAAAATATAGTGTCTAAAATGGATTTGTTTCTAGTAGGCTAGATTACTGTAACGACCTGCCCGCTGGCCTTTCCAAACGAGCTGTAAAACAGTTTCAGTGCATTCAGAACGCTGCAGCTTGAGTCCTAACTGGTACCAGGATATATGACTACATTAGTTCTATCCTCAGGTCTCTGCACTGGCTTCCTGTGGCTCAGAGAATAGATTTTAAAGTCGCTCTGCTTATGTACAAATCTCTTCGTGGCCCAGCACCAAAATATATCTCGGACATGTTGGTACCATAGGAACCTTCACGGGTTCTGAGAACTTCAGGGACCGGCCTCCAGCTGGTTCTCAGATTCAGGACTAAACATGGGGAAGCAGCGTTTCAACATTACGCTGCTATAGGCTCTGGAATAGCCTTCCTGAGGTTGTGAGACGGGCCCCTACTTTAACAATGTTTCAATCCAGGCTAAAAACATTTATTTTTAGCTGTGCATATGACGGAACATTTTTATTTGCATTTTACTCTCTTATATATTCTAATATAACTATTTCGGTTTTCTTATTTTTTTGCATTATTAAGTATTTTGTATTTTGGTTTTAGCTGTTAATACTTGTGATGCACTCTGAGTTACATTTTGTATGAATGTACTGGAACAGTGAGAGCACTAATTTGGTCAGCATTGCTCTTTTATCCAAAACAGCCATACTGTGGATGCTATGAAATTTGTTTGTAAAAACAAATAATCATTCATGATTCATTTGAGTTTTTTTCTTCTGAATAATGGCATGATGTCTGAGTTTGAGCACTAAGGAAGTGTACTGGCCAGATTAAATACTATGAGATCTTACTAAGGGGATATTGTAGTGGAAATTATGTCTGTCAATATGCTCTGTTCGTTGAGTGCATCAAAGGCTTTATTGCTGGTTTGTTTTTGTTCTCAAATTGAGAATATTGTAGGGCTGTAGTCTACTAAAGAAATTCTTGGTCGACTTAAAACACACGCTCTGTGTATCGAATAGTAAAGTAGGCAGATCACTGTCTTACAAAACTACTGAGTAGGGCTATTGTCTACAGGGATGTAAATAATAATTATTTTAGTAACGACTAGTCAGCAATTATTTTTCGATTAGTCTACTAGTCAAACAATTATTTGTATTGTAGATTGAGATTTTTTTTTTTTTTGGAAAAAAAAGTTTAACCAAATAAAAGTTTAAATATGGTGGCTGAAAGATTCATATCCTACTCTCACCTATGTATCATTTCCTGCAGCAGTCTAAGCATCAAACTTACTTTATTGTAGATCATTTTTTGCATCTTGTAACGCATATTGTCCTCCTTTGAGTCACTCCAGGTTAAACTATAGATATATGTAAAAATGAAGATTACATTTACAATTCACTCCCAAATCTCCAGCTACCTCAGTCCATGCCTTCTCCTTTCTATTGTGGCCCATATAAATTTTCCTCCAAGACCTGACTCAAAGGCCTACAGCTCAAGAATTTAGGTAATGCTGCAACTTGAGTCTTGGGTGTTCCTGCCTCATTTACATTTATGAAAGTAGCTCATTATTCGAGAGGAATACATAGGCCGTTGTTCCCTCTTTGGTTTAGGTTTTTGTTAGATCATGCAAAGATGACTTTTATGAGCTTTTAGCAGGCTAATGGGTCATCATTAACCTACTCCCTATTTTTGATTGATTCCTATGGTGCTGCACTTGAGGCTTTCGTCTAATGCTCAGAAAGTTTTCATTTTGACCTACTCCCCATCCCGTCCACTGGCCTGCACTTACGCTACTTGATTATTCAAACTATTCAGACCCCTCAGCATATACAGAGGGTTCAAAAGCGTTGGCAACTTTTCTTTAAAAATAAAAACAAGCAAACGAAAATGTGCCTCTAATGTGAAATGCCACCATGAAGAGGTTCTGCAGTTTTGAACAGGAAGTCAATGGTCCCCCAGTTCTACTCTAAGCGTTTGACTATTGCGGTTTACACTGAATAAAATGTAAAATCATGATATACATAGGCTTTAGTTTATTATTAAAAGCACCCGAATAAACATTTGCCGTATTTAAAGCCTATTTGTTTATTTGTAGCGTTGTGTGGAAACAGACAAGTGAAAAAAGGCCGTGCGTGTTATTTGAAAACGTCATTTCCCCCCGATCTAAGAGACAACCTCCTGCACTTCCCCGCTGCACGATTAGTGTTGAGCCACCCGAGGTTGCGCCAGGCCCAGTGAAAATACAAACCGAGCCCCGAGCTTTTTTCTCATGGCGGATGTGTCAGATGGGAGTCGCTGTGTAACTCGTAAACGTCCGCCAAGCTTTACAAACTCCACCCAGAGGTGATTCTTACCAGCGTTTTTGTTTTTGATCCGTTTTGCAGATATACCACGAACCGAAGAACGACGGAGAGTGCTTGAGCAACATAAAGGAGTTTCTCAAGGGCTGCTTATCATTTCGCATCGAGGTAAGCGTCTTAATTTTTCTGCCTGTTTTCTGTTAAAAGGGGGATTCTACCAGAGAGGTCTCAGATGAAAAACCTTTAAGTGCACAACACAATGGGCTAAAGGCAATGTAAGTTGACAGCCTGGTGGAGGAGGAGTAAACGCCGAGCCGAGAACAATCACCCATCTCCTCGTTGTTGTCCTGCGAGTGGACTTTCTATTCGCCTATCTGGCAACACGCAACAACACTAGGCGACTTTGTCTCTCAAATGGTTAATTGCGCGCTGATACTAGGCCTGGCCCTTGAACATCAACAATCGTTTGTTTCTATTTGTTGTCATTATCTTATAATTACAGATGACAAACCGCTGATTCGCCCCACACATTGGCCTAAAAGAGCTTACTACAGCCTATAATGCTACCATATAGGCAAATTGAGGACAGCGTGCCGTTTAAGGAGATGTCTGTGTATAGTGGCCCCATTGAGCATCATGGTGCAACAATACAGCAGTGTTTTCTGCTTTGTGTCTCCAAGTTGGTGTGTCTAATAAACAAGATGTACGAGATACTTCTCTAGCCTTTACGTTTCTGCATCTTTTGAGAAAGAGATTGTTATTTGCAATAATCCATCCCCTGGCAATAAACTTGTTTGGCTCTCAAACACTAAACTGAGCACTACTTCATTAGACTTTTGAACTAGAAAGAGCAGGATTACCACAGTATTAAAATGGCAACGTTCCTCTTTCTGACTCCTGAAGTTGTAGGAAGATATGCACACAAATCTGTATCTCTCTTCAACTGCAGCCTGTTAAAAACACTACAATAAAGGGAATGAACATGTTTGTTTTGCACTTTTCCAATCTCTTAATCTTTTCAAAAGTTTACAAAAATGGACAGTAAAAACTGTTCACCTTGTTATAAGAAGGGGATGCTGCGATGTGGTACTTGGTTGTATTTTCCATTGTAATTGGGAAAGTAATAGAATTCTATCGTGTATATCACCAAAATCAGAGTATCCTAAGCTAAAGAAGAAGAAGAGACCAGTGCATTCACCAGCGCAGATACAATCGCTACCATTCACTCTCAATGAAGAATCAAGCGATGGCCACTTTCAGACAACTCACTGCCTTTGGAATAAAAGTGGTACTATTCTGTGGGTCACAAGCTTCCATCATAGACCAGATAGGAGTGCTTTTCAAACTATACCTTTAAAATAAATATAAAGTACAGTGTTACAGTGGTGTTTTAAATTTGTGACTGAACTTTTTGTTGTATTTGCTTGTTGTTGTAAATAATATTTTTGTGAAAATAAAGAACCGTAGATATTTAAACACAAATTCCATTAATCTGTGTTTAGTATGCCTGCTCCTAGTAAACACAGACCCATTGGGACATGCTGATAATGCCTTAAGGTGAACAATTAATACATTTATGTGTAATGTATATTTTTTCCTTTTCTTCCCATATAGCTATTTGAGACCAGTGACCTGTTCCTAGGATTGAATTTTTCCAAGGTTTTGAGCACTCTTGTGGCCCTGAATAAAGTAACTGCAGGTTGGTAAAACACTCAACAGTTGACACTTAGCCCTGTTTCGAGAATGAGGTTCACATTTTTAAGTTGTATGAATGTAAGTACAAAAAAAAATAATAATAATAATTGGTTACAATAATTGGTTACAAAATAGCCCTGCGACGAGTTGGCCACTGTCCAGGGTGTACCCCGCCTAAGGCCCAAAGTCACTGGGATAGGCTCCAGTCACCCGCGACCCCTAACGGGAATAAGCGGTAGAAAATGAATGAATGAATGAATGAATGAATGGTTACAATAATGTGCTGCAGTAAGAAGTGTGAGATGAATTGATTCTTCTTTAAAAATGTTTCACACGTGCTGATTGAAAATAAAAATGGAAAACTTTTATTTTCTTCTTTTTAATTACTCTAATTCAACCAACAGTAATTATTTTATATCCATCTTAGATTAAAAAAAAAAAGTACTGCAGGTGTTCATCAGTTTCATCATTACTTTATTGATGTTTAAAGCAGGAAATAAATTACATTTTCAGTCCCTGCTCC
This sequence comes from Rhinogobius similis, assembly GCA_019453435.1. NCBI lineage: Eukaryota > Metazoa > Chordata > Actinopteri > Gobiiformes > Gobiidae > Rhinogobius > Rhinogobius similis. Next base: position 22,866,414 of record CM033633.1, on the reverse strand, counting down.
CATAATGGTTGATTCTGTATTGTCAGATACTCAAAGACAAAGTGTCAATTTTGGGACTGGAACTAAAAAGGCTGGATCAGTGCATCTCTGCCTTTGTGTTTAATTTTAATGTCCCTGTAAATGTCTTGATCAGGGTTTAATCTCTGGAGCCCCCCACAAAGGAGTCCCACTCCCCAAATTAGGAACCACTGACCTACTTCATCACTTTTTTTTTTCAACACTCAGCTTCAATAATTATGGCTTTTACCCTCCGCTACACTCAAGAGCAGTCAACTCCAAACCTGTTTTCTGAATCGGAAATCTCAGTTGTCCTGATCAGACTAGGATCACTCTGTGTTAAGAAATCAACTTCTTTGTGAAACAGGGCCGTTGCATTGTGTTGGGTTAACCTTTGTGTTGTGGTTAAAAATATGTTTGCATTTCTTTATTGGACTATTATTGGAATTTTCAGCGTTTATATGCCCTCTCTGCACAGATATTGGAGTTGGCAGTGACTCAGTCTGCGCCCGTTACTCCTCAGCTCACCGCATCAAATCTTTCGAGTCACTTTCCTCTCAAGCTTCACTGGGCCGATCCTCTAAGCTGATTCAAAACCAGTTTCGTAGTCTGGTAAGTCAGATACTTGTATGTCAGTACTTCACAAACACAAGAGACAATTGATACTTGGGAACACAACATTACAAACAGTGAACCTACTCTTTTGTACAGGTTGTCACTGCTCGCAGACCTGTAGAACATAACTCTTAAGCACTGTGTTAGGTGTTAGAGTGACTCTGGAACTGTTAAATGATAAAGAACATCAAGTCACAATGTAATTTAAATACAACCTTCCAAAATAATTGCTTTGTTTTGATTTTCTTTCTGCATCTAACATCTATTATAAATCTCTTCCTTTTTAATTTTTCTGAACCTTGACATGACTGACAACATTCTAACAGATATCTGATGTTATCACATAATAAATATTTAGTATCAACATGACAATAGACTAGCAATTAACAACATGCTGTGAATAAATATCAAGACGTTATTTAGTACATTAAACTCCTCAAAAGATTAAGTGAATTTGTGATTATGTTATTTTTGTCGTTGTACAAAACATTACTCCACTACAATGTGACACCTTTCACTGTCACTTCAACTTAGTTTTGTCATTTTTGACAGGACATGTCAGAAAACAGTGGTCAACAACTGCTCGTCAAGGCACGGTTTAACTTCCAGCAAACTAATGAGGATGAGCTCACCTTTAATAAGGGAGACATCATCAACGTGACTCGCCAGGAGGAGGGCGGCTGGTGGGAGGGGTCTCTAAATGGAAAGACTGGATGGTTTCCCAGTAACTATGTACGGGAGGTCAAAGGCTCTGGTGAGTACAGTCGCCGTACAGCGCTGACAGTATGTGGAATAATTTCTATTAAGGGGCCACTAATTACTGTCCTTCTGGTTGCAGACAAACAAGTGTCCCCCAAGTCCGGCACACTCAAGAGTCCACCTAAAGGCTTTGACACGTCTACTATCAGCAAAACTTACTACAACCTGGTAATTATAGATAGTTTTTCTTTTTTACTGTTTATATGCTATATGCTGTGCTATGAAAGGAAAATGTGCAAATCAAACGATTAACTGTTTTCTAAATTTGTAAGTGAAGGTACAGACACAGTGGCCCTCATTTACAAAACTTCCATTCGGCAAAATCGCTGCATATATTAGGTAACAAAACAGGCACTCTTTGTGATTTATCGATACTGATGTGAGTGCACGTTGTGCACAAATTGTACAGCAGGTCTGGAGATGGTGCACTCTGTACACCAACTTCACACAAACTGTAGAGGAAAACTACTTTTAACTGCACAAAACGTACTCCCAGATAATCTGTTGGTCATTAGGATAAACTTAAACAAAAATGCGTTTGAATGATTGTAATTTAGCAATCATATGGACAGTAGTTCTTTTATAGTTCTCCTTTGTAGTTGAGGCTGTGCTTTTCAAAGCTTAAAACCAATACCAAGTTATTATTATGAGCTCATTGCTTTAAGAATAAACCTACAGCATACATCTAGCAGCAGCCAACAGCACCAGACTGTCAAAGTACTCACCGTAGCGTGTCTGGATGGTCCTGGTGGTTCAGTTTGTAGTGTTGTCCTCTGTGCCCTGGTTCTGGAGAAATCAAGCCTATTGAGCAGCATTCTCTGGTCTGGGTGGGTTTATTAAAAAGGCTATTGTTGTGAGCGTCTGCGTCCTCCTTGCGTTGGTTTTGCAGGCCAGGTTCAACTGGTTTCTGATCGTCCTGCTAGCTCAGATCTGGAGCAAAGCGTCCAAACTCTATTGCGGATCTAGTCCGGAAAAGGAGGAGAGTGAGACCAGTGCACAGTGGACTGGTCTGGGCGGGTTTCACAAGATTGTTGTCCTGTCCTGTGTTCATGGCTAGTTCCAAGGGGGAGCAAAGCACCCAGACAGTAGTGCTTATCCACTGCCCTGTTAAGCAGATCTGGAGTAGTCCGTCCTGGATTTGGAGCTAGTCCAAATGTAGCACCTGTAATCCTTGCACTTGAGCTATCGCATAGCAGTCATTTCTGAAGTTGAATCAGCTGATTTGACTACATGCCCTAAAAATGATTCATTTGTTTTTAAAAGGGTTATTATAAAGCTATTTATATGGTTATTATTTTAACGTCTGATGGACGGGTGCCCATAACGTTACTTAGTCTGCAAATAAACTTGGGAGCTACATAGCAGTGCGGACTCTTTTCTTTGCTTTATATTATTTTAAGTACTCATCTTGAGTTTTCATTGAGCCAAAACAACATTCTTCTTTTTATGCTATTCTTTATGATTTCCTGTTGAGAAAAATGCAGCTTTCCACTTTTTACCGTTTTCCAAGAGGTCATGCTGGTCATGCTGTAAATACTGTGGATGAGGCAACCTGAAACATAAATATTTGTTTAATTCAAATGAAGCTGGTTTTTAGCCACTGCATTCATCATCAGCTGTTAGTGTATAACCACACTTCCTCTGGCGTATGGACAAATACACACCCAATTTTACTTTGCTAGTTTGCATTAATGCATATGAAACACTAATAACTGCTGTGACATACAGTTTATTTCAATTATTCATTTTAAACATTTAACATTTTTTGTAGGTGTTACAAAACATTTTAGAAACTGAAACTGAATATTCCAAGGACCTTCAGAGTCTCCTCACAAACTACCTGCGACCACTGCAAAGCACTGACAAGTATAGAAGTATTTGATCAAAATATTTTGTAACTGTTCTTTTTAATGAGTGATGTTTAACTTGTGATCTTTTTGATTGATCAGGTTGAGCTGCTCAGATGTGGCTTTAATTCTTGGTAACCTGGAGGAGATTTGCACATTCCAGCAGATGCTTGTGCAATCGCTGGAGGAGAGTACAAAGTCAGTATCTTCCAAATGTATCGTAATATTCTACACTGCCCATAGTTTCAAATTTAGGTGGAAATATTTGTCTTGTCTGTAAGAATGTTTTGACCTGGTTTTGCCAGAGTACTGTATCTCTCCACATGAAACAAAGACTGTAATGAAGTCCACTGACTGTCAACCAAACATGAACTATTCAAACACACAGGCAAGAATAGCTGTCAGTTAGAAGGACTGTTGGAGATAAGAATAATTTAGCAAATTTGTGAACCTAATCCTAACAAATAATGACAAGGTTTAACCTGTGGATTTTCTCTCAGGATATTTCTTTCAACAAACAAGTCGATGTAATCTCACATTTGTCCATGGTCAAAAAAAGTGAAAAGAGCTAAATTTCAACAAACAGCGACTCGGCCCTAGAGTTACATGCCCCCAATCTGAAATTTTGACGTAAAATTCTAGAAAGCCATTAACGCAACCTCTTTGATATCTACATGGGACTGTTAAATGATGATGACACTTCCGGGTCCAATAAAGTTCACCTTCAACCGCCTCCACTATAATGGCATTTTGGCAGACCTGCTTTGGGGCTTTGTAAAATGATAAAACAATAAGTGTACTCTGGTTTTGACATCATTGTGTGTCACATTGCAAGGTGTTTGGGTCCAAATGTTTTGAGTTTGTTAAAACAACAGAAATGGGGACTTTGTCTGGACCTCCTGATCATTATGTGTTGCATTAAATATGTGTAATTATTTTCCCAGAAAAATGTATTGTAATATTTCTATTTTTAGGCCTCGATATAAAATAGTAAAAAATAATCTCTAGTATGAATTGGAAACCAGAGCACACTTGGTTGTTGTCATGCAGTGAATAAGGAATCTCAATGAACCCTGAAGAAGTTTTGACTGTTTTTGTTAGGACAAGGACATTTAACAGTGCTACCATACAGTCTATACAATTGAGCACAATGTCCCAATCAACAAGTAGTTGTAGTAAATGTTTATGTCAAATGTGTCTTTTGCTTTTAGACTTCCTGAAAGCCAGCAAAGAGTAGGTGCTTTTTTCCTGAACCTCATGCCACAGATGAAGGCGCTTTATGTAGCCTATTGCTCCAACCACCCCTCAGCTGTTAATGTGCTCACACTACACAGGTAAGTCACCATTCAGTCAACGATTTAAACACTCAACAGCAGGAAAATTATTTGGCACTTTAATTTAGCTGTTTTCAGTAGTGTTGTGATTCTTATGGACGTACTCATAACAGAACTCCTCCTCCTTTTGTGTGCTAACCTAATAAGTAGACATTGCTTTTGTGGTATTTTTAAGAGTTTGTTTTCTGCTCTTTGTCAGTGAATATTTGGGTGAATTTATGGAGGGTCACGGAGCGGTCAACCCTGGCACTCTCACTCTCACTACAGGCCTCAGTAAACCTTTTATGAGACTGGACAAATATCCAACCTTACTCAAAGAGCTGGAAAGGCACATGGAGGTGTGTTGGAGTGGAAATATAAGTTTTATTAGTAAGCCATGTAAACAGCATTTTCTGAAATCATTCTTGTTTTTAGGAAGGGCATCCTGACAGGACTGACATACAGAAAGCCATGTTGGCTTTCAAAAATCTATCTGTAAGTTCTGTCCTTTTTACTAACCTATTCAAAACATTTAACATCACATAATGGCTGTTCTGTTGTTAAAGAGCCATTGCCAGGAGGTAAGAAAGCGAAAAGAACTGGAGTTGCAGATCCTGACAGAGACTATCCGACTGTGGGAGGGAGATGACATTAAAACTCTTGGCTCTGTGCTCTACATGAGTCAAGTTCTGGTTCAGGGTGGATCTGAGGTAATTGTACCATCTCTAGAACAAAATATGTTCTAGAGATGCGCATATTATAGAGTCTTTTTTTCACCACGCTGCATCAACTAATAACTAATCTTTTCTCAATCACTTTTTTGTTGAGTGTGTATGTATTTTTTCATCTTTCATCTAAGCGTGCCTCATTTTCTCAGATTGATCACTTGATTATGGCATCTCAAGTACCAAAAGGCACTAGCAAGTTGATTTTTACAAAAGCCTTAACTACACGAGTACATTGTGTGATAATGATGATAACATGTTATGAATCAGCCCTTGTCTGACTGGAGAGCACCCCACTTTAAAAACCCTTTAACGCCACATCTTCTCCTGACATTTCCTCCATTATCATTAAGAAATAATACCTCACTCACCCAGTTAACACTGTAATTACACACTTAGAGCTGCTGCATTAAAACTGTTCATTCAAAATCATATTCACCAAGGCAGTTTTATGTTAGTAATTTTAGCAACTTGTCAAGCTTCATCCAGTATGTTTGGTTCAACTTAATACAAGCGCACTATCAATCAGAAGCGGTGTTATCTGTATAAGTTGTGCTTATTGCTCCAGCTATCATTATTCACAAAATGTCTTATATTTGTCTTTTATCAGGAGAAGAGTGAGCGTTACCTCATGCTCTTTCCCCATGTTCTCTTGCTGCTTTCTGCCAGCCCTAGGATGAGTGGGTTCATATTTCAGGTCAGAAATGCTTATCTTGAAGTATTTGAAAGAATTGATATTTACTGACTAAAACATATATGCTTTTCTCAGGGGAAATTACCTCTAGCTGGCATGATCGTAAGTAAATTGGAAGACTGTGAAGCATATAAAAATGCATTTGAGCTCAATGGTAAACATAACTGAACATACTTTACTATTTTATTAATGTTTATTCCATTATAAACATCAATTATATTGTACAGGAACACTGTTTGACCGTCTTCTAGTGGTGTGCTTGAACCAGCAAGATCTTCAGGACTGGATTGAACACCTCACTAGACAAATTAAACATAATGCAGCTATTGCCCCCAGTCACAAGCCACTCACAGTTCCTTGTCATACGGTGAGTTTTTGTGTGTGTATCTATTTCATTTAATGTGCTAGATGTTACTGCTATTCAATGTCAGTTCACATTTTAATGGTTAAAAGTGTAATACTACTATACTAAACGTGTTTAAAATAGTCCAGTTTAGTTTAGTCTTTATTTGAAAGGACAATTTACAGAGACGTTATTCTCAAAACAGAAGTTCCGCTCCAGATTATAGCTAGATAGCTACTTTCAATCTGCAGTCCCTGATTGCCATCAGTGTTTTTGTAGCCCTTAACATTGTGGGACAGAATTCCATTATCTTACATTGTGGTCTTTGTTGTATTTGTAATGTAAAATAATTTGTTAACCACAAGCCAGTATTTAGAGGTATAGACTGCTCCCAAAGTGCCTCTAAATACTCACCCTGTACAGCTTATCTGCTGAGGGTCTTATACAAATCTTCAGTCATTAAATATGAAATCCTAAAAATGTGAATCTGTACAAGCACTTAATAAAAATCCTGTTTATGATTCATCCTCAGCTCCCATCTCACCCCCTCACTCCATCCCGACATGCTGAGGGAAGGGCCATGACGGTCGCCCCCACCTACCACACCCTGCCACACCCCTCGTCCCATGGGTCAACCCACAGCACTATGATGTGGGGTCCGCTTGAGCCCCCCAACACACCAAAGCCCTGGAGCCTGAGCTGCCTGAGGCCTGCCCCACCCCTACGGCCCTCTGCAGCACTCTGTTACAAGGAGGTGAGCTGCCTGGTTTGGGGGTAAAAATTTTGTGATTAGATTTGTGATGTACATTTAAAAATGAGGATTGTAAGTGCACATTTTAATACTACAGTGTGTAGCATCTGCTCTTTTGGTTTTAAAATCAGTCATAACTACAAAGGCTACGCCAGAACTGATTAGGTGCAGGTGTTGGGGTTTAGGTATAGTTCAGATCAGAGAGAGGATGCATAGGTTTTAAACATCTATGTTGCCAGTTTCAATGCATAAATCCAAATGAGAGACTCGTGTGGCTAATTGTGTCCTCTCTGATTGGATAATCATCTTGAGATCAAAACACCAAAATATAACATAAACAAATTTGTCATGTCCAGTGTTGTTATAATTAAGACTAAAGCCACATTACAGTTGTTACCTGTAAAATATTTGATTTAAACATGTTAGTTATTACACTTACTTTAAACTCCTGTTGCTAGAAGCCAGATTTAGTTTGTTTTCTGTCACTGAAAAAAAAAGTTGGTTCAGTGTAAATCACCACATCAGGCCCCACATGGCTAAATTGCTCTGGACCAGAGTAAAGTCTGGTTTAAAGTGAGAAAAATCAACAGGACCAATCAGCTGTGTGAGCACAGTGACATGAGACAAAGCTTAACTCAAACCTTTGGATCAGGATCTCACGTATTTTCTCACTAATAAGAATTCATGTCTTAAAGAGCTTAGTGAAACCTTTTGAGATGCACACTACATGTACATGCATTTCATACAATTGAATCTCATCTATATAAGCATTAATCATATTGAAAGAATGCATCAGAATTAGGACTTGATTACCTAAAATATTGCCAATTAAATAGTCAAAATTTCAGTTTTTTATTTATTTATTTTTTTTTTTACATTTGAATTTCCTTGGCATGGATGAATAACCTACCTAACGAGAAAACTAATGAGAAAACTAACCTTCTTTCTGCTGCTGTAATCAATGTCCCTGAGATTTGAGACTTGACTTGATAAAATGGAAGATTTGGGAAGACTTGGGACTTGACTTGAACTTGAAGGCCAATGACTTGGGATTTGACTTGGACTTCAATCCTTGTGACTTGAGACACCTTGATGCTTTTACTCAAAAAAAAATAAAGTTCTCAAAACTTTTCTCTTTTCAGTCGAAACTTGGATGTGACCAGGACATTGGCAAAAATCATACAAATAGCTAAAATATGAGCCTGACTTGGACTTATGTGCAATTGACTTGGGACTCTTCCACCTCTGCCACCTAGCCTCATCGAATTGAATTTATTTATGTCGCTGATTCAAAAAAAAATCTTTTGGAACACAATTTTTTTATTATAAAATGGAACACAATAGGGCTGCACAATATATCGAAAAAATATTGTTACTGGTTATTATCGCGATATGTGTATCGTAAAGATGTGCAATAATTTCTAATGGTTAAATGCATTAATCTTGCGTTTCTTGTGGGGCCAAGCTTGTTTTTACTTTTGACCAATCAGACTGAAATGTTCACCTCTAAAAGTGCCGTTTTGCTAAAATACACCAAGTGAATGTTAAGTGTTTTTTGTTAAACCTCGTGCTTCAAAATCTTAATCTTTTTTCACTATTTCATACACACATAAATGAAGGTAAATAAAATGTCTGAAATGTTTAAAATACCTCAGTAATGTATTTTTATTGTAAAAAGCAGAGTAATGGACAAAGCAACTCCAGGTTTTAACACTCCAAAGGTCTCCAATGTGTGTTTACTTGGACCTAAAACCTAATATTTTAATGTAAGAGTTGAATTATGCTTTATAAGAAAAGAAAAATCTGTGAAAATTAGGAAAAAAATATCTTTATAATATCGTTATCACAACACATGACACCCATATTGCATATCACACTAATAATCCCAGATCGTGCAGCCCTAGAACACAAATTGGGTGTATCCTTTCAAATACTGTATAAACAAGAAAGTCAATGGAAAATTTGACAAATAAATACCACCAACCTGTCTGTATCAAAACTGACTGAAAATACAAGAATTGTACTTTCTGTAACTCTGTGGAAGAGACAGCACCTCCTCTAAGGAAATATGGACAAAGGGTTGACTATTTATTTATTTAATTTTTTTGCAACAAATCAAACCAAATCATCAAAATATAATCACCTACTTTCATTATACACTAAAAAAACACTAAATACATTGTTAGTATGTATATACATCAAGCTAAATTTATGAACTACAAGCCCTGTTTCAAATACTGTTCATACAGTATGGCTTGCAGGACCATTTTCAGTGAGTTGCAAGCATATTCCAAAAGATTCTGTAAATTGTTTCGAATCAACAAATATACAGTATTTACACAGGGTCTTCAAAACTTCATTTTCTTAATTTTCTTAGTAGCCAGATAGCCAGTTAGGTAACGTGTCTTTGGCAAGCAACAAAAAAAATCTTAATTTATTGGAGTTTTTGCTATTTGCTAATTGCATACATTACACGCCCTAGTGTTTTTTTTTTTTTTTCCTATTGACAAATTATGACTTAAATAAATTAAAACCATCTTTATTTGAGCAGGATTTAAGTAAAAGTCCCAAGAGTGTGAAGAAACTACTTCCAAAGCGTAAACCTGAGAGGAAACAGTCTGAGGAGGAGTTTTCCCTGAGGAAGAGTAATTACCACTTATTTGAATCGGCTTGCTACAAGTTTGATATTTGACACTGATTTACTAACATGATTTTCATGTTATGCAGGCACTGCTGCTTTGGAAGAAGATGCACAGATCTTGAAAGTTATTGAGGCTTACTGCACCAGTGCCAAAACAAGACAGACTCTCAACTCCAGTAAGACTTCTGCACAATCCTAGGAATATAACTTTTCTTGCCTTGTCTTTTAACACGGGTATCCTGGATTTGATCTTATCTAACCTCTTTCTTCTTCTGTCTCCTTCATCCCTCTCTCATTTACATTGGGTTGCGTATGTCATTTTTATTTTATTATTTTTTCCCCCTCCATTTCATGGTATGTTGATGTTGCCATTTGTTCTTTGTGTTGGATTTGTCGTTGGCTCTACATCGCCTTTCCTTTTCCACTCTTTCATATTCCCAACATTGACACCCTGCCGCTGCCTGAGCAGCTTGGCAAGGCACTGACCTGATGCACAACCACGTATTGGCTGACATGGACCGGTCCTGTGTGGACTCGCCGGGCCGTCGTAGCAGCATGTCACGGCCAGAGCTGTCCTCTGACCTTTCTGAGGACTCGGACTATGACTCAGTCTGGACCACTCACAGTTACAGGATGGGATCAGTGCCCCGCAAAAGCTGTATCTCTCACCAGAACTAAAGATCTTACAAGTTGCTGTAGTGTAATATACAGCAAGCTTGCCTCTTTTACGTAATGTATTAAAAGAAACTAGATTTTTTTTATTTGTATATTCATTTTCTATTATATCTGTTCAATTTTGTTTATTTATTTTGTTTAATAATTTTACAAATTAAGTTAAGATGAGCATCTCCCTGTTGCCTTCTCCACTTTCCCTTTTATGTGCCTCCTCTTTCTGTAGTCATACAGTAAGTGTTTAGTTGTTCTTCATATTTTTTCTTGAATGTGACCACTCCCCTTGATTATACATGTGTTGTCTCACCAAACTGAGAGAACATGGATGTTGGAGTGAAAATACAGGGGAGAGAAAGTAAGGGACTGAATTTTTCCTATCTGATATTCAGATGAACTTCAGGAATTAGTCAAGTTTACTCAGCATGTACTTGTTGTACATGTATGCTTCGCAACGCAGGTGTCACATATACGTGCACAAATTTACTGATCACCGCCAGTGTATGTATTGATTGAAGCAGAGGACTAAGGTGCAGGTCATTATTTAAAATGCATTAATAGAACCAAACCATTCCTTGAAACGTTTTTTGGGGGGGTGTATGTTTGTACTACCTACAAACATACATTATTTGATTAATTTATTTTATTGCTTGTCTAAACACACTCTAGTAACAATGTCCCAGTGCACTGGATAATCCTTGGAGAACAATATCAGCACATTTTATTCAAACAACCCACTGCTGAGAAAAGTGTGTCCATAAAGTGTTGTTATTATACTTCTGTGGCCAAGTCTGGGGTGTGGAGTTTTGTTGTTGTCTTACTTTATACTGTTCATGTTGTTATTTATTATTATTTATAAAAGATTGGATTTAGGATCCTTTTGTTTTTACCAATCAACATTTTGAGAAAGGCTTTATTTAATTTATTTGTGTTTGTTTTAACTTGATAATTACGGTCTGATATCGTAATTGTATTGTTGTAGGATGTCTGATTTACCTGTTGGTTTAGTTACCAACGTCTAATTAGCATGGTTTTGTAAGACCCAAATACCTTTGTTTAAATCTCAATATTACAGTACGGCTCATTCAGTCTCCAAAGTTAACCTGATGCAATCCTTAATGAATCAATAGAGTACAATAGGTAGGTATACCTTGTTATCATTGTACCTATAGCATACCATCATTTTCCGATTTATAATATATTCATTTCTTGATTCTTGCATCAATTACTATTTTTATGAAGAGCTATTTTTACAGGAATGGTACAGAAAGCACATGTTGGGATTCACAAATGTAACACTTCAGTAAGCAATGCCCATGTTACAAATTTACATTTTGAGTAAAATAGATTATATTATTATTATTATATTATCTTACCTAATTTGAATTGAATTATTTATTTCAATTTTTACACATGGATCTCTGGAACATTTGCTTATTTTTACATGTTGACATGTTTCAAAGGTTTACAGTGAAAAAAAAGTGTTTTTGAATTATTTTGCACAATCATGTAACGGGCCAGTGGGCGGGGGGCGGGGGGTAGAATCTGTTATATAGTATTTTCTGTCGTCTGCTTATAGAGTGTGAATGATCTAGTTCTAAAGGTAGTATTTAGTGTTTCTGTAAAGTAGAAGCTCATTTTTAGAGTAAACTCTCTCCTTGAGTGTCCTACCACTGAGGAGTTAAAGAAACATGAGTGTATGATGATACAGATTTCTAGGTAAACTGCTCTTTCAACCTCAGAATACTGTCGGTAGACTTGAAATATTAAGAGCACATTGTGTCCCTCTGTAAATAATAGTTGTCTTGAAACAAAGTCTGTTCCTATAATAGTATTTGAGCTAAGAATAATACGGTCCTTATGCTATGTGCTATATTTTGTCGCAGGTGTATTCAGTGGTAAAAAAATAAATAAATATATATATATATAGTAAATTTTGGGGCAGGGTGGGTTAAATATAAGGATTGTTCTTTGTGTGCTCTGTATTAAATTGACACATGTGACTGTCTTCTGCTAACATCGCCAGTGTACTGTTCAACACGGCTGAAGTGTTCCAAGTCCCAATGTATGATGAGTTTTGAATAAATCTGTCATTTTGTAAATGGCGGCATTTTGATGGTCTTAACTTTATCTTAACGTCAGTATTTTCTTTTATCTTTCCTGTTCTTTCTCATCTATTGTATCTTTGCATGACTAACATGTTTTGGTCCTCCAGTTCAGGCTGATATAACCAGACTTCTCTAACTATAAACTGTTGTATGGATCGATGAGCGCTCTTTTGTTTTGGAACAGGACCTCACAAGAATCCAGGGCTACATGTGATCATCTCTGCTGAAGATAAAGTGCTAATAGAAGATCCCAGTCGCAATGGACAAAGTAGATTGGAGGAAAAGTAAGAAACGGGCTATTCTTAAACCTTCTGTAAATTATTTTTTTTAAATGTTACTCTTCACTTTAAAGGAGTTTGGTAGACATTGTCTATGCCTTAAGAGATGAAGTTCAAGAACTGAAACAGGTAATTACCCACTTGTGAACAAATTAATTTGTAATAATGTTGTATAATTTTATTTAATTGGGACAGGACAACGTACAATTACATAATGCACAATGGCAAAGATCTTTGCACCAGATTAGTTATAGAAGCTCCTATGAAAGAGGAGAGGGAAGAGGACAAAGTGCATTATTTACAGTGTAACAGTCCTCACACAGGCTTTGACACTCAATCATTCACTCACACATCTTCCTCATCATACAATGCAGATGACCACAGCTGCTTAGTGTTAATTTTACAGTTTTTAGCAGCACAATGATAAATGGTGATTTGTGGAAACAGAACAGGTCTGAGCGTATCTGAGCCACTTTAGCGGGATTTACAGCTCTGGTGTGATGTTTACAATTTGCCGAATTGGTCTGTAATAACTAGCCTATATTTTAACCTTATGTCAAACAGTCTACTTTATTTGCCTCTAGGATACCAAGAAGATGAAAAGGTCACTGGAGGAAGAGCAGAAAGCGCGAAAGGACATTGAGAAGGTCGTCAGGAGAGTTTTAAAGAGCATTAATGACCCAACATGGGATGAGACCAACTTGTGAAACCTGGTTTACCTAAGATATGCACTTATTTAAACGGTGTGTGTGTGTAGGTGATCATTTTGATACACTATAGCATGAAAAGACTAACTTGATGGCTATAAAGCTGAGTATTTATTTAAAACACAGAAACAATTGAGGTGCATTGATGGTAACCTTTGTCATTTCTTGATGTTTACAAAATGTTCTCCAGCGGTACATCACCCGTGTTCTAAATCTGGTTTATTTAAATGTATGAAAATCCTTGGAAGTATGGAACTTATTATTAGCTGTAATTGTGCAGTGTACCCCATAGGGATTGTACAAATCCTGTAACTGTGTTGGCAAATGGTTATTGTAAAATGATGAAAGACATTTTTTTAAATAAAAAAAAACAAGCTATCCAAGTATCCCAAGAAATGATGAAGTGTGTGTAAAAGGCAAATCATTGGTCATGTGGTTAATTATTGTGAATTTCCCATCAATCTTTGCGTCAGGCTGCTCAGCACTCATCACATGCCCTTATCTTGCAGGTTCTGAAGGTAAACGTGCAAGTGCTGCTTGGCTAAACTATTGGCTAGTCTTTCTGGGTTTGGGCTTTGTTAAGATTTTACTCTCTGTGTCACATAATATCAACTTTCCGACATTTTGAGCTTTACACTTGTAATGTATAAAGTCGCCTACAGCAGGCGTGTTTATTCTCATTACATCAGCGCTTCATTGCCTGATTGAAGTTATCCATTTGGAGACGAGACTAATTGACATTTTATTTTGTTATTATAGTAGTATGTGCACTGTCTGCCTTGCAGGTGTAGCTTATTCATTTTCACTTTTCATGTATTGAAATCTGCTGTAGGTTAGTGGTTAATAAACGATGGTTTGGATGCGGCCCTTGAGGTACACACATAAAGTTGTCGGCTGGGATATTACAACATTTACAAACGAGAACTGTAAACTGCCCAGCTGCATTCAAAATATTAAGGGGGAAAAAAGTTAAACATTTAACATATAATTTAAGCCGATATGCTTGCAATTAATTGATAACGAAATGATTCAATTTGGAATTGCCTAACTATGTCTGTTGTTCACAGAACTGTGTTAAGAGTGTGACTCTAGGGACCTTCTGAAATGTTAACATTAGGAAGCGTTGGTGTAGAGACTACGTGCAGTGTGCAGTGGTCACAGAGTGTCTAAATCTGCTGCATTCTGTTTGCTAATATGAACCTACCATTTGTGGAGCTCATACTCTGTCCTCTCATTTGTGTTACTGACTGAACGCAGCAGCTTTATCATGAATCTGCAGGAGCAGATCTACCCTACTGGCTCCGCTCTGTCCTGAACATGTGGTTACCTCATCATTGCCAACAAAACCAAACATAAAGGAGATGTATTGATTTGGGAACTTGTTGCTCGTGGTCTGATCTGGATGAAACTTGGATTCCCCAGACTTACACTGCGCCACTGTAAGGGAGAAAAGTTTGATTCAAACTTTACATCATTGATATTCATATTGGGAAAACTGAATGGCTTTTGTCCCACTGTCAAAGGGTCTATTGGGTGAGAAACTTGTCAATTGAAAAAGTAATGTATTATCTGGGCTGTGACCTGGGCCATTGGATGGCTCTGGGCTGGAGTGACGGCTTGTCACTGTGGTTGCGCCACAATAAGGCTCAAACCTACGGACTATTGTGCCACTTAGAAAAAGCACCAAGGTCTTCCTCTCTCTTTCGTTCACTATTTTTTGTCCTTTTCAAAGCAGCGAATCAATCAGCTGTACACACATACATACACACTTTGCTCCGTCTATTCAGCAGCAGTGATCATTTAGACTTGACATGTATTGTGAAAAACTGAGCAGCTCTGCCTTCTTCTTCTCCTCTTTCTTTCACTCCCTTTCTCTTTCAACTGTCTGTCATTAATGTCCAGGTCTTACAATTTACTAACAGAAGAGAAGAAGAAAGCCAAGAGTGAGGGATGAATTGATGGATGGGAGGATAAGCACTCTGTGTCCTTTCTTTAAAGATTTGTTATTGTACAGTACTGTCTCCCAGTCATTTTTGGTTGGTGTTTCAGTCTGAAAGCCCGTCCACGTGCTCTTTTGTATGGGAAAGCAATAAGGCCCCATTGAATGAAGCTGAATGGACCTGCCATCCTTAGGGGCTGAGGCCTGAGGACTCCTATTCTTTAGCCCCCAATCTAATTGGAGCTGAAATGAAATGGAGGTTTCTTATGAAAATAGGCTTTGTTTGGCCGCAAGGCTGGTAATTCATAAACAATAAGCAGGGCCCCATTGTGTAGATAATAATATATTCATGCCGCTGGAGATGGGGAGAAGGCAAGACGAAGGCTGAGGATATATAAGGCGGATAGGCAGCGACAGGGATGGAGAGTGGATGCGGAAGGGGAAGGGGCTAATAGCAAATAGTGGGTCAGACAAAATTGGTAATGGTTGAGTACAGGCAGAGGAGTTATTAGAGCAAGTGAAAGAACTGAAAGTGGGAAGAGGTGAGAGAGGTGAAAATGGTGGGAATGGGAGAGATGGACGAGATAAGAACGAGGCAGGAGAGTGTCAGATTGGGAAATGGTTTGGAGCACCTTGAGCCTTCTGCTGTCTGCTGTGGCAGCAATAGTGGAGAAGAGGCAAGTGAGCCTGAGTGTCATCAAATGGAATAGGTTGTATAGTGCAAAGATCTGTGGACTTTGTAGTTGGTGAAGTGGGTTGGTCAAGTTAAGAGAGAAAAGCGGTGAGTGTAGGAGGGAGGGATGGAGAGAGAGCACTGAGCTGCTGACAGCCGGCTTTCACCAGCGCCAGGAAACAGGTGAGCTTTAATGTCACTTTGATGCATCCATCTCTCTGGGCTGTCTCTCACACTTATGTTTTTCAGGAGTGCAGTGCTGCTGTGATATTCACCTGAAGTAACGTCTCAAAGAGGACACTACCCTTTAGATGTTTCAAGGAAAGGATCTAAAAAGTGCTGGATGTAAGTGGCTTGGCTGCTTGACCAAAAGGACCTGCTTATCTTCATGTCTTTGGACAGATGATATGGGACAAACTCTTGGGGGATGTTTTTTGACTAAGAACATTGCTGTGGATTATTTCTAATTTTGATCTTTTTAATGACAGTAAACACTTGAGGACTCCAACAGTAGTAAAGTAAAGAAGTAAAGGGGACAGGGCTGAAGAAGGAGTTAAAGTGCATTAAGTGTTGCTGCCTCATGGTTATGGTTGCTCATGGTGAGTACAACCTAAATTGTTTTTAACATGACATCTTCTTGCTATTCTTTTTACTTTTTGTATTGTGTTTTGTGCTAATATTGTAAATTATAACATACATTGTAATGTAAATAACAAATGAAATGTAAGAATATCAGAACTTTAGGTTTTTTTGTTAGGTTTCTAAACTATGGTAGAACAATATATTTTTGTCAATGCTACATTTGTTAATGTAACAAGTACAAAAGTGTTTGTATGAATGTTTGAATGTTACAGTTCTAATCAACCATCTGTAGTTGGTTGTAGGTTCATTTATATTGTTACGATACAGTCAAAAATACAGTAAGTAGTGTTTAAAAGTTTACTGTAGTGAAAACATAGCATTAAAATTGTGTTTAAAATATAGATGTACACCACACCTCTAATTGCATTATGGGTTTTCATGAGACATGTTGCGCTGACGGTCAGTTTTATTGTTTGGCCACTAGATGGCAGTATATAATAATATATGGGATTTTATCAAATTTCTACTCAATTAATGACTCCACAATTAAACATTAAATGGTTAGTTTTGACAACAAGTTTAATTTTATATATAATAATTTAGATAGTAATAATCATAATAAGAAATGACAATAGTATGAATTGAAATATGTTACAAAATATGAGAATAACAGAATAAATAAATGGTTCATTATATATTTCAGATTATGGATCACTTATTTGATCACTATTTTCTATTAATGGGTTTCATCTTTCTGATAAATGCACCACTTTTAGGACTTTTTCCCAAATTAAATATTTTGTTTTGACAATTGAAATGGGACCGGTCATAATTTCTCAATATTCTGAAACACATGGATGCATGAGAATTTTGTTCATGATGTTTTGGGCTCAGTCGTGTGAAATATTACAACTAGGCCTATAAGAACCCGTTTTGCGGTCAAAGTTTTAAAGAAATCTTGCCACTTGTCCACAAGGTGGCAATCACACATCATAGTATGCCAATCAGCAGCCCCAGTAGTGTGCTGGATCAGTCTCAAACCTAACGCTTTTCACGTGTTTTTATCAGGAACATGTTTTACCTTTGTTTGTTTTGATGGACTGAGTCTGTTGGGTTTAAGTCTGTTAGTAATTAAACATTAGGCATCTGTGTTATTTAGTGCAGATGTACAGAGCTGGGTGTCTTGCTGGAGCTCCTTGTTTGTTTTGTTTTGCAGCAAAGTGCTTGTTGGCGATGCTGGTCACTACAAGTGTCTGGCATTCTGAGCCCACTGCTAATCAGGCTGTGGGCAAACTGGGTGGCAGTTGCATGAATGGTTTTCTGGAGATTATCCCAAAATTATCCATGAATTATCCCCCGAATTATGCCATTCCAGTCAGGCCTTGTCCATTGGCGGGACTGGGTAGCAGCATTGCAGGGACATGAGTATGTGCATGTAGTCTGGGGGAGATTTGGACACAGCCTTGGTTTCTGTGTCTTGAAGCATGTATTTTGTGCGTTTCAGTCTGCACTCATTTTGGCTGTGTTGTTCCATCAGGGTAATGGAGCATGGTTAATCCAGATCAAACAGCTATTTGACACAGACTTTTAAAGAACGCAGCTCTCATTAATGAGAGTTTGTAATTTACTGGTTTGTTAAACTGTGTTCTTTTGTCTTCGCTGAATTTGCTGAATGCAAATGAATTTTTAAAATGTGTTTATCTGATAATAATATAAATCAAGAATATTTATTTTGTTTTAAATCATCATTCTTAAGAGCTACTTTCCTGTCTGTTGTTACTGTCTGTTAAATGTAGTTTGTGAAGCTGCTGTTATTGTACTGTCATTAACGTCTAGGTAGACAGAGGGGACTAGTTTTGTGCCAGTGTGTGGCTGCTGGAGCCCTGGGGGGATGAATAGTGCCGGTGAACCTCTCTGCGATAAGTGTTTGGTAAACAGGTCAGTGGATTGTCCTCTGAGGCTCAATCTGAGCTATTTTCCCTGGTTGAGAACACAAATTATCCTCTGTATTCATCCCAACAACAGACCACCAATGGTGCGCACTGTTGTGTTTGTATGCGCAGACTCTTGTACTTTGCACATTTAAATCACACAGGGAATAAGACATGCATCTTTGCTTTTTAAACATTATTAAACTCAGTCACAAAGAGGAAACTGCATTTCCTCTCAGTATGAGTTAGCAAAGATGGAAAAATAATTAGTTAAGAAGTGGATTGGCTGGTTGGAATTGGCACAATGTGAAAGAAATAGAATAAGTCAGAGGGTCAAAATAAGGGAGAGGCTGAGGTGCTGAAAGGTTAAGTACGTTTTATTTTTTTCAGATTCTCCACTTCCTGCAGGGCCCAGTTACTTGACCCGCTGGTTAGAAGTGAGAGGTAAAAAAGGGGCCGAAACAGGAGGTAGAGAGAAAAGGCTAAAGCTGCATGTGAGGGTGCAAGGTGAGAGGTGGAGGAGCTAAAATGGGAGGAGTATTTGCCTCTGGCTGATGGGAACAATTGGACACACACTCAGACCTGGAACAAAAATGGACATTCTCTCACACACACACCACACACTTAGGACGACAGTCCCAGCAGGCTATGAACTTCAGTGCTGTTGTTGCCATGGCGATACACTGAGTTGCTGACCCCCCGACTCCATTTTTCCTGCCGCTCAGCTATTGAAAGAGATGATTGACAAGTGTCCAAATGTCAGCCGACCCAGCCGGCCACACAGATAGGGGGCCAGCCATTTTCTGTTACTTTGATTCACACTGGGGAAGGTGTGTGTTTGTCACTTGAATACGTGTGCCTATACATACATTTCCATACATATGTAGAGCAGGAGCTTTGCTCTGTAAAGTTATTTAGAA
Organism: Rhinogobius similis; assembly: GCA_019453435.1. Lineage (NCBI taxonomy): Eukaryota > Metazoa > Chordata > Actinopteri > Gobiiformes > Gobiidae > Rhinogobius > Rhinogobius similis. Next base: position 22,846,922 of record CM033633.1, on the reverse strand, counting down.
TCAACATAAAAGAGCCCTACTTATGGTAAAACACATGTAAATGTTGTGTTGTTTAAGCAGTTATTTATTATGAACTCCTGGGTGACATTTTTAAGACTAAAGCCGGCAAATGATCTGTTCTCTATGGCTAATTTATACATTACATGTTTTGTTAGGGGGGTGCACGGTGGCAGAGCGGCTAGAGCTTCTGCCTCTCAATAAAGAGATCGTGGGTTCGAATCCCGCACCACCCCAACATCGTGGTTTCGAATTCCGAACCACATCACACGATCTCTCTGGGTGGAGTCTGCATGTCCTCCCCGTGTTACCGTGGGTTCTCTCCGGGTTCTCCGGCTTCCTCCCACCGTCCAAAGACATGACTGTGTAGGTTAATTGAGAACTCTAAATTGCCCATAGTGTATGAATGTGAGAGTGAATGGTTGTCTGTCCTTGTCTGTCTCTCTGTGTCAGCCCTGCGACGAGTTGGCCACTGTCCAGGGTGTACCCCGCCTAAGGCCCAAAGTCACTGGGATAGGCTCCAGTCACCCGCGACCCCTAACGGGAATAAGCGGTAGAAAATGAATGAAAAATGAATGTTTTGTTAGATTAAGGAAAATTAGACATTGAAATTTTCAGAGGATGAACACCTGTAAAAAAAAAAATGTGCGCTTGTGCCTGTGACTTCTGTGGACTCGTTCTTACTGTGTCATTGTCCCCAGAACTGAAGAGATGGTCTTATCTTGATCACCCACAGCAACACATTAACCTCTTCTCTGTTATCGCACTGCTGGTCATTAGTGCCAAAAGCTGTTACGTCCTATTGACAGGGGCAAGAACTCTGCCTCTCTGCGTTTGTGTGGACGATAGTGTGCAGGCGTTAAGTTATCATAGGTGACATGTGCTTTCAGATCTGCTGAGCTGGTGATCTGGCCTGATAACGTTATTGGCATGTTTTGTGTTTGTGTGAAAAGCGCAGTTTTATATTTGAGAGTATTATATTAACCAATCTGTAACATCTTTCCATTGTCAAATATTGCGTTAACACAAGTTTGTTTGTGATGCTTATTGAACACAACTAATTGAAAAGAACGCCTATGCACAAATGCCACTTTTCTTTTCAGAAAAACTCTTTCCCCGGAAAGTAATAATTTAAAAGGTAATCATCGCTTCTGTTATGAGGCCATTTAGGAAGTATTGAGAGTAAATAAAGTGTGGCTCCTTGTCTCTTATGTAGAAGCTTTGCCTAGTGAATGGTTTATACCACTTGCTGTTGATGGAGCATTATACTCAAGCTGTCAAAAGACAAAGAGCAGTCTGTAAAACAAATTAAATCAACTTAGTGATATGATGTCCTGACAAACATTAGTAAGTCACCTCTGGCAGCAAAACTAACACCTGCAAACCAATTTCCTGTTTAGTTAAATCAACATGAATCCAAAGGCACGCACTCAAAGCAAACATGTCTTTATCAACTATAACACAAAACAAGAATATCATAAATCTCATAATAAATGCTATTTAGTCTGTCTGCATCCCCCGTCTCCTCCCGTTTGAGGGGCTGCCAATCGAACAGGTTAAAAGAATAATTGCAACTCTATTTAGCCCAAACAGCCTCTCCTGTGCACATAATTGCGTTGACACATTCATACCTCCATACATAGACACACAGACAGCACTGCACTCAGACAGAGGGACGGCCCGGTCCAGCTCTTGTGCTCCTCTTCAGCACGAGCGCTGTTAACCACGAGAGGAACACACCCGCATTGACCGCGGTGCGCTGCCTTTGTGGGTGTGCAGTGTGTACAGATGGAGAGGCAGAGAGTGAAAGATGTGAAAATATTATGACAATGCCCTCCTCCAAGGTGAGGCTTTCTATAGCAAGGGGTTATTATTATTTTATCCAAGTATAGAATAAACAAGCAGAGAAACTACTAAGCTTCTAGGCATAATTACTTGAATTTAATCATGAAAACATTTAATTGAGCTTGTATATGCAATAGCTTAAAAAAAAAAAAAAGATGTACAACTCAAATGTGGACCCTATACAAATATTGTGTGAAGTATTTTTGGAAAGTGAGTAATATTACCATGGAATCAGAAGCAGAGAAACAATTGTCAGTTTTGAATTTACTGCCACTCTGATAATTGCTTTTTGTTAAGAGCTTTTTAATTGCACACACAGCAGCCCAGTTGTAAATGTGACATGCTACAGTGATAAGTCCATATTTATTCCTGTGTATGATCCAGCCCAGGTCTGCTCACACAGCGACTGGCAGGTGAGGCAGTGCCCCTTCCTGGACCTTGGTGGCGCTGATGCTGCACTACGATTAATAAACTGTTGCGGTTTTACAGTGGATCCACTCACAATCCGGCATTACATTAGGAGACATTATCTAAATACTCAACAAAGTGAAATTGAATTTAGGGCTCTTTCTCCGGCCCCCGCCCTTGCCGCTGGGTGAACTGGCTCTAGGATCCCATTCTCTCCTTATTGTTGAAGCTAGTAGCCTGGGATCCTGTGCCCCTCATCCACTCTCAAATTGAATCAGGCTCAATTTGACCTTTTTATGTAGCAGAATCTGCCGCATACTCCGGGCTACAGATGTACAGTATGTGAACGGAAGTGCAATTGACACGTGCGTGCCCATAGTGCGTGCCCCCGTGTCAGCCCGCATTGCTTGTTGTGAAGTGGGAAACAGAATCTCCCTATTTGCAGCAGAATAGACCAATTAGTGTTTAGCAACAGAGCAGGAACCCATATGAATGTGTCATTGATTAGCAGGATTTGGCTAATCATCACATCTCATAAAGTGAGCGGCTAATGTCAGCTGGATCTCACACACATGTTTTCCGCACTTGTCTTTTGGCCCATCTGCCGCTGTCTGTCTCCTATCCCTTCCTTCCTCTGTCTTTCTTCACTGCCTTCCTTCCTCTCTGGCTTTCTCCTCAAAAGTACAGGGTTTACAGTAGAAGGAGATCAGAAGACGCGCCCTCATATTCCAGAAAAGTGTTCTTGTATTTTTCATTTGTAAAATATCTACAACTGCACTGCTCATATTGCACAAGTTGATTTTACAAACTTTGTCCTTATTTACATTGACTTCACTGAAAATACTACCATGAATTTGAAAAGGCTAATTGCAATGCAAGACTATTTTTGAATGGACTGCACTTACAACTTGATTTTAATGTAATAATTAAGTGTTCAAAAGACAAATTTAAATTTTGTGCAGCAAAGGAAATACAGATTATGTAATTTCAGAATGTATAAATGGTCAAATCAACCAGTATATACTAGCATAACCATAATGTTTAACAATTTAATACAAACAAGTATATCTTTGAATGGAAAGAATTTCACAAAATAAGGAAGCTGCAATCCATGAGTACATTATATAGCGCATTTAAAAGTTTGTAAACAAAAACTTTTTGGCCTGGCGGCACAGGTGAAGTGAAGCAAAATGCAAGTAGATGGAGAAATTGGGATAACTGCAACTCACAAAATATAAAAAATGAAGGTGGGTTTGGCATATGATAATGACATATGAGTGATATAAGAGCCTGGTTTAATGACATTTACAATTATATTTTACCTTATTACTTTATTTCAGATTTGAGATATTTGAGTGAGTGATAGACACTTTACTTTTTGATGAATGTAAAGTCCATAATTTTAGTTTTTACTGGACAAATATGACATGTTCACCCCACAATGTTTTTTTTTTTTCATTCATTTTATCTACAGTTATATTACATACTTGACCACAAATTATACTTTTGGGACGCTCAAATGCAAGATTGAGGCTAGAAAATTGTATTTTCTCAAACCTATGTAATAGAAAAGTATTAAAATAAATCTGAAATGTATTTTTAAAGTTGCCCTTTTTGAACATTGTGATGACATTGCATTTTAAAGTATACATAGATGGTGAAATATATCATTAGTATGCTGGTCTATGTCTTTCCTGTATCTTCTGTTCGCGTATGTGGGGGGCTAAAATAAATGGACAATTTCAAGAGGCAATGTTGGAAGAACTTTTAAAAATGACATAATGTTTTTATTACAGTAAATAAAATGTGTGGTCTTTGCTGCAGTTGTTCTTCTCATATTAATTAGCCTGTGTTTGACTCGCAGTATGGTGGCCAGCTGGGTATTTGAAAGGGACGCGCCACGTGTGCATGAGGTTACAGGAGGGAAACTCACAACGTTTGATTTGTTGTGTTGCTAATGTGACACTGATTATACAGGTCAGGGTAAAACAAAGAATGAGGCGCTGCTATGCTAATACGCTCTGTCTGATAACGCCATGGTTATACACATATACACATGCAGACGTACATATTCTGTATGTGTCTTGGCCTTTAGCAAAGACACAATCATAACACATTCTCACTCAGGTCATGGAAAAAATATATCACTTTGACTTCAACACCCAGCTTTTTTTTGCTTTTGCAAAAGTAGTCTGTTGCCATGGAGAGAAGAGGTTAGTGAATTTGACCTATGCTATCATGCTAGCTTTGGTACAGCAGCTGTAATTTCAAATGAGAGAAAAAAAATATGTGTTTCTCAGTGAATTGATTTATCCCTATGTTTATGAGTAGATAAGTGCAGTGATGCTTAGATGGAGGGTTATTTCCATGGGGTGACTCTTTTGTGCGTATTGTGTTATCTAGGCCACTGTTGATGTAGGGAGTACTGTAGCTCTTTTTCGCACAGCGGGGCTCCTCTTTTTGTGTTTGTGTATATGGGCTTCTGTATGTGCGCCTGTGATTTGTTTGTGTGCGCCAGTCTCCTGCACGCTCAGGCAAAAGCATGGACGACATTGTGTTTGTGAAATAGCAGTGCGTGATCAGACTGCCCTGCTACAGTAACAAAATCAACCACAATAGGATGGAAAAAGCACAAGTGACTAAATAACATTTAGTGTTTTCATATGTAACCTCTTCTTTTAGTTAGGCCCTGTGTCCTTGACTCACTTTCCCTTTACTTTGTCACTCATCCAAGCAATCCAACTGTAATGATTACAGAACAAATTTAGCGCAATTTCAAGATATGTAGAAATCAAGCAATTTGTAAATAATAATAGTTTTGTCACTCAATTCCAGACAGAATATAAACTCAAAATACATAAAAAACATAACATGTTCCTTGTCTGCGAACTACTTTTTTAAATGTATTTATTTTTTTATTGGTTTCCCTGAGAAGTTTCTTCAAGATGCACCTTAAAATTACTATTACTAGTTTGATAAGCGCAATAGTTATATAAAATTAATAGAAATCAAAATATTTGTGGAAAAAAAAGTAATTATCTATTTATTGATTCCTCTTACGACGCAGTTTGAATGTTGTTACCCCTCACCATTTTGAGGTGAAACATATGGACAATGACAAGAAGCAAATTGGTTGCTAAGATATAGGGTCTGTCTGGGTTTTGGAGTAATTTGCAGAGGCGGGTGACAGTGTTGGTCGCTGGGGGCGGGCCCTGTCAATCGTCTTTGACAGGTTGTCATGTCGGCCAGCAGCCGCAGCAGAGCAGCCACAGATGCAGAGGCCACACGGGGTCAGCGCTTGGCCCCTTCAGTTACACAGAGCTCTGAGGAGGTCAGCACGGGGTGATCCAATTCCTTCTGTTTGGGGCGTTAGGAGATTGTGTGCTCACCTTTGTCAGCCTGTTCTGCACACAGGTCAGCAAAAGAAGATGAGACACACAACAGAGGCAGAGGGTCAGGCCCACAGGACGGAGTCAGCAGTATACCTGTTTGAATAATCTGCTGTCACTAACAATTGCTGTGACACTAATGTCGTCTTTAGTCCCCCGAACAAAAACATTATGGTTCAATTGTCCACGGAGGCCCCTAGGTACCTTTATAGGGTGACTTTGGAGACGCCCATCTTTTTCCCAATACAGAATGCTTCGTCCTTCTTATCAAGCTTTATTTGTCCATCTTTTCTTTATGAATTTCTCTTTTAACTGTATTCCTATGGGATCCTTCTCACCTTGATCCCTGACCAAAGATACTTATACAACACTATGGACATTTTTCCCTTGTGTTACTCCCCTGTTCTGTCGCCAATTCATTCAGTGCTTTTATTTACAATTACTAATGTCAACAGATTCTAGAGGTTATATTTTTTTTAATTGAAGGACGGTTGGACGCGGCGTTCTCGCTTAAGGACGGGGATATGTTTCTAGTCTCTGAATCATATATTGCCATAGAAAGAATGAAACAATATAAAGCGTGCTTTAATTTACATAGAAAATGTGAGGGTGAAATGCAGTTGTGTGTGCATTAGCTGTTTGTCCGGAAAACCAGTGTGAACTACCATCTGGTGGTGAAGGCCGGGACCGTTGGAGCTGTTGCAGGACGAGCCTTGTCAGTGGCAGCTGTTTGAATGTGTAATATGTGTCTGCCTCCACTGTGGACATCTATATCATCCCTATCTGCGCACTCTTATAGGGCCATCGTCTTAAATCACTTTATTAACTCCTTTTAACATATTTTTCCATATTTACAGACATCAAAAACAATGGCTGTCTTTTAACATTATCTATAATGCAAGCTGTTTAAAAAAAAAAACAATTCTAAGCAGGTGTCTGCAAAAGTGACGTTCTAGTCCTTAATGATCTTTGTTACATTATTTGTATTTAGTATTAATTCTACCTGCATATATTTCCTAGTTTGGTCATTTTGGTGAAATCAATCATTTTACTTCCTGTACTTGGGTAACAGATGTGACATATGTAGAGGCAGTTCTTTAACTGTTGCTTTGCAACCATACTGTAAACAAAAGCCAAAACTCTTAATTTGGGTGAAGGGCAGGGGTTTAACTCTATGGGAGATCCACTGTTTAGGAAGGTTATATCCAAACTTATGAGCCACAAATGAGCCACATTCTTTGTTAGTTTATTTATGCTGTCAGAGAAGACCCAATTTTCATGTGAATAGGCCTAGTAATTAAAGAGATATTAACCATAAACCAGGTCAAAATATTTCTAATCTGACAAATTCATAGAATCTGACCTGTCCACCAGCTCAGTTTAAACTATAGGGATTCTGGAATCCAAATTACTTTTATTCGTTCCAAAGGGCTTAAGTTAAGACAAAGTCCAGTTAAAATATATAAATATACCCGTTAATTGTTATTCTACCTCTTTTACGATATTGTCACGCTCAATTGAAACATGTTTATAATTCAAAAAACAAGTTACAGGTTTATGAATATAATTCAAACATTTATGCCTCCTCCGCTCCCCTCTGATCTCCTCTTCTGTCCACTGCCCCCCTCATTTTGTCCCCACTTACGTCCCAATGGTAACCACTGACAGCTTTGTTTGTTGTGCACTAAGTGATTTTTAATCAACTAGTCTGTACGAGTTCTCCCAGGAGTAAGAGCTGGAGTGGGGGGTTATTTAGTGGCACTGGACTCTGAAATGAAAAAAACAGTTACTATGATTGCGATGGCAACTTTAGTCGCCTTGCCGAAATCTAATAATTAGTGGCTTTGCAACTTTTAAAAGCTGTGCCCAGTATAACTCTCGCAGACACTTAGAGACATGGTTAACTCAAACACAGCACACAAAGCTGTTTAGTGTTTTAACTCCTGTTTCATTGCTGCTATTCTGCCTGAAGTCAAGGTCCTGGGCCCACAAAGCCCTATAGAAGCAGTGCATTAAGTGTAGGAGGTGAACATGCTGTAGGCAGGGCTACTTGTGGGAGATGTATTTGTGTCTCACTATTGTAAAACGACCTTCAAGGAGAAAGCCTGGCCTGCTGCTACCAATATTAACAACCTGATCAGTGCAAAAACTGAAAGCTCATCAGCTCATCGTTTCTGAATATACAAATATATATATATATATATATATATATATATATATATATATATATATATATATATATATTTGCAAAAGAGCCAAATATACTTGTCATGAGATTTTGTGTTGAAGGTGCACGTCGCTCACATCTGGACAAATACTTACTTCTTTGATGACCCCTTGGTCTGTCTCTACCAACAGACCACAGCATCTTGTTTGTGAATGTGTCTCTCGGTTGTCTGCTATCTGTAGTCACTGCTCTCTTTCCACTCCTGCTCTGCAGAAGCAGCTGGGAGAAGCAGAGATAACTCTTAACTTTGTTTTGACACTTTTGATTAAGGACCATTGAAGGAACACCTGTATGGCGGGAGGGAACAATGCGCCGAGCCCGTAGAGAGATTGATTTTGTGCATTAGAGAAGCAGCCTTTGTCTAAAGCCACAAGGCCCTTTGTTATGCTAACCAGCCGTGGAAGATTTCCAATTCAATTTCACCTGAACGCTGGTCAGCCGCACGCTCCATTGTATGGCGTCCCTCGGGCCCAGCACCCCCCCACCGCCACGGCCACCACTGCCTCTCCCCTGTCGTCTCTCAAACTGCAATTTAGCCACTGAGGAGGGTGCGTGCGTGTGTATGTGTGAGGGACCAGGGGCTGAGATTGACAGGCGCTGGGATAGTCTTGCCACAATATTCGCTCCATCCTGCCCTTGTGTGTGCAGTGGGCCACAGAGAGGATCACAGTGAAATGAGATGATATTAATTATCCTAATCCTGATAGCTCTCTCTGGAACTGCGCTTTCTCTCCACTGTCTCAGGAGAGGGCTTGGATGGTCAGACAGAGAATGTCAGAGAAATGAAATGAAAGCTTCAAACTCAGTAGAGAATACTTCAACAAAAACTGCTCTTTCTGAATATGGCAGATCTGCTTTTGCCTTTCTTCTTCCTGATTTTATGGCCACTTAATTGTCATTCCTCTTGACAATCATCTTGTAATTGAGAGTCGCAGGTTCTCTTAAATTTTAAGTCAAACAAACAAAATACATTAAGATGAATAGCAAATATACCTTTCCTTTTTGAATGAGCAATTTTATTATCTAGTAAAAAATGTCATTGAATATGCTTGTGCTGTGTGGGCAATAATTTATTATTGCCAAATGTATTTTTGTGATAAAACCAAATTGATTAATTGAATAATTAATTGAATATCTCTCCAAAAGAGGATGGTGATAATTAAACTAGTGGGAAACGCAGCCTTCATGAATAGGCCCATATTACATAAAGATTTGTATTAAGATCCAGCCTCTCTGCAATGATGAACTAACACAATGCTTAGCTGGAACCACCAAACTTCTTAACGCACTCATTTCACTTGATGATTGTGTTATTCTCAAAGTGTTTCACTCCACTGGGTTATATTCGAGAACATGATCCTCAGAGTTCACAGAACTTGTTTACTTCTTAGTTTCTGTAAAATCTAACTGTAGTACGTATTGCTTAATTTACCAAATTAACATGTCATGTCAACATTTTACCCAGTGGAAAAGTTTTTCCTTTATCAAACTACTCATCATAAAACCATTCTTCATGGGGAAGATGAAACAGCAGTCTGAAATGCAGCCAATGAATGAAATTGTGAATTCTCTTAATAACACTCCTTTCCATGAGCCAACCCAGTGATGAGAAGAATACTTTTAAAATGTATTTAGTTACAGAATACTGAATGCCTGCATTAAAATGTATTTTGTTACATATTCCATTACATTGTCTAATTGTTGTCCATTGAATACTTTCACTTTGAGTTCTGTTAGATATAATTAATAATATATAATAATAATTATTATTATTATAATGAAAACATGACATAGATTTAAAACCGCTTTTTGTTTCACTGTTGGTTATACATTTATTTAAAACATATCTTTAACACAAATCTAGAGAAAAAAAAAATTACATGCACTTGTTGCATTTTCTATTCACTCACTCGCTCACTCACTCACTCACTCACTCACTCACTCACTCACTCACTCACTCATTCACTCACTCATTCTTCTCACTCACTCAAATACCTCATCATATTTCTCATATTTTAGCAAAGTAACTGTATTCTGAATACCACCAAATGAAAGAGTAACTGTACTGGTATTATTCAAAATTAGTTTTCTGAATACCTATTTTTTCTTTACAACCTAATACCACTAAATGTTTATATAACCGTCTTAAGCCAAAACTGCTGTATCGTGTCTGCAGAATATAAACTGTAATGAAAGTATAATATATGTATGACAAATTGATTAGAAAACATTTGAGTCCCAAGTATTATAATACATAATTAAAAGAAAATATGCAATTGTAATGTATTCTTTGAAACATTTAAAAACTCAAATGGTCTTCATCTTTTTCACAAACAGTATGTCTGATAATGTGCTTGATTCAGTTTGAATTTCCTCTAATTTGAATTAATTGATTTGTCTGTGATTTATCTGCGTTTGCATGGTTGTTTTTGCTTCTGATAAGTCTTTGTTTAGTAATGGAGCACATCACCACAGATGTGTGTACAGAAAGGCCTAATCCTGGCCTCAAGTGGAGCTACTGTATATTTGGAGCTTGTTTGATTGTGAAGCTTGTTATTATTGAATTTGAGTGACGATCATGCTCGTTTGATCATGAATCAATGCTGCGCTCTTCGCATTGGTGCGCTCAAGGGGACGCAAAGTGTACAAATTGTTTCATGGGGCATTTTGCTCTTTTTTCCAGATCCTCTTGTCTTCTATCTTGAGCTTGCCCTGTAGCCCGATGAGACCCCTGTGGGCGCTCAACTCACCCCCGCCTATAAGCCAGCCCATCAAAAGTGAGGAGAATAGCTGTTTACCCCTCTTAGAGCTTGAGGTATCAGTGCCAGGATAGAGTGGCACATCGCTCCACTCCCACCCCCCTTCCATTCCTTCAATAGGCTTCTGAAGTGTGAAGTATATTTTTGTTCTGCTGTTTTTATACCAATTTTAATTCCACAGCTGCATATCTGAGAAGCAGGATTTCCTTGGTTGGCTTCCCAGATTTCTCTTTCTCTCCTTAGTGCCATTTCCCTCCCCTATATCCTCCCTGTCCCTCACCCACCCCTACAATCCCTAACCTCTCCGTGCATCTCTGTGATACTACCCCCCACCGCCCAGCCCACCTCCCCTCCCTCCCCCTTCCGTTTGCCTGGGGGCTGAATATTTTTGTGGAAATACCTCCATGGTGTGCTGCTGCCAGATCCTGCCAGCCCAAGCCTCTGCCACCGCACCCCGCTCTCCGCGCCCCCGTGCCCACATCCCTCCACTTAGAAAAACCAATCTGATGATGTGACAGTTTCATTCTCCCCATAGAAAATCTGCCGCTAACCCTTTTTCCTCTCCCTCTCGCATTTTGGATTCCAGCGCAGTTTGACATGTTATGGAAGGGTTTCAGCGTCCCACCTCCGCAATCCTTATTCTATCCCAGGGAAGCGCTTGGCATGGGAATCTAATACTTGGCAAAGAGGCCAAGAAGAGGGAGGTGGTGACGGAGGGGTTGGTATTTTAAAAAGAAAGTCGTTTTAAACACATTTAAGACTTCTTCTGTACTTTTTGTTACATGGATATCATGTTTATTTCTAGCGAGAAATCGGGTGTAAACTTACGCCTTAACTTACTTTTGGCAGCTTGGTTTTCTGTGGTATAGGGCTGTGTTTCACCTTAGTGCACATAGACCTTGACTTATAGTTCAATAAATGATAGATGTAACAGAATCTTTTGTGGCTCAGTATTTATTGTGTGTACATTTTCTTTGCACTTGGGGGGAAATGTTTGTTTTTGTGTAGAGGGTTGAATAAGTAGCTTCAATGATTTATTATAGGTACAAACTAACAAGTACATTGTTTCCATGTTTTTTATCGATATTGTACATTTAGAATAAGGTCTACTGGAAGGAGTCAGTAGAATAAAGTAGTTTTAGTAGTATTCTGTATATTTTTTGTTGCAACATATTGCACTTCAAAGTTTGTTAAGTGTGTGTACATGGATAGATTTCCTTGTCAAGTTACTATGCCAATACTGTTTGGTCCTCAAGACGATGGTCATTGGTTGCTATGACGCTGGCAGGAGAAGACATCAGGTCCACTTACAAAGCTTTGATGAGACAGACATGAAAGCCCTTTTCTTACAAACATTGAGACTAACAGGAAGAGTTGTGACTGTCTTCTCACCGCCCATGGTGAAGTCGTTTCCAGTGTGCAGACATCCGCTGCATTTTTTGCATTAATCCTAATACAATTTACCTTTAAAAATTCACTTTACCAATCACCGTGATGGCGGTCAAAACTCATTTTCCATCATCATCTGTCATCAGTGTTATTGTCATGCAATCATAAAGTAGGAATTTGCCAATTATGGTTCACTCATGTTGGTTTTGGCTGTTTTGGGCACAGTCTGGAAGAGGTTAATCAGAGCTCCCTTGTTGCATTGTCTCAGCTAATACATTGCCTAAAAGTGCCCTCTCCTTCCCTCTCTCTCCCTCTTCTTCTGTCTGTCTGTTTTTTCACAAAGCGTTAGCCTTGGTGGGATCTGGCCGCCTACAGATAACTGCAGTCTTTGTGTAGCCCATTCGAACCAGACAGATACTGTACTATTCAGAGGTTTAGGTTATTTATTTGTCCATTCTGATCATTTACATGCATTTCCATCACTTCTTCCCGAACACTGATCTTTATTCAGTCACAAATCTGCATAGTTTTATGCTTTAGATGCAAATATAAGTGATCATACATAACGTAAGCTGTGTTTATAAAATGGAGGCTTAATCTCAGCCAAATCAACAACTCTGTTCATGTCCGTTTTGCAGAATCTGATGCAAATAGGATGCATATGTGTGGCACGACAAGCCATATTAACATGTATGGCAAAGGAGATTGGCAGCGATAGCCCAGTCCACGCAGTCTTGTTTATCAATGTGCGGCTCCTCTCGGCATGCATAACAGCCTGGCGGCCCCAGTGTGAGTCTGAGCAGCCAGCGCTGTCATTGTTTAACGCCTCCCCTGATTAGTTTACTCTCGCCTGATTAGAAATTAATTAAAATGATGACACAGATCCCAGCAGAGCAGAGGGAGAAGGAGGCAGTGGAAGGGAAGGGAGATGCAGTGTGTTCAGGGAAAGCAAGGCGAAAAAGAGTTAGGCATTTTGGTGGTGCCCGCTGGGAAGGGGTGATGTTAAGTCAGGGGGCTTTTAGCACGAGAGCGGTGCAGAAGGGAGGGACTTGGTGTGGAGTGCGTGGCAGGCATTTGGGTAAGTGTTATGGGGCATAGGGGGGTAGTGAAGGGGGAGTGGTGCTCTGGCAGGGGACAAACACAGCTTAATGAGTGACTCTTGTTGCAATCAGAACATCATTTCCTCATGCATTCTAATGAGCTGGATGTTGCAGAGGATATGGCTTTAATTTATTCAATATATTTTGTGTATTCACCCTGTTTATTTAATAACAGGGAGCGTGCACATTAATCAACGTTGTAGCCATCACATCACTGCAAATATTCTCTCCTCTGGCTGGGTCGTGTCACCGCTCCTCAGGACAACATGGCTGGAACATTGTGCTGCTGCTATCTGCCTCTGGGTTATTGCATCTGTATACATGGTGAGAGTTCCCTTGCAAATCAGAACAAAAGCTTGAGTATTACATGAGGTGTGATAAGATCAGAGATGAGCAAATATCACTGTTGTAAACATTTGAGTGTGCCGTGCAGGCTTACATGTCACCCATGGATGAGCTTGTAATTCCCTGCACTAATAATGCCCCCCTGAGTCCCGCCTCTGTTATCCTACCCAGCCTGTCTGTGCCTCTGCCTCCTGCCCTCTGTCATTGTCTCTGTAAGGCCCTGTACCAGGCACACTTGTAATCCACAGCAAGATTTTAAAGTTAATCCACCATAACATCCAACTTTTGATCCAAGAGTTAGGTCCGATTAGCCTTTGCCATAACCTTTTGGCCCTATTCTTGATCTGACTTCTTGTCCCTTACGTGATAATCAAGGGCTTGTAGGAGGATACTACACAAGTTGCCTGTTTGAATGTGTGCGGGACTAGGGTTAGTGGGTTTCCCATAGCAATGAGGGCCTGTGGTTCTCCTGGTAACCTAATTGGCATGCGTTTCCTGGCAGGTTGTATTGTGGCCTCTTCTAATCACTGTCCCCAGCCTTAACAAGAGCGACCTACAGTACTGCTGTGGCACTGAAGGAGCATGTCTTTTGTGGTTTTATTTCTTTCCTGCTCTTGTCTGTCCTCATCCCCCCTCGTTCTAACTGGGGGACTGGCTCCAGCCACCTGATTAGACTAAGGATTGTTTGCAAAGATGACTATATATGTATGAAATAGGCAGTGAAGTGTCTGATTTAAAATCAGGATTTTTACACAAGCAGACTCCTGCCCAACTGAGCATGTAAACCCTAATTGGGAAATGCTTTAAATAATTTCTCATTAGTTCAAGTGTGGTAGTAATTGGCTGCGTAATCTGAGGATTAATTAGGAGTGATGTGTGTTTTTGAGTGTGTGCTTGCCTGTCTCTGTCTATGGGTCCACAGTAGCAATGCGTCAGGACCGGCCAGGCTCTGAATAGACCCCAGGTTCTACAGACCGCTAATGGAATCCTGCCCACTCAAGGAGGTCTGTGGAGGAGGGAGCCCAAGACCGAAGCAGCTTTGTTAGAGTTGTCCTGAGGGTGGCCCCCCTACCCACAGACCTCATTTGTATCACGGTGGGCATCCTCCCCCTCTTTCCTGACCCGCTCCTTATTTAACAGCTAACCTCGCCTCTACTTCTCCATCACCTCACCCCCTCTCCTCCTCACGTCATGCATGCCGCTCTCATGTTCTTTCTTTGGCTAAATGACACGTTTTATTTTCTTTGACCCAATATGCTCCCAAGCCTGGCCCTGCTCCCCCTGTCCCCCATTTCTTCCTCCAAGTATTCTTCTGGGCCTTTCTCCTCTTGAGCCAGCCTCTTCTGCTCCTCATCACATCTTCCTGTGGAGTAGAGGGTGAGCTAGTGTTGGCCTCTTGAGCTGTGTACTTCCACCTGGTCTAGCTTCTAATTACTGAATTTTTTTCCCCCCTAGAAATGGGAGGGAAAAAAGAGAGTAAATGAATAGCAAGAAGAGAACACCCACTTGTTGCTGTGAGCAATTTTGTACAACACTCTTTAAAATCTGCTTATTGAGTGACAAGAATGTATTATTTTACAGATTCATTGGATTATATTTTTCTTCTTTATAAAAGCTTCAACCTTTAATATTTTAACATTATGAAAGATGTTATCCTTCTAAATTTAGCCCTTTTGTTTGCTTATGGGAAGTTCTCCATGCACCTTTATCTCAGCTCACACATTGTGCATTCATCTGTGCACCTCCTGCCTCTGTGTGACAGATGGCTGTCAAGGCTGCAGAAATGGGATGCAGGGAGCATGTAAACAAACATACCAGGATCAATGTGGGAGACTAATTGGAGAATGACACAAACCATTTTAGCTAAAGACCTTAGTCATTTGTAAGTCCTTTCATATGCCAACCTTTGAATTGCCAAATGTATCAGTATTAAAAGATCACATTTAGATACTGTTCTTATGAGTGTGTGGGGATCACACTAAAGACACTGTCAGAATCCTAACTTGTCAGAAGACTAACTTGATTATGCATCAATTCAACACCCCGCTCAAATGTTGAGATTATACAGCATTTACCGCTTTGGACTGTATTTGCTGTTCACTTATTGTATATACCATTAGCTAAAATCAATAGCTTAAATAAGAAATCAAGTATATTTTCCAGGAACATGTAAACAGCCTGAATGAATATTAAAATATCTATGTAAATATTTGCCATCTTCTTGATTTGCTTTTATATTGGGTCAGGTCACAATGGTTGTGCTCTGCACTTTGTTGTGTTTATGTGACGGATGAGACACGCAGGTTTAGCTAATGATGCTTAAAGGTGCTTATCGCAGCCCTGCTAATCTGGTGTGTGAGATACATTTACACAGCTCGTAGATTTATTATGGCTGATCCTCCTTCTGTTGCACACAAAGTGAGCAAGTATGGCTTTAAAGTGCCCCACAATGATGTATGCTTATTTTACGTGGCTGGTTCCAGTGGCTGGCCCATTCCCTGACATTTACTGAGCTGGTACAAGGACATGCCCTTATTCTTCCCCTCCTCTTCCTCCCATTCCTCCCAGTTAATCAGACTGGTGTGAAAAGGAGGCTGATAAGCCCATTGTCTGGCTGACAATGTCTTGGTGATAGGCCCGTAGTGGCCCGCTGGATACTGAGCTGGCCCCTCTCCTCCTGCATCAACCTGTCCCATATTCCTGTGCTCCTAAACCTGGTGTCGTCACCCCTCTTTCCTCATTCACCCCGCTCAACAGTCTCTTAGCCCTACTTTTGCCATGTCTGGCCCGCTCCCCCCTGCAGCCCACTGCAATCCAGGCCTGACCCGCTCCTCTTCCTCCGCCCTTGCTTTTCTTTCCTCTTGTCCATTGAGAGGTGCAGAGCCACCAGAGGGAACTCATTAGTGCCCTGCTCCCAGGTTAATTGGCTAGCTCAAAGAAAAGCCCAGAGAAAGAAGAAATGAATGAGAAAAACACCCACTCTGTCCTGGGAGAAAGGGAAATCGACCTGTGTGTTTCTCACACTGGCAGCCCCTCTAAACAGTGATGCAGCTGCTGTCAGGCCAGATGTGCTCCCTCCTGATTAGTGTGGCAGTCCTGCTAACTCTGCATACAGAGAGCACAAGGCCATAGCCCCTATTGTTGTTTTTATCTACTGTAGAACTATGTAACAAATCTGTTGTGTGCCCCGTGTGACAGGTTCATATTTCTCTGAGAAAGGACTAAAGGATAACATCAAAGTGAATTGAAAGTGTTATCTGTGAGCTATCGGGATGAGTATGCAGCATCTACACATGTCCACGAACAACAAGAGCATGCTTCAGGGTCTGGCCCCATGTCCTAAGAAACACAGGAAAATGACTCTTGAGGGGCTGTGCTGCAGGAGAGTGGTGCTTCTGACAATAGCAGGAGTGTGTGAGTGCACTTTGGAGAGCTGTCCACTCTTTAATTAACCACACGGCTTTCTGTCACCTTGGCCAACCAGCACATCCCACCCAGGAAACCCACCGTAGTAGGAAGTTTAAATTAGGGCTTCTAGTGTTTTTTGTTTTTTTTTATTGTTTGAAGTACAAAGATACGTAAGATACGTTTTATAGTTTTAATCAACAATCACATTTGGACGTTTTTTCCCTCAAATCCCTCTTAATAACACTTGTAGAAACTGTAGAAAGTATAATAGTCCGTGGTTCTTTGCATTGATGCTATATATGAGTAAAATCTTGTTAGTGGTTTAAGTTTGTCACAAAATAAAGACTATTTGCATGAACTGGGTTGGTTTCATGAGATGTTAAGCACTATTGTAATTAAATACGACTCTGAGCCATGACCTGGATTCAGATGTATTGATATAACTGACCTTATTGCGGGCCCTCAGGCTTATGGTTCTGGAGGAATGCACTGAGGAGCTGACATGGTGTGTTTGTGCCTGTCTTTGCCGCTCGTTCTCCTCTGTGTCTTCAGCGAGATGATAACAGGATCAGTGGATGTCTGGGCCGGAGCCAGCCAAGGGATCATATTCGAATGAGAGGGTCTGCGACGCTCTCCAGATTGGCTGCTGCACCTGACAGAGCGGGGGATTAGCAGAAGGGTTAGCAACAGCGTTAGTCACAAGCTCATCTTTACTGTCTCCACTTCTTGCTCTGCCTCGGTTTGTTGGACATCACTTCTTGGTATAACCCCCTGTAGTCTCCATGTGGACTTATACAGCGCAAACACACACCAACCTCCCCCCTTGTCTTTTCAGCTCTAGAGAGAGAGCATAAAGCGAGACAGGGGGGGGCACTGCATAGATTTGCTGCCATTGTGTGTCAATCATTCTGTGTCTGTATATGTGTGTGAGAGAG
Organism: Rhinogobius similis; assembly: GCA_019453435.1. Taxonomy (NCBI): domain Eukaryota; kingdom Metazoa; phylum Chordata; class Actinopteri; order Gobiiformes; family Gobiidae; genus Rhinogobius; species Rhinogobius similis. The sequence continues at coordinate 22,829,120 of CM033633.1, read as the reverse complement.
AGCCCTTGCCGCCAGTGATTAGCTCTGTCAATGCTGGGCTCTTGCTGCTTACAGAATAATACAGTAAGGCCTTGAGAAGCAGAAGGGAAAAGGGAGAAAGGTGGTCTGCCGAGAGGCCTGCTGGCTCAGCGGTCAGTGTGTGTGCGATTGTGTTTTCTCAATGTTGGGGTGATGTGAGACAGACTGTTTGCTCATCATACTCTGAGCTGTCTGTTTGAATAGGAGCATGTACTTTGGGAGGGGTATGCATGAAATAAGAGGTGTGCGCTCCAGCTCAAATCCGAAACATTCAAGGACAATTGTAGTGATTGCTGTCAGGCCTCTTATAAGCTCAGAAACACGGTGCTGGTCAGTCGGATGCGTCACCACCTCTTCCCTTCCTCCTTTATTCAACCAAGTGCTCTGTTTTCCGCTCTCACAAATGTCATAAGTGGGTGTGCAGCGTATCGCCTTGAGCTGGAGATGAACATGAAATAAACACAAACTAGGCTAGTGACAGTTTTAAATCGGCTTTAGATCACTATGAAAGGTAACGGATTAGGATGCTTTTTCCAGTCCTGAGGAGATAGGACACAGTCTTGGAGGAGAGCCCACTCCTCTCAGCCCACTATGGGTTCTGTGTCTATCTCCTAATCTTCTAAAGCACTGGGTATTTGCATGTTGTCTGTCCTACATACTCAGAATATCCCGTCTATAAGCAGCAGCGCATCTTAACTTTTTCTCAGCAAAATGGGTAGGTTAATATAGTGTTTTCAATGTAGAAGTAAATATTGTAACATTTATAACAATATTTACAACAGTAAATATTAATTTACTGGTAAAGAGGTTTGCAGTTACCTCAAAGATTTGGATATACCTTTTGAAATTAACATTTATTATTGTTTTTTGTCTCACTATGTTTGTTTATTATTATAGTCTACTCGATAAGTCAACATAATTGTGCTTCATTAATTTTAAACTCGGTCTACAGATTTAAGCTTATACTGTGACCTAAATGTTGAAGAAATAGGCCTACATGTATATTTTAGTGTCTTTACTACTTTTTTTTCTTTTGCAGGTCAGAACCAAGCAATAAAGTTGCTGTCCCCCCCACCTTTTTTTTTTTAACTTTTTTTTTTTTTTTTTACAGGTGCATGTTATTTTCCCCTCTTTATTTGTCCCTTTTTATAAACCAAAATCAAATTAAAAATTCTATTGAAATTGTTGCTCTTGTTATTCAGATGCAAGTTCGGGTCTTTTGTGTAAATCTAATTATTCTTCACTATCAGGACGGTCCACGGGGTAATTAGTCAGTTCTCTCCCAAGTCCTCCCTGCATCCTCAGATTCATATCGCCATTACCCTGACATTTTAAAAAAGAGAGAGAGAGAGCATGTCGTCCCTAATAGGATAAATATCTTTTTCCGATCACATTGTGTTGCACAGTTTATTTTAACCAAATTGATGACACAGTGGTTGTAAATAGCGCGCGTTTGCCGAAAATGCACCTGTCTTTCAATTGTCGTAGACGGTAAGACGGAAGGGGGGAGAAAAATGCCTGACGTCGCTGTTTGTGAAGGGGCCCTGTTGTGGAGACAAATGTTGCTTCGTGCCATTCAGTGCAATAATAGCGCGGAGAGTTTGGAGCAGGCCACAGGAGGAAACACGCGGCTCCAATCAAAGACGCAGAAGAAAATAGTGCGCGCTTTGAAGCAGAGGAAAGACTGCGCAAACGTCCCCAAACTGGGACAATTGCGCATCAATAGGAAAACACTCTTTAACCTTTTACATGCGAAATAAACAACACTGTAAATTACTCGAGTTTAACCGCGTGGTGTTTATTTCAGCTATAAATAAAAATGCAAAATGTTCCGTAGAAATGTTCAATTTTTTTTTACCCGAGTCAATTTTACTTTGTCTTTTCAGTCGCCTTTTTTCAGACTGTTAAATGCAATGTATTTTTACTCTCTCGCTCTCTTTCCCTCTCTTTAGCTCCACTTTTTCCCGCATTTCCTTATACCCATTTAATTGCTCCAAATGACTCTGGCGCTGATTGTTTCACAGCGTGACACTCTTTGTCTGCGAGCATTTCACTGATATTTTATTTAATGTTTTTGCCCACGTGTGTGCGTCTGCTGTATTTTCGAGAGCATTTGAACTGGAATACTAGGCAGTGTGGAGTGTGGCTAATAGTGACCCTGGCTGCAATTAGGCAGGCTCTCCCCTGTTTGTGACTTCGATTTTGTTGTTGTTTGCATCACGAAATCACGCGGTCACATGTGGCGGCAGGTGTTTTGTTGATGTTATTTTTTCTTTTTAGGTGAAAGATCAATTGTGTTTCCCCTCAACTCTTTTTACTTCTTGCTCATAAACTACTGCTTTGTTGATCCCCTTTGGTTTCAGCCACCTGTAGACTGCGACATTTAGGTAACACCAGCGGGAGACTGTTTTATATCAAATGTAACAGTTTTAGGTTTTTATTATCGTCCCTATTTGTTTCTTTTAAGGAAAAACCTCAAGTGAATCCGTCTTGTACATTAGAATACATTTCCCAACAGCCTAAGCTCAAGGAAAGGAGCTGGATGGTCCATGATTCTGGCTGTGACTGGATCAGTGATGGCCGGTAATTAGGATATGATGACAACAATGCCATGTACAATTGGCTTGTGTGTGCCTTCAAATGTTTCCCACACTACCTTTCTAGTTTTGATAATATGTGTGATTATGTGACTTTTTTTTAGAGAGCAAAAGAGAGTGTGTTTGATGGGGGGGATGGCGGATGTTTTCTAATCAAGTCACTGTCGTTTTTCTGTTGTCACCTGCTTCCAGACAGACAAAGTGGCATTTCCTGACTGTTCCCATCCTTGTCTGAGTTATTTGACACCCCAAAAATACGGCTATGGGGGGAGCAGGGAGGCGAGGCACCGCTGCAGCCTTATCCTGGTAAGGAGATGGCTTCTTATCAGATCAGGCTAGGAAGTTTATTTTATGGAGTAAATCTGGATAGAGGGGATAAAGAAATGACACATCCCTTGCGGACACAAAAGGAGGAGAAGATTAGTCCTCCAGCAGCATATATGGCTTTAGTTCAACCTGACAGGCAGCGGATTGAAAGGTCATGAAATAATAATCCCCCTATTCTTCCGCTCTAATCCTACGAGGGTGTGTTTCACTATGGGAACGTATATGGTCTGGTCTGTGTGCTCCGGGCTGGATGTTCATTTTGTGTTGTCACTGTATTTAGATAGGCATCCAACGCTGATTTAAATTAATTAGACTAATTATGATTGAAGCGAGTTTTGCATGATGAATAGCGGTCCTGGTGTTTTGAAAGGCAGGCTAGGGGTTACTTTCTGTCTGATGGGCCTTTTCATCAAAGAGGTAAAGGAAAAAGTATGCCCTCACCGCAGTGGGACCAATCATCTGGACTGATGCAAACAACACGTTCAGAGGTAGAGACTACACTGTTTAGATGGAGCCTTGTGTGGGCATGTGCTTGGAGTGTTGTGCTAGGTGTGTGAGAGGAAAAGGGAGGCAGAGGCGTCTGTCCAATAGCCATATAATCAAGCATCGAAAATGAGAGTGAGAATTTCAATGCAAACTAATGTGTTCCACACAATTACTCGATTAATAATTCTTATTTCATTACAGCGCCATAGAGACTGTGAAAGAAAGAGGCGCTAGCAGAGAGATTTACTCAAATGGGAAGGAGACAAGAGAGTGAGGCGGGAGGGTGTGAGCACATCAGGCTAACAGATCTGCAGTGGCTGTATATTTCCCAATGTCTAGTTAAGGCTGCTAGGCAGAGGTCAGGAAACTTAATTATAGCGTAAGTGGATAGAAACTGCAGAATGATAAAGAGAAACATGCAGACAGATTGGAATGGCAAGGACAGGTTTAATACTATCTCCCTCTGTCTGCCTTCCTCTCACAATACAAGTCAGCTCCGCAATCACACCAGAAATATCCCATACACCGCGCCCACAATAACACTAATGCATATCAAAATTACATACTCCACAAATGCAAGTCGCTTTGCATGGTCACTATTACTTTCCAATTTTGTGGGTTCAAGAAAATGTGCACCTCATGTCGAGGTGATAACAGAGAACTTATTTTCACACTGTTTGTCAGACAGATAAGCGTTCACCTGTGGTTCAACAGATGCGCCCCACTGAAACAAGCCTTATCAAACCACATGATGCTCTCTGTGCACTAAACATAACAGTCATCATCTTTTTTAAACTTTGGTAATTTTTAATGATATCTTTCTGCCTTTGTGGTTCTTAGCTTTAGTGTTGTCATATGGCTCTCCATGTCATGATTTGGATTTCAAATCAGTGGAATTTAATGGGCGGCCCCTTATACAGTGTCCGCTGAGGAGCTCTGCAATCTATTTGCACAGTGTAAAATTTGCATATCTTCAGCTCATGAAGCAAGGCTTTAATTTCCTCCGGCTGCAGATAAACATCACCTTGTTGGAGCAGATGGGCGGAGGCAGGATGGGGTCAATGAAGAAGAGGCAGGACAATGGCAGTGGTTCATCCACTGAATAGCTAAAAGTATTAAAATTGCACAATTTCCATATGGTGGTCATTTTTATAATCGAATGTGATATAAGCAGCTGACAGAAACAGGGTGAATATATTTGTGAATTGGACTGATGCTAAACTTTGACTGATCTGGTTTAAGCCCAGAGAACCGCCTCACAAAAAGACACCCACAAATCACATTAAATGAATACGCTCTCAGTTGGCTCCTGTTCTATCATTTATATAATGTCTTGGTTAATGTCCAATTTCAATACCGTTAATATTCTTTAAAGAGCTATATTCTCTTTCTTGCTAATGTTGGCATATTGTACTGATCGAACAAAACGAGAGGTGCTACACTGAATGAATTAGTGTCAACTAAGCACCTTTTATACAACAATAATAGGCACCATGGAAATGATTAATTAGCTTAGATAGATTTAACTCAATCAGCGTCTGTACAGGGATCCTCATGATGAGCTAAAAGGGAACGCTGGCTTTAAAAGTGAACTTTTCCTAAGTGAATGAATGTGGGACGCTCACAGTCTGCCATTTCAAGAGAAGACCGAGATGAAGAGAATAGTTTATGAATAATAAGCAGTTTAGTTGGAAATGATGTAAACCTCTTGTTATTAGGAAGTAGAACCTGGTAATTACAGCCTCCTACAGGGGATGGTGTTCTTCAGTGTGAGCAGCCCAGGGTGACACAAGTTACACTTTAGTCTTATCAAATATCTTCAATTATTTATTTATCAACACCCCTCAAGAATCTCTGAGCATGGGCACTGTTAACACCACACGTTCTGCCAATTAATTAAATCTTGTGCAAATGCAAATATAGTTTCCTCGTGTAACAAGTTCCTCTAATTTTCAAAGACGGCACACAGTTGGATAAGGAGGAGAACGCGTAAAAAGCAAAAAAGGGAAAAATCTGCATCACAGCGTTAATTTAATCAGACTTGAGTAATACCTCTTCTTGTGCTCTCTCCCCAGGCAGCTCGCAGTTTCTGTGCTAGCTTGAGGACAAGATGAAGGGAGCTTTCAGCCTCTTAGAAGATGAGGGTTAAAGAACGGAGAGATTAAGGAAGTGAGAAAGCGACTGAAAAGAGGGCTGGGGATTATGTCATCTACAATTGATGTGCTCTCTTAATGTACCTTTAAACATGTGCCACTGGGGCCACCTTTTATAATGTCTATTCACTCATAGGAGGAGGGGGTTACAGTATTAACCCAGACATACTCCACAACATATGTGTGCTTCTGTATTGAGTGTAGTTATCAGGGTTTATGTCACTTTGATATGTATACGGCATGTGAGAGATGAGCTTTTCAAAGAAAGTCCATTTCGGCTCGCCTTCCCATACACTGCTTTGCGTTGTGCTGATCTCCATATCAAAAACGAGATTCTTTATCGAATGATCATAGGACAAATCGAGTCTTTTTAGCGGCAATGAAAATGGTCCAACTTGGACTATAAGCAAAGGAAGCATTATGAAACTGGATCTCCTCTCTTCACCGCTGCATGGATCATGGCTCAGAGCTGCTTGTTTCAACAAAATGACAGCAGAGTGCTCAGATCTTATCCAGAAGAACGTTGGAGGGCAACTCTGGAGTGTGATCCACCGTATACTTGTCTGAGTGTCCATGGTGTGTGCAACCATTCGATTAAATCCACAGCTATCACTAACAGGATTAGCTGAGTGGACAGCAGAAGTCTATCATTGCTTATTGATCTGCTCTGATTCCCATCAGCCCATCAGGGCAGGACATTCTTGTGAGTGGCCCCAGAGGGAATCACTGCTACAAACCAGTGTTAACGTATTGTAACTAAACGTATCTGAAAGGCTTCAAACCAGACTCCCATCTTTCTGTGTCAGGAAAAGTCAAATAAGTCAAAGCTATCAGGGTCAACAGATGCTGCTGTCTCTTTCCTCTGTGTGAAAATACAGTTTGACTGCTTCAGCGGTGAAACACACACAGATCAATATGATCAATGAATCTTTAAGGTAGGAGCAGTTTCAACAGCAGTTAAGACTATAGATGAAGAATATACAAATCTTGTTTTGTTACTGTAATTAGATCAGCTTAAATACTTCTGTCTTAAAATGGAGAAGTTACAAGAAGATACAGTACTTGATACTATTTGCTTTACAATCATATGGTAAAAAGTGTGGCTGTAACCCAGTCTATGACTCAAATATTCTTTTTTTTTTTTTTTTTTTGGGGGGGGGGGTACTTAAAATATACATTTATCGATAAAAGGTCAATTTGTCCTATTTTTCACAAATTTAATCTACATATTGTGTGTAAAGCCCTAACTATGGAAAACCCCACTAAAATGCTGACATATGAAAAAGAGGCTTCAGATCTGGCTCACTGTATTAAAGCTCATTAGTTAATTACAACCATTTCCCCTGTCACAAATGGCTGTCCCATTGTTTCCCTGCCTTAGGAATAGGAGAGGAGAAGTGATGGAGGTGCACTGTGCGGCTGTATAAGGGCAGAGAGATCCTAACAGCAGATAATAATCTATCTGAGGCTGACAGCAGTTCACCCTCAGATAGCTTGGGTGTCAAAGGCTAAAAGAGGTCCACGGAAATTTGTGCGATTAATAATAGAGGTTGTGAAAGGGTGAAAGCGAAGTGTACATGTGCAGGGGTTCGTCGTCTACCTCCGGATGCAGCTGTGACAAGGCCAGAAGAATTATTCCAATTATAAAAGTGGTAATTGCTTTGCTAATTTCTCCGATTAATTTCTCTCAGTGTGGGAGCATAATGGGTGAAATGTTTTAACCCACTCTGTCTTGAGTCTCTGCTTCACCTCTTCCTTCTCCCACCTTCCTCACATTCCGTAGTAATTTTAATGATTCTGTTTAAGTTTTAGACCTTTTGTCTCAATCTACCGGCTCATTTTCTGAGCTTTAGTCAGCACGTAATTTAGAGTTAAAAAATAGGAAATGGGGCATATAAATCCGGGCATCGGGAAAATACATTTAGCCTTAAAGGAGACATATTATGCTTTATTTCTGGTACTTATTGAAGTATAAAGATCATTATTTAACATTGTAAATGGCAGTATGGATCCATGGGTCCAGTGACTTCCTGTTCAAAACTGCTGAACTGCATTGTGGCATTTCACAAACAGCGAATCGTCAGTGTGAGTGGAGTGGAGTTTTCAAATGTTCAAATAATCACAAGTAAGTATGGCATGTGGGCAGGGATATGGGGTAGGCGAAAACAGGAATTTTCTGACTGAGCACTCAAGCCTCAATTACAGAACATTATAGGATTACTCAAACCTGCATGAGTCAATCAAAATGCAACTCTGAGCAAGATAATGATGAGTTACAACATGGTAATATTTTTTTCTTCTTAAAACTTTCTGAAAAATGTCCTTTACTTCTCACTTTTATGGTAATCTCAGTACGGATTCTCGTATTGATTGATTTACGTCAAATGCCCATCCTGATGCAACCTCTCTTTTACCCATCTATCTATTTTGTCTATCTGCATATTTGAACCATCCCCTCCCATTTATCAAGTCATTGTGCAGCAACTAGACACACAAATATCCACTGTAATGATTCAATGTCTGACTCAATTACAGTCAATACATGCATCCAACATTTTGCAAGGGAATCTTCTGTTCGGGGCTGCCATGCTTTTTTGCCCACGTCATTTGTCTTGCCACAAGTGTGTGTGGAGTGGGCAGTCCATTGAATTCCCATCCGTCATGGTTAGTTACACGGCTGTCAGCTGCTCTGCCTCTGCCCAGCAGTCTAGCCATCACCCTTTAACCTGGAAGCATTATGTCTAAATCACATTACATGGCCCTGCGTTCCTTTATTTCGCCCCTTTGAGGTCGGAGCAGTGAGACAGCTGTCCAGCCCTGTTTGAGCTGACTTCGCTGCGCACATCTTAATTGGCTGATCTGATTTTCAGTGGGTGGTGGTTGTTTGAATTGACATTTGTTTGTGTGTTTTGCATCAAGTGTAGGGGCTGAGGAATGGAAAGTATACATTACTGTAAGTGAGTAGATTTTTAAACTTGTCCTTTTTCTTGAGTATAATTCTAGCCATTCAATTGTTACTGGATACATTTCAAATGATGCGTTACTGAGTACAGGCCCTGTCGTCTCTGCTGGCTCTGCTCCTTTCCATACCAACAAATCCACAAATCGAGACCGCATCGCTTGCTGTAAAGGGCCAGAGCTCAGAGAATATGCAAATTACAGTTAAAAAAAATATCTGCATTCAGTTTTAAAATTGCACAAAAACAACATATTTTTCAAGCATACTTTATATTCTTTTTTACAGAAATATAAATTTGGCAGCAGTGCTTGTAATGGGTAACATTTTTAGCCCTGTAACTGTAGTTTTACTCTGACACTCTTTTACTCTGCCACTGGGATAAGGTGATTGACAATGCACTGGAAACAACACGGGAAAGAACCTGGGACTTATTGACTGTGCTGCTAATATTGAATGCTTGTGTTTGTTCATTAGCCATTGAAGCAATGTGACATGGTCTTCCTGACACTGTCACACATATCTGGCTCTCTCTGAGTGGCCTCGCTGCACCAGAGTCCTCCTTGGTGGTTAATAGGCTTGTAATTAGAACAGCTGTAAGAGGTGAATGGCCCTGGAATAAGCATTATTATCAACCAATGACATCTTCCTGAAGACTATTTTAATTGTGTTTGGGGACAGATGCAACCTTGGTCCTCCAGAGGTCTTCGCAGACAAGAATATATATCAATTAACTATTTGAAAATTGGCTACAATCCGTTGTCCTTGTCATTAATGTTGCATTCATGAAACCTATATATCGCTGCCCGTATATGTTTGTGGACGGGATTGCAACAAAACAACGTGAGAAAGAAGGTATAAGGAATGTCAATATGAATTTGGCGTAATATGAAAAGCAGTGAAGGTGAGAGCAGCTGCAGTCATGAAAAAGACTTTATTTCTCGATGTTAAGGCCAAGGCCCGTAGCTCAAAACATTATGCTGTGAAATAGTCTCAATTATGCTCCGCTGGAAAACTAATTAGTCTAGTCTGACCCCTGCCTTGCCATCGTACACTGTGTAGAAGGAGACCGTGCTTATGATGTACCACTATCTCCCTCTGAGAATTACACATCGGGGTTTCAAAAACTTTGTGTTGCTTCTGAGCAGGGGTGGAAAGTAACCAATTACAATGCTCAACTTTTAAAATTTCTTGGAGTTGTATAATTCTACTTATGTATTTGTAATTAGCTACATTTAAAATAATAGGAGTTACTGAGTAAAGAACAAGTCTCAATTGTCCCACATGAATAACATCATTGCAGATTAACTGAGCTTTAAATGGTTTATTATTATTTTTTTGTTTTATTATGTTAAAGACAAATTTAAGATGCTACGATAATTGCTTTAAAAAGTTAATAACCAGTACTTTCACAAATACTTTTTATGCATACCTAATACTTGTACTTAAGTACAAAATTGGCTGCACAAACGGTACATTTTTAGCTATGTAATTGTACTTTTACTTAAGTACAATAGCCAATTCTCTTTTCACCACTGCTTCTGAGTGGGTTGTTTAAAAAGTCAGTTTTGTCAATAGTTTTTTTGCTCAAAAGAAAAGCTACCATGATACCTGTTGTTCAGAATATAATGGAAATAACTATAGGTTTATCTGTCTTAAATGCAATAATCCTGTCAGGCTTTTTGAAAAATCGTGTATGTTTTTGGATGAGGAAATGGCTAAATGCTCAAGATTTGAATATATACCAAGCATTAGCATGCATTTGTTTAAATTAATTAGTCAATTAATTATTGTATTTATTTATTTTTGCAGTGGGCTGTAATGTTGTGTTATGTTTCAGTATGTTGAATCTTTACTTATATAAAACACACTGAGAAGTTTTCAAACCACAGATTCCTTGATCATGTTTTTGTTTAGTGCTAAAATATACATGAATGTTTTGAATGCATGCATAAATGGAGGCCCATCTCTTCTATTCTGTCAATGTGTTGTGTTCTGTCAAAGTGTTGGTGAATCTGCGAGCATGGGAGAGTACACACACTGCTTTTAGCTCCTTCCATTGTGGCGTCCTCGGTCCAAGGCCGCGTGCCATTCAGACCGGGCTCTCAGAACTCGCATCCAGCCCTCTGCTACCTTCAATTAGCATTTAACTCATGAGTGTCAGTCAGTGTCTGCCTGTTCACCAAAGTAGCACTGGATTGAATTCTCTCTCTCTTCCTCCTACCACTCACAATAGAGCGGAGCCTGAGCTATAGAGACAACCTCCAAACGATGAGTTCTTCATGTCCGTGTCCCTGCAGCCTCCTCCGGCTCGCTGTCTTTATCATTTACTGCTATTTAATCCACACTGAAGGACTTCATGGGGATAGAGGACAAGTGGCTGGTTGTGCATTGTATGTTGTGTACTTGCAATGTCGTTACACTAGTACTGACAGTTTCAAACCTTAGAGATCTTAAAGATCTTCTCTGGTTTGATGGATGTATGGCCTCTGGTTGGATAGTGTAAATAAATGATTGCTAGGACGTTTTATAACTGGTGATGTTTTGTTTTGTTTTGGGTTTTTTTAAAAATAAAAGATAAGTATGTCTCCTTCTTTTAATTCATTTACATTTTTGGTTTTTAATGTTAGAGTTTGACAAATTTGATATTAACCACCATCTACAAATAATCTAAATGTTATTACATTAAATATTTCAATAGAGATAGCAAGTGTTTTAGCGCTGGCTATGAATGATGGGATTCTCATTTGTTTGCCATAACATGTATAAATAAGTATGCATCGACTAAATGAAGTGCGAGAATTTCAAGAAATGCTCCAAGAGTGCTTCAATGAATGAATGGCTTATTAGTAAATGATCTGTCATTGTGTCTTTTGGTGAAAAATTATGCTCTTGTGGCAGTCTTTAACTTAAGAGTTGAGGAGGGACAACTTTTTCTTGCTGTAAAAAATAGGGCTATATACTCTCTATAACTTACATTTATCATCAATGGGCTTTAAAAGCTGTTTCTAAGTGGTATTTATGAGATTTTTTCTCCCATAAAGCTTTTTGCAAACAATATATGTGCATTTTATTACATTCCGCAGTTTAGCAGTATGATGTGTTTCTACAACTGCTCAGAATCACATGCTTTTATGTCCAAGGTCACAGGCCTGCGCCCCAATGACATCTGATTTGCTGAATGTAGATGTGCTATTTTAAAAAATTGATTACTTTTCCAGACTAATGAAATTAAACTTCCACACGAAGCACACAAGCAATGGACAAAACTCATCCAAATATCTGCATACGGACAGTTGTGTTGTGTGGCCCAGTCCATCACGCTGCTCTCCATCTGTATATCCAAGGGTCTGATGCAACCTTTCTCCCAACAAGGCCAAGGGACATTCATACTCATTTATTCAAAGGGACAGTTCTCATTCAGTTTTCTCCATATTCATAAGCGTGTTTCGCACCCCCGCTCTCGTTTTCCTTTTCAGCTTTAAATTAAAGGTACAGGAACGAGCCAGGGCTTTCATCTCGGGCTGTGGGGCGGTGGAGGGTTGTGGGTGAGTGAGATGGGAAGGGGCAGGACTCTCTCTCCACTCTCTACCACTCTGTATTTATTAGCTCCCCCCAAAGCCCCCGTCCCCAACGACACCTGGCCAAAAATGATTCATTAATTCAAAAAGCAGCATTTTTTTGAAAGCTGTATTTCAAAGGCATCGGCAGGAAAGAGAGGAGCTGAGAGGGGTGAGGCGAGGAAGCAGGGGAAAGAGAGGAGCTGAGAGGGGTGAGGCGAGGAGGCGGGCAGAGAAAGAAAGGGGTGAGGCGAGGAAGCGGGCAGAGAAAGAGAGGAGCTGAGAGGGGTGAGGCGAAGAAGTGGGAGAAAGAGAGGAGCTGAGAGGGGTGAGGCGAGGAGGCGGGCAGGGAAAGAGAGGGGTGAGGTGAGGAAGCAGGCAGAGAAAGAGAGGAGCTGAGAGGGGTGAGGCGAAGAAGTGGGAGAAAGAGAGGAGCTGAGAGGGGAGAGGCGGGCAGAGAAAGAGAGGAACTGAGAGGGGTGAGGCGAGGAAGCAGGGGAAAGAGAGGAGCTGAGAGGGGTGAGGCGAGGAGGCAGGCAGAGATAGAAAGGAGCTGAGAGGGGTGAGGCGAGGAGGCGGGCAGAGAAAGAAAGGGGTGAGGAGAAGAAACGGGCAGAGAAAGAGAGGAGCTGAGAGGGGGTGAGGCGAAGAAGTGGGAGAAAGAGAGGAGCTGAGAGGGGTGAGGCGAGGAGGCGGGCAGGGAAAGAGAGGGGTGAGGTGAGGAAGCAGGCAGAGAAAGAGAGGAGCTGAGAGGGGTGAGGCGAAGAAGTGGGAGAAAGAGAGGAGCTGAGAGGGGAGAGGCGGGCAGAGAAAGAGAGGAACTGAGAGGGGTGAGGCGAGGAAGCAGGGGAAAGAGAGGAGCTGAGAGGGGTGAGGCGAGGAGGCAGGCAGAGATAGAAAGGAGCTGAGAGGGGTGAGGCGAGGAGGCGGGCAGAGAAAGAGAGGAGCTGAGAGGGGTGAGGCGAGGAAGCGGGCAGAGAAAGAGAGGAGCTGAGAGGGGTGAGGCGGGCAGAGAAAGAGAGGAACTAAGAGGGGTGAGGCAAGAAACAGTTGGAAGGAAGTGGGAGGAAGGAGGTGGGCTGTTTGAAGGGGGCAGAGTACACTTTCTGTCACGCCAAAGATCAGAGCAGGCAAGGTGCAAGAACAGAGAGAGTTTTTTCAGACTTTATAGACTGATACTTTGGATTAACAAAGAACCCTGCTGTTGTTCTCTTGATTGTGCATAAACCTGTTGAATGCATTCAGCACATTTTACAACCATTTTTGTTTCTACTTCAGGGCTGCTCGTGACTAGTTCACTATAAAATAATCGTAATGGCATTTTGATAATTGTAATCACATTATTAAACCAAAATGTCTTCAGTCGCCGTATTTCAACCTTTATTTGGTTAAAGATGTACTTAAAAAGTCTCAATGCTCAATAGAAACAAAAGTTTTCTTAGCTGACTAATAGGAAAACAAAAATTACTAGTCAACCACTGAAATAATTGTTAGTGCCGTCTGTACTCTACTTCAGTATGGCTGTTTCACTTATAATAAAAGAAGTTCTTTGGAGAAGGTAAACATTTTAGTAACAATCTCATTCATATGCTATTGTCCATGCTGTCTTCTGGCCTCAGCCTTCTAACTAATGCAAACCAAAAAAGCATATACACTACATTTTAAACCACAAACCTACATTGTTAATAAAATTACTTCTTTTCAGATAACGAAAGTCTATTACGCTGAGAAAATATGCACACCCAATTCACTTACTACCTTGTCCAACCCACCCCAAAACCTTCCTTTACTGAAGCTATGTTTTTATTTTTCCTTATCCAGTATAAACATAACCTCGATTAGCTGATCCAGAAATGTCTCTCAGTTTATGAGTGGTGTATTATTATGTTACTGACTTATATATGACTGAAGTGCGTGCGTAATTGGTGGTGCTGGAAGCGGCCGATGGCACAGATTAGCAGCCTCACTTCATTCTACCCCAGGTCAGCTGTGGCTAGACAAGTAGTGTGCAACCAACTATTAATGACTACAATGTTGCATCTTGAGTGACTTGTCAAGCTTAAAGCACAATATAAATGTAAAGCAGATACTATTTTAGTCGTTGTAAAACTATAGCGTAATAAAAGCCAGTCTAATGAAAGTGGTAAATCAGTAGATGCTCACAGGTCAGTGCGGCGCTGGCGTCCCCGGACACACATACGTTTATCCGCTCGAGTGCTGAAGTCTAACGCAGGATCAGGTGTCGGGCCACTCCCAGTCCAGTTGAATCTTTCATACGGCCGCAGATGATGTGCTTAATTATAGATGGCAGGACAAGCCGCGATCCTTAGCCTCAATTAGACTGGGCCATAGGGCTAGTGACCTGCACGCCGACTGTCAGTGCCTATTACACACTACACATGGCCAGTGACAGAGAGAGAGGGGCCGGGGCGCGGGGCAGGCTGAGTTACAAGGACTGTACTGCTCCGAGTCCAACCAAGCCACGCAATCACACAGCACAAATGAAGTGCAGTTATCTGGAGTAGGCTCCTTCTGTAATCAGTGGAATTAATCTCATTATTAGGATATTACGTTGTTTGATTGTGTCTGTGTGATTGATGTTTGATTCACAGCTGACTCAAGTTTTTTTTTCTTCTGCTGATTACATTTATGCAGCTAAAAATAACTTGTTGGATTTTTTTTTTGTGTAAGATCTAAAAAAGCACTTCAAAACATTTACACTCTCACTGTTATAAGTACAACAATAATTTAAACTTAAATAGAGCTACTAGTGCTGCTCGGGGTCGAGTGGATAGCACATATGCCTGACGTTAGGGGCAGGCCGCAGACGGGTGAATGAGAATCTGGTCTGATCATTTACTGCCTGTCATTCCCCAGTTTCATCCCCATTTCAGGCTATACTGTCCTGTCGAAGAAAGCCTGCAGGCCAAAATATATATATTTTTTTTTTTTTAAAAGGGGGAAAAATAGGTTTACTTGCTTTTCTGGGCATAATCTCTTCATTGAGCCCCATACCTGCTATATATGTACAAAACATTTCTATTATAACATGTTTCTTTGGGACAATTAAGTATTGTTTCATGTTTAAATGAACCAACATACTAAAAGTTAATGTTTTAATGTACTGTATATGGTGCTTTTCTAGCTGGGCACTCAAAGTCCTCTATATCAAGAAACCCTTCATGCACCAGTATGTCGACACTGGATGCGAGGCCCGGAGACGTACCTTTCAACCAAATTTACTCTACTGCTCTTTTGTTTTTGTTAGTGCTATTTTTCTATTACAGCTGTTGGTTACTTTTGGCACTTCTAAGTTTAGTTTGAGCCTCTTCATGCAAAACCTTATCCGAGTCTTGCTGTAAGCGTGTTCTTGAGGGATTAAGTTAAAACCCTTTTAATTGCCACATTCAAGAACTTTTCTGAAATTATATTAGTGTAGGATTTTTCAAGTTCTGTGCATAAAAAACAGGTTTAACGGCCAAAGATCATCATCCTCTTGTCCGATCTCATGTTTTCTCACGGACGCACTTCTTGGTGTAGTGTGTCCCATTCCCAGGGTGTTTCTGAAATACTGTCTCCAGGAACAAAACCTCTGTAAATGGCCGTGAAATCTATCATATAATGATCCAGGCCTAATGACTATAGCTTCAGGAGAGGGACAGTTCCTGAGATCATCGCTACCGTCTACATTAAGCTCTGGGTATTCTGTATTTGCCATATGCCGGTGCTCCAATGGACTTGTTCTAAAAGACATTTACTGTGTTATATCAAGTGTTGAAACTGATATAATTTACCCATTCATAAATAGGAATGCCTCTTAGTATTTCAGCGCAACAACACAATTCAAACAGTTAGGCCACAAAAAGCCTTGATATAGATGGGATAGAATTTCTTTGTATAATGCATTTATAGATTAGACACGAACAGACCTTTACATTAGTTCAATATTCTGAGGCTATACCTCTTTCGCTATTCAAGGGCAGACTGACTGATGTGGCTACACCATGACAGCAGCCTATTTAACCAACAACATAAATATCAAACTGTTACACAGAAATAGTGCAACAAAAACAGGACCAACATTTTCTCTGTAAAAAAAAATAACGATTGCAACCGGGTGAGAACCCAGGATCTGACTCTTGTTTGCGGGTTTTTATTTCTCCCTGCTGTATGGGATGTAGGATTTTACAACTTAATTAACACAATTTAATTTGGGTACATGTACATAAAGTTTGAATTTAGACAGTCTTCTGTTGCAGTAAAGTCATTGAAGACGTAAAAAGGTGAGATTTGGAGAGAAAAAAAATCAAGATTCAGTTCACACAAAGCACATTTCAAGCAACCAAACAGGAGCGACAACATCTCAAAGAGTCTGAAATAATAACTACTAAAACTAAAGCAAAAATCAGGCGTATTTCAGAACATGTTTGTAGGTCTAAACTCTGGGGTTAGCAGGTCATAATAAAACTCCATTTATAAAAGATATTTTGTTACTGACAAAGGAGTTTATATTATTGCAACCTTTGGAATTTGGAAAACTGTGACCATTGAAATTATGATTTAGATTTGAATTTTAATTTATTCTTGAAAAGCCCCTTGAGATGCAGCATCTCATTTTCAAGGGGGACCAACTCACATTTTATCTTGCAATCCCATTAACGTTAACTTTATGTTGTCAGAATCAGAGAACTTTATTAATCCCTTGAAGGGCAATTCATTGCAGCCACTGATGAAACACACACAAACAAAACAGGTATATGCCATGATAATGTTCAAGTGCAGGAATCTGTTCTATTGGTTTTAGTGATTAAAGCAGGCTTAATTCTGCAGAGGAAATCTCTGCATGTGTCAATGAAATGCAGAAGTTACTGTCAAGGATAAGTTGAATTTATTAAAACTAAATCACACAAAGAAGCCTTGTGTGAATTCTATCCAAAAAGCCTTCGGTCCAAAACTTATTAGACTAGAATGTAAATGTTTTTGGTCAAAATAACCTAAACTATTGAAAATATAGACTCAATTGTCAGTTAGAAGACAGTTGTGTTTTTTATTAATGTATCGATGTTGGTCACTGTCACATCACTTGGTTTCTTTTCGCTCTGGTCCCGCCTTACCTGTGCTCACCTGTGTTTGTCAGTGAGGCTGAGTGAGAGCCAAGCCCCCGTTGGGACCTGCTGATTAGGGTATTAAAAATAAATGGGCTAAGTTTAGGGGGGGTTGGTGGCAAGGCCGTATATATTTCTGTTAATTTTTCTTCTCCCCCTCCCTCCGTAGTGACTGATCTGGCCGAATATGATAGCATGGGGCTGTCACAGCAATAATTAGGCTTATTTTCCGTGAGGTCATCTTACAGGGACGCCGAGCTGCTGTGGTTCACACACAGGGTGCTCTGTGCCTCCTCTGCCCCCCAAACCCCCCCAGGACAGGACAACCTCACCCTCACCGGGCCAACAAAGAATCACTCCACAGCAAACGAGACCAGAAAAGAACAACTACAATCTGACATCAACCAAGGTCCCAATGGGATGGCATGAATCAATCAACAAACTTTTATTATTTTTTTATATATCATATTTGGAAATATTGAGCAAGTTGTGAAGGAACGGATCTGTTGTTGCACTTAATCTTGAAATTTAAAATGAAAACCTTTATTTATTTTTTTAGTTAATCAAGTTCAAGTTAATGAACCAAAATGAAGTTAATAATTTAAGTTTACTGTTATTGTCATACATGGTATAGTTTAGGTTTGTATTGGACAGTTGTGTTGGCATTGCAGCTTGAGTAATTGTACTTAGGTGTATACCACTGTTGTATAATCTTATCAGTTCAAGTCAAGATGGATAATCAGTGACTAATTACACCTAATATAGTCGACATATGGTGCATTATATAGTCTTCAATGTTTGTTGTTAGCTCAGTGTCTCAGATATATCGGTGTATAAGGGAAAGCGCAGCTTTCTTGTCATTTATGCGTGTAGTATTAATCACCAAACAACTGTAACTGCATATATTATAAAGATAGTAGTGGGAGGATTAAGATGTCAAGAAAATTATGGGCGATGCATTTCAAAGCAGGAAACCTCAGTCTAGTCATCCAATTAACTGTAAAAAATGTGTAAATAAAAGTGCGAGGTAAAATATGATAGTTTTGGGGTAAGTTACTCGAAAGCCAGCGATGCCAAGTTGGAGCGCAACATATTTCAGCGTCATTCAAAACACTCCCTGGTTGGGTCAACAGCTGCAGGCTAGAATTAGAAATCAATTATTCAGCTTCGACAAGCTCATTAAGTCTGTGAATAGGATTTTCTGTTCAGAGTCTGCCTCCTCATTTCTCCTAGCTTGCAGTTTCTAATTAGTATTTCTTTTCTCTTTAAACTTTGATGGGAGTTTGGGTTTAAAAAAAGAGCAAGAGAAAAAACATTGACTTAACACGCTCCCTGGGCCCGCTGGCTCCTCTGAACAGTATCATTATCTGTTAGAGGAGGCTGTATGGCCACATTGGAGGACCACTGAGGTTGTTTGCTTTCAGTTTGGGCACCGCGTAATGATCGGAGTCATCAGGCTAAATTAGGCATTAATAATCAAAGGAGTGTAATCTGGGTAAATTAAGCATTAATAATAAAACTGGAAATTATCACATGCACGGCAAATGAAGCAGCACTAATCAGACGGAAGAGAGAGGGCACCAAGCTTGGCTAAGTATTTTTGCGCTCTGAAATGGGAGCTTGTGTTTATAATCTCAAAAGTGATTGATGTTGTCATAGAAACCAGCGGCTTCTGCCTCATTGTGAGTGCTCTGAAGAAAAAAAGTGAAATAAATTGTTGTAGAGCTTAAAGTGAGACCGGGCAGCAACTTTCATATGGGCTTAGATCACTGCTGGGGTTGAGGAGTGTTCGAAAGGATACAGCATTTTTTGTGATCTAACATAATAATTTGCAGTCAAGGACAAACAAAAAGAAAAGATTCTTTAATAGGCCTATCCTGCCTTTAAAATAGAATCTACAGATTTGATCACAGTATTTTCACTTTTGAGCATGCGTGGAAAGTAACTAATTACAAATACTTGTATTGGGTGAATGTTTGACATGTAACAGTAATTTCTGTCCAATTAATTGTAATTAGCTACATTTAAAATCAAGATAGTTGTTATTTGGTCCTTTCTAAACAGTTTAACTAATCAAGTTTGTATAAAATACATCTAAAAAGCTACTAAATTAGAGTAAAAAAGTAACTCGCACTTTGAGTCGAATTTTTCCTGTGTACCCATACTTTTACATATAATTTTGGCAGCAGTACTTCTACTTGTAAGTAGTCACACACTGTACTTTTACACAAGTACAATTTTTAGTACCCTTTCCACCACTACCTATATATGTTCTCAGAGTGCTTAAAGACTTTTTCGTATTTTGTTCCATTGATACATTTTGTACAAGTTTTTTTTAGAAGTCTGATTAAGACACACACTATATCTGTCTAAGATACCTCCACCGCCTACAGGATCCATGGGCTTATTAGCAAATTCATTCCCCGTTTGTGCCTTGTCCTTCCTCTTCCCATCCTTCCTTCCCTCGCGCTCTCTCTCCTCCTCCCTCGCTCTCCTCTCCACATTGTGTGTGTCTATCTGATCCCGTGGCCTTTTGTTGCGCTATGAAAGGCCCGATGCCACACTCATTATTTTCTCCTTTATCTCTCTCCCCACTGCTCTGATTAGAACAGTCGCCCCTGACAGACGCCCTCAGCCAGCTCCTATCCATTACAGCCGGTGTGCGCGTGTGTGTGCTGAAGCCACTGAGACATGCAAAGGGACCGGGACTCTCCCCCACAGCAACAGGGCACATGTGAAATATGAAAGGTAAAATACAACAGTCACACGCCTTTTAATACGACTGTATGTATGTGCTGCTCTCAACTGTCGCAAACACGTTCACATCACTGTTGGCAACTTTCTGTTCAGACTCCAAGGTTGAACTATTTGAAAGAAAAGACACGCTGTTGCTCTGTTTTTACGCTTTGCATATTATACTCTATGTATAAAATATGCATATGTATACACTTGTATTGTGTTGCTCCAAGGAGAGAATTCTAATGGCATGTTACTGTAAATTGATATGAAAGAAACATGCATAGATCTAAATATTTGAAAATGTTATCTTTGCCACATGTCACCCTGCATTTTGCATTTAAACAAAAATAACCATATTATTACAAATACAACAAGATAAAATATTGTCACAAACTCTCTGCATCTACGTAATATTTTCTACGTTCAAATTCCAAATGGCTGGATTCAATTTGTAAGATGGGACAGTTTGTGCGAGATATTTAGGGGAAGTGATTTTGCACACAACACCTAAAATAGTGTGATTGGGATGGACATTAATTTCCATTTGTTTGCCTGGGCACACAGAGCTAATCAGCAGAGAGCCTGTCTGATGGCTGTGTGTTATTCCAATGAGGACGTGGGGTCTCTCCAGAATCACAGCCTTCAATGAGGACCTGAATGCTGCTGTCAGTCCCATCCTCTCAACATCAGGACCACATCATAATGCAAGGTGTCACATATACAAAGTGTTCAGGGAAGCAACGGGAGCGTTCAATACACCAGCCACTAATCTGCAATAAGCTGTTTACTGTTAAAGATTCATTTATACATAAATTGGCCACGCTGAATTATGGAGACGACTTTCAAATATTTCGATTTATATAAAATAAAACAAGAAGCCTTGTAAATGTCTATTATTTTCACATAGACACTAATTTTCTCCAGCGCCTGAATATGTCATTTGCTTTTAAATTGCATTATCATGCAAAATGAAGCTAAAATTTGATGAAACTCAGATGGATTCACCTGAGTTAATGGAATATGGGTTTAAGAGGGAACTAATTATCCCAGTTTAGCGCGGAGTGAATGTATTTCTATGGGCAGCCTGATTTTGAATGTAAACATTAATGGTTTCCTTGATTAGCATAAGAATAGTGGGTTATTGTCCTGCTCACTCTGCCTTCTTATTGGATATGCATCTGTGCTGCTCCAGACACACAGTTGAAGCTCTAATACACTTATTACCTGCCTTATCTACTAACGATGCCATTTCTGTTTTATTGTTTTGCTAATCCATAAAATTCATTTCTCCAATCAAATTAGAGTTTGAGGCATTACCGGACGCCACTCTTTTAGAGAGACAAAAACAAGCAAAATACATCCACAGGGACAAAGTGTAACATGTATAAACAGGGTGTTCTCGTCTGTAGTCGGTCTGAATGTGCCCTGAGTTGAACAAAGAGGAAAGAGTAGACATAGGTAAAGAGTTAACTTACTAATTGGTTTTAAAGGTAAAATGTACTTTAGAATTTAGAAAGAGTGAGTAATTATTATTGTTATTGACTTCTCAGTAACAAATTTTGAAGTGCAATATATTGATACAGAAAAATATCACGATAAATGGCAACATTGAAAGTACTTTATACCACTGACACAAAAACATCAAACCCTTGTCTAAATGCACAATATATGACCCATATGCTCAGGCAAACATACAACAATAAATTAGCAAAAGATTTTCCATTAGTGTAAAGAAAAGGTACACGCAATAAATTCTGAGCCCAAAAAATATTGTTCCATCTTTAATTTATTGCACGATAAGTCAATATAGTAATTATTGTGCCAGGTCTAATTATTGTGTTTTCTTTTTTGTTTTTTTACTCCAAGGAGTAACGCTAATTGGTATACGCAGAATCTAAGTGGAAAATAATTTTAGCATTTAACATTTATTTTGTAATTCCTGTAGCCTCAACGACAATCTAATGCCTCACCAATAGCACAACATCCTGAGACACCTTGGACCCTAGTGTAGTAGCTTCCCATTTCTCATTGATACAAAAGAATACAGCAAGTACAAGTAATCACAGCGTTCTTCTATATTGGGTTTTAGTGCCAACAAAACAAAACCACTGAATAAAAGAGTGGCCACAGGTGAAGAGTGAACCTGCCAAAAAGGTGCAGATGAGGCGACTGAAAGGGCAGGTGAAGAAGGACAGCTTTGACTTGGGGCCCTCCCAGGGACAATGACCTTATTTTAAATTCTGGGATAGGGCCCCCAGTGAACGGCATCCACACAGGCGCATCTCAGAAACAAGCTCCACTGCACGTCTTCCAGTTCATAAACACAGTCCTGCTGCTTTCTCAAAGGCCACACCACAGAGAGATCATCCACCCAATAGGTTAAGATACAGTCATCCTCCAAGCCTCCCGTCTTTAGTGGAAAACGCATTTCTTAATTTGCATGTCAGTATAAACGGCAGACATTTTTTGCAGTTTGATTTTAAAAGTCACACCCAATATGCCCCCTCTGAGCTTGTTTTTGAGTTACATTAAACCCACGTTGCCTCAAAGCGACCCACACACAATACAAAGCAATTTCTGTGTGGTTGTCCCGGGTGACCTAAGTTTTACAGCTTTAATAGCGGAGTCAGTATTTGGAATCACATGAGGTAACCTGCCAGAAAAAACATCCCAATGCATCAAAATTGAGTTTAAGTGTTTTGAAACAGAAACTCAGTGTCTTATGTTTGCACCCCACCACACATATACATATATACACATCTATATATGGAGCTTTAGCTGACCCTGCTGACTCTTTTTTATACTGCTTAAAAAGAGAAATTGTGCCTTGCATAGAATTCTGTCAGATTAAAACTGTCATGTCTTATTTGACACCAGTGGAGGGGTATTTCCCTCCTGCTCTCTTCGGGTCATTTTGATCTAGATTTTTAATTTTATTTTTATTTTATAGTTCATTCAACATACAATTTATGTAATTTTTAAAAGTAAAATAAGTATTTTTTTTCCTGTTATGAAAACGTATATTGCTCTTTGACCAAATGCGCATAGCTCAATTGAAGAGAGCACCAGGGATAGTGACAGTTTTTAGTGTGTGTGCACTGTGGAACTCAACATGTGATAGTTCCCATAATTTGAATGCTAAATGCAGCCAAATATAAGTTTTAGATCATTTATAACTAACTTTACAACTTTCCCCACCAAACAAAGACAAATATTGCTCCATATGTGTGCCATGTTTGTCCTCCTGTCAGACTTCTACCTAAACCTTGGGGTAAAGACAATGATGTCAGGCTGTCCTAGAAAGAAATAGAAAACAGCTGGCCAAGCCAGTGCAATAGAAGAGCGGATATTTGTTGTTGATACTAGACTCAACTTAAATGTACGAACAATGTCAGCTTTGTTGCATCAAATCCTTTTTTACACTTAATAGTGTTGGTGCAGTGTGAAACAGTATTGGACTCTTCTGTTTTCCCCTGGACACACACCTATTCTCTCACTCCACTCCTAAAACCAGTTTTCTGTCATCACCTCCTTTACCTTACTATCTGTCACTTTGGTCTTCCAGCAGCCAGTGCAATTTGCGAAAAAGTGTAAAAACATGTATCGCTGCTAGAGAGGGCTGCTGAGTGCATCCGCACTAACAAGTTTAAGTGCCAGAGTGCCAGACTGTTTCTTGTGCCGCTCCTGAACCAGTCGGCCTCTCACCTGCTTCTTAATTCCCAGTCGTTTTTTTCTTGTCAATCTTCATATTTGTCCAGTTACTGAAATGACAGATTTAACCATCATCTGTGATACGTTTTCCATTAATGGGGCCTGACCTTGTCTGACTACTCTTCTTTAAAACCCTCTCTGCTTGGTGCACCTTCTGATACTCCACACCCCCACCTTGCCTTCTCACCGCTGTCTTCATTTTATTTCTCCTTATATTTTCTGCTCCTCTCACCTTACAAGAGCCCCCCTCTGTTGTTTGTGGGGGCTCGCCTGATAGCCATTAGCGTTACACCCTATTACACCAGTAATGACTGGCTGTGAGCTCTAATTAGAGATGTGTTCGGGAGAGCTGCCCCCCTTCTTACTTCTTCCCTTTCCCTGTGACTCCATCGCCGTGGCGACACCATTAGCACAGCACCTCTAAGAGTTGCAACTGGTGACTGTTAAAACCATTAGAGCAAACAGAGGGGAAGGTGTTATGGCTAATTGATAAGCTGAACAATGTGTAAAATCTTGTGTCTAATTGGGGGAGAAAGTGGCGCTGGGAAATGTAACTGAAGAAGAGTAGGGAAGATGCTGCTTAATTTCAAAATCTGATATTTTTCCACTCAAATAATTTAGGCTTACAATATGTCTTCATCCAAACGGGCTGCAGATTTCTTTCCATTGGGGAATAATGGGATGTTTCTTCTGGGTTTGTCATGTGTGATAAGATGATTATCTGAAAGGTCTGTGGCACATTGTGAAGAGCGTCTTGGCGGCTCTGCTGGAGTAGGTAATCCTGGGTAATAGCATTATGGACACAGTGTTTTGCTAAAGCCCATGATTATCCACTGCTGTTTGCCGTGGGATTGACATTGGCCTCCCTGGTCTCCCTCACTCTCTTGATTTCTTCCCTCGTTCGCACTTGTTCATGTCATATTGTCTCTGACTCACCACTCCATCAAGCCCTTATATGCTCTTCTCTCACCATTTTTTACCAAAAGAAGAAAATGAAAATAGAGCACATGGTGTAACAAAAGAACAAATTGCTCGTAGACAAGAGTGCCCTACTTTTGAATGGCATGTTATGCTCTGTCTGTCAAAAATGCACTCTTCCACTATGGCAGTTTGGGGTTAGCATTTTGCTTTAAAAACTCACAAAGACCACAGAGCGCTCTGCTGTTTACTGTTAGTAAGCAATGGTTTTCAAAGTATCTGCCATGTTGCAATAGCTATTTGAGTGTAGCCCCATGAGATCAAAATGGCAATCGACAGAACATATACATATAGCAAAGATTACTGCAATATCAACAAATATCAAGTGAATGAACAATAATATATGGTCATATATCTGATCAGAATACACATGCTGTCTTTGCTTTCAAATAAATGTGATTTTACAAAATGTTAGAATTATTCAGCTGTATTCATAATTTTCGTTCAGTTCTGGCTGGCTTTAGTCCTGTCTTGTCTTTATAAACCCGTTTTGACAATACAGGTACATTTCACTTGAATAAAATGTTACTGTCAAAAAGAATGTGTATTGTATTGAAGATGCTGTATATGTGTTATAGGAAGATCTGTGCACTGGAGAGGATGTGTATGAGGAGCGCTAAGACCTCTGCTTTTAGCCAATTGGCTCACTCTTGCCTGAATGCTTTTAGGCCTGATCTCGACCTGATCCTTCTGCCTGTCTCTCTCCCCTCTAATAGTCTTCACATGGCCTTTTACTTAGCTTTACCACTTTGTGTCAATCTCCTGCTTGTGGAGTTCATGTGTATTTGATGTTGTGACACAAACCAGGGTGCATTAAGATAGTTCAACAGGGCTGACTCTTTTTCTGTTGCAAGCAATGAATTAAATGATTGATTTAACATTAATGGTTAAATAAATTATTACATTATTATTAAATTGGTTATTTGTGGATCTGATGACGTGAGGACAACTGGACAAGACCTCTTATTATGTTAATTGTATTTTCTTTCTGCAGATTTCTTACATTTTATGGTAATGAGACTCGTCTTCCTATCTGTTTAAATTGTGCATTTAGCTGCTCTTATATTGTCCTCAAACACACATCTTTGCCTGCTCTGAGCTCAAAGAATATGCGGATATGTGTTTAAAACAACGTAATTCAGCTTTAAACTGTTTATTTAATCATGTTTTGTATAACAGAAACCATGTCATTGCATAACTGAAACCATGTTAAAAGAATTGAGTAACTATTACTATTAGTATCTTACATACTTTTTCCTTTATGTACCGATTTGGCAGCAGTTAATTGAGTAGTCATGTAACTGTACTTTTACTTGAGTATAAATATTCAGTAGTCTTTCCACCACTAACAATAAGACCCATAATGTGTCAATGAGAAGAGGAGACAGGCTTGTTGGTTGTTGAAGTTGGATTCAAATTCTATACTCTGATTATGTCAAGATCTCAGACAAAATGATCACAATATTTCCATGTGTTGTTTTAGTTTGTTAGACATTAGAATTTTAAAAATGAATGTTAATATTGATTATTGAATATGATATTTTAGGTCACAAAATGCATTAGTGCCTGCTGTAAATGAAACAAGTTGCAGTATTGTGCACATTGGTGCTTTCCTGCTCTGAGGCACTGTCAGAATCACATGCTGTCATGCTGTGTTTCTTATAAAACCAACTAATTGGCGGCTGTGGACTTCCCACAGCAGACTTTGTTTAGGCCTTGCTTTAGGAAAAAAAACTGTATGCTCTAAAAAGCTTGCAAAGTCGATACTTCCCTATCCAAAAGCTTCTCTCTCTCGCATCTCTTATGCTCCCTGATCAGAAATGGGAGTCAGTATCCAGGAGGAGGAGAGAGGAGAGGAAGGGGAGAGGGGGGGCCGGGCTCCTCGCCAAGCCGTTGCCCCTCCTCCCCGAATGCGGCACAGCTGCCTTTCAGAACCCCGCCGCTCCAACCCATTCATCCTGGAGAGCCAAAAAAAAGTGGCTATTTATTAGAATACTTGTTTGGTATTGTTCTGCGCCACACAAAAGACGCTTCATTATGTTAGAAGCAGAGAGAGAAACAATAAGTTGGAATTGTCTCTTTTTAGAGTGTATAATAAATGTCATTTCTTCTCGTCTCTGCCCCTCAGTGTGTGTTGAGTGGTGGGTTTGGGCACCGGGCAGCCACGGCCTTGGCACTCGACTCGAAGCGGCCACACTGTAGCGGGAATAGCGGTCTTACATGAAGCTTAGGACGGCTTTAGCAGTGTGGAGGGACAAATCAGACCACATGCTCTGGAATAGACGAAACGAGGGAAACGTGCGTAAGTCTGCATATGAGAGCTACATTTACTGTCAGCTGGGAGTGTACGTTGTGCGTAAAATCTTTTGTATATGTGGATGTAAATGGAGTGAAATGTCTCTTTGAGCGGTGCGTTGTTGTAAGCGGCACTGTGCCCTCTCCTCAGTGGATGTATTTAGAGGCTCCAGGCGGTGCTTTCAGAAGGTAGAGCCTAAAGATATGAGCGCATGAGCAACAGTTGTTCTCGGGACGAAAGCTTTTTACATTAGAATTCTTGTGCCAAAATGAGTAAATATTTTATTCTGTTGTATTAACCAGCTCGGCAGAACATTTGTGCGCGTTGTAGCTGTCAGTATTTGGGTTACATCATGTTCAACAGGCGGGGAAAGCAGGTGTACGATGGGAGAGAGGAGGGGGCTCCTAATGAAATTTGGGGTGTGTGGAATGAGACTCGAAGACAGGTGCTTCCTCTCTGCGACACGTTTAAATAATTAAACAACGCATTTAGGGTAGTTTTTTTTTCTTGTTGTTGTTGTTTTTTTTAACGCCAGGTGATGAGCAACTTTTACTTTATAAAGTGAAAGCACCTGAACCTGTTTTGCGCATGCTTTTGATTTTAGGTACATATTCTCTGAAGGTCCGCCCCTTCTTTATGCGATCTTTTTCCGACCCAATGACTCCTTTAAGCACCTGTCATATGTTATGTTTTATTATAGTTTTAAAACGAATTCAAGAGTATGATTATGATGATGATGATTATTATTATTATTAGGCTTATTGTTGTTCTTTTTCTGTTTCAGTAAGTCAGACTATTGTTTTCATTACGTTTTGCTTAATTTATTATTACAAAAACTATAATCTTTTTGTTGGCTAGGATATTGTTTTTTAATAATCATAGGCTATTTAGGCAAAAATGCAATGTTAATAAAATGAATTCATATAATCAGTAAATTAAAAAAATATACACTAGGCAATTAGTGCTCATTTAGTCGTTTAGAAAATAAAATGAATCAGTAGGCCTACATTTTACGCTTAGAGTTGGCAAAAATAGGCCTTTTTTTTTTTTTTTTTTTTAATATAATTTTTTTTCCCCCGTTGCTGATTTGATAGTGCTATTGTGCAAGCCAGTATTCCTTTTGACTTGATGTAGGCCCCAAAGGCGCGTCCGAAGCCTCTGGTGAGTGTGTATATTGACCACTGTGTTAACCCTATTAGGATCTTGATCCATCCAGAGCCCGCTCCCTCAGGCCCCAAACACACAGCATCTCCCGCGAAGCTCTAATTAAAAATAAAACATCGTAGAGTGAATAGAACTGAGTGATTACATCGTTAGTCTCGCCGCGGGAAGTGGTATTTCGTTATCCCTTTCAATTAGAGGTTGATTGTGCTTTTCAGGGGAGGTCAGCTGTGAAATGTGGATTATATATGCGCGAGGCCAAGACGCTTTACCTTGTGATGGATTGTAAACGCAAAACTTGACAGAAGTTGAAGGAATCCAAAATGATCACTATTGCTCAATCATTGGATCATCATGCATGAAACCACTTCGGAGCTTGGAAATACCCCGGACAGGGGCAACGTCGCCAGTGGACGGCGGCAAGGGGCGAAAGGCAATCGTCAACAAGTATGTTTCCTCTTGAATAAAACCTTATTTTAAATATAAAGTTGCCTATTATTTGTAGGGGAATGTGGAAAGGGCAAGAAAACACAGTCTTAGTCCAAATCATTTTCAAATATACTATTAATGTAAGCCTAACCCTAGTTTTCTATGAGCTCTGATTGCTGCATGTGAACCATATTTTACTTTTTTTTTTTGTCCAGACCTTTCGGCATTTCGCGCACTCTTTAAATCAAACACAGCACAGTTATTTTGGTTTAGTTCAAGTCTCTCATGATGTCTCTCTGCTATTTGTGGGATTGACCCTCCTCCTTCTCCTCCTCCTCCGGTGCACTCTTCCTATGAGCGCTCTTAGTCACCTGACCAAACGCCATGCAAATCAGTCCGCTGCTGCAGCCCCATTGGCCGCTCGTGGCTCATTTAACCGCTGTCAGTGCACATCATATGGCCGCCGCTTCAAGCAACTTCTCAACTGCGACACAGAAAGTGGCTCCCGCACACATTCTCCCACAGTGGATGTGAAGCGACAGAAGACACACTGGACAACATTTGTGACTATTTGGATTAATTTGGACTTGAATAACATTTGTTCAGAAACTGTTTCGTGGTCAGTCGCTCCGCGCGCACTCACCTCAGCGCGCCTTTAGTCTTGAAGACTTTTTTTCTCTGTAGGTGGCAGATTTAAAAGGCAGGTGAATGTATAGCATGATGATGGAAACGGACCTCCACTCCCCCGGCCCCCAAACAAATACAAACACTGGACAAACGGGGCCGAACGCGAGTTCAAAAGCGAACCAGGAGCGCGTGAAGAGACCCATGAACGCGTTCATGGTGTGGTCCCGTGGCCAACGCCGAAAGATGGCACAAGAGAACCCCAAGATGCACAACTCTGAGATCAGCAAGCGGCTAGGAGCAGAGTGGA
Organism: Rhinogobius similis; assembly: GCA_019453435.1. Classification (NCBI taxonomy): domain Eukaryota; kingdom Metazoa; phylum Chordata; class Actinopteri; order Gobiiformes; family Gobiidae; genus Rhinogobius; species Rhinogobius similis. The sequence goes on along the minus strand of CM033633.1, from coordinate 22,799,670 downwards.
AAGTGATGTCCGAGGCCGAGAAGCGGCCGTTCATTGACGAGGCCAAGCGGCTGCGGGCCATGCACATGAAGGAGCACCCGGACTATAAGTACCGGCCGCGAAGGAAGACCAAGACTCTGCTAAAGAAGGACAAGTACTCTCTTGCCGGTGGGCTGCTGTCCGGGCCCGGTGCTGGGGTCGGCATGTCCTCATCAGGAGTGGGCCAGAGGTTGGAGAGTCCAGGGGGGCACGCCGGCTCCGGCTCAAGCTACGCGCACGTGAACGGCTGGGCGAATGGCGCGTACTCGGGACAGGTGGCTGCCGCCGCTGCTGCTGCTGCAATGATGCAGGAGGCGCAGCTCGCTTACAGCCAGCACCCAGGGAGCGGCGCACACCACCATCATCACCACGCGCACTCCCATCATCACCACGCGCACAACCCGCAGCCCATGCACCGCTATGACATGAGCGCGCTACAGTACAGCCCCATCTCGAACTCTCAAAGCTACATGAGCGCCTCCCCGTCCGGTTATGGCAGCATCACATACAGCGCTCAGCACCAGTCCTCCTCTGCCATGGGCGCCTTGGGTTCTCTGGTCAAGTCCGAACCGAGCGTGAGTCCCCCGGTGAGCAGCGCGCACACTCGTGGTCCTTGTCCTGGGGACTTGAGGGAGATGATAAGTATGTACCTGCCCGGGAGTGAACCCGGTGATGCGTCCATGCAGAGCAGATTGCACGCCCTCCCGCAGCACTACCAGAGCGCCGCGGCGGGAGTGAACGGGACGGTGCCTCTAACACATATTTAAGACTCACTGAAGAACTGCACAGAACCAAATACTTACCTCTTTTCCTAATTTGTCCGATCCCGCCGCTACCTGCATACCTGCATTTTGTACAGAATGTTTATGGACTTTATGAGGCTAAATCATATTCACAGCTCTTTTTATGAGCCCCAGTGGAGTTCTAAAGATGCTGACTTATCGGTTATTGTGCTCATCTTTTTTTTTTTTTTTTTTTTTTTTGTCTTGTTTCAGTCTGAGTTAAGGCTGCAGCAGCCAGGGGCTTTGGTCCATTATTTGGGGGGTATACTTGTAAGTTATTGAAAATGAGAAACGTGTCATAATCACAAGAAAAGTGCTTTAAATGAAATGGGAGAAACATTCCTTTAACATCTGTGTTCATTTGCAGAAGCCTGTGTCTTAATTAAATCATCTTTTTTTTTTATTGTAACACTAATTATTGTAAATTGTGAATAATTTTAATATTTTAAAATATGACGGGCAACTACTGATGTAAATGAAATTGCTTTTCCGCGAGTGAAAAGCCTGTTATTGCAATGAAGAAAATCGAATAAATTTCAAGATGTTGCTTTGGTTCTTAAAAATGGCTCTGCAGTTATTACTTACAGTCCCTGAGTTTTATCAAGAGTTTAAGAGGCTTCTACGCCTTAAAAAGTCCTTGTGAGGCTTTACTCAAGCCATTAATTCCTTTTTGTTTATGCGTAATTGTGCGTGAAAGTCAAAGTCAAGCGAATCTGAACTGTTAAGTGACTGAGTAAGCATTAGGTCGAATCTTTGCAATAACAGGCACCTTAAATATTTTACGGAGGCCTCCTTGTTATTATCCATGTTATTATTTTGAGAATATTCAATTACATATTATGGCATTGGTGATATAAACAATATGGCCCACGTTTTTACCTAAATGTTAAAAAAATTAATGTGCAAATTCGTTTAAACCATTTTATTTTGTAAAATGTTTTTTACACATTTACCCTTTTGTCTCGATAGGCCTGTATTTACGTAGGCTATTTATAGGCAATTTATTGATAGACTTGTGATTTTTTTTTTTTCATATAACACACACATATAAGAAGGGAAAAGAACATTTTAGGAACTGACATTTAAAAATATATATTACATTAGAATATGAATTCAAGAATATGGCCACTATATTTTCCCGCAAAACTGCTATTTGTCTATAGCTTATTCAAACTGTTAGTGCTTTTTTTTTAATGACAAGCATCGGGTGACAAAACTGAGACATTGCTGCACCTTAAATTACAGCTCTGATTCAATAGTTTTAAAGGAGCGGTTTTAGCAGCGGAAGGAAGCACCGACCTTCATGATGTTGACGCACAACTAAAGCGCGACTCCGATATTTGTTTAATATGGGTTTTATAGGCCTATTTGTAATTTGTAAACTAAAAATAAAGCCAATTAGCTGTGAATTATTTTCAAATTTTCTTAGAATTAGGCTACTATGTTTGCAGAAAAAGTGCAATGACGCTGCGTCAAATCTAACTATTCTTTAAAGGGTGTTACGTTGATTGTGGCCCACAACATTGAGTGGGTTTCCTGAAGTTCGGATCTAGTGCGTCCTGTATCTTTATCCACATTCTGCTCACGTGCTGTGCCTATTTCTTTTTGATCAGCTGATGGGGAGAGGCACAGATTAGCGGTAAAAGGCCGAGAGGCGGAGCACGTCACGCTCATCGCTGTCCAAAAGAGCCGCGTTCTGCCAAATTTACCCCGAACAAATGACACCTCGAGGTGACACAGGCTAGAGTGGGCTGAACACAGCCTATGTCACCGTGTGTGCGTGTGAGGCGCGTGCGAGAGAGCAGCTGACCGGCCAATAAATCTCTCCAGCGCGCAGGTCTCTTATCTTGTAGCCAGCGATACGCTGTGCGCGAGGCCATCAGTTGCGCGCACGGCTGCTGTAAAGCCCCGATCCCTTGCACTGCTGTCCTAAATGGGGATAATTAGCGTCACTTTATCACGCCTCTGCATATTTCCTCCTTGTGTCCCCTCCTCCTCCCCAAAAAATTACCAAGCTGCCGCTCGCGCGCCGCTGTCACAGAAGATTATGGAGACAGATTGCACAGAGCGAATGTGCCGAGCGAGATTAGCGCGGAATAGAGCAAGCAACGGGGCCAATGGATTCCTCGGAAGGGCCTTATCGTGCAATTACACGTTGACATGTTGAACAATCTTGCTGCCTCTTAATCCTGCCTATCTGCCCACAATGCACCACTGCACAGTGCACGCTGCAACCAACTCACCACAAATTGATTCATTTTCAAACTTTGTCCATACAGCTTCTCGCTTCCCCGATTTCTAGTTTTATTTCCCAGAGTTTCCTCTTGTTGGAAGTGACAAGAGGTGAGTGACTAATACAGACAATATTGGCCAAATCTCCCCCAGATACACAGCGTCTACCACAAACTGAAATATCTCCAGTCGCAATGTTCAGTTCGGAGTTGAGCGTGTTCCATGTCCCCCTCCTCTCCCTCGCGCCTGGCGCTGGACGGGGCCTGTGTGGGACTGATTGTGGAGCGCCACTGTAGGAATTTGGCAGCGGCCCGGGCTTGGAGTGGCGCCCCACGCTGCGCCCCATTCAGCGGCCAGCGCGCTGTGAGGTTGGGAAGTTTCACTCAGCCGAACACAACTCAATGGCCCAACTCAATGTCCCCCACAAAGGCGATTACAAGCCCCAGCGCATTCCTGTGTAGAGGGACCTGGGAGCGGTGCAGGTGCGAGGCAAGAGCTGTCAGAAAAGCGAGAAAACACTGTGATGGGACAGCGAGCGGGACCACCCAAAATGATCCCCGCCGCAGGAAGCTGAGGTGAGATGAAAAGAATGGACAAGGGGCACACGGATATCCAGGGGGGTTAAGAACCACGACCACACTGTCTATCCGCCTGAAAGGACGGAGAGCACTGTTCCCATAACCTTCATGTATGCAATTCTTCTGCTCCTCCTCGTTCATCAATCACTGTAATAATATTGATCATGTAACCGGCCTGAACATATATCTATTTCAACTTAAGTCCTATTGTGGCTTGACAATGAGGCATCAACATCACTTTGATTTAGTTTTCACTATTAAAATTGCTGTGCAAAAGAGTAAAACGTCTAAAAGTCAATATCTTGTTTTGACATTTCAATGTACTCTGACCGAGAAACATTTGTATTTATCAGTGAATGCATTTATCTCATTCCACCCTGCAAAATGCTGTTTTAAAGGTGGCGACATTGGCTCTTGTTCAGTTTACGCAACAATCAATGAATGAACTGACAGGCAGGGTATTTGAAGAGTATCCAACCTTCAAGATCTGTTTCAGGGAATAATGCTCTTTCTATTCCCAAAGTCCTGTCTATAGCAATATAAATATGAATCTTAATAATATATTTCTTTATTTGCTAAACATTGATGCAATTCTTGAAATAGTTCAAAATATCTGGATCCACTCAAAAATGTAATTATGTATTTATTGCTTTTCTTTCTTTACATTTTCACTAAGCAAAAATAAAATGCACATGTCCAAAACAGTTCTGTTAATTTTTTGCTAAATATTTTAGAGTAATAAAGCCAACTAAATTGCCTTATATTTTCTTAAATCTCTTGCTACTTTACACAAAGTTAAAACTATACAAATAAGGTATTATTTCATTTTACTAGACTTTAACACACAATGCTCTCCTATTTCTAAACATAGTCTGATGTCAAGACCATTATTTATCTTTCACTGTTTTGCAGATTTCCAGGTGAAACGTCGTCGTATTATCAGCTGCTGTTTGTCTTTGTGAGTTAGCACATCATCACATCATTTGGTTGCTTTGGAAACAAACTATTCACTCACAATGTGCAGATTTGCTTTGGCTATTTAGACCTATGACACCACCGTTAAAAGAGAATGCCTGGCTCTTTTAGTCTTCTTGGTTTTGCATTAGTTGGTATTATTGATTATTGTGGTTTATTAGCTTATTACTGTGCTCCGATACAGTGACTCTAAACCAGGCATGTCCAAACTATGGCCCAGGGGCCAAATGTGGCCCGTGGACCAATTTATTGTGGCCTTCAGGCTTCCTGGTTAATTGTCCCACATTGTCCTTGGAAGTACTTTTTATAGCAAATTTATTATTATTATAACCTAAATCATAACTAACATGTTGGTGCGAAACAGACCTAATATTAAGGCATTGAGACTGAATATAGGTGTGGTAGCACCAAAAAAAATAAAAATAAAAAATAGATAAATGCAACTTTTTTTTAACTTTCACAATAGATTTGTGGCCCTCTGCTACAACACTACACAAGAAGGCTATTCAATTTCAGTGACACTTTTGTAGGTAATCCATTAGAGTCAGTGATTATAATCACAGATAATATTAATGTCCCTAAAATGCTGCTTCTAAATATTCTGATAAAGTAGAACAGTTTAAAGCACCTGCGGTCAATGAACTGTGCCTGCATCTCAGTGTTATGTCCTCAAACACTTGGATCGAACACCAGCTGTCAGACAATTGGACAAAATTACAGACTGTCTACCGATGAGAAAGTCCTGCTCCACCATTTTACACAGCACAGTGTAAATATTTTGGTTTAAGTTAGTTTTAATTTTGGCACACACTGTTCATTTCGCTTTCTTCCTCCCATGAGGAGTAAGAGCCGGTCCTAGCTACTTTGGGCCCTGGTTGAGTAATACACCTCATACACAAAGTTTAATTTTAGAGACAAACAAATAAGTCATCTAAATCTGAAGTCAATTCACCCTTAAATTATTTTTTATAAAAACCAATTCACAAATTATGGCCGTGCTTATTTTTTAAGAGTGGGTGAAATAACTCTTCAGTCCTTGTTTCTGTATATTTTGAGATGCAATTTTTAAAATTACATATAAGACGATACATTGATGTTGGAAAAAATGTAAAAGTAATTAATGCAGCCTCGCCTGATTGCTCCCGTCTCAAACACACTCAAATATTTAACTATGAGTAGTAGCATGCCAGCTAAAATCAGCAGGATTTATGGCCCATCTTGTGCTCGTACAGTACTTCTGATACAGCAGCATCCTCTATCACTGGGACACATCCGCTCTAAGCCACTGGATGCTGTAAAGAATCTCTGCGTGTACTTTGTGGCAGGTGATAATTCACGTGTTGGCTTGAGATGGGGTTAATGAGAGGTCAAAGAGTTCAGATAAGAAACAGCACTTTTACGGGGCCTAGGGCAGACCTGCAGTGCCCTGATAGCTGTTTGAACCGTGCCACCTCTGACCTCCAGGGGTCAAGTGATCAACAACCCACAGTCGTATAGATGGGGTCAGATTGGAACACGTGAAGGATGTGTAAGCCACAACGGTGTGTTCAAGGGCTCAAGATGAATCCGTCTTAATGATTATACGCTTCTCAATTTGTTTCCAGGGCCATTAGACATTAGACAGCTATCAGACAGTGGGGTACATTTGATTCATTTGTAATTGAATGATAACCTTGTGGCTATTAAGTATTCAGGCGCTTGGACCACCCACCAGCGTGTGGGCATTGTTAGGATTCAACACATTGTATTGCCTTTAATTATACCAATGATGTGTTTCATTCATATGGCACATTTACATTGAAAATAAATGAATACAACAATAGAAAAATCTATGAAAAGTAAAAGTGCTAAGTAAAAAAGATATGGATTTGATCTAATTGCTGAACCACAGTATTTTCATCAGGACCAGTTTAAACTCTTCTATTTATCTTCATGACAATGAGGCATAGCTAATGTAATTTTCATGCAGCCTTCACAGCAATTGGTAGATATTATTTAAGCTTAACAGTTTTGGCAAAAAAGTATCACTTCAGGACCTTGGTCAGCTCCTGACACAATTCAATTTGTCATAATTGATTGATTATTTTTCTTTTATCTAGTATGTTTCACCAGTGCACTGACCCAGCAAGGGGTATATTTCAGGAATCAGTCCCCATCACTCCATCTTTATGCTGTTTTAACTGTACATTGTGATTTAAGATTTAGATGCTATTGTGTAGTTTTATTATTCTCAATTAGTCCACTTACTATAACATATGGTTTTTAAATATAATCATTATAAAAACAAGACCAATGCAAATAATTAAAAGGGAGGTAGAAACAGTTAAACAATTTAACTTTTTATGTCCTGACAATTTTTACTGACTGATCTTTTCATATGAAATATGTCTAATATTATCGATTGATTGTTTTTAGTTTAGCTCGGAAGGTTCAGAAAATTACAGTACATTTAACATTTGATGCTGTAGATTTAAAATAAAAAAGTGTTTTGTACTTTTCATTTCTCGACTTTCTATTTGATAGTGGTTTAAAATCCATATCTTCTCTCTCTGTCTCTCTTCTGTCTATCACAGGTCTCGGACATGGATCACCGTAGGACCTGCGCTTTACAGATAGCATCTTGTCTCTTCTTCTGGCAGGCCATCATTAGGACCAGGACTGCTGTTTCGGCTGTGGGTAAAAAAAGACCTTTTGGAAAATGTCAGCCCCAAATTTACTGCTTTCACTCTGGCCTTTGTGCTGCGTGCTTCTGTAAACCCCTTAATTACACGGACACCTTTCTCTGCGGTGTTTGTCTGCAGGTGGAGTGTCCCATTTCAGAGGACATTTTATTTTCTTATGGATCAGTTGTAACAAAAACAGGCCAGTCGTTTTACTCATCTGAGCAATAAAAAACAAACACACAAAACATCAGTGTACGGAGGCAACCCCCCTCTTTCCGGATTCACTTGAGCCAGCTTGACTGTCTTAATACTCTTAGTCCCTTGGTTGGCATGTTTTCCAAGAATCCGTTTTCAGATTTGCAAAATCTGTTGAAATGCCTGTAATGAATAGTTGGATGGCACCGCATGTATTTCTTTATATTTGACCAATCCAAGCTCTGTTACTGAAACCCTTTCTTCTTTTTGTCAGCACACACACACACACACACACACACACACACACACACACACACACACACACACACACTACTGTGCAAAGGTCTCAGTTTTTTCAAAGAAAAAGCGCTGGAAAGTTTCTCAAGTAAATATATTTTAACAATTGTTTTGAGATTTAAGTGAACAGACACCTGAAGTACTTGCTTATCACTTTTCATCAAAACCCAGTCACCGTCTGGTGAAGCAATATGTGCTAGTTTTATTAACCTATCCAGGTTTTAACTGAAAATGGTTTACAGAATTTCATGAAACAAAATACCTAATCTTCCTATAATTATAACAAACATAAACACACAAAAACCTTTTGTTTTAGATTTTCCTCACATTTGCGTTGTTTTAATCTTGTATGCAGTTTGTGCATGCAATAATGTAATGGAGCAACACTTTGTACATTTGTACATTTATTCTTATTCTACTTTCAAGTATGATTATAAAGTGATAGAAGTTACTGTAACTATTGCTATATATTTTAAACCAATATGTTTTCAAGGCTGCTATGTGCCCTCAATTATTTTAGCATTGCCCCTTAAGTAATTGATTTTGGCAAGTTGAATGAGTGGGGAGCAATGTGTAGAAACTGCAAAGCCAACAAATGGGAAAATAAACTGATGGCATAATTGCTACGAGTGTTGTAACCTTGCCTTTATTGATTTTGTTTTTGCAGCTAGACATTTGGCTAACATCAAAGTTGGATTCCATTATAACCCACTGTCATTTTTCTTTGCTTTTGTGATGAGTTTTTATTTTATTCACCCCATCACTGACAGGTGCGCACAAAGGCTGGCTAAGTGTTAAGGTACAGAGACAACATGTTCTGGCCGCAGATAATGAGCATCTCAGGTGACTATATGCTGTGATTACCAGGTTGTTGCTGTTATAGGAAGTATATCGCATACTCCCCCCTCACTGCCACTGCATTCAAACAAACAGGCAAGCTCTGGAGAGATCCTTGGTTATCACACCCTTCCAGATTGTTCTCAACTACTTATGGAAAATACACACACAGGCGCGTCTCAAGATGTGGCCACTCTTGCCAATACGAACCGCGGCGTTAAGAACAGTTGTTGTCGTTTGTCGTCATGTGTTGGTTGTTTTTAGCATCTCTAAATTCCTAGCGTTGCTAAGGTGCTTTGGGAGGGGATTAACAGAGGCTGGCGCCGATGAGCAAGCCTTGCAGATTTCCAAACCAGCACTGAAGAGAGAAAAAAAGACAAAGAAACAGGGGAAAAGAAGGAGGAATAACAGCAGAGGGTTAGGCGACAGGGAGATGAGGAGAGTTTGTAAACACGGATGGAGAGGTGCAGTGAAAGGAGAGGTGTCAACCCAGGAGTTAATCTGTATGTTTATTGTAGGCCGTTCTCTCACTACTTCACAAGTGATTTGGCCCGATGAGACAGTGGACAGGGCATGATGAGCTGAAGTATGTAAATACAAAAAATGTTGTACTATTAATATAATTAAACACAATGGAAGGATCCCAATAGTCAAACTGAAATGATTCATTTCATATTACCAGTCTATTGCCATAGTGTACAGAACAATTTAATAAAGCACGTGTATGATAAAAAAAAAATCATATTAGGCCTAAATAAAATAAATGTTATATTTGTTTGGCAAAAAAAGCAATTATGGGTTTTCACACTGTATGAACCTTTTGCTGTTTAAGGTATTATTTTTAGTACCTATCACCTTTTGACAAGCTTTTACACAGGGGAGGAACTAGGGACCGGGTCAGTTACATTTTAAGCTCCTGTTCAGGAGCAGGGACTTTCTAGTTACCTTTTGGTAACACTGCCTTTGTTATTTTAAGACTTATACAAACTTCAATTTACTTTTACCACAGAGGCATATTTTAGAGCCAGCTAGACCCACTTTCAGCAACTGTGGCTGTGTGAATGCAAGCAGGGGGACTGGGTGGTTCCTCTGACTAAATGGGGACTGAGGAAAAGAATAAGGTTCTTACAGTTTTAAAACCTACACTGAAATCTTTGTACTGTTATGTGTGAAAGACCAATTACATATTATGGAATTTTACAGATTTCTGTTCTCCTTCCCCTCCTCTTTGCTTTTTACATTTTTATTTTGGGGGGCCAACTTTATTTCACTTCATCTTCAAGTTCATTTCTTTGCTCTTTTGCCTCTCTTCTCCATTGTAATAACAGCAACTCTTTATTTCCCTCAGGCATCCAGGCTTTCTCTCCCCCTCTTTCTTTCTCCCTCTATCTGTCCCTCCTCTCTCTTTCTTTCTCCCTCCTCTCCCTCCCTTCCTCTCTCTACCTCCCTCTCTTCTTCCCTCCCTCTCTCCTTTTCCCTCTCTCTCACTCCCTCTCTCTGCTCTCTGCTTTTCCCTCTCTCCCTCCCTCTTTCATCCCCCCTCTCTCTCTCTCTTGCTTTCTCCCTCTCTCTCCCTCTTCTGTCACAACTTCAAACAGCAGCGCTCAGGTCAGACATGCCCCAAGCGCTTCTGCTTGTGTGCGTCTCAGGTGTAGCTCTCCCACAGTGGCCTTGATGACACTCTCTCCCTTTCTCCTACTTTCGGCTTTTTAATTAGCTGCACCGAGGCCTGCCACATTTAGCCATTATCAAGCTCTTCATAGCGCATAAGCTACCAAGGCTGTTTGTGTAGAAAACACATGTACTGGAAGGCCTAGAGGGGGTTTGGTTCCTCACTAATCCCTAGAAATACAACTCCTGGGCGAATACGTCCCTTAAAAGTTTGATTCTCTCACAATATGTACACATAATAGGAGGACAAAACAAAACAAGACTTTATTAAGGTTTATTTTAATGTCCCTGTAGAGAAAATTGTCTGCATTTGCCTCAGGGCAACCTGTCAGGAGCAAAGGGCAATTGCAGTGCAGGGCCCGGGGATCATGCATAACATACAATCATGTTTTTATCTAGATTGATAAAGTTTGTATAAGGTCAGGAGCAGTGAGCTGCTGCTGCTGCTGCTGCTGCTGCTTCTATATAGTGCTGAAGACCCAACTCCAGATCTTGAGATAAGACCACCTGGAGGATTGCCTTTTGTGCATGTTTTGGGTTGTATTTGTAAGTCCTCACTGGTAACTCACCATTTGTCACATTCCTGCCAAGATAATAAAGGTTTATGTCATGGTGCTCAAACCTTTCTTTTGAATTAGTATGCTGTTGTGGTTTGTAGAAGCCAATGAGTGAGTTACAGAGGAGCCATTAGTTAACAATATTTTCTTACTGACCTGAACTTAAAATGATGCCATCATAATGTAACACTGTCTACTTCACAGTAACCTTTAGGGTGCAGTAAATCAGATGGCATGTTGTGAGAGTGAAATCTGTTTTACTGAAAGAAGGAGCACCACAGGGACACAGCCCACATGCCTCTCTTTGTGCCCCGTCCTCGGGCTCCATGTCTCAGGTGAAGTGTAACTGGATGCGACCTGTTTGTGGAATACAAGGCACTTGACCAAGGGCCAACAGTGCTCCTCCCTCCCCTCTCCTTACCCTGCCTGGCTCCAGTTACTGCTCTGCCCCTCCCCTGTCCTCAGATGGTGCGGTTATAGTCCAGGTCTAGGCTCAGGCAGGTGTTTCTCCTTTTTTTTTTAACTTCAGGTACGGGGAAGGTGGACATCTTTCGACTAGCAGGCTCCCCAAAAGTAGTCATTTCATCAGACTTCAGACTACATCTGCACTTCACTGCTGTTGGGGTCAACCAAAATGAACCCTGGGGTCAGGTAGTTAACTACACCACCCCTCTTTCTTTGCCTCTATCAGAGGCTGTGAACTGTGATTGTAACTACGTAGCATTCCCTGTCTGTTCCTCAAAGAGGGGAGTGTGTGGGGCTGGTTGAGAGAAATATGCTAAAAAATGCTCTTTTTTAGATACAGCTGCCAATAAGGTTCACATCACAACCTTGTGCACCTTTAGCATGGCCAATATTGGCAAGACAATCAAAAACATTTAATCATCAAGTTTCACTTTTGAGCCCTCATTTCCAAATCTTCCTAAACCGTTATGACACACAAACCACTATTTACAATTATATTCCATTTGATCTTCTGTGTTGAGTAATTCTACTGCCATTCTGTGTTGGGTCTCAGTTTGATTCAGATTTGATTTTAATATTCAAGAATTAGCTCTTAAACAAGGGTTGTGCTTGTCTGTGTTTGCATGTTCTCCATGTTTGCACAGGTTTCTTGCGGGTTCTTCAGCTTATATACTACTAAAACATTACAATAGGTCCCACTGCACTTCCCTTGAATTGAGATTCCAAATATCACTATTCTGGTTAAATAATGGCTAACTAATTTTTATTACAGTTAGATGGTTTGTGACATTCCTATAGAACATAGAGAAGACCTTGCCACTGAACACCTCCAAAATCATATTTTAGATTTAACCACCATACTTTCAATACTTTTCTTACTTCATCCAATATTTGGAATAATATATAAAATAATATTTTAAATAATTATGTGTAGAAACAAGAGATGATGTAGTAGCTTTCTTGAAATGCTAATAGTTCACTTTAGTTGGACATTGTTTGTCATTGTCATTGTTTGTGATTTTTCTGCCTCGCAGCTCCTGACCTAACTGTGCACTGTGGTCCACTGTACTTGGACGCACAATTCAAATCACCAGAACGTTACATTAGTCGGCAGGTTCATTAATCACAAGCGCGAGGGCTCCTCAGTCGACATGGGAAATTAATCAAAAAGCGGACATTAATGACATGCACGGAACAGCAGTGGTTACAAGCCGCCACAATGCCATCTGATTTAAACCTGTTACTCAGACTGTGCTAATGATGCCACCCAGGGCCAAGTAAAGCAACCTCTCGGTGTTCCCTGAAACAATAATGCACTAACTATCAAGCAATTTTCTTACATGTAGTCAAGGAGTGGAGCGAAGTGTGTGTGCGCAGGGTCAGTGGGTGTTGCAGCAATTACCAGGTGCGCCTTTTTCCTCTCAGCGGGACCTCCGCCGTTTTTAATACGAACTGTTGAAATGTCTGTTGAAAATATTAGTCATACTTTTTTTTTTAAACTACAAATTTGCTTCAAAGGGAAAGAAGGCTTTATTGAATACAAATGTGAATGTTGTAATGCATTATAATTTACAGTATACTATATTGTATGAAATATGGACTATGAAAAGATAAATAATATAATTACAGCACTGTGTTATATTAGGGCTAGTAAGTAAAATAACATTTTCAGTACATGTTATGCAGCAACAGTGAATCAGAACAACACTGGCATTCTAGAGATGTGTTTCAGATAATAAAATAACAAAATAGAGTTTTTATTTAAATACCTCTGCTCTTGTTTTCTATTCTTAAATAAAATATGGTGATATGAGCTCATAATCTAACCACATTTTAGAAAGCCATGACTTTCCCAATTAACACGGAAACCCCACCTAAGTGTCAGCTGATTTAAAAATCTTTGTTTCTTTGTTAGCAGTCCGTAATTAAAGCTGGGAACGTGACGTTTAAGTGACAATCAAGTGGAAGTTTGCAATTTGAAAGTCAGGTCATAAACGATCAAGTTCAAGTTATTTCGATCTATGTTGAGCATGTTATGAATTCTTCCCCATTGGTGGTTCTAGTGGTACTTGTTTTCAACCAGGTGGCGTTTGCCTTTTCAGAAGACTTCCAGCTACATCTAACACTCTTATCTTATTAAATGTGTTGGTTAGTCTACTCTACACAGTGGACCCTGAACAGCCCAGTGGCTTTGATAAAATCATAATATGACGGAGGAAACCCAAGACTTTGGCCTAATTAGTAGAAGGATGGCGAGATGAAGAGGAGGGCTGAAAATCAAAACGTGTACGAGTTTATTAGCAGAGCTGCTGACCTCTTGTTATTAATTCATGGGATTATTTAAGAGGACTTTGGAGCTTAGTGGCTTTGCCAAGTCCACAACAACCTAGTGAGGCCGGCTGCAGTATGATTAGTATGGTCAGTAGTTTTTGTTTTTGAGAGTCTCTGTTGAATTATATTTAAAGTGACATTGACAAAACAAACTATTTTGAGCTTTGTACCATGTTACAAAGATACAAAAAATATAGCTAGTGTGGTGTTTCATTAGATCTACTGTCCCTGTCAGAGTGCCCCAATCAGAATATGCCCTTGATTAACTGCATCAAACAACATTGAATGTTTTATTTGAAATATTTAGCAGACCTACTGCTTACTTGACCTGTACGTAATATTGTGTTTCAAACTTGCTGTCCTTGAGGTGAACAGGATTTTAAAAGGTAATAAAAAGACAAAAACACATCCTGCCTAGCATTATCATAACACATATATATTTATTTTTATAAATGTTAATACTGTTAATTGTGCATTTTTTTAATGCCTCACTTCTTTAACATCTTGTCTGATTTTGTTTCTCCAGAGCCCCACTGTGAGCACTTGCACATACACTTGACACCTCCCTGTGCAGAGTACCTGTCCAGGTATTCCAGTGATCCTGGCCAAGCCCTGTCAGGTGGAAGAAAGCCTATCCCAGGGCGGAGACGGGAGGGGTGCAGTAAGTCTAGCCGGTGGTGGGGCAGGGCAGGAGGGAGCCACAGCAGAGACAGGGGGCAGGTAGAGGGGATCGGATTCAGGCTCCTGGGGACATGAGTCTTGGCGTGGCACCACACTGCCCACCCAACATCAACACTCTCAGGTTGCCTGCTCAGATGGGCCTGATAATCAGCCTCTCTCCACAGGGACCATCTGGAGGCAGGCGGGAGTCCGACATGCTGCTTCCATCACAAGCTGGCCAGGCCGCTGACAGAGAAAATTAAATCAACCTTTTACTTATCAGGTGACTCACTCAGTACACCTACGCATGTTTGTGGACACAAACAAACGGTCCACGTGATGCGCTCACAACAGCAGCTCTTCTCATCTCTGAGTGTCTCCAATTTGATTGACGCCCCTATCCTCGCTGAGATCAGAGGACAGGCACTGCGATTATCATCTTGCCCTGGTAACCGAGACACCCTTAATCCCATAATAATCCTTCACAGTCAGTCAGCGCAGGAGTGTCTTGACCTCCTGCGAGCAAAACACACAGCTCCCTAAAGCAGCCAATTATGGACAGTGTATCTCCTTAATGTTTCAGCAGTGTTAAAAGCGTAGCACAGGAACGGCCTTCTTATGTTCAGGTATCTTTAATCCTCCTGTTGTATTAAAGATCTTAATATGTTTAAAAAATACTCAGTAATTGTTAGGTACCGTTTATTTTTTTTTGGTACATATTGCATTTACAATGTAACAAAGTACTGCCATCTAGTGTTGAATAGTTGCATTGGGGTTTGACCTGGCCCTATCTCACAATTGCTAATATAGCACCCAGACCTGGACTTCAAATAGAGGAAATAGTAGACAGTTAAGTTCAAACAATGTGGGTATTTATCTGATGAATTAAATGATTTATTATTATTGTACACTTGGCTTGCAAGTGCAGTTATTATTATTCAACAAAATGCAAATAGTACAAGTAGGCTAGCTATTTTTTTAAAGGTGCACTATGCAGGTTTTCTAGTTGAGGGTCCGTCACCTGATTTTCTCATCAAATTGTAATTGTAAAATGATATAAACTCATCTATCTTTCATTCATCCAGTTAAAGAAGTTTTTATTGCTCATAAAGTACTTTGTTTGCTGCTTGTCTCCATGGAGATTGCTTGGGTTTATTCTATCTCCATGGAGAATACAGTATGTCATACCCTCCATTACCATTAATAATGCCCCTTTAATAAATTATTTTTATATAACCTATTTACAGAGTTTACATACTATAGAATTTATTGGGGTGCAGCATTGGGGGGCAAAAAAAATAATTCAACGTGTCCCTTTTTTCCATGTCACAGCGTGGTGTTGCAGACACTCATAGAACAACATATGGTGCATTAGGACCAAAAGAAGTGAAATCAAAACCCTTTATAATCCGTCACCTGCAGAGTGAGACAGTGAGCCTCCAGAGATTTGTGTACAATGTAAACAAAAAAGTGTAAATTTGAGACTTGGTCCGGCACATGGGCATCATGCCAAGGGTCATACAAGGTGGCCTAGATTTACTTTTTGTTGTTATACAGCAAGTTCTTAGGGTGCAATTACTAATAGAAATTAACAGGTTAAAATTTTGGAGTTTACTGTTTTAATTAATTTCATCCCACAGTTCAACATAATCAATGGGAAATCTGAAAGCCAGCAATTCATTCATTAACTTTATAAAGATTTATTTATAGAATTTATTTATTCTCATGTAAACCAATGGTAACTGGTAAAATCTTACATATCACCACTTCTTCCATAATTGGGTGATTTATCAACTACAGGCAAATTTGGCACTGTAGTTTTTGTATAATGAAACACATAAAAAAAAAAAAAAAAAAAAAAAAAAAAAATATATATAAATATATATATTTATATATATATATATATATATTTAGATTCTGTTTCTATATGATGTCGACAATAACTTTCAGATATTGGCTGTAAATATATATTTTTTATAAAACATGATATAATTTTTCAAATTTTATTTTAGAAAGCATCATTTCCATCACACACATATTTGATGTTTGCAAACTTCTTTCCAATGTTCAGAGTTAGCTGTATATATCGATATCGACTTATCGTTTTAAACATGTTGTATCACTATAATTTTATTGTGAATTTTTTTCAAAAATATGTGATGGAAATGACATTCATCACACTGTATCATAAATTCTGAAGCGTATTATTTGAGGTAGGAAAAAATGTGAATGTTATATTTAGTAACACAAAAAGTTACTTGACAACATTTCTTTGAAAATCAGAAAATATATCCTAATTAGTTTAGCACTAGCACATAATACATTCTACATCTAGAAATAGAAGTATAGTTTTTCTCAATATGTCTATATTTAACTGAAATATGAACTGATGTGAAATTAATGCCAATAAATAGCCTCCTGGACCTTCAAACCTTCTGCTTTATTTTTGCCTGGGTATGATGCTCCAGTGTTTCAGAGCTGCCCTGGGTAATGACTTCAGCTGTGGCTGTAGTCAATATTGACACGGGAAATGACACTAACCCCTAGGGAAAAGTTTTCTTTTTGTCAAAAATATAACTTTTTTTTTTTTCTTCAAACGAATGACAAACGTGTATGATATAAGGAAGTTACTAATACTCCTACATTGAATTCAAAATTGTGACGGTTTCAATGTCCTAAAAGAAATTGATGCATGCTATATTTTTCATATCTTGATGTTTATCTGTTGTGGCAAATGCAAAGAAGAATAATGCAAAAAATGGCATTAGAGTATAATATTACATAATATATTATGTAGAATCACTCAAATATGATTGATTGGAACACATTTTAGCTTCTTTGTAGATTAATCCTCAATAGAGGGTTTTTGTAGTCTGCATTAAGGTTAAAGTACCGTATAGCATTGAGTAATGGATGAAACATATTTTTCCTCAAAAAAAGTAATACTGTATCACCATTTTTATTTATAGAAGGGGTATAAAATATAATGCCCTTGTTGCTCACTACTCCATCTAGTGGCACAATGTTGTACTATAGCTTGAAAATACCATTAGGACTGTTATTTATGAAAATGACACAAATGTGATTTTTGTTCTCTTAATGGAGTGTTTACCCTCTCATCTGTGTGTATGTTTTCTGTGAGCATATATATTGTATGAAAGTGTTTGTGGTGTCTCAGTGTCTAGTGTGAAATAACAAGCTTTTTTGGGGGGTTATTTTTTGAAGAAGTGGAGTGATGGCTGGTTCACTCCCAGGAGCCCCTAACAACTGAGATGTGCTCTGCGGGGGGTCCAGGAGTCAATGGATGTCAGTGTTTAACAAGCTGTTCCAACACTTCTCTATAGACCGCAGAGACTGCAAAGTGCACACGGGACAAAGAAACACCTCACTATTCTGTGCGTGTGAATATGGTAATAACACATAACTATGGTTTGTGACTTGAAGGGACACAGGCCTATGCTTGCTCAGCAGGGGCTCTCAATGTGTCATTACTCCACCCCCAAAAAGAAATTCATTAAATGCTTCAGATTTCTCCCTTTTGGTTGACAAAGTGTTCCACCACACATAAGCTTTCTAAGATATCAAAATATCTCTTGATTACCTGACCAATTGAATTAGCCTATAACGCTGCTATTATTATTTATTTTAATGTACCTTAATTACTCACATAAGTGCTACTTGCACAAGATAAATCAGAGAAATTAAATTTTGTTCTTAGAACAGTGTACAGAATCATGGGATTACAGATTATATTTGTCTGTCATGTCCTCTTACACAAAACTTAATGTGAGGTGCACAGTTTTGAATTAGAGTGAAAATACAATCAGTCGTGGCAGTTACCAACTACTAATTTGTGTATATTAATTACTAGTTTCTTATGTGTCCTTAAATGCAAAGTTAAATCATATTGACACAATGTTTTATATAGACCTGGAGAGATGGGTTGTAAAATATTGTTATACACACACACACACACACACACACACACACACACACACACACACACACACACACACACACACACACACACACACACACACACACACACACACACACACACACACACACACACACACACACACACACACACACACACACACACACATACACACACACATACACATATATATATAAATATCTATATAAAATCAACATTTTTAGCTCAATAATTGCCATGCACTTTTTGCTGCTGAGGGCACAGATGTTGACATTATGCTACACCTCACAGCCACCTGCCCCTGCTCCAGCAGCATATGGTCCAGGAGTAGTACAACACAACATCTGCTCTGTGCTACTTTTGTGTTTCTAGCTGCACTCTCTAGTCTCTAATAAACACAAATACACCCTTAAAAAATAGTGCCCACGAACTCCACAGGCGATTCACATTTTCTGACTGGTCTCCGCAGCGCAACTTAAGTACACATCCATCTCTTGGGCATTAGCGTGATAGATGTATTTTTCACGCTGCCATTAGGGCTCAGGCTGAATGCTGTGCAAGGCTTGTGTATGCTAATGTGCCCTCTCACACCTGCAGTTTCCAATTACCCCCGAGGAATGGAGCCAAGCTCGGTTTGCAGCCACCACCAATAATATGAGTAATGGCCAAATTGCACAAGTCCTTCCCTTTGTACCCAGGTAAGAAAAGGGGGAGGAAGAAATCGTTTGAGCACAAATCTGTATAGGGCACATGTATGGCACAGGAGTGAAGCGAAAGGCCTCAAGGTCATATTTTATATTTGGCTATGTTTTAGATTCATACATTATTTTTATGAATTGTTATCTGTTTTGACTAATTTACTGTTTGCATATTTATGAATCCTGCATTTAAATCTCATGTTAATCAAAGCAAATTTATCAAACTCAGTATTTTAACAATTAGTCAATTACTTGTTGTAAATTGTATTTTAATCATATCCTTTTTCTTTAATAGTTTAAACATGTATATTAAGCCTAGTTTATTCATTTATCTTTGTATATTTCTGCAGCTAAACTTACCCGCCTACTGTAATCCTAAAGACACAATAAAGCAAACTGTACAATGCTGATGATTGCAGTATATTTTCAATGTGAAAAGGGGACATATAGTTTTATAGGCCTCCTCACTATGGTAGGATGTGACTGTCTGTGTAGATGATTTAACTTTTTCATGTTGTCTCTCTTTCTTCCCCTAATATCCAGCTTGGAGCATCAAACCCCCAAAGTACAATTTCTTCAGTTCTTACTTCATATCCACTCAAAGGGACATTTTTACTCAGCAATTATTTTTGTCTGTGAGATTGTAGCCTATTTTATTTTGTGATGTTATTTATTTTTATGTGAATGCTGGCCTGATATCCAATTTTATTTCTAGGTAGTAGGTAGTAGGTTACTTGTAGACCTATTTACTTTGCTGTTTTTAATTTGACTTTACATAAACCAGCTCTTGTCAAATGTAATATTGTGTAGGCGCCATACTTTTTCACCTGGATTACACAGCTGTATAACTTTGACACGTGTTCAGGCCACTGTCTCAGACTTCACTGTGTCACTACTCCAAACACCGTTCTCCCTATAATACTTTTCCCTTTTCAGTGCCTTCCTATCCACAATCCCCTCACTTTTCCGCCCCGTCTACACATATGAATATGTTTATGGGGTGAGGAGGGGGGCACAAAATCCGTGGAGAGGACTTGGCAGTTGCTCCTCTGCCTCTCGCTTCATTGCTTCGGCCCCTTCCCAAATCCTATTTCACGGTGCCAAGCATACGTTCCCTGGGATCTCCACAGCTCCACATCTCCAGACGCAGGTTTAAGCCCTTCTCTTGGCAGGCGCGCTGGGCACGCTGAAAAGAGACATGTGACGCACACTCGCACCGGAGACGGGAAAAACTATTATATTTACGCACATAGGTAGCGGCGTCCTGGGGTCTGTTCGCTGCTTACTCACAGTGTGCACCTTGACGCTGCGGGCTGTCACCGTTGGCGTGGGCTGAGGAACACACGCACATGTAGCGTAAACACATACACCATCAGAGGTTTACCCATTTTATGCACTCCAAAACTCATTCACTCAAGTAACAACAAATCAACTTAATATAGCTATTGAAGCGTCTTATTTGATTAGCAGTGGACTAAACACTATAGGCCTAATTGGTGCTTTCTGTTATATTTGTTTTACCGTGATAGAGGGTAAACTCATACTGCAGTGGCCCTCCAATTAAAACTAATCAAAGTAATTAGCTGCCAAATTACCTAAATCTACACCAACAGCGTTCTGATTCATGAGCTGAAATAACTGCGTGTTTTTAAGAACCCTATTGTGTTTCTCCACGCGCAACACTAGATGGCACCATAGTTCTTCTACAGTGGCCTGCCATCGTTTCAGTTTGTGAAACAGCCACTCTACAAAGAATGGTTGATTTCTTCTTGACTAAATCGTTCAAACGTGTGACTAAATTCATAAGTTCCCAAATCAATTGAAATGTCTCTTTTGATTTGGTGATGGTGGTAGTTGGAGGCTGTATAATAGCTTTATTAAAGCAATTGTTGTACTCTCTCTCATCAAGAAAGACAAATAAATTTTTAAGATATTTCAGAAAGGTTTATTTATTTTTAAAATACATTCAATTATTAACTTAAATGTATTACATACATTATTTAATGTATTTAAATTCATTAAATAATTTATGTAAATAAATCATTTAATTTATTTAAGTCTCTCTTTTGAGGATGAAGGATGCAGAAGGCATCCAAAACATGTCAATGGTCTGTTAAAAAGAAAATGTTCCGCTTCTTGGAATAGAAGCATATGACAAAGATGTGCATGCAGTTACAGACACATGCATGTGAGGATGCGTTCTTTCTTTCCAAGCATTTTCTTGTATAGAAATGATCTCCCGGACATAATAATAAGAATAAGGATAACAACAACAAAATGGTATTATTATTATTGTTGTTGTTATTAATGAAATTGCATTCACAGACAATTTACGCTCAACACTGAAGACTATATTTTAAAGTGTCAGCTTCTTGTAGCTGTCGCACACACCAACTCTGTCCCTACTGTAGTCAGTTGATACATTTACACTGCACATGTGCAGCACAATAGGATCCCGTGTTTGTGCTGACAATAGTACAGTCAGCTACTCGCTCTGCAACAGGAGCTGGGATAAATACACAAAACATGAGCAGGATGCAGTTAAACAAGCTTCCACTCTGTGGAACAAGCTGCAAAGCAAATAGGCTTTCAGATATTCAAGCAGGGGGGGGCAACTACTGTACATTTTGTCCTTTAAAAACAACCACATGATTGTTGTTCTTTAGAGATAAAGACAAGTTAAAATTAAAGATTTATTGTGAAAGTATGACACCATTATGCCTTGAAAAATAATGTATTACATACATCAATATAATATATAAGATTCTCATTACATGTTTATTTTGGCTTATAGCAAGAGTTCTCTTACAATTTCATTGTGACCTAAATGTGCAGATACACTTTTTAAAGGCTATAAAAAAAATCCTAAAATCCAAGAAAGTTCAAGGCAATAGGATGAAAAAGGCACAGTGAGACAGTGAGAAAACAAACGTGTGTGCCCCATATGTGCCAGCCCTCTCCCACATTGAGACAGAAGGACGCAGTCAACAATGACCCAGTTCTTCCACAGCAATAACCATCAGATATAATCATGAGCAGAAAAACATCAACCTTTGCAGCTTGTTCAGGACTGGCCAGTTACAAATACAGTGTTACGGCCCCAGGCCTACAGATCCTGCCTCCTTTTGTGTTTTTGAATATTGTGTTTTGTGAGAGTCCTATGTGCTGGAGGGAGTTCGGAGGTACATCCAGGATCGTGGTTGGCTGCAGCAGACTGGTCCCTGATTGGTGCCACCTGAAAACACCTGGCCAATCCCGTGGCTCCACATCAGCCCCGCCCAGTATTTAAGGACTCACTCCACACCTGTTCGGGGCTGCTGGCCTGTGTGGCCAGTATGCCATTTTGTGCTCAGGGCTGCTGGCCTGTGTGGCCAGTATGCCATTTTGTGTCAGGGCTGCAGTGGCAGCACCTGTATGTTGATATCCTGTGTGTTCAGGACTGCAGTGGCAGTTGCTGTATTTGTCTGTGTGTACCAGGGCTGCAGTGGCAGTTCCCGTACTTGTGTGTTTTGTTCTCCTGTGATGTTTTGTTAGTTTGATTTTGTTTTAGTTCTGTTACGTTACCCTTACACCCCTGTTCATTAAATTGCATCTTTATTTAAACCTTTTCCCACCTTTGGTTTTTTTGTTACCTCCCCTTCCCTAGCTGAGCTGGGTTGTAACAACAGTCTGTCAACAATATTTTATTTTCATCTCTTGTGATGCCCTCAAGCCTTCTGCATCACTAGTGCTAAAACAGAAAAGTGCTGGTGAGATGTAAACAGCCCCCCTATGCATTAGCAAGTCAGGTCTGAAAGTGCTTCATCCCTATCCATTATTTATAGTGTCTGTGCTAATTGAATGCCATATCCACAAATGAAATGTCTAGGCTAAAGATACTCTCCTCTATTGCTCCTGTCAAACAGTCTAAGACAAGTGAAGGTAATCTATTTTACTAATACTTTGTATTAAACCTGATAATGACTATCTTCTCTTTGACATCGTATTCTGGTAGTTTTTGTGGCAAAACAAAATAACATTTAATTCTGTCAACTTGACAAGGTTGACAGCATTCTGAGTTTTTTTGTGCACAACAGTGATGTAATCCACCTAACAGCTGATTTTATTTTCCTCATAAACAGTCGTGTAAGAAGCAGATGAGAGGAGTCAGTCACTTCACATGACGGGCTGGAGCTGTGTGTGTGCCGTGTAGTGCTAGGGGTGTCTGACATTTAGAACAAGTCAAATGCCACTGTCTAAATATACTCAAAGGTTAAATAAATGGTACACTATTGGAAATGTTAGTACAACTGGAAATGGCTAAACACTTGTTAAGAGAGTCAATGATGCACCTTGGATAAGGAATAACTTTTCCATTCATTGACTAGTGGGCCTGCCAAACAGGGTATTTATAAAACCCACCAAGACTAAAGATGATTATATGTTTGAAACTGTATCGATCACAAATCAATTGAAATATATAGCCTAATCACTAGCTTGTGCTTTAGGACTGTCCTGTTGTTCATAAATATTGAACCGAGATTAATGAGGCACTTCTGCAGTCTTCAACATTCCACTTTAAATGTATCCTGGATGTGTAACTCCAACACTGGAAACAATAGACGAATACCCATGTCATTTTGCTGTAACAAAAAAGCAATTTGACAATAATGTATGACAAGGACAGAACCAACTGTCAAGGACTGGACTGAAATAACTTAAATATTTACAAAATTGAAAAACTGACTTTTACTTTGAATTTGAAAATGGACAAATTTGCTGGGCATTGTGACAAATGGGACCGATATATAGAGGGGCACAAGATGAACTGACTTAAAAAAAATATATATATAATTAATTTTTTTTTTTTTTTACTATATTCATTATTTTTGTTTTGATCTTTTCATACTTTGTGTGTTGTTATTAGTCAGTGAGGGGAGGAAAATTGAGATACATTTTATGTTGGTTATTACAAATGTATGCCCCTTTATGTGCTATCAAGTCTTTGTAACTACCAAACTATTAACTGTCCCATCAAATATCATATTTGACTGAAAGGCTGGTGCTGTGTTCCCGTTATGCTGAGGTTTCTGAAGGCGCCAATGGAGCAGAAACCAAATCAAACCATAGACAATGTGCGCATGCGTGCTGCCTGTCGACGTCTCCGGTTGCGCGCAGTGTGTGGACGTTCACCGCTTCCACCGAGGGCCACCGTTTCAACACCGACACCATGAGGGACCGTTTTAAGCCACAATAAAACTCACAGGCCACGTGGAGAAGCAATTGAAGGTGCAACACGGTAACGCGGTTCGACTCGAGGTGCGGGATCTTCTGAAATGTAGCCAGCGGCCGGAGTGCGTCTGGTGCTGCTGGCTGTGTCGCTTAACGGCTGCTCTCAGGGATGCCATGAAAATCAGTAGAGGCGACTGACTGGGAGAGAGTGCTACTACTCCTCGCTTTCTCGGACACGGCGGCGGCGGCGGCGGCGGCGGTGGGGCCATGGATACACGCGTGAAAGTCCACGTTAGGTAGCGTTTACGGACACCTGCAGAGAGTTTGAACATCTCTGGCGCACGGTTCGTCGCCACCGTCGAGAGGATGGATTTCAGCCGTCTACGGAATATCATCACCAGATACGTAAGGGCCCCGTTTGTCATCACAACTGTGCATTTCATACTCTATGTCTTATTTTCTTTATGGGTTTTTTTAAAAATGAAAACACGCCTTGCAGAGAGTGTTCTGTTGGTTACTGTAATTTATCAAAACCGCTTTGAATAGCCACTGACTATAGGCTTTGCAATGTTATTGTGGAGTTGAATGGGGAATTTGCCAGTGGCTACAAATGGACTGGTGGTTGGCGAATGTGTAACACTGAGAGGAACTTGGCTGTCCCACTTAGGTTGTTTTTGTAGGCCTCAACGCAAACACATCCACTTTGGCCACTTCTACACACTGTTCCAGACTAGTGTCACTGGTTCAACAAAATTTAGATTGACATTTAAACAGGATATTGTCAAAAATAGTGGCTCGTTTTATGTAATGTAGCCCCTATGGATTACTATATATTTGTAATATCATAGTAATAAGAGCTTCAAAGTTTCAAAAGTGAGTTTGAGTTAACATTGTATGGCCCATGTGTCTGGCCTAAATGGGCTGGTGCCACAAGCTGACTTTGATGATCTGCCAGGGAAGGAAGCAGCTGGTTGGTGGGCGGCTGAATTAGGCTGAAAAAGTGTCTTGTTGGAACCAGCACTGACAACCCTCATCAAAGTCTGGAGTACCACCACATCTGCTACAGCCTTGGACCCCCAAGATGACCTGTCTCATGTGATAACCACTTGCTATTTCTGTACATTTCACAATTGTTGCTATTGTGCATGTGTCTGCTTTTGTAGCAGTTTGTGTGCACAAGGACTCCGGCGGTGCTAATATCAGGGGAAATCAGATCTACGACTGAGGCAGGACGAGGGCGGAGGAGGGTCATTCCACACACCCCTCATTTCTCACCTCCCTGCCCAGATTTCTCCCAACGCGTCCAGCTATGCAGCATGATTAAGTAGTCATGGGATTAATCATTAATTCAATTATCTGGATATTGATTGGGAACTGGATGGATGGGTGATGTACACTTGGGCCTTGGTCGTCTGTGTAGCCCCCATTAACCTCGGCATATTCTCAGCAGCTGCTCTTGTAACAAGTGACAGAGAAGGACGAATATAACATCATAATACACATAAATGGTTGTCCTGGACAGGCACACAAGTACATTTACTTTGAGGGTCAGAGATGGCTGTCATTAGAACATCCTCAGTCAAGGGAGAGCAAAACAGCACTAATGGTAAAAGTGGAGTTATTGATGCAAGAGGACTTGTTGTCTACTGTCCAGGGACTACAGGCTCATTACAGAAATGTTTGTTAACACACTGCCCCTGTAATGTTAATACAGTATAATAAATAAATTAGGACCTTATTGGCCCTAGGGTTAAGTCTAGGGCTTGGGTTTATGGTGAAATTAGTAAATCCCCAAATGATCATACTACCCATACTACACATACTTTATTTGCACATACATAGTTTCTTTAAGCCACTTTAAATTTTGTACATCCATTTATGTATGAGAAATTATTAATTATAAAGGTTTTCTTAAAGTGTATTTTAACTGGAAACTTATCACAGTAAAAATGCTTCCTTTTGGTTCCTTTTCTGCCCCACACACTACATTCTCTCTTGTACAAATACGTCCAGAAATAGTATTTTCTGTAAAAAGTCCTGCGTCATGGTGTTTTGCACAGAAGATGTTTAAATGGGGCGTTTGTCGTTGCGTAATATAACCTACATTTGCTTCGCACCTTTCTTTTTATAAGTTACTGACTTTAAAGTCTTTTCACTCTTGTGTTTTACCGTAAAGAGAGAGAGCAGTGCATGTCTGAATATGTCCACTGTATCTAGGCCCCTCTCTTGGTCCCTCTTCTGTCTAATAATAGTGTCAACGTGAGATCTCAAGTAGGCTCTGGACCTTCTGTCATTTTTCAGAAATAGCTTTGACTTAACATACATAATAGAAGTTATTGGTGCAGTATTACAGCCTTGTGTTTGTTAGTTCGCCCCATGGCAGTTGTGGCTGAAATAAGTTGAATAATGGCCAATACTACTGTGCTTTCATAACCTTTTGAAAGATGTAAAGCACCGTACAACTCTACGGCTTTTTACGAGGTCCGGATTCTGCCATTTGTAACAGAGTTAGTCAATGATATGCACAGGTCTTTTTATTCAAAAGTTCCACAGCCAAATCCTCTTGTCAGTAAAAGCATGTGGTTTAGAGCAGAGTTCAGATTTAGGAGGAATATATTAGACTTTTTTTAAGTTAAAATGCAATGATTAAAAGTATTATTTGTGTTCATTAAAGGTTTTTGTCCTGTCACCCTTTATAAATCTATGACATTATTTATTTTTAATTCTTTTCTGTCAGACATCATTATATATGTTGATTTCTATCGCTGTAAGTATCCATTGTCCATCCTCGTCTCCCTCAAGCTGTTAAACTGGCAAAGCTTATTATCAACTTTGCATATGGCGCCTGTGTTCATTTAAAATTGTGCTTTGAAATGCTAACCGGTTCACTTTTTGCCCTCTCTAAGTAGCCACTTGTTATTTCGATTGCCATCTGCATTGCCACCATTGCTGTGCCATTCCCTGGCTTCCTCTCTCCTTGTCCCCCCTTGACCCTGCGCCTCACATTCCTCTTATCTACACGTGTGGCAGTTATACTTACTTAATCTCGATTGATAAAAGATAGCGGGGCATCTTTGATCTGAAGCGTACCATGAGTGCTGAAGAGCTTTAGAGAGGGTTTCACAACTTTACAACTCTCTCTGGCTTATGTTGAAACAGTCTCCTGCTTTACTGTTTGTTACATTAGTGCTTCCTGCTACAAATGTTTAAGGACAGTCTATTCCTGTCCTCACACCTCTCTGTGATGGGGCCCCAGTGGGCAGGCAAAAATACACTGTGTTTGTGCCCGGACCTAGCTTTTGCTGCTTCTGGCATGATATAGGGAGAAAACAGGGGTCACAATACTAATATTTACTAGAAACAAACATTTAATTTACATGAAACGCTGTTATGTTTGTATTAGAATGCTGTTTGGCGGTAAAATGTTGGCAAGTGAGGATGACGATTATGGTGGTAGCAGGAGAGGGAGGGCAGAGAAGTAGCACAGCTGGATTAAAGACTTATGTAACTGTCAGTTCACCGCGAGTCAAGTGGGATACGCCGCCTGGGCCACAACAATTCCATCTCAAAAAAGCGCTTTGCCTTTGATCTTTCTCCCAGTCTACTCTATACTTGTAATACAAATGAGGCTGCCATTAATAGCAGCGTGTTTGAACTGTTTTCTGTATGGCATCTGTCTCTTATAAATAACATCGCTTTGAAACCTGCACCTAAGACCCCACAATGCAGTCATCTTCCAAGGCTTAATGTTTGCTGAATGAATATTGCAGTGTTTTTGTTTTTTTTTTGGCTTGCCTCCAAAATGTAACAGATTAGCCCTGGCCTAGACCCAGCCTTCCAGAGTTTTAGAGAAAATGGTGCAGTTCATATTCTGTATTACTGGCAAACCAAAAGTGTATTGTCAAATTGCTTTTTAAATTTGGCCCTATGAATGCCTCAGATAGTTCTTTGGACTTGGGACAAATTGTAATATCTTTTGCCTTGCAAGATGGTGCATTGTTATTTTGATTAATAGAGTGGTACTGGATGTTGAAGTGCATTAACAGAGTGCATACATCAACTTAAAAGCTAAAGTTAGATTAACCACTCATTTAGAGAATGATTTAAAAAATCCTTTCTTTTTAGCGTATACCCTTCTATGGTCATAAGTACAATTTGGCACTTCTAGTGTCCAGTGAATGGTACCATATATTGGTTAAGTTTAATTTCCTTCCTTAACATCCTCATTTATCAGAACTTTGGACTGGGAAGCACGAGTAACATGTGGAGGTTTTTTTTTTATATTTTTTGTTTTAAACAATCTTGATTATTGTCTTTTTCATCTTTTTGAACACATCAGTGAGTGCTTTACAATATCATCACTTAATAGGATGATGGAATTATAGTTGCTGTTATTTACTGCAATAAATACTAAGCCCCTTAAAAGGTTAAACATTTGTCAGCTTTCCAAAGTGTAATGAAGTGTAAAAGTTCTCATTATGTAATCGTGTGTACCTGTTAAAAAGCTTTCATAACTTAAACTACTCTCAGGGGACTAACATCTGCTGCTGCGGCCTGTCTCGCGTCTGTGTGTTGTGTAATTACATTTCGGCCCTGTCCATGAGTAGTTCATTAAGGAAGAGCTCAGTCAGAGGAACTTGATCTGTAGGTTAATGAGGGGGACAGCTCAACATGGCAAGTGTGTGTCCAGGGCACAGCAGCGGAGATGGGACGAAACATAAACCATTTAATCAGGCCCTGTAATGACACGCTTAATTTTATTACATCTTTGTAACAGGAAGGACCATTCTGATGTAAATGGCACGGGTATATCATGTTAGATTAAGTGAATGCAAGTTATGCAACCATTTTAATTGAGGGGTCCTCTTAAAGCTCCCAAGAAGACTGTGAAGAACAGGACAATGCTTGTTTCTACTACTTTGATGTAAAATATCTGCCACATTTGAGCTTACTGAGTCTTTTCCCCAAAATCATTATGTATCCCAATAAGGTTGGGGTTGTGCTGTGCTGGCATTGGTTGGTTTGATAGCCTGTTGATGTGCAAAATATGTGTTTTGTTTCATTTATTGCTAGAACAACTAGAAACATTTTGGACATTTTGTAACTTCACAATTGGCTGTTCATTCTAAGAAATCCTTGTGTTGTTTTTTCAAAGGATTGCAGCTTTATTGATTTGCTATTTGTGTTCATTCAAATTGTGATTCGATTGTGATTAATCTTGCATCCCTATTGTTTAATCAGTACATTTATTTTTCACACTACCCTCTGAGAGAACAGTGAATTGAGATGACGCTATGTCCCTGTATCACCCTTTCAACTACCTGGCCTCTGTCCACAATGATAGGCTCCAGCCACCCGTGACAGAAATAAGCGAATGATTAGTCACTGGTCAGCCAATCACTGCAGTTTCTGGAAAGTGCTAAGTGGAACTTTTTCCGAAGGTTATTACATTGGCACATTCAGGGCCTAACTTTGACTCGCTGTCAGACTTATACTAAAACTCGGCACTCGGTCTGAGTGCTGGAGTGGTCTGATATTTAGTGTTACCAAATCCTTACACAGGCCTGTCATCTCCTGTTGAAGATTAATGGTGATGTAAGAGTAGTCTTGTTGCCCAAAGCTCTTTTTTTCTGTTGTTAATAAAGACAAAGCTTCGGTGTCCTGCAACCAACCAGCCTGCCACTTTGTCTGATGGAGCCGAGCAGTGAAGAGGGAACCGTGGAGCTGGGCTGGATACGGATCAGTGAGGATTAATGATCAGATAACTACAAACCACAATGCAATCTCGCCTCGTCGTTCTCCATCTCTGTCCTCCACTGTCACGCTGCGAGAGTGAGACACGCTCAGTCCAAAGATAGAAGGAACAATGGAGAGGAAATAGAACTACCAGAAATATGACAGGATCAGAATCTATTGAGAAAAAATCTGTGAGATAAAGACATGTGAAAACATGCACTGACCAACGTAAATGTAGTAAGACATATTTCACAGTTTGAAATAGTTCCTACAGCATATTTACAAAGATAATGTAGAGACATAGATTTGTTTTTAGCGGCATTTCAACAACCCTCCTATGGTAATTATATTTATGATTAAAATAAATGTAACTTTATTCTTTTTTTAGTATTAAAGTGCACTATTTAACTTTTCTGGTCCCTTTGGAGTTGTTAGTGCTTTTCCTGGAATGGTCCACAGAATCGCATTAACTATCTCCAAGGAGACAAGCAGGTGGCAGGGGAGTCCAAACTATGGCCAGAGCAGTTTTTGTTGGTCTTCTGCTGAACTGACCCAACTTATCATTGGCAGAACTTTTTTCAGCTATTTTAAGTAAGTCTACCACTATATCCTCACTATAGGACTGTGCCAATCAAAAGATTGATAGATTGCAATCCAAAGTTTGATTACGCTTGCTGATAAGATAAAAGCATTTTAACTGACACGTTTGAACTCAGTTTACATAACGTAATTTCAGTTCTATGAGTTCTATGTGCGTGTTTGGTTCAGACAGTAAATGTGCGGGAAGAAAATCTAATCAAAAATTGAGATTTATAAATATCCAAATCCAAATCCACTTTATTTGTATAGCACATTTTATAAACAGAACTGTTTCCAAAGTGCTGCACACACAAACATAAAAACGGCAAAACAAAGTATATAATAACAACTCAATTTGATCTTACTGCTTGTAAAACCAGTAAAATCAGATCCAAGCTAAATGATAAAACCATAAAATAGAAATAAATTAATAGAATAAATACATTTTAAAAATGCTAAAACACAGAGGACCACACAACTCACGCTGTGTTAAAAGCCAGAGAATAAAAGTGGGTCTTAAGACGAGACTTAAAACACTCCACAGTGGGGGCCGTTCGCACGTGGGGAGGCAGAGCGTTCCAGAGTTTGGGACCGACCACAGAGAAAGCCCTGTCCCCCCTGGTCTCGTCTTAGGCACCACGAGCTGGAGCTGGCCTTTGGACCTCAGAGCGCGCGGGGGGCGATACATTTGGATGAGGTCCGAGATGTACTGTGGGGCCAGCCCATTTAAAGCTTTAAAAACAAACAATAACATTTTAAAATCAACTCTAAAATGAACAGGAAGCCAGTGCAAAGACGCTAAAATCGGAGTTATGTGCTCTTGTTTTCTGGTTCCAGTTAAAAGGCGCGCTGCAGAATTTTGGACCAACTGTAAGTGGGAAAGTGCCTGGTGGCTAATACCGTAAAAAAGTGCATTACAGTAGTCTAAACGAGTAGAGATAAAAGCGTGCACGACTTGTTCAAAGGATTTAAAAGATAAAAAAGGTTTTAGATAAATGCCTGATTTGACGACAGCGTTCACGTGTTTGTTAAGTTTAAAATCACTGTCAATAGTGACGCCAAGGTTGGTGACAGAATGTTTTATCTGCTGTGTGAATGGGCCCAGGTCCATGAGGGGGTCACTGTTCCCAAACACAATGACCTCTGTTTTGCCCTCATTTAAACTTAAAAAATTGTGAGCTAACCAAACCTTGACGTCACTAAGACATTCCAAGAGGGGTGTCAGGGGGCAGGAGCCATGTTTTTTGAGTGGCAGGTAGATTTGGCAATCATCTGCGTAAAAGTGATATTGTATGCCATGTTTTTTAAAGATTTAACTCAGAGGGAGAAGGTACAATATGGGATATTATCGGATTTAATGTCATATTATATTGCACAGACCGGAAATTATTTGCTCCATGCCCTGTAGTTCTGTCAAACCTATATAAAATACATCCAAATGAATGACAAATATGTCCATGTGTGGCCCTTGGTGAAAAAAGTCTGGACTACGGAAACATAGCTCGATGCTTAAGACCAATTTCAATAGCACAATGATAATAAAAACACTCTC
This sequence comes from Rhinogobius similis, assembly GCA_019453435.1. NCBI lineage: Eukaryota > Metazoa > Chordata > Actinopteri > Gobiiformes > Gobiidae > Rhinogobius > Rhinogobius similis. The sequence goes on along the minus strand of CM033633.1, from coordinate 22,767,696 downwards.
TTTTGACAATAGAGTGGAAACTAGTATCAGCGCACATTTAATACCATTCTGTGGAACATTCTATGGAGTAAAGTAGATGGCGGACATCATGTTTTAAACCAGTGTTTATAAATGCACTAAGGTAAGTGTTTTTTGTGTGTTTCAGAGTAGTGTAATTTTAATCTGTATGATATCTGTTGTGGTGTTTCTGTGTAACGTCGTCCTCCTCGTCATTTTTCATCTCTCATTTCACTCTATCCCCAGTGCTGTGCCAGTCCACTGGTGTTTTGGATGGTCTCAGGCCTGTTGACACTGTTGGCCGCTCGTCTATTTCTGCTCTAGTGCCAACTGCCTGTTAATCACTGTTACTATGTTTGGCCACACTTGCGTAGGTTACTAGATTTCCCCAAAGAAGGATTGATTTGTTTTCTTTTAATCTCAAAGTAGGGCACTAGTTTGGAGCTCTGATTGCCTGGCCCGAATACATTTAAGTTTCTGGCATTTGCACACTACACCACAGCCAAAATGTGGAGGACATTTAAAGCAGTGAGCTGCTCTAGTGAAACCCTTGTTCTGAAACTTTTCTGCTGGTGATCATTACCCGTACGCATTTCTTAGTTTCACAAAACTATTTCCACTTACATAGATTGTGGCAGCTCTAGAATATTATGGATGGCACACTATCAAATGTTAGTGTTACAATCATAGTGAGAAGAACGATCACAATTTAACAATGATTCATGATTATTGACACCATTACCAAACAAAAGTAAAATACTAAATTTTCTCTCATTTAAATTGTCTAATAGATCACAATTTCTCTAGTATATGACCAACTTTATGAAAGCAAACTTCTGATCAAGTCAAATTAATTGGTTGATTATACACTTAGAATAATAATATGTAAGTTAACACAAACGGCCAAATATAAAAACTTTTTTACATTCAGGTTTATTCGGAGTATAGACTGAACTGAAATTATTTATTTTGCTTCTAAAATGGTCATGATTATTATTTTTTAATTTGTATGATTATATTGTGACCCAAATAATCACAATTATCTATCATCTGAATAATCTTGACATCTCTAGCCATAATAAAATACAGCTTTACACACACAGATTTCTGGGTCCCTGGTGTCCTGAGCCCTCACATCTCACAGTACACTCTAATGAAGGACACCTTGAAAAAATATTTGCAGTGCTGAACTCCCAGAATGCACTTGTTATTCCTGAGGAGGCATTTAGTTGTAATATTGCACAAATGAGAGATGAGCGGAGATGGAAAACTCTGAACATATAATTCAATATGCTCTATTATTTTATTTCCAGGTCTCTGAATAGACAGAATAGAAAATACAGACTGCAGGCAGGTCCTGAAAGAGCTAAAATGAAAAATGACAAATCTGCTCTTGTGTGACTCAGAGCTGCTTCTGCCTCCGCACATCAACAAACATGTACTTATCCAGTCTGTGCCCTTTATGAAATGTGCCATTTTCTACTTAAAATATTCCATAATAATTCAATCACTGTAGAAATAGTGGGCTAATGATCATAATATCTAGGTTAGAGGCACACAAGACGCTCCCTAGGATGAAGAATGTGTTAACCCATTTTATTGCTACCTGTAATGCTATTTATATCTGTTCCTGCAGTGTGTGGGGGAGGAGAACTGGGTGGACAGTCGGACGGTGTACATCGGGCACAAAGAACCCCCACCAGGAGCCGAGGCCTACATCCCTCAGCGTTACCCTGACAACCGCATAGTCTCCTCCAAGGTGAGACAGCCATACTACTGTTTAAAATGCCATAATTAAGTACAAGTATTACGCTATATGTCACACTTTGTAATATTGTCTTTCAGTATACTTTCTGGAACTTCATTCCCAAAAACTTGTTTGAGCAGTTTAGAAGAATAGCAAACTTCTACTTCTTGGTCATATTTCTGGTCCAGGTATGTATTTGATAAATTATTAAAATATTAATACATATTATTTATTTACTTTATTTTTGAAGAAAAGTTATTATATTATTATAAATATAATATAAATCTCTCTCCATCAAACATTTATGGAACAAAAATCAACATCCCCCTTCATGCCCTCGACTGGACTTTTTGTTTTATTTAAATTTATTTAAATTCCAAACTAATCATTAATACTATAATTACATGTATAATAAGGGTTAAATTAAAGAATGAATTCTGTTGGAATAAAGTAACATGGTATTTTATAACACCATGTCAAAGTGCACATTATTCACAGGGAAATACAGCATGTGTTTTGGAACTGCCCTATTCATAAATTCATATTCATATTTATTCATAAATAGTGTACTTAGATTCCAGTCTTCAACTCCGATTTTATATTTGATGTTAAAACAATGTTTCCTGGATGTAAAACTCTTAACAATGAAAACAATAGCTGGATACCTGTGAAATGTAATTTTGATTGCAGCAAAAAAAGGAAAAAAAAAAAGGACATGGATGACAGGGGGTTGCACGGTGGCATGAATGTAAGAGTAAATGGTTGTCTGTCAATGTCTGTGTCTCTGTGTTAGCCCTGTGACGTGTTGACCACTGTCCAGAGTGTACCCCGCCTAAGGACCAAAGTCACTGGGATAGGCTCTAGTCACCCGCGACCCCTAACAGGAACAAGCCGTAGAAAATGAATGAATGAGCCAACTGTCAAGGATTGAACTGAAATAACATCTGACATTTACTAAATGAAAAGACAAACTTTGCAGTGAATTTGATAGCGGACAAATTAGCCTTTTACTAAAAACTTTTTAGTTTTTATTATAAAAAAAATAAAATAAAATAATGTAAAGGTCAGTGTATACCCTCTTAATCATGTTTCTCTTTGATGTATAATACAAATGAGTGTATATGTGTCTTGTTTTTTGCCATTTCTTCACTTTAACTCTTTTTCTCTGTACCATGCAGCTCATCATTGACACTCCCACCAGCCCCATCACCAGCGGCCTGCCCCTCTTCTTTGTTATCACTGTCACCGCCATAAAACAGGTAGGACACACACAAATGCGGTCACGTTTCCCGGAAAATATTTCTCGTTCTGCCTCATTCTCTTCCCATCTCCAAACACTCTCTGGTCCATCAGTGGGCTGCTCTATTATCTGCGCATACACATTCCTCTCCCAAGCCAAAGGACATGCCATTGAATCTGTCTGGTGATGTGAGAAATATGATAATGAATAGTCTCCTCTGTTAATCACTCTCGCTGAGCATCCCGTGCCTCTGGGACATGCATATCCTCTTGCCCGACCCACCAATGAGGGATGGCCCACTGTTGGTGATAGATAGATCTGTTCTGGCTACGGAAGCTTGAATTTTCCCTGGACATAAATCTAAAATGTGACATATCGGCTACAAATTCAGGTAGCAGGCCACAAAACTCATGAAGTGCAATCCTAGTTAATTATAGCCCATGACTTTCACCTCTCCCCTGATGTTTGGCTGCACCCTGGCCTCATTCACAGATGCAATAATCTATATTCTCATTTTCTCTCTTGTTCTTCTTCACTAATTCGCTGTCCTGTTCCAACCCTCACAGGGCTACGAGGACTGGCTGAGACACAAGGCGGACTGCTCGATAAATGAATGTCCAGTGGATGTGGTGCAGCAGGGGAAGGTGGTGAGGACACAGAGCCACAAACTGCGGGTAAGACTGGCCTCATTAGAACGCCACAGCACCTGGGGCCACAAAGCAACACTGCTAAACTCACACTTCTATAAGCCTCACATGTACACAACTCTCTGTGGCCCTCTTCAACTTTGCTTTTTTTTTTTTCTTTCCTGGCTTTTCTATCCTTTTTCACCAATTAATCGCCCAGAAGCATGGTAGAGGAAGAGAGAATCCTTGGAGGAGAAAGTCCCTTGGCACGTAGAGGGACTGATGTGTTTCATAAATTTGAATGTTCTGTCATCATCCGCTGATGCTCTTATGTCACTCTGATGCAACACAAATCAGAGTACGGCCATTGGCTCGGTCTAATACGAGAAAATACCCTGCGATAATCCTCTCGATTTGTATTCCGGAAAAACACAATTTTATTATTCTTTTGTCTGTGCCATGTTTTTTCTAGATCAATGGTGAGGACATACATATATACATAGATACCTACACACTCATTTTCCTATCCACTATTGACAGCTGTTGCTGTTCATTGCGTTGCAAATTTGGAATAGAAGAAATAAAAAATATTATATTATAATATAATATACACATAATAATAATGAATAAGATCTAGTAACAGCAAAGTAGACTAGGTAAAGTAAGTTTATGTTGGTGAAGGGGTTAGTGCCATGGAGAAAACAGTGTTAAATGTGGAGAAATAAAATCTAACATGCAACTGAATAATATGCCATGGTTATCGATAGGCTACTTAAAAAGTTTAAATTTGTATCTTGATCACTCATGTGTAAGTTATGTCAACCGTATTATTCGTTGTATCTGCTGTACTTTAACATGGATAGTAGCAATGCATTAGTCTTGTATAGACTAATGCATTGAGTTTGCTGTGTGATCTAATGTTGCTTGAGACTCAGACTGCTGTAGTTACTTTCCACTCACCGGAGGCCACTGTAAGTCAATCTCATATATTAGAATTCCATGAATGAAACTGGGCTTGTTGTGAGAATGCATAATCCAAGTTTCTGACTCAGCTCTTATGCAGATGTATAGATAGGGTCCATTTTAGTTTAGTTTTGTGTCTGTGCTGTTTAATAGGTGCAGGTACACTGAGTTTTTGCTGTGTCTGCTGCTTCTGTCAAATGAGCAGAGACGCTGCGATGCTGGGGTTAGCGCAGGTTGCTGTAGCTGTGCTTTTTCTGCTTCTTATAGATTAACAATATGTCCTGCTTTTTCCAGTGCTTTTCATTTTTGTCATTTTCTCCACCAAGGTTTCTCAGTAGCTGAGATCAAACGGAAGGGATTAGAGTGAATACGGAGCAGGAATAATGATGAATATATTAATCATGCAAAATCAGAGTGTGTCATGTGTTTGGTCACCGTGGAGATGGGATTTAACCAAGCTAAAGCTGCTCCACTCTCATAATCCGTTATGCAACTTCACAATCCTTTTAAAAAAGTGAAATTTAAAGAATGAGCAGGTTTTGACTGTGTTGACTTAGATATTTACTGGCTCATTTTACTGGCTCATTTACTGGCTCAGTTATTATTCATCTTAAAGCTATTAAATTATTTTTATTTGGCTGTTGTTGTTGTTGTTGCTCTTCCAGGTGGGGGATGTGGTCATGGTGAGGGAGGATGAGACGTTCCCGTGTGATCTCATCCTTCTCTCCTCTAGTCACCATGACGGGACCTGCTATGTCACAACAGCAAGTCTGGATGGAGAGTCCAGCCACAAGGTGCCACAACTTATACACATTTTATTCAAAGTTGTATTCAACACATATTTTTTGTCAGGGTAATTATTGCTTTGGTTTTAAAATGTTCAGAAATCCTTAAATGATGTCTGTTTTAGCAGTGGTCTGTAAATGGATGTCTTAACGTTTTAAAAATGTATTTTTAACATTTTAAAAATATATTTTTTAACTCTACGCTTATTGGAGGTCTTTGTTTGTGACAACCTGGGTTACACTGCCCATGGAAAAATACAGTTCAACAACACAACCCGAAAACATATCAAGCACTGCCAAAGATTCACAATTTATTTGTGACTTATTTTATATGCCAATTTTGGCGGTACAGTAATGTATTTTTAAAGTAATGTATTTTTTATTAGGAATAATATCTTCAGTAATAATTCATATTGAAGCATGCAGATGTCTTTAGTCTGTCAATGTCTGTCACTCACTCAACCACACGCCTGTCGCTGCAGACTCCTTAATTGCACCCAGCGACCCCCTCCTTCACCCACCAATGTGACCATCCTCACAGCTTGCTGTCTGACGCTGACCCGGGAGGCAGCTCTCAGTCTCGCCTCCCGTCTTCTCTTAGTCATTTAGGCAAGCTGCTGGGGGCCGTTCTGAGGAGTCCGGTGAACCCTGCTCTCATTAGCAGCTGAGGTTTGACATTTTCCTCTGTTGTGCTTCTCCTTCCCTTCCTCCAGACCTATTATGCTGTACCAGATACCATGGCCTTTAGAACCGAGCAGGAGGTGGATACTCTACATGCCACTATTGAATGTGAACAACCGCAGCCTGACCTCTACAAGTGAGTGTGACACAGCGCCATTAATGCACCTTTGTACACCTATCAGACGTATTACATGTTCTCCCTCTATGGCCATTTCCCTAATTGAAGTTCTCTGTTCTTTAGATTTGTGGGACGTATCAATATCTACAAGGACAAAGAAGAGCCAGTGGCTAGGTTAGTGTGCTCAGTGATAAACCTTTTTGTCTTTCATTAGGATAGCAACAAAACTGTTATTTTAACCTTGTAGACCACTTGGAGCAGAAAACCTACTTCTTAGAGGAGCAACACTGAAGAATACACAACATATTTATGGTAGGAATGAAGTCTTTATTTTACCTTAAAGTATTCCACATACAGTAATCTACACATTCATGTTTTTACTTTCAGCTGTTGCAGTCTACACTGGAATGGAGACTAAGATGGCACTAAACTACCAGTCAAAATCTCAAAAACGCTCAGCTGTTGAAAAGTAAGATAAATTCTCTTAGTGTTTGAACTGATCTTTTATTATACTGAGCATCTGTTTACTTGACCTTTGCTTATCCTCGCTGCAGGTCCATGAATGCTTTCCTTATAGTATATTTGTGCATCTTAATAAGTAAAGCAGTAATCAACACAGTTTTGAAGTACGCCTGGCAGTGGTCACCTGATAGAGATGAGCCCTGGTACAACCATCGGACAGAACATGAGCGCCAGAGACATGTGGTATTTACAGTATATTCTTATTTTCCTCGGTTCCTCACTGAGCTTAGCCTCCTTACAAGAGGGAAGAAAGTTAAACTGGGACCGCCAGTGCTCAGTCTGTCAGAGCACTGCTTACAGCTCTTACTTCTGGGTTAGCAAAAGATAAAATACTTAGTCAGATTTTGTCAAAGTTTAGATTTTACAAGATACTATATTGACAATAAACAGCTCAGCCTCAGCTTAAAGGCCCCCAATTTGCAGCACTAGCCTCTTTATCCTTTTATTACATTAGATTACCATTATCCCTCTACAATCTTTTTAGCCATTTCTATCTTACTCTCTTATTAACTACTCCTAATCCTATGCATCCTTGCCTGTTAAATACAACCTTAACATATTCATATTCACTATCTGCTTTTCAGTGCTATTATTCTGAACAGTATTGCTCACCTTCAGTTTGTTTGATTCAAACTGAAATACCTGACATTCTTTCCTCCCCTTCAACCCCAAACAGCTGTTAATGATTATTATTCTTTCCCCAGGTCATTAGAGCTTTCACAGACTTCCTGGCCTTCATGGTCCTGTTTAACTACATCATCCCAGTGTCTATGTACGTGACTGTAGAGATGCAGAAGTTTTTGGGTTCCTATTTCATTACGTGGGATGAGGACATGTTTGATGAGGAACTGGGAGAGGGAGCTCAGGTCAACACCTCAGATTTGAATGAAGAACTCGGGCAGGTGTGTTAAATGCGGTAGACCAAGCTTTCATTTGATTGAACTATCCATGTGCAGATATCTATGCCTCTGCCTTCCAGGTGGAGTATGTGTTCACTGATAAGACAGGCACGCTGACAGAAAACAACATGGAGTTTATCGAGTGCTGTGTGGATGGGAACGTCTACATACCGCACGCCATCTGCAATGGCCAAATCCTCAGTGCTGCCTCCAGTATAGACATGATTGACTCTTCTCCTGGAGGATACCGGAGAGTAAGTGTATGTTTTCGTACATAAACATTCCCAAAGTCATTTTCATTTAATTAGCCAAGATGCAATCAAAGAGTCATATATTCTTTTGTATTATTAATTAAAGTTTTTGTACAGATGGATGCCTTTGAGTTACAACTAAGTTCTAGTTCTGTAAAATTAATAGATTTTGCTTCTCAGACTGTGCACAGAAATGAACTTTCTGGTGCACAGAAAGTGATGAGTGCTGCCTTTGGTAGAGCAATACCAGTGATTTATTTAGATTTAATAGAAGCAAAGTGCAGTGCAAGCATCAGGACTTGCATCCAATTTTGATGAACAGAAAGAAAAGAAAAGAAAAGAAAGGTCTGCAAAAACAATAATAGATGTACAGATGAAATAGTGTCAACACAATTTTTTTTTATCTACAATAAAATATGAATGGTGAAATGAAAAAAAAAACATGTACTAAAACCATGTACAAATTTTGTGCACCAATATGTCTGTTTTTCTGTGCAGGAACATGAGGATTTGTTTTTCCGGGCACTGTGCCTGTGCCACACAGTCCAGGTCAAAGAGGAAGAGACAGTGGACGGCATCAAGAGAGGCATCCACCAGGGCAGACCCACCTCCTTCTATATCTCCTCCTCACCCGATGAAGTCGCTTTAGTGGAGGGAATGAAAAGGTGCACTTACTGCTTAAACAGTATTTTATGCAATAGTTTGCTTTGTCACTTTATATTCGAACTTAATACGACTCTATGTTTAACTTCACACTATAATATAGGCTTTTGTTTTTCTTGCTAGGCTGGGCTACACCTACTTGCGCCTGAGAGACAACCACATGGAGATACTCAACAAAGATGACGAGATTGAAAGGTTGGTCTGCCAAGTGTTTCTTGCGGTTACAGCACTGTGAATAAAAAGCAAGTCATTTTGATTATAGACTTGTGGTTGCATGCTATCTGTCTGAGAAGAAGCTGCTCTCAGATCATGTTACACAAATTACAACCACAAGAAAGTTTAAAAGATTTGAAATGTCAGCAGTGCTTCACTGTGATAGTGGTTTTGGTTCCTTCTGGAGCAAGTGTATATAACATTCATATAACATCCCTGAATCCCTCTCAGCATTGGCCTGTCAGTAGTGAGCTATTTGAATACATGGTGGAGGTGGAAATAGGGGAAGTTCTGTTTGGCATGATTTAGATGGAATGGGAGCTCCACTGGACTGAGAAAATCAGTTTTCTGTTGTGTTGTTAGGAATGCATGAACAGCCTTTAAATAAGCTCTTGGTGTGCATGTACTTTCACTTTAAAACATACATACTAACCTGTCTTAACTTGTGACAAATAACCATCACAAGACTCAATTATTGTATTCATTCGATTTTTTTGGTTACAGGTTTGAGCTGTTACATGTTTTAAACTTTGACTCTGTAAGAAGAAGAATGAGTGTCATAGTCAGATCAAGCTCAGGTAAATGCATATAAACCTATTATTAGCCCTGCTGCCAATCTTAGTCTGACTAAAATAGTGACTGTCTGTGCTTCAGGAGAAATCCTGCTGTTCTGTAAAGGAGCAGATTCATCTATATTTCCGCGGGTGGTGTCTGGGAAAGTGGAGCAGGTTAAAGCCCATGTGGAACAGAATGCTGTGGTAAGTTCACTGACCTTTATGAACGCACTTCATTTTATTTTGAAGACTCAGTAGACTAGGCAGTAACATGTTTTCAATATTCAAGTATGTTTATTTTCAGTGTAATTATAAATTATTTTGGTTTGTTGATGTTTCATTCATTCTCTTCTATTGTCAGGAGGGGCTGAGGACTCTGTGTGTCGCTTATAAAAGCTTATCAGAGGCTGAGTACCAGGAGGCGTGTCACTGTCTGACAGAAGCCAAGCTGGCCCTGCAGGACAGGGAGCAGAGGCTGGCACAGGCCTACGACATCATCGAGAGAGACCTGGTACTTTTGGGTGCTACAGCTGTGGAGGACAGGTCAGTTAAACACATGATGGAAACAGTGTAGCACTAGTTCCTTCAGAAACAAACTGTATTTCAAGTACTGTCAACCAAAACCTTTAGGTGACTTTAAGCCCTGTAATAAAAGGAATAATAAAAAAAGGCTCTGAGGTGGTGTAAGTGGTTTCCCTAACCAATGGAGCTGTCTGATTGAAGACGTGTTATGGATTAGTGCTCGGGGGTGGTCAGGCATTGATGAATTGTCACCAAATGGTAATTGACTGGTTCAAGTTTTGATGGATGCTCTAACCTAGCATACTGGAGGTGGAAATCTTTATTGACTTATTGACTTCCAGGCTCCAGGAGAAAGCTGCGGATACCATTGAATCACTGCACAAGGCTGGTATGAAAGTTTGGGTCCTGACTGGGGACAAGATGGAGACAGCGGCTGCCACCTGCTATGCTAGCAAGCTTTTCCGTCGCAGCACCCAGATCCTGGAGCTGACCAAGAAACGCACAGAGGAGCAGAGTCTGCATGATGTTCTTTTTGAACTAAACAGGACAGTTCTCAGGCAGCGCTCCATTTCTGGGTATGTTTGAGTGCTCTTTAAACTCCTCTTCACTTATAATCTACATTGCCTCATGCCTTGTTTTGCTGCAGATTGTCAGTGGACTGCATGGACTTCGGCCTGATCATAGATGGGGCCACACTTTCTGCTGTACTGAAGCCCAGCCAAGACGGCACTGGGAACTACAGAGAGATCTTCCTCGAGATCTGTCGAAACTGCAGTGCTGTCCTCTGCTGTCGCATGGCGCCACTGCAGAAAGCTCAGGTGAAAAACAGCTCTCAATCCTCAAACATTTACAGCTCAAGCATGGTGTATATTGAACTAAGACAAGTGTTATGTTGCACAGATTGTGAAACTAATAAAAGCATCTAAAGAGCACCCTATAACTCTTGCCATTGGTGATGGTGCCAATGACGTCAGCATGATCCTGGAGGCACACGTGGGCATTGGTAAGTTAATATACATATTAAATTACTGATCATTTTAATAATTTAATTTTGATCAAAGTAATTGAGAATGTCTATAAATATTTTTTCTTATGTGCTTTAAGGAATCATGGGTAAAGAAGGCCGACAGGCAGCAAGAAATAGTGACTATGCCATCCCAAAGTTTAAGCACCTAAAGAAGATACTTCTTGTGCATGGGCACTACTACTACATTCGAATAGCTGAACTTGTTCAGTACTTCTTCTACAAGGTATAATTCCAAATATATTGTTTTATCCATAGCTCATGTGTTTTAATCACTGCTTTGTAAACCCCGGGGAAACACTGTGCTACAAAAAATCGGATTTGAGTGCTCCTGTGACAGATTACTGGATTCATGAATCCCCAGTGCAACATTCACTCCTGGATTTGTGGCTTCAGTGATTGGTGTGGGCGTCTTTCACACAAGCACTGCCCTGCCAACTGATTCATTTTTACAGACCCCTTCTTAACGGCCCACTCAGCAAGCTTAGCTTATAGCACACAGTCTGGTATACAATCACAACATAAACAGAAATGACGAAGGAAGCATTTTACAAAACTGTTCTTACTTTTTAAACAAGCTAATTACTTTTATTATTTCCTTCCAGAATGTATGCTTCATATTCCCACAGTTCCTGTATCAGTTTTTCTGTGGGTTTTCCCAGCAAGTAAGTAAATGGTACTATCGTAATGTTGCCACTATATTTTATAGTCTGCCTTGATGAGAATTGTTCATGTGTTTTCTTCATAGCCTCTTTATGACACAGCATACCTAACACTGTACAACATCAGCTTCACCTCGCTGCCCATCCTCCTGTATAGTTTAGTGGAGCAGCACGTGTCTGTAGAGACGCTGAAGAAGGAACCTTCATTATACAGGTGATAAGCACTTCACCCCATGACATAAATATGACAAAATATAGTCATACCTAACTCACTGATTCTGTGTCTTCATTAGGGATATTGCAAAGAATTCGCTCCTCCGCTGGCCGGTCTTCCTCTACTGGACGTGTCTGGGAGTGTTTGACGCTGTAATCTTCTTCTTTGGTGCCTACTTTCTGTTTGACAACACCACATTCACCAGCAATGGCCAGGTAAAAATATATTTTCTTTTAATGTACATTTATTACAGTGTTTGTGGGGCTGAAAAAACACAAAACATTACTATTTTTAAGGAAAACTCATTTCCATTCCCATTAGTGGTAAACATATGGAAGATTTGCGGAGATGCTGTGTTGGGAATTTTTAACACTTCCGATTTTGTTCTACAGCACTCCTATAGTTCAGCAACATGCAGTAGGATGCCATTCATATCGACAACGCAATAGCATCTTTCTCTGTATTGTTGATTTGTATCATGTCAACAGTTTGGATGGCCTTTGGTCCTGTTTTTTTAAGTTAAACATCCTGATATTCATTTTTTGCCCTTTGTCCTGATTCTTTTCTCTTCTCTCCCCCTCCTTTCTCTGCTTCCTCTATTTATTTTGCTCCCTCTCTTCTGTAGCTTATGACCACCAACACGCAGATGGTAAGCCTGTCTCCCTCCCTGTCAGCTCTGTCTTTTACGCCTCTTTTTGTTCTGTTGCACCGTTTAAGCTTTCCGTTTAACCACTTCATCCTCACCCATCTCCTCTCTCTCACTACCACTCATGCACTGTCATTCCAGTGAAGTTTTTTCTCATGACATTATTCTTCCTAATCTCCGTAAAGCCCTGAATCCTTCTTCGGCACCTTATCTGTATGATCCACTGACATAGTAGAAACCTTAGCTCCTCCCTCACATTATCCTTCTGTTTTGTTGTGCTAGAAGCAATGCTAGTGTGAGCACTGTAGAGCCTTATTCAACATCTGTTCGTTTTACTGTCTGTGTTTTTGTGATTTCATGTATTTGTCTATATGTGTCTGTAGGTGTACACATGCTTTCAGAGAGCCTCTAATTTACTAACTAAAAACTAGAGCTGGGCAATATGAAGATAAAAATCTGTTAATTCCGCTTAATGCACAAACACTGACATTTTTCCCACTCAGTCCTTCTAATAGTCAGCCTCTGTCATGCTCTGAGTGAGTGACAGCTGGATTTAACCAATCACAGTCAGAAGAAGCAGATGATTTTATTTACGTCTTGAAGGCAATACAAAGTAAAAAGTTGATATATGAATTGTGATAAAATCGCCATCTGGCTTTGACTATTTTTTTGCTATATTGCCCACCACTTGTGATAGACATAGATTGATAATACTGGCAAATACATTTAACAATCTAATCTTACATGTTATACACAACTAACCTAAAGACATAACTTGAAAATGCGATGTAAGCGTTATTCAGTGGGACTGAACAAGTCTGGCCTATTATAGTAGTAGTCATAATACTAGATTCCAGCAAATCATGTTTACACTTAGTTTACACATTCACATTTCTACCCAAGTTGCAAGTTGCACCTCTCTTCTCTTTTATGGCTAGATAGTATTAAATGTCTCAAATAACTAAGAAGATATCTCTATATTTTCATTTCCTTTACAGATGTTTGGCAACTGGACATTTGGGACTCTAGTCTTCACTGTGCTTGTGTTCACCGTGACACTAAAGGTATGTGAACTCGATTTGTAATAATAACGCATCAGTCTGATACGGCGGCTTTGCATTATTCATTCAGTGTCTGCATCTCTGAAAAGGAGATTTTAATTGACTTCTTACATCACTCCATTAGAGTGTGTGAAGAGCATAGGAATAAGCTTTTTGCACATGCTAACTAGGCTGTTACATAAATGATCGACTACACTTGGTGACTGGGTTTGCACAGCACTAAAAGCCCAAAGGCACTGGCATTGACTTTATTGACTTGTGCGAGTGTTTACTATGTATATATTCTCTGTGTTTTAGCTTGCCTTGGATACACATCACTGGACGTGGATCAATCATTTTGTCATCTGGGGGTCATTACTGTTTTACGTCATCTTCTCGCTTCTCTGGGGAGGCATAATTTGGTATCATATATAACTTTACTGTAGTCCCTAATAGTCAGTATAATTCAATTCAAACTGACTGTGACTTTTGCTTTTTTCAGGCCGTTCCTCAATTACCAGAGGATGTACTATGTGTTCATGCAGATGCTCTCCAGTGGTCCAGCTTGGCTCAGCATCATCTTACTCATTACTGTCAGCCTGCTGCCAGATGTCATCAAGAAGGTCCTGTGTAGGGCTATATGTCCCACTGCGACTGAGCGCGCACAGGTAAGATCTTTGTGCAGTTTTATTTCAACCGTAACATGTTGTCTATTTATTTTAGATCTTTATATTAAAGGTGCAGCATGCATAGAGTAACACGGTATTTTTGTGATGATGTAATGGTTTTGGTTATAATGAATATTGTGTTTTAGTTTATATCTAATGATTTCTTACTAACAGCATTCATTTCTTTTGAGACTAAAACACCAAACTTGCATACATGCAAATTACTTCACGCTTGATAACCTTCCTCAAACATCCTATGGAAAATTTAAGCATTATTTAGTGTGACCTTTTGCCTCTTATGGCTTGACTTCAGCTCAGTAGGAAATGACTGACCGCTCTGACAGATTTCTTCCTGCTGTGCTTTTTCTTCTCTTTTCTCTGCCTTGTGCTTCCTAACGGATCCTATTATCCAAATTCACACCATCCTCCCTTTCTTCTTTCACCTTTTTCATTTAACTGACCCCCTTTTAAACGCCTGTCATCATCACTTCCATCTTCTTTCTTTTCATCTCTGCCATTATCCCCAAATTCTCCTCTTGCCCTTTTCTGCCTATGTGGGCTCTTCGGTGGTGACCACAGTCCACTCGCCCGTGCCTTACTGTGGAGCCCTCCACCATCTTCATGCTATCTCAGTCATCCAGCAGAATGAGTTTCTGATTGGTTCACACAGACGACAGGAACAGGAAGTGGAGGTGACTCTCTTTAAGCTCTTGTCACCTCTGCATGTACAACAGCATGGTGTAAAATAGTATCAACATTTTAACATAAACTAACTTGTGGAGTCATGTTCATCTTCTCAACTATTGGTATCCCCCTATTGTATATTGGTGTTTCATTTTCCATTCGTCATTGTGAATGTGTAAGTTTATTTCATCTTTATATGGTAAGTACAGCTCTCATAAATCTTTAGGAAATTTTAAGGTCCCATGTTTTGCTGTATTTTCCATTTCATCATCTACTTGATCGACATTTATGATAACATTTTGCGTTGTGCAACATTCATCACAAAATAGTTTTAAAATCCACCCATCTCTTGAATCAGCGCACCTACCTGGAAGTACTTACTGTCTCGGCTTATTTCTCGCATCCCCCGCCAATATGTATCCTAGGGGGGTTGTTTTGAGGTACAAGTAACTCTAATAGAAGGTCAATGGCTCACAAAAGTCAATTTTGCATAATATGGGACCTTAAAGATAACTTATACATTTTTAAATAGGTCATTGCATTACTTATACAAATGCATAACAACTCTTTGTTCCTTGTAATTGATTTTCTTGGACCAGTGCGTTCTTTTAGGCATGTGGTCATATGGATATTTATTAGAAGAGCAGCCCCTTTAACTTCTTGCTTGCAAAACAATCTTATGTACAGATAAGAGATTGCAAGACTGAACAAATCAAAATTTAAATAGCTATAAATATTGATAGAGTCCAGTGGATAATGTTCATAATTATATTGCCTGTGCAATGATCCACAGAGGTTAATGACAGAAGGGGTCCTGGATGACTTACTGGCCCCTGGACCCCTTGGTGGAGGGGCAGGCACTACTGAGAGAGACCTGCTCCGTGTTGATAGGACCGGCGAAGAGGGCAGTGGAGGCAAAGCTACTAGGACCTATGACTCCATGATGTCACATGACCACAGCACCCCAAAAACCTCAGCAAATCGCAGACCTGCTCCGTAGCTGGGCTGAGGTCACCATGGTAACAGCAGCGAAAGTGCTCGGTGTATTGGGCATGCTGTTTGGCTGAGGCTGAGCTTTGGGGGACTTTTTGGAGATACTTCTAATGCATGCTTGATTGCTTACTGTTTGTGCTAATCTAATGGAATTTATATAAATTTGAAAACATTTAGTATAAATCCAACTACTAGGCCTTTAGCATGTACAGCTCTAAAAAAAATAATTGGCAAAAGGAATGTTTCTTCCTTCATCCAGACAAGCAGGGTTCTTTAAAATAGATCGTACTTGAGTATTATTACAACGTAAATGCAAGAGCTCAGCATACACAGCACACTAATGCCATCTAGCGTCTGCAGGTGAAATAACATGCTTTTGCTTCTCATTTCATCTGCATGTCTAACATAAAGTAATAACGTGGATATTTAAAATATTTAGAGGGCTTGTTTTTTTGACTGTTGTTTACCTTAAATATATATTTTAGTCGTTCAACTGGGTAATATCTAAATTCCTTGAGACAACATAAAAACAAACCTTCTAAATATTATCTTGGTGGGCAGTGATCATGCAGCTATTATGTTGTTCCACTTTAATTTACTCTTTTAATTGTCTTTTTAGGGTAATGAGAAGATGGTGCAAGGTGTTGTGGCCGAGTTGACTCCACTGTCGTCACGGCGATCCTACAGAAGCACGAGCGCTAACTCCTCCCACCTTCACCTGAGCACAGCCGAGGTCCTGTCACTCCGAATGTCGGACCCCCTTCCCCAAAAGATACTGACTCGCCTGACAGAGAGGGGAGGGGCAGACGTGTATACCCTCAGCCCCTATTTACTCCGTCTGTCCGGGGCGGGATTTGCCCACTACGCTCCAGGTCCAGAGACAACTGTATGAAGCAGGAACTAATTTTCATTTTATTGGCTTCATGCAAAGCATAAGTGCGACTACAATTCTGGCCTCATGGACAAGGAAACATCAAGTTCACATCCTTCACCACATCAGTTCACCTTGTGCATTTTGGGCTGCATACCCACATACTTTGGTGATTTGTTTTTCTTTCTGATATCGTTAATCTTTTACACAAAGGTGGGAACTGCATATAAACCTCTGAGAAAAGGAGGAGCTATATGCATTTCTTAAGTAACAGAGCACTCCTGTTAAACATGTCAAAAAAATGACTTTTTGTATATATTTTTTCAGTCATGACATTGCCTGTTCCTTCACCCCTTTGTAATCACCTAAATGTACATAAATGGTCTGGCCAAGTAAAGGGCAGTCCTTAAGTTTCAGCCCTTTAGGAATGCTTGCGAGCGAGTGCATGTGTGTGAGTGTGAACGGATGCTTGCAGTTGCATGCATGACTTTTGCCTGTCAAGAGTGTGCGTTTGTTTGTGACACACCTTTGCCTTACAGGTACCACACAGCAGCAGCAGCAGGCTAGGAGCCAAAGGAGAAAGATGGAAAAAGTGGAAACATACAAAGCCTTAGACACAAACACACTTTTCAACTGAAGAAAGCAAATGGACTGTTTTCTAGAGGGATGTGCAGTATTCCAGCCACCCTGCCTTAATTCATCCATACATATAGTAATCTAAGCTGTTTATACCTCCCAGTGTGGTTCAGATGTATACCTTCCACATACTTATCTCTTTGGTACTGTGTGTCAATGTACATCTTGTTTATTATGATCATTTGTTTGCTAATCGACCTCTGTAGCATGCTAAATCCTGGCTGCATGTTAATCCACTCTTCTCTCCCTTACCATTTCATTTCAACCATATCCTCTACCCACTCCTGCCATCACGTGGTCATGTTGAGCAACTGCAGCTTTGTGAATCTCAAACTGGAGCTTACCCCAATGGTAGTAGGTCCACTGTACCATTGGTGTTCTCTGTTATGGATGTCCTAAATGGCTTGCTCTTCCTCCTGTGGCATTGTTTGCTTGTGTGTTTGCAGCCACGCTTTTTATAGGTTATGCAAAAGTCTGTGGGAATGCTATTGTCATGTTTGTCATATTGAGGTTCCCCCTCTGTTGTATTTTTAAATGAGTTGTCTTGTACTGTTTTATGGCAGTCACTGTTGATGTATGGATGTAACTTAAATTTTTTATATATAATATATTTTGGTGAAAATGGGTGTAGTCGATGGTGGTAAGACGGAGACTTGAAAAGGCGATGTCACAATCAAATCGACTGAATGTTGAACTGTTCGTTGTGTCCGTCACTTGAAGAATGTAGCTTATAATGGATACATACTTTTTATTGCAGTTCTATTTGTCCAAAGCATATCTCTCATAACACAACTACTGATGTATTTTTGAATGTCTAACTCAGAAGGATTTTGCATGTGCATTTGTTTTTGTTTATTTTGGGGCACATTTTTATTATTTTATCAGTGACAAGAGGTCTGGATTTAATGTATTTAATTTCTTTGTCTGATATGGGATCAAATTATGGACCTTCATAGGCTTAGAGAAAGGCCTAAGTGGGCCCTGCGATGCAATGTCCTGTGTCACTGTGCTGTTGCCATTACAGTAATTTATCCCATGAAGAATTTATTTCCATGACATTTAGATTTTTGTTTTATTGTGTGTATTTTCATGTGAATATTTAATTTTGCTATTTTTGTATCCTAGAGAAAAAGTCTATATTTTAGCTGTGTTGGAATGTGTTTAACCAAAATAAGAGTTTATTTGTTAATAGAAAATTATCACTAGATTATTATATATACACACTGCACTTTGACAACACATTGCTTTCTCCCCTCGTTTATGTTTTTAACTTTTCACTCTTCCTCACGATTTATTTATTTTTCAAAGATTAATTGTAGGTGAGAAAAAAGTGACCAAATTACTCCGTTGGATTGAAGCGTTACTGAGTGTCTGTGGTTTCTATTGCACCAGCCTTTTCTGCTAAAGAGAATGTCAAACTGCTTTTCTAAGTCCTTTGGCACAACAGCAGGTGCTCGTCCTGTCAACTCTGAGCTTGGCAAAAGTGGAAAATGTCAAGATCTGTCATATCATACACCTTCAGTACAGCAGTGTCTGTATTTACTAAACAGGAGATTTTTCTTCTTTTCGATAAAGATTTTAAAAGACGTTTATTATGTCAGCCTGTCTGTAGCAAATAAGGGCAAAGCACTGTAATGTCATTCTGCTTGTAATAAAGAAAGACTAAAACATGATTAGGCCTCTGGCTCCTCTGATTCACATCACCCAATCATTTGTTTCTTTTGTCTATATAATGAATATGGATAAAGTGGGACAGCTTTTCAGCTTTGTATTTTAAAATATACGCACTTCTATAAATAATTCTATGATTAAATTGTCACTGACTTGTGCAGATTTAAAAAGTTACAGTAACACAAGCCCAATGTGTCAAGCATCTCGTCGACACGTACATGCACAGCAGGGACGGGGTTGAAAGCTTTTTTTTTTTTTTTTTACCCTGCCACTACAATGTAGTTCATGTTTTAGCCACCAGGGGAGGCAGTGCCACCCCTTAGACACCACCGATGTTACTTTTGCATTCATGTGCCATAGCTGCACCAGGACGAACAAAAAAGCACATTTTTTGTTGATTTTAATGACATAGAAAGTTAATATAATTAATTTATTAACATATGGCTACTTAGCTACGCTAAAACGTTCTAAGTTTTCAATGTCATAACTTAATATATCTACATCAACAGTAATTCAGCAGTTAAAATAACCACAAAAACTCCAGTGCCCGACCACAGCTCTGCCAGACTTCGAATTGACCGAAGGAGGGGGCTCACGGACAGGTTTAAAAAAGAAAAAGAAAAAAAAGCCACAAGATGCCGCTCTTGTTTTCAATCTCGTCCTCTCTACTTTCTCAGGCCCATTGTGGTTTTTACGTCACACTTTTGGTTCAAATTATACATTGAATCAGTTTTATTGATTAACCAAGTGGTAAATTGCTGCTTTTATGTGTGTTTTCCACAACAACAAAACTACATATTTGTAGTAGCTCAGAAAATCTGACTTGAGACCAACAGTGTTTGAGAAGAAATACCAACTTGTGTGAAATATTTCTGAAAAAAACATCACATTCAAGATGTTGACATTTCATTTAAAACAAAAAATAATTCTAACGAAACTGAGTGTTCAAAAGGTTTCGCACCCATATCCACCCTAGTGTTTTCGGTGTTTAAACGAATTATGAGGAGAAAACAGCAAATGGAAATCCGGACGCCCCGTGGAGAGCATCGATCGGGGGCTGGCTCCTGACTGACAACGACATCTGCCACGACCCGCCGAGGCGATGCCCAACCACTCATTGCACCACAGAGCTATAAGTAAGAGGCGCACAATCTGTGCTTTCCAGTGATTCACTGTTATTTAACAATATGCACATTCAGTTACGCTTTTGTTGAACTCCCACCTGACTTTACAGGACAGTCAACCAAGAGGTCTTGGTAAGTCAACTTTTATGATGAACAGACACGAAAAGTACAAGGCCAATTGCGCGTGTTAGTCATTTTCTAAAATTATTTGACTTTTTTTTTCTATCCAGTGTTGGCATAGTGACCAAAATATCATAGGACGCATCAGAGAAAATCTTGTCTAATCATTTTTAAAAATTGTGCACTTTACATCAATATTATCCTCGTTATATCTTTTATGTCCACTGGGTGTCACTAGAGCACGTAGTACGTGAGACAGGACTGCAGCGCTGACCTTCATTTCCCCTCCCCTTTCTGTGTGCCAGGACTGCAGCATCATCAGCACCACCACCCAAGCTGAGCGGGCTGAGGAAAACAGGGGCATGCATGTGTGAATAAGCCTGCTTCCTGCTCCACTTCCTCGCCTCCTTCATCATCGGCGTCTCCGTCTCCATCTCCCTTCCCCTCGTCTACCGGATCCATCCAGTAAGCCTGTTATTTCACCAACACTAGTCTCTGCAGCATCCTCGAAAGCACCTATATCTCATCCAGCAGTGCAGAGCTGTCACACACGCCCCCTCTCCTGCGAGATTCCTTTAGCCCTAGCCAGAATTTCTACTGCACCTTGTTGCACACCCCTGTCTTCTCTTGTCTTCATAAGGGCATCCAAGAAACAAGCAGGCAAGCTGTCTCTTCTTCCCGGGAAAGCGTGTTTCGCCTGGACAGCTGGACTGCCGCTGTCCCTCTGGAGGATGATCCTGTGGATGAAGACGCAGGACATGGCATTAGGAGAGCTGCTGGAAAGACTGAAGACTGTTATCAGAACCATAGGTAGGTGTCAACATGTAGATTTTTCTTTGGTTCATTGCTTTGTGTGGCTTCATCTCTCCGAAGAGCTTGGCTTTGTTTTACCCTATTGGTTTTGATTGTGTTGAGATATTACCTTGAGCTCTAGCCTATAATGCTTACTGTAGAATATGACATTTGATTCCGTGCTCCACCCACTGTTTGCATCTTCATGGCACATAGCTTGGAGGAGACTCGTTGACCCATATATTATACATACATTGATACTTACCAAAGATTATGCAGCAGTATGTTAACCCTATTTGCAGTATATTTTAAAACAAAGCTTAGCATCCAGCTCTTTGATTGATCAAAACCTACAAAACCTAAACAAACAACTCCTTGTTGCTCCAGACTATCTTTTTTTAACCAAATACGCTAACATGCTTTTGCTGTATTCTCTTTCTTTTGATCCATTTATAGAGAATTTATTCAATCCACTTACCACCAATATAGAGCTACTCAACAACATTGGATGCACTTATAGGCACAAAACAGATGGGGCACTGGAAGACATGCCATTTTTATCTTGTACATATTGGTTTTCCCATATTAAAATATGAAATTAACTGAAAAGCATTTACTAATGTCATAGCATTAAAGTATTTCATTACTTAGAGTATGTTTCAATTGGTTAATTTCCATTGCAAAAATAGTGGGTGGAACATGAATCCTTTAATTACATTTGAAGATTCTCTGCCCACCTCTGGCCATCACTTTGCTGTTGAGCCGTCAAACCAATCACTACAGAGATCTGCACCTTCTTGTTTCCAGTGTAATTTATTTATGTATTACTTTTTATGAAGCTATTTTTGATGCAGAGTGGGCTTTATTTATTTAGTCCCCTGACAAATGCTTACAAAATATGATGCCAGATGCAGCATTAAAACAAAAAATAGAGAAATTATGTGCACCACGGGTACTATATAAATCTTTTGGTTGGATTTGTATTAACTTCAGACATTCCCAAACAGACTCTGGTCCATGTTGCTGTACGTGTGCAAGACAGTATCGTGCTGAGGCAGGAGGGTGAAAGCTGTAATCGGCTCATAGTAGTGAGTAATGCTGATCGCTCCAGACAGCACTGAGGAAGGGAGAGTGAGGGAGAGCGGTTAACAGACACTGTGTCAACTACAGCACAAAACAAAAGAGACAGTAATGTTGTTTTGTTACTGAAATGTTGGAGAACGAGAAGAACGTTTATAAGATGATGAAGTCTGATTTCGAAATTGCAAATTTTGCCAGGCATATGTCTCCTCCATTGGATGCAATTTGTTTTTATAATAATAATTGTTAAAACACACACACATACAAAAGTATACATAGTGTACATGATTAAATCAAATTTGGGATCTGGCTTCAGTAAAATTGTTGTTTGTAAAAAATTGTTGTAAAATTTTTTTGCCATGTCACTTGAGCTGGGAATCACAGGGTCTCTCATGATTCAATGTAATATGGCAGTAGCATTACTATTTTGCAATATATGCAATAATCAATATAATGCATACGATAATGTGCAGTAAATCACTTTTTTAAAGAATCCAAATACATTTTAAGAACAGTTATTCTTCAAACCTCTACCTACACAAATGGATTATGAAATAGATCTATTTTATTCATCAAAACTGTGAATATGTCAAGACAAGTTTCTTTTTTATAAACAAGTCACCAAATTGTAGCACTGTCACAAAATGATTTTGTAAAATATACCAAAAAATTGTCATGAGGTACTTACAAGTCCACAAATGTGAAGAGCAGACAGTTGGTTAATGATTGTGTGTTGTTATAGTGCTAATCATAGGCGCTCCCCTTGACTCTATAACAGGCCGTTTGACCCACTTTCACAGATTCAAAGCGACACATCCACACACTGGTAAAGCCTACAAAAAATATCCGTCCATGCTACAAATTGTAGCCAAGTAATAATTTGTCCTTTGTATAGTCCCCAAACGTTCTGTTTGATCAGTGATAAGCCCTGAAGGTAGAGCAGGTGTGAAGCCAGATGAATGCAGCAGGTCACCATCGTCTCTGACTAGGCCTGAACCAAAACACAATATGGCCAGTCCTAGTGCTGTCATAGTACACCTGGCAACATTTAAGCTCACCACCTTATTTGAAACAATGCCTCCTGTGTTGTTGTTGAATTACTATGACTAACGTAGTCTTTCACTGAAGAAGAACGTTTGTGGCACTGCCTCATCAGTATGTGGGAGAGAGAGCAGCTCTGCTTTTATCTCTATTCAGCTCATAAACTGATGCTGGTATGTGCTTGCAAGCCAACACAGCCAAGCACTTCAACATGAACACAGTGTAGCCCAGTCTCCAGAAAAATATGTACATCATTTACGTTTTTGTAATTCCATTACAAAGCCCCCTTCCCAAATATTATTATTCTGTATTGAAACCACCTGACCTGTTTTAGATTATTTTTTTTGCAACCACTTTACCTTTTGTTCAGTTCAAGGCTAGCCAGATATGTTTACAAGTTCATTACAATTCCCAGATTTAAAAGCTAAAGATGCTTGCTTCTTGTGTTGTATTTGCAAACTAAAGTACAGGACATTTCCTTTTTGGACTGTTGCAAAATTCTACACATGTAGCACAAGATATGACGGATTTGTTCTGAAGTAGAAGAAGTAGTTGAATATAATTAGCTAGAGCAGCAGAAGGGGATTTGTTCCTCACCGGCTGGCCCCCATCCCTCCCCCTTCTCCCCCTACGTACTTACTTCAAAACCTTCTCTAATGCACCGGTGTTAGTTTGTGTTAGCGGCTACAGCATCAGTGTCACTGCATTGCCGCTAGTGTGAGGAGTATTACTTTTGAGAGCTATTGGACCTCAGACCATGACTCAGCTTATTCTATAAATGCCCGAAGGACTTACAATTGTGTCCTGGATGGATTTTTGCAAAGGACGCTGGACATGTGTTACCAATGCAGATGTCCCTTCGGAGGATGAGAGCGAAAGGGCCGCACTGGGAGGCTGCTAGTGCACTGCGGGATTTTGCAATTCTAGTGAATGTTTGTTTTTTGGTGAGCGAGTTGTGTGTTTGAGACTGCTGCTCCTATGTCTCTACATGAGATCCTGCGGGAGGGAGGAGAGGCGTCCTACCGAATCATGAACCGCCTCAGTCAAATCATCCAAAACTTGGACATTACAGGACTGGCCAATCCTTTCCCCTTCAGCCCTGGCAGCCGCAAGAACTCCTGGAGAGAGTGGGATGGTAGGATTAACCATGAAACTTTTTGTTAATGATTGTGATATTGAAAGATTGTCTAGCTATCTTTTTTGCCTTAAAGTTGTTAAGAAAGGTCAGCAGTGGTCAAGGACATAATGACTCATTTGATGTGGATTTGAATCACATTTGAATTCCTTAACACTTCTGTAATAAAATTGTTCAAAAGTAGTCTAAACATCTTTTTATTGAGCAGCCCTGCATGTAAGCTTGTGTCTTCCTTGTGATTGCTATGACTAAGTTTTCACGAGGCTCTATGCCCAGAGCTTTGCATGCAGTTTTTTCCTTGCTTTTTTCTGTGTTGGGGGATGCATGTCTGTACTACTTTAACAGATGCCTCAGTTTCCCACATTGAGATTCTGGCAGCAGCACAGTGATTTTCCTGCGCAGCAACTCTTCTGCAGAATAGAAATAGCTGCACTCCAGCAGTGAAGTAGCCGGTATGAAGGTCTGAAAAGTGCTGATCAAAGCTGCTGAGCTGGCCAGCCAACCATAGAGCAGAGACCTTGAAAATTTTAAAAGGACTCTTGGATCTCGGATATTTATATATTTATTTTTTGCAGTCATAGAGAGATAGTCATGAGGAGGAAACGCAGGACTAGTGCTGCTTCATCGGACATTGGGATCCCGATGGTGCAGCTCAACTCACGTGAGTCTGGGATTTGTTGACATACTGGCTTGACAATACTTCACCTCTGACTCCTAACGGTCATATATCATTGTATCCATCTCAGTCTAGAGCAGATTATGTGTTGAGAAAGGGCTGAGTAAGTCATCTTTTACCATTTCAAATTTGTTTTATAAGAGAAAATATCTTTCAGCAGATTTACATTTAGTCGTGGGAAAATGTGTTTGATGTTTTATATCCTCTTGAATTTTTTGTGATAATGATTTTAAAAAATGATGTGCTTGGTTGTTGCATGTTTCGATTTTCCATATGCACCCAGCTTATTCAAGCAAGTTGGTGCAGATGTTTGTCTCTGTAATTGGCATCTTTGTCACTTGTTATTGTGCGTCACAACCCTTACCAGTAATCCATTGACACTTCCCCATTACAAAACCACTACAAAATATCTGTACCTGACCAGAACTAAAAACAGACCTTGCCTTTGGTTAACCTTATTGACTTTAATTTAGTTAATGTGTCTCAGAGTTTGCTTCACTGATAACTTCAAGTGCGGTCTTCAGCGTAAAACAAGCATTAAACTCCACCTTGTTACGAGTCAGACACAACACACAGCATGTTTAGTGTCTATGTTTACCACCAAGACTGAATGACCAATGGCTCAAAACCAAGACATGATAAGAGTCTGACTCATCTTGGTCAAAAACATATAAACTAACTAAATATCAGGTTTAAATGATTAGACAAAAATCTGGACTAAACTGGGCTACAAATTGCTAACAAATGTCCTATGACAAATGTAAGGATTTTCTAATTGTAATAACTATAAAATAAAGAATTGTAGACGACCTTTGTGTAGATTTGTTGGTCCTGGTCCTGCTACAGTTTGATAACCACTGGACTCACACATAGCACTTAACTGAGAGACAGTAAATCGTAATTGGCATATTCTGTTAAGACATAGTGTCGTCTTTCTGGGATCACACTAGAATTAGGTCTTTTCACTACAGTGTAATAATAGGGTCTTGTGAGTGCCCAACCCGAGAAGAGGGGCTTGAATGAGTACAGTGTGTGAATGATTAAATGGAGCTGCAGGCTGCATTTTGAATGGGCTGCCGAGAATGGGGGCTTTCTACTTAGTCTATTTACTGTAAGGTGCATAAAGACCTTTTGCATTGCATCTAATATTGTCAGTATGTAATAGCAATGATTTGACATTAACCTACATTGTACACTGCTTTGTTAGTGGATGTTTTTCTCAAATCTGGATTATTGAAATGAGAGGGTTCAAGTAGCTTCTCTTTAGGGTGGGGTAATCATGAGAAGAAGGCGGAGCTTTCTGTTACACTGATGCCTTTGTTGCAGGTAAAGGTAACCCGAGTTTGAAAAAAGTTCCTGCAGTTAATGAGAGATAGCGCTGACAAGAGAGCTACGGTGATGTTACTGTGAAAGATCTGCACGGCGTACATGAGTGGAGAGGATATTGTTTATAGTAGCGCAATGGGAGCAGAAGACACTGTGGATGTATTCATCGAGGAGGATGCTGAGCTCGACTCTGGGGTTTGCCTGGATTCAGAACTGACGGAAGAGCTGAGGCAAAAAGATGTCAAAAGAGAGGAGCTGGACTCGCTCCATTCTCTGCTTTTTTGTGAAGAGGTAGAAACAGAGAAAAGTCAGACAGATACATTAAACACATGTTTTGAAAGTGAACAGGGAAAAGAAACAGAGAGGACACTAGATGTTTGTTTACGCCCAGTGGAGGAGAGAAGCACTCACGTCAGGATATCCATGCAGGAGGTGAAGAGGTACTATAGACTCTCTCGCTGCTGCCACTGGCTGTTGTGTGGTAGGTGACAGTTAATATTATGCTTCGTTTTATTGTTAATATGTTCTCCTTCCTGGTCCATGATTTTCCATGCTCTCTTCTTTTGACAATGAGAGAAACTAACTTGGGGGTTTGTAGGGTCTTCTGTCCACCCCACATGTGCCATATACAGCAATTTCATCTACAGTCCATTTCCTTTCTGCAGAACGCCTAACCTGCTATCACTAGGTTTTTTGCATGCTGGTATACAAATTTGATTCATATCATGAGTTATGATAGCACTGCAGATCAATTTCCCTATGGGGACAAATAAAGCTGTCTATTTATCTGATAAGCTTTGGGCAACATTATACGAGTCTATTTTAAATTGAGAGAGCATCAGAGCATTACAAAACTTCTATTGTGTTCAGTGTGATATTTTCATATAGGCTTGTTCTCCTGGCTTGGGATTGGGGCAACAACACTCATGTGAGATTCTGAATGCTGCAAACCTTGCAGCGATATGAAAAAGTACACATTTTTGTATGCTGCATTATTTATCTTCAGTTTATCAATTTACTGTTTACCATTTATAATAAGGAAGGGAAAGCTGTATTGGACATTGTATATTACAATTACACATAATTTTATTTATTTATATATTTTATTTATTATACAACCATGTATGTTGTAATGTAAAGTCTCTATTTTAAGAACGTACAACTAGTCATCAGTGTTATTGTCTCTATGTCTCATTCATAGCTTCTCACATGACCATGACTTTAAGCCCCTTATATTTCTTGCTGCCCTCCCCCACTGTTATTGATGCTGTTATCCTGCTGATAACATACGCATTACCCACACCGTTTAACAGGTGCATTATGTAACTTTTCTACTGGGGGTTTTGTCGGCTGCTTCTCTCCGTGGAGATGGTATTGCTTTATCTTGAATGTTCCACAGTATGGCCTTCATGTTTTGTAAATTAATTCATAGGTGTTTTTGTATTATATGGGTTTGCCGCCCCACAGATCTGACCTGTAACTTGACCTGGTGGTGTCACCTATTGGTCTCCATGAAGATGTACAAAAGCCATACTATGGAACATACAATTCAATTCACATTTAAAACAACTTCAGCTGACCAAAGTGCTTCACATGCAGAGAAATTAAAAATACAATACAATACATAAAGCAAAGAGATAACATCTCCATGGGGAGCTACAGGTGGTGAACTCTCCACCAAAGAAATTAAATAGTTCACTTTTAATTTAAGAAAATCCTTATTATTAAAGACCAAATCATTGGAATAAAATGGAATTAACTCCTTTGTGTCCGTGAGAACCTGCTGTTAGTCATGTGCCTAATCTGTGTCAGTAGTAGCAGGAGGTCCAGGTGTGTGACAGTGACCCAGTAATGTTTGACTCGTTGGCCCCAAACGTGAGCATGAGTGCACTCTAATCCTCAGTGTTAAGCCCTTTAAAGAACATTAGTGACCAAAGCAGCAGGTGGTTCAGCTCTGTGTTTACGATTCAAGAAGGAGAGGAAGAAGGGACAGTTTTTGACTCGGATGAACTCTTTGTTACAAGAGTGCTAAAGTAGGGTTGTCGAAAATAAATGAAAAATTGATACCCAGATGCTAATACTAAAACTAGATGCTCTTGACCAAGTATCAACTGAACTTTTTCAGCTCGTTTGACCAAATGGTAAAATTTGAAGAAAGAACTTATCATTAGTCTATTTTGAAAATTACATTATATTGCATATATTTGTGATGATATTATTGAAATGGTAAAGGAGACATCACATAAATTCATGATTTGAAGTTCATTAAAAAGAGTTTTTATTATCGAGGTGTGCGGTATAATGTGGTAGCGGACATCAAGCTCCACCCATCATTAGAAATGACTGAATCTCAATCCCTCAACTAATTGCCCAATCCAAAATGAAGCGCAAAAACATTTTTTAATGATATTAATAAAATATCATCGGAAAATTGTACTCTATCTTGAATCATGCTTAACAGTGTGCAGTAGTGCATAGTTCTGAAAGCTAATTTGAGTAACAAAAGGGCTACATACTTTTAATACATGGAACGGAGCATTTGACTATTATTTTAGAGTAGCCTGATCTGGAGGCTTTATTTGACAGGATAATTACAGTGTGAAATGGGGAAAGAGAGGGCAGAGACATTTGGCAAACAGTTAAACACCTTAAAACACTACACCACCAGCTAACTAAAATATTATTAAGACAAATGCAATTATTTGACATCACTGATACTGTATAGTTTTCACAACAGTTAAACACAAAGGGAAATTATTCTAACGTAACAGTTTCACCTGATTGTCCTATAGTGTGACTTACAGAGGCATCATGTTTTCTTGTGTAGACTGCCAGAGGGGCCACAAGTGGAAGTTGATGTGAAAGAGACACAAGACGACAGTAAGAGGAAATCTAGAGAATGCATTATGTATGAAGCTAATGAAACTGAAATCGGACATCTTTTCAGGGGATTTCTCAGTAACAGAATAGCTTGTCTTTTGGCAACAAAGCACAGGTCTTGGCGGCTGGGGGTTGATACGTGTGGGAGTAGCTTGGGGCGAGGCGTGGCTGGTGGAAAGAGGAAACTGCTGCTCCCTGTGTGAACTTGAGTGGGTTTGGAGCGTGCCTGTGAGCGCTGGGCAGATGGACAGTCTGCTGGAGCTTTGTGTCCCATCTCCTGGGGCAATAATTGACCTTCAGCCAAGCCACAATCCTCTGGCAGGTTGCAAGCATCACAAAAATATCCATTCGTCTCTGTCTGATCCACATGCCGGGCTTGTGGTAGTTTGCTCACCCATGCTTCAGGTAAAGTCAGGAAGACAAATGTGGAGGTGGAATTTATGTGGTTCATCTGTCAATGTGGGAAACTTACTGTGATACGTTTTACATTGCAAATATTTATTATTTATGTATTCAAATTAAACAGGGACTCATTAGCAAATAGAGAATCAACAAATTGTTTACTTGCAATTGTTTACTTTGTTTACTTGCTCTTTTTTATATGGGAGCCGCAGTGGCTGAGTGTTTAGAACGAGACACTCCACCCACCTGAATGTGATTTGTGAGCGGCCTTGCTTCCATCTCCTTCCAAGCAGCTGAGGCCATGAAGTAACCTGGTGTGGAGTGAATATATAGAGTGAAGCATCTTGAGTCACTATAAGAAACAGCATATAAATCAAAATTATTTATGTCATCAATATTCATACAGTCCTTTTTGAAGAATATTGCCATTTTTATACAGAATGATAATATTCGGGAGTTTCTCCTATTAATGTGAAATACTGTTTACTTTTTATTATTGTTTGAAGAAAAGGAATGCATTTCAGATTCAATTTTTTAGTGTTTGTTTTAAAGACGAAAAGGCAGACAGACATGTTCGACTAGTTTGTTCTTGAATCCCAAATGTTGATACAGTTTGTTTGAGTATCTGTGTGTGGAGGGAGCGCTGGAGAAAGTGTTATGTGTAATGAGAGCCTAAGGCCAAGTCACCTGATAGTTTTCCCAGCCCTCACAAAGAGTCACTGTTAGACATTTGGTTTGTTTAACCTGGAATCAAAGTGGGTCCAGGGCAGAATGGAAGAATTTGTAAGCTGACTTCCAACTTATCACTAAGAAGAACAGAGCCTATGGGGCATTTACTGACTGACAGAGAAATACTGCCCTCAAAATGAAGCTACACAAGACAGCTCCAGACGTATGGCTATGCCGGGCTATGCACAGGTAGTTTGGAAGTTTTCAGTGTTTATGCTGTTTGAGGGGTTTATAAATTCAGCTTACTTCTACCTATTGGTTTATTAACAATTCTAATGCACCACATTAATTAAGCCTTGATAAATGTGGGTCTATAATGTTTGTGGCAAAGAAGTTACTATTTTCTTGTTGTATCTTGATAGAAATAAATGTCCTTCTCTTTCTGTTTTTTAGATGAGATCATGCAACTGGACAGTAGTCCACTCCGAGCTGCAGACATCACTTCTGACCTCAGAAAGAGATTCGCCTTCCTCTCAGGTAAGTTACCTGTGTGTGTGTGTGTGTGTGTGTGTGTGCGTGTGTGTGTGTGTGTGTGTGTGTGTGTGTGTGTGTGTGTGTGTGTGTGTGTGTGTGTGTGTGTGTGTGTGTGTGTGTGTGTGTGTGTGTGTGTGTGTGTGTGTGTGTGTGTGTGTGTGTGTGTGTGTGTGTGTGTGTGTGTGTGTGTGTGTTTTCCTTATTGCTCTTGCTTTGTGTTGGACCAGAATATCCTCTGAGGCTGCTATCATCATGCTAGTGCTGAAACATGTGTGAAACATGTGTGAAACATGTGTGAAACATGTGTGAAACATGCGTGAAACATGTGTGAAACATGCGTGCATGGAACCTTGAGGCTGCTCTGGAGTTGGGCACCATTTTGCAGCCTCAGATCAGAGCAGACGCTGAAGCATGACTGTGCACTTGCTGTTGCTATAGCAACAAGCAGACAAAAAGAGATTGATATTCTGGAGCTGACAGCTGTTTCACAAAGAGGGTTTATCATGTGTACTGTACGTTTGACCAGAGTAAACATAAGAGAAAACATGTCCATTTACAACCACTGGGTACTAACAAGGATAGTTATGCCGTTTCTTTGAGATTATCATCATGTTATTTGCAGAAATTATGTTTATATTCTGTCATAATAAGTCAATAAGCCATCCAGTGGTTAGTTACAGTCAGTTTTAGTTGTGCGTCTATGGAGAAAAAATGTAGCCTTCTGTATCATCTGCTAAAACTAATGTTTATCATCAAACATTGCTGTACTTAAGAAGGTATGTGTTTTTTTAATTTTAATTAAAAACATTTTTTACAGGTGGCAGGGGCGACAATGGCAGCCCCATCATTGTGTTTCCAGAATTTCCCTCATTTGGAGAGATAACAGACAGAGAGTTCCACAATGTGCTTACCTACCTGACCAGCGTGCCCAGGTAAATGTGAGCTTATATGATAACAGCATTTAGCAGTCTATTGTTCACTGCATACTATCGCCCTGGGTTGTGCATTGCAGTATGCCATTAGTCATGTAGACAGACGGGTCCCAAAGGAGAAATTCCCAGACAGCCAATGCTGCCAGTAGAGGGCAGTAAGTAAAATATTTTCTTTGTAAATACAAATCTTTGTTATACAATATAATGTATTGTGAAAAATTGTGAACAATATTTTTTCACTCAGCTTTTCCTGTCTGCAAAGCATAAAGATAAACTGGCATTTACTCATTTAGATTCATGCCTGTCGTGACAACAGATGGCTAAGCTACCTGAAGAACCCACACCCCTGAGCAGGGCACATGTAGCCTCCAGCTAGAAGCGGCCAGTCGTCACTGATCCTGAGACCAGTCATCAAAAAACAAAACACCACATTATAAAGGCCATATTTTTTGCGCTTTGAAAAACAAAATGAAAACAGTCCAGTGTTATATCCAAATATTTCAGACATGTTAGAGAAGCATATTTAGTATTCTTTCTTTTGATGTTGATTTGCTTGCCTTTTGGGGTTATCAAGTTGAACCTCATTTCATATCAGTCATAATTCTTTGCAAAACTCCCCTTTTCTTTGTAAATGGGATAAAAAAAAAAAGCATAGAATTTTGGGCAAAAAACAAAACTACATAACAACATTGAAAGAACATTGAAAGTAAGGTTAAAGTAATTGAAATGTCAATAACTTAAGATGCAAAAGCCATAGAGAACCTAGTGTGCATGTGTGTGTGTGTGTGTGTGTGTGTGTGTGTGTGTGTGTGTGTGTGTGTGTGTGTGTGTGTGTGTGTGTGTGTGTGTGTGTGTGTGTGTGTGTGTGTGTGTGTGTGTGTGTGTGTGTGTGTGTGTGTGTGTGTGTGTGTGTGTGTGTGCATTTTAATATCTCAGCCAGGCCCCTTTGAATGCTGCCCCTCCCCCACACACCAAAGCCTCACTGACTGGATACTGAAACTGCTCATCATTCCATAACCAGCGTCAATAGGCTGATGATCACTTTGATGCTAGTTTGTGATTGGATAATTAAAAAGCTTTTCAATAGGGGTAGTGTCTAGATTTTTGAGGGTCTTCCTGGCTCCATCCATGACAATCATGCTTCGTATCTTATGTGAACAAGGGGTTTTTGTCTGGCAGTGTTAATGGTCTAAGGAAGAGGATTTTCTGGATATTTCTTTAAGGTGCATTTGTTATTGTTTTAATTTAATTCCTCTCTTGGAATAGAATTAAAAGGGGGCAAGTATCTGAAGGTGAATCCTTGTACACCCTTTCATGTGCTGCAGCAGCTGTCTAAGGAGATAAAGAGCTGCATAACAAAAAGCCAGGGACAAAAGCTTGGCATCCCGGGTATTTCACTGTTCAGACTCTTTTGACCCAGGGCTTTATTGAGTTCTGAAAATACTGAATTTATTTGTGTTGAATTCTATTGTGTGTATTTGTGTTGCAGCTTGTCCCCAACAGAAGTGGGTTTCATCCTCGTCATTGATCGGCGACAAGACAGATGGGCAGCCGTCAAGGGGACCCTGCTCCGGATAGCTGTAAGTTTCACCTCTTGCATGTACTTGTGTCATTATGTGAGTCTTTACGCTAAAGATACACAACACACTGGTACATGTACCATTCTCTATTTCTATTTCTGTATTTCAAACAAACAAACAAAATAACAGTACTAAATTCAAAGAACAGATGTTTATGTTTGATTAATATCACAACAGCTGGAGTTGTTTATGTGAAAACACTGTAAGCTTAATCTTCATCACCATTAAAACACACCATGTGTGCAAACAGAGATGTGTAAAATAACAGTTTAAATAAATATGAAAACAGAACTGCAAAAAATCTACATTATATAAGATTTTGCTGTAGTAAAATATGTATACCAATAACCTAACATAAAGCACTGAAAACATTTCTTGGTCGATAAAATTAATTTGCTAATATCCCTAAGTTGTTGAAAATGTAGTGATTACAACGTTCATAATAATTGCCTGAAGCTGTTGTAGTCCCAAACACATACAGAAAGCACTCCTTCATCTCAAATTAAATCCAGTTTTATTAATCCCACAAGGGCAGCTTTACAGACTGACAGCGTTGTAATATAGTGCAGTCAGTCATCCCTGTAATAACTGGTGTTGGAGTTATTCAGCAGTGCTGCTGCTAAATGGACAGTGATGAAAGCTGGCAGTTTGCAACCTTTGAGTGGCTTTGCACTGAACAGGGGTTAGCTGAATAAAATAAATTGTTTGTATATCGTGAACGTTGGTTATGTTTGTTTATTTATTTTTTGTCATCAAATCCATGCATATAGGAAGAGTTTTTACAGACAGATCTATCGTCTCGCTCCTAAACCCTCTCTTGGCTCATCTGTGTGTGTGTGTGTGAACAGCAAATCCAAATCTGACAAAGAACAAAGAGCAGAAAATAACTAGACCATGACTGTGACCACCAGAGGCCATAGGGCTAAGCTGCACAAAATTGAGAAAACCCTTGTAAGTCACTCCCATTTGCACAAAATGTACCTATACTTGTGTGTGTCAAGTTTAGCGGTAAATTTGAAAAATAAGTCTGCTTTCAGATGATGTCTGTTATCTTTTTTTCCTTAATGAAAAATATCTGGTTTAATAATTCCTTTATGAGTATGTTTTAAGGTAGTGTTTTCAGTGCTGGATTAGTATGTAATGTCAGTTTTGTTTGGAAAAATGTGCTAATGAAATACATTTAAAATTTAGCCCATTGTGCAAAATGGTTATTTTGATTATTATTTAATTATATATGCATTAACGCGTACATTTCTCTGGGAGACTAAATTAACCACATTTACTACTAAATTGCTGATTGCTGATGGTCCCCAAAATGAACATTTTGATTGTAAATAAAATGTTTATAAATACTGTTCAGTAACTGCATTTTCAAAGATATGAACTGAAAACAATTATTTAATATTCCTAAAATGTCTTTAAAATGGAAAACAGAAGCTCATGCAATGGTACCGCTGAACTATTTATTTCTAAAGTGAACAATTCTCAGTCTCACATTTCATTTCATGACATGGTAATGTGAATATTGTGTCTCTTGTCAGGGCGCCTTCCCTGGGAACCTCCAGCTTGTGCTGGTTCTGAGGCCCACCACTCTAGTGCAGCGCACTCTGTCAGACATCCTCTTCAAGATGAACAAAGATGAGTTCAAAATGAAAGTCCCAGTCAGTACAGCTCTTTTGTCGCTCAAATTTAAGTGAAATGTTTCTGTTTTGACCACATACAGTATGTGTGTTGTCTGTAGGTCATCATGCTGAGCTCAGTGACGGAGCTTCATTCCTACATCAACCGTTCACAGCTCACCCACGACCTCGGGGGGACACAGGAGTACTGCCATGAGAAGTGGATCTCCCATCGCACTGTATGGACCAGTATATCAGGCATTGACTTGCATAGTACAACAAAGGTACATGATACTTGTGTTTGCATCAGGCTATTGAAGGATTTGCTTTGATGGTGAAGAAAATGGCACAGACGCTTCAGTCATTTGGGATGGAACTGGCTGAAACTGAGCTCCCAAATGAAATCCAGACCACAAACACTCTACTCAACACACATACCAGCAAGAAAAACAAAATGAAGGTAGGAACAATAATTCTTTGTGCTATTTTATTTCATTACGGACATGTTATCACAAATGCAAACACGAGAGCGTCAATGTTATTTGGGAATGTATACACGTGTGATATGTATGTGTAGGAGGACCTGTTGGTGACTTTGGGACAAGGTAGTCAACTTCTAGAAAGCATCAATGAGCCCGTAGTAAGGGATCCTGACCACAATATGAACCAAGACGAGATGGAAAACCTGGCCACTGTACAACGGTGAGAGGAGTAAAAAATAATAAAAATGATCTGTAATTAAAGGTACGGTATGTAGAATTTGTTTTTGTTTTTTAATTTCATAGATATGGCGTATCTTTGTCCCCAGATGCAAGATAAAAATGTTCAAATCTAATATAGCTTTTGCTGAGGACATTTGTAATCGTTTTATATTTAATTACAAAACATTGGACATATGCAAAGTTATTTATGTTGTCATTTAGTGTTTTGATTCTCAAGACCATTATCCAATCAGAGGGCAGAATGGGTGCCAGTTCAAAGCTGAAATCCAGTGTGTTTGATGATATATGTCCCCTTTCTGATCTGTATGGTTACTGCCTAAAGCCCAGTGCTAGTGCCTGGAATTCTGGAGGTTTTGAGTTGAACAACATTTTTTCATTTAAATTGTTTTAATTGTATTAATTTTAATTTTTAACCAATAAGAGACTACATACTGTACCTTTAAATTGTTTTTGCTGTTTTGTCCTTATATCTAGCATTTCATTTACTCCAGTTACATTTTTTCCTGCCAATCACAGGATATCAAATGTATTTTTTTTTCTCTATGCTGTCAGACTGCTCTCCCAGCTGGATGAGACAGAGAGGGCATTTGATGAGTTCTGGGTGAGGCACCAAACCAAACTGGACCAGTGCCTCCAGCTGTGCCACTTCGAACATAACTACAAAGAAGTGAGCTTGAACTTCCACACTCTCATCGTGATTTCTGACTTTGTAATGAATTAAGACTCAAGAGGGTGTTGCTGCTTTAGGTGAGCGCTCTGCTGAATCAGGTGGCAGAGAAACTTGCAACATTTTCTGAGGTGGGGATCAGCCCTGCACATGCTGACCATATCTACAGTGAACTCACCACCTATGAGAAGCGAGTCTGTGTAAGTGACTGTATATTTTTATTTTGTATTTTTTCAATTGAGAATAGACCCTTTGTAAACAGAATGCTTGCATTTTAAATGCTGGTCAATGTTTTTCAATGTTTGCGTTAGCCACCAAACATCACAAACAGAAAAACAGGGCTTTTTCTGTTTGTTTCACATTTGAGTAACACCAGGTCCTCGTTAGAAAAAATTAGAACCATTTTGTGCAATTTATTGATGTTGCGAATAGAGCCAAAATTTTCATAAATGCTCATAACGTTAACAATAGCGGACCACAACAGTTTGACAATGAAAGTTTAGTTTTATTTTTTCAAGTGTCACAAATACTACTTTTATGGGTGAACTTAAGAAAAATTGGTGCTGAAAGTTGGATATAGTCTCTCAAAACTCACTGTGAAAAAAAAGTGAATGTTTTTATTTTGCTTCCTCATTAAAATGAATGTGGTATAGAGGTGGGAGAAATGTATCGAAAAAATAGATAATATCGCACTTTTTGTTTTGGATATATGCACATTTAGAATATTGAGAATATTCTCTAGAATGTAAACTATAAAAAATAACCCCAAAAAGAGACAAATACATCTACTGTAATCTCGCAAACAAGGCCCATTCATGCTTTGTGCAACTTGTAACTCAGCTGAGACATTTAGCATTCGATACCCGATACATTGTTAAAATATTGTCTGAATATCGAGATCCATACTCAAATTAAATATAAAGATATTTCTTTATCTGTATCGTCTGAATGTTAATATCAGTACCAAGCTGTGTGCAAAGCTATTCCACACATGTCAGTTCTGAAAGGGTCTATAATAAGAACATCTAGAATAGCAAATAATACATAATTTCTGTTATGCCATGGTAATTTCATTAGAGCATTTTAATTTGCAGGAGGTTCTGGACAGAGCTTCAGCTTTGGCCTATGAGGGCGAGGAGCTGGTGCAACGCTCGCACTATTCTGAGGACTCCATACAGCCAAAATGCACTGACCTCAGATCAGCCAGTGAGGAAGTGTCCAGCAAGTTTAAAGCCAAGAAAGGCCATCTACTGAAAGCTCTTGAGCTACATCACCATCTGGAGAGGGCGAGTCTTAAATACAAAACACCACAGCTCTTTCTCCACCTTGTTTTTGTCATGCCTTATGTTTTCCTTTTCTTCTATGTTTCTTGCAGGCATCAAAATGGTGCGATGAGGGCATATACTTGCTTGCATCCCAGCCAGTGGACAAGTGTCAGTCACACGAGGGGGCAGAGCTAGCACTGAAGGAACTTGAACGCCACTTGGACAGTTCAGGGCAGAATCAGCTGACAGACCTTAGTGGCATATGGAGTGAATATGAGGCTGTTCTTAACCCGCAGTTCAGAGTAAGTGTTAAGAACCACAAGCGTGAGATAAGCTTACACGCCACCCTGTGTTCACAAATAGAATGTAAAAATCCCTCAGTATTCTGTAAACTATTACACACTCCAATAACATATATGAAGTACAAAATATAATCTAATATACCTCATCTTTCTAGGATCAAGTGGAAAAGGTCTTCCAAAAACAGACGTCTATGCTGGAGATGTTTGACAAGAGAAGGGTCAGTTTGAAGAAGCTGGCAGCCAAACAGACCAGACCAGTTCAGCCTGTTGCCCCAAGACCAGAGGCTTTCATCAAATCCCCTCTCACCTCTCCTGGTACTTTTATTATGCTGCCCCAACACAAATGTTTAAGTAGATTTTCTCATCTTCTCATATCCTATTAACAATGTA
Organism: Rhinogobius similis; assembly: GCA_019453435.1. Classification (NCBI taxonomy): domain Eukaryota; kingdom Metazoa; phylum Chordata; class Actinopteri; order Gobiiformes; family Gobiidae; genus Rhinogobius; species Rhinogobius similis. Next base: position 22,729,550 of record CM033633.1, on the reverse strand, counting down.
ACCAAACTCTGCTACAGCTCATAAAACACAGCAGGAGAAGATCTCAGAGGTGGACTCCTGCAGTACTATCATCTGTGAAACTGTGAATGGATTTTTTTTTTAAATAACTATACTTTTTATATTGATATCTAACAACATAATCAATATTTTCTCACATCTCCCTCAGGTAAATGGCCAGCTGATAAATGAAGACAATACCAGCCGGCATGCCTCTTTGTCTGAGGAAGAGGAAAACCTTGCAGTTCTCCGGAGGTGAAGAATAAACCTTAAACTCCTTGATCTATTGTCAAGTTACACACCAGATGGCCAACATGAACACTATTATCATTTCTCACAAACCATGACTATTATTGTGTGGTGTATATTACTTTTTTCCTTTGCTTCATTATAGACATGTGATGAACGAGCTGCTAGAAACTGAAAGAGCCTATGTGGAAGAATTGCTTTGTGTACTACAGGTAATTATCTAAAAATCCCAGATCATTATTGTAAAATAATTATTGTAATTATTTGTAATATTATTATTTGTAATAATAATAATTATTATTTATTAATGTATTTATTTTTGTTCCAAAGGGGTATGCCTCTGAGATGGACAATCCAGCAATGGCCCCCCTCATCCCCACTGCTTTGCAAAACAAAAAGGAGATTTTGTTTGGCAACATGCCAGAAATCTACCACTTCCATAAAAGGTGAATGGGCGCCACCTGCAGGGATTATAATATCACTGCACTGCCACGTGATTCAGCTAACTGCATAGTTTAATTGCTAAAATGTATACTTTGATACTTGTAGAACTTTCCTTAGAGAGTTGGAGCTGTACACTGACTGTCCAGAGTTGGTTGGAAGATGTTTCCTTGAACGTGTATGTAAATTAAGTTGATGTTTTTTTCTTAATATTGTGAGATTAGTTGCTTTATGTATTGTTTGCTTCCTTTAGATGACTGACCTACAGATCTATGAGAAGTACTGCCATAACAAGCCCCGCTCTGAAAGCCTTTGGAGGCAGTGCTCCGACTGTGCCTTTTTCCAGGTTAAAAAAAAAAAGACTGCTTTCTAATGTTTTACCAAGTGCACAATAGTTCAATTCATTGATTGTCTTTTGAATCCTACCAGGAGTGTCAGAAGAAGTTGGAACATAAGCTGGGTCTGGATTCCTATCTGCTCAAACCTGTTCAAAGAATTACCAAATATCAGCTGCTATTGAAGGTATATTACGTGTCTCATAAAACTGTTAAATTATTGGTCTGCTTAGTTGACTCATACGCAAATTTGTGAACAACCTCAGGAAATGCTGAAGTACAGTAAGGGCTGTGAAGGAGCAGAGGACCTACAGGACGCACTTTCCTCCATCCTGGGAATCCTGAAGGCCGTTAACGACTCCATGCACCTTATCGCCATCACAGGATTCGAGGTGAGGCTAAGAAACACAGGAATGCTGAAGATAATTACAAAATCTAAAAAGATACTTTTTTTCCTTAGGGAAATCTGAGTGAGCTGGGTAAATTGCTGATGCAAGGTTCCTTCAGCGTGTGGACCGAGCATAAGAAAGGCCATGCCAAAGTGAAAGACTTGGCCCGGTTTAAGCCCATGCAAAGACACCTCTTCCTCCACGAGAAGGCACTTCTCTTCTGCAAACGAAGAGAGGAGAATGGAGAGGGCTACGAGAAAGCCCCATCCTACAGCTTCAAACAGTCTCTCAGTGTATGTTTTTATATAAAGTTGATTCTTATCATTTATAAATGTTTATATTGTGACATTGTACAATCTTCATCTTATAGATGAATGCTATTGGTTTCACTGAAAATGCCAAGGGAGACAACAAGAAGTTTGAAATCTGGTCCAATTCCAGAGAAGAAGTTTATATTGTGCAGGTATTGCCTATTATATAATAGATATGTAATTAATTAACAATACAGTGTAGGTTTGTTAAATTGACGTTGCATGATCTTAGGCTCCCACTGCTGAGGTGAAGACTGTGTGGGTGAATGAGATCAGAAAGGTCTTGACAACACAGCTTCAGGCATACAGAGGTGAAGAGAGATGTCTTTACTTACATTAATGTGCAAAGCAAAATGATTCAATGATTTGGTTTGTTACTGTCAGAGGCCAGTCAACAGAGGGCACCAGACCAAGTTTTCCATTTTCCTCCAGTAACAGGAGGAGCTGTGAACCTCAGGTATGTTCTACTATATTGACCAATGTTTAATTACTTTAAGTCTACGTAGCTACTTTCAATGATGGAATTCACAGCCCTTTTAAGACTGGACAGAAGTCAATGAAGAAGGGAGAAGAGAGGAAAGCAGAACCAGGCAGCCCAGACATAAACTGTTCCTCACCAAAACCAGTTGGAAAAGGTTTGTAAAAATCTAATTCTTCTTTGTCTGCTAATTTTTTTCTTTCTCTTTTCACTATATGTACACTTAATGTCCTGTCATTTTGTCTGTCTTTCCCTCTGTCTTTCCTGTTACTCAGAAGAGGCTTTCATAAGTCCTACCTCAGACAGAGCGGCTTTTGCTAAAAAGCGCTTTACTTTACAGGGCTTTAGTAACTTCAAAGCCCCAAAAGGTAACTGTGGGACACATTCAGACCCAAAGTGATCGATAGAACAGTGATAGATTTGCAATATGGATGTTATTATACTATTGTCAATTCGGTAATGAAACAGTAGGTCAATACTGCATGCTTCCCTTCACAGAGTTCTCAGCTACTGATGATAAAAGTTTTACATTACCCTTGATGATCCTACCACCTCCAGGTATTACATGTGTCAGACCCTGTGTGCTCCATGTCGGTTTAAGTGTTGAATAGTAAAGAAACCCTTCCACTTGTCTTGTAACATATTTAAATTACTGATATTTTTTAAATTCATTCTTCTTTATGGTTGTCCTTTAGAGTCTCCACCAAGCCCTGATCACAAGACGAAACGACAGAGTGATCCCACGCCATTTGGCTTCAAAGGTAAAAACGACTTCTTAAAAGTGTGCTCATTTTTTTATTTTGTAATGTTGGGACAACTTTAAATCTTTGATCATACATTTTCAAAACCACATTAGTGCACATAGCTTTAATACTGCAGGTTAATGACCTGTTTGCACTTCTTCATGTGCTTCAGATGCAGGTCCCCCTCCCCTTCATCTGAGCAGAACCAGATGGTTCAGCACTACTAGTGTCATACACACTAAATGGAGAGGTACATGGGTCACAGATCAGAATAGTACCAAAATTGGACCACTTTCCCACTATTTCATTTTTATTAATCAAGTATTTCTGCTCATCTCAGATGTTGCATGGATGTTCTCCAGGCTCTGGGAAATACTCCTCTTTTGCAGTTTCTTTAAGCTTTCTTGTCTTAATCTTCTTTAATTTTATGGTGGTTGGGGAGCTGCTTTTATGTGTGGATCAACATCTTGTCAGATTTGAGTCTTTTTTCCTTTTTCTCCTTCATGTTGAAGGTGAATTTTGAGCTAATTCTCCCGTCCCGTTTCAGAGACCATAAAGATAAATGATGGGGTAAAACTTTATTAATTTAGATTTTATTTGATATGTTTCAGGATGGAACAAGGCCTCTATGTCCCTGAACGCCTCTGAGGAGCATGATGGATATTCGAGTGCTGAAGATCCACTAAACTCAGATACTGAGGAGGACACTGACAAAAAACTGGTAGATTATTATTATAAAATAAAAAATAAAGTCTAGCATAACAATTATGAGCCACTAACAGTCATTTATTCATCATCCTGTCTACAGTGTGTTGGCAAATACATTGTGAATATTGACCTTGAAAGGGATGGATCTGAAGATTTGTCTTTGAAGAGTGGAGACACAGTTCAATTAGTCAGAGAAGGCGAAGACAAACAGTGGTACTAATCCAGTTCTGTGTATATGATCATGTTTTGTTATTATTTTAATAAATAATTATTTTATGTTCTGCAGGCTTGTCCGTAACCTTAGCACTTCAAAGGAGGGTTGGATTGCTGCTTCAAATCTTCTGTCACTCGTCAGAAAGTCTAAGTCATGCCAGTCCCTGAACAGCTCAGGTATTCAGTGTAATTACTTGATATAAAACTAAAGATTATATATATAATAGTTTGCATAAAATAGTTGTTATATTATTGGTGTATATTTCTTATAGAGGGCAGTGGCTCTGGAAACCTCAGCACGTCATCCAGTTGCAGTGAGACGTACACTGTTTTTTCTGACATTAAACCCTGATATCATGAGCACTTTCTGTTTCTGACCAACAGCCATTTTTGGATGCCAGCATCGCGTGACTTTGTGCTGTATTGCCAACATTGTATCATTTCATTGTTGTACAATTTCCACAAAAAATATATTTATTCTTTCTCTGGTCATAAATAACAAAATTAATATTAAAATGTCAGAGTACATTTTGAACCTGCCGGTACTTCTCTGTTTCACAAAGTTTTGCCTGTAATTATTCTGTAACAGCTGTATGTATGAGCCAGCCGGACTGGACTGTGTTATTTGTCTGTCTGTCAAATCACACCAAAGTTAAAACTCTTTTTGTTTGTCTGGATCCCATTCTTCCTTTTAAACACCATCCGGTAAAAAAAACTTACTATGGCTAGATCTGAAGACTGTTTTCTTTATTTATTATTTACAGTTGTTAGACGATAGGTTGCACATATGTAATATTGTCTTAAGAGTCTGTGTCAGTTAGTGTAACTACCAGCTTCTATGAGCTTGTCTAAAAACATGATGCACAAAACTTGGTGGGTCAATTAAACTACAGTGTAAAAATGTTCGCGTGAAAGTGCATAAAATGGAGGTGACTGTATAGATTTAATTTATTCCCTTGGGGATTATATGAATGTAGATATTGTTCATGTTTGTCATGAGATGTTTGTTATTGAAATCCTATATTGTATATTAAGTATGCAGATGTCACATGTTTGTGACTGTTTTTTATATATAAAAGTCTTGTTGTAATAACTTCAATGTGTTGGTTGCGCTGCTTGCAAATATTCTATTCACAGACCATCACACACGCACGCACACGCACACATTCGCACACGCACACACACACACACACAAACACATTCACACACACACGCGCACACACACTCACACACACGCGCACGCACACACACACACACACACGCACACACACGCACACACACACACACACACACACACACACACACACACACACACACACACACACACACACACACACACACACACACACACACACACACACACACACACACACACACACACACACACACACACACACACACACACACACACACACACGAGAAATGAAACTGCAACCGTAATTGCTGTTGCCAGATAAATACTAACACGTGTTTTGGTCCGAGGTTATGTGCCTTTTCTAGCTGTAGGTATTTTCCTTTACTGAATAAAGGCTATATTAGACTATCGTGATTAGATCAATTTGCATATTTCTGTTACTTTCCCATACATAACATGCGCACTTACGATTATACACTGAAAAGAAGTCATTTGCCGCAGTGGTGCCATGTTGCCAAAACTGGCAACGACATTGAGGCAAGTGAAGGCAAGGCTGTAACCACAGTCTATGGCTGTAACGCGCCTTGCCTTCACTTCACTTGCATACGCTTTTTATCTATAAAATGGAGAACGGGCACAGTGTTGTGTGCATACTCTGCCAAAAGGACGAGGAGAACACAGACACGGGAGCTTTGTCTTCAAAAGGAGAAGTTACAGCTCATGAGAACTGTTTGGTAAGCAGCCCTCCAAAGAACTATGGCCGGAAATGCAGCCATTTTAATAACGCTTCGGAGTGACGTTACCCAAACCAAACTTTACAACACTCTCTATGGAGATCAGTTTATGCCAAAGATACCACAGACATTTAGCACCAAGCAAAGCAAGAATATCTCGTTGGTGACGAGCAGGTGGCTTTTCACCGGAAAAGTTGAGAGGTGGAAAAGTTACAAGTCAGGTCTGTGGAGAGACAGAATACCTATGATGGCATAGGTAGAGGGATTCTGTTTTAGAACTCAGCACTACTTCCTGTCTTTTTAAACTTTTGTTTGTCAAAGTTTGTTCACAGACTGCAACTTGCGTCACAGATGTTAAACCATGCTAAATATTTACAACAGGTGCCCTCCCACCAAACTAAGTAATAATTAGAATATCATGAGAACTGGTCATAGACTTTACAGGACAGGATCCCGGAGTTATATTATAATAAACGAGGCTGTGGTAACCTATAGTAATACGACTAAAGTCATGTTAACTAATAGATTCTTCTTTTATTGTAAAGTCATGAAGTAAACACAATAATGATCTGTTTATGTGTCCATGTGGTGCACTGACATACAAACTCTGCGTAAAATACAGACCAGTTAATTATTAATTTTAATAATTTAGAGAAAATAATTCCTGACAGACACAGGTGGATTTCTGTGCATTATTATGACCACAAATATTCAATACACTTTAATCTGTGAATTTTATTGCCCATCATTTTCTTTTAGAATTTTGCACTTTCTCCACTGCAAGATGGCCAGCACAACTACCATGGCAGCAGAATCCACTTTCTCTCTAGCCCTTATTATAACTCAATGGTTAGGATTAGGCTACTGTTTGGCCTGTGTGAATTCTGCTCAGGTCTTTATTTAATTTAGCTGTGTTGCAATTCCATTGCCCTTGAGCCTTCTCAACGTGGGGGTGGGGATTGCGAAATTATTTTTGGGGGTCCCCAGATGATATGTAGGAATATTTTCAAATGTATACAATAGTCTTAAACAAGGCTTGACACCCTTCAAATGCAGTGGTAAATGTAGATTCCTATTTGTTGGCCTAACAAAGTAAATTATCCAGGTCTATATTCTTGATATAAAATAAATATTATTAGACATAAGGCTACTTTATCACTTTGCGGGTAGCCTATATTTTGTGTTTTGGGGTCACTAAGGCCAATTGTTATTTTTGGGGTCGCGACTGAGAAAAGTTGAGTACCACTGCCCTAGAGACGAGACGCTAAACCTTAAGATTTATGCTTCACCTTTCACAACATTCTTGATGTAAACTTACTAATTAATATTAGTGAGTATTAATTAGTAAGTAGTAAGTAGTAATGCTAATAATTAATATTTTGCTTCACAGTTGTATTCCTCTGGGCTTTTCTGCCGGGATTCCCCACAGTTTGATGACTTGTTTGGTTTCTCTGCTGAAGATGTTTTGTCAGAGAGGCAACGTGGACTCAAGTTGGTAAAAAAAATAAACAAATCTGTAAAATTTGCATGAGGACTAAGTTAATAGACCAGAGCATTTAAACATTATTTACGGAAGAGCTCTGTACTCACACAAAAAAACATTCTTGTAATTACAAGATACTATCTCATAATTACAAGATACTATCTTGTAGTTACAAGATGATTATCTTATAATTATGAGATCACTGTTTAATTTAGCTGTGTTGCAATTGCATTGAAACAATGTTTTGATTATTACCTTTATAAATCCATTTCAGAGTTGTAGCAAGTGCAAGAAAAAAGGTGCCACTGTGGGGTGTGAAATCAAAAGCTGCAAGAAATCTTATCATTATCCATGTGCTATTCAGGCCAAAGCCTGGGCCTTTGAGGACAAAGAGAACGGCAGGTTTGGGTAAGTCTGACCTGAGAGGATGAGGTTAAATGTTATAATGTTATAAAACCCATTCAACAACTGTCTTATATTGATCTCCAAGGTTATACTGTTTTCAATGCCAGGAAAAAAAGTGTGAGTGCACCATTTATACTTTACCTTCATTAATTTCTTAAAACAAAACATGCATTAAAAATAAAACAAACATTCTGTTAAGGCTACTGTACAGTCTTTTGTTATTTATAAGGGCAAATGAAAATAGCTCCAGTTGCTTATGTTCGTTATAATGATTTTATTTGGTATTTGCTTTAGCTATGAATGTTTTGGACCATCTATCTTCAGAAGTGGAATCCGATGATGATTTACCCACTCACAACCCCAAGGTATTGCATTGCCTGATTTCATTCTCTCACTGCGTTCATTGTTTTTATTGAACTGTATATTTTACAGAGAAAATTGGATTTCAGTGACCGGTATGACAAAAAAAAAAAAACATTAAGCAATATAATTGTAATGTTTTGAGAAATATAAACGTTTTTGACTGTTCTCTATGTATCCTAGGCAAGAACAGAAAAATGCTCTCAAGCGCTCTAGAAGAATAATATCAAATGAGTCAACAGACTCTGGTAAAGTACAGTATTACATATTGTTAGTATCAATATTGTCCTTTTTATTTTCAATTAATTTGTGATTTAGATGCTACTGACACTGGTGAACAAACAGGCATGCTTGCACCTATTGAGTCAGACATTGAGGAAAATGACAACTCTGCACCTGGTGAAGTGGTCAGTCTAAAATTGTATTATAGTAATTTAAGATATAACTATTAATGAACATTACTTAATCTTGTTTCTAACTTGTATTTCTTTCTTTCCTATATGAAAATATACAGTTAAATGGGTAGGTATTTTTATTACATAAATAGCAAAATGAGAGCTGGTATTTTCATGTTTTTCTCTCAGAAATCTCCCCATCATTGCTTCTGGGACAGGTATGCAGTAGCTTATGCAAAGGAATGATTCATTCAAGATAATCTATATACTAATCATAAAGGTGTTTTGTTTTCTAGATCATCAAATGGAGATCCAGGGCACCACTGAGAATGCAGTCTCTACACTTTTGCACTCAGTTAGTTGATATCATTACATTTGCACACTAAATGTGGTCATCTGCACTATCCTGTAAATTAAATAACCTGGTTTTGTGTCTATAACGTATGGGTATTAGGAAGCAAACATCTCCATGGACTCCACACAGTTCTGGAAAGACTGCAACGCATCTGGATATACACAAGCAATATTCAAAGATTTCATTAAAGAAATGACAGACGTATTCACCCGAATAACATCCAGACAGGCCAGTAAACAAGGTAAAATGAATGAACATCCTCATTAAAGATGATTAATGATATTTTGATGGTCACAAGCTGAGACATATTGAACTTCTACAGATTGTGATGTAGCATTTAATATTATGATGGCTTCTGGAAAACTTGGAAAGCTTGTAGCCAAACAACAAAAAGGTAATCGCACTATTGATCATTTTTTGGTGTCAAGCTTATTAATAAATGTATTTATCCCAACAGATTTAGAAAAACAACTAGCAGAACTGCAACAAGCTGCAACAACTTTGAAGAAAGTGGCTTTGTCCCTCTCAAAATGATCATGGCAAACAAAAATGTTTACACAAAAAACATTTGACTGTTGAATAAAAAATGTTTTACTTGAGTTTTTAAATCAGCATCCAAGAAAGATCACAATTTGTATTCTCAGTTAAAATATAGTGCAACATCCTTACAGTAAACTATACAAAACTTTTATCATATCATGTTGTGTTGAGCATTAGTTTTTTACTACACAGTTTGTACAGTTCAGTGTACAAAATCAGTGCAAATTCTCATTTTGAAAACAAAACTGCAGAGGGCACAATCTCTCCAGCACAACCACGCACAGTAGTCAAAAGGTAGTCCAAACTGAGTTTATAGTAGGCATAATCCATAGTTCATGTTGGGTAATTATTAGTTTTTGAAAGCTCCACAGCGACTGGCACGAGATATGAAATCTTTAAGCAGGTTACCATCAATTTGCCAAAAAGCTACAGTCTGGGTTACTTCCGTAAGGTGATTGACACAAAACTTGAAGCAGAACTCCTCAAGATCCTAGAGAGAGAGAGATAGATAGAGAATCATATCTCAGTCTGCAGTTTTGACTAGAATTAAAAACTTACCTCAGCGTCATAGCGCACTGCTGCAGAAAGAAGCGAAAAAGCATTTTCAACAGTTATTCCCCTCTTGATAATGTGTTGACACAGACGTTTAAGGCGATTCTCACAATATGAAGTAGCGAGATCCAACAGCCCTAATGCAGGGTAACACAAGTGTTGTATGAACATGGCCTGAACAGTATTGTCTTCGAGGGAAATTATAATCTCACCAATGGCCTCTTCAGGAGGAAGCTCCACATTGTCTGTGTAGAGGAATTCCAGGAAGGATCGGTAAACTGGATATGAGAACTGATCTATTTCAATGACTTCCTTCAAATCTTCATTCCAATGGGATTGAAACATGGACCTGAAATGCTCACATCTGAACAAAAATGTGAAGAAAGTTGAATAAATTAAATTTTACAATATACCATGTGTCCATGAGGACTCTGACCTGATTTTGAGAACTGCTTTGTGCACATAAATATATTTGCCATCCACACAAAACTTCAGGTCAGCTGTCTCTGGATTATCAAACTCCTTTTTCAGAGACTGGGCAACAGTTAAGAAATCTTCATGCTCTAAGGAATAGGTAATTCACAGCAAACCATAAACAACTCCAGCAAGAACAGATAAAAAATAGCCTAGTATTGACGCACTTCTACACTCTGGCCCCAACCGGACAGTGGCCCTCTGAAAAATCTGGCCCCCTGGTAAATATAATTGAATAGCCCCGGCGTAATCCAATTCAACGCCAAACCTTATCCATTATGTCACCAGTAGAAATAAGGTTTACAACTGACACCTCATAAACGACCTCTCACTGAGGCCTTTTTGATGGGCCAACATCTACAAATGTCCAAATAGACGAAGGAGTCTGGATAAAACATGCATTCATTTTTGACCGCTTACTTCCATTAGGGGTCGCGGTCTCGCAGGTGAGTAGAGCCTATCCCGGTGACTTTGGGCTTGTCGCAGGGCTAATACACATATAGACATAACAGAGAACCATTCACTCCCACATTCATTCACTAGGGGCCATTTAGAGTTGCCACTAAACACATGTCACATGATAATACAAAGACATCTAAATTATAGTACAGTGTAACACTTACCATTTTGACTTACCCATGGAAAGAAGCCTCCACATCACTGAAGGTGTGGCAAAGCATGCAAAGACATCATCAGTGCATGTGAAGTGTGTTAGATGAGGCAGCACAATGGACTGACCCCGACACTGGCCCCACATATAAACCTGGCCACTTTGAGTTTTTGCTGCTGATGTGTGAGTGGAGTGGCAAGCAGCAATCTCAACAATTCTGTTCAAAGATACAGATTATACAATGACATTTTAATAATAATTAAAAAAAATATTCAGACTCTTACCTCTCTTTATCAGTCATAATTTGAACTGGGCTAAGCTGGTTGCTCTTGTTGCCAGTACCAAGTTGTCCATATGTGTTGGAGCCCCAAGCATATAGCAGCCCTTCATCAGTAAGGGCCAGGGAATGAGCATAACCTGAGACAATCTGGAGAGAGAAATCCCTATATTCACAGTCATTTAGACTATTGAATACATCAAAATATCACTGACAGTGGGATTTTGTTGCAAAGGTTACATGTGACAATATCTACCTGAATTAAATGAATGTTACCTGTTGCACACATAACCCCTGCAGCCCAATCAAACGGCATGGTGTTAGCTGGTTTCCATTGTTTCCCAGACCAAGTTGCCCATTTCCATTATAGCCCCAACCATATACCTGCATGAAAGAGACGATGTCAGGTTGGATGAACAAAGAACAGGTACTTTTATAACTGGAGTAAAAACAATAACCTCTCCATTGTCTGCCACTGCCAGTGATGAAGTCTGACCACAGACAATACTGACAGCCAGCTTGTTCTGCAAACAGCTGGACACTCTGCGAGGAGTGGGCTGGTTGGCGGTGGATCCTGAACCCACTTGTCCACAGTTATTATAACCCCATGCATAGACCTGACAGGGTTAATAAAAAGTAGTGTAGTTTTTGAGGTATTGCACTGTCAAACACATTTTATTAGATTGTCATATTAAACTATCACACAAAACCCTTGTTCCCACTCAAAGCGGCTTAACTGCATTCCTTGTGTGTTCAGCAAACAAGCCTCTTAGTGGTAGAGAATAGTTGCCTACATTCTGAACAAAACATGTAGCAAAAATATTCACTAATCACAATAGTTTGAAAACTTTAAGTAAGTAAGGTTTTGGTCACACATATTCCTTTAAATCCTCTAAACTTTAAGTATGCAATTTAAGCTAAATTAAATTTGAACAGAGTAAACATTTGTGCAGGACTTCTTTACTAGTGCATATGGAGCACAATAATACACACACACCTCTCCAGAGTCAGTCAGAGCCATTGAATGGTGAGAACCACAGGCTACTTCAGTGACCTTCTTATTGAGCAGGTTTGCAGATACAAGTACTGGAGACACTCCCTGGTTCGTGGTCCCATTGCCAAGTTGGCTATAGCCATTGTGGCCCCAGGCATACAGCTCACCATCTACACACATTTAAGTATTACACCATTATTTTAGAATGTTTGGATAATTAGGTTTGTCACTACCTTCAGTAGCCAAGAGCACATGAGGTCCACTGCCGTAGCTGAAGCCAACCACCTTTCTACCGCTCAGGAAGTCCAATTTCTTGGGTACAATAGTGCTCGAACTGTCCCCTGTTCCCAGACAGTTACCACAGTTCAGGCCAAACACATATACCTGAGGAGTGAAGATGGACGCCAACAACAAAGAGTAAGAAATAATCTGGCAAGTAACAAATGGGACCATGCCAAAACGATACACAAACGTCAGATGCTAGAATGATAAAGAAAGCTGTAGCCTCAGCATGAAACATAAAGCAGATTTGTCAACAACAGTGTCAGATTTCCCTTCTTTGTTAACAGAATACTTTTTGTAGGCTTCACAGAAATATACAACTTAGACCGCAGTGACAGCTAGTTCACCTATTTAAATAGCTTTTTAACAATATTTTAAATATAAGTTGTTGTACCTCATCATCATTGGTGATGTAGATGGCCTCGTTTGCAGACGCTCCAAAAACACAGGCTTTCCGGACAGAGGACAGCTCCTGAGCACTCATCAGGCTGAACATGGGCCATTGGGTCACATCCACCATGTCGAAGTCACTGCTAGTCTTCTGCTGGAGAGTTGATCCAGGAATGACAAATCTGGTGAGTGTGTTATCTGTTTTAGAGCGGAAAATAGAGGGTTAGTTTTATAGACCAGCCTGAAGATGATATATCGGCCTCAAATGCACCAAGATTTCCACACTTCATAGGACACATCAAGAAATAGAGTCAATGTCCTAGTTTGAGCAGCAGGAAACAAAGCGTTAACTATATATGGTATTTATCTATAATGGGCATATTGCAACATTTAATTTTAATAGTCTATGGCTAACAAATATAGTCGACCGAGATGATAGCTTAAAATAGCATTTGTGGTTGAAAATGTCTCTGCTGAGGCAGTTTGCAGCACATCAAAAACAGCGACTATTTGGATTCTTACTGCAATGTAGCTCTTTGTTAGACATGAGACTAACTGTCCCACCGACGCACAGTTATTCGTTTTAACACCGTAGGCCTAAGATGTTATAAGCAAAACTATAAAGACATTAACACAAGCCAAGATGCTTATAAAAGACAAACGCACCTTTCGTAGGGGGGTCCCATCCTTAACGCTGTGACTCGCGACTGTCCGAAACAAAAAAAGTCAAACCGCGAACTTCCATGACGTTTATTTCCGGAAGTACCCACGGAAAACAATACCACGTGACCGCGCTGTGAAACATTATCTGTCAAAAAGAAAAAGAAGTGAGCGACACCTATGTCAAGTGCTACGTTGTTATGATTTGTAAAGATGAATCATGCAAGTAGACATATATTATGTAGAACTAGACGACCATACGACCTACATTAAGCAACACTAACCTGTGTAAATAATTGAAGTCTAGCAATAGCATAAAAGACTAATTCAGTTCTGTATTTGTCTTGCATGTCAACAATAAGATAACTTACTTTGATCACCTTATTAGTTATCTGCGTTTTGTCACTCAGTTTTCGTTTTCTTCAGCAGACTTATCTTAAGTTTAGATTTGTTTACCACAGAAATGTGTATCCGTGTGTATGGGTTTTGACAAATAACCATTAAATTGACAGAAAACCGTTTTGCTTTTTAATTAAAATGTGCATGTCCAGTGGGCATTTGACAGTAGTAGAATAAACTCTTCAGCCTACTACTGAACAACATTAACAAAACGTTTGTAATCACAACACTCGAAAGGACCAAACAGCTAAACAGCAAGTTTATTATGGTTAAGATGAAACAAATAATGTCCTGATGAGGATATGAGGAAATGTCAAATCTCCTGAATGAATAATGCCGATGAGAACTGTTGCATTGCCGTTATGAGTGAGAGAAGTGTTTTACAAAGTTCAGTGAATATTTTAGAAGAGAAAGACCTCTCAACAGCAGAGAGCAGCATAGACCATTCCCATGGCGAACCTTCACCGCACAGGGAGACCATAGATTACTGTACAACTCCCATTTCAGTGTAGTCCAGGTACTTAAAGAAATGTCTATTTTAATAAAATGAAAAACAAAAGGCACAATGATTTTCAACTCATTCTTATCTTTAATATGCACAAGAGTTGAATGCATCAATGAGCCACCTTAAAGAGAATAATTCAATCTAAAATTTATAAAAAGATATAAACAACCAGAGGCCAAAACGCTGTCTGTTGTTCTTCTCCTATTATTTTATTTAAAACAACTTTTCATTAGCAAGTAAAAATCTTGCAACAAACATAAGCTTGTATCCAATTTAGATACAAGACAACAAAATTGTAAATCTTTAAAGTGGCTCGGCCTAGTCTGCTATTTAATGACTGTACAACCTCTCTATAGCTTTGTTCAGTTATAAACAGCTTGTCCCAAAAACAGAGCGGATCCCCCCCTCACATTTCTGACTTCTTCTCAGTAGTTAGCAGGCAACAAGAGGACCAGAATGTCTTCTGAACTAGGGCTCGGGGCTGACCTCCTGTTTGCACACTCCAAACCCTAAACCATTGGGGACACGGGGGGACGGTGCCATTTCAGTAGCCCGTCACCACAACAAATAGGAATCAGAGCCTGTTTTGACTTCTCTGCATATCACCACAATACATATGCAAGTCAAAAATGAAAACAAAACAAATATTGCTTGAACAAAAAAGCCTCCCCAGCCATTGATGTCAGTAAGATTATTGTCCATCCAATGACTGATTGCTGCAGCAGCTTTGTACAGGCTTTATGTAAATATATTTATATATTCCTTTGATGGCAAGGAGAGATACACATCACATTTTTACAATTAGTCATACTGGTGATGAAATTGTGACCTCTTCATTAAAAGCAAGTTAGGTAAAGGCTGACCTGTACTCTTTGATACACATTAAGTCTTTGATGAGTACAAGTCCCTTTCTGCAGACATCGATCGGCCTCTCGGACGTGTGCATAAAACCAGAAGGAAAAAAAAAAAAGAACTGACAGACAAATGGAAGCTCCACATATTCAAACTCAAAATGTTGTTGGAATAAATTGTGAGACTTGTAATGTAGTTGTTATTGAAATCAACAAGAATTTGCTGCCAACAATTGCTTTAAAGTAAACAGCAATAATTAAGTTTAAATTAGTCAGTCTTGATTGATTGTGTTGATTGATTGTGTGTTTAAATATTCTGACAATGGGCCAGAAAAACCTAGAACACAAAATGAAACAGTGAATATTTAAACCAACAATTTAAATGGTTTAGATAAATTAAGGTCAATCAGATCAACATATTTTTTGTCCAACCCTCCCACCCCCTTTTTCAAAGTTTCACATTACAGGGGAATCCGGACAGGGCACTCGGTCACAAGAAAGGACCACGCTCTCGCTGAATAAACATTGTCCTGTGTTGGGGAAAAAAACCATTAACGTTTAAACGATCTCTTAAAATCATCATCATCATCCAAATGGATTTCCACCAACTTTTGTAAGGAAAAAATGAAATCACCTTCTTAAAACAATTGTCTAAAAGTCACCAAATGTCATGCTAAAAAAACGTGACATTGAGTTATAAGTCCCGTCTGTCAGTTCGCCACAATTCCTTTTGCCGTTTCGAGCCCTTTCTTACATCCACTTGCTCCCCGCTGGACTGTCCAGGGACTCCAGTGGGGCGGGTGGGTCCATGGTTAAATCATGGCTTATGCTCTGGGATTAAATCTTTAAATTCGGAAAAGAAGGTTGTTGAGGTGCCTGGCCATTACCAATCTGTGAGACTACGTGAATGATTGTGTGTATTTTTGTGTCAGTGAAAAAACCCAGGACAATCCAAGAGAGGAAAAGCACAAAATAAAACCACAAAATTACCAAACAGCAGTATTTTCCCCATACGTGATATGATGGCTTCAAACAGAAGTATGCACACCAAGTTCTTCCAAAGTGTTATGTGTGTGTGTTGTGCCTGTATGTGACATTTGGAGTTCAGTGAAGACTTGACATGTAGCAATTAATACTTGCAGATAACGCTTTTTTTTTCCTTCTGCCCTTCATGTTGTGTATTTTTAGAAGCAGAAGATATGAACAACAATCCTCCCAAAGCCGGTTGCCAGATGACATTTCCACACTTCTACATCCTGTTTACGTTTTGTTTGCTTTGTTGACTTAAAAAGACATCCCGGTTTGAAAGGTGGACACAAGTCAATCCTTCAGTGGTGAATTTCCGTGAGTAAGAGAAGCTATGGAAATCCTTCTGTACCAGGTTGCCAGGTAGGAGAAAAAGATGGATGAATGTCTTACAGAGTACCCGTGCAAATGGTTTGACCGAACATCCTTGTGTCTAGAAGTTGAACTCCTTTGTCTGCATGTTGGAAGCTGGGTCGAAGGCGTAGGTTCCTCCTTGAGTGGTTTCAGGCATCACATTGGGATCTTCATCAATCTGATAAAGCACACAGACAGATTGTAACAATGATTAGAAAACAAACAATTAGAGGAAAGAAAATAATTGTATTACTTACATCATCTCCTGAAAAGTACTGATCAATAATTTCAAAAGCTAGTTTGTAGATGTCCTCATTCTCATGCTGCTGCAGATTTTCTATTTTTCCCAAACCTGAAAAACAAGAGATGGGGTTTTTAGGGTTGCAGTCGACTAAAAACTTGATGAACACCTTTGAAACCTTTTCTACCATAGACCATTCATGGACAAATGGGGGATTGCACAGACATATTTTTGGTGTGCCACGAAATATTTTTAACCAATAAATGTGCTGGCAAAATATTACAAAACTCAAAATCTCTATAATACGACCATGTATCTGATCCAAAGT
Organism: Rhinogobius similis; assembly: GCA_019453435.1. NCBI lineage: Eukaryota > Metazoa > Chordata > Actinopteri > Gobiiformes > Gobiidae > Rhinogobius > Rhinogobius similis. Next base: position 22,712,336 of record CM033633.1, on the reverse strand, counting down.
GCCACACCACAAAATTACAAGATTTCACTCATTTGCCAATGTTTTTTTTTACTGAAAACTAATAGTAAACAGTGTATTTATCTGAAAAAAAGTTTAATTCACGCCAAATTCAGACTTTTTTAATACAAATTTTTAAAAATATCCCAAAAATAATTAGTCAACTTTTAAAAACTTTGTCGACCAAGACACCAGACCAATTAATCGACTAAACATCTAAATGGTCCATAGCCCTAGGGTTTTTACCCCAAAATAGAAAAAGAATAAAAAAGTAAAAAGAAAAACTGTGTAAGACTAAAATAAAAATATTATACGGACCTCCGCACTCTTCAATGATCTCGGCAATAGTGCTGGCTGCATCTCCCGCCATGATGAGGATGTTCTTGAGGCCGTCTAGAACAACCTGCACCACTTGGGAGTCCTTCACCGACAGCAGGTTACAAAACGGAGGGATGACATCCTGATCCACCAGGTACTCCACCTACACGAACCCACACATGCACCACATTCATACTTATTTACAACACAGGTACATGGTTATGAGAATAAGGGACATCAGTATTCCTTTACAAAAAGACAAGTCAAAAGTAACCAGCTAAATAAAGTGAAAAAGAAAAACGTATATCATTTTAGCAGTTCATAAATGGGCTCACCTGCTCTTTCCGACCACTGATTGTAAGGTTGCTGATGGCCCATGCTGCCTCTTTTTGAGTGCCAAAGTCTCCCTGTTGAGAAACAAGCTGTTACGACCACACATTTTTTTCAAGACAAACAACATATCCAAGGCATTTTTTATTTTAAATGTACACCAAGTGAAAAATGTCCACACAAAAATAACAAATTACATTCGTCGGACAGTTTTGTAGACACTTGATCATGCACAAACCTTGGCCAGTTGCTCAATAATCATGGGAATTAGACCAGCATCAATAACAGCTTGAACTTGCTGCTGATTACCGGCTGTAATGTTGGAGAGGAACCAAACTGCCTCCTACAAAACACAAATATGATTTGTGATGATGAAACTCTAAATACACAGATAGAATATTTTCATTGGAAACTGCATGGTAATCAAACCCAAACATAATTGTTCATCTTAACCATACATGTTCTTAAACAACATTACCTTGTTTATTTTTTCCTTTGGGTGTGTGAGCAATTTAGGAAAGTGTGAGAGGACGTCGTAGTTCAGCACAACCTGTGTCTGCTCGTCTGTACCGGTCACAATATTTCCAACTGCCCTCAATGCTGCAGTCTGCAACATCAAACAAAGCACAAATAAGCTACCAAGGCCTGGGAAAGACCACCGTTATATTACAGTCAGTTTTGCACAAATACCTGAACTTTGACCTCTTTGTTACTGAGAAGAGGCACAAGAAATTGAACAACACCGGAATCTATGACCATCTGGATCTGCTCATTGCCACCATCCGTCAGATAGGAAAGAGCCCACACCGTGTCGACTAAGATCTGTAATAAAACAGATTTATACATTAAGTGGTTAAGTAATTAATACTGTATATGCCCAATACTGTATACTCAACCCCTCCTAACTTGATACTTACATTAATATCTGTATGGTATATCAGCTCACAAAGGGCAGGCAAAATCTGAGGAGAGAAAAGTAGAGTTAAATTATTGAAATCCAAAGGATAATGGAAATTTACAACCAGCTGATTTTTATCTCACCTGCTGAACTGTTTCCATGGGTGGTGGTGGGTCCTTGTTTCGGCAAAGATTAACAATAACCCAAGTAACGTTTCGGAGAAAAGTAATTGGGATTGATGGATTGATAAATTCCAGCAAAGGTTTGACAACCCCCAGGGAAATGACATAGTCCCTGCATTTGGGACCATCACCTGTAGATGGTAAGTAAGTTTAAGTCAGGAATACTACTCCCAGAGACAGCAGTGATTGAATATAGAAGATTTCAACAGTACCGATTATGTTTCCTAAAGCCCACACAGCCTGTTCACATACGTTCTGATGAGGAGAGTTGAGTAATCGTAGGAAGGGCGGAACTGCATCTAGAAATACAGGATTCACATTTAGACAAAGGTACCAATTAATTGTTTACCCTCATTCTAAAAAGCCCTTTTAAAGTAAAAAAACAAAACAAAAAACACAGCACAATTGGAACACGTATGAGTCGCAAACTATGCAGATTCTGAAAGACAGATTCAATAAATTTAGTATAAATTAAGAATGTGAACTCTAATCATAATATATATATATACCCGCGGAGGGTGAGAAGGGAATTTTTTTTTTTTATATATGATGGATACTTACTAGCTTTGACCACATCCTGAGTCTGTGACGATGTCCCAGAAGCAATATTGGTCAGGGCCCAAGCTGCCTCAAACTGAAGAGATGGGCTGGAAAACAATGCAAATTTTAAGACCAAACAGTCAAAAGGAAAAAAAAACACAATAAATTATCAAGCACGTTTAGGCAACTAATTAAAACCTCTAAGTACAGAAGATCTTAATCCCAGCAGCACCCATATGTACTGTCATGGCCAAAAGTGTAGACACCCCTGGATTTTTTCCAGAAAATGCACCAGTCTCCCAGAAAATACTGCAATTACACATGTGTTTATTTCCTTTGTGTGCATTGAAATAACACAAAAACACAGACAGACAGACACAGAACATTGTGACCCAAAATCTTTTGGTAATCCTCAGATCTCATGATGCCTTGCACATAGTCAAGATGCCCAGTGCCAGAGGCACCAAAACAACCCCAAAACATCTTCACCATATTAGACTGGAGGTACTGTGTTCTTTTCTTTGAAGGCTTATTTCCATTTTCGGTAGACAATAGAATGACACGCTTTACCAAAAAGCTCTATCTTGGTCTTATCTGTCCACAAGAAGATTTCGGCTTTCTCACATACACTTTGGGAAAACTGCAGTCTTGCTTTTTTATGCATCTTTGTCGGTAATGGGGTCCACCTGGGTCTCACTTCATTCAAATTTCGATGGATAGTTCGCGCTGACACTGATGCACCCTGAGCCTGCAGGACAGCTTAAATGTCTTTATAATTTCTTTGGGGCTGCTTATCCACCCATTAGACTATCCTGAGTTACAACCTTTCACCATTTTTTCTCTTCCGTCCACGTCCAGGGAGATTAGCTACAGTGTGATGTGTTCCAAACTTCATGATTATGCTGTGCATAAGGAACATCAAGATCTCTGGGCATGTACCCTCGAGATTGTTGATATTTTTCTACACATTTGGTTTTCAAGTCCTTGGACAGTTCTTCTCCTCTTTCTGTTATCCATGCTTAGTGTGGCACACAAACACACAATGCAAAGACTGAGTCAACTTCTCTCCTTTTTATCTGCTTTCAAATGTTATTTTTATATTGCTCACACCTGTTACTAGCCCAAAGTGGGTTTAAACAAGCATCACATGTTTTTGAAAGGGTGCCAATAATTTTTTCAAGCCCATATTTGGAGTTTTGTGTGAAATTGTTACAGACAACGTAAATAAACATGTGTAGAGCAAAATGTGTAATTTCAAGACTTTTTGGGGAGAAATACTTTAAAATTTCAGGGGTGCCAACACTTTTGGCCATGACTGTAAGAAGAATCCACAACAAAAAGTGGGAAATCTGCCCCAGCCACTCTACCACCATGAATGATGCAATACTATAGGAGGTTGTAGTTGGGAGGTGTAGTGAGGTGAGTTTGTCTTCATGAAAGAACAAGCCTGTTCAGGCTAACAATACAAATTTGCATTAAAAAAAATAACAAACGTGTATGTTGTCATGTTATTTGCCGTTCGGCATTTCCACAGTTTTCCACAAATGTGAAAATCCATGAACTTTGTTTTTAATGAAGATTATGTTCATATGTCCAAAAACAGCCACTGCTTTACAGCTCTTCGATTACCTCACTATTCTGTTTAAAGACTGATAAAATATTGGGATTTTCTATAGGATTTAGACCAACACATACATTAGTACAGGTACATTTTAATCTGTAAAAGTAATGTAAACAATCAACCTCACATGTATATCCTCAATTAATTTCATACAAAGAAAAACAATGACTTACTTGTCATCGTCTTCCAGGCATTTCACTAAAATGGGCAAGATCCCAGACTTTATCAAGTCATCAATGGGAGGATTTCTGTCACTCGAGAGCAGTTTCCTACAACAGAGTGTAAAGCATGTTTGACTTCTTGAGCAATGAGTACAACTCATTTTTGTTACAACTGGAGACTTACCTGGCTGCCTGCACAGCACTGAGCTGGATGACTGGATTGGCACTTTGGGCATTCTGCAGCAACAATGACAATCAAGAGTCATCATAATATTGACAATACAAGTCTACATTAGGCTGACTGGCCTCCAGCATCTGTGCTTACCATGCATACATTCGCATCAATTGAATATATATGAATATGACTTTTATTGCTTGTGTCCCTGATGACGCCTCATATAGACAAACAAACTTTGATTTGCAGTTTAAAAATCAGCTTGAGCCATCAACATAGACCCACAATTTGTCTGTAAGTCTATTCTACTCATAGGCCGTATAAAAATCACTGGACATCCGGAGCCCACTAGCCGTCGCGTTCTACATGCTCTACACGCTCTACATGATCCTGGTGCTTTTTTTCCCATTAGGTTGTTCATAAAACAAGTTATTAGCAATAATAAAAGACCAATCGGGTGCTTCCTTTTCCACAGGCTGGTTTTTGCTCGCGTTCGCAACAGGTTTGACTGACAGTAGCACCGCACATTACTGTTGTCTCCTCCCGCCGAGGGGTGGAAACAGTTTGCAACCTCGCTCCTGATTAGTCCGTGTGGTTGCCACGATACGCACTCGGATTTCCAAATATGGAGTTTGGCTCCACTTTAACCGCTATAACGGCTAGCCGTGATTGGTTTTATTTGGCTGGAGCCAAACGCTATGGGTAACGTCACACTCCAGATGTCCAGTGATTTTTATATGGTCTATGGTTCTACTATTAACTGTGCATTGCTACTTTGTTGTACAGGAAAGAGGAAGGGATGATACAAAAGGCAAGACCCAGAATCTAGGTTATACAGTGCACCTTTACAGGCTGAATTAAAGCTAGAAATTATAGCATTTTAGTAGTAATGGATGTGCAATAGAGCAGGTTGTAAAAACAGATACAGCAGTGCTGGGCAGGCTGGGTCAAATAATAGTAAAAATGTGGGACACTTGGCACAAATGTTACAGGCCTACATATCATGAAAATATGCACAATTATATAAAATTCTTACCTGTAAGATGGCCTCAAGTGTTAGATTTTGCTGAAAAAAAAAAAAAAAAAGAAAAAAAAAAAAATATTTATTCAGAGATTTTAGGAGTATTGATGCTCTTTTCATAAGCAGTGCTTTGTCATAGTATATGGAATGGTTGGAGAAAATCTACAATGAGTCTGAATGTTCGAATGCATGGCTTAGAGTTATTTTTAATTTTGGTCTATTCCTTTAGACAGCATTAACACTGCTGCCTCCTTTAGACACTTACCCCTAACCCTTTGAAGTCCGAGTCCACGTCCGAGTCCTCCAAACTCTCTTCAGCAGGGACATTTCTCTTCTTCAGTAGATGTTCATCTCGTTTGATCTGACAACCACAAATGCAAGTTGATTAAAGTTATTTAATTCACAACTTTACATGTTAAAGTTAATACCATTAAATAAATTGCCTCCTTTTCTCTTTTGCACAAAGTTGGATATTGTAAACATTGTTACCAAATTGCACCAATGCTTCATCACAAAACAAACATGCTTATTACACTAGACTAGAGAGAAGCAGAGGGACCACACATCCTAGCTTCCCATCGCTCAGTGAAGTTGTGAGTCAGTGGGAGGAGGAGATTCCCTTGCCCTACATTCCAGTGCTTCGTGCTGCTGTGCGTCATTGGTGACTAATCATGTAGTGCAGAGCTGCTTTCATTTGGATAACGGGAATGTGCTAGACTTTAGACACCTCAGCAATTCACAGCATTGATTTGCTATGATATGACTGCAACCACTCTATGAATAATGGCAACAGTTTTCCTTCATGTACGTTTCATTAAAATTACAGATTTGTTCACCACCAAATGACAGATTTTAACTGACATAAACAGGCTCATATAAAAGGACATTATCTAATCAACTTGAGTAAACTAAAACATGTACTTTTGCACAATTTGTAGGCCTCTCACCTTTCGCAGCTCAACGGTCACCTCATTTCGATGTCTTCGCATAGTCTGTAACAAAAAAATAGAACTGTATACATTTTGAATGACTCACAAATTGAGCGTTTCACACTTCAGTCATCTGTTTAGAGTTTAAGAAAGGGACCATGTAAAAGATATTTGTCAACTTTATTATGCATTTCATTTGTACAGTTTAGACACAAAATATATAGTCTTAAAAGGCCAACAATCATAATAAATTGTAGTACGATTGGGAATGGACTGGACTCAAGACCTAAGAGCTTCAGATTTCCTTCCTAAATAGCTCCTTACATAATAAGGGGTACTGGTCATAACAAGACCAGTCAAGAGGTGTCTCCCAATCACAGCAAAACATTCTCAACTAGCAACAGCTAGACCTGTAGCATTCAAGTAGTCTTGCATATTAGCACATCTAGTCATGAACATGGAAACTCTAGCCAAGTTGTCACACGCCTCACATATACTTTTACAAAACCAGTTGAGTTACAGAAGTAAAAAAAACAAAAACAAAATTATATACAAAAAAAAAAAACAATTTGGGAGATTATGCCCAGCTCTATGTGAGCCTCTGCTGCTTTGCCATTCAAAGCTGCCCCTAATGATGTCTCAAATCAAGGGCAATCTGTTATGACTGACCTACATAAGTAAAATCCAAACTGGCATTTTGTTCTGCTGTGGTCTGAGTCACCCATTTATAAAAACTCAGGCAGAGGATCCAGGTCAGACATCCAAGATGCCTGAAATAGCATCAGGAATGCACTTGGCAAAATCTGTCTGCCATAGTAGCCATGTGCTTTTACACAGACACCAAGTTTCAAAACAACATCAGCTTTGGGGAAAGAATGTCACCATTAATTAACCCTTTAGAGAAAGTAACCATCCATAAATATAATCCGAAATACATTTTTAAATGACACTTTCGGCAGACCCCTCTGAGCATTAATGAATGCTTACAAATTCACATAAAAGCACAAGATACGTATTTAGTTACAAATCATGATGGCAAATATTTAAATGTATATATTTGCATTTCTATTGAAACATATATGTTTGGAATAAGGCCCTTGTACTAACAATACGGTTAAATGTCAACGTATAGCTGACAATGCTAACGACGAAGGAGGGGCAAGACAAGTTTGAAGTAAATAACATCACTTATTCGTGCGATCCAATAATGTAGCGTCCAGTTAATATTCAAGAAGTTGTTGCATAGCTAATTATAATGACCAGAAATGAGTCTTAATAGCAGTATATCAAAGGGTACTGTTGCCGGGTCAGGCCCTGCCTCGCTAAACCCGGTGCATAACCTGAATGCTAGCGCGCTAAGCATGGTAAGGCTACATAGTAGTGAGAGCCGTTTCATCATGTATATTAGCGAAGATAAGTGATATTACACGGACGTGTAGGTAGACGTGACTTAAATCAATCTTTGATCTCGATTTTAAACAATACTCAAATATAATACTTTCAAGTTCTCAAAAGATGTATTGATTACACGCTAGCTTAAATCAAGGATGGCGAACTATTGCTAGTTAGCTAGCAGCGGTAGCCGGGCCAGGCTCAACAACGAGGCCCAAAGTGTGCCGTTTTCTACACATTAATGTGTCGTCCAATGTCCAACGTGTCTTTACTCTTAAACATACCTCGACATCTCGTCCCTTGTTTTTAAAGCTCTTGATGCGGTGGTTTTCTAGGCCGTTGTTTTCTGCCATAGCTGTGTGAGGTTTAGCGCTTACTCCGGTGTGGGATTCCTCTCCGTGAAAGACGAGGCTCGGCTCCTGCGCTTCCACAGGCGGAGGGCGGGGGCCAGGGGCGGGCTCACCTCCGCACGGGATGCCCCTCTGTACATCAGCGTCATACACTACTTAGATTATCATCAGTTACGAGTGACGTTTACCTTAGCGTTCATAAACATACAAACAAACAGCTTGACACCAGAGCAAAAACAAGAGAAGAAAATGTGTGAAAAGTTTTATTTAACTCAACAATGCTTGGTTTTGCTTGTACTGACATTGGTTCAATCAAAGACACACATTTTTAGTTGTAAAAATACGTCACATGTAAGAAGAGAATATGCTATAACTGTTATCTTTTAATACCAGAAATTAAGATTAGGTTTGATTTGTGACAGTGTTGATGGCCAATCCCTTTTATAAGAAAAAATATATAAATAAATAAAGAAAAGGCAAATTATACAGTATTTATCTGCAATTACAGTTTTGTATTATAGTGCAAGCAGGAATATATTATTGCAATAAAAATAAATCCAGTAGATGATAAATACACACATAATAAATCATGGGAAAATGTCACGAAAAAATGAAATGGGCGTAAATGACACATCGCTTCTGTTCTGACACATTTGTTATCACTGAAATTAGTGTTAATATGAAGTTATGTGCAACTAAATGAAACTGCATAATTTTCCCAGGGGCCCAATAGAAAACAACAGGTAATAATAAGTTCTTTATGGAGACACCAAGAAAAGCAATAATTTAAAGATACAACTTGGGGTAAGAGAAGCCACTGGAGTCACATACACAAGATTTGATCAATATTTTGATTTGACTTGCAATATCGAACATTCATAGAGGTTTCTGTCAGATATGGATCAAACATTTAAGAGAAATACAAGCTTTATAATAAGAGTTTTCAGAAAATCTGTTGTTCAAATAGGATCTTCTCAAATCCTTGTGGAGGTGTGTGATAGAAGTCACTAAACTGGCAATCTAAAATGGCACTATCATCCACTGTAAACCAAAAAATTGGAAGTTAGACCATTTCATACTTCAGGTGAACAATGGTACATAGTATGTATATGCATTTCTAAGCAAAGTATGGAAATGCTGCCCTCTATTGGGTTTGAAATGTAATGTAAATGTAATCTAAACCTGAGCGTTACATTAACTTTATTCTTATGATTCAGAAAGTAAATTTTATAAAGCTGGTCACAAACTTGAGTAATATAAACATGTTAGACTATAGAAATTAAATAAATAAATAAATATTAAAGATTTTACTATTGCTTAGTCATGTTCTCCGTAATCATTAAAGTGTTGTTTTTTCTCACAGAAATTGTAAATTTCATCTTGAGCCATCTCTAGTAGAGAGTGTTTGAAAAGACCAAACAGCTTACCATAAACAACAGGATATACAGTGCCTCGGATGCCTGAAGAAGGACACTGCATGTTCTTTCCATTCAGATATAAATTCAGTTCCACATGGTCATATGTGACTCCCTATAGACAGACACAAATGTGAGCTTCGTAGATTTCATTGACAAAGTCTGCAATCAGGGACATTATTTTCATCTGTCCCACCTCCATTTATAATAATATATTCTTACGCAGATTGTTAAATGTGTATGAATAATAATCTATATTAAAGGTGCACACCCATAGCACTCAGTTAAGAAGACAACTTTTCCATAAAGCTATCCATCCAAAATATGAAAGGACAATAGGGTCTGTGCACAATGACATCTGGCTAGCGCTTAAAGTAATCGTCAGTATTTCCACATTTCCACAGTTTTCCTCGAGTAACGCTAAAATCTACAAATACTGACAGATCACACAGTGGACACTGTGTCACTAACAACATGTCATTTGCTTGTTTATTTTTAATTTTTAGTTGAAGTTAGTATTAGCTCAAGTTTGTAAAGTCTTCGAAATGTTGTTAGTGATATTCATCCTCAGCTCTGTTCACTGCCTTATCTGTCAGTATTTAATGATTTTAGTGCGACTTGGCAAAAACCCTATAGGGATGAAATTCACAAGTTATTTGGTCTATTTAGTTAAACAAAAATCTTACCACAATGTCACCCTCTTGTGGGATACTGTTTGCAGGCAGTCTGTTTTTCTCTTCGTTATTGTGGTATACAGAGCCATCGTGCCTCAAGACTAAGCTGTTAATGTCTCTGCCAAGAGGCACTTGGTTAAGATTTACTTTTTGTGTAGCCACACCAATGCCCCACACACCTGAACAGAATTTAAAGTATAGCATCACAAACACGCCCACATTTTAATGTGAATGTAAAAAAAAAACAAAAAAACATCTAGAGGTCAGGTTACCTGTGGATTGAATCTTGAATTCGAAGTAACTCTTGTTTTGGTGCAAAGGAGCACTGGCCAAACACCCTCCAGTGCCACATATCCTCCGACCACTTTTGACAATAACAACATCTGTGCCTGGAAAAACAAAGTAGGTTTAATATTTAGCCAAAGTAACTGTCTGATAATTTACGTTAATTCAGAATTAAACATTAACATGAGTGTACACCGTGTAAGATTAGAATTGGATGATGTCATAATCTCAGATGGTGGGCCTATCCAGTTATAGTAAATGAACTTTTTTTTTTTTTTTTTAAATAAACATGCAGACTCTAAACACCATTATTTGTTTGGGATTGGGCCCACAAACCTGCAATACTAATCTCATGCTTTCAAGCCCCTTCAACCTTCAAGCCCCTTCTTTGGAGTTGAGTAATTGCACCCCCTTCTGAGGCTATTGAGCAGACAGAGAAGATGTTGAAATCTTTGTCAGTTTTTGGTTCATGTGGATAGGCCCAGAAATTACAGAGATATTAACCATAAACCACGCCAACAAATCTGCAATTCTGACTTGTCTTCAGCTCAATTTAAAACTATAAGTGTTCTAGAATGTTGTGAACACATTACTGACCCTTTAAAAAGTGAGGTGAAGTAGAACATAATGGAAAAAAAAACTGGGCGATCAGGCTTGATACTCAACCAATTTCAATACGACATTGATCATTAAAAAAAAAAATCTATATAGAGCTTCTGCAGTTGTCGTCATGCTAACCTGGCACCACCAAACTCCACAATGGCAGGGATGGCGGTGCGAATTCACATGGAAACAAACGGCATTGGACGCAGTTATCAAACTTAATCAGTTTCAGAAATTGTGGATGATTTTTTACGCACCAGGATGTACAAATTATCAGAAGCAGAAGAAAACCAGAGCATTTTAGATTGACAAAGCTCCTTCAGTAGATTTCTGCAACTAAATTGACTAATCATGAGTCAACACTCACATGAATTAAGATACAAATATATTTTTATGTTGATTTAGGTTTTCATTTGATTTAACCATCATCTTATAACTTTTCAAAATTTTGATTATTTCTTTATTGTTGTGTTTTGGCCACGTTATATGCAATCTATTCTTGTATATCATGCCAGGGAAAGGTCACTAATGTGTAATATATATGTATGTAATATAAGTTTTTCAGGTGTATTGTTATTTCCCCCCCCCCCCGCCTCATTTAATGACAGAGATAAACTCCAAAAGCTAAATCTCTGGCTTGTTACCATTTATTACGACCATTTCTTCCAAATTAGTCACATGCAGGAGCTCTATAGAATTTCATTTTCAACACAAAAGAATAGTACTTTATTTATGTTTCTGTGGTTTTACACTAGTTCTGATAAAGCTCAAGATAGTTTTAAAACTCTTCAGGAAAGGTCAAATTTTGTTTTTTTGTGGACATATCATTTTTTAGTATTGATACTTGATGATTGATACTCAAATTATAGTTATAGTATCAATTAGTATCTTATTTTCTGTACTTAGCCTTAGAACATACTGTGATTTCAAAAGACAAGTTACGATTAGCCTCACAATATGATGATAAAAATTATACATTTTAAAAGACACTTGCTATTTGCTATTAGATTATATTTGTATTGTATTGATATGTTATTATTTATTTAGATTTATCTAAAATTATATGATATTATCTATTATTACACACACTTGTTTCTCATTTTTACCGACATATATGACATACTTCACCAGAGATTATACTTATAGTATTCAAACACAATTTTGAGGCAAGAATTTTTTATTTTTTGTTACTGCTGTAATTGATAAGAAATTTAACTGACATGCATTTAGTTACGTCTGATGCAAATTAATAATTGAAAATGTATCATCTTCACTCCAGTCTATTCCTGCATTCTAAATATTCTGATGACACAGCATTTTAAAGGTGTAGTTAAATTAAACATTTGAATTTACATGAGTTTAGCTCTGCAGCGACTAGCAAATGCTAACAACGGAAGTAGCAAACACTCAGGAGACAAATTGGGCCAGATTCGTACACACAAATATCTTACCCATGTGGTGAGTGTCCAGCTGAACCGTGGGCATCTCTTTGAGGGGAATATGCCTCGACCCAACATCGCCACAGCAGCCTAGACAGCACGTAAACATCGCCGCCATCACGAATCACGTACAGAGGACGGAAATGAAGCTCCCTCTAAGAGCCACAACACAGCACGACTTTGACTTTGTCTCGTCACAGCGGCACCCTGTGGATTAACTCGGCGCGTCTAAGCTGCTGTTGCCCCACTATATCCAATCACAGCGGCTAAGACAGGCAGTGCTCCTGATGGCATGGAAACAAGGGAAGAAAATCAAGGTCAACATTTCACACGTGACTTGGTAACTATTGAGTATCAGGGTTAGATAACAACTTATGACTCAAGAAAGTTTATTCTGAAGAAAATGTGAGGATAAGGTCGTTATGGGAATTACATCATGACATTTACCCATTGCTTGCAGATTAACATGGGAGTGTGATGCAGGTTGGGACAGGAGGACACTTTCAGTTCAATTAAGTATTGCTAGAGTGTCTTTTGCGTTGGGCGGATATATCCTTTAAAATCCCATGTCATTAGAATGTTCAGAATGAAGGCGACTGGCAGTAAAAAAAAATACAAATAAAAAATATTGCTTTTCTAATATAAATGATGGGAATAGCCTCTGAATTGCGTTTCATTATGTACTATAGCTTGTCTGTATAGTCCTTCATCAATAGTCTGTATAGTCCTTCATTAAATATGAGTATTTGTCATAATCTCTCATCAAATAAACAATGTTTTAACCTGATAACTGACTCTGATGTCTCACATGTATCTGAGTGGTTTTCATTTGCCAAAACTATCTTGATTTATCATATTTCGTTGCATAGGTTGCGTTCACGTGACATCACATTACTTGAGCCAATGATGTTTAATACATATGGTGAGCAGCTAAAATAAATATTGTTCAAATGCAGATTTCTGCTGTAATACAATGACTTCTTATAGTGACTAAGAGAAATCATCAAACTCAACATGTGTTAATTCACCTTTGAGATATTTCATGGCACAGTCCAATGCTATCGATTAGTAAAAGTGGCTCTTGCGCCACCTGAGGTTATGATATCCTCACGTTCTAGAACTTGAACGCCTATTCTGAATCCCTTGAGCATCCATTCCGGATTTTAGAATATTATTATTTACACACTTTCAACGAGTCTGTATGATTCAAAATATCGAACTTCTCACCAACTAATAAGCCGAGTGAGAAAAATGGAGCAAAACCAATGACGCCAAAACTCTCTGAAGCCTAGTTGACAGTTTTTCACGCTGTAATGTTTTGCATGGCAACAGCCCCTCCCCCATCTCCCTGGCAGGGACCGTCCATCAATGTGCAGCAAAAGACAAAACGTAAAAATGTCATAACTCGTTATTAACTGGACAAAATGCCCCAAAACACACACGCATTTGTGTTTAACACTGATCATCGTCTGAGATGTTGTGCTACTAAAAAGATAATCTGCTTTCAAATGCCAGTAGAGTGAGTCAAGGGGTTAACTCTGTACCCGGAAACGGGTGAAGTCTGCACAGCAACAAGCAGCGCCATTATTGCGTTGCACTGCGCGTCTCTGCAGCTGGTGAGTGCTTCTTTTGGTTCAGTAGTTGCATGTTACTATGGATTTGCAAAATCTGACACAATCTGTCGGTGCCTTCTAGCAGCAAGGCTACAAAAGTGAGCTCTGGCTATTCTTTACAAGCCCAGTTCCTTCGTCGGACGATGGGAATTCAAGTCTCCACTCAGTTTAGCGGCGTCATGTATTTTTTGGGTGTGCAGAATTAGAAACAACAACTCCATGTTTTACGACGTTCATTTTAGTTTGAAGCAAGACCTGGACACAGGGAGAATTGAGAAGGGAAAGATGTTTGTCGCTGAAGCGTACAATCTGGATGACCGTGGCAGAGTTGATGCCAACATTTTGGCGCTCATCCCCGTACGTGGGCACAGAGGGCACAGTGAGACGATCCAGTTGCTTTCTCAAGACTGGGAAACGTGAATCACTGGAAATGAGTTAATTATCTGTATCCTTTGAGACGCTTTTGGGTAAAATATCATTCGCTGCCTTTACGCAGCATCAGCTTCTGGGTGGGTTCTTATGTGGCTGTTTATTGTTAATATTAAGCGCATATTTGACGCGTTGGTGCTGTGTTTGCAGGGCGCAATGGAGCAGCTGGAGGAGGAACTTACGTGCCCGATCTGCTGCTGTCTGTTTGAAGACCCCCGGGTGCTTCTGTGCTCTCACAGCTTTTGCAAGAAATGTCTGGAGGGATTGTTGGAGGGAAATCGAGGTGCTGCATTCAGGACACCTTTAAAATGTCCCACCTGTCGCAAAGAAACGCCACACAATGGAGCAAACAGCCTCCAAATTAACTACTCCTTGCGCGGAATCGTGGACAAGTACAGCAAGATCAGACTATTCCCTAAAATGTCCGTTTGTAAACAGCACTGTGGTCAACCACTTAACATCTTCTGTGCCACGGACCTAAAACTCATTTGTGGCTTTTGCGCAACGACAGACGAGCACAGGGGCCATAGGTTCAGTTCATTGGAGGACGCGTTTGAGCGCGAGAAGGCATCGTTTGAGGAGCTGCAGCGCGGGGTGGAGAGCTGGCAGAGCGCACACATCCTGTCCTGTCTGGAGACTCTGCAGGCTGGGAAGAAAAAGGCGCTCCAATCCGTGAGCAGAGACGCAGAAAAAGTGACCGAATACTTTGATAAGCTGATTAGCACCATCGAATGTAAAAAGAACGAGATCCTGTCTGACCTGGAGACACTGAAATTGGTGGTGATGCAAGCGTACGACCCGGACATCACGAGGCTGAGTGCTGCTCTGGAGGAGCAGGAACGAGCTTTGAGCATGGCTGAGTCCTTCAAGAGCATCACAGACCCTTTGTGCTTCCTACAGCAGATGCAGGAATTCCGTGCCAAGTTCAGAGTCCTCAGGGAAACCCCACTCCCCAGTTGTAAAGATATGGATATTGGACCACTCGTGCGTAATTTTGATGTGAAAAAGTGGGACTCACTGAGGCTCAGGGAAGTGGATAAAATAAGCGTGCCTCACGAGAAGGTCTCGTACAGGTCTGGCTGCGCGCGGGTGACAGCTCCCAAAATGATGACTTTATTTCTGCGGCTGGCAGTGGCAGCGGCCCTGCTTCTGTCCACGCACGTCCTGGCAGCCTCTGCTCAACTCCGTTTTGAGCCGCTGCTCAGTGCTGTCACATCCCAACTCTCCCAAAGTGCCGTGTTTGTGCGCGACCTGGCCTCTGCATCCACAAGTTTACTGAGTGTAGGCAAGCAATGCTTCGTAAACATAATGGAGTACACCGTTAAATTCTTTAGCTTTTACTTTTAGACCTTCAAGACCGGTATGAACATAGACGGAGGTTATTGCGGGAATCAGTTTTAATGCTTCCTGTACTGTAATTTAGTTAGATGCCACCATTAATCCGTTTTTGATCATCTTTAGCTCCTATATACAACTAAAGGTTTTCTTTTTCTTGATATGACACTTTTATAAGCACCAATAATAACTAAATAAATTTGACAAACAGTAAAACAACGTGGTTTCTATGCTTTCTGCGTAAAAGGCTCGTGCTGTAATGTGCGCACTGGCCTTTCTGAGCGCGCGAAGTGGTACTGATGCTGCACACTCTTCAAGGTTATACAAGGTGCATGACGGCCCTTGATTTACAGCAGTGAAGATAGACCTGGGGAAAAAACTCGAATGACGGTAAACATGTTAGTGGTCACGGATATAAATTTACATTTAGGCTATAATCATTTATGATGAACCCAATTTCATAGAGGCCGCACTTTCTCAGTTTAAATTAGGCCTATTTAGCTCGTCCTAGAAGGCGTCAATTAAATTGTTCATTCAGATATTAAGTGTTTTAGGCTATTCAATATTCAGAGCAATTTGCAAAGGCTGGCACCAGAAAGGTTTGAACACTATGTCAAGTGAACTCTCACTATTCAGGTCCTGCGTCATATCACGCATATGGCGTCTGTTGCCAGGCAAAAGGACGTTTACGTGTCGCTACGTAAATAGGTGCAGTTGGCACAGCCTGAAAAAAGATTAACGAAACAGAATTACGACTGCTACAAGTTTTGCTACTAGATGTACAAACACATGCCTACATGATCACCGCCACACCACAATGAATCAGAGCTTCATGTGGGCCTAGTCCACTTGTGCAGTTTTTGAATGTTGCGCAATTGAGGATTAATGCAATAGTCCCATGAGATTTAATTTATCAGAAATGTACAACGTTCTGTCCAATGACAATAGCTCTGCTTAACATAAAATTATATTGATTTTTAGATCACGCTCACGCCAACGTGAATATAAACATTTTGGCTGCTGCTAGACTGAAAATGTACAATTCAAACATCAACAGGCCTCGGCTATTTCTTGCGTAAAAATACAAATAAATATCTATTTTTCTTGCTTTGTTTTGGCTGTACCTTCTCAGCCACGAATAAAACCAACTTTATCACATTTAAATTGAAATCTGCAGAGTAGCAAATGCCTACATGTCTGTACGCTGTGACGCAGCTGTAATGCACGGATGAGGCCTGCGCCTGTGTTCAGGATCATCTGCGTAAAATGAGTTCATTTCATGAGCATAGCGTACCAAAATAACATTTAAAGATGTGTGAAAGGCATTTAAGGTTAAGGCAAAGTAACCTGTCAGAAAATATCTTATCCTAAAGAAGGCCCTCGTGCCAGGTCTAAAGGCGATAGGGAAGGTCAATGGCCTTCGCCTTATTAATGCAAAACTCCGACGAAAAAAAAATAAAATGTTTTGCAACGTTTAAAATTTTGCCGAAAATCTACGTATCAACGTCTCCGCGTGGATTTTGTTTTGAGAAGGCCCGAAAGGCCTAGAGGACTAAGGGATGAACAGCAACGCCCAGAATCCACACGAGCTCAGGTAAACTAGGAGAACATGATCCTCGCTTACAATTAATGTTCCACAAACCTTAAAAGGACGTAAAAATGTAACGCTTGTGTAGCATAACCTAGTGTTCCCCTCAAAAACAAAGTCTGGCGTGGATAGCCGCCCAAAATATTACTGATCACAGGTCACTTTATATGTTTTTATTTATTAAATTGTAAGTTTCCAGAAAGAGCATTAGTACTTTAAAATGTCAGACATTAAAACATTTCCTAATTATTACAGAGCAGATAAAGACAACAAAAGCAAATTTTCATACAAGTCCATTACACTTCAAAACATTTTATTTACATGACGTCAACATCAAATTCAGTAGGTGTGATGAATGGAGACTGGGCAGGGGTCGGCTGTGCTCCAGCAGCACGGGGAATACTGGAGGCTGCACTCAATGTTACTCCAATATTTACGTGCTGCTACAGTAAGGCCACCAGCTTCATGAGAGGTCCAAGGCTGCACAATGTAACGCAATCAAAATCACTCTTTGAGTTGCCATTAACAAACTGCAAAAGATTATTAATTATGTATATGTCTATAATAGGCTAAAATGTACTCTGCAAATAATAAAATATCCAGACTTCTTCAAATCCAGTTGTACTTATAGTTTTTACCCGTTCAATCTCTACTAACATGTTCTGAAATGTATGTGATTCTTCCATTAGTTTATCCGTTCATGTTTGTTGATTCTCTCAAATGCTGGAGTTGTTTAAAATGTGCATTCTTCCCAGAATCTAATTGCAATCACAATTTCTGCCAGAAAAGAAGAAAATTAGATTCCCCCCCAAACCCATGCAGCCCTATAGTCCAGCGTCACCAGACAGTGGTTTGTTTGTTTCTTTGGATGAGCTACAGTTCTTCCTGGGTGTTCATGTGTAGAGGTGGAGCTCCTGCTCTGCTGCTGCAGCATGGCATGGCCTGCATCTCAGTGTGTCCCACAAACCATTCCGTGCTGCTACAGCATCGCAGGACACAGTGGTGTGCACCTTGGACCTCCATCTTCCCTCAGGTTCTCCATCTGAAAACATGAAAAAAAAAAAACATTCCTTATCAATTAAGAACAAGACAAATCTGATTTTTTTTTTTTAAGTATGTAAGTAGTAAAATATATTTAAATGTTCTGTCATGTTCTGTAACAAATAAAAAAAACCCCACATATATAATTTTTCATATCATCTTTATCCATTGTTGTAACCAAAGATATACAGTTAAAAAGTTGGGTAGTTTTGTACCAAAATAGTACATTGTACGCAGATAACAAAAATAAAACGTAGTAAAAGAAAATGCACTGACTACAGGAAACTATTACAAACACTAATAGTTAGTTAGGGTTATCAACCTTTATTCACATAAGGTAAAGTATACCAGAGTATATTGGTGGAATTTCCAAAAAATAGACCAAAGAGTACAACACACATAACACTGTCCTCCTTATAATGTCAAATATGGCCCTGTCACAGCAACAAAGTGTAAGATAATGCTATAGAAAATATAGCTATAAACAAGTCTTGCAGATCACTTGATATCAGACAATGACACAATAACCCTACAGTATTATATTAACAGTAAAGCCTTTTCTAAATTAACTTTATTGTGAACATGATAGAAAGTAAAAACACACAAAACATTTAGAAAGTATTTATCATGACAGACTTGGTCTGATTAATCAATAATCACTATTTAGATTATAAAGGAGGAAAAGGAACCATGAAGTAAGAATATCATGTTCCAAACATACAAGGGAGTGCAACTAATAAATACACTTTTCCTAACAAAAATTACAATACATTACATGAAATAAATAAATAATAAAGTGAACTCATCCAAATATGTTAAGTTTCTAATGCAATCTGTCACTGATGCATTTTAAGACCAATGTGTGAAATGACAATATAAAATTATTCTTATATGTGAGCCATTACCATTACAAACTGGTCCCACCTCTTGTGTTATAATCTGCACATACATTACTCAGCAGAACTAACAATATACTGCTGTTATGGCTAGATACAACTCTGAAACCAGATTTGTATCCTGCAAACTCTTCAGCAACTGTGCAGCCACTAGAGGTCTCAATGGACCTGCATTTATGACCTTGGTCTGAAATGGACATCTTTTGGAATCATTTCCACAACAGCCACAATCACATTTAGAGTTGTGAAAAAAAGAAACAAACAAGAAGAAACCTAATAATGAAAGTAGTTTAAAATATTTTTAACAATATAGCAATTGTTGTTATTTTACCAGTGATTAATCAAAAACAAAACAAAAACTAATATACATACATGAATAAATCTTAAATATGTATGTAAAAATTGGGCTGGTTGTGTATGTGATGTAAAGCTGAGCTGTGTGTAATAAAAACAGGCTTAGGCGCAGGTACAATAACACACGCACATGCGCACACAAGCACACACACACACAAACACACCAGCAGCTGGACATGTGCTAAGGTCTACTATAAAAAAATCACCACCACACTAAAAATCACTTATATTTTACACCTGCTACTTTAGAGGATCTTTGCAATGCTTAAACTAACTTGAAACATTAATCACAATCAGAAATAGGAACTGAATGGCTCAACAACGCCAAAAGTTACTAAATCATTATTTATGAATTACTGACATTTGTGACAAATAGGATAAATGTACCTTCTTACTCAAATATGTCAAATAAATCACAAACTGTAACAACACAACATTGTGAACAACATTTATGAATATCAAACAGTGAATAAAGATATCAGATATTTATCTGCTGTATAGTTACGTCCGAGGTGTGGGACATGTGCGTTAATGAGGTGAGCTCTCTGTGAACATTCCTATCCATGCGAGTTTCACATCAGGCAGTCTGTCTAACCTATCCCATTCTGTGTCTCCTTTAGTGAAGCATGTCCAGACATGTCACCTTCACTGTGGAACCTTAACCCATTCCTCTGACATGTGCTCCAGCTACAATAATGTGCAAGAGTCACCTGACCCCTGGGTCGAAGGTCAAGTGCCCCTCCACATGAAGCACAAGGACGGGAAACTGTGCCAGTCACAGCCCCAAACCCAAGGCTGAGACTAGTTTATTTTACACTTATCACAGGTGGATGCAAAATCAAGGCAAAAAAAAATTATTAAAAAATAAAAAAAACATATAAACATATTCAACTGTCAAAATAAAAATAACTCTATGCAGTACTGCTCATTTTCTATTTATTTAAGCAGATTTAAGTAAATTATTATAATCAATTGTATACAATAATATAAAACTATGGTGTACCCTTTGCAACTGCTATTATTTCCTCAAATTTCTAACAATACAAACAGATGTTATATGTGCTAATTTAATTAGAGTTGCTCATCTAATTTCTAACTTTCCCTCAGAGCCTAAGGATGAAAACCAAGCATGACTCCATGTTCACAGTTTTATACCAGTGGTTATCACTAAAGCATTGTGGCTCAAACTGCTTTATTCCACACAGCTACACTGTTGAAATGTTCAGTATGAAGAGTTAAGATGGACTCTGGACGTACAGCTCACTGTGACGGAGAAAAAGAGGAAGAAGCAGAGCTGCTGTGGCACACCCAGACTCTGAGTCTGTGGAGGGTCTCTGCCCTGGCCCTCGTTTGATGTCAAGATCTGGGATTTACAAAAACAACACTATCACTCTAACTGAGAATGAGAGCTGTCAAGTTGTTCCACATGGAAATTTGGTAGGACAGAAAAAACATATTAATGTAAAATCATACATCATTGTGATTTTATTTGAATAATTATGAATATAACAATAGATTTGTGTGTGTGTGTATTTTTTTCAACATTATTTATGACATATATGAATCTGAGGTAACAGCTAGTGCTAATAGATATTACAGATTATATTAAAATTGAATGATAAATTGTAAAGAATTTAAAAAAAAATATTTGCTGATAATTTAGTCTGCAGATATTACTCTTTGAGAAAGATGTGTTTATGTAAAGTGCCTCATAACTGCAAAAATTCCACAGACTGTGTATAGTGCAGTGTGTTTTGTGTGACGTAATATTGAAAATTCTAAATAATTATTCTTTAATCAGACATCCCACAAGAAAAAAACTAAGTGTGAACAAAAGGCTCAGGACGTCCTGTCACACACTTCCAAAAGTCACCACAACAATCGTGCTAGCACAAGTGACTAAAAGTAATTTATTTAAAAACAAAAATATCATAATATTTCATACTAAAATTAAAACATGCTCCAAGGACCTTACTAAAGATGAGAGAAATTATAATTCATACTAAATGTTGACTTGCACACACAAATGCGCACATTTATACATCAATTAGCAATTCATAAAAATGGGTTCAGATGTAGAGTTTGAATAGTCTTCAAACAAACATTTTTAAGTTAACATGTCAATGTTTATTGTTTCACACATATTCACACTTGTACAGTTATAACTGCCTCTCATACAAAGACACTGTTAATCCTATGAACCTAGTATGCAAACCTGAAGCATACATGCTTTGAACTGCTGATACTGAAAAATTGACCCCCCCCCAAAAAAATATATATGCAGCAAAAATTAAAAATATTAATAATGATGATAATAATAAACATCAAACACTTTATTATTTAGGCAATGCTTAAAATACTTTTTTTTTCTCCAACATGGTGTGTATGAGAAACCGGCTGTTACAAAAACCATACAGCTTCAATTGAATGCTCTGACCCACAAAACTTCAACCAAGACTAATTGCTGGAAAATGACCAAGACAACCCATGAAAACCTGTGCCCGTCAAAGCAAATTTGAATACGCTGAAGTTTGTGCTGAGTGCTGCAGAAAAGAGGAAGAGGAGTGGGGGTTCTGTGCAGCCTGGCTACAGCACATGTACATGAAGAGCCTCCGTTTCACCAGGAAATGGGGGTGGGAGCCCATTTCGCTGGAGGGGTCCAAGAAGACAGAATGATGAGTCACAGAATGTCAAGCTAGCGGTCTGAAGCAGCACACTGGCCCAGAGAGAGACGAGGCCAGTACACATGTCGACCTGTAGCATCTGATACAAGGGCTATTAACACTACGGTGACCACAGAGATTGTTTTCTACATGTACAACGATTGTACAAGTTTGACCAGTACACGAGTGACACAGGAAGTATTACAAAAGCTAATTATGCTTTTTTATACGATGTACAAGTAAAGAAAAAAACCTTTCTAATTAAATAGTTCACTGTAGGTGCCATGGTGACTTTGATTACAAGATGTCACAGTCTGACACAAAATGTACTTATTTTTGAAAGAATTACCTATTTTTCAGTACCTGACAAAAGAAAAATATTAGTACAATCACTCCCAGCTGGGCCACATTTTATAGTGCACCTGAAACACAAAGCATTTAACTGTGTAATCTGGAAAATGTCAGGTTTAAAGACAGATAGTCAGGTGTTCTTTTATTATATACACTGCTGATTATAATGTGGAGAAAAAAACATTTGGGTGATCATTTCATGTAAGCACAAAAACTACAGAGAATTATTTTAATTTGCGTCCCACAAGTTATTTTAATTGTATAATATTTTCCCTTATGCATTTAATTAACTACTATCAACTATTATTACTACTAATAAAAAATAATTTATAACAAATATATATATATTGATGTGTACATATTTTATCTTCCAAATAGTTGTTTCTTTGTTAGAATATACTTGTTTAATTTTTTAATCCAAAGTTATAGTAATAAGAAGTAATAACTATAAAATAAGTAAAATTGTCCTATTTATTGCAAACATGTGTACAACTACTGTTAGGTGACTGGTGTACGGGTCAAGAATTTTTAAACATATATACAAGCAACAACTCTACTCAAAATGTAAGGAAATTGTATTGACCAAGTCAACATGATGGGTAAAAGTAAAACTGACCAAGGACGTCACCTTGTCAGTCAGATTATGTCACATTGTGAAGTCAGAAAAAGCAAATCAGAAATGGGTAATAATTATATACAAATTGTATATCATGAAAATATAATTGTGTCACATTATGTAAGACAAACTGATCCAGGGAAATGCGAGGGGAGGGTTTTAGACGTACCATTATATGGAGCCTCTCTTTTCCTCTCCTCTATAAGGACAGCCTTGAATAGGCTAAAATACCCCACTTCATCAGGAATGTGAGCTTCTAAGAAAAGTCACAACTACCAAAGGCAAACTCACCCAAAACAAACGACTTAATATCTTTTTGCGCTGTTCTCAGTCAATATGGTTACAGCCACGTGTCTAAAACTGTTAATGCGTCATTACAAGTGTATAACCTATAAACCATATAAACTTCACACAGTTGGCACGGGGCCATAATGTTTTTAGTAGACAGACAATAAGATCAACGACAGCTGTATAAAACAATCTATGAAGTGTCATCAGACGACATAAAAAATTCTCCACTTTGTAACAGAAAATGATAAGTGACCTAGTGTCTGTCCGCCTCACACCGCCCTGCCCACTACTCAAGCCCGTGTCTGAAAACCGGTGACAGCATAAAAAGAAACACTAAACTTGCAGACTGTAAATGGAGACGATGCTCACCGCCTTTTTTCCTTGCACTTTTCCCTCCTAAGCCTGTGCGCTCGCTGGATTTGTTGACACTGCCCACTGTACCTCTGTTGCCTCTGCACCTCCCGCTCAAAAACTCTGACATAAATGTTGCAAAAAAATGTCTGTCAGATTCAAACTTTCATTCGGTCTCTAGGTAAGATGCCCCAAAGGTATTCAGCAAATAGTAATTTTATTTCCTCGCTTATGTCTGACTTACCTTGGCTAAACGGAACGCTGATTGTGCAGTTTTTTTACAGCGCAGCAAAGTCACAAATCCTGAGCGCTAGCAGGCTAAGCTAACAGGCTAACGCAGGAGAAGTACTGGCAAAGCTGCTCAAATGGCTCCCCCGCTACTGTGGATATGTACTAGTTCAAGTATTTCAGCGTTCAAAACATATAAACTACCTGGCTCGATTGAACAAGCGCAAAATTACCTGTGCTGTGTTGTGAAAAAGCACTGTTCCCCTCCAAAAGGCGCAGTTAAACAGTGAGCGCTCGGCTCGTCCCTTCGTTCAGCGGCAGCTTGATCGCAGCATCCTCTCACCGTAGCTGCGGAGGCAAGCGCAGCTCACTCGAAAATGGCGCCGAAAAGATACACTCCTCATTCAAATTCGATAGAGCCTCCCATTGCGTCCATTGGCTGGATGCAAAGTGAAGTCCGCGCCGCTCATTGGACGATGAAAATGCACTCTCGAATGATCTGGGAGCCCACGCAGAGCTCAACCAAGAGGAAACTTAACTCTTTACGTACTCAGCGGGTTTCTATGTCAGTGTGCGGCTCTCAGTAAAGTTCACATCGATCCCAGCGATATAGCTAGTAAGTGATTGATACACGATACACGAGCAGTACGCTAAACATATGCCGAAAGAAAACAACTTAACTTTGCAGTATGGTTACTCACTACTGGCTTAACTGCTGATAGAAAAGTGGCCTAGGTTGGGTGTAAATCACACAGTCTAGTGGCGCAAATGCAAAAAATGTCCATTTGCCAGCAAAAGTGTAGGAAATGTTTTGAAAACAGCTGAGTGACCCAAGGGCTTTGTGTTCAGAATGTATATGTATGTGTGTGTGTCTGTCTGTGTGTGTATATATATATATATATATATATATATATATATATATATATATATATATATACAGATTTTTTTTATTCCTACACACACATTCACAATAGTAAGTCTACTTGCTTTACATCACATTGACCTTAAATGCATCAAACGTGATTCGCCAGGACAGCCATTTCATCCAGTCTACACCATCACAATTAATAGGCCTTCCCGAGAATTCGCCACTCAATAGAGTAGCATATGAAAATGTAATCCTATACTGAGTGCAAGTTTAGTGAAGTAAAGCGTGGCTCCTCATTGTGTATACATTCTGCTGTAATGTGCACAATGGGGCGGACAGGGAAAAACACACTTGTTTACAGATAAACTGGTTTGGACAGGAAGCCAGTAAGGAGGAGCTCTGTGCTGTTAAACAGCCATGTGGAGAGGCAGAGATGAGCCAGCAAAAACACCACTGTGACCATTGAGGAGACAGAGATGGTGTTGCCACAGCATGCAAAAAGATAGTGATAAATCCAGCAAGTTATAATCTACATTGCAAACTCAGTTCAATGTCAAAATTTATGTTTTTGCTTTATAACGACAATCTATAGGGATGGATCTGAGGCTACTGAAGTGGTGCCAAACAGTAGCCAAGCGCAGCCCTGTGAATGCTATAGAGTTCATCATGCATTGTGTCACTATCACATGAGCACACACCGCCTTCCATTAGGCAGGAGATCCTTATGACTCACGAAAACACAAGTCACATGTCACTACACAAATGAACCATGCTACTCAGGCTGCACTGCTATCCACACTCAGTTGTTTTGCAGGGCCAAATGAAATTACGTTATAATGCATCTCTTTATGAGGAGGTTTGAGACCGTGTGGGGCTTCCCTTGTGTGGTGGACAGCCTGAACAAGAGCTGTCCTGTCATATAGGATGGCACAGCTATCGAGCCAGTCTGGTTGAAAAGTTGCCATGGTGGGGTACTTTTGGTCCAGTGTAATTTGATTTCATGTTAGATGGCGTGTGTGCATGGTTGACTGTTACACTCAGCTGCGTCTGATTCAGGGAGGAGGTTTTACGGATTTTTCGTCTTTCTTGTTTTTCATGTGACTCAAAGGATGGCCTTCACACCACCTTCAGACTTGGGACCACAGAAATTTAAACGATGGGAAATTTACATCTTACCAACATTCAAATGGTCAGCAAGTAAACACAGAATGACATGAGCTTCAACAAAACCCCTAACTGCACACAGGGTTAATGATTAAATAATAAATAATCAAATGATTCATACTTGAACCACATAAACATCAACTAATTTATTTTGACCACCATCCCCCAAAGTTCTCTTAACTTCTGAGATCTACTAAATTACTTACAATAACAATGTGTGAGCGTATAGTAACAAGTTGGTTATAAATTTGTCACACACTGTTTACATGTAATCTGCCGCCAGTCTTATAAGAACTGTTACACAAGCGTATTAAAGAGTGTGCACACTTTATTAACATGGCCCACTCCTTGGCTGTGGTCTTTAAAGAATACAATGAGGCCCAGTGAGAACTTTGGAGAGAAAGCCTATCCATTGATGTCTCCTGGCCACCCCTCCCCCTCTCTCAGAGACATCTGTAGCAGCTGCCCCCTTGTGCTCCTGTCAGCGGGACAGAGTGTGTGTTTGCATGTGTGTATGAACAAGTTGAGGTGGGGTTGGCTGGAAGGTTAGCGTGGGGCGTGTTATAACACCTCCCCCTTTAAAGAGTGCAACCCGCACACTTGTGGGACATCACATTTATCAATGGCTAATAGTCACAAGCAGGTCACCCTGAAAATACTACAGCAACCTCTGACCTCTTTTTAGTACAAAGTGGTCATGTCAGGCCCTCTGTGCCCCACAGAAGCACACATGCAAACAAACATAAACAACTAATATTTTATTACTCTAATGGAACAGTTTATTTATTTATTTGAATTAGAACAATGCAAATTAATCAATAAGTCAACAGCAGCTTCAACATAAATATGCCAGAGTTAGTATAATAGCTAAATTTAATCTGTTGTCCTAAGGCGTTTTATTCATTGTCCTAAGGCATATATTTTGTAATAAAACAATACTTAAAATTAACGTGACTCTCCTTTTCTTCACCAATAAATGTCACATATAAGGGGTATCGCACATAACAGTTACAAGAAATAAATCCCTATAATCCCCAGTTCCTATTAATCAGAGGACCCACCCTGTCCCCCTTGCTCATGTTCACACAGCGGCAGTATGTTTCCTCTATTCTACTTCTTTTGAGCACTGTAAACCTGTAAATAAAACTGTGATGGACAAAAGGCTCAAACAATTCATAAAAAATAAATAAACAAATAAAAATATTCTGGTATTCAGAATTTTATAGTTACTTACTAATTAATTCTTGAATTTTTGTGTTAAATTTATTTCTCTTTTGCATCAAAATAGTTTCTCTAGGTCAGAAAATGAATTAATCATATACCCGATAAAGTTAATGCTGTAAATGTACATGTTTTAACTAAACTGAAAAAGGTTCCTACAGTGGGAAAACACCTATACACCTAGGCCTAGACCTTTTAAAGCTTCTATTCGGAAAATCTCACATACAATAAAACACTAAACATAAAATGTATTTTAAATTATGTTGGGAGATGACAATAAGAAAGAGTATGAGGTAAACAAAGTGATACTGTGCAATTTAGCACTTGGAATAAAGAAGATAATGACACCAGGTATACTGTGGATGTATGGGATTAGGCCTACTACCAATCTTAAACATTATATGTAGAAATGGGAGATATATTCTGTTACTAAGGAAGCGAATGTCTCATTCAAGAATCTAGCTATGCATTATTGTACCTCCTTTGTACCTTCTTTAGACCTGTATTTTCTTTTTTTTTTTTTGAGTTACTCACACAGCCTAACCTTCTGCCAGCAAAGTTGACAAAGAGCATTTGATACCTCAAGCTTTATTACGCCCAACTTTACATCAGCATATGTAAATCACACAAGTAACCTGCCAATAGGGTATCCAATAAAGGTCTTTAAATCAATAGGCCTATAGACTCATATGTAATGAGAGCATAATAAGCCTATAGTAGCTCATGTAGCCTAAACTGAGCAATATTGGTAAATTCACTAATAAAATATTGACTTAAAGTTCCAAAGACAATACTCAAATCCCCTTATTGTCCTGCTTCTGGACTACAAAATGACAATTCCTGCGGAAGTCCCGCCCTCTATACTGCACTGTTGTACCTCGGTGATGTAACCGTTTTCCAAATATAGCGTGTTGCTGATCGCTGTGCTGACCTCTGATTGGCTGTAGCCGCTGTCGCTCGCCTGACGTGGCCCCGCCCGTGTTATTATTGTAAACAGCCCTCCTCGCCACCGACTCTGTGGGTCGAGCTGAGTACTCCATCCAACCCTTTGTTCGTGCAGTGAAAACACCGACGCGACAAAGCAAGAGTGATAGTCCACCCAAAACTGTGGCTGACATTTCAAAGAAAAGTTGAACACAACGCCCTGCACTAACCACATTTTATTATTGAGATAAAATGATCGTGGTGTCGTGTCGAGGCTTGTTTCTTCTCGCGCAGTGGGACGTTCTCTCGACCGGCGACTGGTCCGTGCTGCAGCATGAATAACAATAATAAACCGAGCGAGTTGTCAACGCGCTACACTAATGTTTTGCTTCTCGAACACATCCACATTAATTGACTTTCGAATCCACAAAAGAGTTTGAGAATGACAGGCAGTCTAACTCATAAACGCCAGCACACAAAGTTGTCATATACAAAAGACAACATCTAGCCTATACTTCGACGGCATCAGCCCACAATGAAAACACTCGGCCTTAACTTAATATTCTCGCTCTTGACTTCGATAACACGAGCACCAACAAAGCGACTTACATCAGTCACCCAAATGAATTACTTTTTTCATAATTACTTCACTACAAACTAGAGACGAGGACATACAGCTAAAGTTACAAAGACTCCCCTGACTTGAATGCCACTTACAGACTGGTGTTTTCCAGTGCATCTTTCTCTGTGTATGGATGGGTCGCTAGGAGTAGCCGGTCCGCTGGTGACAACCTCACCTCCTCGACAAATTCCATCCAAGGCAAGTTGACAACAAGCTTCCATCCATTCTTCTCCGAGTAAGTGCAGTTTCAGCAAAGCTTCAAGGAAGTTGTTTCTTTTGTTCCAGTGTTTTTTGGTTGCGTCAATGTTGCGAAGGGGGAGGCGGAGCGGTGGAGAGAGGAGAAAAACACAGCAGAGCGCAGCGTAAAGCCACCACGTATAGTTCACACGGCTGCCCATTAACGGACTGAAAACACCACATCCAAATCCGCGATAAAGTCAGCCCAGCTCACGTGTCTACACCCCGGTGAAGAGGGAAGCTGCACTATCCAAGCTGACCGGTGCAGTCCGTGCGCTCCGTGCGTGCGCAAGGCGCATTTGCATAGTAGTAGGTTTATGTAGTTGCACAAGTGTTGACAACAAGACGTGTGAAAAACTAATATCTCCTTTGTCACTTAAACTTGAATATTACACTACTATAGCGTGGAAACGCCTTACAGTGGCTCCTACATCATCGTCTTTCACTTGGAGTACAAAGACGCGCTTTTCCGACTTCAGTCTGCTCCCCTCTCTTGACAGGTGACTCCATGTCTCTTGCAGATGTCAGATGACCAAAAACTTTCTCATCGCGCACGTTGACAGCCGGGGATGAACAAAACATAAGCCTATAACCTACACATAACAATCTGGACAATTATAAGAGTTTAAACTGTTAGTTTATGCAGTTTAGGAAACGCAACAAGTCAAATTTAAGGAATCAGACGCCTGAAAATAGACGTTGCCTGTAGACAATCTCTTGCACAGTTCTTGGTAGCGAGTTGAGCGGGGCTGAGGCGGCTTACTATGCAGAAATAGGATCATCTCGGTTCATCGGATAAAAAGGTGATCTCCCTGTTTTCCCTCACGC
This sequence comes from Rhinogobius similis, assembly GCA_019453435.1. Taxonomy (NCBI): domain Eukaryota; kingdom Metazoa; phylum Chordata; class Actinopteri; order Gobiiformes; family Gobiidae; genus Rhinogobius; species Rhinogobius similis. Next base: position 22,682,386 of record CM033633.1, on the reverse strand, counting down.
TGTTACAGTTGCATTGCATCAGGAAGCTGCTGATGTCAATGAAGTCACTATCAAGGCGCACTGCTCCATCCTCGTCTGTATCCAAAAGGAAGGGACCACATGCGTAAGGGTGATCATGTCCTAATGAAGCGGTCATTCAAAACCTGGCGACTATTTGCAACTTAAGTTTTACAAAGGAACCAGAAGAAAAGTGCTTTTTCATTGTTAATTTAGGATACTTAAGTCTAATTAAAAAGCCCCCTCTCCAACAGTCGAAATTCCTCACGTGAGTATGCGTCTTTATAAGTCAAATTTGTATATTATTCTCAAAGCTAATATTGATTGTGCTGTCTGCAGACAGACAAACAGACAAAAAGACAGATAGCTAGCTAGAGAAAACGAGTCTAAAAAGACAGGGAGTGTAGAATTTTAGATTTGATATAGCCTGATATTGATGGGTATAAGACAAAATAACATTCAATTAAATTATCTAAAAAATGATATATTTTTTTAATTAGCCAAATGCACGGGTCATAGACGTGGAGGCATCTAATGAAAAGATATATGAGTAGCCTATAGATTGGTGCAGTCTAAAAAGTGTGTGCTTGATGTGTTTTAAGAAGCATATAGCCACATTACAGTGCACAGCTTTAATTTGAGAGCGATTGGCCCCATTTTTGAGTTACAGATTTTGGTTTAACTTTAGGAAAAGTGCAAACTTTCTGAGGGGAAAACAACACTATCAACTAATGCAATTATAAAGCGACAATCTGTGCGTAAAAGTCCCGAATTGTGTTACGTAAATGGACAGAAAATGTTGTACGGACTTGGGAGTGTCACGCGTACAGTTTTGCAGCTTGCAGGAGTATTTGAATATTTGCCCGATGTGTGGGCCGGTGCACAGTCAGAATGCAAAGAAGACACAGAAATCAAGCGCAATAATCTGATGGGTTGCGGTTCCCTCTTAAAGGTCATCGAGAAAAATAGATTTTGTAAAAGCAATACACCAATTTCAATGGATTTCTATATCTGTTCAACTCTTGTTCGTAGGAGTTGGAAGTGTGAGGTGCCGTTGATTACTTGACAAAAGACAACAAAGATGTGCAAGGCTCGTCTTGGGCTTAATTACGCACACAGTCACAGACAATACCGTCCAAATATGAAAACAAAAAACTGTTATTAATATGTAAAACCTTTAAGAAATTGGTTCAATTGTTAAATAAAAAGTTACAACTGGAACCTTTTCGACCTTAGATCATTATTATACATGTTCAAAACAATGGCACAGTGACATGTAAGAATTAACTACCACATCTTTATATGAAATATTTACAATATGATCAGCAACTGAAAGGTTACATTGTGTGGGAGGACTCTGAATGAGTCAAAACAAAATAAGTCATAGCTTTTTGTGTTTCTAATTTTGTTAATAAAACACTCAGAATTACAATAAATTATTGGTCATATTAGTCAACGTAGGACCTATTGTTGCCATTGCTATGATATTAATAACTATTACAATAATAACTTACTTTAATATAATACTTACATACTGTACCATAACACTTGAATGCAACAAGTACATGAAAAGTATTGTTTGAGTGAATAGTGTATGTATCTTTACAGGCCCGCAGAGAGGGGACAGGCCTGTCCCTGCAGCACCCTGAGTCCAGTGCAGAAGTAGGTCAACTGAGGGCGCCCATGGTTGGTGAGTTGGAATGATGCTGCTCTCTCAAACACTGCAAAGAAAAGGAGTAGGGAGGGAAAATCAAGAGAAGAAGAAAATTGCTGTCATTGATTGAGGGATAATTAAAGCTTTGAGTTCAGTGAACCCTTTCTTGGACTTTGCCAATTACACAGTTTGGTGTGCAAATTGTCCTATATTCTTGGTAGTAAACTATGAGCATTGGTCACTAAATTGGTCTCAGGGAAACATTTGTTGAGTTTGGTGTTGTGTATTGTATCACGTAGCATATGCTTTAAACTTAACTAGTAAAATACACTCTGCAAAGACATTATACAATATTCTTTATATTATTTGTATTGTATTCACAATGAATACAGACACTATTTTCAAAAATTAAAAGCAAATTTTACAAAAGTTGAGTGTGATCAATCCATTAACAATGTACACATTGTGTTTTATTATAGTGAGTACCAGCCAATTTATACATGCATCAGCAGAAGTGCGAACTCATTATCTACAGACCAGTTTAAGGTTATGTAATGTAGATAGCAGTAGCTGACACAAGCTGACAGGAAGTCAAACACACAGTCCTCACTGGAACATGCTCACACTCACAAAAGGTGTCCCATATTTACAGAGAGCGTATGGTCTGGTGTCTACAGGGAGGCTCAGTGTTCCTGTGATAACTTCAATGCCCTGTCCTACTCAGCACTGCACCACAATGGGAATCAACAGGTAACTTAGCGACCCAAGCCAAACACAGAAAACCAGAACACAATGGCTAATGACCACAGTATATGTCCCTCTTTTCTGTTGTAAAAAAGGGTTACATTACAGCATAAGAGTCAACTTGAAGAACCGGATAGCACCAAGAGAAGCTAAATTGTGTTTTCTGTTTGCTATCTGTATAAGATTTGCATACCCAGCGTGTGCTAAAGTGATAAAAAGCCTGCTGAGAGGGTGAGAAGCACACAAGGAAGTGACCAAAACTATAATTTTTGGAGAGCTACAGATAGTGAGGCCTATGACTAAGCTCGGAAGAGTAGGAGTGTGCCTGTGCCCAAGCTTCAGCACTGAGGAGGGAAGAAAGAATGGCGGGAAGAATGGATGGTGACTGTGCACATACCACATACAGACTAAAAATAGATGTGTTGTTAAAAGACAAAGACATGTAAAAGAGACCAAACTTTCAACTGTCAACAAAGAAAAAATGTAAGTAAACTCTATACACAAATAGCAAAAATGACAATATTATAAATGCACATCTAGTTTTTCTATAGCAAATGTTATAATGTAAAATGGTGTAATCCAACAGTGCTTAAAAATACAGACATTGTTTATTGTTGTTAGATATTTTATATTGTTTTGCCAGTTTCTCGTGGCTTACAGTTTGTGTTATGGTCTAAGGGAGATTTAATTAAACAGTATCTTTGAAGCCTACATTATAATCATTTTCATAGCCATTCCTAAAATCCTTTGGGCAGCACTGTGGATCTAGTGATGATTACTTCAAATGTACCGTTGAATTAAGAAAACAGTGTATTAGTTTGTCTTGCAACTTCACTACTTTTAGTTGAATGATATTGTGTATACTCACACCCTCGCATCATCCCATCTCTGCCAGCGCACCATCACTCCTTTCCTCTGTCCCACACGACATGCCTCTGTATTTAGACTGTTGACTCAGTTGGACACTAACAGCAGTGTGCGATAAGGAAGATTGAATCATCATGTTAAAACACCCCAGCTTTCATCTGCCAATATGCTCCAGTGGAAGGAGTGATTCTGCTCTTTAGGGATTATAAAGCAGGCATGATGACCACTATAGCACAGTTATGACTTAAGCATAGTGTGTTAGTGCCAGGTGAATTGGTCTCATCACGGACAGAGCTCTAGATAATGAGAGGTGTATTTATCTGTCAGGATGCTTGCCCATAGGTGTCTGGTTACAGATTGCAGGCATGCTGAGCACACAGTGTGGAGCACAGCACAGCCAAGTGGACAACAATGGAAGCACGCTGGGACGTGTGTGGAGGTCTTTGGATTTGTATGGCGGGTTAAGACTTTGCACACAGTGCATATGTACCAGTTATATTGTGCTGCTCTTATTAGTGCTCTGGTATTGATTCTCTTCAGTTGCTTGATGGCTCCACTCACACAGACTTCCTGTAACCGCAGCACCTGCAAAAAGACAAAAGCAAGTAATGGGATATACAATATTGTATCACCAAAATATCACAATATATCAAATTTTTTATCTATACAAAGGAAAATAGATAGATACCGTTTATAAGACAACTTTTAACATTGTGAAACACAAAAAACACCAACAAAACCAAATGGTCACTGTTCTGGTGTAAGTTGCTGCTCACAAATGCCCAGGTTTACAGAGATTTAAGCATTTCAGATATTCAGGAAATTATTTTTTTTTATCTGGGCTGATCACATTTCTTGTTACTACTGAATATTGAATAAACTAATAATATTCATCTAGATTGCACTGACATCACAATTATTTTAAGTTTTTAAACCAAATCAGAACGATGCGGGAACCTTGACCCAATTTCCGATTAAACCTGAAAAACAAAATGTAAAGAATTAAATAAAACATAAAATCTCACCAGAAATGACTGCGAAAACAAAGACTATGAATTCTTAAAAAGATCATTACCCCCCAATAAGACCAATAAGCTTCAGTCCAAAATGTAAAACTAAGGCTACGACCAAACCAGGTGCACTCCCAGGTCTGAAAGTGTGTCTAGAGCAAAAACAGCACAGTCTACGCTTACAACAAAGGCTCCCTGAGTAAAAGCAGTGGGCCGGCACCATATAGTGAATAGTGAATGAAAGAATGACAGATCTCAGTCATCACCTCTTTAACAGCTCCTGGCTCGCCCTCTCTTTACAACTCTTTCTTTCTCTCTCTCTCTCTTTAACTCGCTGGAGGATGCTAACCCATCAGGTCCCTTGGCTCCTCTCCACAGGATGATGTCATTCTGAATGACATCACCATGCAGTGTGTGTGCAATGTGTGTGCTCTTCTCCCGCTGCTCTCCCTCTGCTGCTCTCCTCAGAGGGGAAGGTGCTGCTTGACACTCAGCCGCGAGACCACAACCCTTGGCCAAAGTGCCGTGTTAGCACATAGCACTCAGAGAGAATGGGAGAGCTATAGGCGCATTAGGGCTGGAGATTGCCCGTCTTAAAAGTGGTGTGATTGGAAAAGTAAAGGTGCGGTAAGGAGCATTGGAAAATGATGGGATGAAAAAAGGACAAGTTGGTTAAACATTGTTGATAGTGCAACACCACTAAAGCACATTTAATAAGAGTAAAGCAGCAAACAAAGTGCAAATGTGACTGCTCATGTAATTTTACACTAATCTTCTTTAGGGTATGAACAGTTGAAAAAGCTGAAAGAGTATGATTTCTCATTACTCACAGGCAATTCAGTAACAAGCAGATCGGGTTTGTCTTTGTGCAAATCAGTTAAATGAAGGAGCCATGTAAAGAAGATATACTGAATATTATTGCTAGCCAAAATGCAAAAAATGTAAAATGTGGAAGAATAATTAATGTAGATATTAGTACTGTGTGTACAGCTTATTATCTTAATGTGAAACCCAGACATTTGGGTTGAACACTTGTACACATTTATCCCTATTCTGCAGAACCAAAGCCGCTGATATTTACAAGCTGGCATTGTATTGCAGCTTCTATACAATTACTAATTGTCATATTGTCCAGTAATGCACATTGACTAGAGAGATATTCTCACTCCGGTCCTTCATGTAAGTCTCAGAGCAGCAGAGGCACTTGCACAGAACACGCCTGGGCTTTATGGAGCACAGTTGGCATGGCTCGAGACGATGATGTCATCCTGGTGAATGGGCCAGCAATATGGCGATCAGCAGGTCTGTGGAATACATAGACAATGTGAGTGTGGGATATTGCATTGAATATTATGTTTGAATCAAATCAATTAATTTTATATTTGTTTAGTTTCTTTACGAAAATGAAATGAGCATCAGGGAAATACTGAACCCAAATGGCATGTTACATTTTTTAATATAGTAAAAAAAAAGATAAAGGCTTGTTATGACCAAAACCGATATCTATTATAATCCAATGGCCTTTTTCACAGACAGTTGCTTCATCTGAATTGTGACTAGTTCAAAATGTAGAGCTAGTTTGTTTAGCTTTGTTAGTCTTTATTTTAAGGCCACAAAAGCTGAAATTAAAGGGTTATTTGTCATGGGTGTGTTAGCTGTTTGGTGGAAATGTCATGATCAGTGGGGTCATGTAGCTCACCCATCTGTCCCGTGAGATGTGGCCAGAACCCTGTCACCTCCACCTGCTCAGGCTTCAGAGGAGACCAGTGGTAAATTTAGACCATCACGGAAGAACTAGAGATTCTCCAGATTGTGGTCAACCAGGAACCTCGGTTTGGTGCCAAATCTATAGGGAATATACAAGTGTAATTAAGAGTCCCATCATGATTGGGATAATGCTAAATTAATGAGAATAACACTAAGCTTTGGCACCACACTATACAATCCATATACATTATTACATATTCATTATTACTAAATAAAATATATTTTTCAAACATGTTTTTCTATTCTGTAATGATTTTAAAATGTTAGTTAGCAAGTAGGAGCAATAAAATTGAAGTACATCAGGGGTAGTGTGTGATAGTTTTTTAGGAGTAGCCCTATAAGCACCAATAGTAGCAGAACTAGCAGCTGACAAATAACTTCTCACACATCATAAATATTTATAGACAAGAAAGAAGATCTCTGAGAAATTGCATCTTTTGCCGTGTGCTCATTTTATATATATCTTCATTGCAACATAATGGAATTCTCATTTCACTTCTGCTATTTCACTGAATGAGAACAAGTAAGTAAGAAGTTTCTCTTTCAAGTGACTGGTTTGACAGTTGGCGCATCATCAAATCGGTTTAATCTGTAACTAGAAAATTAAAGTGATTTACTCTTCTTCTGTGTAGCTGAAACAAACAATCAGAATACATTTTCAACGATTAAGTGACATAAGATGGTTTTAAGTCTAAATAGAAAAATGAGTAACCGTTTTGAATTTCCAGGGTAGAAATGTCAATCAGGTCGCTTTTCTATTACAAAGGATGAAATCTAGCCTATTTCAGCTAAATAAAAAGTATAATTTGTGGCAAGAAAACCTAAAACTCAGGATTAAGTGAAATCTTTCTACCATAATCTTAACAAATAATGTAAAATAAAATTGTACATGTCTTTAAACCAGGCTCACGTAATATCACTTACATGTTTCTGAGTGCATTTGCCAAACCCTCCCTTGATTTTTTGTATTTTGTTACATTCTGTGGTTAATCCCAAGTCCGCCATTGCAATCCAGTTATGTTCACTTTACTTTCACCTCCAGTTTTTAGCATGCATTTGATTCCTGATACATTTTCACCAGGTGTAGTATGTACAATAGTTCATTCTGTACAAACACTTTGTATAGTCAAAGAGAGTAGTCGTTGGACCTGGAGATGTTAATATTCTCTCTTACTTCCTCATAGAGACAAGTGCAAAGTGAAAGCACAGAGACAAAAGCCCACATGTTGCTCTGCACCCCTGCCTTGCGTGCACCTGTTGTTCAGTGTGGAGCATGCAGCCTTTTCTTCGGAGCAGGAGGTCAGACTCTGAGACTTTCCACCTGTGCGTGAAAATAAATGACAGATAAAGTGTAGAGTGTAACGGAGGGAGGAGACGCCACCACGACGGCTTGTTTTATTAAGGCACGACTCAAATGAACAACTCTATTTAAAAGTCTTTCACTCGCTCTCTTTTGCCCCCTCAGCTGCTCTTTGTAAAAGCGACTGACGACCCCCCCGCCCCCGGCCCCAAGTGTCACCCTGACGTTGACATGTTTGGGTCATTTCATCTGATGGGATCTCCTGGGAGGAATTAGCATGTGCAAAAGAAAAGTCTGCAGTTTTAAAAGCTCAGTGTTTCCAATTTGCCGCCACATGCTTCAAATTAGCCACGTATTTACTAAGGTCAGGAGCTGGGCACGGAGCCATAGAGAAGTGTGCAAAAGAGAGGAGGGCTGGGCTGAGGCTGCAAAGGGTTAAGTGTAAGTAGAGAGAGGTATGTTTGTTAGCTAATAATATGTTCTGCTGTAATTGTGAAAAACATGACATTTGAGCACTAAAATTCATTATGCCAAAACAATCAGAAATCTATGTCACAATGGCAATTAAGCGATGTCATTCAAACTGTTAGAGTGGTGAGGAAAAAAGGTATTTTTCAAAGTATTATGAAATAAAAATGACAGGATATGTTGTTTAAAGAAGGTTCCAGATCCACATATTGTTATTATTGGCATTCTATACCATAGGGATTCTGAACAGTTTTCTTGCTAGAGAAAAAAAAAATTAAACAAGTTAACACTTTCTGTTCATAAAATGTGATGTCTAAATAGTGGATTGGGTTAGATACTTTCATTTATTAGGTTATTTCCTTGACAGAGACCACAAACTCTTGAGTACTTTATGTTTAAATATTTTCTTCTTTTTCATAAATTTGGCTTAAAACTTGTCTGGGACGTACACAGTAATGGATCTTTGATCAAGACCAAAAGCTTCCACACAATGGAACAAACCAATGCACTATGTCCATGAAAAGACAACACCTATTTCTTCACTACACCACCACTTTTCACAGTTAGGTGACTAACTACTAAAACTACACTAAATTAACACTTGCGTTTATTTAAGCCGGTTAAAAATAGACATGATGTGGTCTTTTCCTGTCGATGCAGAATAGGAAAAGCTGGCTTGTCTCACAAACCGTTTACAAGCTAATTATTTGGCATTTTTAGCATGGAGTCTTGTTGTATTTGTTCTCAAGCCAAAAGATCCTTATTGCATCTGTTGTGTGTTTTTCTTATCACGACTCTGGGTGAGGCTGTGCTGGTGGATTTTATGTGTGGGCACCAGTAAAAGTGTGTGTGTGTGTGTGTGTGTGTGTGTGTGTGTGTGTGTGTGTGTGTGTGTGTGTGTGTGTGTGTGTGTGTGTGTGTGTGTGTGTGTGTGTGTGTGTGTGTGTGTGTGTGTGTGTGTGCGTGCGTGTGCATGTGCAGCCAAGCCTAAAAGCATTTAGGTGGGAAAGAGAGCGGGTCTGCTGCGATCTGCGATGACATCATTATCCATGATGTCATTTCTGCAGGGTGACTTTGGCACATGTGATCTTTTGGGTGAGGTCACACCTTCACTTCTAAATCAGAGTAATTGACAAAGCAGCGATGTGTTGCGGTTGTGGTGCGAAACACCAAACTTGAACAGCCAGATTAACTGCCAAATTAGAAAGATTGACATATTAGAGTCAAAACGTTATCCTGTTGAATGAACTGAAAATTTCAGCCTAGTTACATGGTATTCTTCGCTGAATTGTGAAGAAATCTACACACTGGGATGAAGAGATGAATTGTGGAGGTTGAATGTTGAAAACCAACGTTCCCACTCCTTTGCCAAAAGTGTAGAAAGCTCTGAAATCCAAGTTTTTACATTTACAATTTTCTGTTTAGAAATGAGTGTTTAATATTTAATATTTCAGAGATTCCAAACTTTTTCTCAACATACTTCCCAAAGACAAAAAAAACTGCTTCAACAAAATGTAAACAGAAGAAAATGAAAATGACACAGCCGCTTATTGTGTGGATGGACACATGATGAGTAATGTATATGGAAAAGCATGATTTGTGTTTGACCCATGATCTGGGAAAGATTAAAACGTTGAAAAATCTTGTTTTATCTATCTTTATCTAACAGAAATAAATTGGCTCTTAAACGTGACTGGACTGGCAAAGGTTTAGTTGTGAGTATTGTCTTTAGCTATGAGAATATGATCTTGAGCAGTTTGAGCAATTTATGTCGCATTTGACCTCAATAGTAAAAAAATAAATAAATAAAATGTTTTACAAGTTATGACACTGGCACAGTCTTGCAGAGGAAAAAGCATTATTGCTCATTTAATTGGCAACTACTGCGCATTAAGGACCTCAAAAGTACAAGCACTATACTTTGAGAGCACATACACATGGTATAGTCACTCTGGGGTTTGGAAAAAATAACACTTAAAGGAATAGTCATGGACCACAACAAGACCATCTGGAAATAAGCTCCTCAACTTGAACAAGTCACTGGGAACTGCTTAAACTGATTCACTGCGTTCACATGTTACTCATCTGGTGAGAGGCTGCACATTGTCTGGGTGTCTTGAGACAATAGTGGTTCAGCAATTAAGATTCCTCATTTGTTTGTTTAGCGTCCTTCAGTTTCTACCTACAGGTTATTAGCATCGACCTTTCAGACTACATCATTCACTTTATCAGAGCAGAAAAACACAGCGTGCACACGAGTAGCTTGAGGCGAACCATCTATTCTCATTAGTACCCTCTCGCAGCCGGCTGACGGTAAACTGAGCGTGTGCCAAAGTCATAAACTTGCACACTCCTCCCGCCATTACCTCATTATCATGATATCACACAAGTGTCTCATAATGATGACATCACAGGGCCAGATTCACAGGCTTGGCTATTTGATTACATTACACTTGCCTGGTTCATTCCAAAAAGCCAAGGACAAATCGCAGACTGAAAGACTGGAGGTAGTCGGTGAGTAATCGCCAATGCTCCTAAAGAAATGAAAATCTTAGGGTCAGCCATTCTGTGAGGAGTTCAAGTTGATGGTCAAACTGTGAGGTCATGTTTTTGGCAGCTAATCTGAAAGAGAAAATCAGTCACAATAAATGCATGAAATCACATAGATTCCACTTTACTCATTCAAGTCTTTCACTCCCATTGCTATACATCTCCCCATTTGCTGACTTCAATAACCCAATACATTATTAATATGAATGCGTTAATATAATTCCTTGAAAGGGTGCTTTGCTCCAGTCTATAGATATCAATGAATCAAATTCATTTTAGTTTAGTGGAAAATGACAGTTGTGAAATTGATGCAAAGATCAATCATACAAATCATTTTACTAAAACGCTTTCTACTCAAGACTTCTGGTCAATTTTTCTTGTGAGGTCAGTTGGAAGTCCAGCATATGTACATCCACTCTCTATCAATGGATAGTCACTTAAAATCATTTCTAGAAAACAGAAGTACTCAGAAACGCTTATATCCATTGGTTATTAGGTAGATGTAAAAGAAGTGCATTAATCTAATGAGAAATACTGTCTCAAAGCAAGAAAGTTTGAATCCCAGAAAATGTAAGGCCTTTGTGTGGTTAGGGCTGTGAAATCAATGAAATATATTCGAGATTCAATCATTTAAAATAATCAGTGATATGTTTCAGGGCTTTTAATGGGAAGTCTACAAGAATTATCTCTCATGGCTTAAAACTTTTTTAAAAGAATGTTTTGGAGGAATACAATGGACATTTTTGTTGTTAAAATTCACTGTTTAAGAGTCATTCTGTTTATGTTCAGAAAAATAATATTGAACTACCTTTTTAAAATAAGACCATGCCAACATGAACAGGAAATGCAGGTCAGTAGCAGTCAGAATAGGATGAATACAGTGGGAAAAACGCACTGGCTCAAGATCTGGAGAAGGGTCAACAGGGGCAGCACTTTGGTCGATCACTGCTATTGAGAAAGGTGTCAAATTTTCCTAAATGCAGTATAATAAAAGCATGCAAAAAATGTCATAATTTCTTTATTTTTTATTATCTACCCCTGCACCACCTTCCTACATACCTGAGGTAGGCCCAAATAGTAATGTGTACCAACTTTCCTAAGTTAAAGTATAATGACTCACAATTTAGAACAATGGCTACTCCTGCACAACACCAACCACAACTCTTTGGCGGAATCCTCTGACTAAACTCATCCTAGTGAAACATGGGGTCTCGTAAACAAACAAACAAACTTCATACTTAGACATATTCTAATTACAGCTTTAAACTCGCACTCTCAGTCTCTAATTTCTGTGCGAGTGGTGAGAGACTGGTGGAGCCAAAACGGTCGGCAGATATAATTAACACATCATCTCTGGTTCAGGATAAAGAGAGTGAAAGAAAGAGAGAGAGAAAGAGAGATTTAGGGCCAGCACAGAGTTAGACCCAGTAAACAATAATTAGGGTTGGGGATGGTGCATTGTGGCATGGAGACTTGGCGGGGAAAAGCAAAGAGGACGAGCAGGGAAAGAGGCAGGCATTGGTATATGAAACCCCCTCGTGCACCTCAGGCAATGTACATCTGGTAGCACAAGGCTCAGTCCAAAGGGGAAAATGGTTCAAGTAAAATAAACACAATTGCTACTACAATTGTGGCTGCTAAAACAACTACCAAAACAAATACAGTTGAGAAAGCCTACAACAACATAATGCTCTATCTACCACATTACTCTGAGATCACGCCCAAGCATTTCAGAACACAGGGCTTGACAGAATTACAAGGTTTTTTGTTTTTTTTTGCACTATCTCGTTCTCCATTCAAACTATGGCAAATATCCCCTTCAGCAGTTTATCAGTCTTTTTTGAGTCATGGCACACTTTTTGTGGTGAAAAGATTCTGCAGCACACCAGCTCATACTTTATCAAATGTCTCTGATTAGAAAAAAGGAAGTGAAAATAATGTCCATGTCACTGTGTCTGGCACTCTGGATTTTGCAATAGGGGTAGTTTTGTCTTTTCTGTGCAGTTTTCTCTCCATCAGAAGATTGCTCAGGACACTCCAGCCACATTCTGGCCTCACTCTGGACTCACTCTGGACTCACCCTGGCCACACTCTGTACTCACCCTGGCCACATTCTGGCCTCACTCTGGACTCACCCTGGCCTCACTCTGGCCACATTCTGGCCTCACTTTGGACTCACCCTGGCCTCACTCTGACATCACCCTGGCCACACTCTGGCCTCACCCTGTACTCACCCTGGCCACATTCTAGCCTCAGTCTGGACTCACCCTGGCCTCACTCTGGACTCACTTCTTCTGGACTCACTCTGGACCCCCACACACTCCCACGATTCACCCTGGCCACATTCTGGCCTCACTCTGGACTCACCCTGGCCTCACTCTCTCCTTGACTCACTCCTGGCCATCACCCTGGCCTAACCTCTGGCCTCACTCTGGACTCACCCTGGCCACACTCTGACACCACCCTGGCCACACTCTGGACTCACCCTGGCCACACTCTGACACCACCCTGGCCACACTCTGGACTCACCCTGGCCTCACTCTGGACTCACCCTGGCCACACTCTGACATCACCCTGGCCACACTCTGGCCTCACTCTGGACTCACCCTGGCCACACTCTGGACTCACCCTGGCCACACTCTGGACTCACCCTGGCCACACTCACTCTGACTCACCCTGGCCACACTCTTCTGACTCACTGGCCACACTCTGACTCATCTGACACTCTGGCCACTCCTGGCCTCACTCTGGACTCACCCTGGCCACACTCACATCACCCTGGCCACACTCTGACTCACTCCTGGCCACACTCTGGCCACACTCTACCCACACTCTGCCCTCACACTTCTGACACCACCCTGGCCACACTCTGGACTCACCCTGGCCTCACTCTGGACTCACCCTGGCCACACTCTGGACTCACCCTGGCCACACTCTGGACTCACCCTGGCCACACTCTGACATCACCCTGGCCACACTCTGGACTCACCCTGGCCACACTCTGGACTCACCCTGGCCACACTCTGGACTCACCCTGGCCACACTCTGGACTCACTATGGCCACACCCTAGCCACACCCTGGCCACACTCTGGACTCACCCTGGCCACACTCTGGACTCACCCTGGCCTCACTCTGGACTCACCCTGGCTACACCCTGGCCACACTCTGGCATCACTCTGGACTCATCCTAGCCTGACTCTGGACTCACCCTGGCCTCACTCTGGACTCACCCTGGCCTCACTCTGGACTCACCCTGGCCTCACTCTGGACTCACCCTGGCCACACAGTGAACTCACCCTGGCCTGACTCTGGCCTCACCCTGGCATCACCCTGGTCACACTCTGGCCTCACCTTGGTCACACTCAGTTTTTTCTTTTTAAGAAACAAAAACTAATAATACTAGACCTACAACTGATGGTGCTACTGACTATTAGATTACAACTACAGCTGCTAATAGTCCTAAATATGGGGAGTTCATCTTTTATGATCAAGTAATTATTTTTGGACGTAATTCATCCTTGACATGTCTGCAATTGTTCTCAGGGGTGTAGAAATGCAGAAAAATATCTCCTTAACACTAATTATAATATAATAAGTATAATATTACCTTATATGTGCTGGAACTACACTCCAAATGCAAATACTTAACACCCACTGATCCTTTCTTTCATATTGTTATCCATAAACAATGTTGGTGCCAGACACACATTGACTATGATGACTTTGGCAGTAACTGCTGGCATCTGCTGACAGCTTTATCTATAGAACCTCAACGCCGTATTGTATATACAGCGCTTGCCAACACAGCCAGCTATAAAACAAACATGGAGTAATAGCAATCTATAAAAATACCAAATAAATCAGTATTTGAAACATTTGTTGTGCCAGAACAATGTTAAAAAATTAATACATTTGCCTATAAATTGGCTATAAAAATAGAATGCACATCCAGATCTTAAGCAGAGACTTGGGGTGTGACTTGCTGTAAACCCTTGATATTACGGTCATCACCATTTTCTGAATTGAGGGAAAGAGGAAATACCAGTGCAGCTGAGGCCTCACAGCATAGTGATGCTGGGAATGAGGAGTCACCGTAACGAGAGGTGGGGGCAACCAGACCTTACGGGAAGACCAAACATCTCCCTGGTGAGGTTCAAAAAGTGCTTAATGTTTAACTCGGTGTGTGAGAGAGAAAAAGCACTAACAAACATGCATGAGTGGATAACATTTACGTTCCCGACATTCCTGCCTCTGCACTTCCAGGCAATGTGAGGCTCCGAGCTGTGACATCACACGGAGGGGTTCCTCTGTCTGCCACACACCCGCTCGCTCGCACAATCCCACCCATATTTGGAAGAGAGAGGAAGGGAATCCCAGATGATGACTCAAAGGCTTCTGCTGCCAAGGGGAATTCTCTCCACATCTGTTTTCAAGCAGCCTGCCCTGTGTGTGTGGGTGTGTGGGTGTGTGTGTGTGCTATGAGTTCATTTATGTGTACATTACCTCCTCAAGTTGATGATGATGACAATCGAGTTTCCATATGAAGCAAATTCCAAATGGCTCTGTGGCTTTAACAGCTGTGGAAGTGTAAAAGAGGTACTCTAATAACTCTAGCGTTCTAATAATAACTAGATTTGTTTGGCAGTTATAACAGTTCATCCTCTATTTTTTGTAAAGTAAAGTACTACAATGATTAAAATAGAAAACAAATAACATGAATAAACATAAATATGGAAATGTTTAACAATTTGACTTATGACTACTATCAATACAGTCCCTGCATTACTGTACAACAATCGTATTTATATTTCTTGTCTACTTGAGCTATGGGTCATGTGTCAGCACTAGTGTCCTTAATAAATATCAGATGAATACATTATTAATAACACCACACAGATAGTTGCAGCCAGTCAAAATAATGATCTTTTGGTGGGAATTGCATGGAGAAGGCAGAGCCTAGGGGAAAGAAAAAGAACAGACAATGACAGTGATCCTCTTTGTAGATGTACAACCGATGGGAATTTGAGTAAAAAAGATGCAAGGTGTTTGAAATTGTTACTTTTCAGGCCTAAATTTAGACTTACTTTGTTCTTGTCTGGTTGCTGGTGACAGAGGACTGGCTCTCCAAGGGTTGTCTCTGGTCCAAAGTTTCAGAAAGACCGCTGTTGTTCTCTTTGTCAGTCAGAAACACAGACATCCCCCAAAGCAGCCTAAAAAAGAAAGAGCGCTTTCATAGAATATTCTGTTTAGCTGCACATGTACTGTTGTGTCATGATACTCCCGAGAGCCATAAAACAAGTCATTCACAGACATCTCACCCACGCTTGCTTTCATGGACTTCAACAACATAAATCAGTGTCATTAAAGCAAGAGAGTTAGTCAAAATTTAACATATAGCTTAGGCAAGAAATGGCTCAATAATGAAAATGACAATAATAATCGACAATAGAATGTGATGTCGATATTATGTAAATTCAACAGAAATGTGTTAAAACATGTCTTTAAATGTACTAGTTGAGACTTAATCATCAGACAAATATGAAATGTAAAATTAATCACAAAAGTGCAGAAATATAACCTCATTTCAAAGTTTACAACATAACTTTTTTTTTTTTTACTATTAACGATATACTCAATATTCAAATTTAGATACATCGCCCACCTCTACATTGGGGTGACCACTCTTTCCTCTTTTGGTTGCTCTGCACAACATTGATGCTACAAATTGTATAAAAAGTGAAAATTACAAAGAAAACATTATTTTTATTTTTTATTTGGCAAAAATAAAATAAAATTAAGACTTTGGGTTGTACAGGAATTCATGGTTGTAATATAAGAGATTGCTATTCCAATCTCTCTCCCTGTGTTACGATACATAAAAACTGAAAATCATGTGATTATATTAGCTGTTATATCTATGAGCTTACATTTCCTTGTCCCTCCCTCCATGTCCTTACCTGAAAAATCCACAATTATATCTTGTATCTTTGTGTGTATTCTGGATCCCAGTCAATCAATGTCCCACCACATTCAACAACTTGTATCCCTCTTTTTCAACAATTTGAGGTGGTCACCCTATGTAGTACTGGCACACCAATTGAAAAAGACAAGCTTCCTAAATAGAGAATATCTAAGTCAATTATGGAGCTTAAAATAGCCGTGGAAAGGCCTGTTGTGTCCAGCAGCAGTAGCCTATTTTGCACAATCACACCATCATCATCGTGATAGGAAATAAAAACAAGTGAGTCACAGAAAACCAACTGGGACATACAGAGACAGAGAGAGAGGCCCAAAGACAGATGGAGCCCCCAACTGCTCAAAAGCTGGCGCCAAAGGACAAATAGTCACGAAAACGCCGTGCACTCAATAACAGCAAATCCTAATGGCTTTAATAAGAGATGCTTGTAGATTTTTTTTACACATGATGGCATATAAAAAAACAAAAGAAAACAAAAAAAACAAAAACCAAAACACACAAAACGGTACCTTCCGTGCACTTGTCACGGTGGTTGGTCGACCTCTAGTGGACGTTTTCCTGAACTGCACATCCTGTCATGTCGGAGCAGACTTTGGAAAAAATAAAATGTTTTACTGCAACAGTGCTGCGTCCATGAAGAGCTAGACAGGCCACATCAAAGCTCACCTAGCTATAAGTTAATTTTTCAACACAAAATTTGAGGCCGACTTTTCCATTTCACGGCCAAATTTTGCAGAAAAGCAGCAGGAAGCGAAGGCAAAGAGAAACGCGCCTTTTCTGAAACCATGTGATGAAAGTAGCCAGTCACACGCGGCTACTATGTTATGCTAGCAGTTTGTTTTGATCCCCGATAGCTCAAAGTACTAGCTAATCTTATTATCACAGTAACTGCACAGTATGGCTACTAAAAAGAAGCGGACGCCCGTTGCTCCGAGTGACAGCTGGGTTGTTATTGCTGCAGGTAGAAAAACTTGAGCTAACGAAGCTAATTTGCTGCAAAACCTATAACTTGTACTGCATTTGGTGAACTGAAAACTATCACAATACTTCACATCATACAATTCTGTTATCCTAAAACCATAAAACTGTTTGCCTTTTTATAGACTCTGTTATGGATACAAAGAAGCGAGATGCAGATGCAGACCCAGCTTTTGTGAAACTAAAGAATCCACGCACAGGTTTGGGAATATTATGTATGCTTTGTTTTGCTGCAATACACAATCTGTAACACTTCTGGACTTTGGATTCAATTTAAATTCAAGCAGTGTTTCCCATAGATTTCATTCAAAACTAAGCTTTATATATATATATATATAATATTATGTTATATATTATTATGTATAAATACAATATTATTATTGTATATTTCTTATAATTATAATATTAAATTTAAGATAACACAATGAGTAAATGTTATTGTGTCATACCAATGTATTTGTCCATGTTGTATTTGGACTATGGGGGAGAACTTTCTAATTATCAGTTAGGGTTGTCAAAAGTAGGATAAATATATAAACCAAGTAGTGTCAATATTTATGTAAACAAGGATAAATTTGACCTTTCCTGAACTGTTTTATAATGACTTTCAGAGTTATCAGAACTAGTATAAGACCAGGTAGTAATATGAAGAAAGTACTTGGCCTATTATTTTATTTTCTTTGTTTTGTTGTATCAAAATCAGTAGCAAGCCTATTCTTTACTATTGAAATAAAGTTTGAAATTCTATGACAACATTATCAGCTGTATGTTCCATTCACATTCTAGAATGTGACAATGTCAGAACTTAAGATGGAGGGCAGGAGAAATTTTCCCTATTGAAAAGATTGAACATTACCATGAAATATCTCAAATGTAAATATACGAATGTTGAACCTGATGATTTCTCGGTGTGATTAGACCTAAGAGCTCAGAATGTCGCAATGTCATGTGAACGCAACCAGATCAGACCAATTAATAGAATCTTCAGAATTGCTGGGTTTCAGATGACATCACAGTATTCTGTAACTCAATAATATTTAATACAACTGGGGGGCAGCTGAAATGAATATAGTTAAAATATATATATATTTTTTTGTAATACAGAAGGTTCTCAGGTCTAGTCATTAATACAAATCATCATGTTGAAATTTTGTGAATTTACATTTTGAAAATGTCATGCCGAAGGTCAAAAACTAGCTCTTTCCCCACATCTCTGAGTATGACATTATCACATTCTAGAATCTGAAAGCCACCAATAACAGTTCTTCTGACCTTCTCAGAGTTTGTGTAAAGCGGTACTATGTACATTTTCTGGTGGAAGGTACACTGCTTGCAAGTTGCTATGGAGATTATATTTCTTTTCCTGAAATGTTCCATATTAAGGCTTATGAGTTCACATAATCATCAGGCCAAGTTACAGGTCAGATCTGTGGCGAGTCGACCCCACTCGCAGAGACTGCCAATGCAATGTTTTTCAAGGCATTTTTGAGCAGTAAAAACATGTGTAATAAAATAAACGCTAGATGATTTAATGTCATTGTGGATACGACACACTCCTTTTGCATACAAAGCCCGATTAGCTCTGACAGGATGTGAAAGTAAAAGTTCCTCTTCTTTTGTATTTGCAGACACAACATCTCTTTATTTGCTGGGCAGCGGTGATACACAGTTATATGAAGTGAAAGCATTTGAAGAAGACTGCCACAGCTGGTTTATTGGTCAAACTGTACAACAAGGTTTGTCACTGACTTATTTGCTCTATTTGTACCTTGACATTAAATGTCCACATTGTGTGCATTGTAGACGGAAAACTCCTCTTCATTACACCACTCGATCCCCTCTATCTTCTGCTGCCATATTTACTTCATGCTGGCAAAGAGGTAAAGTATGTGATGGAAATATGATAGTGGGCTTTTTATTTGATTAAAACCTAATAATGAAAACAATACACAGGAGAAGTTTCAACCCATGGATCAACTTTTAGTGGATGAGAATTTCCCAGCTTGTTCCAGACTCCTGAGCTGTTCCTGTTCCCTGCACCACATTGCAGACGAAAAAGGTCATTTTAAAATGAATATAATGACAATGCATTAAGTGCTGGCAAATCTATCATGTTATATTTTTACTTTCTAGAGGTGGGAGGTCTGAAATTTTATCGGTACAGTCAAGAGCGGACATTAGACTGGTTAAAGAAAAAGGTATACATTTTGTATTATTTCTATTGTCTATTATACTTTTCATCAGTACACTGACATTGAATTCATTGTTGTGGAAATGTATTTTTATTTTAGGTTGACAGAACAATGGTTGCTCTTAAGAAAAAGAACATTTCAGTTGGAGAAGGAGTAAAGTCTGTAACATATATACAAGTGAAGACTGAGTCCGCCTGTCATGAAGGTATGGTCACTCATAATGAAAATATTGCAAATTTAGAAGAAGAGACAAAAACATTTTATTTTTATTAACTATCAAGCTCTGTAGTCATGTTATTCAACAGCAGATGGCAGTAATGGAGTGCTTTTTAGTATGACACCTAATCATAGAGCGGCTAACCTAAAACTAAATGATTTCCACTTCTTCGTTGGCAGAGGACTACTTGCGATATGCCCATGGCCTTATCTCAGAGTACCTCAGTGAAGACTTGAGCCACGCCCTCCTCAAACACTTAGGGTAAGCTCAGTGAACAAACATTCTAAAATAAATACAAAATATTAACTATCAACGTATGTTTTTCAGTCTACCTGAACTCACAAGCCCCAAAGAGTCTGAGCCACCATCAAAGGTGTGTTGTGTTGCTGAGTATACTTACCTTTCTTTATTTTCAAGCTGCATGAAAATCACAATGCACCTTGTCGGTAGTCCTCTTCCTCACATTACATTATATTTACACATTTAAATTATTTGAGAGCACTGTCTTTAGTTTGGCCTCAAGTGAACATTGTATTCGATAGCAAAATGTGCTAAGCCTTTCTTACTTCCCCGTTTGACAGAAGCGGAAACTGTCCGACAAACCCGTGGAGGCTGAAGAGGATTACACCAAATTCAACAGTGCAGACTTTGCGCGAAAAGTGAGTGGATTATTGACAAGTCTGCCTGTAAAGATAAAACAGTCTTGAAAGATTTATATTAGATTTAGATTTGAAAGGATATTAGAACCGGAGACTATGAGAAGTGATTATTTTTCCCTCTTCATAGAGCAATTATTGGACAACCTTGAGTCTTGTCAGTCTAGTTCTTTTGTATAAACTGCTCTCTTTAGGCTTTATCCAAAGACTCAGGGTCCAAGGGGAAAGGGTCCTAGAACATGATTTTTTTTTTTTTCTTGCAAGGACACTGGGTTTGCAACTCATTTTAAACTTTAATTCCAGCCTCCCAAGAAGATGACGGCAGCTCAGAAAACTCTGGCCAAAGTGGACAAGAGTGGCATGAAGACTATGTCATCCTTTTTCAGTCCCAAGGTCAAAACAGAAAATAAATAAATGTTTTGCTGTTGTGGGTAACATTATAATAAAGAACACTTTGTACCAGTCAGTCTGCTCATAAATATCTTCAACATAAAGTGGCTGGTCACCAAGACTGGGTTTAGATTGTTTAAAAAAAAAAAAGATTCTGTTGACAGTGCAAATTTTAAAAACATCCAGGGTCATTTAAGACAAAACTTAAATAAGAACTAAACACATTGAAGAATGACATGCATTTCAGAACATGTTTGTAAGGTTCAGCAGGTTTAATTAACCCATATAGATATATTAGGTGATTTGTACAAGACATTGTCTAAATAATTGCATTTGAATGCAATTTATCAAGCCCTAACTCAATTTATTTTAGCCCCAGTACGTATTACCATGTATTTTAGTACATTTAAATTTGAATATTGCATTTGATAATAAAGTGGCATTATAATAGCATTTATTAATATGATCATTTCTGAAAAAGTCTTTCATTGGAAACTATTTAAACTATTCAGCCTTCAGACTGGCTTTATTAACTGTATCTTAACTGAACTATTAAGTGAAGTCATTCACTAAGAAATGTCATCTTTGGACCAGTCTTCAATGAAAAGCTATTGTTGAAAGATTCAATTCTACAGTATGTGTAACCTGTCACAAAAAATATATAAAAAACATCTGTGTAATAACCTCTACCCATTTAATTGAGTGCAAAACACTTGAAGTATGAAAATGCTTTCAAAATAGATGTCAAAGTAGTTTCATCTACAAGTGGAAGAACATTCCAAGTTTTCGTATATTTTCTTTCCTGAAAGAAGAAAGAATTCCTCTTGAGAATAAGTTGAGATACAGATATTTGGTGACTTACATGCTTTGGTACAAATACCAGTAAATGCTCCAATCAAGACAAGAAGAATGTATAAACTGTTAAACAAAAACATTTCTGAAGGTAATTCATTCATCCTTGTAATAAAGTCCAGTGCATGAGATCTGTACCTTCAAAATTAGCATAGTGGCAGACACAGTTTCATGTTCAAGGGGGCATCACTGCTTTTTTGACCTGGGCTTGAGCCTCATGGTCTGAAAGGCGCTCTCCACCACTTTGGGCAGGTGGATGGGGTTCCTCTGCAGTCGCAGTCTGCTGCTGGTAGATCCGCTCGAACTCTTTTTCTTTGGGACACTTTTGCTGTTGGCACAGGTTTGATCTGCGTCAGTCTGATTATTGTCCCCTGGCCCTCGGGGCACACGCAGCGACCAGTTTGAGTGGAGGTCATGTTCTGCCGAGCTGCATGCCACTGTTAAAAACACATTGTTAATAATATAATTAACACAACCACATCATGGTGTTTCTTGGTTATAATGCAAACAAAATCAAAGTGTCACCAAAAAAATCCAAACTGTTTGGTTTTAAAGGAGACAACAGTGAGATCCTCGACATGTAGGGACGTCAAACTTGGAGCATGTTTGAGCACTAAAATGTTGCTTTGTATATTGTAAAACGTTTAATTAAAAATGGGACAAATAAAAACAGCTTATAATAATAGTAATAATGCCTTATGTGCTTTACACTTGTTGAAGTCTCTCAAAGTGCTACACTGTTGTCATTATTCTTTCACCCCACACTCGATGGTAAGCCACTTTCATAGCCACAGCTGCCCTATGTCATCAGGCCCTCCAAATTAGTTTACTAATATTAAACCTGACTGTCTTAGTGAAATGTATTCTCTTCTTAATTGAGCAATCTAGTTAACAATGTAAGACAAGTCCTAATAGACTCATGTAACCTTCTGGCCACATTTAAAGAAGTGTACCTATAAAGTCCACATCTGCATGCCCATCATCCATGTATGGTTTGCGAAGAGGCTCGTCGTCACAGCTAGCAATGACAGCATCCAAGAACTGCAGAGTGTCCTCCTCACTGGGCACTGGGGGGGCAGAAGGTTTGGCTCTGGCTCTCTGCAGGTACAAGGTGTCATTACTAAATGTGATCTTTGAACTTTTATCTTTCCACAAGAACTTACCTGCTCTTCTTTTTTGGGAGGTGGGGGAGCAGACTTTTTCTTGTTAGAGACTGTGGCCTTTTCATTTTCTTCTTGAGCTTTGAGGTCTGTTACTCTCTTGATGTATTGTCTCCTCAGAGCCACCAGTGCCTCCAGATACTCCAGGCAGTTTTGGTTCTGTGAGTAGAGCCAGATGCGGTCCTCCTGTCTCTGATACAAGTACAGCGTGGACTCAATGCTCACGGTGCTTTTGCTCCTCTTTAAGGTGGTCCCTGCAATTTGAGTCCTCTCTCCCACCACCAGCATGGAGGTACTGCGCACAAGTCGGACGGTGCAGGCACTGTGGTAGTCCTGCTCTGAACGGAGCCCCCTTCCTTGAGCATCGCGACTCCTGTTAGGGTGATGGTTAGGCCGAAAAGCATTGTTGATCTTCCTGAACATCCTTCTAGTCTTTTATAAACACACGTTGCTCCTTAAAATCCTGGAAGTGTCTGAGCCTCACATCCATGGCTTCTTGGAAAACCTTTGCTTTACTAAAATGTATTAAAATTTACTTTTTTGCCACTGTCCAGGGTCCTGAAGTGCTCACACTCCTCCTTTGATGAAGCACAAAATCCACCCTAACCTGATCTCACCATGTCTTCAGTGTTATCGGATGTTGCTTGGTAACAGCTTGTAACTCTACACTGTGCACTGCCATTACCTCAGAGCAGAGGACTAGCGTAGTTTCAGTTATCCTGACTCATACAAGCTGCTTCCCACTAAACAGCAATTCTTTGCTGGAAATTAAATCGGACAAGAAATATAAGCTTATTGGTTTTAGTTAAAGATTAAGTACATTTTATTTGGTGTAAAGTATACAATGGAAATAGAATTGCACTACTATGTTTCTGTATTTTGTCATGTGCACTGTGCTCTATCTCTTATAAAATAGGGAATGGGAACACATGTGTGCAATGTGTTTCCAAGTCTCCAGCCTGGTTAATAATAAAGCAGCCCCTCTCATGTTTCATGCGCTTTCATTGTTAAGTCTTCCCTAAGAGGAAGAAGTGTGAATAAAGGACTCCACTGAAGTCAGGCATACACACACAAGGGATTTTCATCTCAAAAGATCCCTGTCATAAATATTGAACATGGAAAGTTTCAATACTTTCACCTCAGTTGAAAGAGCAAATCAAAAGAGCAGTGAGTTGTTGGTTGTTAAGTGTTGTTGTCCTGCATCTGCATGGAGTAATGGTACTTTTCACAGTTAGAAGGAAAACGCCACTAACCTCAGAGTCGATTCACACTTCCTCTGATCTGGATATGTCAACATATTTAAAAAATACTTTCTATTCTGCTTCTGGGTAAACTGAAACGCACCTGTTTCTTTCACTGATAAACACAACTGAGTGGTTTCACTTTACAAACAGCTACTTAGAGCCAGAAGGCACTTTAGTGTACACTCAAGTCTTTAGTCAGCTACTTTATGTGTCAGAACCATCTGCTACTAATCATTAACATGTTAGATCCACTGCCCTCGGCCATGCAATTGTGGTCTAAATAGTTTCTAAGCTTAATGAAAGACAGTATATTTCTAAAGAGTAGTTAAGTACAGTAAATTGTTAGGGCTCAAGTTCAAAACACCTGCAAATCATGCTCCCACAAAAGGGAAGGAACACAAACAAATTTAACTTCTCACTTCCTGTTTGGATATAAAAAAAAAAAAAAAAGTATTGAGTTTCAACACTTGGACATTGTATAATGCTAGAAGCAGTAGTCTGCCCATAGAAGAAAAAGTGTTTAAGGAAAATACAGAACCTTTTGCTTGTTAATAATAGATCAACATCCAGACATCACTTGCCTACTCCTTAGCAATGCTGTGTGAAGGCAGACTGTGGAGTGTGATCTACGGTGAAGGTGAAGAGACTCATCAGGAGGATGTCCCAAGTGAAGCCGCTCATGGTTCAGCAGACGCCTTCATACAAAGGTACAGTGTGTGTGTTTTAGTGCTGTGCAATTAATTAAATCTAAATTAAATGATGTAAATTAATTGTTAATGAATCAGTCACAGATCACATTTATTAGGACCATTTAATTGACAGTGAAAGTGTACAGCCAAGCCTGTGCCAGTAATGCACATTGTAAGGAGTAGAGTTTGGGCTTTGGAGGAAATGTGATTTTGTTTGTGGTGTTGAGTGGCACTGGAGTGCAAAACACTAATTTGTTGAATAAGGTGAGGTTTGTTTAAAATGTTTCCTTGTCATTTCATCATCATTTAAAGCCGTTTTTTGTTCTCTAAGGGAAGAACATTGAATGGCAAATTGTGGTTGATCAGTAATTGTCCTTTATTTATTTAGTTGTTTTTTTGCTATATTGCCCAGCCCTTGTGTGTTGGTAGAAATAACACAGTTATACATGCTTGGAGTATTTGTTAGTGGTAAATAGAAACAGTAATAAAAGTTGTAGCAGTTGCAGGAGTCCTACTGGTAACAGTAAAATAACAACATAATTACATACGATTCTGAAACTCAGTGGGACCTCTGAGTTAAATACAGATAAATAAATAAATATAATGTATTTCATATATTAGCTGATATGGCAAAAAGTAAATTTTTTCCCTTCGAACACAATTTTTGATTCAATTAAACATTTTCATAATTAAAAACAAATACATATCCCTTTCAATTTTCCAACCAAGTCTGAACGACATGCTTTTACTGACAGAGGATTGGCTGTAGACCTCTTGATTAAAAAGCCACAAGGTCATCATTGATAAATGAAATGGATCTCAATTAAAATAAAATTCAATAAATTTCAACTTTACTCGAGTTGTTTATTCAATATTTTCTGGGATTTCAATTCAAATTCCCTCTGTGCTTATAGACAGACTTTCTTCATTGAATCCAGCTCGAGTCCTGGCCCTCTGAAAAGCCCGGAAGCTTCAGGCCGTCAGGACATTTCCTCACCGCAGTCCTTGGATTTGGAGAAAGCCTGGCCGGATAGACAGATGTCTCCTGAAATGGAGATCCCAGCTCAGGGCAACTCGGCAAGCGACGGCCCCTTCCTCGTTCCCTCGTTCTGTCAGAGCATTTGCCAAAACTACAGTGACCTCCATATTGCAGGTGACCAGGTCCTCCCTCTGTCTGCTAATGTAGGCGAATTCTGCCCCAATAAGCTCAAAACAGCGGGGCCTTTGCTACATTCATATGATGTCTTACCTCCTCTGGACCAATCTCCGCAAGGTGGACATTTCTTTCCGCTCAAACAAGGCTCTCATCAGTGGAGACAGGGCAGCGGACGTGATCGGAGTTTCTTTTTGCAAGGCCGTGAAGGTCCTTTCTCCAACTCCCTTCTGAATCATTATCTGGAGCAGAAACTTCAAGATCTGTACCAGCAGTATATGATGGAAAACATGGCTAAGGAGGACGCACATTCGGGCCCGATGTGTCCCTTGTTGGGCTCAGAGCTAGTGTTGATGAGCCTGGATCAGATCACCCTTCAGCTGAGTAGAGAGGGAAACCTGGAGGCGGGAGTGGCCAAAGACATGGTTCTAAGCTGTCTGCTTCGAGTGGCGGGGGACATGCAGTCTAGTGAGATTAGTACACCTTTTCTCCAGATCTCCAATGAAGGGACGTCCTCAACGGAGAAGAAAACAGATGAGAAAGAGTAGTTCGACTAACTCTGTGTCGAAACGAAAAACGTACTATAAACTTTTTGTATTATTTAAAAGGTAATAAAAATGAACATGTGAACTCCACAGCAGGCCTTTCAGACATAAAGTAGTGTGTAATTGCTGCCATTTTTCCATGTAACTTTTCTGGTGCTGCTTGTCTCTGTGAAGACGTTATTGCTTTGCCTGGAATGTTTCTCTGTATGGCATTATCTATCTCCATGGAGACAAGCAAGTGACACCAGGCCAACTTACAGGTCAAATCTGTGGAGAACAATAAGAATGAATGTTTTTAGGGTATTTAATCAATAAAAATACTGTAAGTTACACATGTTTAATGCCATATTGCGGTACATTTCATGCAAAAGTTACATAGTGCACCTTTAACTTAAGAGAAACTGAATTTGTTGGATGCACGTCTGTAGTAAATTGCTTCACTTCAGACAGTTGTTTTCATACTTGTTGGCTTTATATTTATTTTATTACAGCCTACTTAAAGCAACATAGTGGGTTGGATATTATTATTTATAGTGCTATTAAACTTACTATACTGCTACTATGATATTATAATATCAACTAAAATACAGGGAAAAAATAATTAAGGGGTGGCATTTACAGGCATGTAAAGCAAAACAATTATCTAAATTGTTTAAGTTCAACATTATGACTGCCATTTGAGTGATTAAGCTACGCACACGTCATGGATTCAAGGGCTTCAGAATTATGAGAAATTTACTATACAAAATATTGTAGGATTTCCTATGAATGGAGAAAGAAATCTAAGTCTTTAAAACATGTAGGGAAACTAATACCTGTAAATGTCTGGATCTGTAGTCTACTGTATGTAAGCATATTTGGGTATGGTAATGCATGTGTAGAGTGTATATGTTATTATTATTTTATTGATTTTAGTTTTTATATACTAGTATTAATCGCTAGTATTTTCCTTTTATTAGTACACACCGATTACATTATTATCACCATTATAATTACCTCTATTATTATGTTTTTAAAAGTATTTTTTTCACTCTGGTATGTGCGTGCATGCATGTGTATGCGTGTAAAATATGGCAGTTTGTAAGTTCTAAAAAACTGAAGAGGTAATTAAAAAAATTTTAGGTGTTCTACAATTGTTTGAATGATAAACAGAAAAAAACATGAAATAATAATTTAAAAACACATATATAACATTTTATACTATTTCCTAGTGAATGAAATGACCACTACACTTGGTTGATGTAGACTAAAACCCTGTAAAATGATTCAAGTCTCTTGTTTAGCCTCAAAGTCATTCTCTCCCTGTGGTCATTCTGTGTCTTTGACATTGTCCAGATGCATCTCTCTAACAATGGAGCAAACGGCTTAACACAAGGTCTGCAGTTTAATAAACGCTCACCAGGGGGAGGACTTCACACTTAACTTTTTAACCTCTGGGACCTAACACACACACACACACACACACACACACACACACACACACACACACACACACACACACACACACACACACACACACACACACACACACACACACACACACACACACACACACACACACACACACACACACACACACACACACACACACACACACACACACACACAAATCTGTGCCACTTTCATTCAGTTAATTCTTCCTGTGATCTGCTTCCTCCTATTCATAATCTACGATGTCATTTAAATTGTAAATCTTGAGTAAGACGGCCAGCATATTTAGCATAGATTGCAGCTCATGTGCTACATATTTAGACACAGATAAAGCATCTGCAGTAGGTGAGTTACTCTAGGGAGAGACTTGTGTACAATACATACAAACACACATATATTCAAATGATACACACTATGTCACCAGGGTCAACTAAGCAAATCACTTGGGCTTTCATCTTTTTAAGTATAAACAATTTTAAAAATGTATACATATTGATTTTATAGAAAAGTATAGTTCAGGTGAATGCTCGATCTAAAAATTACTTGAAAAGAATGATATTCCTGAAAAGATATGTAGGCCTAGTTGTTGCCGATGTAGCAAAAGAAGATCCAGCCAATTTCATAAATGAAAAAAACTCATTCTGAATTCTGAAGTGGTGTTCCTCAAAATGTTGCCTCAAGAACCAAACCAATCAACATATTGGGGGAAAAAAAGCCACTTTAACAAATGTGAAAGCACTATCTCAACCAGATGCTGCATGTACAAACACCAGACAGAACAAAACTACAAAGCAGTAACATGTTATTTTCAGCATTTCCCCTTTAGTTAAAAAGGGCCCATACGACTATATTCCAGCTCACTGCAGCCGTGGCCTTCTGAGCCGGTGTTTGATCAGCTTCCTCGTTTTCCTTTTCCAAACACAGAGCCACAGGAGGACATACTGTTTACTGAGCTGAGCACCGCAGTCGGAGTCCTGTGAAGTCTCAAGGCCGCCCCGACACATGTTTGGTATTTCTGCCCATGTAGCTCTGCATTCAGCGTTCCAGGTACACGCCACAGGAACCCAAACTAACACTGCAGCACTAAACAAAAACACACACCATAAATATGATTCAGCCAATGCCAGCATATTCCAACAAACTTATTTATATAGACCTTGAGAAATAAATGAAAAACAGATCTCTTATTTTGACAGAGGTTAAGAATTGTTTGAAGCCCTCGCCGGCGGCCGGTGAATATTCTCTTACTAACCTTAATAAATTACACGAATCATCTAAATTATTCACATTAACACTTTTATGTTGAGACATTATTATTCTCTCTCACAATACAAATAATATATGAGTATTTATCGTTAAGTAAAGATCGAGACGAAAGTTCAAAAGATGAAGGACCATCTGTGTAATAAAATCAGGGACAGGCGCTAATAAAACGAATAGCTGCAGTTTGAAAAAATAAAATGGAAAAAAAAAATACACTTCTCTCATGGTCTAGCAATGAAGCTAACAAGAAGGTTGAAGTGTTGGAGCGTCTTTCAGTGGTTCATAAAAGTAATTTCCTTGTCACAAAGAGCTTTTAACATGGAGGGCGGTAGAGGCAAGGCTACAAGATTTCATATCAAAGCCAAGGTCTCCGATACACTGTCACCATTGTGGTTTTCATGCTCTGCAGCACTATGTGGCTTGCCTTTATTTAAAAAGCTTTTAGTATGTAGCCTTGTTAATTGCCTTGTCACATACTGTTTACTTATATTTTCTCATCCTTTTGTGAGAATATGTAGAAAAAAAACTTCCACCTGTGTTTGTCAAGGTCTATTGATAAAGAACTTTTGGAGGTTGCCGAGATGGTTCTGATATATTACACTTTTTCATAATTATATTATCAGACTTTCATTTCTCTATGTTTGAACCTGTAATAGTAATGTGGCCACATTGGGTCTGGACTTTAAAGAGGCTGTATCTGATTTTTAGTATTTTTAAACGTGAAAAACAGAACTACTACATGTACCTGATTTTTTTTTGTAATAAAGTAAAATCTGTGTTGTCTCAATACAGATATATTGTAAAAGCATCTATTTGGGTGAAAATGAGCCCACAGTGCTTTCTTTGCATCTAGAGAAGCAGGAAGTGTACAATTAGCATGCTAATGTTTGTTACCCGTGAAGGTCTGTGACATTCGTGAAGTGCTTATAAACATTTAGGTGAGGTACACTACAGCCTCTTGACAGAACTGAAAAGACTAATCTGCACATACGTTTTTCCCTTTTTTAAAAAAAAGAAATTTAAACTTTTGGACAGAAAAGTTTGTTTGGCTTCAAAACATTAGTTCTCAGAAAAGACTTTCAAGGGCATTTACATGAATCATAGATTTACACTCAAGAAATGGTGCAATTTTGTTCAAACAGCCCTCAGATCTCCTATTCAAAACACTGCCATGCATTGACAGGAACAGAGCATATAACCCTGTGCATTTAAGAGGAGCCGTAGATCCTTCAGGCCATATTTCAAGGCCAGTGCTTTTGTGGTCACAGCAGAAACACAGAGTTTGGACATTGTTGCGGTCAGTGAACTTCCTGTAGACTTCCTCACTCTGCTTGGTTTGTTTGATCTTTCTCAGACAGGGCTGTTTATGTAACCTTGAGATTGAGAATGGGTGCACTGGGTCAAAAATGGGTGAAGCTGACAATAAGCTTTACAAATCTAAATGTAGCTTATCCACAATCACATTTTGAGTGAATGTTGCTTTACTTGACCCAGTTTGACTACATTGGAGGGCACTTTTTTGCTAAACTTAACACTTTTTGAAATCTGCAAATAATGCACTGATCTGGCCAAATGACTTTGAAAGTTCATGTTCTAAATTTAGCAATGCCTCTTTGCTTCTGTGCAAAGTGCAGTGGTTTGCCTGAAGGCTGCTGTTGTTTGAGAATGTCATATCTCTGGACAGCGTGCTTGGATTCCTTAGTACTCACTGTAGTTGATTTATTTGGCATTGTCAGTGCTGAATGATAGTCAAGTTAATTAAAAAGTTTATTTCCTAAGATTTTAGTTATTTTCTTCGATCTTTCAAAAATCTAGGATTGTATGCAATGCTAATCTCATGAAATATTTGTTTCACTGCCTTTTTTTTTCATTTTGTTTCCCTGCAAACATCTGTAAAAGTAGCTGGGATAATTTAACATTGCATAGTGATATCCCATAAATAATACTAACTCCAGCTACAAGGGGTCAGTAAAGAAACATAAAATTACCTTTTGCATACATATTTTGAATCCACGCTTCTATGAAAAAAAAACTTTAAGTAAAAATAGGAATAGAGTAGGCTATTCACTCTAAAGTAGTGGTGTCAGGCTCATTCTGAGAGAGGGCCGAATTTAAAAAAATCAGAGCTGGTTGGGGACTGAAACAGAGACCGACCTAAAACAGCCTATATTGCATTTTCCGTAATGGTCAATGTTAGCATATTTGATAATATTAGTAGCAATGTCATGTTAAATAGCCTATGCAATGTTGTCACAGAATGTGGGCGTGCCTGCGTGCAGTTGGATGCTATTGTGAGAATCCGCAGTTTGGTTCCCAGGCCAAAGCGAGATGGCGGTCTGTGACTTTTCTCCTGTGAATATTAGCTACTAGGTAATGTTAGCTGAGTACCTTGGTGACTGACTTC
This sequence comes from Rhinogobius similis, assembly GCA_019453435.1. Classification (NCBI taxonomy): domain Eukaryota; kingdom Metazoa; phylum Chordata; class Actinopteri; order Gobiiformes; family Gobiidae; genus Rhinogobius; species Rhinogobius similis. The sequence goes on along the minus strand of CM033633.1, from coordinate 22,650,877 downwards.
GATACACTGCTGCAGAAATGTCTAGCGCTACAGGTTATGGGCCCAGTCAGGCAGGCCATAGGTGGCTCAGACTTTTATTCAACGGTGATGAGAAAAGTTACGAACTTTGGGAAACGAGGTTCATCGCGCATGTGGAGTTGCGTGGTCTCAGAGAAGTTATTTTGACTGATCCAGAGATAGACGACTAAGATGAAGGAGCTCTTGCAGAAGATGAGACAAAGAACAGAGAGGCATATGCAGAGCTAGTGCAATGTCTAGATAACAAGACTTGGTCATTGGTAATGAGAAACGTGAACCGTAATAGAAGAAAAGCACTGGAGATTCCCACTACGTGGGAAAGGACAAACCACACTTTGTGACTGTGTATTGTGTACTTTCCTCACTCTGTTAAGCTAGCAATGAAACTGTCACTGACTATATTATTAGAGCAGAGACTATATTCACGTCATTAGGAAGAGCATATGAACAAATCAGTGATGGGCTTCAGCCATAGTTGTAAAGGGGCTACTTGATTCATACAAGCCATTAATCGTGAATAACACACAGACAAATTATTTTGTAACGTTTGGTGAATTCAAAACAAAACTGTAAAGCTATGAGAGTAATGTGAATGTAGAAAACAATGTCATGAAGACTCGTGGGGCAACAATGTCACGTGGGAGAAGACGAGGAAAGAAAATGGAAAAGGTGGTTGAAATGATTTCGATAAAAGGGAAAATGACAAGTCCAATCAAAAATGTGCAATATGTATATAGGGTGTATCTCCAGTTGAAAAGATGGTCTCTCAAACTGATGGTTCACAACTTTTAGCAGTGCCTTGTATGTGAACACACTGTAAGAGCTACAAAACACAAATACAATACAAGTAGATCTTACAGTAGTCACATATTAAGTTTTAACCTTTTATCATATTTATTATTCTTATGAATTGCCATTACCATTGCCATTCTGTGTTAAACATAAAATAAACTTTCAATTACATTGCTTTAATCTTGAACATTGATTTATATTAATGAAACTAACTGGAGACAATCTACTACGCAAAAATATATAGTGTTAGCAAGTGGGGAAAACACGTAAAATACAGAAAAAAATATACTTTCTTAACATTAACTTTAGTTTGCACCAACCTTGTTCCCTCATCAACCAGGTGCTAAAGGATGCCCTGTACAATCGTTTTGAACACTGGCACTGAACACTGGGCAATGGGCGCCCATGGGTGTTATCAACTGAAAGCAGGGTGAGAACAGCACAACAGTCGCCCCTCAAGAGCGTACAAGCGTCTCACATGACAATAAGGTCAGTAAGCGCTAAACAGGCCACCTCTATCAAGAGCGTCCGCACTTACACCACATCAGGCTGCCTCTGTCAAGAGCACCTGGACAAGAAAATATATAAAACAGCTTAGATACTCCTGTTGTCCAAAACCCAATGAGCAACAGAGCTTCAACAATCAAAGAAATGTAGAGAAGAATGATAAGAACATATTCAGGCATCCTCCATCAATACACCATGTAGCAGCAATCAGAGGCTGCTACCCCAATTGTCACATTTGGCAAGGGTGTTTCGCATGCCATGCACGCCACATAAATCATCCAGCAAACCAGGTGCCGAAAAAAAGTGGGGCATCCTGGTCCAACTACCAACCACAAAAAGACTCGGTTCAAACGCCTCAGGCCGGCCTGACTTCCAAGCAGCAGTGACGAACCCTCAAGTGTCCACAGCAGAAGGGAACGAAGTTCGTCCCGACTGACCCTCAACCTGAACACAGGTCAGTACATAGTAACGTCCAATTTAAGTCTCAGCTCTCTCCTAGGTGCAGAGACTGGGTCAAGAACATGACAGTCTTGAAGAGCAAACAGCCAAAACGCGGCATGCTCCAAGAATTAACGGACGTGCCAAGAGTTTGTCTAAATAACACCTGGAACTCCCCTAAAGGGGCCCGCCTGTGAGGCAGTCTCCTATAAAGGCTCCCTGAAGGACGCTATCAGTCAGCGCCAGAGGGAGATTATGAGCAGCTTGACCTTTCTCTAAAAGGTCCAACACTGGACAGGGCAGGGAACCAGGTCCTGAACACTCTTCCTACACAAGGCAGAGACGATGGCCACCCATAAACAGTAAACCGTAAGCAATGGTGAGCCTGCGAGCCCCAGGTAGTGTCTATGACCAACGGGGCCCCGGGTACAACACCTGCTTCCAGACCATGGGTCTGTAGTGGAATACCGGGTGGAGGGCTCTGTCTGCCTGTACCAAGGCCCTGGACCCATTTGAAAGAAGCCAGGGCCCCTGTAGTGCCTGGTCTGCCAAACTCGAGACCACCCCATGGTCGGGCTTTCTGGAGCAACTCTCAGTAGCAGGGATAACATGAAGTTTAGAAGAGGCTAGTGCATATAGCACATCCACAGGCCAGTGCGGTGCGCCAACACATCCACCAGGAAAAGGCTCGATCTCAGATCAAAAATGACAGGGCACAGTGCAACTTCTGCACAGGTCGGCTACCTGGCAACCAAACCTGAGCTCAAATTCTAATATATTTTTTGGATGATGATGTAATTTTTACCTTATATGGCCAGTGCAGAAATGCATGTAATTTTACCATTAGGGAGCATTGGTACTAGCCCCTCCCCTCAGGGCTCAGTGCTGATGTCATTTGTGTGATTTGGGTGGGTGTTTGTGGAGCTATAGGAGTCCTAGAGAATGGTCAAAGACAGTTTTTGACTTTTACATCATGTATTTGTAAGAATAGCAGAGATATAGTATTAGCTACATAAGCTCTAAACCTGCTCATTCAGACACTACTGTATGGATTTGAGTTTTGAATGAGGTATTTATAAGATACTGGCGGTTGGAGTGGCCAGTGGCACAAATATGAAAGCCTTGCTTTTGTCAGTCTGCCCCAGGGCAGCTGTGGCAAGAGAAAGGTGTTAGAACAAAAAAGTGTGGAATGAAACAATAATGCACTGTAAAGAAAATCTTTATTTTTAAGGACTACAAAAAGAACACGTGTTGTTTGTGATATTTAGACTATACAATACAGTGACTTTATGAACAAATGTTGACAATTTAAGGGTTAAGATATGTAAATATATATATATTCAATATAAATCATAAGGAGAGCTCTTCATTGAAGAAAAAAAATTCTATGCTTTTTTATAACCAAGTATATTTCAGGTGTACACAAATGTGCTGAAGCTCCCACAATGTGAGTTTATATTAAAGTGGCTATTGCCCAAAAATAATTATGCATTGACAGAAACAATTTAACTAATATTTTACTTACATCAGGCTCTTAGAATGAAACGACACATTTTCCAGTTTGCATCAATTATATAGAAAAGAATGCACATTTTGCGAATTTTGGACTATGAAAAGATATGACTTTATGTCAAACCATTGGCTATTTAAAGGTTAAAAATTATACTAATTTGTTCATTTTAAACATAAATCATAAGAGATATTGACTGAAAAAAAGTTTTTAAAATATGTATATTTAAAAAATATGTATGTTAACCCTCAGTTTTTTTTAATAACCAAATATATTTCAGAAATGTGCAGAAACTCACACAACGTGAGTTTTATATGCAATTAGCCACTGTCCTGCTAATCCTTTACATACATCAGGCTCTTGGAATAAAACCAGACCATTTTTCATTAAGTATATGGAAAATAGTGCACATTTTGGAGCATGAAAAACAGTGACAAACCACTGGTCATTTAAGGGTTAAAAATAATTTGAATTTGTTGATTTTAAATATGAATCATAAGGTGAGATCTTGATTGAACAAATAAAAAAAGTTCTAAAAAATGTGAATCCTCCATTGTTTTATAGCCTAATGAATTTATATGTATATATGTGCACAAGCTCCCACAAAGTAACTTTTTAAGTTACTTTAGATCAAGAACTACACTATCAAAAATGTGAGAAAAGCCTACAGCTTGAGGGATATGGTGATGCTGATTGCGCAGCCGATAAAAACGATAGAAGGAGCACAACTGGATACAGTTTCATCTTAATTAAAAAGTTATATCGTGGAAGAGTAACAGCCAGCAGTGGCACTATCCACTTGTGAAGCTGAGTACATGGTACCAGCCGCTACTCATGAGAGTATGTGCCTTGTACAACTACTTAAGGAAATGGATGGTAGGGAACGGAAAATATTTATAGAATATTGCCCAACTGCAAACATGGTAGCTGATGTCCTTATCCAAACCATTGAAAAAAAGAGATTTTAGTTGCCAGGAGTTTTACATTTTATAGGATTATTTGATACATTTTGAAATTAAAATAGTTTATACAACATAATCTACCTTCAGACTATGGGGTTTAGTAAAAACCTGATATTGACCATTAATGAATGCATTATTTGGCCCAGTCATTACTGATGCAGTGATCTGCACAAGCCTGGGGCTTCACCAAGTCCTCTCTCTTTGTCTGAAACAGTGGTTTAATACTGGCTCTTGTGCCAGTGACTTATCAAACCTTCAGCTGCAGGAGTCATAAGCAAGTCCAAGCGCTTTGTCGTGTTATTGAGGAGAGACGTCCGAAAGAGAGAAACATGGGAGACCGTGTGTGATTCACCTCCTGTTCTCTGGTACTTCTCAACACACTGCTGTGACTCTTTGTAAACACTGTTAGTGCTGGTGGCTTTACTTTTATGTGACACAGTATTTGTATTTGTGGTGAAGCCTAACTTTACTTTGGTAGAAAATTAGCTCTCCAAACAAACAAAGTTAGACTTCTCTCACTTTGACAATCTATCTCACGTGTTTCCTGAAGCTCCTGGATCTTGGGGGCTAGATTTGGCCCACAGGCCGCCAGTTTGACATATGTGCTCTAAAGCAACATGCACAATAGCCTATTCCTTCAGCTAAAATGGTCCTGACCAAACTTAATTTAAAATCTGGAGATAGGTCCACAATGCTCCCAATATTGGTTATAAAGAGTGTATCAGATGTAGAGGAAAATTGTACGGAGACAGTAATGTAACACCTTCACTTTAATCTAAAATACAAAAATTGGTCTCAGAGCCGCATTTGAACAATATCTTTTGTAATTGTTCCTCTTGATGTATGCCTAATAGGTGTAAAACATTTCATTAAACCGAAGCGCCAAATAGACAAGACAAACAAAGGATCAATAAATGCCTTTCACTTAAACACACAAGTATTACCATTCCAAGCAGAATGGCTCGGGCGTGTTGGCTAACTCAATTAACGTTATACAAGACATGAGTTTGTCCTTCTAAATACCTGCGCAGCCTTGAGAGCGGGTGTGTCATTCAGATTGCATGGACCGGGGTGACCAGGCATCCAGCAGTGCATCACTTGTGTGTGGCTGGCACAGGCACATGTGGGTAGTGGAGGAGCAGAAGCGCACATTTCCTGGTCAGTTAGTCACTCAAGGTTAACACGGAGCTAGCAGCAGCGCAGGTGACCTTGGCTAAGGTAGAGCAGACAGAGGCCGGCCTTGAGAGACAGCGGGGCAGCGCGATCTGGCTTTCAAAGAGCCAGGGACCATAATGTGGTAATGCATGACTATATATCACAGGGGGCCGCGCACATGTGAAAGTGGATGGCACCCACATGACCATGCTTTTATTCACAGGCTCAATAGAAGTCAAAGGAGGTTTATCAGGGGGATTTGGGGATTCTGCAAATTAAGGGATGATAGAATTATATGATTAACGTTTATTAGTAGTAAAAAAGAAACCAGACTTACAGTGCATGGATGCAATTTTGCCTTCCCTAATATGTGATCAATAAATGTACAACGGTGAAACTAACATTTTTATCCTGTGTAGCAATGTTTACACCATAATATAATGTAACTCAGTGTAAAAGTATTCTAAGTATTCAGTATACAGTGCTCCGATTGGATCATGTACCGAAAATATTAGTCAGTCACATGTCCAAAATAGCATTGATACAAATGGTGATCATATGTGATGAGAACAGGTTTAAGATATAGCTTAGTTTTCCCTGGCATGATAAAAGGGTCATTCCGGTAAATCGGTGCCCTTTCAGCTTTGAAAAAAAATTAATAAATAAAAAAGTTAATTTTTTTTTTGCTTTTTCATAGCATCCTTGAATTTAACACACATTAAAATATTGTGTATGAATGTGAGAATGAATGGTTGTCTGTCAATGTCTGTGCCTCTGTGTCAGCCCTGCGACGAGTTGGCCACTGTCCAGGGTGTACCCCGCCTAAAGCCCAAAGTCACTGGGATAGGCTCCAGTCACCCGCGACCCCGGGAACGGGTATAAGCGGTAGAAAATGAATGAATAAAATATTGTATAACTGCTTAGGCCCATCTGTTGCTTTTTGGTTAATTTTTTTATGACCATTTATCAGAATCGAAGTTGTGGTTTGTGTCACTACATGTTTTTTTTTTAATTTAAAAATTTCAAGGAAGTATTTTTTTTTGTTGTGACTCTAAGTATTTTAAGAAAAAACATAGTTCCTGCTTCACAAGAGTTTGGCGATAAAATAAAAAAATGTCTTTAATTAAGTATCACAAGTCTAACATAAATGGGGTGAACTTTAACCAGTAGATGACACCAAGTGCTTAGCTATATCACTTCTATAAGCAAATGGGCTAAAGGCAATTATCAAGCTAGCAGCAGCATTTATCGTATTTAGACCGAAGAAATTCTCAGAATGAGTCTGCCGATGATTTAAGGACTTAAAACAGCGGAAAATTCTCGGATAAGTCACACAGATGATCCAAAAATACGTCTGAAAATCTAGGAAGTTCAGCAGAAAGTGTGTTTGATGCTTGGAGGGGGGAGGATTTTCTAACAAACATTCCTCAAAACAGCATGAATGCAACTAAATGCTGCTTCAGGTATGTTTTTGTAGTAGAATATGTATCCTTTAACTTGTGGCATGACTTTTACAATATTAGATTTCATCAAAAACTGTTTGAAACTCACAAAGTAAAGTTTAATTTTGTCATTTAGGATGGAAAAATGCTGCGTTTCAAGGTTTTGACTAACTTTAATCACACAAGTGGCATAAAGGCAGAGTGAAGGACTGACTCACTGCTGCGGTGAAAGGGTTGCACCTCTCCAAGGTAATGTGTCTCCAATGAAAGAATGAAAAAGTAAAAAAAAAAAAACAAGGAAGTTAAGGCTAACAGCTTCAAGTTTAGTAAGTGACATTTTTAACCATGACACTGAAAATTTTGCTCTCTTGAAACTGATCCCAGAAAACCCTGAAATAATCTAAACTATACAAATATTAATATTTTAAAAACTATGAATGAGCTGTAGCAACAAAATCAAAGTTTTTTTTCTCCTTTTTATGTTTTCCCTGTTTTCTCTGTACAGCAGTAAATCAATGTGTTTTGCAGAAATATGGAAAAATACATAAGCCACATATCAGTTCATAATAATAAAATATATATAAAATATTTGTATATGCATTGTTCAATGGACATAGAATACAATAAATAGTATTTTTATTGGAAAATAAATCCTTTTCACAAGTGCTGAGTGATGAAATAGATTCTTCTTTTTCTGGCAAAAAAAAAAAAAAAAGCCTTACTCCACAGTGTCTTGTTTAAAGTAATGTGTGGGTTTTACTGATTTACAGAGCTTTACAGAGCTGGGAGCAAACCAATACACAAAGAATGAAAAAGGTTTGGCCAGTGCTACATTTTTGTCTGAGGACTTCCCCTCATATACAGTATACATAAACTCGCACCTTATTCAAAAGCTGTGTTTCCTGCTGCCTGCCGTGTCTGCTGGCTTGAAAGCATTTAAAATATATCAGACCAATATCTGGTCAATACATTCTGCCACACCACACCATAAAATGTTATAATTACATGACAGCTAATGATTTATACAGTGTATCTAACTAGGACCGTACCGTGTTTGTGTGTGCTGTGTGCAAGATCAGGCCCCTTGTGACCCAGCTGAAGGCCCATGTGAGCTGCCCTGTTTGAAAGCCTACCCTTCACCCTTACCTTTCCCTCGTCTCCTTCTGGCATGCTGACATTGTTATTAGTGTCATAATTTACCCTCTTATGCAAACATGACCCTGTCCTGGATATGCTGTTAGGCAAAATATTCATACAGTAGTCACAGAGAGACCAATAAAAAAAGCTGAAAGTGGGGACATAAATATTGTCTCATGGCTACAATATTTCATAATTCATTGCACAATCCGGCGGTGGCTATACATATGAAAAAGGTGCATTATTTCATAGTGTGACATACATTTGAATAAGATAAACAGATAAGCAAGGGCAAATAGAGGAAAGGCAATATTTATGTCCAGCAGGATAGGTATTAGGGAATCTGCATTATAATAGCTGTTGGGCCAAAGTGTATTTTACGACTCTCCAGCATAGTAAATTCTCTGTCCTGGCGTTCAGTTAGCAGTTACAACCAAGCTTGTGTTGATTATAGGCCATACATAGACTCAACCAAGTCCTCAAAGTGAAGCCAGAAAGGGAAATGTTGTTGTGTTATGGAAGCACACTTGCACTACGGCTCAGAGGGTCGACCTTGGCGCGCCCCACTCTCCCCCGGGTCCCACTCAACCTTGGCTAATTAGCTCATGTCCCAATGGCATATGTTCACCACACGATTTATCCACAACAAGGACATTACAACTGCAGTGTCCCGCCTCCGCTGCCTCCTGCTCATTTTCTTGGCACGCTCGTGCTTCAAAATCACAATCAGATTTTTTTCTGTCAACCTACAGTGTGGCTGAGTGGACAAGCTGCAGCACATATGCAAGGTACCTCCCCGGTCTCAGTGCATTCTTCAAAGTTCACATCCAGGTTTGCAAAGTGTCTGCCTGTTCTTTCAAAAATGAACAAATCAAAATGAAAAATAAATAAATAATAATCATACAAACATCCAGGCAAATTCAAACAAAATATGAGCAGTTATTTATAAGCCTATTTCACAACATACTGTCTTGTGAAGATTGTTATGACCCCCACAACAGTAAAGATGGTGGTTAGGCCTCTCATAATAATTACTATATTGACTTATTGTTCAGATTTGAGCTGTAGAGAGTTGAATGAACTGCATATGTTCAAACAGTGTCAGGGATAGGTCAGGGATAAATGACTTGTCTCACAAATCGAGTAGCAAATAATTCTCTATTTGTTTACTTCTGTAACTGAGGTTCCTTTGTGGACTGGACACTACAGCATATCCCACTGTCCCAAGCAAACACTATAAAATATTTACAACCAGCGTTTGAAAAGTGTATCTGAATTCCAGCGATGTCCCGACAGTAAATACGTCAATAAGGCATTTACACATGTAGGATACGGATAGCTTTTATGTGTTGTCAGAAAGTCTGCAACAATTCAAGACTCCCATGTTGCACAACGCCCTGAGAGAGAAGCCAGGAGCAATGTGCCCCAGAAGATGGTCACCCCAGTCCATCCTGCAAAGGGATTTAACATCAGACTGTCCACATAAACAACAGCCCAAATCCAGATCCAGATCCACATTAAAGAATGTATTTGTCTTGAGAATTTGATTCTATGGTCTAAAAAAAAAAAAAAATCATATCAAGCCTTTTCCTTGGTATCAAAATCAGATTTCAAACCAGGAATCTGAAGTTTATCCTCTCTAGTGAAATCCTGAAGAACAGACACAGCCAAATTCAAAACTGAACACGTATGTCTGTATCAAGTATGTTCTGAAGGTATGAATGTATCAATCAAGGATGTAGTGGATCCTTCTCTAATTCTTTAACTCACTACATGTAAAACCAAAATCTGACTTTTTCCATTTTCCAGAATGTTATAGTTGAAACTTGAATAAGGGCCAACCATGAGTTTTTGTATCAGGCTGTTAAAGAATTGAGACTCTTAATGTGGCATGACTCTTACACAGTTATAACAACACTTCTCAACCCCGAGACATCTTTGTGCTGCAACACTGCCCTATTCCACAAGTGGGTCACATGGTATGGCAAAAATATATTCTTTTAATGTTCAGCAATGTTGTTAGATTAAAAATTATGCTAACAACAATAACAAGGTGAAAGAGGTTGAAATCAGTGCCACAGTGTAATGGATGACACAACTGTACACTAAGACATTACTAGCAAAACATATGCAGAGGTTATTTGGGTCCATCACCTGCTTGTCTCCATGGAGATGTTACTGCTTTGCCCGAGTTGTTCCACAGTCATCTTATCTATCTCCAAGGACAAAAGCATGCAACACCATCATGCCCAGTAACAGGTCAGATCTTTTGAAAGGCAAGTTGGATCATCACAGTAAGAATCTTTGTTTTTCACTTTTTTTGAGCAATAAAAACATCTGTAATTGAATACTGAATGCAAGATGGATAAATTGAGTGCCATATACTGTGAAAAAAGCACTTTCATCTCCAAGGAGTAAAGCTGGTGGTGGACACAGCCCCTCGACCAGTAAAATGACATAGAGCACCTTTGATTCTGGTATTAGGTAATTTAGTGAATTGAATCCCTGATCTTACCCACCAGGGAGGGCAGGGCCACTCACCATGTCCCTCTTGTGCAGCTTTGCCAGCAGAAAATCATGCACCTGGGAACAAATGTCTACACTGTGATGAATAATGGTTAAAAGCTCATGCCTGGGTGACTTACAGACACAATACAGAGTTTAGTTAAACCTAATGCTCAGAATGGTAAAAGATTAGACTTTATTATAGCTAAGAGAACATTTAATGGGTAAATTAATAATTAAAAGCCTCACATGTGGTCTAGCTTTTATTTCTGCTCACATTGTTAGGCTGTGAATCAATTTTCTCTTCGTTTTAATATCCTTTCATAAAATACATAAAAGCTAGCCATCGAACAAACTGCAATATTTTACCTTGTATTCATACAGCTCATATAAAGCAAACTTGTCTTCTTCTCAGTGCACAAACACACACGCACACACTTTCACTCTGCTGTAAGTTGGTGACATGAGTCCTTGGAAAGTGCAGTATTCAATTTGTAACTATTATAGAGACAAGGACGAGGCCCTTTATGAGAGCAGCCACAGAGAGAAAATGGAGGCAGTCGCTATAGCAACCGCCAGAAGAGCGCCCAACAAATCAACAAACAATACAGTACAAGACTTTTTTCCATGGCAGCAATTTAATGCTGAGCCTTGAATCATACAAAGTTGTCTTCTCAAGTTTCTCAGACCTGTCTTGGAGAGGCTGTGGGTGTCTCTAAGCCCCCAGTGTTTGGTAAAAAATAAAAGAGAGAGAGAAAGAGAAGAAAAACTTTATTTTTTTTTTCTCTACTTGAGTTTCAAGGACAGTTCAGTTGAATGTGCCAAAGAGCTGTCTTTTTGGGTCACGGCAACCTCAGGATTTCATTTGTGTGATCAGCCTTTATGGAAACGCTTACCACGGCAAAGGCATACAATGACACTGCTTAATAAGCTGTGGGGTTGCTACTTAAAGATGTTTAGGATTTATATTTATTTTATATACCATTTTCTCTCTTGTTTTAAAACAACTTTCATAATTACTCATGACCCATGTCTGTCTCAGTAGGTGCGATGGTAGCGACCTTGCTCCAAATTTTAGCAGGGCTGTCAGCTTTCGGATTAAATGGTGAATATTATTAAGGAAATCCACACCACCTCACAGTCATTACTATTGAGGTGAGACTGAATAAAATACATTGCGTTGTTTGTGTTAACTTGTAAAACATTGAAGAAAGAGATGCAGATCAACAAAAGTCTACCTATGTGTGCAGCTCCATACTGACCCATTTAAAGGTAGAACCAGAAGCACCAGGCTCATGGCCAGAAATAAGATCTGTACTTCTTCAAAGAATGTTAGATGCAATCAACTTTTACAGCTGGGACCAAATCTAAAAAAATGACACTAAATAACATGTAAATATCGTGCTCTGTTCTTCTTCAGCACAGCCCATTGTTTAGCAAACATTTTGCCTTTAGTTCAGCTGTAAATTCTCTATCCAATAAGACACTGTGCTATTTTGTCTCGCAATATAGTCAATACATGGGTTAAGCAGGTTCCATTAGCAATTCTTTAACGTCTTTATAAGGAACATCAGTGTCACCCAGAAACTGAATTTTTCAAAGAAAATAGAGGGATGAATAAAGTAGCACATGGCCTTACAACTGTTAAAAATGTCTGTTTTTGTAACCATTGCCTCAATTGACTCTGAAAAACAAAAACAAAAAAACACATTTCCACAATCCATATTTTACATGTTTCTCTTGCTTTGTGCTATAAATAAGGAACTTATGAGAAGAGCAAATAGACACTTGAATACATCTTGTACATTTTTAATAAAGTAACCGAGGTTGAGAGAGCGAAACAATGAGCAACAAAGCCCTGTCTTTTCTGCTCTGTGCTTTTGCAACAAGACATAATGTAATCTCTCCTTGAGACAGAAGGATTTTTATAACCTGCGCTGCTAGGCCTTGAGCAGCAGCAGAGACAGGCTGAGTGAAGGCTGTTTATCCCGCACTCGTCCTTGATATAAACATGTGAAAAATCTCTCTCGGCTAAATCAATACAAAGACATTCGGCCTCTGAACAATGTTGTAGCATTACTGCGAAAGTTTTTCATCCTGACTTCATTCACAGCGCTGTCCTTCAAAGCACACACAGCCATGGGGCCCTAGTTACTGCTCGGCTCTGAATGTAGCCGTGTACTTCGGGTCATCTTTTCAACCACATCAAAGAGTGGCTTCTGTGCAAGTCTGACGTCGCACAGGGAGGAAATAAGCAGGAAAGAGTAAGGAAGGAGTAGCCAAAATGTATATTCAAGTAAGAGGAATGTTACGCTAATATAGTATTACCATTATGTGAAAGTATTGACCCAAATAATAAGTAAGGGGAAATTATTAGGGAGAAACTTAAGAACTAAGCAACAGTTTGGAGGTAAAATTGTACAATCTGTAAATCATTATGAATGTAATCAAACTGACAAAATATATAAAGTTTTGGTCATTATAGACGTACAAAGGGAAGAGTATAACCAAAACTTTTACACAAGTAAGATAAGTAATTCAAACTAAATATACTGAAGAAGTGAAAGTATAGTACCAGTAACTGTATTTTGTGCAGCCAAAATAATAAGAGATCAATGAAGTTATATCGTTTGATTTGGGGACAACTTTGTAATAATTCCACTTTCCTGTCCTTAACCTTGTCTCAGTGCTCTTACCTGTAATTGCAGTAAGCTGGATTTTTAAGTGAAGGCTCAAATTAATTTCTTCTTCCAAGTCTGCAGCATCTTTAGTTTTCGGAGCCTCTTCTCCTGCGCCGCATCCTCCTTCAGTGACAGAGGGAAGGAGAGCATTGAGTCATGACATCATAATTCACCAGCTCCTGTTTTCATGGTTAAATCAATATCAGTGTGTCCGAGTCAAGGTTGGCGACTGGCCTTCACAGCTCAGCTCCTTCCTACTTCTTTCTAATAGAAAATCATATAAATTGTCCCTAAAATAATTAAGCCTTCAGATCCGTCCATGCCCTATATTTTTACCGGTAGCCCAGTGATAAACAGCACTGCCACAGAGTCAAGGTGATGCTGGGAATAGAAGTGGGCACTGAATTCTTATCTGCTTCTCCTTGTCGTTTTTTCACAAGGGTACTTTTTCCCATTCGAAAAGCTTACAGGATTAGTCAACAAAATTAACGTTAATCAAATAAATGACAAATATGGGAGATATTGGCTTCAGTTCAAAACGATCAGTCAATCAGACCAATTAGAAGACCACAGTCAGAAACTTTCCTTTGAGACTTATAGGAGGTACGCAGGATTGTTATCGTGTAATTAATGTCGACAGCTGAAGTGCCATGTGCATTAAAGTAGCTCAACAGTTTACCGTCCCCTCATGCGTGCAGCACGGCCAGGTAATGTGCAGCGTGAGGCGGGAAGCAGCGGGAGGTGGAGCGGAGGCGGCGCCAGAGTCTGGGAGGCGCATACACTCACACTGGAACAGCTCTTAAGCTCGGGGACAAACGGGAGTTATTATTTCGAGGCGCCCTTCACTCCGGGGCTATCAGGACTGAGAAAAACAGCCCTACCAGCTTCCGTTTGACCTCCAGCGCTTTGATAGAGCTCGTGGGGCAGACTGCAGCTCTGCCCATGTAGAAGACGCCATGGCAGCGCTGGAGGGCTGCCGCTGTCGGGGCACCGCCATCCGAAACAACAACAGTATTCTCTACAACATTTTGAAGAGTGACAGCCTTGCCATTGCTCAAGAAGAGCAACCTCAACTCCAGCAGCAAGCTGCGCAGCACCTGTTCCACCGGAGCTCCTCGTCCATCGCTGCGTCTGCGCAGGATGCGCGGCAGCAGCCGTGCTCCTGCGGCTCCACGCGCCGCAGAGGCGTGCTCCGGTCCCCGCAGGTCACCTGCAAAGCCGCGTCCGCGGTCCTGGTCAAGACGCTGCGCTTTGTAAAAAACGTGCCCTGTTTTCGTGAACTGCCAGAGGATGACCAGCTGGCGCTCATCCGCAGCGGATGGGCTCCCCTGCTGGTGCTGGGGCTGGCACAGGACCGCGTGGACTTTGACACTACAGAGACCGTGGAGCCCAGCATGTTACAGCGGATCCTCACTGGGGTGCCAGACCGGCAAAGCGAGCTTCTGGCGGGGCAGAACAGAGCCGCGGCCGGGGTCTCTGTGGTGGACATCGAATCCATTAAAGCCTTTCTAAAGACGTGTTGGAGTGTGGATATCAGCACCAAAGAGTACGCCTATTTGAAGGGGGCTGTGCTGTTTAACCCCGGTAAGACATATCACACTTCAGACAGAACAGTAATGTTACATTATACTTTGTGTGTCTGTACTTTTTTTTTTTTAGTTGTGAAAAATAAAAATGGTTAAACACACAAACACAAACAATACAATTACACATGACAACAAAACAAATACCACCAAAGAAAAAACAAACAAACAAAACAACACCCCCACACACAACAAGCAGAAAAATAAAAAAGAACAAAGCAAACATTAAAACAAAAATAATAACATAATAATTCTGTGTCAGAATTTGAAATGAGTATACATCACAATTATGCTTAAAGGCATTGAGACTTTGTGTCAGGAAAAAAAACTTTATGTCAAGGTTGCAACAATTAGTATTGTGTTGCCTTACAGTTAATCATAGGCCTGTATAAAAGAAAATATATGAAATATAGATGTATATAGATGAAATAAGAAATATGTCAGAGTTTTATTTGCATATAATCGTAAATGTGAATGTTATTGAAACTTTTTACTTGTTGTTCTCATGTATGGTCTGTTTCCCGTTTCAGATGTGGAAGGTTTGCGGTGCCTTCACTACATCCAATCACTGCGGCGGGAAGCGCACCAGGCTCTGAATGAGCATGTGAGGCTGGTGCACAGAGAGGACTCCACACGCTTTGCCAAACTGCTCATTGCCCTGTCCATGCTCCGAGCCATCAGCCCCCCTGTGGTGGCACAACTCTTCTTCAGACCAGTCATTGGGGCTGTGAACATTGAGGAGGTGCTCATGGAGATGTTCTACGGAAAATAGAGGGTTGAAAGAGGTGGACTATTGTTTAGGAGGCTTATGGCTAAATTTACAAGTGACGGACTGTGATGACACACTGTGCTTGACAAAAAAAGGAATGCAAGATGTTTAGGAGGAAAACGATGCAGCTGCTGGAATTCATAACTTATTGTTTTTTATATAAACTATTTTTATAATAAAAATAATTCTCTCAACAATGCTACCATCCTTCTTTCTGTATAGTGTATATCAAGTGACACTAATGACACATTTCCACTTGAAGCATCTTGTTCAGTACATAGATATGACAAAGACGTATGTGGAGATAAGTGAATTTACAAATGACGCAGATCTCTTTGAATAATCTGACTCGCACTCCTTCATTTCAGAACATTTTTATTTAAAGGCTTCAATGCATTCTCATGTGCAGTGGGCTTACACTAGCTGTGAAATGCTCCTTTACACCAGCAGAGTGCAACAGAACTCTACATTTGATTGGGGTTCTGGCTCCAAACCTATTCCCCCAAACTGAAGGTGCTAGTGCAGAGCTGGCATTGTACCTGTCCTTTTGGCTTGTGTGTATCTGTGTCTGTACAATACACAACAAGACAAAATCTTCAGGAGGAGATAGTTGCTGGATTGAATCACTTACAAAAACTGCTGATGTGGGGCTTAATTCACTAAACATTCAAGAACACAGAATATCTTAAATGTTATCTGATCTAACATGCAGTATGTACCACAAATCCACTAATGGCCAAAGATTAAATGTTGTCTGTGTGTAGATTTTGAGGCTTTATTTGACAAAATAATATGACAAAAGAGTTACTAGTTTTAAGTGTTGATTATTATTATTATTTGATTATTTTAAAAGTTTAGTTTAGTTTTGTGCATCTGTACATGATTGGATTGGGAATGATGGTCTTGTCCAATGCAGCATAAGAACATGGCTAGTGGAATCCTTCTAAATACAATATTATGAAAAAAGTGACATCTTCCCCAGGGCAGCGGTGGCTACAATAGTAGCTTAGGTGCGCTGTAAAGCGCTTTAGGTGTCACTATGTCCAGTGATTAATGAATGATTCATCTTTTTAATCATCACATAACATTGTGTATTGCTGATTTCATCCTCAAAATAGGCCAAAAATGTGTAAAGCACTGCCAGTTTGATTGGTCTTGGGAAAGTTCCCGGTTTTTATGCGGTAAGAATATTAGTGACCCTCTAACTCCCTCCTCAGATACAAAATGGTACAACAGGCACATGTACAAAGAAGCGCACGTGAACCAGTCTTGACGCACGGTGCTGTGAAGTGATTTTATGCTTAATCTTGTCTATCTGCTCTTCTCTCGGTGGTGTCCAATTTCCCATCAATTAAGCCTTAATTGCCCTGGGTAATAAAGAGTCCATCAGTTCTGTGTTTGTTAATAAAGCTACATCTGTCTGGAGGGGGGTGTCAGATACAACACTCACCATCAGAGCAACTTGTGGCTGACACTACTGTGCGTAAAAAGGTATACACCAGAGGCATTTCATACTCATAAAAACACTAGCAAAAGAAAATCCCAGTGGTTTCATATTTTTTCTCAAACAAATGTCCACAGCGCGCCCTCAGCTGTGACAAGACTTTACTTTCTTTTCTTGTTTGACTTTTACTCTTACGCCGTGTCCTGGTGCGTCTTCTCTTTGCCCCAGTTTCTCTTCTTACGTGACTTCCCGTGGGGTCGTGTGGAAAACAGTAATGTTTCAGTGTTTACCACCGCACCATCACAAACATCCCTTGTAGGTACGCTTAATCCCCAGGAGAGGGCACTGTTTGGCAGCATTCCACTTGCCGCCGTGTTTGCGTTGCCAAGCAAAACCAGACATCAAAAAGTCTCCGAAGCTTTAAGCAACTAACAACCCCCCATCCTCTTAAGTATTAAGATAATGTGAGATAGATGGCGCATTTCCGTCTCTACGCGCAGCTCATTTTACCCAAAGTGTTTAACAGTGACACATATTACTAATTTTGAGAGAAAATATAGGCTACAATATGTTAGAATGGTATAGGACTTAAATTGTGGATCATTTTGACATGCATTTCATTAATGAGACGACTGTTTACAAACCCGCTGCATTACTGTCCCTACAGGCTTCGGTTCAGTTGCAGGATTAAAACTAATTGAACCTGTAGTTATTTACTGTGTGCAGTCAGCGGGATCAGAGCGCACAGAGCGGAGTGTTTTTCCTCACGAGAGCAGCAGGAGAGGCACGGCACCGGGTATTTCAGAGGTGCTCCGACGCACTGTGCCACGACTTGTGCAAGATGATTTTTGCAGCGTTCCCTGCTCCAGCACTTCCAGCCAAAACACCAACTCAAAGGGCCAATCTATCATTAGTCGTTTTTGAGACTTCACTAAATAGGTCACATTGACTAATGAATATTTGAGTGTAATAAGCCCTTTTAAAGAGTAATGCATTCTGTTTGCTTGGCTGACAGTAATTGGTCAAACAAGGACACAGAAGAAAAAACATCAAAAGAAAAATCAATGTTTTAATGTGCAGTGCGAAAGTAAAGACAACTGATAATGATTGTGTTTCTATAAAGATAGACATTTCTTTCCAAGTGAAAATTGTGTTTATATATTTATATAAATATCTATATTATATAGAATACATATCTATTTGCTATGCATACTCAAAAATCACACCTTCAAATATATTTAAAAAGTCTCTCAAAACACAAATGTATTCTTTTCTTTCCATAAACATAAAGTATCCATATGAACCAAAGGAATGAGGAGGATGGGGTATGTTGGTCAAATCAAAGCATTGGAAAGGCTGTACTTTTGAATCTAAGAGAGTAGAGGACATTTATTGGCATCGGTCTCAAAATCCACCTTAATCTCCAACAAACCAAAATCACATTGCGAGTGTACAAAACCTGCATTACACATACACAAACCCCTTTGATGATCAATGAAATGCAAATAAGTATGACTTCTCAAGCAAACTCTTTTCCGTTACAAAAATAGACTTCTTTTTAAAATAATCTACAGATTTCTTTTAAGGTGAGGCATTTCACTATCACTCTAAAACAGCAAGGCTGTTTATTTCAATAGAAAATATGAAGCTTTAGAGACAAATCTGTGAGTCTGTGTGATTGGAGAGGACTAGCACTGCCTCCCAACCGCTCCACCTGGGTCCAATCTGATACACTCGGCCTGCTCCTCCGTCTTTTTGCATATTCTATGATTTTTTTTAAAGAGAGAATTATTTGAAACAACATACACCTTTCACGAGTATTGTCCAGGCAATTCTGAAGGTGTTCAAGTTCATGTAAAATACACAATGTAAAAAAAGAAAATACCAAAAATACATGTTCATGTGTGGCTTTAAAAAAAAAAAAAAGCTAAAAAATGACAGTAAAAAATATTGAAAATGTTGAGTAGGTAAGTTAAAGCAAAGTCCTACAGTAGTGAAGGCAACACATATGATTAACTCAAAAAACAAATGAAAGGACAAAATAGGAAAACACTGATGCTACAAATAAATTGAAATATATGTACAGGACCCTGTTTTCCTTTAGGTGGATGTATGCACGTGGAGATAGATCATATTAGTGTGCACAAGTGCCAAAAAGTCCTTTTTCATTTCCTTACATGTCTGTGATTCACTGTTAGAATAAACAGTGTTTCCTGTAATTCCACATAGAAAAATTCACCTGCTGCACAGGTGTGGTCCACATAGAAAAGACACGTCCAAAACTGTTTGTTTCCCTGTCAGTACTGCTCGTTTACTGCTCGTTTACTGCTTGTTTACTGCCCGTTTGCTGATCGTTTCACGGTGTTAACGCTGTCTGTGACAACTCTCCTTGTCAGACGGTTGACCTCTGAGCTGTTTAAGATAGTTTTTTTTCTACCAGATAACACTAGAGATGCTGGTTTCACGTGGCAGCAGAGGGAGCATGGCGTTGTTGGCGTGCGCCTCCTCCAGGCTGTGCTCTCGACTCTTTCCTGGAGGCCTCTGTCCATTGAGCAGTGTGAGCGGGATGTTGCAGTAGGTGTGCTGGTTCCCCAGAGAGGACAGAGGTGGCAGGGTGCCTCCGGGGGGAATGTCAAACTCGTAGCTGCGGTAGTAGTGTTTCTGCCGCATGGTGGTGTGGTAGGTGTTGTGGAAGGACGAACGCAACTCTGGGTGAGCCGTGGCCATGGCTGTGGATGTGGCAGCTGCCATGGAGATGGCGGAGACGGTCTGCAGCTCTCCAAAGGGACCCTGCTCGCTCACGTCCAGCGCTGGCTCATGACTCAGCATGGACTCTGTGCGCCTGAAGGGCATCTCGTACTGCAGCTGCTTCCAGAACTTGGAGTTGAGCTTGTTGCTCTTTGGGCCGTGCCACTTGATGACAGTAAGGGTTTTGATGGTGTGTTTGAGCGCCTCCACCTCCTGATAGTTCATAATGCCTCTCAGTTCAGCACACTCGATCAGTATGACCTTAATCTCTCCGGTCACTAACATGTTTCTGAGCCTGGTTTCCAGCTCAAAGATGCTCCAGCCTCGACGCACCACGTAGTTCGGGGTCATGACTATAATGAGGCGCTTGCTCTGGTCTACGCAGCGAGCTACATCCTCGATGTATGCTGAAGCAATGAAGAGATAAGGACAGAACACAGTGTATTAGTTGATATGTTGACTAAGGCAATACTTTAATTAAGTGGCAATTTGCAGTTATTGTGAAACTAATACAGAAATCTAACAGTAAATTACTGCAAGCCACAAAGTAAAATCTGCAGCACTATCTACTGCATGACTCAGCTGTATGGGATTTAGAATTTAACTTTACAAACAACTACAATTACTGAAAGTAAACCGTGAACATGAAAAGAGTATGTAATTACAGGGGCTTATACGTAACATCCAACACTGTGGCGTAGATGAGAACATGTACACACAACACAGAACAATGCCTGGTGATAGCTCTGCTGTCATTTCTATGCTTAATCATATGGCCTTGAGACCACCAATAAACACAGTACTGTAATCAATGGAAATTATGTTAGGTTGAAATTTTGTAGACGAGATCCCAGAAGTATGTTTGCGCCTCATGAATGGCTGTTTAAGTGTGTTTTAGTTGATCTCCACAGAGAGAAGCAAAAATGACAGCAGCTGATACAAAAGGAAAAAGACTGACGACTAGTACCTCCAAAGAGCCGGGTGTCATCCGGGTAATGCTCATTGGTGAGACCTAAACATAAACATTTAGACAGTGAAGTCACAGGAGGAAGACTGAACAGACAAACAGACACAACACAGTGGTGAAAAGCACCTATTCTCTGCCTGTTTCTTATCTCAAGTATGATTAATCAGATACCATGTTCCCCTGATTGGACATTCATCTACAATGATTCTGGCTTGGCACTGACGCTGGCGGCAATTTTCTTTTGATTAAAGGAAGGAGGCAGCTCAGTCAGCGGGGCTCAGAGGCTCCTCACTTTACGAACTGATGTTTAATTCTGTCTGGACTGAAGTCGGATGTGTGTTTGCGTTTTATCTGTTCCTCATGAAGCAGTACAAACACTGCATCGCTTCTAACTAGAGCAGTGTACCGCTGTGCCACTGACGGACTACTAAACAGAAGAGCGCACATGAGAATATCTTCAGAAGGAATTTATTAATGCATGGGCAAAAGCTTGATACATTTGTTCAATATATCAGTGAACAGTATCCACTATGAACTTCTGTCTTAATGCATTAGAAAAGACATATTATATGGGCCTATGAGTTCACTGCACTTTCACCTCAACAAAAAAAAAAGAAAAAAAAGATTTGATCGTTAACAGAAAACATCAAACACAAGACAGTGACAATGAATTCCACTTCACAAACATGAGACAAATGTGCATCCGATTAGTAAAAATATAATAACTAATTTAACTTACTTCCTGTTGGAATGAGGTCTCGATCTGGAATGAAAAGTTTGTATCCGTAATGTTTCTCCAGAACGTCCGGGAGGATCTCAAGAGCAAAGCGTTCCTCCTCTCTGGTCTCCTGGCTCCACTGGTCTGGATCCACTTTGGTGTAGGACAGGT
Organism: Rhinogobius similis; assembly: GCA_019453435.1. NCBI lineage: Eukaryota > Metazoa > Chordata > Actinopteri > Gobiiformes > Gobiidae > Rhinogobius > Rhinogobius similis. The sequence goes on along the minus strand of CM033633.1, from coordinate 22,629,330 downwards.
ATGCATCATAGTCTTTGTTATCTACAAAATAAAGCAAAAATGACATCTGAAATCTGCCAATAGCAAATAGTGAATCCTTTGCAAAATGATTTGAAAGAAAGCACAATTAACCTAGTGCACACTGTAAGTTTCCTGCTTGTCTCCATAGAGATAATGTTGTCTTGACTGGAATGTTAAACTCTATTTTGAATTTATTCAATGACACATTATTATTATTGTAAAAAAATACCTTGAAAAAATACATTCTTACTGTGCCTCTCCACAGATCTGACCTGTTACTTGGCATGGTGACGCCACCTGCTTGTCTCCATGGAGATGGATAAGTTAAATACTATATTGTGGAACATTGTGGAACACATCAAGACAAGCAGGTGGCAGATTCTCCAACACAAAAGTTACATAGTGCGTCATCTGAAAATGTGCTTCCAAAAAACAACTTGTGTCCAGTTTTTGTCAACTCAGTGGAATTACTGTATATTTTCTGCTTATTTTTAGTCACAGGCCTGACACTGACATGCAATTACACCCATTTAATCTTTACTGCGAACAAAAATGTAAGTATGTCAAGTTACCAAGGACACACATACTGTATTAAGAACAGTGAGAAAACAGTGAGTGAATCCGCAGTAACTCTGAGGGGACATGATGGTATTTTATTTGATGCACTTATTACAAATACAAAAAATACAAAAATATCCATTCCCCACTTCTGACTGATTTCCCAGAGGACGATGTGAACAGAGAATGGAGCAGCAGTGGTGACATGAGCAGGTCCTAGTTATTACCCAAAAATGGGCCAGACAAAAGGAAACAGGAGCAAGTTTGAAAAGTGGAAGGGCCACGGCTGTGCTCAATACGATCCAAACACATCAAACAAGGCTTTTAAATTAGCAAGCAACCCCTGCAAATTAAGCACCTAGCGAAGTCTGGGAATCAAACAGCGCCTCTCTGACTTGTCCCAGATGGTGTGACTTAATCATGGGGAAGTTTGTGTCAACAAAACAGTGTGTAATAGATAATTCATGCTACTGTAGAAAGAAACAACTCTGTGATTAAAAAATGAGCTCTACAGAGTTTTCGAGGAGATGACAGAACTGAGTGGAACCACAAAGACAGAGAGAGACTGGAAGAAAGTTAGCCAAATTCTGCACAGGAAAGAAAAAGTTGCTTGTAGTCAAATAGGGACATCGATTCTTGCCTGCTTGTTTTAACTTGGCCTTAAACTAACTCGATTCAATGATTTTCAGTAAAAAATGTCTGTCTCAATACACTGTCACTTCAGAGGCAGTCAAATCAGTAATATAACAGATATTTGCCATGTTATCAAGTAACTTAACATGACATGCATTTTTATTGTGAGTGGGCCGGGCTTGACAGATCTGGGGTTTGATTTATAAAACTTTACATCAAATCCTTTCATGTTCTTAGTGTACCTAACAAACCTTGTCAAACCTCCACAAACTTTCTCTTCTCCCTGAGTACAGTTCGCTTTCTGCCTCATCAAAGCCCTCAAGCACAACATTCAGAATGTTTGGATTGAACCACTTTGGATTTCCACGTCAAGTTGGAAAGTTAAGTTGTCAGACTTGCTACTAGAAAAGTTACATACTGCCCCTTTAATTAAGATTCAGATTCAGAAGATACAGTGAAATTAGGAAACATTTAAAATACAATGCAAGTTCTATTTCTTTGGAAACATTTTTGTAGTTTTGTCGAAATCACAGTTTGAATGGACGCAAGTAGCGAATTGCAAAGGCTCATTTTTGAGTACCATAATTTTCTCCGCAACCAAAAAAATATCCTGTCTTATTCTGCATTAAAAGCTGCCAAGCCTGTAGCTTACATCTATACAAGCATGTTCTGGAATACATGTGGTTCTTCTATCAGTTTAAAGGCCTATACATCATAAATCTAATTGTAATCGCAAAACCTGTCAGGAAAATTGCCACGAAATATTTTTCCTAAATCGTTCAGCTCTATTTTGGAGTAACATCAACAGAAGTAGAGGTATCGCAACTTAGGGGGCCTCTCTGTGTTCTCCCACGTGTGTGTATCCATTTCCAATTACCAAAAAGAATGTAATTTTACACCGAAACTAGAAAGTTACAGTTCTTGTGCCTCAAATAGGGAAGTTGCTTTATGCCTGACTAGTCTCTGTGCGCTGCTTCTTGGCCCTACACCAGAGAAAGGTGGACACATCATCGGTTGACATATTGAGACTGATCTCTTTTTAAATGGGAAACAAATTGAAAATCTGTCTTGGCTCTTCCCTATGCGACTGCTGCACCTACACAATCACACACGCCACCGCTGCAACAAACCAGAAGGGGAGAATGAAGAGACAGAAAAATGGTCGGCTGTCACCCGGGCAGCACCACAAGCACAAGCTGGAGGATTGGGAAGATAAATCAACTCATCTAGTCTTCATGAGCTTTTTGAATAAGAAAACACACAGGTTAAAATGGCAGAAAAAAAGGGTGAGAGGGTTCTTTACCTCCATCAATGTCCTCGCTGCCAAAGTGTCTCCTATAGCAAAGCATGAGCTCGATCTTGTAGCATTTGTAGAGGGAGATGAGGAAGATGAGTAAGAGCAGAATGGCTCCCAGGCCTCCTGCCAGCTCCACCGTGTACATCAACTCTGCTGAAACACACAGGAAAACTCAACGGTAAGATACAAGTGCTCACAAAAACAAAACATTGTCTAAATAAATAATAACTCATGGCTCCCCGCAAAAGTTTAAACATACAAATAAATGATGTAATTTTTTGCACAAATTTCAGCTTCGTTTTAGTACATTGCCTTGCACAACCTGACAGCCCACTGCTATGTTGATTAGGGATGTAACATGTATATCAGAATCTCTCCGAATTTATATACAGTACTTTTAAAATGCCTTGACAAGCCTTTGTTGCAAAAAAATACTGTGTTATTCCAAAGACTTAAAATATAAAAGTGCTAAATAACAGTTATGTCTGCACAGAAATGGAAGAATGGTCAATGTAGTTCCTGTTTTTTATAGCTCTCGCTTCAACAAAACAATGTGTTGTGATTTGACATCATGATATTTGGAGTGCAGGGGCCTTTATAACTATGGGCGATTTACAGTTTACAGATTATACAGATACAAATAGACAGAAATGTCTAATGTAAATTAGAGGAGGAGGGACCCCCTAAGACCCTGAGGCCTGGGACAACAAACCCTTTTGCCCCTCTCCTGTCTACTCTCCTGCAGAGTCTGCAATTTATGTTCCACAAATACTGAACCTCATTGTTATTTGTTCACAACTGGCTCCACAAACTTGTCATCTTTATCTTACATCTTAATGTCTTTTCAAATGACAACAATCATGTCTTTGAGTTTCAATATTTCTTTCTGAAGCTACTGTGAACAAATAATTTAACTTTTTGTCCATATACACAACCGGAGAAGACGCTTAACTTTCTTTCATGTGGAAAAGCTCAGCAATTACAGATAAATTAACCATAAACCAGGTCAACAATTATGCAATCTGACAGCTAAACATCACATTTTACTGTAGAACAGTAAGCAAAATGCTTCTGAATCTCGTACTATATTTGCCGCATCTTTACACTAAAAACAGCACAGAGAAGTACTTTTATGAGCTTTGTAATATTAGATTAAACAACAGCAACAACCTCTGCAAAAGGCAGGAGATCTGTATTAACTTTGGATAAAAGCAGGTTTAAAATAAGTTCAGAGAAGAGAAGGTCTATATAAGAAAATAAGAGATAATGAGAAACTGGCTTGATTTCTTGTGGAGCAGAGCAGCGGTGACACAGCTCTGCACTTTGGCTGCCGTCCACACTGGGACACTTTTTGGATTAGATTGTATTTAAAACTGTAGTACTTATCTCACTCCCTCTGTGTAAAGTATTAGCTCTGTCTCTCTCCCCTCCCTCCATTCTTCTTCTCCATTATCTCATCTCGATTGCCCCAGAGACACAGCTCAAGGAAGGATGACTTATGTTGTGTATTAAAGCAGCATTTACCTGCCTGGCTCTGCTTGAACAGCTCACCTTATATATCTGTCACTGAGGGCTGCAATACTCAGCTGTTACCATGACGACGCCTATGCAACCACTGCATAATTAGATTATGTGCATGGCAGTGCTGTATACTTTACATTGTATCAACTGGATATTAGAACAATGTCAGATGTTCTCAATGTGTTAATTTATTAATTTAACACATTTTATTTTATAAAGCACTTTCTGCCTTGGTTTAGTTTGTTTTCCATTTCCAAGATCTAATTATCGCATAAACAAACAATAAAAAATACGTTACTAAACATTAAAAATAGCAAAGAAACCACTTTACTAAATAGTTATTGCAAAGTGCTAAATATAAAAATAATTATGGATGGGCGATATTGACAAAAATTAATATTTTGATATTTTTTGGGAGTAACAGTAGTTCAATGATATTATGTCAGTTTAACAGAAACTAAATGTTACAGTTAATATATGTCTTTAAATGAATTAGTTGAGGAAATATGAAAATGTCTGTAACATGTGCAGAACTATAATATTTCAAATATATTAGAAAGTTTAAAACATAACGTTTTCATTTTTTATGTTTAATCAGTTCTTTTTGTAGCATTTTTACAAGAAATGATATACTCGATATTCAACATTTTCATATTTTCAAAACCACATTCACAATATTATCTAGGTTTCGATATATTGCCAACCTCTAGATATTCATTCATTCATTCATTTTCTACCGCTTATTCCCGTTAGGGGTCGCGGGTAACTGGAGCCTATCCCAGTGACTTTGGGCCTTAGGCGGGGTACACCCTGGACAGTGGCCAACTCGTCGCAGGGCTGACACAGAGAGACAGACAAGGACAGACAACCATTCACTCATTCATTCACTAGGGACAGTCATGTCTTTGGACGGTGGGAGGAAGCCGGAGAACCCGGAGAGAACCCACAGTAACACGGGGAGGACATGCAGACTCCACCCAGAGAGATCGTGTGATGTTAGGGTGGTTCAGAATTCGAAACCACGATGTTGGGGTGGTCTGGGATTCGAACCCACGATCTCCTTGTTGAGAGGCAGAAGCTCTAGCCGCTCTGCCACCGTGCACCCAACCTCTAGATATAATTAGTGTAATTGTATCTTCAAACAGCAGTAGTCATTATAGCGGTGACATAACCACATGGTTCAGGTGGTAAAACCAGCCGTGTAACCAGAAGCTGTGACCAGAGATATGATCTATTTGTCCTTGGGCAAGATACTCATCTTGCCTTGGTAAGAATATAGTGTGTGAGGATTGTATAAACAGTAGCAATAGAAACGAATAATATTATAAGATTAGCACCAGTAATAGCAGTGGAGGTAACTGTTAGATATATTAGATGTGTGGATGCTGAAATTGTACTGACACTGTTACTAATCTACTTTTAGTACCATTTAAACTTTTACTCAAGAAACAAAAAATATAAGAATATTATTAATAATATATTGGAACTCTAAGTAATTGCTGGCCAAAGCCTCCACTAGTCTTCTTTTCCCTGTCAGCCTTCCTCTTTTCCATATGAAGAGGGGAGGCCTGCAGAGACTTCCACAGATCTGCTGCAGGCCATACAACTGTCCACTGAAGCATTCTGGGAAAGGGATATATGAAATAAACATTAGAATATCGTTGGAGAGGAAGATGGCGTTTGTACTTGGAGTATCTTGAAACGTCCCTTTTCAGCTTTGAAATAGACGGAGAGCTACTCACACGGAAACACACTGGTCGACAGAAGCAGTTTACTGAGCCGTAGATTAAAGCTCGCTGACAGACGCACGAGCGCTGGAGAATTGTAATTGTAGTAAGCAAAAATGGCTGGGCAATCGTGGGACTCAAAAAGACCAATTTGCTGTTTAAAGAGCCATCAAATTGTGAGTCTTTAAGGGTGACAGCCAGTATGTACAAACAGTTTTAGACAAATAAGAAAAAGACTGCCAATGCAAGCACAAAACAAAAGCTGTGAAGATGTCCCATTTACTTTTACAGGTGAGCTCGGCACAATTTGAGAAGTGTCCTTCGAGAGGTCTATCAAAACATTTCTCTTACAAAAACACTTCCTTGAAAACTTGGCTCAAGAGTGCTTCAAGGTGTTACATTTTTGCAATTTTTGGTTTAAGTAAGTTGAATAGTTTTCCATTTTGTTTCAGTCAATTTAGACATGTTCCTTAATAAAATGTGAATTTATTTTCTAGTAAATTTAGGGCTAGTATGTATTCCTTTACAAAATGGTAATCTAAGTTATCAGCAGCGCCTTTCCACCTTTTTAGTATCACAATTCTTTTAACAAATCTTAAGGAAGTGTGTGGGGTATACTTTCAATATAAAACTATATTCAAAATGCTTTCAAATACAGATATGACAGACAATTTTTAAGATGCAAACAATAAGCCAATCGTAAAATGTAATATCTTTGGTGAAGGTATAGTCTTAACAACTGTTTTTGACATTTCTTTTTGTCACACAGAAAAGTTTGATTTGTAGAAGTTTCCCAAATGTCTGACAAAATAATTTACGCAGCCAACAATACACATGCTTCTGATAAAGGCCACAGGAAGCAGACAGTGGGCAAACATACCTGCCTGATTAAAAGACACATCTATGGTGCAATAATGGTAAAATACAAAATTTAAAGTAACTTTTTGGCTTGTTAAAAAAAGCCCTGATAAATGAAGATATGACTATTCACAATGACAATCCACAATTGGACAAACTGTTGCTGTACTGGATGACGAATGTTTTCCCTGATACATTATATAAAATTGTTTACATGTATTCCTGTTGTCAGTTCAAGAACGTTAAGCCATGACAGAAATGTAGACGCAAACGTTTTTGAAGAAACTCTCTAGACATTCACAGAGCACTATTCCCGCTTGAGTGATGGGATGACGGAGGCCTGAATATTTAATCTTTCACATAGTTTTAATGAGGGCATAAAACTGTGGCAGCTATAGAATATATGAAGTGGAGTGTGTGAAAGTTTGAGCAATAACTTTGACAGAGATGGTGAGTGGTGAAAGAGGTCTCACTCTGTCTTAAGATCTGGACGGTGGCGTGTCGGCGGCCGTTGGCGTTTTCAACATAGCAGGAGTAGTTGCCCATGTCCTCCTCCTCTAGAGAGTCTATTGTCAAGGAGATGACCACTTCCTGTTCACCCAGATGCTCCTTTACGACCCTGGAACGCAAAGAAATCCATCAGAATCATCACATAAAACATTGAATGACACGGTTCTATTGAGAAAGAGCAGTTCTGTTATATTTCCAGCAATAACATAAGAAAGGTGTTTCATCGCCATAAAATATTTGTACGGTGCTTTGAAACATTATACACTTTGTCTTCAATAATTCCACTTGTTCTATCAGAAACATGTTGAAGAGAGAGTAGCAAAGAGTTCTGCTAGTTTCTTATGATAAAAGAGAAAAAGGTAATGTTTTCTGAATGGCTCCTGTATCAACTGACTAACTATTACTATTACTACAGTGACAACGAATGGCTACCACAATTACAACTAATGCTAATGCAACTACTAATAATTGTATTTAACTTTTATTTACACATTTTGTGTACATTTTATTTTTTCCATGTCCTTATTTTCATCTTATTTTACTTATGTTTGCATGCAATAATACATTGCCATTTGTTGCATCTTATTGCCAAAGCAAGTTCCTAGTATGTGTATTTAGTTCACGGACAATGGTAATAAAAAGCTGTCTGACTCTGAATGTGACTGTTTGGAAGGCCTGATACTTCAAAAGCTACTCATACTTAAACAACTGACGGATGCTACTCGATCAAACTTCTTTTCACCTCATGATACAACCAAAAGTAAAAGTGTGGTATTACCATCCACCTGCCATAGACTACATCACTATGATGTCATGTTGGGGCCCACATGTTGAATATGTAATGTTATTGTGGGCCGTCTGTGGTGACCACAGCCATGTGCACGGGGCACGCGGCCTGTGTTACTGTAAATACGTCACGCTATGTTAATTCTTTTCTCTGCACTCAAAACATATGAGAAATGAAAATCAATAAGGGCTCTTCCTCGGCGTGTGCGGGAGGGGAAATCAAATAACGGCCATGAGGAGGAAATCTTTTTATAGCGGCTGCCATGGTAACGGGGAAGGAAGGAGAGAAAGTAATATTCCATAAAGTCAATGAGTGTCCCCCGCTGGGCTGCTTGAGCCTCATACACACTACTTAGCCCATTTTGTACGGCGCCCTCCGCTGCACATGTGATGCATGGCCAACAACTATGTGCAAATGAGAAAGTTGATTGTTTATACTTGTGCCTGCTTATTTTCCGCGTATATCATGTGTTTATAAAAGCGATGCGCGAGGTAGTGGAGTAAAGTAGGAGGGTAATGACTTTCAAGCGTCTCTCCACTCGCTGCTTCAGGCTGACAAACTGCACATAAGGACGCCTTGTTGAGTAGATTTAGAATCGGTAATTTAATGTGTATCATGGGTTTTAACCATGAGTGGCTGGCAATGAGGTTATTTGTCGTTTTTTTAACCCCTCAATATTTTGCCACTGTGAAATGTTGGTGCTGGGATAGAAGGAGCAATGGGAATAATTCATGGATCTCGAGGGAAGGCGGGGAACTTTGAAGCCTGCCTCTTCATATTAGCACACGCTACAGCAGATGGGGAACAGCCCGATGGATAATGACCGCACCAGAGCTAAATGTGGGGCTCACATGTGAAGCGGGGAGGAACAGGTCTAGGTTAGTTAGACGGGCAATTAGCTGCTCATCTCTCCATGTTGTTTTATAATTTAGTTAAACCATACACACATCAAAGAGACGAGACATATGAAACAGAAGAAAGCACTAAGAAGGAACAACATCAATGATACCAATGCAGTTGCTTGTTGCTGTACTGTTCCAGTTGTTGTTGCAGCTACTACTACTTTTCTTAAAAATAAATACACAAATATGGGTAAGAAACATCAAGCACCCTCATTTACAGCCATCACGACTGATTTTCACGTTCAATTCTTAGGGCTGCAACAATTAGTCAACAATAAAAAATAATCATAGTTTTATTTTGATAATTGTAATCATAAACTGGACAATACAGAGTCTAAACTCATCCAAAAAGACCTTTAATACCAAAGACAATAGCATTATCTAAATAGAAAAACAAACAATTCCCGATTTTCCTCAATAATACACTTAATTTGTAAATATTAAAAAATCCTTCAGTCACCATATTTCTACATTTATTTGGTTAATAATTTATTTCAATCGTTTCAATACCATTTCTATTGTGCAGTCGACTAATCTGAAAAAATAATTGTTTGACTAGTCCAAAATAAAAAATATTGTTCGCTGCAGGCCTCATAAAAAAGCATCTATAATAAGGACATTATTGCATGAAAAACTATACTATCTTCTTGGTTAATGATGCCTTTGACCGTATAAATCTCTCCCTCCCATTCTCCTAAATCACAGAAAAACTTGACAAAAGCTTCTATAAGAAAGTGATGTTGCCAGGAAGGGCACATGACTTTATAATCCATGGCTTTGTAAACATCACTGCAGACAGGAGGCATATGATTTGCTGTGGCTACAAGGAAGACCTGTCTGTCTCTTTCGTTCTTTTCTTTCTCTTTCTTTCACTTGCTTGCTTTCTTTCCTTCTCTCCCTTTCTTTCTTGTTATTGTTGTTTAATTTTTCAACCCTCCCGGTCTTTAGAGCAGCATGTTTGTATGTGTAAAATATAAACAAGGAAGTCTTAATAGAGGTATACTCAGATGAATAAATAGAATACTTCTAAAAAGGCATTCTTTGCTAAACTTGTATGATCTATTTCCAACATCCCATGTACACCTGCAAGGCTCTGTATCGATCTTGCCCCGCAGGCGTTTCATGTTGACCTGGATCTGTATTGCTAATTTTAATCCCAGCATTGGCCTATGCTAATGTCCATTCAAGCGTGTCAAGATAATAACAAATAGCCTTGTTCCAGCACCTTCTGAAAATGGTGAATTCATGGAGCTGGGTTACCATAGAAATGAACTCCTCCAGATCAATATGCTCCAAGTTGGGCAAACACACACGCCTAAGGAAACTCGCGCCCCTGCAATGAGAAGCTCCTCCCTCTCAGGTCAACTTTTGAAACTTCACAAAGAAAGCTAAAAGTGTCTGCATGTGGGCTGAGTAGGAGAAAACGGCTTTTTTTTTTTTTTTTTTTTTTTAAGTTTTTAGGTTGTTTCTCTTTGCTTCTTTGTTGTAACAAGAATGTGGTACATTGGGGGAAAATCAGTTACAAGTCAGTTTGATTTAGTAAATAAAAATCAGCTTACATTTTAAAATCATTGCTTTTTATACAATTATACAGATTTGATATACAAGAAATGTACTGAAAAAAATTGATAATAGCACAATGGAGTATCTCGGTAACGATTTCAGACGATATTATGTATATCCAAATGAGATATTGTTAATCAATTAGTCAATTATTTTAATTGTCTTTAAACGTGGTTGAGGTTTAATTATCGGACATGTAAAATGTCTGTAAAAGTAATCACAAAAGTGCAGAAATATCACCTTATAATTTGAAAGTTTACGCATAACATTTTTCATTTATAATAAACTCCTGGAAACATTTTTAAATACAAATATACATTTTTGCATAAACCATTAACACAAATCTTTTCATTTTTAGATTTAAGCTTACCTTCCAGAATATCCAGAGTGAGTTCTTAGTGTGCAGTGATTCACATAGGCCTGTCAAAACCAGGTTTTATCAGCACCCAGGACTGGCCAAATCACTACACTGTAAGCAGCAAGGATTGACTTTGCCTCAAATCTCTGGTTAGAAACAGTTACACCAAAAGGCGGAGTAGGAGACGCTGATGGCATACAGCAAATGATTGAGCTACTGCATGAAGTATGTCTATGAATTATTAAGCACAAATCCCTTTAGCCTGTTGGAAATCCTGAGGCAAGCGAGTAATGGCGAATGACACACACACCCAATCTAGAATAGAGAATTTCAAATATATTGCAAACATTCCCCGTCGTGCCCTGTCTCCCTCCCCTCACGGCCCATCTGCATGCCTGCATAGGTGGGTGCAGCGCAGGGAAATAGTGGCAGTGGTGTGAAAAATGGCGGTTGTTAACCATCTGACAGGCCCGTTTCCCCAGAGCTGCAGCCTCTCCAAACAGGCCTAATGGGAAACATGCACACAGACTTGGAGAGCCACTTGTTTAAATGTGTCGTACACCGGCAGAAGGAGAAACGACACGGAGATGGGTTTGTTTGGAATAGCGTTCAAGGTTTCAAAAGAGAAATGCTACATGTTACAGCAAATAGTGAAGGAAAAAGGGCACTGTAAGTGCTATATGTGCTTTACTTTTCAATTTGCCTCAAATGCGGTAGCTTTTTGAAGCACATATGACAGGTTAGACAACACATTTCACCAAAATGCTGTGAACATGATTATATTTATGATTTGACTAAAATTGTTTGTCTTTTTTACCCAGTTTCAGATTTTTGGTGACATTGATATTATTACTTCCTGGTTGGACTTGGGTAGAGTATGGAACATAGGTAAAGATAATTCCACATCTGTTACCTAGCAACCATACTGTGAACGTATAAATTACACATTTGAGCTCGGGATTGTAACATCACACATAACAAAATTTCACTTAGCCCAATGTTAAATTAATGGAGATTTTAAGATGCTAAATACTAAACTTAGCGTAAATTACAAAGTATTCTAATACTGTATGTATATAATGTATAATGTATGTATTTACCAGAAGTGATCCAGCAGTTTATCAGGTTCTTCCATGAATTTTTTTTGTTCACTTTTTTTTTTTACATAGGTTTGGCCAGTGTTTTCTATGTAAGTTTAATACACCAACTGCAAACATGGCGGATTTCCATGGTAACGGCTGTTGTTTGATGTTCTATCCTGAGCTCTATGGTTATAATTTGATTTTGAATAATAATAGCAATAACAAGTGTGTCTTTTGCTGCTGATGGAATGTTGCTTATAGATAACACCGATAGAAGGATTCTGTTTAAGAACTCAGCGCTACGTCCTGTCATTTCAGACTTTTAGTGATACATTTTAAACTGCAGCTTGACCGATGTAAAACTATGATAAATATTTATCACCAGGACTATCCCACCAAACAAATTAATAATTCTGAAAACATGAGAACCTGTCCCTTTAAGTTTTTGTATACAAGCGTACAATGGAGGGGCATGGTTGAAAAAAAGGGATGTTTAAAAAACCACATGTAGAATATTGTGTATTCTTATGTAATAAAAACTATTCCGTCATTAAAAAAAACAAAAAAAACAAAAAACTTTAATGGGTACTGCTACTACGACTACTGCTACCACAAATAGTTTTTTTTTTAAACTACAGCTACCTATCAAACAAAAGTAAAAAAAAAAAAAAAAAATCCAGGTTACTTATATACTTTTATAATCTACTATTGTAAAAATAAATTTCACTTTCATATGTCTTTACGCCATAAGCATCAAATAAATGGGAAGAATGGCATAGATATTTGTGAGTGACTGTATCTTATCATTTAATTTAATGTCATCTTTATTTAGGACACAGGTGCGTACATGAGTTCCATAACTAAAAAAGAAAAATAGTAATAATAAGAGTACTGTCAAAAATCAACAACAATATTTACAGTATATTAATATAGAGGCTGGAACGTCAGTGACTCCACAGTTTAGAGGTGAACTTCATCTGACGTTTCAGATGTTCAGATGTTTGCTGAATCCTATTGACTCACACAGTCTTATCTGGCTTTCATTAGCATTTAACTGTATTTGGATATCATTACTTCTCATTGAGCAATAAAAGATAACGATGTTGCACAGAGCCTCCTTGGCAGTTGACATGTTTATTGTGCCTAATAAAACTAAAAGTGCCAAAATACATATTTAGTTTGACTAATGAGCTATGTTCTGCATGATATAAAAACCAGGACACAATGGAAACTAATGGCTGCTTTTGAAGATGGAGACTAAATCTTTGCATGCATTTATCATTTTCAATATGAAGTTAATGACCTAAAACAGTCAAACCCTCTCAGAGCATTTATTTATCTATCTCTTAAATGTCTTGCAGGGATTTGCTCCTGCTCCAAAAAGGGGAAAGATAAATACTTCCATATTTATGTACAGACTGTTTCAGGACCTAGGACAGCTCCACAGACGTTTAAAGCTTTTTAGTGCCATGTCAAGTTGATAACTCTTACTTGATGTCGGTCTCTTGAGCTCGCTCTTCATCCAAGTCCTCCACAAACTTCTCTCCTTTCATCCAATACATGATCGGCGCTGCTTCTCCTTTGTAGCCGAAAAATGCTCTGCACGTCAGGTTCAGGGTGCTACCTGCACAGACAAAACACACAAGAAGAGTGAGTGAGGACGGACAGCTACTTAGACACTTAGTTGATTAACTTCATTTTATTAGTTTATTTAATTTTAATAGCGAAACACTTATTTGATAAAATAATGCCTACAATGTTTTTAAAATAAATTAGGGTGTAATTAACCTTGGTGACCTTGGTATGTTCATTTCAGTCATGGCCATATCCATGAATGGAGCACAAACATGAATTCATGACAAAATATCATACACTAGAAGGCAATTGTTGTAATTCATCAGTATAAAATAAGGGCCCCTTTTTCAAGGAAGCACCAAATTCACTTTAATACTAACGTGTATATATATATATATATATATATATATATATATATATATATATATATATATATATATATATATATATATATATATATAAATATCAATCTATATCTATATATATATATATATATATATATATATATATATATATATATATACGTATATCTTATGGATACTTTAAGTGTACAAATTAAGGCCAAAAAAGTAAGGCAATGAAAGTTTTAATTAAATAAATCATGAAATTCTTCTTCCACTCAGTAGTGGACTTCCATTTAGTTTCTACAGATTCTAAACTACAAATTCTAAATTTTCTTTCCAGACCATTTTAACTGTTCCCTTCATTCATTCATTTGTCCTCATCACTTAATATACATAATATACAAGGAACTGGAAGGATGGCACTGCCAGACCTTGTATCTACCTGTGACCTTGAAAATTCTGCAGCTATTAGTCCTGAAATTTCAGATGGCCAGAAGAGATTTTAACATTGTAGATATTTTTCAAATGAACAGTCTTTTTTACATTTTACATTACAAATATCACAGGCTGAAATTTCCCTGATTTTGCGATCTTTTAGAACGCTCCATTGTTTGTTTGAGCCGGTGAACACTGCTGAATGACTGTGCCGGCCAAACATAGAACAGACCACAGCTGTTTATTTAAAAAAAGAAAAACAAAAGCAAACATATACTATACATAAGTGCATAGCACATTTTTAAATCGGAGAGCCATCCTGTTACAAATACAGTTGCAACACAGCACTACAGGAGAACATACTCCAAGTGCACTCACTGCATTATAAAAGAGTCAAACTGTTCAGTTATTGGGCAGCCCTCAGTCTCTCCTGCAGCACTGTTGTCCTAATAGAGTTTGGATGGTAGAAAGAGCAAACGTAGTAATTGGGCTGTCACAATGGTTTGAATTTTGTTGATGGCTTCTTCCACCTCTGAAAACATACTTTTTGTCCTTACAGAATAATACTGTTGCACACATTGACTTTTGTTTGATTGCAGATAAAAATGTAGTGTCCTCCTCCAGGATTTAGCTTTAGCTCTTTCAGTTCACCTATATATCCACAGTGGGGCTAGCATGCTCCTCCACCTGAGGCCAGAATCAAGTTGTAATTAAAACAGACTTTTCCCCAGCATAGAGGTCACGCAGGGAGCTTAAAAACAAGTGCAGTTACAGACCACATGGGGGCACTCAAGAGCTTTACAAAACGCCCCATGAGACCGGTTTCGAAAATGGGAGGAAGTGAGGGAGCAAAGGGGGCACACACAATAACATTATTTTATTTACAGCTGCTAGCGGCCATGAGAGAAGGTTAGGAGTCAACAACTGCAGTTTGCTCACAGTTAATATGCTGAAGACAAAGTTACTGCCAATAAGCAGTCATTGGGGCTTTTGACCAATGGATGGCAGGTGACAAAGTAGCCACAAACAGAAGAAAGAATAGTGTATGAGCTAATTATATTTTACTTTTATATTTCAATGGCCATACAATACTCCTATGTAAGACGCCTATATAAGACTAAGACTGTAAGAGCATTTTTTTTATATTCACTGTTTATTTTGCATTCCTCTGCAATGACCCAAGGGAGATCAGCCACTACTGTTCATTATAGCATATACACCAAAACATGTAAACAATCAAAGAGACGAATAAGACCGCATAAACAGTAAAGAAAATAATCTTTAAAAAGAACACAGAAGCCTGTTTGAAAGCAAGTTGAAGGACTAGAATATGATGGGATCGATATAAAACAAAGAATACAAAAACAAATTCCATCAATACGAAATCTATTTTAGCTTTGTGACAGGAAGACAGCAATTTAAATAGAGACTTGTCAATCAAAGTTATGAAATTCACAACTGCACCACTTTTGCAAACACAGTTTAATTGAAAAGCATTAATTGAAAAACAAATTAAACTTAGATTGCAGTGCATATGACAGGTTTGAACTTTTTTCTTATTATTATTTTGTCTGATGCGTAGAATATTTTATGCACAAGGAACACATTTTGCTGACAGTTTAAACATCAAAATTAGTCATCAAATCATATCTGCCATTCCTTTGGCCATTGTTTAGAATATGGTTGCTAGGTAACAGTTGTAGAATTCTTTCTAACCGTGTCATATCTGCTGCTCATGTCCAACCAGGAAGTACAGTTATAATAACCTTCATCAAATTAGAAAAGACTAGACTAATCTAAAATCTAATCATGTGAACTGCACTTTAATGAAACGTATAGTCTAATCTGTCATATGCACTTTAAGCTTCTGTAATTAAAAGCCATTCGATGACAAAATATTGATGCATCTGTAAAAATAGTGGTCTGTAGATCTGAATACACTTACACAAGCCTATAATCACGCCACAATGTATTTCAGCACCATGGACAGCCCCACAAAGCTATTTCTCCTATAGATATTCTACTGAAAAACACACAATCTCCTGTTACGACCGTCTTTTTTAACAGTTCGCCTTTGGCCACAGCACTAACAAGCTCACGCCTTTCTTCCCGTCCTGTCACCATCCGGACACTGGAACTCAACAGCCAAGGTTATCATTGAACTACTGTTTGAACGGAGGCTATCTGTCCCGTGCTCTTCTCGTGCCTAGAGCTCGGATGTGGCTTCAAAAGGGGACTTGGCTAGGTCACTGCCGGCACAATGAAAGTTTGAAGATGCGCGTGAACAAGGGGGCAGGGGGACGGAGCTGATAGTACTCGGTGTGAGGGGCGCTGGCTGACATTTTCAAAGTTCAACAGCCTCTCTGCGCCTGGTATTTGTGCACAGCCGGCCACTACAAAGGATACATGTTGTACCTACGAAACAGGAGCGCCGCTCACACACAAGTGGGCTCTTACAATGCATTGCACCACTTTAGATCCACTCCAACATAATTTACTGGGCTGGTTGGACGGGAGGCGCTGAAAATGTTTTGTATTATTCTTAAAATCATATCTGCTTTGTGTTAGAGCAGTTTTTCTCCGCAGTTGTGAACCAGGAATGTCACGCTGTTGGGAGGAAGGAAACCGCAGAGGCCACATGCAGTTCATCAAAATGCAGCTACATTTAGGCATCAGCTCGGATATTGTTCTGTTGGATACAAGTTATAATATTCATACATATTACTCTTTATCCAATGAAGACAATAAAATGTGTTGATCTGACATATTTCATGCAGTAGTAGGTACAGTATGCATCGTTATTGTTTATTTTACAGAAACACTTTGACCTATGCGTTTAATGGATGTAGCAGTCTTTTAAACGGGTACAAAATTGTCTTCGATTGTGAATATTGATGGGCGATATATATTGGTGCAGATATCGGTGGTATTGTCTTATTGTAGATGGCTTCAAATGTCAAGTAAAGTTTCTAGAGAAATCGGTTCAATATTTTTTCCACATATCTCGAGCCTGTTCCTTATCCTTCATTATCAAAATCATTTTCAAATAATGAATGAAGCTAAAGAGGGGATTTTTGCCAAAAATATTGTCTTACAATGTCTTTTTGAACAAACAAATAAATGTAAATGTAAAATCTAAACCAGGCTCTGATATCACTCAATTATAACTGAAAGTATGTTTACTCAATTATTATAAAAAGTTAAAGACTATACATTGTATCAGAAAACCAAACAATCCCTTTATAAGAGGAAAATTTGAATTTGTGAATTTAATATTTGTTGAATTGTGATTGGGACCTTGCTGTGGAATTTTGAATACTGATGTTGGTATCATTGGCAAATATCGATTACAGCAAGTCAATATTGGCAAAAAAAAAAAAATTAAAATAAAAAACTCAGAATAGGACTGGTAAACATCACACATCACACCCTGCACAGTAAAAATCCTGCTTTACCTGACACGTATTGTTGCTCAGGCGAATAAAGTGCCGTTGCAAGCAAGACAAGTCTGAACAGATGGAAGCATGACTATTAACCAGCGCTGAAACAATAAGGTGAATGATCCTCACACGATCAGACTACAGAGGAGGAGCAGCACCATTTAAGCTACCCATTCTCCCCTGCTGTCGAATTACACAGGCATTCTATTATCATAATGTGCTGTGATTCTCCAGCTATTTGTCATCACACTCTGAATGACTGAGTGGTGATTGGCAGTAGTTTCTGTTGAATTATGTGTGATAAACATTTGTCAAAGCAATCAAGGAAAAGAAGAGCTGAAATCATGGTTAAAACAATTTATAGTTTGTGAGTTTCCGTTTAACTTTTAACATGATACACACCAAAAAGATCCAGAGAAAATACAGCATGACAAAATTGGCATAATTATAACAGCAGTCCATCAAGCTGGACTTATCTTATCTTTCAATGTAGCAAGTGGTGAAAGAAATACTCAGTTTTGTTACTTAAATAAAGGTTCAGATATGTGTGCAAAAAGTAAAAGTAATAGTAGCACAGAAAAAGTTTTGAAGTACATGATAAAAATGTACTTTAAGAGTTTAAAAAAATAATAGATTAAGTTTAAATGTAGCGATTTTAATAAATATTGTGCAAATCTTTGCCAACAATAGCAATTCAAATCAATTTTACTAATACTTTTCAATACCTCAGAGCCAGCCCTTGAACTCATAACCTTTAGTCAGAATGTCATCATGAATATAAAATATCAGGAACATAAAATTTAATGCCTCAAACTATGTGAAAAGTTCTTCTACTTTTGAGTCCAGGTCAAAAATGTTGTGGAGTAAAATACAGATATCTGCTCTCGAATTAAGTGAAGAAAAGGTAAAAAGTATAAACTGCAAAATGTATGAATGTAAAGTGCAGATATCTACTTTTACTTTTGTACTTTGTTACCTTCCACCACAGCCCAAATTGGAAATTCAAAGTGGGTTTTAAGTTAAGAGGTAAAGGGGTTAAGAGGTAAAAACCTACTTTTAAAATAGGTACAAACTAAGTAAGCCAACTAAGAATTTGATTTAATTACTGACTGTTTGTTGCAGAGTAACATCACCAGTCATAACTCACAATGGAAAATACATTTTCTTTCTTTTCAAGCTCAAAACTCAAGCATTTCAAACTCGTGAATAATTTATTACTTCTTCACTGACTTCTCGTAGCTGGAGTTTGTAAATCTGGCTTTCAAAATAGCATCGACTAACCCACTCGTTGTTGCGACGGCATTATTCACATATGTTTATTGATGCCTTTTATACATGATTAAACACACAGCATGAATTCACACACAGTCGATACATCTCTTCAAATAATAGTGTGTGAATGTACCCCGCTGAGTCAGGAGTGGGAACGAGATCTTAGTCTGCGTGGTTCCGCGTGCGTGTGTCGGACCACGGGCCTTGTGTGGGTGTGGACCTCATTTATGTAATCTGGAGTGATTGACACATCTCCGCAGCCAGAAGGATGGATAATGGACTTAATAAGACCCACCGTTTTTCTTCTCTGTTCCCATGACTCTCGCTGAAGGAAAAAAACAGTCATGATTATTCCTTTCTCCCACAATGCACAGCAGCATCTCCTGAACCTAATTATAAGTGGGTGTAAGGAGCAGGTGACAGGTCAGGGAGGACACAGAAACATGGGCTAATCCGCTTTGTTAGATAGGCCCTTTTCTTCAGGAGTGGTAGAAAATGGTCTGATATGCCAAGATGGCCAACTCCATTTGCACACACCATTGTCGGTATAGGTGTGTCCGGATAAATTTGGATAATGAGACAATTTTCAGAGTTTTGTTCCTGTATTCTTCTAAAGTAGATTTGGTATTTAATAGACCAAATGAAATTGCTAACATTTTAGCTCAAGCTATGTGTATTTGCTTGGACAGTGGAATTCCTCAAAATTCAAGAACAGCTGCAGACCTGGAGAGATAAAGTTCTACATCTTTTCTGTTAAAAAATATAATTTCATAATAGCTTCAGAAAGTGGAGCTGTGCTCAAAGATGGTGCACTGGTCAAGGGCATTGCACTGAGTTTGATTCAACCATTTGCCAAATGTCTATACCTTTGGCCTGCAACTAACCATTATTTTGCTAATAGTTTTATATAATTAGGATACAATTATTCTTGAATAGAGAAAGATTTTTTACTCTATTTTACCAAGATAAAGTTGAAGCCATTTGAGGATGCCCTGGTGGAGAATTTGAAGGGTGAAGGGTGTCTCATCAAAAAAATCATTTTTGTGTGATTCCTGCTCTATCTGAGTCAGAAAACCCCTTCTTATGTTTGTGAGTCTGTGTACAGACCAGTTAATGATTAATTGATTACTTAAATAGTTTCTACTTAAGTATTTCTATAATCGATTAGTTATGAATAATCAATTAACTTGTTGCAGCACTGATACCCTGCCTCTCCCTATTTCACAATATAACTTTCCTGTCTAATAAAGGCTTTGAAGCGCTATAATTCAACCCCAAAGACACGTTGTTAGTTGAAAGGACTTTAAGCCATGAGCTTAATATGTCTCATCACTAAGTAATGATGAGGTTAAACATTTGTGGATCGTAAGTTTGGATATTTTTCCCAAAACCAGCCCATAGAGTTACACAGAGCCTCCACCTGAAGTTATGATATTATTAATTCTAGAACACAATATACACATTTTCAAATTTTCTGTATCACTCAAACCCCCTTGAAATACTAATACAAATGCTAGAAATATTAATATAATTACAAATACTGCCTTAGTTGAGGACACTCAAAGACCCTTCATACTGCAGTATGCATTCACTCTACACATGATGGTGTAAGGTATACTATAGCCACAGCTGTCCTGGGGCAGACTGACAGAACCGAGGCTGCCAAGTATTGACCAGGCTCTGACCTGCCGAACTTCCAAGATCTGACGGGATCAAGCATTGGTAAGCAGGTATAGCCACATCTGTACATCTTGTACACCAGTGACATGACATGCCATGAACACAATATCAAAGAGGAAACAAAACATGATCTTAGGTACCTGAATGTAATGAAAAGTATATTTTGTTCTGATGGTGCGTGACAGAGGAGCGAGTATGACGAGCTATAAAAGGAAGTCTATTAAAACGGGTCAAGGATCCGTTTGGCCTCGCTCCTTGCCGTGTGTTTAGCTGATTTCACAGTATTTGGGGTAATTGGGCTTCACGGAGTAGACACACTCGGCTTTAGACAAGGAAAGAAAATAGACTTTGCGAGCGGAAGCAAAGCAAAAACAAATGCTGCTTGTAAAACCGAGTGCAGATGCTGTCCACATTAGCCACAGATGTACAGAGCAGCCGGTCAGACTGACAGGCGGATGCTAAGTGACCAGACAGACAGACAAGACAAGAATCACCAAAGAAACAAGACTGAGCCCAATAGAAAAACATGCCATTCAGTTAATATGCTTATCCTACATCCAGTTTGAGCTGCACTGAAGGTTGGGCTTGGGTTTGTTATTCGTTTTCAGTATCGATACTTGTTCAAATGAGTGCCTAATTTCGATACTTTTAGTCTTGATTAGAATCTGATTTTTGATACTTTTGACAACTCTATAAAGGAGCACTATGTAACTTTTCTGATTGAGGGTTCACCTGGTTTTGTTATTGCTTTGCCTGAAATGTTCCATACGGCATCAACTTATCTTACATTTATTCAATCACAGGTTTGAAAACATACACTCTTATGGTGCCTGGTGTCGCCTCTCCACAGATCGAACCCGTAACTTGGCCTTTTGACATACAGATAGCTATATTTAATGCCATACTTTGGAGCATTCTAGGGAAATCAATGCCTGTTATGCCTTCTGCTTGTTTCCCTGGAGATGTTCTCCAGAGAAACAAGCAGAAGGCATAACAGTTACAGGGTCCATCTTCAAGTTTGTATCTTTGTCTTTAAAATGTTTGTCCATTATTCTTGTAAAAAGATATGTTCTTTGATTCATTCGAGGCAAATTCTGACGACTAAAAACAAACTAACCAATACAAAAAAGTGGTATAAAATTACAAAGAGAAAAATGGGAATAACAAGCAGCACTCAGTAGATTTCTCCAGTCCATTCTGGTGCTGCTCAGCGTGACAGCCACCACTATGTTTTATTTGTAGAAGAAGCCACAACCCAAACTGTGCATTCTGAATAAATCATATTCACAGAGCGTCTTTGGTGCTTAATGACACTCTTTTTTGGTCTTCTGCTGGTGCTGCCTTTTCAAAGTACCACAGCGTCTGGCACAGAGAGAACCATCAGATCCCGATACTTCAACACTTTCATTTAAGCTAACGTCTTCTGAAGCACACGGAGGACAGATAAAAGAAGATTCCAACACAAGCGTGATGAGAGGAAAAAGTGGAGTTGGATTGGACTTACACTGTCTGAATAGTACTTACTTTTATGGCCGAAAATTATGACATTGATTAATACATTTTTAACCAAATAAAGGTTGAAATATGGTGACTAGTGTATTATTGATGAAAATCTGAAACACTTTGTTCTTGTATTTAATAATTGCACTGTCTTAGTAATAAAAAATGTCTTTTTGTGCGTGTTTTAGAGTCTGTATAGTCTAGATAACAATTACTATTATCAAAATCCAAAATACAATTATTTTTTAAAGTTGACTAGAGGTGATGATTCATCCAAATGTAAATCCATATCCACTTTATTTATGTACCACATATAAACAGAACTGTTTCCAAAGTGATGCACAGAAATAAACCATCAAACAACAAAATTATAACAGTATTATAATTTGATCTTACTCACTACTTGAGAAAAAAAAGCAAAATCAGCCAAATAAAATCCAAGCAAAATCATAAAACTATAGAATAGAAATAAAACATTTTCAGACCAGAGGAGACAGATTCTTCCAGTCTATGGCTCTCAGATTTCAGAAAGATCTTCTGCTCTCCCTGCGTTCATTTGACTCGTGTTAATTTGTTCAAAAGCAAACTTTCTTTTTTGCTCAAGCATTTTAATTACAGCAGATTTAGAGACTATTTACTTTTACTGTCATTGCTGTATGCACTGCCTATTGTAAGTGTGTTTTAGTTTTCTGTATTTTAACACTCGTGTAGCACTTTGTGACCGCTTTGTCTGTAAAAGGTGCTGTATAAATAAACTTACATACTTACAAAATAAATAAAATGAATAAAAAATAAAACACAATCACGGATCACACAACTCGTGCTAATTGATTCATTGTTGCAACCCCATAGTCCCGGAGCATTAACATTTGAGACCAGACTGAAATCGGAACTAATTGAAACTAATCATCCAAGAATACAACGGATTTCAGAACATGTAAACCACAGGGATAGCAGTTTACAACATTTTGTTGTTTTGCACAGGAAATACTTCCATTCAAATTGCGATTGCGATTTGATTTCGATACATCTTGCAGCTCTATCAAAAAGTAAGGTGAATGAAGTAAAAGTTATGAATGCAGTTATGAACCACTTTGACTTCACTTCCCATCACATCACACACTGTTGGAGCCCACATCACAAGTTTACCAGGAGTTCACAAAAACGGGGCCCTAGAAAGTAGTGCCTCGCTTATGAAAAAATCATTTCAATATTGAAGCATTGGACATATTTGACACGCACTATGTTCCCAGCTCGATGTTATACGCCGTGGGAAGTTGAAGGATATGGCTGGTGTCTACATGAGTTGTGATGTCACTAAAATGCACCCATATGTCCAGTCTCATATAGTCACAACCAGCAGATGGATGTGACAACAGCTTTTACTTGATCAACTCCCACCAGACTCAGCAGCAATCTGGAGAGTCTACTACAAAATACAGACAGCTGATTTCCAACTTCAGTTAGCCTATAGTTTTAGCTAAAGTTACTGTACATATGTTCACTACACATTTTAGTGTAATTATTGGGAGAGCAAACAGTTATTCTCAATTGCTGAAACCATGATCAATAAGGAGTGAAATCTTAAATGTTCTTTTATTCCCATTGTCTAACCCCCAATTTACACCAAAGCAGTAACAGCACGTAAGCACAGCAGCACAGCAGTCGCTTTTAATAACAGCCGGTCGGACAATCTACACTAGCAGTGTCTTACGCGCGTGCTGCTCAAATTAGGTTGAGTTCTGATTATTTAATCGTCAACGGCGAGTCTCCAGGTTTTTTAGCAGGAGAAACACAGGTAGTGTGAGTAAAAGTGTCAAAATAAACTGCAGATGGCCTTTCAAAATAAGTTCTCTAAAAACACGTGAGTCATTAAAACAACGAGCTTCACATCCTGATGGCAGCTAGGACCAGGGGGAATGATTCACGGAGGACTAGGACAAGTTCGTCGAGGAATTGGAGAAGTATAACATGCTTTAAAACACCAACCTCAATCTTACGAGAAAAACTTTAAAAATGGTATGAAACAGCCAAACCTTTGAAGGGAAGCAGCCTGATTAATGCACACACGGGAGTCACGGCTTGTTATTGCTTTGTGAAAGCATCGTCCTCTGATCAACTCCTTTGAAACCTACTTCATATGACCAGTATTAAAAATGCAGGCAATGTAAAACAGCTTAAAACAGTGGAGCAGCTTTTACGTCTCTGGTGTACATTGATGTTTCTAAAAATGCGCACATATGCAGCTTTGCCTACATAACGTGCTGCTGCGGCTCCTGGTGTAAATCCTGGGTAACACATTACTATTCCTCAAGCTTGTAACCAGCATTATGAAATCAAACTTTCTGAATGACAAAGTTAATGTGAGAAAAAAAGGTTAGTTCTTACGATTATAATGTGACCCGAAGAATCACAATTATTGATTAACCTAATGATGACATTCTTAACCAGTACTGTACCGTATTTTCTTTGCATAAAAAAATCTAATTCATGTTTTAGCTGTACCTTTTTTAAATGGTCTACATGAAAAAGTCCTTAAAACCAGCCACAGTCAGGTGTGAGGCTGGATCACTGTGTCGAGAGCAAATAGATAAATAAAAGGATGGAAAATAGAACGCTTACTGCCAAATCAATGTTTGGCAGGAGCCTCCTGTTTTGTGATGCCTAATATGTTAATATTCTGTCAATCTGTTTCTAACACTCTTTTACGCCTATTGTGAGAATCCATTTACTCCAGTTTACCTTTGGCAGCCTGTTGTTCAAACACACAGCTCCTCAAACAGCTCTTTGGATGCTGCAGTGAAGAGCACTATAATCTAGAGCCACTTGTGAGCAGGTCATCATCTTATTCAAACACACGTAGTCCAGCCCCAAAACCCTTATTCTTAAAATATGAAGTAAAATATTTCCTAAGGTGTTTGTGTTACATCGGTCGTCCAGCTCATAGTGTAACGTCATTTAGGCTAAAAGTAGTGTGTTAGTTTCAGTGTATAACTATAAGCCAGTCCACATCAGAGCTGTGTCAGAGCTGAAAAAGCTGGGATGAGTGGCAAAATGCATTCACGCTGGAAAACTTTGTCCTGTTTAATTTTTTTTTCATTTTATTGTTATTGTTTGGTCAACAGGACAACTTAATTACATACTATAACTTAATCACTATCAAAGTTTGAGTCTGTGACCAGGTGAAGGCAGAAACAGACCGGTACGTTACTAAACAATCAACATTACCAAACAATATTCCAGTGTTCTCCTCCCTTCTTATTATTTTAAAAGTCATTTTGAACTGAAAAAAGCAAACTATTTCTCTCCTTTGCTTGACAAACAACATTCTCTAGTGTTTCCTACATACAGCCTGTTAAACATACAGTACTTGTGTTATATTCACTCTCTCTCAGGATGAACATTGCTGCAAAGATTGAGGGATTTTATTTATGCTATTATTGTGTGAGATAATTAAACATTTTTTTGGTTATTTGAAGTTACCTTTGAAGATTGTAAAAAGTGTCTTATTCTCACGCATACATTTTGGTTGTTAACCTTCCCCATATATTCTTATCTTGCAATCCAACAAACGTAAACAAATCAAAATAAATATTGTTAATTCAGAAATATAAGAGCACACATTTATGCAAAATCCTTTTTTTTCAGTCGCATCCACCTCAGTGCAGAGCGTCTCTAATATCCTCCTTATTACAAAATCTCAATCTTCATTTCTGCATTTTGACACTTTGGTCGTGTTGTGCAATAATTAAAATGGCAGTTCTTGTGTGTGGCGGGGAGAGATGGCGCTTGTGAAGATTTCGTGCGGCGCTCACGGCAGGAGGATCTGATAGCGCCCCTGTCAGTCATGATTCTGCCCCCACAAAGTGTGAAACAAGCATGGAAAAGTGCACAGAGCGGCGGAGAATCCTTTCTCTGCACATCGATCTGCTAGAGGGAACAAAATAGACAAGCAACAAATAGACAAGCTGCAAGCTACCTCAAACTGTTTTCTGCGTTTATTCCAGATTAATGTCCCATTTCTTTTTATTTAAGAATTACAGTCTAGAAGTTTGTGAGCGCAAGAGTTTGTTATGAAAAGGAGGGAAGTTAAATTCTTATGCACCGTTAAAAATGTATGGGAAGAAGAATGAGGATGGTCTGAAATGCACATCTGACACACAACATATGCACCTCTGTACAGTGTACAGCATGCTCTATATGGGCTCGCACACAGCTGCACTGTCACCACAGAGGAAGGGACTCAGATATGCACCGGATCACTGCTCTGCCATATGGGCCGGCTTCAGCACAACGCAGGCTGTGAGAGGGAATGCCTGATATATTACAATCTTGGGATAAATGTAAGTCATAACAGCCAAGTTATTAGCTCCCACACAGAACTTTTGTGTCTGTTTTTTGCCATTTAAAAACACATTTAAATACATTATCTTAACTATTAAAACTGGGATTCCTGATTTTCAAACAGGAGGAAGTTGGTTTAAGTCCAACCAACTCATCCCTAGCTCTCATAAACCCTTTGTATTCACATGCATTCATTTTCAGGCATGGCTTTAGAGCAGCACGCAGTAAAGTGAAACTGGGGTGCACCGCTCAAGTGCAGCCAATCAGAGCGCTGCTTTTGGCTATTTGTTGACAAAAAATACAATTCTTAATTCTTAATTCCAGCACACAGTGGTCTCATTTTATCACAAAGTGGTTCTTTTCCAATATACACTTTGGAGGAAAAAACAAAAAGTCATGTACCTGGGTTTTAGTTAAATTTACTAAACCATAATGCTTTTACACCTAGCAAGATAAGTCCACTAAAACATTTGTTCTCTACTGACCACTATTGACTAGAGTTTTATATGTGAACATCTAAATGCTATGAGGAAATGTAAATGTATGTTTTTATCATAGTACTTTTTTTTTTTTTTTAATCATTTAAGGTTTTTTGCATCAGAACTTATTCCTGCAACATATTTGTATTTGTGGTTATTTAAGTCCATCAGTTTGATGAAGATTTTTATTTTGTCTATTTGCAAACCAATCTCTACACAGCTTCACAGTTTGTTCTCTGTAATTTGGTTTCAAGGAATGTCACTGCTCACAAACGTAACTGACAAATAAGCTGTTGGCCAAGAAATCTTACACTCTTTCAGACAGTTCTTATAAGATTTGAAAATATATTTATTTTTTTTACACATAAAACCACCACAGTCGCCTGGATCACATTTATCTTGATCCTAAAAACGTGAGATCTATCTTTGCCTCCCCCAGAGGAGCCTGACAAAGCCTTTTACTCTGGTTCTATCACAGCGAGGGGCTCTGTGCTCAGGAAGTCCAAATGTGTCCGTCAACATTCCTTTTTCCTTCAGCCGCCTGCGGGTTGCCATGACAACGCCTACTGTGTGCGAGGTAGGAAGAGCGCAGCACGCTTTGTCAGGACACAGTAACAGACCAGATACTGTGCAAGTATTATGGGAGAAGCATTTTGTATTTGACTTTGATTTAATTATGCTCAAGATAAAACTGTGATACATTTTTGTTCAGAAGTGAAGAGAGAAGCTTCTCTCATTTCTCTCATCACCTCTCATCACCAGCGGAGGTGAGTAATTAAAGTATATATAGTGGACCAGGAAAATTACTCAAGCTAACTCAACTCAAGGAAACTAAATAAGACTCTCTTAAGACTAGATAAAAACTCTCTGGACGTAACATTTGATGTTAATGTAATGTGACAAACATAAAGAAAAACAAAAAATACAGGTATTCAAGTCATACAACAAAAATAACAAAATAAGTATCTGGGCAGTGCAAGAAACACAAATATTCAAATAATTTAATATTGTTGACATAAAGCTTTTCGAGCTTGTAGATTTACACACAGTGAGAAGTAATCAAAACCTTTACTCTTGTAAAAGTACTGTTAAACTATAAAATATATTACAAATATAAATAGTAACATTATGAGAAGTACAATTTTAGGTACATCAAGTGAATGTAACTAGCTCACCTCTGGTCCTCAGCATTAATTTGAAGAACTGAGCATTTTCATGGCAATAAATCCTCCAAAAGTGCAAAGTATCTTTCTTGAATTGTCCTATATTACTGTCCTATATTGGATTTTACTCTAGTAAACTCTTAATCCATTATCAAATCAAAATAAAACCAGTAAATACTCACATGTGACAAACAAACCTGTCATAGTGTAGTATATATACATAGTAACCTGACCTCCTTTGAGATAGTTAGAGGAGACAAAACTCTGAAACCACTCCCCTTTCTTACAGTCTCAATATGGCCGCCCCAGGAGAAAGACCCTTAATTACCATCTCAAGCGCTTAATCGGGCAAAATTCTGCTCCTTCAAATTGTGTGTTCACAATAGTACAATTGGGAAATGTAAGTCTTTAATTACGGCTAAAAATGACCACCTCTGCGAACAGGTAGTTGTGCCCTCGCCTTTGTCTCCTCTTTCATCTCTAATCATCCCATTTTGATGACATAATAGAGTCTGTGTCCACGGAAACAAAGGACTAAACCCATTAGGAGCCACTGTTTTTTTTACCTGAAGAAAAGATAATGAGCTAAATAAATGGGTCTTTCCATTCAGCAATTCTATCCACAAAATCCAAAAAGAGTTCTGTCTATTCATCAGATTCCTTTGGTGTCTATTTGACCTTGTTCGTGGGTTCATTAGGGGGAATTCCTCAAAACAGTTCCGCGGCCGCCTGTACTGAACTTTTGCCTTGCTAACCCCTTTGCACTCCAACAAAGTGTAACTCAGATTTTGAAACCAAAAACAGTCACTTGTTCTCTCACAAAAGTGTCTTTGTTACTCAAGTCTTATCAGCGCTGCAGGCTCCCTTCCCCTTTGCTTTCATTGCTCTTTCATTTTTTGCCAGCGGGTTCAGAAACTCGCTTTTTCCCACAACTGTAGACTCATGTGAAATCTCCTTTAATGGTCAGAATGAGAGCAAAGGGACTCAAGTTCTCCCGGTGTGACACTGGGTGACATGCCTCTAAACATCACGCTCTTGGAGACTGGGAGGATGGCAGCACAGTTTGGCTGCGGCAAAAAAACAGTCCAACAAGGAAATAAGTGCAACCAACCAGAAAAATGACAGCACAAAAGAAGAGGAAAAGTGGAAAAGAGAAAAGTGCAAACGTTTAGGGCAAAGAGATGAGGGTGCTTGAGATTCAAAGATTACGGGAAATTGGCCAGATAAAGGGACTGTGCTGGACAAAAGTACAAGTCAGACCCCATTAACTCATTCACTCACAGATTCAGCTCTACGGGAAGACAATGCTGACCCCGAGAATATGTTGAAATGGCAATCTGTTGGATTTGTAAAAGAACCCTAAACCTTTAGCATGATTTAGTGTCATAGCGTGATACTGTGATTTTTATATTTTTATGGTTGTCAAGCACTTTGACTTGCTTTTTGTTTGAATTTGAATGTGCTCTACATATGATTTTTGATTGATTTTGAATGTTAGATCATTTTACATCAATCATATTGCTGTCCAAGAAATAATAAAAGAAAGAAAAAGACACAAAATAAGAAGGAAAATAAAGTTACAAGAAGTAGCACAAAGTTCTAACAAGTAATCTCTCCATCTGTATCATTTATACACTACATTCCATCAAAAATGCTGGGACAATTTACACACAAGGAACACATTTTCTTCAACATTAATTTAAGAAAAATATAGGGGTTTGTCACATCGTAACTATTGAGTAAATTATCTTTATGGCTGCTTGTAAGAGTTATGGAATTAACTCCATATATCACATTTGCAGCTCAACCAATATGTTCAAACTAGGAAAAACTAGGCAAGTTTTTCCCAAATTCATAAAACTGTATGTGTTTATTAGATCTTGGTGAAATAAGTAGTCGAACCTGCCATATTCAATCCCATTACTTGTTGTTTCACAGAGTCTTATCTCCAACTAAATAGAGATACAGAGCAGTAGGATCATAATCAGATAAGGATAGTCATGGCGGTGGATGATAATTTGTGTTGCTTGAACCAACAATTGTTCTAGTTGCTAGTGGCAACAATTACTCTCTCAGTTGACACATCGCATCGGTGGCTCTGACAGTACATTCACGGTGCTAATAATAATACAATGAAAATGCCATATGTTCCACCTTCTTGCTCTACCTGGCTTGTTTACTTCCCCGACTATCCACAAGCGTACAAAACATTCAGTAGGTTCTCAGTAGTTAAAGGACACAGTGACTTTTTTTGTTTCTGGTTGTAATCATGTTCTAACAATGTTCCGTCATCAAAAACATGCCTGAAGCAGCATTCAGTTGCATTCACACTGTTTTGGGGAATGTTTGATAAAAAATCCTCCCCCCTCCGAATGTCAAACACACTTTCTGCTGAACTCCCTCAATCCGAGACGTATTTTTGGATAATCTACGTCACTTATCTGAGAATCTTCCGCTGTTTTAAGACCTTAAACTTGTTCTGGGCATTTCTGCCATGATCTAAACATGATAACTGTTGCAACAATTTTGTATCATGACGTATTTTCAGCACTAACTTCACTAGATTGTATATAGCGCTGGTGCTATCTACTGGCTGGATGTACTCAGCAAGTGTCATTTCATTCACCTCAAAACTTTCACTTTCAAAACCTGTCATTAAATGAATAAGCAACATATTTCATTTATTTATTTATCTTTTAACACGAGATGACAAATTTAATTTACTCAGGAGCATGTTTAAAGGCTAATAACTATGAAAAATGCCGAATATCTTTCCTTAAAAGTTAAAGTAACCACAGAGGAAGGCAATACATCAAAATTAAGTTAATATTGTGAAATGTGAATATTGTGTATATTATTTTTAGTAAAAAGAATGCTACAAAAGGCCTGATTAAGAATAAAAATATGTATGAACGTTGTAAACTTTCAGATAAAGGTATATGGTGATCACTTTTGTGATTACTTTTACAGATATTTCACATTTGTCTGATAATTAAACCTTAACTAATAAGTTTAAAGACATGTTTTAGCACATCTCTGTTGAACTGACACAGGGCCAGCTCTAGCTATAGACAAGGGCACTGCCAACCAAATTAATGTCTTACCCACCCAATCAAAAACGTACCCACTCCGCAACGCACATCAGATTGAGTAGCAAAATGCCACAAGTCTTTTGGCACCGGGATAAGGAGTGTTGGCACAACACACAGCTGTTTTTACTTTTATTCTTTTAAAACTTTCGCACACGACTGGTTGTGCACAGGACTCGCCTCCGTTACTGTGGAATGTGGGTGCGCACAGCCGCTAAAAATAT
The DNA here is from genome assembly GCA_019453435.1 of Rhinogobius similis. Lineage (NCBI taxonomy): Eukaryota > Metazoa > Chordata > Actinopteri > Gobiiformes > Gobiidae > Rhinogobius > Rhinogobius similis. Next base: position 22,597,989 of record CM033633.1, on the reverse strand, counting down.
GTAAATTAATTCAGTCATAAAAGGCAATTCATGAGGGCGCTTATCCGGGAAAGTGTCAGGCGGCACCCTCTCATCCAAATGCCCCATCTGCAGGAGGGGTGGGGGTTTGAGAAAGTGCAGACGATGTCGGTGTGCAGCGACTGCGAGCTGCCGCTCAGTGCGGCATGTGACGGTGGCCCGCCTCCTGTGCGCATCTGAGAGGAGCTGAGGACCTGTGTGCGGTGGGTGACTTTATAGCTCTTTTAGTAGATTGTTCAGCGGCCACGTCGCGACACAAGCTAAAATACATTTTTAAATATTTGTACTTGAGATTCAGTGCCATGTAGGTCTTATTTGCCTATTTGTGTATGCATAAACATATTTTCTCACTTCTCTTCTTCTTAGGCTGTGTTTAAAACACCTATTTAAAAGTAGTGAAAAGACGAGAATAATCTTACTGTGAAAAGGCCTGCCATTTCCTACCAATAGATGTGAACTTATGAATTTAAGTTTTCATTCAGTTTTTGGCTGTGACCAAACTGAAAGAGAAAAAACTGTGAACATAAAACACCTTTTTCACACACAGTCTAAATCCCCTCTAAACCCCCACACCTGCAATGATGTCTAATCTTTTAACATTTATGCAAAGTTACACATTTCTGTGCTAAAAATGGAGGCTTAAAAGATCATGCATCAAATTTTATAATTGCCCACCTAAGTTTTCAGTCATCCCACCCAAGATCAGTGGGCTAACCCAGCCTGGATTGACATATCAGCAGAGTATAGCCCTCGGGATATTTATTTTTGTCAATATCTCCCACTCCCATATAAGGCTATTTCATTTTCATAAAAGTGGCTATGACAAAATTCAAAATTCAAAATAAAATCTGTTGCTGTTGCTTTTTTCGTCCAGGATAATGACAGCTAATTATCTCCATTTCAGAGTGCAGTATTTTTAATTAATGCAGTCTTTTGAAACGTACCCTCAGTGAGTGAGAGTGGGAATCTGTTGTGAATTTAGGCACAAATTCCTTTATTAATAATTTCCATTTGACTGTCGAACATGTATGTATTATTTTAACTAACTAAAATGTTTTCCATGCCTGGCCTCTGGAGTTTTGCACATATTTGGCACTTTTACGCACATGGCCTATCTGGAGAATAACACATCTAAGGAATTCATTTACAAATTCTCTTTTATCTCCAACATATTTTTTCCTTCCCGAGGAGAGAGGTTTTATTTTTTTTCCTTTTGTACTCCGTATGTAGCTCACTGTTTCACACTTTCCTCTTCTCCTGACCGCTAAGAGCAAGTCTGAGCGTCTCCACAGTGCGCTCCAATCAGCCTGTGAACAGTGGGAGTCCGTCTTGTTGATAGATCCAAATAGAAGCTGACAAATGACTTGTGCTGGGGACATGGGGACAGGGAGACACAGGGGAGGACACAAATGTTTACACACTAACACAGCCTGATGACATCCCTGCGGTACACCAGCCTGCTCTGGGATTGTGGATCAGCTCGCAGCCAATCGCAGCGCAGGGAACGGAGAGCGCGAGGATGTTAATTACCACCAATGATTTCCTGGGAGAACGTCACCGATGCCTTTGATTTGTGCGTGGATTTGCAGAGAATTTACAGTACAGGAGCATGCACGAGGACAGATCTGCTTAAATTACTCAAATTTCTGTCACTTTGACCTTCAGCTCATTCTCTTACATTGTTTCAGTGTGACAGGGCCTTCTGCATAATGTGGAATTATATTTGTTTGTCTGATTTTATCCATGAGGGCCAGTAGAACAAAAGGATAGTCTTTAAAGTCTGTAAACAAACATGGAACATAATATCATTTCAGTGGAGAAACTGGGCTTAACCACAGCATATTATAAAACAAATAATATCTTTTGAGTGGTGAATATTGCTCAAAATATACACAAGAACCTAAAAGCCATAAAAGGATATTGTGGACTATTGTGAGGGCCATGAAACCAATGATTATGGCTGATGAAATCAAAAGTTTGTGCACTTTGCCTTTACTTCCAAGATGACAACTCCAATTTCCAATATTGCAAATGTCTGGCTCTATATTTTGGTAAATCTAACTGAGAAATCCAACAGACAATACATGCATCAAACCAAACTTTACATTGACTTATGTGTTTTTGTCCCTGAGGATTATTACAATAAAAGAATACAACTGACACACTGGTTTCTATAGAAACTGCAAAGTTCACCTTGTCTTCAATGAGTTTATCCAGCAGAAAGAAAGAAAACATCTTCCATTTATGCACACAAAAGGGTAAATTAGAGGTGCATCCGCATGATTGCTTACACTGATACTGTACATTTTTTGTTTGTGTTTAATCCCGAGTGAAAGACTATATGAATAATACGCATTTACACATGAGAAAGCTATTATGCGTTTTGTGCTGAGCAGGCGTGCAGAGTGCAACATAAGCGTAGAATATTGGCTGAAAAAACAACATCAACCTCGCGCACCAACCAAAACACACAGCTATCACATTGGGCAATCTTTAAATGATGAATAAGTAGAGTCGCGTCACTAAAATATACAATAAGCCAGGTTTACCCACGCTCCATTGGGCTCGAGGGAAGCCATTATTCTGTGTGTGACAACAGATGCGGCGCTGTATGCAGGACTCTAATTGATTGTATAAAGAGGCAGGTATTACCAGTGAGTCTATGTAATTCATTTCAAAGGCAAGTGGCCCTGAGATCCACTCGGAAAACGTACACAAGAATCAATCACATGTGCGGCACAGATGAACCTTCTCAGAGCTATTAGTCTTCAAGGAGGTGCTATGGAGTGTCAAACCTCTCAAATGTTTTCCAATACGCTTCAATTAAAGTGTGCACCGAGCTTCTGCATTAATAAGCAGTGTTACGTAACTGGCAGAGCTTGTGACCGAAAAAAGATGAACTAAGAAAAAAAGAAATAAATCATAAATTATGTGTTTTTCCACCATTTTAATTAGCAGTAAATCCCATCAAAAGCATGTCAATTAAGTTTTAACTAATGCATCAAATGGGAATGTAATTAAGATAATTCTAGAGACAAATGGATAAAATGGTATAAAGGTGTCCTATCTTCTCTTGGGCGTCAGTCTGATGCAAATGTGTTGTCTGAGTGCCTTTGCCTTAATTTTAGATAAAAATGACTACCTATAAAAGTCACATGTGGTCAAGAAGAAGCAACAATTATTATTTATTATTAATACACATTACCTCAGCTGACTCTAGTAGCTTGTAGTAGAGCTGGGCAATTAATCAAATTTGAATAAATATTGTGATTCAGTCATGTCTAATGGGTTGGGGTTTTTTATCGAGAAGTCTACGCCCAATCCGATGTCAATAAAGGAATATCTGTTTGTTCATTTTGGACTTTGGAGGAAGAAATGTTGATATTTTTTTCTCTTAAATGGCACTGATTTAAAGTTTGCTTTGTTTATGTTCTTTTAATCAATATTGAAAGACAGTTTTATTTTGTTTTTGAAAAGACAAGATAGAGATGGATCGATCAATGAGGCAAAAAAAAAAAGGGTGATTATTATTTTACCATATCGTTGTAAATTTTACATCTCTGATACATGAATTACATTGACCATGCCAAAAACTAAAACAAAGACGTTTCCAAAATATGCATACTGTCTTTAATACACATTCTCAGAGGCCCGGTGAGTGGGCCAGTAGTTCAGTGTTGTCTTTATTTCAACAGCCCATCTGCCGCACGCTCACACCCACCACAAATGCAAATCAAAGATTCGAACAGGGCCCACTGAAAAGCTGTTTGCTAAACTTTGTAATTACAACAAGATGTTGTGCTATCAAGTCTTCAATCACACCACTGACAATTTGAAGTGCTGTAGAAATATCACACTTTGTAATTATACTGATCTATTTTCTTCATAAGAGTAGAAAGAAAGTGATTTCTGTGTTTGAAAGCACAACATCCAAGTAATAGTCAAGTGAAGTCTCAAATTTGCCATTTTAAGCATAATATGTGTGAGTAAGTAAGCGTAATATGTGTGTGTAATATGTGTGAGTAACTATTAAGCTGTGAACCCCAGGGTCCTTCATTCTTCTATTTGACACAGGATACATGGCTCACGATACCATAATCCCAATCCCAATTTTGCAATACATGTGATAATCGACATTTTGCGCATGCTAGTCTGCGAAATCTCACTATTTTATTTAAGAACCAAATATATTTTATAACAATATTTCTTTGTTACACCACGACCAGCAAACTTAATATGAAATACACCCATTTTAATCATCGAAACCGTAAATTTGCCAAATGTTATGCATAAACAAGTCTAACATCTAAAGAGGGAACAAAATTGTAGAGTTGTCACGAACTAACTTTGTACTAAAACATACTCATGGCAATATATTGATACGTATCACGATATAGCATTTAGTACAGCCCTACTAACTACACTGTCTCAAAGTGTTTCAAGACAATTCAACTCAACAGGCAAGGTTTAACTGTACCAATGTATGTTTTTAATATTTTCTTGATGTAACACTACTTTGATAAGCAATGTTTTCCTCCCTTGTTCAAAAGCACACCACATCTGGTATCAAACCCACCCTGGAGAGCATGTATTGTGCAGGGGTCCACAGCAGCTCGGCTCTGTTTACCTCCAGCAGATTTCTTTCCCACGTTATTCCCTCTTCCCTTCCATTCTGTGAGCTGCTGGTTTGGATCCCTGTGCGCTGCCGTTCTCTCTCAGAATACTAATATGTTGGGCCGATGTGGGTCATGTCTTAATCCTGTAGAAATGATTATCGCTGCGCGGCTGGAACTTCTGCTGTAGGATATCATTACCATTCTGTACTTTTCCACAGCACATACACACGCACGCACAAACACACACACACATTTGTACTAAGACAACTGTATCACTCCAGAGCAACAGAAACAATCAAATTCAAAATCACAGGCTGCAGCACCCAACTGGTAAATTGCTGCACGTGTTTATTTGCAGGTACATGGATTGAGAATACTGTTTGGTGGGAATGAATCACTATGAAGAATGTCATTTTGATTAGTGTTGTGTGTTTCAAGACCTTCTATCAAAAAGGCACCCAATGTGTCATTGTAGGAAACGACAACACACAAAAACACCTATATCCTCACAGCTGCATGCAATGGAATCCTATCAACAATTGCTAGGGAAGGCAGATCATAGGACAAAAATCATAAAATGACTCCAAGATTAATTTAAAATCACAGATTTAGATTGAAATCTGGGGTTTGGTAATCGCTCAAAACCTTTTACTTTCAAATGTCACTTTTCACCGTTTACCTTTGATTGCCTTTATTTCAAATTCATATTTTTGGTGGGACTATACGCCACAGATCCATCATCAAAACTGGACGATGGACGGCATCCTTTACTTCTTGCCAATTCCCCAAATGGCTAATTGCAGTATGACATGAAGCCCAGAAAGGATTTTCCCAAAAGACCAACAAAAATCAAAATTGTTGGAAATGGACAATTTTCTGGCCAAATCACATGGAACCAACAACAATCACAAGCAAGAAAGCTGTTGTGCACCTGCTCTGTGAATGCGTCAGTGCCTCAATATTGTACTGAAAGGCATAAACTGTGCAGGCCTCTGTATAATACACTAATGCTCGGCGCTATAATGTCACATTTTTGACCATTGGTTGATTTGTTGTCCAGGAAATCACTGTAAAAATGGTAATATGACATGTATTTGAATGACCTGAATGTTAAAATGAATCATTCTCATCATTCAGCTGCTGCCCTGCTGACTGGTGCGGTCTATAATTTCCTTTAAGCATTCAATACTCTGATGAGGTCGGTATCCCATCAATGTGCCATCTAAAACACACTGAGAGAAAGAAGAAACAAAGTCCAAGGTATAAATGGACGTAAAACAAGGAAAAAGGAGCTCAAATCCAAAACCAACGAGCGGTGAAATAACAGTGATGAGGAGGAACGACGAGACATAGCGAAAGTGACAGATAACTTGTGAAACACGGCTGAACCCAGAACAAGGCGAGGTCAGGAGAGTCTGTGTGAGCCTGAGCACACCGGCGCATATGCAAAGGTGACTAATTTTCTCATTTTCCACCTCAGAACAAAGACTGCGAAGGCGCTCCCTGACTGCGCCTGATCAAGGTGGCCACTTTAGCCCCGCATTATGCTCCACTCAATTCACAGCTGTTTGCAGTCGGCTTCACTCACAAAGGTCACACGTGGAACTGCCAACGCTCCAAAGGTCCTGTTATCTCTAATGGAGGAATGCATGCGATCAGAAAGGCAATGACTCTAAAGAAAGGGCTAGATTAATACAGTATAATAACGTGTCAGCATTGTGGGGTTGGAGGGGCTTTGTCTCTTGAGTTTAAAAGGGCACAATATTAGCATGATATTTAAGTAGGTCCATTATTAGACTACTGCAGTCTTAAAACAAGAAAGGGCCCATTTAAATTAAACTAGTGCACCCAAAACTTTATTTCAATAGACTGTTTCTAAGGGGATGTTCACACTTGAGGTTCTGGTCATGGTCTAGTCCTGGTTTAGCCCTGGTCTATTCTTGGTTTTGTTCCAAGGTTAATCCTAGTTTAGTCCCAGTTTTGTTGTGGTTAGGCATGTCAAAAATATTCAGTTAATCAATAATTGTGAATATTCAGGTCACAATATAATCGTAAGAACAAAACAAATTTTATAAGAAAATCAAGTCTCTTTAATTCAATCCATAGTCAAAGGTACTTTTATCTGGCTGTTTATGTCAGAATAATTTTGTTTTTTTTTTCATTCGTAAAGTTTGATTTAATAAAGCTGGTCACAAACATGACGAATAGTAATGTATTATACAAAGAAAATTAAAGATTTCACGGTTGTGTGGTTAAGGTAACAGAATCAAATGTCAGAGCCCCCCCCCAGCCAATTAATGTAACGTTGTCAAATGTAACTTGCAAAATCACTGAAGTTAATTAATTAATTAATTTTTATTTATTGGATCCACATTTAGCTGTAGCAAAGCTGCCACTATTCTTACAGTGGTCCATACAATACATGATTTGCTTGTATATGATAAGCTGACTTATGCGATCAAATATAACATCTTAAAGAGCAGTCAAAAGAAAAGTATCATTAATGTCATCTACCTCAAATTTATTATGCAGTACATTTCCTAAAGGGTTTTTTAATACCCTTTTAAAAATTACTTTATTTTCTATTTTAATAACATCTTTAGGCAAAGAATTCCAGAGTTGCATGGCTCGATACAAAGCCCTTCTTTTTTGCATGCTTGTTCTGGCTCTTGGCAGTGTACGTCCACTTTTTAAGACATGTCGAGTAGAATAAAAATGTTGGTTTCGACCAAAGGGAACTTTGTGAAATAGGACATTAGGTAAATTTGAATGAATTACATTTCTAATAAACACAGCCGTTGAATAATCTAATCTTTCTTTAACTAACAACCAACCTAATAGTTCATGCATTTTTGTTATACTTGTATAGTAGTGGTATCTTCACAACATACGAGCAGCTCTATTTTGTATAAATGGAAGTCTATGGATATTTTTGGTAGTTGCACTGGCCCAGACCACTGGACAATAATCTAGATGGGGTCGCACTAAAGTTTGAGTGATTTTCCTAACTGTTTTTGGTGCCTAACTGTTTTTGGCTTCCTGAACATCTTCTAATTATTCATATACTCGTACCCATTTTACTGATGATGTTACCAATGTTTGTCCCACGCTAAGTTATTATCTAAAGTTATACCTAAAAGTTTTGTCTCTTCAACCTGCTCCACGGCAGTGCCACCTACTGTTAGCTTTAACACGGCCTTGCTTTTATGGTTCAATTTGATCCAAACACCATACACATTGCGGTGGGAGTTTAAGTTTTACTTTTCCCAATCCATTTCGAGCCAATATGGTTTATTTGCATTTACTTGAGAAAACATGGTGCACTTTGGAATGTGGGTGCAATTTTGTATGAACTTGTTTATGCTTCCGTTTGTGGGTGTAAGCGAATGGTGCGTAATACATTGTAATCCAAATGTGTCTTATACGCTGTCATAAGCTCAAAATAAAGCCAATCAAAAATAAATACAATTAAAAAAATACAAATAAATCAAAGGTTTAGTAATCATGACTCATCATTAAGTCATTGCAAGAGGTTAAATTTGATATTGTATAAGTGGGAATGAACCCTAAATTTTGCCAAGAAATCAAGGCATAACATGTAGTTAATGGCATTTATTTATCACTTTTCATCACAATTGTGCATCTTTTAAGTTGCATATTCTGGGACTATATTCTTCAGATCAATGATAATTACTGAATGTATTTCTCTTTCTCACATTTTGGTGTAGAAACAGCAAACAGAGGTGGGTTTTACATCAGCTCCTCTCCCTTTTGCATCGAGCATCACAATATAACTATAAAATGCGCGGAGAATGTCACTATGCACTCATCATCCGAAAGCAACAACCCGGCATCAGAGTTTCTCCTCTAATACCAAATTCTGTAGTACAAATAATGCTGTTTTGGGTGTGCAAACAAGTACTGATTCAAGTAGTGATTTGTTTTGTTTTTTTCTTCTGAACAAACAATCAGAGCGCGGAGGTTTGCAGTGCACATGATCAGCTCTTTACATAAATATGCATCAGAGGGCTTGTCCCCGGTCCCAGCTGCACTGTGCCTTGAAAAGCTGCAGTTCTCCCTTTTGTTTCAAAGGAGTAATTATTACCGCAGAAGGTAGTGATTAAGGAAAGTAAAGCTGCTAGTTAAAATGCCTGCCATTGTTTAATACTAATAACACACTTCAGGAGGTGGAGGCTGCAGTTACAAGCGGAAGGAAAGAGGGAAGTTAGAGGGAGGCGAAAATAGCCGTCAGCCCTTTCACACTGAGTAAATTGTAGAGTGAAAATGTTCCAAATTCATATATGTTCAAGCAATATGATTCGACGCACACATTAGTGTTGCACAGTTGTCTTTAAACGTCAAAGTTATAGAGCGATGGCAACAAAAGTAGAGGTCAAGTAATGTGTTGATTTGTTTGTGGGCTGGAGAAAAAGGAATGTAGGAGAGACAGTCAGGGAGAAAGTACTTGTAAATGAGTCTCGGCTATTTACCCCACGCTGGGCTTCTCGAATTACTGACTATGTTCGGGATGCAGATTGCAGATGGCAATTAAAGATGAGGCGTGCACACCACACACACTCGCAAACACACTCACGCGTGCACGTCCACGCCTCAGCTCTCCCCGCGGCTGCACTTCGGCACACATCCACTCATCTCCATAGCAACATGGCTGCTGTGGGCGACTGTGGTGACATCATGAAGATTGATTGTCATAAAAAGTAACACCGGAGCGAGCAGAGGCCGGCCGTGTTGAAGGTGTGCTCCGGAGCGCCACACTGGGGGGTGAGGGGTCTGCGCAGGCTAATGAACAACAGATGAGCAGTGCACTTCCCCAGTATCGACCAGCATAGGACTGACTCATCTTCATTTACTTTTATTTGTTCAACAGAGCTAAATAGCATAAAAAGCAAATTCAAAAATGTCAGTTACATTCAATTTTACGCATAACAAAAAAGCTAAAATATTACCTGCTTCTATTAACTTCAGTTTGTAAAAATATATTTGAGGAGGCTATGTTTTAGTTGCATGTGGTTTCTTCCCAAGCCCTTTTTAGACATCAGCACAATGGGGCATGGTTAAAGAGCATATAACACGTTGATTATATTAAAGGACAAATATGATGTACTATTTGAATTGTTATTTGCCTCAAAACATTCTCTTGAGTGTCTTTACTTTGACGTTGCATGTTTTAGAACTAAAAATGACATGTTTTTGTAAAGAACAATATAACTAAATCACTGCCTTGGGAGATGCCAGAGTAACTTAGCTGTGGCTCCATCTTCTGGCTGCAGAATCAATTACATGTGTCTATACACAATAGTTTGATAGGCAGCAACAATGCTCAGAGTGAGTCAGGTGATGATTTAAGGACTTAAAACAATCGAATATTCCTGGGTAAGTGATGTTTAAATTCGGAAGAAAACATCATCGATAGAGAGAGTTCAGCAGGAAGTGTTTTTGACGGTCAGAGAGGATTTTCTAACCAGCATTCCTTAAACTTGCATGAATGAAGTTAAATCTAACTCCATGTTTTTGATGACAGAACATTGTTAGAACATGGTTAAAGGATCAAAAAAGTCACTATTGCATAATATGTGTTCTTTAAAGACTTTACAAGAAGTGTTGTCTATTGTTTTTATGACATTTTTAATTCTACTTCCTGGTAGGACATGAGCAGTAGATGTGATATAGGTAAGTCCAGAACTGTTACCAACCATATTGTAAACAAGCACAAAATACACATAAATTATATTTTAAAAATGAATTTTACAGATAATAAAACATTTTGTTAAATTGCTATTTAAACTGTCTGAAAAGTGTGTCAGTTGCCTGTAAATTGTATCTCTGTATTTTCATTGGAAGGTCACTCATTGATGACATATAGGATTCCATTTTAGAACTAGACACCACTTCCTCTAATTTTCATTATTAAATTTGCCATCACAAACTGCAACTTGATTGATGTAAAACTATTACAAATAGATACCAAACAAAGTGATAATTACAAAAACATGAGAACGCTCAAAAAAAGTCCCCTTAAAAATCCTAATTTTATCCTCTTTTCACCAAAGCTTCGAGATGAAGGCCAAGGATAAAACAGCCCAACTACACGAGGTCAAGTTAGCAATGCTTTTTTGCAGAGTATGAATAAACATTGTGAGCATCTAGAATACCCAGGGACTAAATTAACTTAATAAGATAGTCAGGTCTTTACTTATATTACAGGGCAATAACCTTGATGGAGGTATGTGAGATACATACATTATTCTTGCTTTAAAATCCTGAGAAACAGTTTGCGTAAACCAACTGTAATTTTAATATACGTGTCCTCCATGATATCATATGCTCATTGCCGTTGATTAGGGACTTTTTGCCGTGACAACCTGAGCCCACAGTGACAAGAACTTTACAAAATGCTGGCAGAACGGTGTTTAAGTTTGGGAATGTAAACGCCGCCTGTTTGTTCCTTTCGGTCCTGTCTGGTGTTTGGCACTTGTTTTTCTTCGTTTTTCTCTTACATAAGACAGACAGAAGTGGAGCAGGCTTCAAAGTGAATGGCAAAGCTGTCTTTTCCCTTGCTCGCTTTGCTGTTCATGCATGTCACTCCACCACTGCTTTCTCCACTACTACCTCCACCATCTTCTGACGCATCCACCATACTGTCCCTAATGGTTTACCCACTTTCTGTACATTTTTGACCAAAAAAAAAAAGCTTTTCTGTTGGGTGAAATGCCCCATCTTAAATAGAGGCTCAACAGCAAGTATTGAATTTGTAGATCTTTGTGTACATGTGTGTATTGAGTTGGGCTGAGTTTGAGCCCAGTTTATTCCTAATGTAGACCAGATTTGGTCCTTTTCTAGTGCTAGTCTACTCCAGGTTCAGTTCACAACTGTTGTGTGTACAGATTTTGCCACATTGTGACGTTTTATTTTTGTTTCTTATTTGACATAACTACCCAATCAAATATACAAAAACACATCTATGTCCCCAATAAATTGACTGAACAATAACTTTTTCATTCACAGCGTTGACAAGTTGCTTTGGATCCGAGTCTATTCCCGTCTGAGGTTGTTAACAGCATGACCAAGCGAAAGTGGCAGTGTCTGGGTGAAGAGCATGACAGAGCAGTTTGTGAAGCCTTCATCATGTCAGCCTCCTCTTCCTCGCGTCTGGCCCACTTGTGTTAAAATCAGAGTGATGCCGGGATGACTGGGGTGCTCCTTCTCTTTGATTACCTGTCAGTGAGCGTGAGCTTCAGACACAAGCCAGTCTAAAGCTGCCATTATCTAAATCATCTGTCTTTAGTGCTAACCCGTGGCTGAAAGCCGTGTGGAAATGTTAACATGTTAACAGACAGGCTCATGGACTATAGGCAAGCACTGTGGACTTTAACTGCCAACGAGCATGTGTCATGCTTTTGTCAAAGATAAAGATCAGGTCAATTGACTGTTAACATGTGATAGCTCCCTCCATTTAATGTGCATTAAAGGTGACATATTATGCAAAATCGAGTTTAATGAACTGTTACTCGTGTTAAAATTGTGTTTCTCCATTATTATTGTACTCAAAGCTGTATTTTGATCCATGCATGTTTGAGTTAATCCTGTATTATCCTGCTACTGAGGTTAAAGTTCTCAAAGAATTCCTATCCCCGCCCACATCCATGTACTTAGTTGTGATTATTTTAGAAATTACAAATTGGATACAGATATGTGCCGTAGTAACTTATGTTCTTTACAATGAAATGTCAATGGACCTGTTCCTATTGCTAAGCCATTTTAGATCAATATTGCTGTTCATAATGAATACAATGGAAAAAGCTGTTTATGTCAATAGTAAGTAACAATTTAAAACATTCTTCAGCCATTCAAATGTGGCTGTGGCATGGTGTTTGTCATGAAAGAAAAGCTGCCAGCAATGTTCCAACAGAAAAAAGGTAGATTCTTGCAGTGACTTGCAGATTGTTTATTTGAAGTAAATCCTCTGATTCCTATCCCACTTTAGTTCAATTAGGAACAAATGGAGCACATGTCAAGTAAACACGATACTGTTTTTGCTTTGCTGTTCACTGCTGTACTGTACTCCTTCCATCACGCAGAAGAGAGAGCAAAAGTAAAAAGAATTTGCAGTTAATAGTTGAACTAACTGATTGGACGTGCAGAGAAGCCAGTCAGACAGCTCTCCCTCTCCCCAGCCGCTTCCTGTGCTGAATTGGCTGTAAGGCTGCTGCTGATAAAAAATAACCGTACTAAAACTGCAGAGTCTGACAGAGCGCTTGGGCATCAGCGTCTGTACGGCCTTCAGAGGAAGAGAACAAAATCCATCTTGCATGTATTAAGCATTCACACCTTTCTCTAGAACGACTCAGTTTGGTGACTAATGCTGAGGTAGAAAAAAATAGCCTATGTGGCTCTCTCTTTTTCCTTTTATGCTCCTGTACAGTGCTCTTGCCTTATTCACTGATTCCCTGTTAGGCGTGTGCAGAGGCGGCCCCGGTTCATTTATCATAAGGCCAGACTCGCGCTCTCAGCTCTAGACTGCGTGATTAATGACGACCGTTCACACACTTAAACATTTAGCTTTGTTTGGCTGTCGTGGCCCGCTAGCATGGCGCTCACTGTGAGTTACTTAACGTATGGGCATTGTGCTGCGGAGGCCGGGGCTAAATGCAATGAAGACAAATACATAATGCGTGATTCAGCGGGTCTGCAGTGCGACCTTTGAGAACAGTCTTTTTATGTTGCTGGTCGTGGAGCCAAAATATAAGACACATAGATTACAGATTTAAATAGGTCATATCATGCAAAATCAACTTTAATGAGCTTTTAACTTTACGTGTATTTTTAGAAACATCAGTCTACACCAGAGACGTAAAAGCTGCCCTTGCAATGAAAGTCTCTATCTATACGATGTTTAAACATCAAACTGTCGGATGAAATAGGTTTCAAAACTTTACAAAAGTTGATCAGAGTTACGGTACTTTACACAAAACAATAACAAGCCGTGGCTCTCATATCCTGCACTGCTGCGTTGTTACTGCGTTGGTGTAAATTGGGGGTAATGATGTAGTCATTATACGTAGTGTTTTGAGAATCTTCGACAAGTCTGTAAAGCACACTACAAGTGTAAGGCATTGTAATATTTACAATACAGTTTACAATGAACAAAATTATAGTTCCATACTAAGTACCTGAAAAAGAACAACATGTATGTCTTTAACAAGATGGTATTCTAACTAAAAGCTGATTTCTGATTTCATCCCAGAACTGTGAAAGAAGAACATAGGATGTCGCGGCAATAAACTGATTCCGGTTCATTTTTTTCAAAGCAAGGTCTCTCATACAAAATGTAACATACAAACTATTCCTTCCAGATTTGTAGTCGATATACTGCTTATGCTATAATTTGTACAATATACTCTACTGGGAAAAACAAAGTTAATGAAGTTAATTAGGTATCCCAGCCTTAAGTATTTTGTAACTATTATACTTCTTTCTAATTTGTTGACTTTGGTTAGAAAAGCTTAAAGCAATAGTATTTGTATTATAAGTAGCTTGACAGTTGGTAGCAGTAATGTCACTGTATCAAGCACAATTCATTTAATCAATTTTTTGTAGAGAAAATTTTTGTAGAGAAACTTTACTTCAACCTAGTCATATGATTTTGAATAGTAGTACTTTTAAATTGGGAAACACACAGCTCCAAAATAAGGCTTGGGTCAGCTCTATTTCCCTCAGTCTTTACCCAGATTGAGCCCAACAAATCTCCTGAATGTACCAAGGATCTGCTGACACTAGCAATCCCATGGAAATGAAAACAACTTGTCACAGTTTGGTGTCCGACAGAGAGGCATTACCGGATTGAGTATCAGGGGTAACAAATAAAGAGGTACAAATGTAGTCTTTTCAAGGCAATTTCCACATTGTCAATTTGTCTGAGCTTGTCAAAAAGCATTGCAAAAACAGCAGGGGATTCTGAATAGTCAGCATCTTCTTTAGTCACGTCGAAGCAGGAGGTTGAGATGGACTGTCCAGGCTGAAAATAACTGTCCAGGCGTCGGCATTCAAGTAGATGGTGAACTATACTGTAAACAATATTAAATGAATGTCAGGAGTGAATAAATAAACTCTTAAAGCTGCAATACCTGGTTTTCAAACCACCAAAGGAGGAATTAGGTATTTAAATCAGTCTAACTAGTTCCGAGCTCTCGACAAACCCTTGGGCAGCTTGTTAGTATTCAAGTGCATGCATTTTTGGCGTGTGCACAGCTTTAGGGCAACTTTTTTTTCAGACAGAGTGAAGCTAAGGCCCAATTGATCCCGGCAACACTTACAGACCTTACTTACAGGCTTGCAATAGATAAAATATTTTTGTTGTGAGATGCAGATTTTGTCACAAACTGCTGCTATGCAATATACTCAATGCTGAAACACATTTAGAAGAATAAAGTCAGGAACCCAACCTTTAAGATTTGGCGAGCCTTACCATTTTAACAAATAATGCTGCACAAAAAGGAAGGAATACTCAAAGAAAAAAAAAAACAAGAAAATTAACATTCACCTGATTCAAATAAACAGAATTTTGGAGATGAACTCTACAATGACAGCACAAACTAAAAAAGCTTTGATAAACTAAGGCAAAACAGAAAAGTTCCTCTAAAGTTCTATTTGACAGGACTGGCTGCTTTTGGCATTCATGCACAATTCTGCGGGGGCCTCCCTATGGGCCCCAGGATTTTGTAAGAGTGCGACGACAGCAGCACAGAAGCAGTGTAGTAGCAGTTCAGACTGACAATGTGGGATTGTGGCTCTTTGGTAAAAAGTGACAGGACGACCAAAGCCACGGTGGGCAGGGGACACTCAGATAAGACCAGTGTCTCTGATACGGCTGTCTCCATTAGACCATCATCTGTCTCCGTCTCATCTTGTCCCATGCTGCCTCTATACCATCTTTCTATTCTTCCTTTTGACACTCTCTTTATGCCTCTTTTTTGGTAAAAACACAAATCTAAAAAACAGAAAGTACTGAACAATGTAAAATGTTACTTTTAGGGTACAGAGTAAGTATAAGTATAATTTATGATAACTAAAGAGTGAAATATGTTGATCTTCATTTTCTTTTTTTTCCCACTTGACTGACTTTTAATACATATATTTTTGTTTGCTCAAAGCCAACTTTAACTTTTCAGTCCAGTTAAAAATGTGGTGACCTGACCTAGAAGAGTGGTTCCCAAAGTAGGGACCACTGCTCTAGGTCAACTCTCATGGGGGTCGCGAGGGGTGAGCTGGGGGTCTCATTTTAATTAATATGACATTGTATTTGCTTTCTTTTTAAATTCAAAACAGTATCTTTTAGTGAAATAGGGTCCACTAAAACAATAAACAATTCAAATAACCAATATTAAACCTGATTTAACATGCTTTTACACTTACAATTATTGCTAGTGTCATATTCATTTCACTATGGGGGTCCTGAGTCGGTAGCACGGCTATTTTGGGGGTCCCGACCAGAAAAATTATAGAGTACTTGTAGAGATACTGCACTTGCATGCCATTTGTTTATTCAGAATGCCCTCTACTTTAGCCATACTTCTGTCATCATTGAACTGAATTAGCAGCAAAACAGTCAAATTTATGTTTTTGATAACTGTAAAAATGCATCTCAAATGTTGTTGTTGTCCCAAAATGAATAAAATATCTGTATATGATTTGCAAACCATTACATTTTGTTTCCATTTGTGTCCCAGCACTGTTCAGAGCCCAGGTTGTAATGCAGGTTGGTTGTATTTGCTTGTAGCACCGGTACTGTGCATCTGCCTTTATATAACGCGTGTTTTATTTATGCCTGTTGTTGTGTAGCGCTGAGCTGAAGATGGCGGTTGCCTTGAGAAGCTCTGGGTTTTGCAGCGGCTGGGGAGATAAAGTGGGGCTGTGTTTCCCAGCAGTGTTGCAGATTTATCTTTCTGCTTACAGCTCCCATTTTACTGCCCATTCACCGGCCTCCACTGGATCCCATCTCTTTCTGTCTCACACTTGCCATGAGGGAGCGAGCACTCTTTTCTCCCTGCACGTTCTGACCACCATAAATCTGCCATGGGCCTCCATAAAGCTGCTCAGGGCATGACTCAACAAATATTAAGGAAGAGCAGGATAAATAAATGAAAGTCTGATACAGAGGGCAACAACTCTGCGATGCACCAAATAGAGGCTTGTTGTAAATATTTAGTTCTAACTGACCAGCAAGGTGACTGGAAGGCTGGAGAGGCTGCTGATATGATGGAAAAACTGTTAACGTCAAAATATTGACCTGTCACTTATTATTATGGTGCTTTAAATATGAGATATAGTCCTTCTCTCTGTTTTGAAATAATGATTGGCGTGGAAAATAACAAAACACAATGAAATATATCAATTAGACTCAAAACATGTTTGACCTGTTATGATGATAAACTTGTATTTCTTAGTGTCATACAGAAAAAAAATATATATCTAACTTCGGCTAAAATGTATTAATTTCAAAATATTGATCTGGATTTGAGTTGTTTTGTATAGAATAAATTTCACCAGCCAATTTCACTGGCTGGATTAAATTGAATTGTTTACGTGACACAGAATTTAGCTTGAAATAAGACTATTTACTTACTTAATGCGGGAAAAATGTGTGCAAATTTACGCAAGAATTTCAACAATAATTAACAGTTATGTCCAAATATAATCCTTAACTGCTATTTATCTTAGTGTTTGTTAAATTACAGCCATAAAAAACAAAACTATAATGTGATCATAGAAAACAATGTCATCCTGTTCATTTACGTGTGAGTACAGTATTTGTGGAATTCTGGGATACCTAGCTTACTGCGGAGCACATGTGAAGACTCACTAGCATGTCGTCCACGTTCATCCAGCAACAGATTTCTGAGGTAAGAATCTAATATTAGTGCATTTATTAGAGTAATGTCTTTAATGGACACGTGCACACACTTTTTATGATAAAAACCAAAGTAGAACACAATATTTTGTTCAGCTTAATGTGTTTGGGTTATTTGAACATTATTATTTATTTAACAACACGTACAGTGAGATAACTTACTAGATAGCCTTATTTTTATTTGTTAAGCCAGTTATTCAAACTATATGTGCATGGAATGGAAGTGATGTTTCATGATTAGTCCTGGTTAGATATTTCCTTATAAAAAAAACAGCAAGGCTCTGTAAAAATACAGTAAAATAATGGCAACTATACTGTCAGTTCTTTACTGTTTTGTTTTTTTTTACACTAAAATTTCTTACAGTGTTTTTGAGCAGTGAATCGTGAAATCAAGAAATTTCTGCACAAATACCTACTCTCTAGAGGCAGAGCAGAATTTACACCAACATTTAACGTTGGTCCTTCACATGTCAAGTCAACATGTGCCTCTGTGCAGTCCTGGACTTTACAAGACATCCATTCATCAATAGTGAAGCCTGTAGCCCACTGGAGCTTAAAGCTGCAGCCAGTGACACTTTTTTGGCATAGCTAGCTGCAATTTCCATAGCGAGCTTTCAGCATATTGTAGTTCAAGTGGCATGAAAGAAAAACTAGACTCCTGGACCTTTTCACAGCTCTGATTTCTGGGTGTAGTAACTGCAGACTGTGATGAGAGACTCTGGCAGTGCTTCTTTTTAATAGAAAATATGCACAAATGATCAAGTCACAACTACGACCAATGTGTGAGAGCTGAGGAAATATTTGTAAAAAATACTTTTGACCCCACACTTCCAAAATAAAACTGCTTCGTTAAAGTGCTAGAGTAGGCAAAGATGAAAATAGCTTTGGGATATGGGACGCTTGGTGGTACTTTGCAATCAAAACCAGCATCAACTCCGTCCATTTGAGTTACCTGTATATTTGCAAATCTGCTGCATCAGATATGGACCAGATTTCACTCCAACTTGTCGCTTCACCCCAGATTTGAACACTGACTTCTACAGACAAGAAACATGCCACAAAAGGTGCAGTGGTCCACAGCTGTCAAGTGCCATTGCCATTTAGATAATTAAAAGCGTATGTGGAAAAATTAACTAACAGAAAATGTTTCCTTTTGGCCATTCCCACTGTTCATGTAAAATGCAATCAGTGCTATTCGATTTGCCTTTTAGCTACTCAGTTCAGAAATAAGCTTCAAGTCTACAATAGAAAGTATTAAGAACTATGAAGAATAAACACTGTAAAGGGAACGCAAAACTAAAAACTACTGTGAAATGTAGTTTACTGCTTGACATTCTGTAACCCTTATTTGCAAAACAGATTCCAATAAAAGTCAATTACAATGCATGCCAAATGGTTCAGGTGTGCTTGTCAGTTTATACACAGCAGTAATTTCTCACTCCTGATCATCCAGCCAGAAGTCAAGCACCTGGATTTAAACAGCTCTGGACAAAAGACAAAAGGTAACCTCTGTGTTCGTCATTAAAGCTTTTGTTCCCCCTCCCAGCTGCCTCTCCTCTGTCTACGCTCTCATTCCTGCAGCTTCGAGTGGTCGCGTCCGATCGGCCTCAACCACGACAGGCACATTAGCCATTCACAAAGCACCGGGCGCCATGTGGACAAGCGAGTGTGCCCAGAAATCAAGCGGCAATATGCTGTCAGTGGGAGAAAAAACTCCGGCCGAGACACATTGCGGGCCCATGGTGACCCCACGTCAAACAAGACAAACAGCGGCGACTGCCTCTCCATGTGGCACCATATGGGATCGCTATTGTTGACAAAACAGCCCAGGGATATTAGCCCTCACCATTAGCATAAGGCCGGAAAACATACTTACAATTATATATTTTTGCCATTTCTCGAGCTAATAAAAGTGTCATCATCAATCTACCTGGAAACAGCCAGAGGTGTGTTGGAACAGATTTGTAAAGTCATCTGTTTCCTGTCGTTTGGAAATGACACAAACTCCACAGAGTGCAGCTGGAGGAAATCCGGAGAAGCTCTTACCTAGCTGGAGCTCCATGGTGCTAATCTTGTTTTCAGACGGGAACAGGATTTTGGGCGGCTTGTCGGTCAGAGGAGCTGGAAGAGAGAGGAGACACAATGCAGTGAGGATGACATTTATTTGAACAATGTTACTATGACAACTTCAAATTGGTCTTTGATTCGTTTTCTTTCTCAATCTGTGTCCCTTAAACTTTTTCCCACCACCACCATAATATTCCGTTTCAAGTCTATAAAGATTTTAAGTGACCCAAATTTGGATTTAGACAGCAGTTGGTCCATTGAGCAAGACACTTTACCCTCATATATAAATGTGGTGCTTTCCCCTGGGTAACTGTTAATCCATAATTGAAGGATTATTATCAAATTACAACCAGGGCCAAAGCAGCAACAATTCTGCCCTAAACCAGTACTTAAGTGTCCTAAAACCTAAAGATTGAACTAGATTTAAACCAGGACTAACTTTCGTCTGTTTCCTGTTATATTATATAACAATTAGACGATTAAATAAGTAGATGCAGCGTTCGATGCTCATGCCATCAACCACTTAGCAAAAGTATTATAGTAACTATAGTCGTTAGTTAGATAGTCAAATTCTGAATCATCCAGCGAGTGTCAGCTAGTATCAACCCATCGACCACATTTATGAGAGGTCGAAGCCTTGTTAAAAGTCATTGTGGAGTGTGTAAGCCCTTTGGTATTTAATTTTCATTTTTCGTCTGACTTTAAGTTGAGATTTCTGAGCTTCTTGTAAGAATCTAGTGATGGCTGATCATCCTGTTTTACATGTAACTGTTGAGGAGAGAAGAGAAATTACATAAATATCATGAAATAAAAGATGTTTATACTTTAATATGAGGATCTGCTTCACCATTCATTTGCGACGGACCATTCAATTTGACATAAGTCCAGGTAGAATCAGTGAGAATTTTGCGTCTACGAATGTCTATGATTCAATAGATATAATATTACTTTTAAACTGTCAATTGCTAAGGGAACGGTCCAAATTACTCATCATTTCAGAAAATCTTTCAGAAAATCAAAAACATACTTCCACTCTTCCACAGATAGTGCCGTCTTTACACCTTAGATTGCATTCATTCGACCTACTTCTAATCATAAATTAACCATTGCTTTGCCAGGAACAAGCCTCAATTAAATGTTCATGAGTGTAAGGTGCATATTTGAACATGGATCTTGTGTGAGAGAGGAGCAGCTGATTCACTAATGACGCTAATCATCCATACGCTGAATGTCAAACATGTCTGAAGTCCCCCTTATGAGACCTGCAAAACATGCTACAGTTTGTTGTTGTTAAAAGCTTTTCTATGTTCAAATGGTCTGTGCTGCGAGCGTTGAAATGTCCTGAGACCAAAAGAGGGGTTGTGTAGAGTTTGTCTGCATCTCAAATAAATTGCTGGGTTCAATATCTAATCACTGTGACAGAAAATGTATTGCTTTTTGCCATAAAAACTAATACGAACAGCAAACTTATACCTTGAACATATACGTGTTTAGTTCTGAGGTCAGAATGCAATGGAGAAATGCAAAGTCATAAATATGCATGAACTGCAGAGTTTGATGATATAACATTAATGCATTCACTGATACAGGGTGTTGCCTCACAGTAGAAGTATGAAATAATGTAGTGGTTCACAAACTTTTATGATCTCACAAAATACTTTATATCACGCCACAAGAACCAAACATGTCGATCAGAATGACAACAGACCAATATCGAAACAAGGGTTGGCAAATAAATAAATTAATCAATATCCAGATACTAAAAGACACTAGAATCACATAACAAAAAGCAAAACACTTCAAATGCTGACCATTTCTGAACAGTTTTATACAATTTATCGACCGTATCATATCATAACTTAATTAACTACTAATGGTATTGAAAATCTATTGTATATCTATCTATTGTATAAAAAAATTATTATTTTTTTACTATGATTGTGGTATCAAAATTGTTATAGTGTTTGAAGCCTTTTCCTTCATGTTAAAATAGAGTTGTAGTGTAATTTGATACATTGCGACAACACTAAACCAAGACTACATTTTATAAATTCAAGAGAAGAACTTAAGTATAGTATTAAAGTATATTAAAGTATACTATAGTATTAACTCTAGTATTAAAAATGAACATAAATGAGCGTCAAACACTGAAAAGTGCCTTCCCTATAATGAACTAAATCAGTTTTGGGATTAAATTAAGACTACAAGATTAATCCTATTGGACATATCAAATTCATGGACCCACTAGTAAATGGATATTAAGCAGCTCATTTACAGTCAAGTCTCTTTGGACACATTTTGCCAAACTACAGCCAGTAACTCCTTTTGTATCAACTATATAATAATGGCAAAATAATAAAGCTGTATGCATATTTTCCCTCCACTAATTTCACCACTTCTTAACATTTCAGTACGTTCAGTGATCCATTCAAGCCTAAGGCACAGTCTCTTCTTGCTGCGCCGTTACATCATGAGAGAAAATTGGGCCACTTTTAAGCTTGTTATCTCCAATATTGCGCCATTGACGTTATCATAGACCCTGGTTTGTCTTTATCAAATGTACTCCATCTAAATGCATGTATTTAAAGTTGTATAACGCAAAAAATAGGTTGACCTCTGGCTACACCGACTAAGCTAAACAGTACATTTGACGTTAAACAGGTGAATTTGTCTACTCCCACTGCAGCAATGACTTTTAGTGAATATGACGAAGTGCGACTTTTCAGACACCTAATTATTTTTTAAAGGGAATTTGCAAATGCTGCTTATTTGGGTCGGTTTGTAGCCCAGTGCTTTTATTAACACATTTCCTTTGAGTGTCCTCAGCAGCCCTTCTTTTTAAATAGATTATAAAGGGCCCTCTAACAAGCGGTTTGTAAGCTTTGCTCGTTTACTGTCTGTATCTGGAAGGAACAAGGAGTGCAGTGTCCCACTCTGGCTCTTTGTGTGGTCCAATCACCAAAAGTTCAAAATGAGGACAAAATAGGAGTAGATATAAGAACTGATTGAGTTGGCAAGTAATGTTTTTGTTGTGGTTGACAAAGAAACTTAACTAAATTATTCATGGTGATCAGTCGCTTGTGTTCTTTCTCTGGGTGGGATTTATCAAAGCAACCGAGGGAAAACAGGTTATAGGCAAATGTGAGAATGTGGTGTTTTATAAGCTATCCATTTATAACAAAATTATTAAACATTTTACACACGTAATTATTATTGTTATGATGTTTAGGCTGAGTGACAATTGTTAGGAACATCTTATGTATGGCACAGCATAACGACTCATTGAATGAATAAGATTTATAGAGATTAATAATGTCAAATAAACTTATGAGTAAAGTATGTTAAATGAGTAGGGGATCTGTTTGTCAATCTCTTTGAGCCACAGAGAGAGTACAGTAAATTCTTGTACAAAGTGCTGCTCAGATTTGGCCCGTGTCACAATCAAGCACAGTGTCAGAGAGAAGAGGGGCGGTCACGGGCTTTTAGCCACGACTGTTTGCACTGTTAATAGGTAATCAGACCGCACAAATTACACTCCATACTGATACCATTTTAATTACATATCAAACTGCTATACATAATTACACAATGGGTGATCCTATAGCTAATTATGTACTGGGCAAACAAACTATCGAGCGGCGTGTTGAAGAGGAGAAGAGCAGATGTTGCAGTGTAGAGAAGAGATAAGAAGCTAAGACAGTTACAACATACAGCAGATTCAATACAAAACAATGCACTTTTTCAATTTGTCTGGATTCTTTCATAGAAATCCAATTCTCATTTAGCTGTACAACTTGAAGCACAAAGACCACAACCTTAGCATTATGCCCTAATTTGCAATGGCAAAAAGAACAGCTCTAGACTAAACATGTCAATAATAATAATAAATATAGCCGCTTCGCGGCCGTCATCCCCACGTAAAGCGCTCGTTTAGTGCTCACTTTGTGCGCACCTTCGCACGAGCTTCGCCCGTTTACAACGATAATGTTCAGTTTTCCCACTACTAATTGGTATGCACAGGACGTGCATGAGTTGGGGAATGCTAGTGAGTGTTTGGAAGTGTGCGCACTTTCGCAGCCGTGCTTCGCACGGCACTACGAAATTAATAGACCTCTCGCCAGCTTGTGGTGCTGGAACTTAATAATCAATTAATACTGTTTGGTTCAATTGTACCAATGCAAGTAATTTTAACCATAATTTCTTTTAAAAAATTATAGCTAAAGAAAGAAAATGATATAACAAGTTAAATATAGGTACGGTTACAGGCAAATCCATTTGTATCTGTTTTTGTAAAATGCATGCCTCGAGACCCACTATTCGGTGTAAATCATTGATGGACTTGAAGTAGGTTGAAGTAATTAAGCTCCGTGTACTAAAGGACTGTTTAGGTCACATTGTATACTATATGTCAAATGTGGTCACACATATGGCAGGATCGGTATGTTTTGGCATGTAACATAGTGTGCACACAGTTTCCGCTTGAATGGTCAATAGAATATAGAGACATTAACTCCGATACTGACAGTGTGTATGGCTTTGTGACCACTCAACCACGCTGCACGTTTCTGCTTGGTGGCAGAAAAGCTCAGTGGACTTTCCAGATGGATTTTTCTGGCTGAGTGACTGAGGGGATACAGCAAATTAATGAATTAAGGATGGAGCTGACACACTTGGATCACTGGGCTGCTCCTGTAACATTTCACATTGTAGTCATATTAAAAACATCATATTGCTGTCAAAGGTGAAGGAAAAAATAAAGCAAATGAAGAAAAAGAATTGACATTAAGGCCATGAATGTTGAGGCTCTCATGGTTTATGAGCATGTGTGCATGCGAGCATGAGCTCATATAGGGAATTCATAACCATAATTTATTGTATGATGTGGCATAGAGATGGTTTGTTTGGGCTCCCCTCTGCTACTTTGTCTACAGCAGCTTTGTAAAACAGATTTGTCTGACATTGAGTAGAAGTGGACAATATTGACAAAAATGAACAACACAGTATTTGTTTTCCCCAGTTACGATATTCAGATCATATTATGTCAAACCAAAAAAAACATGCTGAATGACAGTAAGATTCCTCACACAAGTGCAGAAATATCGCTTTTTACGGCATACGTTTTTTCCATTTTAAAATCAGCTCCGTTATACACAATGTACTAAAATTGTGCATATATTTAAAACAACATTCATTATATTATTGATATTTTGTTAATGCCCACTTCTAGTCTGACACATTGCTACTATGGCTTGCAAATTTTAATCAATAAATAATAAATGCCTATTTCTAAAGTTATAAATCCTAAATCCTTTTATGCCTGTTGCATGAGTGTGTTATGATCCAGACACCAGAATATATCCAGATCGTGATCAAGTATCTATCCATCTATCTATAGTTCAAGCATATCTTACATCCTTTGGTTAATATTAAACATAGTGATTGAATTTCAGCTCTAGTTTTAGTTTGTACTAGAAAAAGAATGGTGGGCTGGTGACTCAAGCCTCAGGTAGGAGTCAGTTACTTAAGCCGAACTCCTCTCCGCTCTCCGGGTGGCAGGCTATAACAGACAGCGGCAGATCACCATATATTAACAGTGACCTTCTGTTCTGTTGTCACCCTGTGCTGCTTTCATTATGCCCCTGATGGTGCAATAACTGTCCTGTATGGTTCCCTTATAAAGCCACCACTATACGCTGGATTCAGTTCTGCCCACCACTCCCCACACGAGAGGAGATGAGCGAAAACTTGTATGGTGTCATCCGGAGGAAGCTAATAAAAGGACTTCTATTCAACCTGAATCATAGCACGCTTCCTACTGAGCAGCTCTGTTGAGTTTTCCAAGAAGTGCCTCTGGCTAAGCTAAAATATCCGGACATCTG
Organism: Rhinogobius similis; assembly: GCA_019453435.1. Taxonomy (NCBI): domain Eukaryota; kingdom Metazoa; phylum Chordata; class Actinopteri; order Gobiiformes; family Gobiidae; genus Rhinogobius; species Rhinogobius similis. The sequence goes on along the minus strand of CM033633.1, from coordinate 22,572,481 downwards.
AGCATTACGAGAGTGGATTCAGGTTTCTAAATATGTCGTAGTGTAGTGACTTGTTTCTCATAGAAGGTAATGTTATAAAGTCAATGTTCTTTTGGTAATAACAGTGATTTGTTCTGCCATTCTTTTGACAGATGATCTGTTTTCTTGTGCTACAATGTGAGAGGGGTCTGGACCTTCTGCTTTCTCATAGTTTTTATTATAAGGCAAGTACTTAAAATAGCTTCCTTGTAGTTAATGTTCAATAATAACACAACAACCTTAAAAACAGTTTCAGATCAAATGTGCTTTGACTTCATACGAATCATTTTAGTTCAAGGAAATACCAATAATATGAAGCTTAGAGGCTAAAAAGTATCACTTTGAAAAATGTATATATTATATTTCTGTTTGCTGATATGATCTAATGCCTGTCTAAGAACTGTAAAATTACTACAGAAAACAATCCCATTTGTCGAGGCTAACTCCTTACCTGTATAAATGTATTTATTTGGCCGGGACAGTGCATGTTTATGAATATACATGATACACATACTGTAAACATGCGGGATTGTAGTCATTTCTAATTTACATCCATTCAGTCTCACAACACACTCTAATTGATACTCCAGAATACTATTGTACATGTTTTTATTGGAAAATGGAACACCTGGAGGAAACCTACGCAGGCACAGGTTAAACATGCAAACTCTACACAGAAAGGCCTGTGCTGCTCAGGAGTCAATCCTAGGACCTTCTTGCTGTGAAGGGAGAGTGCTAACTGCTGCACTACTGTGCCGCACAGTATGCACCTTAATAAATAAAGTTTAGCCTAAACAAAATAATGTGTTTTAATGTGTCTTGCGTAATTCTGTTATGAAGCCTGTTTGTTTCATATTACATCGGAATCTTTGTGGTGTCACCTTGGACTAAAACATCTTGACTGTGATCCCATTGTGCAACAAACCTTTAACAAGTGCTTTATATAAAACTAATGATTCATTTGATAAAGTACAAGTCCGGCTGAGCAAAAACAAATACATGAGCCTCTACTTTTACAAAACACAACATTATTATGTACTTAAAAGGAACCTTGCAAACCCTACCTTAATTTGTTTTCTCTAGCTCTCCACAAGGATTATATTTTTTGCACAGGTTGATAGAATAACTCACATTGTGTTCACACTAAGAGGCTCAATTAAGCAATCATGAGAGTGTTTGAAATGAATGAGAAGCGTTTTTATACAAGGCTTTTGTTCAGCAGGTACTGAAAGAGAAGGAGAGGAGGCGGGCAGCAGTGACAGTCAGAGGTGTCCTTACAGATAGAGCGCTCTCCGTGGTGCTGAAGAGGAGTGAAATGTAATTATGCGTGTTCACAGGTATGCAAATGTAATTGGGGATATTAAGAGAAACAGTGGATGTGTTATTACAGACATTAGGCAGGTTCAATGTTTAAATGACTTCAGATTCAGACGTAATGAGAGCATGAGGCACAGTGTCATTTAGTAATATTGCTTTCTTATTTTATTCATTTTCTACTGCCCATCCTTTTGTCAGAGTGTAAAGTGCATTTCGCAAGTTCTCACATTAAACTATTAGTTTGTTGGGAAAGTGGTATATAATATAATGTGGCATTTCTGGTGTTGCAACGCACAGAGGACAAGCAGGAAAATAGAAACTATAAAAAATATGCTTAAATCTAGCAACACTATGCAAGTTGAGCAAAAATAAGCTGTAACACTATTATGTACAATAAGTGGCATTACTGTATACTGATTCACTAATATTCCTCTGAATGCAGCTCTATAGGCACAAACAAAACATTTTTTCCGACCCTCTCCTTCCATTGGTCATCCTCAGCGATGTTCTGAGTGAGTGAGTGAGTGAGTGAGTGAATGATATATTTTTAACCAACTGCAATGAAGTGTGAATTTTCAGAAGTAGGCAGCTATAACTTTTTAAAAGCAATATAAAGATAAAGAAAGAGTGTACTTGAATAATGCCAACATTGAAATTGTGGCATTTTGTGAAGAAAAGTAGATTGTGTGTGTGTGTGTGTGTGTGTGTGTGTGTGTGTGTGTGTGTGTGTGTGTGTGTGTGTGTGTGTGTGTGTGTGTGTGTGTGTGTGTGTGTGTGTGTGTGTGTGTGTGTGCGTGTGCGTGTGCGTGTGCGTGTGCGTGTGCGTGTGCGTGTGTGAGTGTGTACATGTGTTTGTGCTTGTGTGTGTACAAGCAGAGCTGCCTTATAAAAAGTCTAGGTCATGAATAACCTCTAAAATTTAGGGGCAATTTACATGCAATGAACTGTCAGAATTTTTCTGACAGTTTAAACATTATGTGTGAAAATAGATGTGTGATTTATTCTATTTGTCAAATAGATTAGGTAACTGTTGTGGAATTCCCTGCTGCTCATGTTCAACCAGGAAGTAAAATGGTAAACTTCACCAAATTCATTTGAAGATAAATCTTGCACTGTACTACTACTGCTATTATTTTTCAAACACTGGCAAAACCACAAACACTACCACTATGGCCACTGCTATAATAAGGGTCAAAACAGTGTAGAAAATGAGTAGAATTATTGAAGAAAAAGCTAAAATGTGTGTGCCCACTGTTTCCCCTTGCTCTCTTGCTTATCCAGCACACTGAAATCTCAAGTATTGACAAAACATGTGGCTCACAGTATTTGACCACATACAAGATTCTAGGAGAGATACAAGAACCTAAAAAACCCAAACCAAAGTGTTGGAATTAGCATTTGCCTCTATCTTCCAAACCAGTGCTTGTCTGTGCAGCCAGGCATGAGTGATTGTCTTCCAGGAGAAGTGTGCAGAGCAGAAGTAAACAGGTTTGTAAGGCTGTTAGTGTAGATTCCAGAACAGGTGGTGCTCCTGACTGCATTTGGGAGCTCAAGTTGGATCTGAAGTGGAAGGAATACAATGGTTATGGATGAACAATGAATGAGGTAAAAAGGGTAACAGAAGCCCAGGGAAGAGGAGAAACACAACAAGAGCTTGTGCAAGAGCTTTATTCTGAAATAAAAATAAAATTAAAGTGAAAATCAGTACCATAGCTGCTTCAAAGCGCAGTATACAGCCATGATACATCGCAGCATGTTTCCTTTGCTTTTCTGAAATCTATGAACACATAAAAAGAAAATGTGAAATATGTCCTGACCATCAGGTGAACAATTACGGACTGGGATGAATATTAACCCATTTGTCTCAATATGAACATAACAATATTGTGACAAATGCACAAGAGCAGCACACAAAACATTAAAAATTCATCATCACTACACAAATTAGGGTTGTCAAAAGTGTCAAAAAGCAGATACTAATAAATACTAAAACTAGTATTAAAACAAGATACTCCTTTGAACAAGTGTCAATACAACACTAACCCCAACGACACACATAAATCCTGATACAGTTAAGTTCAAGTATTCTATATAAAATACAGTGCTCCACTTTTTTACCATCCAAATATGTTAAAACATATTTTTGTCCAAACACATGTATTTTCTTCCTCCTGTATTCTCCTAATTCCCTATTTCAGTGAAGAGTACCATTTCATAGCTCTGACTCCTGTCTGCAGTTTGTGTGTACATGTGTGTGTCTGGTGTGGGATAACATTACAGTGAACTTTAAAGCTCCCCAGTGGCCTCAGTGTACACTACAGTGTTCTTCCATTAGGGCCCTTCTCTCAGACGACGTGCACACTCAATAATGCAGGCCCATGCTTAACTTCTGCAGCCACACAAACACAAGCCTTTGGACACACTGCGCCTTGCGGCCACAGAAGAAAATAACCTGTGCGCCTTTGATAACAAAACCCAGGAGTTCACCTCAATAGGTCGTTCTTGCAAATGTGTGTGTGCGTGGAGCTTATGCAGAAAAACAGCCTTGGGATTCACAAAAAAGACATGTCACTGAGCAATCGGACTGTCGGGAAACATGGAGAGCGTCTGGCCTTCGCTTGGCAATGACAGAGGATTAGTCATTGAATCAGTGTCCATCTCCACAGGTAATTCAAAGGGAAGCCCTGAATGTCCCCTATGCTCCGTGGTCAGAGTAGGCTAACATGCTATCTGCGGGGTAAAGAGTGGTGGCAGGTGGATGAAACACCTGAGGGGCAGGATTAGCACAGTCCTGGCTCCCTCTCTGTGGTGAAGTACAGTGTGCAGGAGTCCCAGGGCTGCCCAGGTGTGCGGCGCCAACACACACTACCTGAAGTGACACATCCAGAGCTGGGAGAAGCAGATAGCAGCCTGCAGGGTCGCCACACTGGCCATCTGCTCCTATAGGGCTCCCATTGACCTGTCACCACGGCAACCTGAGCACTACCAACGCACCTGTTCACTGTTGTGTTAGAAATGAGACTTCGAAGTAATGTAAGAGTAGAATCTACCAGAATAGAAAATACATCACGTTACTACAGTCCAATTGACTGTAGTTTCTATTAGACATTGGTGAAATAGACAGGTTTAATAGCCATAACAGCCATAATAAATATAATAATGTGTTGCGTCCACGTGACATCAGAACGTTGTAGGATCCTTATTGTTTGAAACTGAGTTGGAGACAGGTTAGAATTGTGTTACAGAATTTGCTGTTTAACTGTGAAATTGCAGATGTTTGACCTGGTTTATGGTTAATATCCCTGCATTTATTTGGGCTATCCACATGAAACAAAAACGGGCAAAAAGTACCTATTATTCATCAACAAAGATATGATTGTTGTCAGTTGAGAGGACTTCAAACATTAAGACTATTATGGCAAGCTTGTGGAGCCAATCCCAAACAAATAATGATGAGATTCAACATTTGAGGATTTTCAGTTCAAAAAGAGTAAATCTCCCACAGAGTAATACAGCCTCCTGCCCTGCATCTGAAATTGTGATATTATTAAATAGAATGAGAACATGTTCATCATGCTTTTAATTTCAATTTCAGTATTACGTCTTGTTTATTCATATGCATTATATTTAATGCTTCAATGATAATTAATATACAAACAGTATTCTTAGAGGGAACCGTCCTCAAAGACTATTGTATACAAACCAGGACTTGAGAGTAAAGGTTCTGATAAATGTTCTATCCCGTTGACCTTACATCTTAAAAGTATTAACTAAAACTACACATTACTTTATATTAGCTGATGGAAATAAATTAATTAAGCTTGATTTCAAGAGATATTTGAAACTTTTAACAGGACAAACAACAAACATACCTGTTCTGTCGTTTGTCCTGCTGAAAACTAAGGAGCTTTATACACCAAAGTTGACCTCAAAGTCAAAGTTTAAATGGCCGAGTGCTGGGAGCAGCTGGTGAACATGACAGAATCCGTGACCTTGGTGGGAAATGAAAGGGAAGAAATAAAGATTGAGCGGGGGTGGGGCAGGTAGTGTTGGTTCAATGGGGAGAGATAGGAAGGAGAGAGAGAGATAACAAAGTAGGTGAAGAATGAGCAGTGGATACCCGGTCACTTTATCACAGCCGTACACTACACTCCATTTATACTGTTGATGTCTTTTCAAGGGTCACTGACTTCTACTTCTGTTACCTGATGGAAAAACTGATAAAATATATATATATTTTTTGCATTGCTGGTGAAAACTATGCGAGGCAGCCTTTAAAATGGCCACACGATTTCTACTAACAACAGCCGGCTGCACAGTGGGAAAAACTATTGACTTGTTGACCTTTAACTTTCCCATTGATAGCAATTCCGCCTTAAAAATTCATGAGCCAAAACTCGTCCCTTGTGAGAAGAACCGCTTTAGATGGAGAATGCACTCTCTCTCTGTATTTATTTTGCAGTATACATTTTATTATTATTATTATTATTATTATTATTATTATTATTATTATTATTATTATTATTATGTATTTTTTTGTTTTTAAGTTTGTGATTAATTGTGTTATGTTATGCAAGGTTGCTGTCTTTGCAAAGTTTTTGGACTAGTGTGTTAATCAATAAGAACCCGTGAGAATTGATTGTCACCAGGGGCAATTTCCTCAGCGTGAATGATTTTTACATCTCACTTAGAGCAATTTGACTGTTAATTTACACACCATGAAATAACAAAACACATTATAATAGCCATGTAGGAATTGATTTGCTGAAAATAACAACTTGTTTGACTAATATACTTATATAAAAACGTGCATTTCTCTTTGTATTTGTAGCAGTAAGTGCAGCTTGGCCTCAACAAACCCTTTTACACAGATATTTGTAATGATTCTGGAAAGAAGTTCTAGTCTTCATTTCTGGTTTTATATACAAAACTATCTCTTAAGTATGTTGTTCTTACTCTTAGGCCAACAACCTTTTTACACTGAATGTGTACTTCATTATTAACAAGATAGATAGGTTTAAAGTGCCTATGACAAATTATCTTATTTTTCTAACTATTACTTTGGTGGGATAGTTCCTGTGGTAAATATGTATCATAGTTAGTTATCATTAGTCAAGTGACAGCTTGGGAAGAAAAATATAAAAGTAGAGTTGAGTTCTAAAACTGTTTGGTTGCTGGGCAACAGTTATGGAATTATATATGTCACATCTGCGGCTCATGTCCAGCTAGGAAGTAACATTATACATTTCATCATGATAAGGTGGCAAATCCTATAAAAACAGGCTTGCTGTCAACCTTATATATTTTACTCCTCCTTGTCTATGAAGATGGTGTAAAAAAGTCTAATTCAGTCCGAACAGCTGAAGAGACAATCAGTCTGGCCCGTCTTCCAAGAGATCTCTTATGTGAGCTGGTAAGCACATGGACAAACACGCTAACATATTTCCCGATGTGGACTCTGGCACACAGTAAGTATACACTGAACAAACTTGAGGCCTCTCACTGAAGAGCAGCGATCATTAGTGCGAGACAAGCCTCTCTCTCTACACCAAAACCATCCAACCGTCCACCCAAGCCATGTAGCACACCATGCCAGGACCAGATCAGCAAATCCCTGTTTTTGTTTTATTCCAATAAGCCCAAAGATGCTCTCCCAGCCGAAGACAGATGGCGGTCATTAGCTTCCGTCACCCTCCTCCTGTCGCTTACTCTGAGACGCTCTTTCACTCAACTGTCTTTTCTCAAGCCCTTGTGCGTGTGCCACCACTCAGAGTCATATCGAAAGGTTTCAAACTTGCAATCTTACAACTTGAACAAGTGCTTCATCACTCTTGTCAGAAGTAGTTACAGGAGTCGTGACACCTACTTCCCCGGACAGCAAGAATTGATGAGCGCCCATTAGACTGTGCTGATCCTACACAGAAGAAGAGGGCCTCCATCACTGCCATCGTGTAATCCCAACAACAGACGGGTCACACGAGGCAACACTGTTTTTATACAATACCAGACGCACGGTAATGAATGCTGATCAGATCCACAACTGCCAAAATGTTCCCATGTGCAAATTCTGAGTGAATCCCATGTCAAATGTACAACGCTTAGCAAGTCACTGTCATTAGCCAAACAGCGTGGAATACTATGTTAATGTAGTTAGCAATGTGTTTTTGCTGACATGCTAACAGAGCTCCTACTGGCCATCCAGAGCTAGTGACCATCTGGACAAAATCCATCACTTTCATATGTATTTCCTAAGCGCTGCCGAGTCCTTGTGCCTCATTATGACACGGTGAGAACTGGCAGAGTCACGCTGAGCCTGTGTCGCGGTAAAAAAGATAGATTTTGCTAAATCTCTTTACCATCATCAAGAGTGGGTTTGTGAGATATGTCATGGGGATGTCATTATTAACATTTTGAAATATTACACACTCTAAAATATCCCTTTTTGATTGTTTAACAAAGACAGCCAGCCAACATTATAAAGCAATCATATACTTCTGGGACTGTGTAAAGGTTAGGATACCCCTTGTCAATCTGTGAATTAAATGTGATTTTTGGAGCGACGAGTGATTGAGAACGGTTACAAAGACATGAACTTGAATTGTACCATAAGGAACACATAGAAGACGTACATATTTAGACCACTGTTATAGAATAATGTAGCCAAGTAAGGCCTGTGCTTCAAACTAGAGCTCATAAAAAATAAATGGTTGAGTGGTCTAACCTCCCTTTAGGTGGTCAGGGTTAAATGGGAGGCAGGGCCAAGCTCTTGCTGTGTGCTTTTCAAATGCTCATCTTGTTGCCAGTAGTCACAAAGCTCCTCTGTAGAACAGTAACAAAATTGTAGATTGTCGACAATAGCAGAGTGGACAAGTAATGACAAGAAGACTGGTGTGGCTGGTGAGTGGCAGCAGAGTTTGGCCGCTCAATTCTCTCCTTGTGCTTTCATTGTGGTCTCATAAATAAGGGAAGTCCCTGAGCGCTGCAAAGCCTTCCTAAGCCACCTCTTTGTTTCAGGACAAAGCCCCTTTTTATTCCAGTTGGAATAACTCGTCACAGTGCAGACGCATACCCATGGTGCCAGCCTATCAATTTACATGGCAACCTGGTGGCTTTGGTGTGGATGTGGGAAACATTTGGTGAGTGAACTGGGAAATAAGATGTAAGGAGGAGACAGACTGACTTAAAAGATTGTATATATTTGGTTGACAGTTTGATTCCTAATCCCCAAATAAAATAGCTGTGCAAATCCCACGTGAAACTTGTGTCACATGTAACACATTTCCCAGCTCTGATGAAAGAGAATGACCGATCGCTACTCAGTGCAGTGGCCCTTGACAACCACATTCTTGACTATGCACTAGAAAAGGTATGATCAGCGCAGTGCATTTGCATTTGGGCTACAAGCACCTGTTGGCTTCAAAGCTGGAGAAAGGCAAGGGAAACACTGCGGCTTTGACAGTAATGACTAATCACGGCCCAGCGATACAAAGCGGGCCACTTCACAGGAGTCCTTTGATGCAGGTGAATCACATCCTAAACATACTTATTAGCAGAAGAGAGAGAAAGAGGGGAGGAGGAAAGGCGGGTGGGCAAGCGGGGGCTATACCAGACGAAGGGTAGGAATTTGTTCCGCGCGTTAGCTTGGCATGCTTGGTTGCACTAGAACAGAAGGTTGGCATAATGAATTTTGGCATGCGAACGGCTGATAATGAAATAAAGCACTCCGCCCTATCCAAGACGTAGAGGTGTCTGTACACAGCTGGACACATGAGGGCTGGCAAAAGCATAAATGAGGAGTTGCTCCGGGAAGTTTAGTCAATGCTTCAATATTTTTTCCCTGCAGCACTTATAATATTAAGTCACAATCTGTAAATTGCCTCAATCCTTTCCAGGCCACATATATGGCAGAGCAAAACTATCTTTTTATGTCAGCTCCAGTTTCTATATTTCACGATAATGATCATCTTACTTGATCTTTCCCTTAATTTTATGAAATAATTTTTTTCAGTGTTAGTACTTTAGAGAGGCGGACAGAAGTAATGACTCAGACTTGAGATATGAAGCGGAGTCAGTCAAAGAGATTTTTGTAAGAAATGTTAGACGTTAAAAGCTTAAAAAACACAAAAAGTGCTTTGCAAAAGAAAGTGTGTCATTTATGTCCTCAACACTCATTTGTACAAAGTAATAATAATAAGCGACAGGTGCAATCACATTTACTCAACCATTATAAGTGTGTTTCTTTATGTTGAGTTTTCCAACACAAGTTTTTGGAAAGTAGATTTATATAATTTTTAAAAAATGCGAATTGTTACTGTAAACGTTTACCCAGAGTATAAAACAAAATAATTTTATGCCAAACTGGGCATCATTACTGCAGACATTTAACACTGCTGTCAATCAAATTAGGCATCACTTAGAACAAATCACAGTAATATGTGACTGGATCAAGTTGTTGAAGTAGTGATTTTGGACAGAAACAGGATGTACTATCTGCACAGATTTTGTGCTCAAGTGTAGAAAAAAAAACAAAGTTTGCTCTCTTAAGCTGCTGTGTTTTACTCTTATCTCGTGGCAGCATAATAAAGGAATAATCAGTGCAGCTGGGACTGCTGCACCATGATTGGATGTTAATTGTGTCTCTTCATAAGGGACGCAGTGAAAATATACAGCGCCTACAACAGAGATGCCAGACTGCAAACACAACTTATTCACACACACAAAACAAATCATATTTATTTAGCTCAAGAAGTTTGAAAAGTCTTACTCTTGGACATTATTTGTCCTCTCATACAAGTTATCAAGAGTTCCTAAAGTTAATATTAGGTGTCCAACACTGCTGCAAATCCCAATGTGCCATCCATCAAATGTCCATGGAAAGAATAGCGGCAAGCCGTGATGATGCAGTCGGGGAGCAAAAGAAGTCTCAGAGGTGAAGATCCAATGACTTATGTTGATGTAAGAAGAGACAGCTGGTTCATTCACAGTACACAGAACATCACATTTTGTAAAATACAGGGTTAATTGATGAACTGTAGAAATCAAAGCTATTAAAAAAGCCAACCATATAAACAAAATTAGACTGACTTGCAAAGAAAGAAGTATATAAATATATAACAATTTAAAAGACGTAGACAGACGTAGACAGACAAGGGAAATTCTTGTATAAGTTTAAACCTGTACAGTTTCACTATAGCCTCGGATTGGACAATGATAAAAGAGCAACCCACTTCTACAGAGAAGGATTTGCTCTTTAGTTAACATCTTCAGTCCATATCTCAGAATGGCACAGAATCCATTAAAACACTCCTGGATCTAAAGCGTAATCTGTCTTTTACGCAGGTGGAGTTAGCAGCCCCAATGCGAGTTATAAATCCTCTGACAGCCCGTCCCCACCCTCTCTACACGGCCTGCTTAATTGAGTGTTAATTTGGTGCTAATTATGTAACATGTTATCCTAGTAAGACGCCCCAGATGCCAGGAGACACGCTTGTGAGAAAAGGAGTGTGCATTTGTGGAGCGCCGTGGTCTCACATCTGCCTTCTACATTCTGCATCACAATGGCAGAGAAAGGCAAGGCAAGGCAAGGCAAGTTTATTTGTAGAGCACAATTCGTACACAGGGCAATTCAAAGTGCTTTACATAAACAGGAAAAGTTGCATTAAAATCACAAAACACAAAAAGACACACAGAATCATTTTAAAATAATTTTAAAATAAAGTACTTTAAAAGAGAAGAGTGCAGATAGATCTTTCAGTCGTATGCACATCTAAAGAGAACTGTTTTTAGCCTGGATTTAAACATTGCCAGAGTGGAGGCCTGTCTCACATCTTCAGGGAGACTGTTCCAGATTTTAGCTGCAAAAAACTGAAATGCTGATTCCCCATGTTTAGTCCTGACTCTAGGCACCTGCAGGAGGCCGGTCCCTGAGGTCCTCAGAGAGCGAGATGGTTCATATGGCACTAACATGTCAGAGATGTACTTTGGTGCTTGGCCGTGGAGAGACTTGAACACAAGCAGAGCTGCTTTAAAGTCAATTCTCTGAGCCACAGGAAGCCAGTGCAGAGACCTGAGCACAGGACTAATGTGATCGTACTTCCTGGTTCTTGTCAGGACCCGAGCAGCAGCATTCTGGATGTACTGCAGCTGTTTTACAGCTCGTTTGGAGAGGCCAGTGAACAGGCCGTTGCAGTAGTCTAACCTACCGGAGACAAATGCATGGATAAGTCTCTCCAAGTCTGGTTTAGACACTATACCTTTAATTTTGGCAATGTTTTTTAGGTGGTAAAAAGCTGTTGATGTTATTGATTTGATGTGGCTGTTTAAGTTCAGGTCTGAGTCCATTATTACCCCCAGATTTCTAACTTGATTAGTCGGTTTTAGAGCGAGAGACTGGAGGTGACTGCTGACACTTTCTCTCTGTTTCTGCGGCCCAAAGACGATGATTTCAGTCTTGTCTGAGTTTAGCTGAAGAAAATTGTTTTGCATCCACAAGCTGATCTGTTGGATGCAATGACAGAGTGAATCCACTGGTCCATATTCACCTGCCGTCAGTGAGACATAGATCTGAGTGTCATCTGCGTAGTTGTGATAAGACACATTTGTGCTGAGTATTAACTGACCTAAGGGCAGCATATAGAGGTTGAACAGAAGGGGTCCCAGGATTGACCCTTGGGGCACCCCACAGGTCAAGCTCACGTGGTCTGAGACACAGTTACCAATCTCAACAAAGTACTCTCTGTCCTCAAGGTAGGACTTCAACCAATTTAGGGCCAGTGATGCCCACCCAGTCCTCTAGTCTCTGTAGGAGGATCCTATGATCGACAGTGTCAAAAGCAGCGCTCAGATCTAACAGAATTAAGACTGAGGCTTTGCCCGCGTCAGTGTTCAGGCGGATGTCATTTGTCACCTTGATAAGAGCAGTCTCAGTGCTGTGATGAGGTCTAAAACCTGACTGAAAAACATCAAATGAGTTGTTTATTAAGAGGAAGTCAGTGAGCTGTTGGTAAACAACCTTTTCGAGGACTTTGCCTAAAAATGGCAGATTTGAGATGGGCCGATAATTTTTCAGTACTGAGGCATCAAGACTGCTCTTCTTTAGGAGAGGCTTAATGACCGCAGTTTTCAAGGCCCTTGGGAATGTTCCAGATTGAAGCGACATGTTAACTATGTGAGTGAGTGGTGTTAACAAAGTGCTCAGAACAGACTTTAGAAATCACTTAGAAACACAGCAAAGCATTCAGGCAAAACAACACGCAAAAAAGTGCTCCCCTATTTTAGAAGTAGGGCCATCCTTGTCTGAACTTGGGCTCATTAGTAAACAAATATTCCTCTATGAAAGTAAGACACTTTGAATTAATCATTCAGCAGAAGCTTCCCTGTTGAATCTGGCCCGTCCATATTAAAAATTGGCTGTTTTTATGGTTAAAAATAAATAAAAATTTCCCCAATGTCCAATCCAAATAAATAAAACATAACACAAAGGCTCTTTGATTCATCACTGGGCATTATACTAGCTAATGATAGGCCTAAGAAGCAATGGAAGATATTGTGAATGAGATTGGTAATTTAGAGACAGTCAGTAAAGGGGATTTATAGGACACAGCAAAGGATCACACTGGCTCGGTTCTGTGTTATGGATGGATTAGAAACAAACACTATGTTTCTGTGTGGCACAATATGTTGACATCAGCTGTGGCTCTGAGCCCCGGGCCCACCATTAGACCAGATGAAGAGATCACAAATGGACCACAAAGTACAGATGTCGCACACAAACACAAATGCATGTTGTTGTGTACACGTCGGCAATAATCCTGCATTTATTATCAACTAAAAAGTCTGTTCTCTGTATGAGTTTGCATGTTCTCTTTGTGTCTTGGTAGGTTTTCTCTGGGCACACTCTTCTCGCCCACCGACCACCTGACAGGTTGTCCAGCATCACTGGTTAAAGAAGACATTGGGTGCTTTTTTCAAGTATCTAAAACAGAGATCATTATCTAAATTACTTAACAATAGAAAAAATACATTTGAATTGATAAGCCCTGCCTCTTCATTGTTGCATAATCATATATGTGTTTTATTTTGGCGCTAAAGGTATGTCAAGATTACAATAATTGTGTTCACTCGAACTATGTTAATTTTGTCTTCTTTTTAAATACAATTTGTTTTGAGATGTATATCTACCTCGTCAACTTTGTGTTGAAAAAGAAGCCTTGTTTGTGCAATAATTGTGATTATTCAGGTCACACTATAATCGTAAGAACTAAAAAATAATAATCATGGCCATTTAAGGAACAATATTAAGTTATTTTAATTCATCTATACTCTAAAAATCATTTGACTGTTAATGTCATGTTAAATTGAATTAATCATTCAGAGAGTAAAACTGGTCACATACTAGAGATGAATACTGATGTATTAGACTGTTTGAATGAGAGAAAATTAAGGATTTTACTGTTGTGTGTCCTGGGAGTCAATCCCCATCCCTATAATTGTTTCTACGTTCATATTGGGAAGTGGGCGAGTGAAAACAGATACACGATACTACAAGATCATTCAAACATGCATTAATCAATCAAAGCACGGCACTGAGAGATCAAATGATGAGGGAACACTGTTAGAATACCATGGTTAAAAGCTCATAAAAGTTGACGGGTGAATCATTTGGAACTACTATAAGGCAGTAAAGACAGTAGTGATTGTTTTACTGATTCTTTAGATTTAGGAGTACAAGCAGTAGTTATCATAACAGTTCAAGTATACTTTTACTTCTGCAGTACATCTTGCGTTTGGCTTTACATTATTTCTTCTATGACAATTGTCGTATGACAGTTCAGTAAGCATGCTTACTGTAGCAGGAGGTATCCTCATAGCCCCTTCTGAATGCACAAATAGATTACACATTTCGCCTAATTAAAAAGAGAAGCCTGGAACTCCTTTGAGAGGTCAGAGGTCATGTAGAATCCATCTAATGTGTGCAGTTAATTAGCATAACGTCTACTTCATTGAACCACCCTAAATAACTGCAAAAACGACTATTTTCAAGGCACTGCAATTTCAGGTAATATAGATAAGAAGTAGTTGTATTAGAAACCTTGGTTGAAAAAAAAAAAAAAAAAAACAGCAGTAGCAGTGTTTCCTTTCCTGGAATAATAAAACTTTAAAACTGACTTTTTTTTCCCTAAGAATACATTTTGAATTCTTCTTCCACTTTTCTCTGAGGATCTCTTGTCAATACAAGTACATATTAAAGTAAACTTAAAAATAACTAGTGAAAGCGGCTGAAAGACAGAATGGTAACGCTTCTTGGTAGAATATAAATAATCTGTACAGACAAATTGCCCACAATAATTACCTGTCTACCTGCCATTGTAGGAAAAAAAACTATTGAAGAAACCACAAAATAGCATTATGAAGGTTTACTGTAGGGGAAGGTGAAGGCGAATTCACATCATTCTGAAGAAAAATGGCAAGTCAGGATTTAACAATGACTCTGACCTACTTTTGAGTAGTATCCAGTGTACCTCCCTCAAGGCATTAGCCCTAACCTGCAATGCTAAACACTTAGAATCCATTCTCCAATAATTGCTTCAGTAGTTCTGGGGAAAATACTTTAGTATTTTTCTGCTATAGTTAGACATCTGTGATCATTATTTTATATTTTGGACCTTTAAAACCACTATGGCGTCTTGATTGCAAGAGATTCATATTCAAACATGCATGAATCACTAATACAACTATACAACGAGTGAGTAATCAAGAAGGGAAAACAATTATTACATGTTTAAAAGCCCTTAAAAGTTGATTTTGCACATGTCCCCTTTAAATCCCACAATGGTTAACACAAAAAACGGTTTTCTGACCCCTTATGGCCCAAGTTTGGTCTTCGAAAAAATATCTCTATCGCTATTTTAAGATTTTTGAAACCATGCTCTGATAAAGAGACATTTATCCACAGCATAACAGCAGCCACACTTCAGCCCACATACCTGCTGGCACCATGTCACTTAAACCAGTCATCGTCCTATCGCTGCCACTGTAATTAAAAATATTATTATGAAGACTGCTGTCGGCAGCTCTTCGTCTCTTAGATCTGCCTCTGCCTCCACCCCACTGTGTCAACTGCACCTCACGTACACTCGTGTGACCAAAAGTGGCACGTGGCTTCAGGGTGGAACAGGTGGAGGCAAACTGTGCTATTCATTTATCACAGCTGGCCAGACGAGGAGTAAGTTCCACATACTGCTGGGCACAGGTGCATAGAAAAGTAAAGACAGATACAAGCTAAGTGTGTGCTGACAATAGTGAGTGCATCAAAATAGTGTAAAGATAAGTAGGAGGAATACGGTTAATCTATAATAGGACGGTTGAGTGGTAATAAATCATATCCCATACAAGGACACACTAAGAACACCATCGGAGTGGTTGCTAATGTCCTTGTACAGCTCTGAAGTTTTTATAGCTGTGTAGACGTTCCGCACTTCAATTTAATTGAAAGCCTCATCGTATAATTGGGAATACATTGGGTTTCATGATTCAAAACTGATCAAGTGTGATTCCACAAGTGAACCATAAGTGTTGCCTGTGATCCAGAATGCACACTTCTATTTTTTAAACAAAGAATGAGTTTGGCCACCTCTCCCTCTCGCCTAAAGTCAAACTCAAACAGTATCGTGTAAACAGATATGTTTATTTCCTTGATGTATGTGAAACAGAGGAGTTGATTTTGCTTCTCACACTTCAGATCAACATCACTTTATGCTTCCCTCGCTGACTCTGCAAAAAAAACAAAACAAAAAAAACAACAACAGTGTTTTTCATTCACTGTGATATTTTTTTTTCTCCTTTCTTTTGCTTTTTGTTTAGATATAGGTGGCTCATGCATGTCCCTGAATGGCAAATCCACCTGTCAATCACATCATCTGAACTTGCAGAAATGAAAACCAGACCGATGTCGATCTATATAAAAAATAATGAAAGGTATTCTGGACTTTCCAAGCAACTATAAATGAGCTTTCTAACAGAAAAACAAAAATGCTATAGTGGAAAACAATTTTTTAAAAATGTCTTTAAATTCAGCATAGTTCAGTACATACAGTCAGTCATTCTCCATTATGTACCAATATATCTACTTTTTTGTAGCCTGTAGTCCTGTTGACCTTATTCAGGAGGTTTCCATGGGAGCTGGGTGTATACTTTTGCAAAGGGCTACAAATTTGATTTGAAAAGTAAAAGTACTGTACTTAAGTACATTTTTTAGATCTGTACTTAAACAATAATAATAATACACAATAATACACACATAAAATTAAAGAAATAAATTTGAATAGACCTTTGATGAGCAAAATTAAGCCCGATTCTTTACCAAATTTATGACATTTAGTATGTTAAAGTACATTTTTAAACAGGTACTTCAACACGTTTACTTAAGTAGGTTTTTTAATGGGATACTTTTACTTGAGTAATTTTTTGCACATGTATCTGTACTTTTACTTGAGTAACAAAATTGAGTACTTCTTCCACCACTGTGTGAGACCCAAGACATAACATCAGTTGTATGTCACATTTTAGTTGAGTTGTGCACAAGGACTACTGTAACCTTTGATTAATTCTTAAAAAATAAGTCTATAAATGAAAAATGTGTCTACTGGCTACAAGTGCGATGAAATGTCTAACAACCTTTCTACGTCCTGTCACCTTCCCCCGTGGTGCTTAATGGTCATATTCTTATCTTTTAATTGGTAGGAGGGTTTCTCAAGTGTTCTTTTCTTAAGGACACTGTATAATGAGTGGGTTATTTAGAGCTGCCACAGTGACCTTCAGCCTCTTCATATTCTGTCATGGGAACCATAGCCAAAACTGTACTGATCGACTTACAGCACCTCCTTCTGTTCACACGGAGACCACAGGATCAAAAGTACCAACCGGGCCACAGGTCAGGATTGTCACCACTGATAGAACTGTTGCAAGGTCCAATTAAAATGTAGAACGTTTGCAAATGACAACCACAAAATAAACCTTTTATTCTTACATAGCTTTATATAAGTCTGTCACACAGCATGTATGTGAAAGAGAACATTGTGACTCCACTTCAGCAAGAGAATAAAATAAAGCCTTTTCACGGTCAGCCAATCTGTTGTACTTTATGAGAGTCTGGATTTAACCTGTTGATGTATACCACTCTTATAATCTTCAAGTTTCAAGAACTTTGAGTAAAAGTTACTTAAGTCTGGTTTGAGCCGTTTGTGTTCAAAGTGGGAGCTAAAATATAGAAGTCCTAAAGTTCTAAATCCAATGAGGTTACTGTCATTCTCCAGTTTGAGGCATTTGCATATTTGAGTCAATCATGCTGTTAGCTCGACTAAATCAGAAATGGTTCAAATGTAAATAAGTTTCAAGTTTCATAATGTTTATATTTTGATTAAAAACACACAAAAAATCTCATACTTGCCACAGTCACCAAACACATTGAGTATTACACTAAACTTAAGTCAGTTGGCCTTGCTGTTTCTCTGGACTGTGTTTGCTCAGGTTTATGATCAGTGGCGTGCGGTCAGGACAAGCAAGGCGAACCGTGATTGACAAATAAAATATTAAATCACTGCGTTAAAACTATAATTAAATTGTTCAGAAAAAGCGCTACACTGTTATTATAATTCACTCCACACTGTGATGGTAACCCACTTATGTGGCTACAGCTGCTCTGGGGCAGACTGATGGACGCGAGGCTGCCAGTTTGCACCATAGGCCGCTCCGACTACCACCAACCATTCACACACACACTCTCGTGCTAGGCAATGTGAGTGAAGAGTCTTGCCTAAGGAAACAACGACATTTCCTCCAGCGCCCACGATGGCGCCTGGTGTTCCAGCGGTCTCCCATCCAATTCTGGCATCCAGTCATTGTTTGTGGTCGAGGCGTTTGTAATGATTAGATGTTAGTTTGAAATACAGGCAGTCTTTTAATCACATAGTGAGCTTGTTTGTGTGCAATGGAGAATCCAAACGAAGCAGCGGGAACGTCCGTCTGTGACCAGAGGTTTTGTGAAGCTGCAACAGCGATAAAGGAATAACAGGACTTTTACAGAAGAATGAGTGGATCTGTGGCTGTTTTGGACAAACTGCACTTCTGGGAAATATACGATGTTGCTTCAGGAAAGACGTGGCTCATTTGAGAGTGACAGGTGAATTTTATCGTGGCTGGTTTAATGCAGGACTGTTTTAAAGTGATGTTTGTGGCACATGAGGCTTTATCATTAGTGCATCTGTCTGACCAGTGCTGTTGTTGTGAGTATCTCTGCATAAATGTACGTTTGTGTGGTAAGAGCATTACACACCTGCAGTAGAGCTGTTTTATGTCACTTCTTCAAATGTTTTCAGTGCACAAATAATAAATAAAATGACAATAGTTGCCTACTGCAGGCTTACCTGCACAGCTGCATGAATAAATAATAGGACAAATTTGTGAACAAACAAACGTAGCCCATGGAGTTTGCCCCTACAGTCTGTCAAAAACAGGCCTTTATGTAAAATAATGAACTGCAGGTCTAGGCTTGTTTCTCTCCAATATGTGTTTAATATGTCAGTAAATAAGAAATTACCAACAAAACTGCAATGTCATTTGTAAAAAAAAAAAAAAAAAGATTGCCTGCTCATAAAAGTCACCGCATGCCACTGGGGTCAAATGGTGTGTTTTCACAAACGTTAAAGGTCCCATAACATGCAAAATCGACTTTTCAGAGGTTTTAACCTTCCTACAGTGCTATTTGGGCCTCGTATGTGTGCCCAAAGTGGTTTTTTGATTGATTTCCGCATGTTTTCGCTAGAGAACTGTCTTTTCCGTCCCCCTCGGCTGAGCAGGCAGACGGGGGCTCCTCACAAGGATGACGCGCTTCCCATGGATGACGCGGTGTTTAAGCCACGCCTCCGGGAAGCGCGCAGCCGCAGAATAAAAACAGCTAATGCTAATGCTACACAGTAATTACACGATGGATACGACAGATCGAAGAGTTAGCTTGTTATTTACCAAACGGCAACGTCCGTCGTCGAGGTACTGGAGCACGTCAAACTCCAGGTCAGATCCAGGACGTAGGACTCAGCACGACGCACCGTCAGGACGGATAAAAGGTTTTATTCCCGTGTTTGTGTATCGCTGTTTACCGGAGCACACGGCGCATGCGCACTATCTCCGCTCTAGGCTCTAGGCTTCGGCACGAGTTGGGCGGGGGAGGCGCGCGAGTTGGGCGGGGGAGGCAGCCTGCTCTCTGTTCGGGGGGGTCAGATCTCAGAGTGAGCCGTTTGCTTTTACAAGGAGGGGGGCCAGTCCAAGAGATGGGTGTTTTTTGGAAATGGAAATGTTATGGATATTGCACAACGCAAAATTTTATCAACAAAGCCCTTAGAATAGACTGTGTAAAGGGGAAAATAGCAGAATATGGGACCTTTAAGCTCATATTTAACATATACATTTTTAAAGATGAAAGTATGTATCTTAGATGTAAGTTGTCTAATTATTGCTCAGATGTTTTTGGTGCACTTTCCCAGAAGCATTGAGCATTTGCAGATTTTATTTTGATGCAAATTAGGCACTAAAATTGATGTGGAATATAATCCATGAGGATTAAATCTTGAGTGAATGGTTCAGCATCTCCTGCTTGAGTCTAAGGCCAAAGGTCCAGCCTAAACCCTAACCTCTGCAGTTCTGCACTATTTAACGAACTCAATAGAGCACTCATTCATAGAGTGAGTCAGACACTCAGCTCACTATTTTCCCATCACGTGACTCTGGAGGGAAAAAAGTCAGCAAAACTCTGTCAAAAATTGATTTCTGTAATAACTATTGATCCAATCTGTCTGAGACGCACATATTTATGGACTAATGTTAATCATGAAAGTCTTAGTCAAGATGGACCTCGTGTTAAATATAAAAACGGACTGGATTATTTAGTTCGTTGCCTGAGATGGGAATCTATTGATCTTTTAAACAGATCAAGCTAACAGGTAAAGCTAAAAGGTAAGCAACATTAGCAATTTTACACCACAAGAGTTTATTTAAGAATGGTTGTTTTATAATCACGATTCAACCGTCTAATAACTGCCTCTTCGTTATGGCATTTCACCGTAACAAGCAGCGTATTTTCATTCATGTACTTTTATTTGTTTACGTGGTTACATCACATTTTAGATCTCAACTTATACTGTATAACTTAGTTGCAATAATTTGAAAAATAAAGACACTAAGTACAGGGATATGGATGGGGATAGGGGTTAGGTGAAAACAGGAATTTTCGGGCACTCAAGCCTCAACTGAAGGACAGTTAAGGTTTTGTCAGTCATGCATAACTCAAACAAAGAATGTTACTTCATTAAAGGTTGCATAAAATGTTTCTTTAAAGACCTGTTGTTTTCCCAAATGTTGCAATGCATTGTTAGATATTGACAGGTGATCAGCGCTGGCCACTGCTTTTCATGGTGGATTGTGGGAAATTTTTAGTGCCCTACTCCTTCACCTGCTGGATATTCAGACACTGCTTAAAATGGCGTGACTCCTAGATAGGGCCCTGTGTAGGGAATAGCGTGGCCATTCAGACACAGCCAGTCAGGGCAAATAATTGAATACACACATCAAACACATTGCACTAAAATTAGAAAATAACTGATTAGTTCCAAGTGGCAGCAGAGTTTACAGTAAAAATTTGGTTTGTTTGAAAAAACATGATACTTAATCATGAAATAAAAGCAACAGATGTACGGAGCTACTCTGTGGTACAATACTGTTTAATTATTGACCTACACTTCAAACAGCTTCAAAACACAGAAATATGATTTTAATTTAACTTGTGCAGTAGTGCCAGCTCACAGGGCCGATAATGGTAATAAGCAGAGATTGAGGGTCTGTGTGGGAGGAGTAGTGGAGGTCAGAATAGATTAATTGTGTGGGATGTAAATTTCATTCGTCACATACAGATTGATGTCGATTTTAATTGAATTAAAACAATGTGAACCCTGGCCTGCCTGGAGTCTAGGAGGACAGCTGGTGAATAGTGATGAAGAGAGTTGGAGAGAGGAGTTGGGGAGAGGTGAGGGTGGCTATCGTAGACACACAGAGGGAGATTAGTTAATGAAAGCAAGTTATGGCTGACCTTAAGCTAATGAGCCATTCTGCCCCACCCCTCACTGCTATACTACCATTTTATGAGCAACTGCAGCGATGAATAAATTAACAGAAAGGGCTTTTCAAATGGTAACATCTTTATCCTGATTATTTCTGGTTCAAAATTCCTGTTGAAGTAAATAGAGGTTGCCAATTTCAATAATTCCTGATATTTGATCATCATTTGAGTTAAAAATATTATTCAACCATTGGGTATAGACATGTCAAGATTATTCAGTTAATTGATAAATGTGATTATTCAGGTCACAATATAATCAATAAAAACTAATAATTGTGACTGTTCTAAAAGCAAAATTAAGTCATTTAATTTATCTGTAAGAAAAATACACCTAAATGTATAGTGCTTTTTATGTGGCTGTTCATTTCAAAATAAACTTTAATGAAAACGTTAAAAGCTTCGCTTCTGTCTAACACTGTCTTTACTTTTGCATTGAAAACGTTAAAACAGTGTTAGACGGAAGCAAAGCTTTGTTATGTGTCAATAATCGTGAATAATCGTAACAGGGATTTTTCTTCTCACAAAATAGTAACACTACAATTCAACATAGTGACATCGATAACTGGGAACGGCTCATGTACAGTAACTATGACCCCAGGTGACGTAATCCCATGAGATTGAAAATCAATATCTCAGTGGGAGCAGCTATCCTGCATTGTTCAAGTAATAAACTATATTGGTTACATTACTTTTCTCCAATACAAATGGTAGATTGCAGTCAAGGGATTCTTTCTTAGTCCGTCTCTGACAAAGGCAGATAAATGTGTCGCCGTACAGGAGGCAGCGGCTCTGCACAGGGCTTTAGGGAGTCCGCTGGGCCATCATGGTGTGAGTGATGTGCGTGTGTGTCAGGGCTGTCTGGATGTGTAGGAGGAGTCAGCCTCTGGAGTAACACTTATCTCAGGTGTGATTTCATCATGTGATCCCCAAGGACAAGTGCTGTATGTATCCGGGCTGCGCGGTGTTTAGCATGACCGTGACACATAGAGAGCGCGGTAAATGGCACTGCCTCAGACATGTACTGCAAAAGATATGAGGTTTCAAATTCAAACTTTTGCTATATATGTACATGTTTAAATTATTATACATTTTTTTATTTTGATTATACATTTTAATTTGTTTATGAGTTTAAGCCTGTAATAACACTGTTCCATCATCATTAGTTACCTAAAAATTGTATTTTGATTGATTCAAGCATTGCATTTGAGGTTGAGTGCTCAGAAAATGTCAGTTTTCTCTTACTTACAATTTATTTCGAAGATATAGACAGATGCACAATTAGCCATACATCCAGTAACAAGGATATACATTTAGAGAGTTAATAAAATAAATAGCACCTGTTCAAAAGGAAGTAGGAAAAAGTAAATTCTAGCTTTGTCTACTCTTCTGTACTAATGATTATTCAAAAAAAAAAAAAAATATTGGGTTCAAACAGGTCACAAAGCCAATTTTCAACAATGAAAACATATAAATTAAAAATCTGCTGCTTGCTACAGTGAAATTCCCCTCTGACCTAAGTCTTTATAGTTCAATGTTGCAGTTTACAATGAACAAAATGTAAAATAATGATGTCGTCCCAGATGTAGACCGTGTGTTGAAACGCGTTGGCATTTATTAAAGTGTATGAAAAAGTGTGCCTTGAACTTTTACTATTGTTTTTGAAATAATTTTTGCCCTCAAGGATCTCCATGAGCACCTGCTTTCTCTCAGACATTACTTACGTATGATCCAGGTGAGAACTTCCAGCATCTTATTCTTACTCTGTTTGTTATAGTTTAATATTAAATACCCATAATAAGCATAATATGATGGCAAGTTATCAAATGTAAGCTAAACATTTTTTTCTGTATGTTTCAGTTTACAATTTTGCTGTATTCTGCCCCTGGCGTTGGCCGGGGGTGGTTCCAGGTCAGGCTTTAACCACCTTCACAGCATTAACGCTAGCTCAAAGAAGCTGCACTTGTCCTCTGGAGGTGACAGTACATACTATATGGTGATCGCTTTTGAACCAATGACTGAGAACTGTGGCGTTTAAAAGGCCGTCAGTGTAGGTGATGTGTAGGCAAAGAAAGAAGCCAACGCCTCACAGGAGGACACACTTGTTCTACAACAAGTCAAAGAACGAGAGGGAGTCATATACGGGGACAATAAAACAGTTCCGACAGCCTGCGATGTAAGCATCCGCTGTTCACCAGCGGCTGTGATCAAAACAGCGGTCTATGCTGAAGCCAGAGAGACCACTGCAGTGACCGGCCGCTCAAGCGCTTAGACCAGTGCTCTACAGCTTCTCTGGCCGCTCCCTCCCGGTCCTGCGTGCCACTCCTTGTCTGTTCTCCTAAGAGATCCTCGCAGGTCCCGACAGGTCCGAAGTTTTTTGTTTATTTTTAATACCCCGCCAGAGACGCCCTCATGAGCAGTGCCTAATGAAGGCTCTGGCTGTATTAGTGCAGAAACAGCCTTTATCTTCAAAAAAGCCTAATTTCCGTCAACTCAATAATATAATATACTATAATATAATATGTACAACAACAAACGTCTGCCACATGTCCTGCCCACACACACAGACACACACACACACACACAAGGCTGTTTCCGCTGTGCTCTGGCTGCGCGGGCTGCTGCTCTGACAGGACACAAGCTGGACTCGGGACCCAAGGTGTTTTGGTCAGAACGCCGATCAATTCATAATTTAATGGAAACACCCTCAATGTGTATCGTTTTGGTTATTTGAGCCCATTAAGGTTATTATTTTTAGGATTATCTGGTCCATATGAGGATAGTAATAGACTCCAGGGAATGTTTCCCATGTTTCACTGCACTAGTTTTGAAGTTTATTAGATACGATTCTGGCCATCCACAGAATGCATCACACCACACCCTACATTTTCGTCACTCCACCTCATATTTTTTATGTTATTTATTCATTTATTAACACTTGATCACATCTCTTGTTCAGAGCTCCACGCCTCACAATGTCACAGTTTGCACTGACACAAAACGTACGCAAAAAATATGGTCCAAGAAGTTCAAGGTAACTTTCTCTAACTGTACATTGTTAATCTGTAACTATCTTGCATAACCTAACCAACAGCTTCATTTCAATAATAAGATTCTTGTTTTTACAGTGCGTAGGTTATGTATTGTAAAGACTTGAGAGGTTCATGTTCTTTCAGTCAGAAGTGAAGCTATTCATTCATTTTGTGTTATCTAGCCACACTTGTTCTTCTCTCTGGTCTCTGGGATAATATCTGCACTAATCGCTGCCTCTCTCTGCCTCTCTCTGGCGCTGGTGTGATGAACGGCACAGGGGAACACACGGGGGAGGTCTGGACGCTGCTGCGCTCTTTCCTGGTGTTGCATCCCTGTAGTTATTGCACCAGCTGGTCAGGTAGAGCTCCAGCCTAAAGCCTAAACCAAATAAATACACAGCACACGCAGACATGCACGCTGCTCTGTAAGCCAGGCAGTAACATTTTACAAGGCTGTCAAGTCTTCATGCTGCTGAAGGTGACCCTTTACATGGAGCCTTTTACTGCAATGAGAACATGTCCTAGATCTCCTCACAACAACTTCTATAATACATACTGATTACAAATACTGTATGCAAGTGGGTGTCCCGGTCATGAGATGAAAGAAGTGACAATGGGGACTCAATCATATTAGGGACTAATGATGACATTCTGGTATATTCTGCAGTCATAAGTAAAGTCAGTGTTTAGTCTTTATCATCATCTGTTTTGGCAGTGAAAATGACAAATAGTTTAATCAATATACCATTTTAAATGTACAAAGTAACAAAATAAAGAAATGGTAAAAGAAAGCTGTAATTGTTTTGTTTTAAAGATATTTTTTCAAGTCCTTTTATAAACATGAAAAGCAGACTATCCCTTCTCTTCCCCTCTATTTCCTCTTGCCCTCTGCACCTCCAATTCTCTGTGCCAAATGGTACATTTACATTGGCCGTAACCTCAATCACCAGCTCAGGGGCTCTGGTGAATGTGCACACAGACATTTGTAGAGGAAGCCGGTGAGCGCATGTAGGCCGAGGTATAATACGAGCGATAGATAGAAAGCCATGCCTCAGGCATCCATCAAACCAAACGACTCCATTACAGTAAGTCGGACAGAGGCAAACGGTAATGTGCGCTGTGATAAACACCAGGATAATAGTGTGTTTATGGTCCCGGACACACTGTTTGTGCTGGGGAACACTGGAGACGAATACAGATAAGATACAGGAGAAGCCACCTCTTTGTCTTATTCATTCTTTTAGTCACGTCCCCTCTCTCTCTGTTATCAGTCTCTTTCACTCCCTTGTTCCATTCGTCCTTTTCTGGTCCGTTTGTACAGAATGCAGAGGGGGCACTATACATAAGCTGAATACAGTGCTTTTCTGCCATTACAATACTGCAGTGTAAAGATCATAATGCAAGAATGAGGCCTGGGAGGACCATCAAAACTGAAGTGAGAACGTTTAAACAGGCATTACAATGAACTTCAGTGATAGGATGGCAATATTGAACAGGATGCACATTTCAGTATATTACTTTCACCACATTCAGAGTGTCAGAAAGATGTTTAAAGTCACTGTCTCAAAAATGTGAAAAATAGAGCTAGTTACCTTTAAACGGTTTGCAGCAATCCAAAAATATTCATCCGTTTCCTAATTTATTTTTCTTTCAATGAGTTTACATGCGCATTCCTCAACTTTCAGACACCAGAGTGAGTTTTGCTGCATGCTACTGCTAACCGCGCAGAAGCATTACTTCTTGGTTCACACCCGATAAAAATGTTCTATAAACATCTGCAACCAACATACACTGATCTTATTTTGATCCTAAGAGCTGCTTTTACAGTATATATGTAATGGCACAAAAAACATTTTACTTTATTGCATAAAAAAGTCAGGTACAGCCCCTTTAAGGACAAGAAACTCCCTGCAAATCAATCGTGTTACAAACAAGAAAACACACCAAAAAGAATAGATGAAAACTAAAACTACACAATCTAACAGTGTTGTGGTTAATTTTGTCGGCTAGTTAAACTTCAACCAAGACATAAACAGATGCATTTTAGCACATTTTGGATGGATTACTGTCATTGGAATAAAGAAATTAGATATTCATTTTGTCAATATCACACAACTGTACATGACGTTAACTTTTTTTGGGTCTTTTCTTTAATTATGCCAGATATAAGTGCAATAATGAATCATAATACATTTTCCCTTGAACTAGCAGATGCTCAAGTTAAATAGAGGTCTCTAGGTTATCACCACTCTTAGGAAGCATGTATTTACATTTTTAAAAATCCATCAATTTATTCCTATATTTCCTGCATGTTCATAAATTATATCCGTATTGTACAAATGTAGCTTCCAGGTTATAAAGCGCGAGTACATGAAATGAGGGGAGAGAGGTCAGTGTTTCCTCTACATTTCTATTAAGTCGCCAAGTATCAACTCTTGATTAAGGTGCTTTCAGAACTGGGCCGCTCTGTTTATGCCCATAGTTAACCTCTATTACACTGCTGACCCCAGCCCCGTCCTCTCTATCCTCTCTAATGGGGGCTGTTATATGGTGTGGCCTGAAGATGCAGGTGCAATATGCAGCACTGTGCGGGTCACGCTAAAGGCCAGTGTCTATTGCCTTATATTTAAGATCAGTTAAACTTAACAACCCCATTCATCCTCTTTGCCCTATCAAACAAAACTCCACTTTTTTCATTTTTATGCTTTAGGCAGAGGCAATGTCAGTTTTTACAGGCCGTGATAAAAAGTGGGTAATCTCACGCCCACTTGAGGGGATGATGATGTGTAGGTTTATTAAAGCAAATGAGCCTAAAGCCAGAACGGGCCTAAAACGGTTCAAGTGGGATACTCCAGCTTTAAAGAATAGCCGCCTAACTGCTATTGTAATCAGGCAAAATGCTCGAGTGATAAAGAATGGGCACATTTTTATTGCAACTGCTGCAGAGTTATTGGAGCACAATTGGTGTATTTTTGTCACCACAAATGCTTTTTTTAATTTTTTATAAGTAACAAGTTATCAAACCAATGTAGAAAAAAGGGTCAGTCACATATGGCATTTTTGGAGAGCATAACATTAACTTCATATTAGAGATGATGTTCACGCACGCACACACACACACGCGCACACACGCACACATGCACACACGCACACACGCACACACACACACACACACGCACACACGCACGCACGCACACACGCACACACACACACACGCACACACGCACACAGTCATCACTGAGGATTTCTCTGCAGGATTCAAGCAGCCGAGCATAGCAATGTGGCTGTCACATAAAATTACTTTTTGTATTTTGATGACTTATTGATGTTTCATTATGGAGAACATGCATCTACCTCAAGACTGCAGGTGTGTATGTGGGGTCCAATACAAGCAGTAATACACAAGTGATCAGGCTGAGCTGGAAGCAGAGTGGTTTTACACTATGCAAATACGTAAGGGTTATTATAGATCATAACTAATCAAATCTAATGAAAGGGTGAATAAATCCCTCTGTGATTAAATATTAGCTCTAAAATTAATTGGTCAATTTCCAAGTTCTGACCAGTCTAAGGTTAGGTCAGCCAATGTGACCAGTATGTAAAGACTATATGGTAGTTTGCAGCAAGAAGGTTCCGTGTGTTATTCCCGGGCCGTTTTGTGAGGAGTTTACGTGTTCTAACGGGTTTCAAATGTGTTCTCCAGTTTAATCTTCAACCCAAAACATGCATTTCCCCCAATTTACACAAAGCAGTAACAGCAGCATACGCACAGGAATTGCCTTTAATTATAACCCTATTGGACAATCTACATCAGTGATGTCATCTGTGTGTCCAACGGGCGTAATTACGCTACACAGCGCTTAAATTAGGTTGGAGTTCTAATTTTTTCAGCGTCAAAGGCACGTCTCCAGGCTTTTTAGCAGGAGAAATACAGTAAGGAGGCATGCAGTGTCACAATAAATTTCCGATGCCTTTTCAAAATACATTCACTAAAAACATGTGTGTCACGTAAACCAGTGGTTCTCAACCTTTTTTGTCTCGCGTACCCCCTTTTGTTTTGTCTTACACTCAGAGTACTCCTTAACTTGAGTTTTGGGCAAATAAATGGGTTTACTAGTCGAATATAGTCAATTATTACTATTATATTTTTTATTTTAATTATGTATGACCCAAGATACTCCAAAAGATGCTAAATTTCCAACTAATTACTTTTTTATTCAGATAAAAGTACATTTCATCTTCATTTAAACCTGAAACCATTCCAAATACCCCTTAGTAATTCCTCATGTACCCCTTGGGGTCCTCGTACCCTTGATTGGGAAACACTGACTTAAACAACAAGCATCACCTCCTGATTGCATCCAGGACTGCAGGGAATGATACACGGTGGACTAGGATGAGTTTATCGTCAAATTGGAAGAATATAACACGCTTTGCGACATCAAATCTCATTTTTACAAGGACGAGTCAAGACAGGAGAAAGTCTGATGTGAAACAACCAAAACCTTGAAGGTAAGCAGCCCTGACACAAACACTGCAGCCATGGCCTGTCATTGCTCTGTGTGAAGCATTGTAATTCTGATCAATTGATTGATCTGAATTCAATGAACTGATTTTGCAAAGTTTTGAAACCTACTTCATCCGACCAACATTTAGATACACAGACTCGCGTTGCTGGAGCAGCTTTTCCATCTCTGGAGTAGATTGACGTTTCTAAAAATATGCGTGTATGCAGCTTGGCCTATGTTACGTGTTGCTGCACCTCCTGGTGTAAATCCTGGGTTAGGCTAATCTACCAGCAAGGACAATAAAAACTACAAATAAATGTTGTATTTATGTCCCTTCATTGTTAATTTGTATTGATAATAAAGCAATACTAGTATACAAAGTACTCTTCACCTCTGCCCATGTCCGCCTCCATATTGTGCATTTGGAACATGAGCTATACAATAAATTTATCACCCGATAAAGTTTTATGGTCAGTGTCATTACAGAACATTGGGGTCATAGAGACAGTCTAGAGCCATGGCGTGGATTTACAAACATGCACACTGCACCACACAAATCAACACAGCACACAGTGTGGCTAGCACTTGGATTCTGGAGATACAGGATTTGCTTGTTGGTTTGTTAGCAAAAAGAGGTCAATGGTTCAACATTGTATTGCAGTAAGTGTCAGTCGGATGCACACTGCACGGCAAACAGGCAAGATCTAATTTCAGCTGAATTGTGCTAGAATGTATAAAGCATTTAACCCTCAACTATAAGATCCAATGTTTATCCAGATCTAGTTATGTGCTACACTGATGCTGATCAGTTAATAGTGAACACTTCCATGTTGCCATTTTAGCCCAGTCTGTGAACCATGTACAAGAACCTGTATCTTCATGTTTGATCTTAGCGACATAACAAATTGTAACCTTGACCACGTTATCCAGGCTCACATCACCGACCACACAAATAAACACCGGCCCAGATACTCATCAAATGACAACACTTGGCCTAACAAGTCATAAATATCTGAGAAATGGGGTTAGGCCAAAAACATATGCATGGAATACATTTAAAGACATATTTTATTTCTTGAAATGTTTTTATGATTATATATTTATTATAATTATATAATTATTATAATTGCAGTGCTTTCACTATTAATATTTTCAAACTTTTTTTCTTTCATTAGGCTATTTAATCTGCTACAAAATACCCACAGCCACTGTTAAGTAGAGGACAGACCTTAACCACAACAGTTGACCATCTAAACCACCAGGGCTAAAAGCCTGGTCTTGGCCCCAGCTCTGGAGTCCACTCATGCTGAAAAAGAACAAACGAGAGCATTTACGGCTGCTCTGTTCACCTTGCAGCTGTGTGAGGGAGATGGATAGAAACCACGCACAAGCAGAGTACTGTAAATCTTTTGACCTTGGTCTTGGCTCTTTAGCTTTATGTGTGAGGGGGTTTAGCCTATAGCCTTAAATATTTCAGTGTAGCTCGACTGGCTGCAAAGTGCTGAGCTGGGGAGAAGTGATAGAAGGCAGACCACAGCGTTCAACTTCCCCCAGCAATTAACAGAGCAGCAGGATGTCACTGCGGTGTCCTCCACAGAGTGTGTAGCGGCAATGGATAGGCCCATTATCACATGCAAGCTTTTACTTAAGCTTCAAAAACTGTAACACTTAGAGCGCAGTCTAACTTGCACCCAACAAGTCTCTGTTTGAGTTTCATACAAACATATAAATAGGAGTTACTGCTACTCTATGAGCTTCAAATGCTTGTACTCAAATGTCTTTTTATGCAATCACACAATCTCTGCCAGTATTTTGTCCGAGGTCTTAGTATTAAGTGTTTGTATTTAGTGTAGTAGTGTAAATATTTAATGTGGAGAGCCAATAGGAAAAAAAATACTTCAAATCATGAATAAAAAAGTTATATCATGATAAAGATCATTTAAATGATCAGTTTGACCTTTTTCCTTTATAATGTATGTATATTTTTTGCTAAATCTTTATGACAAGCACATTGTTTTTTCTGATATCTTTAGAAAAGTGTGGATTGTTTAAATATATATATATATATATATATATATATATATATATATATATATATATATATATATATATATATATATATATATATATATATATATATATATTCATGAACTCTTAACACTTACCAGTAACTATGAGCTCTGTCGTCCTTCTGACCAAAAAGCCTCCAAACTGCACCTCACAAGTGTAATTTCCAATGTCCTCCTCCGTCACCTCTTCAAAAGTCAGATTGCTTCCTTTATAGGTGATGCTGGCACGCCACTGCTTCGGACGGCATTCCTGCACATCACACAAACACACACAGCTAACTCCAAACCATATTTAGATATTGAACAATCCATCAGATTGTCATCTAAACAAAATGGCAGCTGATCCACACTTGGCCACCACTGACTTTCGTCCAATAGCATTTCCCAAAGCATATAAATGTCACGAACCATTAGGAGTAAGGATGCTATTATGTAAAATCCTATACTTTAAAATGATAAAGCTTAGGCCACTATCCTGTTTATCTGATTAAGATTTATTGCACTGAACAGAATATTCTCCTTTCAATAATCCGGCAAGGCCACCCAGGACGTGCAATGTTATTTACCAAGGTCTCCACCGGCAAAATAGGTGCACCACAGTTGTATTGATATGTGCGTTCCAGAGTGTGGGCTGAGGTATGATCCTCTTTCCAGCCCCAAGACGAAGGCTCAGTGTATCCTATTCCACCACTGCTTCAGGCAATCCTTTAAATTCAATCACTCTGGTTTGGCACTGGTTCCAAATAACTATATGTTCCAGCGCTCCCAGTCATTACAAGGATCTAATTGAATTGTGGGGAAAAATCTAGAGGTCAGGCTAATCAAGTGGTAATCTACCTGTGATTAGTGTGGCCTGACTTGAGAATGCTCTTTGTTGACCGCCGGCTATATCTGACCCAGGAAGAAAGAGCCAGGTGACATGTGAGGGAGGTGTAGGCTGAATAGATATAAGGGACAAGGAGCTTTTAGAGGACACTCGTCTCACAGGGCGGACAGTGATAACAGCTCTTCACAGCTTTTCATTATTTAAGCCCCCAATGCATTTGGCGTCTATGATTCAAAGTAGAACTAAGTAACATTTTTACCTTATAAAATGTTTTTGTAAGTCCGTGTGGTGGTTGTGAATGTAATTTTGGGGTGTTTGAAGCCCCCATCGTTGCCCCCTGCTGTCTCTGCGCCGACAACCAGCCTTGCAACTTTCCTGACGCTGACACGAACACTCCTGATAAACCCTGGCTCTCTTTTTTATATTTGGCAACATTAAATGTTTTTGTATGTGATTGTACTTCCTTGTTGCAATAAAAAGGAAGCAACAAAATTGCTTTTTACTGGTAGTGTATTTTCACAAGAGACCTGCAGGGGGAGCTCTGTCGCTGAAGTTCTGCTTTAAATAATGAAATTCTAATATGGTGATAAACATAGCAAATTAGAGCATGACCAATGTGGGTTTTTCTACAGCCGAAGTTTGACTCCAGAGCTGATATTTTCAGATTGATATATTGGACAGATTGAGATAATGTTCTCCATAAGATTTGAAATTACTACAAACTTTATTTCTGACTATATAATGCACTGCTCTGCAAAGGCATTCATTCATTCAGTTTCAACCGCTTGTTCCCATTAGGGGTGGCGAGTGACTGGAGTCTATCCCAGTGACTTTGGGCTTTAGGTGGGGCACACCCTAGATAGGGGTCAACTCATCACAGGGCTAAGACAAAAGTATTATAAGGATCTTTTTTTTTTAATTAGAACTAATACAACTGCTTTTACTATTACAACTACAGTGCAACTACAGCTATGAGCTACAAAAGCACTGAGATTTGAAATGGACTTAAACAGTTAGCACCTTACCATTTCTCCACAGAAGTGATGTTTGAAGACAAAATAAAATGAATGAGGCTAAATGTGTGCTTAAAGAACAGTCTATGCTAATAAGCTAAAGGGCACATAATTTTTTATAAGCTTGCCCACCTTGTACCATGTGATCTCCAGCTCCTTGCCCGGCTCCACATAGTCCTCGATGTTGGGGCAGGTGATGTTTTTGGTCTTGCTCAGTTCACCCTTTTCAATGCGCCTCATGCTGGAGTTGTAGCACAAATTTGTGTCATTCTCCGCCACAGTCAGAGACATGGAGACCTTCATGCAGTAAGTAGAGTTCCTAAGGACAGAAATAAATAATCAGTTCCATATTCTTTAGCTGAAAACGTTTCCTCACTTTAATACGACGTGTTAAGACGTAAGTTTTAGAAGGGTGTGAAAACTTAAACTAGCAGTGATTTGAACAATTCTTGTTCTCAACATTTTTGAGAAATGTACTGGGCAATGGAAAAATGCTTTTCTTTCCAGCGTGTATAAAAGAATTGATTTCAAAATTAGGGTTAAGGTAGTTTATTTTCAATCTAGGGACATTTACCCATAAATTATGCTTTGGATTCGAGTCCTGGTCCAAGCAGTGTGTGCACAATGGGCAGAAATCTTGAAATGTGTTTTTGGTTTTGCTTTGATCATCATGATTACATTGATAGACGTTGTTAACCAGTCAAAAAGTGTATGTTGTTTGTACAAACCACCAATACTATTTTCTTTTGCCTTACAAGTCTATTCATAGTTGCTCCAGCATCTCCCTCGAACATTAACGTTTGCTTTGCTGGGTTAGCAATAATGACACGTTCAGCAGCTTAACTGAGTCAATGCCTCGCGCTCAGGGCTGCCTCTATTGGATTTATGGGGGGAGTTATCTGGGCCGGTGGATGCTAATCACAGAAACACTAAGACAGCCTCATCCAAGAAGAGAAAAGCAGCTTGGTCATCACAACATCCCCCATACACACAGGCCCCCCACACACACACCATGCATCATCTCTGGGTAACTGTCTCACACTTCCCAGGCAGGCAGAGGTATCTCCGCCCTTTCCTTTGTGGTGCTTTTATAAATCTGGCTAGAATCATTATCATTTGAGAGCTCATCAGTGGTGACATAATGTCATCCTAGTGCTCCCAGAAGATGGTATTCCCAACGGGACATTATTACATTTGTGGCACACTTAAGAGTCAATGGAAAGGTTTAGAGACATCTCAGAATTGATATGTGGCTAAACCAGCTCCGGCTGTGGTGATGGCGATGTGATGAACGCTTCTTTTTCACTGTGGCTGATCCATGTCAAGGCTGAAGTGACAAAAAGAGCAAATAAATCAGTTGTCATGAGTCATTCTTTGAGGCAGCACAATGTAACTTTGCTGTCTCAGTGGCCCCTCTCCAGTTGACTTTTGAAGACCGATTATTCCAACAATGACTCACAGTAAAAGGTAATTTTTGTCTTAATTTGTGGTTTATTAAATGGAACGTACTCAAAAATAGCATTAGCATTTTTTCCTCAGTTTGACAATCAACAGTAAGAAGTGGTTTCAGGTACTTATGGTACACTTTATTGTCATTTTTTTAGCTTATGTACAAAGCATTGGTCCAGGAAACTACTCAAGTAAGAGTAAAAATGTTTAGCTTTTAATAGTAACCAGTCGGACAATGCACACCAGAAATGTCATACACACATCCAACGGCATATTATACTATGGGTAAATTAGGTTGGAGTTAAAATTTTCACAGTTTTTAGCAGTAAATATACAGGAAGGAGGTGCATAGTGTCAAAATGAACAAAATAAAAGTTATTTTAAAATACATTATCTAAAAACATGAGTGGTGCACAAACAATGTGCACTGCATCCTGATCGGGTCTAGGACTTTAGGGAATAATTCATGATGGACTAAAACAAGTTCATTGTCAAACTGGCAAAATATAACACGCTTTACAATGTCAAACATCAATTTTACAAGGACAAGTTAAGACAGGAATCGGCATGGTATGTAATATCAAGAGTTTTGAAGATAACCTACTTATTAATGTAATTTTAGTATTAATCTTTGTAAAGCATTGTTCCTCTAATCAACTTTTGTCAAGTTTTGAAACCTTCATCTGACCAACATTTAGCACTCAATGTAAGTAATATATTATAGTTTGGTGTGGCTGTAGCTGCTATGTAAATTCCAGGTAAGAGTAACTATGTCCAGATAGTTACTCTGGACATAACATTGATTTTAACTTGAAGTTAATGCTATACCAGTGGCGTGGAGTGGATCAAGAAGCACAAATGTTCATATAATTTAATATTGTCAACATCAAGATTTTGCTACTTACCACTTTTCTTCTGTGAGTAGATTTAGTCACAGAAGAAAAGAAACCAAAACGTTTCCTTAAGTAAGAGTACTGTTATACTGTCAGATAAGTTATTCAAGTAGGAATAAAAGTAGAGAAACTAGTCAGAAAAGAACAGTGACTTAAGTAAATGCAACTTAGAACATACTCCATAGTACTCCTAGTACATTACTCCATGGAACTGTCTTATTCAATGCCTGGCCTTGTCAGCTCAGCCTTTCTTACACACAAGCCGATAGCCTGACTGGTACCATGAATTACATAGTGATAAAGAATGACAGTTGATTGCTTTGGGGATCTACACAGTCCCAAAACTACAAAGTGTTGCTTTAAGAATAGTACTGTAAGAGGTCACGGTCACACCAACAAGGCAAAATACAACACTGATCCCATACTAAACAGATGGAATAGAGGTATGCAATGTTTGGATGTGTCAAGAAGACTTGGTCAGTGTGTACAAGCAACCTGTGCTCTGACCATACGGGCTTTCATTTCATTACATTACATTTACAGTGTGCCAGATGCTTCCATTGAGCGTAAATGACAGGGTTTCATATGATCTACTCAGGTTATGAAAGCAATAAGAGAGTCACCTCCATCGTATAAGCACCTATGACCCCTGTGGCCATAAAACACAGACACACACATGTGCACTCACACCGTTACTGACTAATGTTACGGCTGTTTGGAAATCTGCTGGAGACATGCTAGCATCGAGCACACAGGGAGTATAAGATACGGAATGGAAAGAAATCAAGTGTATGCTTCTACTACAGAGAAGATGCCTCAAAGGACATGTTGAAAATGCTGTGGGAAGCAAAAGTGAGATGCAGGTATTGCAACAGAGCACTGCCCTCCTGGAGCTGGTATCTAACGTTATCGACTCCAATGCTATCTGGAGCAAACAGAGTGGGAAGATTCGCGGTAGACAGCTTGCTAAGTTGAGCAGTATATATTAATTTTTTTTTTTTTTTTTTTTTTTTGGAAAGAACTAACAAAGTGTGGTGCTGCATCTACCACATGTGGACATATGTTACATATAGAACACGGCAGCACGATATATTGCAAAAGCGGTATTGGACACAAAACTGATATCGTAACAAATTAAACATATTTCAATCACACCAACGTTTTCCATCGGACAGAAATGCACTGTTCTTAAAAGGAAAAATGCTTTTTATTCATGATTTTATTATTCAGTTTAGATGCATTGACATTTGTACTTGTCTGGTCTAGGTTTGAGCCCAGTTTAGTTCTGATGCAGACTTGATTTGGTTCTGTTTTAGTCCTGGTTCAGCCCTGGCCTTGTTCATCCATGTTTGGTTTTGGGTTTAAACCTAATTTCAATGTGGTGTTTGTGAAAATATATTCTCTGTTACGTTTTTATTTTGACTAATGCATAAAGGCAAGAACATATTAGTTTTAATATAACTAATTACTGCGTCAAAAATATCACGATAATATTGATATTGCAGCACCTGACGGACAAATTACATATCACAATAATCTTCCATATTGTGCAGCCCTAATGCAGAGCCAAATCCCCCAGAATCAATCTTTGACGCTTGTTTACATAATAGGAAGACGATCATGACTGACCTCTCACAGTCGCACACCTGATCCAACTCCAAATCCCCCGGGAGTCAACAGGGAAACGGCTTTTGCATGTTAAATATTCACAACAGGCGCCCCGTGGCATTGTGGGAAACGTGTCAGAGGTGGTGTTTGATTGATGGACAGCCAGGGGGTGGACGCGCGCTTCTGTGGACGTCTTTCACGTCTGTCACATTCTATTTCCGTGGAGTTATTAGCTGTAATTCTCCACGCATTATGCCGCCTTTTGCGTGATCACAGGAAGCAAATACAAGTGGTTCAACTGTGTCTCATTACCGGAATTATTAGAAAATTATTTATCCAGTGAAAAATGGAAGTACCATGGCATATGAATTGCTGAAGAAGTAAGATTGATGGATGTGGAGGTGCGGTACACACCCTAGGTCCCCTCTTGAAAGCTGACATGTGGGAGGAAGGAGGAGAGAGAGGCTGGGCAAAAGAAAAGCCCAGAGATTGCTATGTAAATGAAGTCACCTTCACACACAAGCAGCGATTAGAGTGAAATTTGAAGACAGAGAAGGACAAAGATAAGTGTGACCGCGCACATACAGTCGGCAGGATACACACTTCACAGATTCTACGCACCTCTATATCTCTTACACAGGGAAACATCTGGAAGGATTCAGGAAAGATTTGACATGAAGAGATTTGATTACATATGGTACACAAGTTAAAAGAAGGTAGTACTACAGATTGAAAATGCACACCATACAACATCCTGTATATTGAGCCCAAATAAAGACTATACTGTGTGCATCTGTCTTCACGTTCAATAGACCTTGCATGG
This sequence comes from Rhinogobius similis, assembly GCA_019453435.1. Taxonomy (NCBI): domain Eukaryota; kingdom Metazoa; phylum Chordata; class Actinopteri; order Gobiiformes; family Gobiidae; genus Rhinogobius; species Rhinogobius similis. Next base: position 22,534,761 of record CM033633.1, on the reverse strand, counting down.
TATCTAATATTAAAAGGATGCAAAAGAACAGATATTTACTAGTCAGAACACTGAAGGCTATACCAAGATGTGCACATTATAAAGCAATTCCAACTGCATAGAGGGAAAATTTGCACATGTAAAGTACAACGTTTTAAATAAACCTGACTGATTTGTTGGTATAGCCCAAAACCTTACTTTTAGGTAAATAGAGAGCTAGAGGCACTTTTCCTTTCTTAAGCGTCTTAAGGGGACCATAACAAAATAATGCTGTGCGCTGCAACGTCATGTCACTGTTTGTCAGAATAATGTTTTGGCATCGGACAAATGTGGACAATATTAAAGAAACCTGGAACAAGCATTTATTTTTGTAGGGAAATGTTGCCAAGACTGTATTTGACAATGCAACACTAGTTATGGTCTCATTATGCTTCTAGTATTAGTAGGAAAACTTTGAGACGGGTTGTTTCTTTACATTTCAGATTACAATGTTCATTTTAAGTGCTAAAATTCTTTCCAACAGTAGTTAGTTTTTCCTTGATGTAAAATTTCTAGCGCTTTGTTCTTATATGTGTAGACATTTTTTTATCCTCCAAGCTCAACTAGAAAATGTTCTTTAAACTCAACTCCTTTTTGTGCTGTCTTGAATATAAAACACATGAATTGAACTGGCTTACTTTAGGGATGGTGCAATGTTTGTGAAGGGCCTTTATTCCTACACAGAGCTGTAATGAAACACAGTATAGGCTGGGGTTTCATTGTACACAAACACTCTGCTCCAGTCACACTCCATGTACTCTCCAAGCATCTCCAGCTCTTTAAGGGGCCTTTAACGGCATTATTAAAAACTCTGCGAGATGAGGAGCTGCAATGAGCCGTTTACAGAGGGATGTTCTCCACTGTAAAGGTTAATAAGTTACTGCCACATAATTATGCATCTTGTATTAGGAGACTCGCAGTGCAATGGCTCACTAATATACAGTATTGTGTGTGTTTAAATGGTATTCACATGGTATTTAAATGGGAATTACCTGGGCAATTTTCTGAGGAATCTGGACACTTAAACACAGAGAACAGGGATATTAGATAGGGATATTGTTAATTGTAAGCTGGGGCTTTTTAATGGTTTTCAGTAGTAGATGTTACAGACCCACTGTGCTTTATAAGCCATTTAGCTGGGTACAAAACTTAAAGCCATAACCTCAGCAGACCTAAACACATTGTCTGTGATTGTTACGACCCCAGGCCTACAGATCCTGCCTTCTTCTGTGTTTTTTGAATATTGTGTTTGTTTCTTGTGGCTGTGGAGTTCCTGCTGGGGATTGGAGGCCTGCTCAAGCTGACTGTGATTGGCTGCTGCCTCCTGGCCTTCTGATTGGAGGGCCAATCAGTCCATCTGTGGTCCCTCCCTGTATTTAAGGACTGGATCCACATCTGTTGGGGGCTGCTGGCTGAGTGTGCCCAGTATGCCTTGTGCCTTCTTGCTTGTCAGGGCTGCAGTGGCAGCGCCTGATTTGTGTGTTTTGAGGCACTTGTCTTTTGTTTGGTTTGGTTTGGTTTGGCTTGTCACCCGATTCTGTTTATGGGCCTTTGTTTTGTTATGCCTGTGTGACCCGTGCATTTTGGGACAGGCATACCTTGTTTATTTTCTGTATTTTGTGTTGATTCTGTTACTTTACCTTTACCTCCTGTTCATTAAATTGCATCTTAAATTTAAACCTTTTTCCACCATGGGGTTTTTGTTACTTCCCCTAACCCTAGCTGAGCTGGCTTGTAACAGTGATGGAACTAAACAACGTAAAAGCATTTTGTGAATCATGAGGACGGTTTTAGCAATAGTCAACTGCATACATGTGTAAGAATCCATGTCAAACCTATCAAAGGTTATTTGTTTTTGAATCCATTTAATGCCTTTTTCCTTACCGCAGCACACAGGAGTAGAGCCCCACATCCTGGGAGTCAGCCGGTCTAAACCAGATGGAGTCCTCCTCTTTGCTCATCCTCACACCATCGAAGGAGATGGGCTCCTCAAAGTCGCTGTGTCCCTGTCCAGAGCTGCGGTACCACATGAGGCTGAGCCCCACACCCTGCGCCTGGCTGTAGTTAGCCCTGATGTAGCCATAGAATAGAGCACACTTCAGTCTGACAGGCTCTCCCACCAGCACCTGGTACTTCAGGTAGTCTATGGACCAGTCTGTACAGCCGTCAACTGGAAAACAAACAGAAAAGAAAACATTTAAAACATATTTTACTCAACCATGGGCATGAACTTTAGTGGTATGAAATGAATGGCTTTATTCACTTTTCTGAATTCAAATTCCATAATACCATTAACAATATTAATATAGAATTAAGTATTTAAAACCTTAAGATGTATAATTGTGGTATCACATAATTATAAAATCATTGACTTTCAAAATGACTGTGACATCCTTGGCATGAAGAAAGAGTTATGCAAAGAGGCACTTTAAACAAATTCTGAGTAAAATAAGCAAAGGTTTGACAATGGAAAGGACAGCTAATGTCCTAAAATCTAAATGTGCAGGGACTCTTTTTATAAAACAGGCATTTACTAACAGTGGCATTGAAGATTTAAGAGAGAAAACCATGTGCAGATGGTCTCAATGAACTGTTTGACGCTCACTGCCAATTATATGTAACTAAATTATCTACAAATATTGAAAACACAAACAAATCCATGCTTTTCATCTGTGCCTCATTTCAGCTCTTTCACATCTCTCAAAGTCCCAGGCCACCAGAAGTTAACCTATGGCCAGCGATCAGTCTGTGACTAATTAGCCACCATTTGTTTCTCCAGCAGGAGAGTATTTGGGAGTACATGTGTGTAAGTGCCGACACCAGGAGAGACGTGATGGTGAGCACAGATAAGGCAATAAGAGCCCTGCTGTGTGCCAGGCAGTGAGTGATACGGAGCCTCACAGGGACAGCTATGCCGGTAATTAATACTCTTAATTACCAGGGAGGTAGTGTGTGTGTGTGTGTGTGTGCGCGCCTATACAAATGGTTGTCTGCCTAATTATGTCAGTTAATTACCAGTAGGCACTGCCACAAGTGTGTGTGCCTACATATGAAAGTGAGAGAAGCAGAGGCAGTGCTGTGTCTGTGTGCGATGGAGTAATGTGTGAAATTCTCATTATCACTATGAATAATTAGAGAGGAGGCCCTATAGATACAAACCGCCTCATGTGTTGATGCGGTGCGACTTTAAATCTGATTAGGCAAAAGCTGCATCACAATGGCAGAATGATGAAGTGACGAAGATAATCTTTGGTTCATCTCTGTCAATGAGGCTAAAAGTCCCATGATGCAAGTGATTTCAGTACAAAACAAAAATTTACAGACTGTAGATTCTAACAATACAGACTATTATTTATTCAAAATACCTGATCTGATAATAACTGTATGACATATTGAAAACTATCCATAATTACGTCCAGACATTTTTGTAGAACCATATTTGCAGGTTTTTCTGACATAATTTGCTGCCACCTTTTTTTTTTAGATGTTACCACAATAACATGACTGCTGTTAGCAGTGTGTTGTTTATACACACTGTGGTATTATTACTGTAATGAGTGCTTCTCAGCTTTGTGTAATAGAAAAAGTTGTTGACAAACTAATTTAATGCTTTGAGAACCAGAATGCATCTTGTACAACTTGCAGTAGTGCATGTTTTTCACAAGGACGAAAACAGCACTATTTACTTATCATTTGCAGTAACGATCATGTCAGATGATTTAAAGCTTAAATAGAGAGCACCTCTGACCCACTCTGAGCTGATATTAGGAGGAGATTTCTATTGACGGCAGCAGGTAAGTTATGTGCTCTCTCTGCATAGCAATCTGCTAATCAGCTCTGGCAGCGCGGCCCCATTCAGCCAATTCTTTATTCACTCACTGCACTTCTAATGGAAATGACCTCTGCCGCTCTCTCTCTCTGCCTGTCCATTTCTGCCCACAACAAAACCATTCAATCTGATGAGCTTGTGTCCAGATTCACAATGAAAGCGCTGTCAATGCGGAGCGCCCCTCGTGTCCTGTCGGAACATTCAAATATCATCTGGTGCATTATAAACAGTGCATGCTAAGTGTGTGCACATGTTAACACAACAGAGCAACAAGGGACCCTTTAACTCGTCCTCAGCCCACCCATGGGACTTGTCCACGCCAAAGCCCTTTGGTGGGTGAGCCATATTTACGTCTGAAACTCAAAACGGTTTTATCAACTCAATTAGAGGCTGACATTTCCCACATCCCCACACAGGGCTGGGAAAATCAATGCATCCCACTGGAGGAATACTGCAGTCCCCTCCTCTGACTCGATACACACAAGCAGCACAAGCACAACCGCAGAGGGAAGCTGTAACAAGATACTGCTCTAATATCCAAGCCATTTATGAACTACATGATGGACTTTGAGTACATTTAAAAGAACAAATTAAACTTGGATAGAGAAAAAACTTTTAACTTTTTAATTAATTCTAAAACAATTAAACATCATTAGCAAAGTGGGCAGTTAAAGCAATTGAAAATGTAGAGGCAGCGGCAGCATTATTAGTAGCTCAAATAATACTTAATAGAGTGTGTTGTGTGGACTCATATTGGCGGAAACAGCTTGGTTGGTGCTCAGAAACGTGTTTTGGTAAAATATTCATGAAAGTCAACATTGGTCCAATTTTTTTTTTTTTTTTTTTTTTGCTGAGCACAGTTTGTGGGCTGATTTGCTTTGTAAAATGGTTCTCTGTACGCCACACTACATCCCAGTTTGAACCAATATGACTGTTTTATCTGTGATTATTAGTGTTTAGTGCAGACAGCTCTTCCTCGACAAGCATTATACTCAGGTGTTAGCGTTAGCCACAATAGGAGTGGGCGACGAGTAAATGAATCAATATCACAATTTTCGACCTTGTACCTTCTGCATTTCTATTGCCTTGAAAATGTAAATAGATGGAACTAAAGTGCGATCTGTAGAAGTGTGTGTGGGGAGGGAAAGTCTACTTTTAAGCATAGGGCGGAAAATGTGTGAATTGCCATTTTCAGATCAGATTACATTTGATTTTAATTGCCATATGACCCAGCACTAAGCCACAACATGCTCAGAGTTTTTGTTTGATTCTACATTTTAAACTCATGGTACAGATTACATACTCTGCCCAGTCTATCGCCCCTTTTCCATCTTCTCCTGCGCTCTATACCGCCCCCTCCGACACATGACGTGGTTTGGACAGAACAGCAATGGCCACATGTCAAGCCAAAGGACGTGTGTCTGTGAGGGCTTATTACACGTTTCAGACCAGGCCTGCCACTCTCTGTGTGACACTAAACCTTGCCAATAAATACTTTTCCTCTTATTCATGCATGAAGCACACAAACGTCCACCCACACCCTTAGATCAACAAGAATCCTCTGCCGGTGAAATTCTTACCATCCTATCCCTGTAGCCTGCCTGGTCTGTCTGTTTACATGCCTTTCTCCATGTCTCCGAGCAGCCGCGGTGCTCATCCACACTTCCCTCATCGCTACCTGCACTCTTAATGAAGTGTAATGATCAGATGGTGGGTGGGCGGTTGGGTTCTTGCAGGCCACAGAGATATTCAATGATCTATATGTGGATAAGCACTGTTAATAACGTTCCATCTCTCTTGCTCCTTCAGTTTACACCCACAATCAGCCGTCGCCATCTCCCTCCAGCTCCCTCATCAGCTTCAATTCTGATCAGGTTTATGTAGTGATTCATTTCAATATAACAAAGATTACAAGCAGGAAGTTGGAGGTCACATCATTGAACATATAGGATTTTAAAAACTCACGACTCTCTACAAGACTGGTGATTGGCTAAAATCACCCAGACAGGGAAATGTTAAAAGAAAGACATTATTCACCCACATTTAGTGATAGAGAGTTCCAACAACATATAATTATTTATACTTTTACTGATCTCTTGTGGCTGAATATGCCTTGCAGAATCCACATATACGTATTTTAGACAAAGGATAAATGATTAGTTAAGATTCAATTTATTTTATGTTAGATGGCATTCTGGACATACATAAAAAATATATATTTCATTCTTCTGTGTCTAATTATGGACAATTCTTTCTTATCTTGCTTTCGGACTAACATACCAGACAAGTACCACACCCTTAGAAAGAAACTTCAGAGGCTAATGGGAGATGTATCAAAAAAGATCAGGAAAATTATTATATACTTCAAGGATAACTACACATGAAATGGCCAAGACTAAACGCTAGATTCTGGGCTGTCTCTCTAAATCACCATCTTTGTCTGGAGCCCACACTTCCACTGCGCGTCCCCGTCTGTGCCTGGACTTTGAATTCACACAGCCTTTCATCTGACACTTCCAAATGGAGCTGTTTCGAAAACGCAGACATGGGTTCGTTCAGCTCCAGTGATTTACTTATAATTGTGTCCCAATTTGTCACAATATAATACATCCCTGTATTAGAACAGTGTTAAATGCAGCCCTTAAACAAGCAGACGTGACCTGGTGCAGTTGGCAGTGAAAGTGAGGAGTGGAATCTCACAGAGTGGATATTGTTGGATATTTGTGGCCAGCTCATGGTGTGAATGAGTCACAGTTGTAAAGTGCACCAACAGACTTTAAAAAAAAGTCCATTATCTTCTGTTACTTCATGTTTACTTAAAAATTCAAAGTTGTAGCCCATACATGTTTAAGGAAAAGCCTGCAAACTAATATAACATTGGACATAGCATTTACAAAATTAAAATGTACTCATTATTTTGTTTAACTATTACAGTAGTAGAACTAGAAGTTGTAGAACTATATACTTTAGTGTAATCGATAAGTCCAACATCCATCCATCCATCCATCCATCCATCCATCAAAACTACAATCACCAAAAACAGTGATACTGTATAATATCGCACACATACTGTCCATCTCTTCTCAATGTTCTTTGACTTTCTATCCGCTTTTTGAATCTTTTCTTCTGGGTCTGCCACTCCACATTCCTCTATACTCAAATCATTGTCTCCCTCCTACAATTCACCATAGTTCATTTATATGCAAATGCACACCATTATTGATAATTTCTCTCTAAAGAAGGTGATGAAGCACCTTGGCTGTCTCGCCAAAAACTTTCTCAGTCCGACAGGGAACGTCACTCTGCTTGGTATAAATCTGCCAGTTTTGTCTAATTCATTCATTACACTGTGAGAAATTTGTGAAGATGACTTGTGTGCAAATTACTCCATGTGTCAGTCATAGCATAAGATAAGGCTGCTGTCATTGTTATAGCCGCTACTATCAAGTGAATGTGTGTAAACAGGTGTAAGATCTAGTCAAACATTCTGTGTCAATGTGGATGTTGTACATTGAACACGGACTTTTGAGCTTTAGCCGTGTTCTAACAATGTCATCAAAAACATCCCTAGAGTTGCATTTATCTTAATTCACTCTATTTTGAAGGATGCTGGTAAGAAAATTCTCTCCTCTCCGACCATCAAAAACACTTCCTGCTGAACTCCCTCTGTCAATGATGTTTTTTCCGATTTTAGACTTCACTTATCCGAGAATCTTCTGCTGTTCTAAGTCCTTAAATCATCGCCAGACTCGCTCTGAGCCTTTCTGGCATCTAAACATGATCACTGTAGCTGCTAGCTTAACTCGCGCACTTTTCAAAGGCTCTAGTAATAATATGCTAAGATTGTGTAGACACTATGCAGCCAGTAGATGGTGCCTAAACTCAGTAAGTGCCAGGGCAGAACAGAACCAGATACAGATGTTCATTTTGTTTTTATAAACATTTTTTTTTGTTCTAAAACATGAGATGCCAAACTTAGGGTACTCAAGAGCATGTTTAAAGGCAAATAACAATTTAAAAATGCATAATAGTTGTCCTTTAATGGATCCAATGGAGCCATGAGTGGATTTACCACTCAATTACAATAGCAGCGTGACTGTTATTTTACAAAGATAACAACCCTGGAGAGGTCTTGGCAGATTTATCTCCCATACCATACATTTGTGTCGAAATCGATCCATGTTGCAGTCTCATCTTTATATTCAGTATGAAGGTAAAATCACAAAATCCAGAGATATTGTAAGAGAAATATGTCTTTTTGAGTCTTCTACTGGTAATCTTGACCCTATCTAGCAATGGTTATGTGGTGTTGAACAATAGGGGGCAGCGTGGCTTTCTCATCTGAACACTGACTCCATGCTGCGGTTTACAAATTCATACTGTAATCTACTTTCTTCCGTTTGGGGCCATTTCATGATACCAGACATTTCTAAAAACATTTCAGTTTGTTGTTTGATCTGGCAGGTGGGTTCTTTTAGTGCCTGTGTTTCGCTGCAGTCACAACTATTATTTTTCCCCCCATTCTCCACTTATTTGTTGTGCACACACAGCAAATTGTCCCATAACGCATCAGCGCTACATTAAACCTGCATGTGTACGGCCGGCACCACAGCAAAAACAATAGGGAAATGCACTAAATCTAATTTGTGGATTGCCAAGGCTGACATTTGCATACATATTGGCCCGGTGGATTCAAAAGCAACTTAAAGCTACAAGAGATAAAAGAGGAGCTATACCTACAACTGGAGCAAATCCGCCACAGCCAGATTTACAAGGAGCGATCAAAATGGGAGTTTAGATGGGAGCGGCAGAGGAGACCAAGTTACAGACATATAAGGCTTGTTAATACCCAGTTCATTTGATTTATGTAATAGAAAGGATTATTGTCACACACCGCAGTATATTTATGTGAAAATAAACCATAAAGTACTATTTCACCATGTTGGAGGAAGCTACATGTGTTGAATGTGACCTTGAACTGATATATGGAATTGAAATATCGAAATGGAAAATATTTGTATTATTATTGTCAAAGAAATGTATGCCTCCTTTGTTATAGACACTTAAATATCAAACTCTGAAGCAAAATGATCCAAATAGGCAGGGTTAGAGAATACAATCTTGTAAAATAACAAGTATGGTTTTATACCAACATACAACTAAAACATCTAGTGCTACTTACAGTGCATCAGATTTTACTTTTTGAAAATGGCCAATTAGGCTAAAGATATGGCCGTATATTTACACAATCATGCCAGAAATTGCTATTCTACTGTTATACTAATACTATTTATTACAAAACACGACAGACATTGTTAAAAAAGAATATACTGAAAATGTTAAACCTACACATGCGGCACAAAGTTGTTCTATGCTTTTAGGCCAAAATACATATATCACCTTGAAGGTTCGTTTTCTCTAGTTTCACTCTAAAATCAAAGCTTTGTTGACCTTGACCAAGTTCAGCTCGGCTCACATCCTTTTAATAACTCCCACGCAATTGACTTCAAATTAAGCAGGACCCGTAATAGAACAGAAATTTCCCTGTTGTGTGTGAAAGGGTGTCACACAGACATTAGCTTTTGACTTTGCTCTCCTCTTCCTCCTCTCCTCCGTCTCTCTTATCCTTTCTTCTTTTCTCTTGACGATAAAGGGCTCTTTTTTAAGGAGAACAGAAAGCTTGTCAGGATTTGGCCAGCTGGAGAAAGTCATTTGAGGCCCTAAATTGATGTGCCGCTCGACTCTCAATACTATCTCACCAATAGCAAAAGGGGCAGGATGGGATAGAGGGTAGAAGTGGCAACCGGCCGGGACATTATTCCTTGTAAATGGTGCTTTATTTCATAGTCCGAAGCTAAAGGGAATGAGCTTGAGCATTTGTGACTTTGCAGCACAGTCAAGCGTAAAATAGAAAGCTAAGAAACATAGGCTTCTTATTGTTAACAAGTAAAATCCAGTTACGTACATATTTACTGGAAATGGAAACACATGCAGATCCAGATCCCTATAAGTTATAAAGTCGGGAATGCATGGGCAAAACATCCATCAAGTCGACAAGCTGTGTGAACATTACATGGGATCCTGAACATGAATGGTGAAAAAGCAAGGTAGAAGTCTTTTGAATCGAATTGTGTTTGTCCACAATGAAGTCCATTCCATTGTGAGATATAATGGCTTCATGGTTAAATAAAGAGAGTCATCTTGAATAAAAGTAAGCAAAAAGTCTTTCAGAATTGCCTCAAATATGCAAATTATACTGGAGGAAATTCTGAGGTAATTTTTGCATGTTTCTGATTGGATCAAGCGTGCCTCATTTAAAGCATAGCTAAACAAGTACAACTATATAATAACTAATACATAATTTTAGTAGTCATTAAATGAATTACATTTCCATTTATGTTTTAATTGTACATTTCTGTTCATATTTCATCCATGTCCAGGTGCATTAACATTTGTGAAAAGCCTGAGAGTTGGAATCCTGAAAAGCTAGTCCAAGAATCCCATGCATTCAGAACATGTTTGGTTTTAACTACACAGAATAAAACTGGATATTTTGTGGTTTGAAGTATTTGTAGCCTATGTGATTTGCTAATCGCATCCATTAAAATTATAACTTTGATTTGACTGTGATAAATCTTGCAGGTCTGAGCCTTTATTTTTTTAGTGAATGTTTATGTCAGCAAATCTAAAGTCTTCCCACTGTTGGAAATGTGTCCAATATTGCTATGTATTCAGCATCAGCCCGACAAGATGGATTTTTGAGAGTTTGTGAAGTCAAATCTAGCGATAATCAAGTTTGCAGTACATAGTAAAATAGTAATTGCACAGTAGCAATATTTTTGGGGAGACAGGCCCAGGGAACTGTATATTTTTTCATAGTAAGTCAGCACTGCATGAGCATCCATCAATCCAAGTAGAAGCAAGTCAAGAAAAGAGCAAAAAGTAGACGCTTTTAAATCCCTCAAGTGTTTTCAAGCACATTTTACTTTGGGGAAATCTCATTGTTTGTTGTCGCAGGTGTCCGTCCTCAGTGTGGAGCGAGAATGCCAGACTTTATTGTCCTCTTGCTCTGAATGGGTGTGCGTGGTTGCATTGTGCAGCTGTGATCTATGAGATTCAGGCAGAGCTGTCACTCGGCTAATCTCCCCCAGTAGAAATACAGCGCGGAAAATGTCATCCCAACATTCGGAATCGTGTTTACACTCGCTGCAGGTTCCATCGCTCCTAATTTGACAAGTCATTATCACTGGCGCTCCTCAGTCTCTTGCCTCTTGGCGGGACCCAGACGTAAAAATAAAGAAGGGGAGATGGAATGGAAGAGACAAAACAATGTGCTTATTGGTTAAGGATAATCATATAATACAAGAACCTCTAACAGCAAGTTGATTTTGTTCACAATGATGGACTTAAGCACAATGGCTGCTTTGTGAGGTAAACCCTGTGAGCAATTTTGTACTCACTGAATATGATTTGTATTTGGTAGTATTTGGAAAATGGGTTGATGAGTTGATAAGCAGGTTGCTCTCTTTGCAAACAAGGATTAATTGTATGTTTTCATATTCGAGATTCTCAAAATATGTTTTCATCTGATAAAGTTGTGGAATATTTTTCGCAGTACATTATTACGTCTTGCATTGTTCTGAAATGAGGTGGACAATATTTAAAAATTTAAGTCGAGAGTGCCGTTTTGAAGATATGCAAAATTTTAATATTGAGTTTATTGTTTGCAGTTAAAATGTTGTACACTTTCAAATTATTGTATGAAGTGATATTTCTGCACTTTTCTGACATTTCACATTTGTCTAATAACCAAACCTTAACTAATACTTTTATAGACATGTTTTAACTTTAATTTCTATTGGAATGACAAAATATCACCTGGCTATAATTATCGACATTCACTTTACTGCTATGCTTGAGCAAAAAAGAGGATGTAGAGCCCCGACTTCAGCAATCAAAAATGTAGCACACAACTCCAAACTTATCCAAAGTGCGTCTCCTCTTGAAAAGTTTAGTGGGCCACTGAGATTTATATCCTCGGGGCTTTAGACTGATTCCCTTGGCCTCTATTACTTACAGTGGAGAACCGCATACACTTGTTAGCAGTCAGGATATCTTCAGCGTATACCGGCCCACAGTGCATAAGAGCCTGTTTGAATGAGCGGTGAGAGAGTGCCGGACCCTCAGGGGTGTAATGGGTTGTATACAGGCCAAACACATGCAATATTCATTCATGTGTGCGTGGCTTTACTGAGCTGTCAGCCAGTGGTTACTTTAGTGATCACTGTGCATTATTTACCATGTTTCATAATACACTAGAATGATTTATTCATGTAAGAAATCAAGCATCTTACTGATACTACATGTATGTACAGTCAACATTAAGAGAGATTCCGCATGTTCCAATTTTGTTCTTTGTACTTCACAAGGCAGTAATTTAATGTTTAAATCATGATATAGAAGTTGTTGTTTTTTTCAGTGGATGGTTTGCAGGGGAAGGGATTGGTTGTTTATTTTGATCCGAAATAAGAGGAATAAAAGCAAAGCGGGAAATAACGGCAAAAGGAACAAAAATGCATGCACGCCTGAACGACGGATTTGATGTTAAGTGAAGATGATGGAGAAGACTTGCAATACAGGAGCAGGGAGGGACAGAGGCAATGATCCATTCAAACATATATTTTTAAACAAGCACCAGCGCTCGCTACATCAACAAATTCAGTTCATCTCAAAAAACATGCTCTACCAATCCAGTAGAGAAAAAGGATCAGTATAAAGCAGAGTTATAGGTGCAATATGTATTTTCTGGCAGGGTGATTGTTTGCACGGAGATGTTGTTCCTTTATTTGAATTTTCTATCCTCAAGTGACACCACCAGGCCAAGCTACGGCTCAGATCTGTGGAGAGGCGAGCTTGCTTACAATAAGAGCGCAGATTTTTAAAAGTATTTTGAGCAATTAAACTTCAATGTCAAGTAACATCATCTCCATGACCTGATGATGATAGTGTACCTTTAGATATTTAAAAACACTTATAATCAACACAAAGGGTAGCGATGCCACAATATTTTAGTGTTAAAAACATTCCGATTTAACAATTGTTAATGATGATGGAGATCACGACAAAACAACAATGACATTTTTAGTTTTCCTTCATCCCATTGTCTTAAGATGTTATTGATCCTCAAGTTTGTGACCAGGTTTAAAATGTAACTTTCTGAATGACAAAATAAAGAAAATGTGCCAGATAAAAAAGTAATTTACATTTAGAGCTATTTTTGGGGCTAGACTTTTTCTTCTTAAATTTTCACAGTTATTATTTTTTGTAGTTCTGACGATTATATTGTGATCTGTATAATCATGATAATCAATTAACTGTATAATCTTGCATTCCCTAACAAAGAGTAGTAGAGTAGTTTATAATACTTTGTGAACTGAATCTACTAAATATATTACACTATTGTTTAAACAACTCAAATTCAGTTTTTTCACAATTTATCTGTTAATTGACTCGTTTATCTCCCTTTGGGTGGAATTGACCTCTGCCAATCAATTCCCATACATTTTGCAGCACACCATGCACACATAGTTTACGGCTGTGCCCTTTATCAAAACCAAAGTACCATGAAGGACTGAGCTGGAGTGAAGGGAGGGAGGAAAACCACAAGCATCCAGCCTGACATCACCTGACGTGCTGCTCATTGACTGATAACATCAAGTGGAAGAGGTCAATACTGGGCTGTCATTCTCACATTCCCTCTGCCTCTGCGTTGTCTGTATTATGACAGAGCCCGGCCAGTGTTTCACTGCAATTTGAACACCAACAGGTGGTCCACTGCTATCAAGCGCCATTGTAATCCCCTGCACCACTGATTTCTTCAAGGTCGCATTAACAAAGAAAACCATATGAGTAGTCAAACAAACAGAACAATACAATTAGGAGAGATGCAGACAATGCAGTAGCTCCTTAATCATCACACAGATTTATCAAACTAGTTTGCTTTCCAACATTATTATTTTCCACATAAAATTGTGAAGGTTTTGTCAGGAAAAGCATCTGGGCTAAAACTCGCATATTGGGAAGCAGATGAATTGTTGTGACAGCGGAATTAAAAATAAAACACCACACATCTTGATAAAAACATATCTCGATTTTTGGGGGTATCCTGATAACAATATTCAGACAATTGTGTAAAAGATGTCTTCAGATGTTTTAGTTGAGTTTTATGAATCAGACAAATTTGAAATGTCTGTAAAATGAATCACAAAAGAAACCTTATACCTTATCCCTTGCCTTATCACCTTATACAATTATGTGAAAGTTTGCCATATAACATTTTTGTTGTGTTATTTTTTTAATGAACACATTTACTTAAATGAGAAACATACGGCTTTCCACGAGAAAAAGCGTTACGTATGTTTCATGTCATGAATAATGCGCTCAGGTTAATATCACTGACTGAATTTAAAAAAGTATTACAATACATGCATAAAGGGGAAGATAAATGAGCAAAGATGAAAGATTTTATGGGTATGAAGGCTGCTCTATTAATAATGCAGAAAACATTAGACCTATTACGGGACTGACCCAATTGAAACACATGTTATGCATTTGCTTGCAACATCCCAGGCTTCTTCATGTCAACTTGTAAAGGAAATTATTAACGACCAGAGTAATAGCCTTTCTATTATCCAAAGTAGATGTCCGCCTGTATGCTGTATGCATCCAGCAGCTGGGTGTGTTTGTGAATATGCATCCATGAAGAGTTAAAAGGAAACGCAGTAAGCAAGTGAAGAGGAGGAAAACACAGAAAGGCAGATAGGCAGCCTTGTCTGATGTGCTCCTCTAAAATATTTATGTAGCTCGAGATTCCTGTCTCTAATTCAGGCCCCAATTAAAGCTCTTCTCTAAATGAATGTGCATTTGCTGTTGTGCAGAAGCCAGAAACAGAAGCTGCCCCAGTCTGAAAATGTAGCAAACACAGCAATGCACTTTGCTCTGCAGTCTTAATGTCGACTTTCCCTAAATGACATTGGCGTCCACCTTGTGCCCATAAACGACACAAATACAAATGCACAGAAATATCGCTCCTGCGTGTTATTTACAGCCCCCTCTATGTGCTGACATGGTAAATGACTGCCAGCGGTTAATGCAGTAACTGAGTCCACACATTAACCTGCCCGCCACGAATTAAAGCAATCTCCTTTACATCGCAAAGTGCTGAATTATTCAATGCTTTGCCAACAAGACGCAGTGCCGGAGAGAAGAGAAGAGGAGAAGGCCTTTGGGTGGGCACTTTAGAGACAGATGACACTAACATGCGCAGCACTCGACCGGGACACAAATTACTGTGAGGAAGTTAACTCCATAAAAGACATACAGACAATGGAGATTAGGATATGAATGGGACAAATGGGACAGTGTGTGCGGCAGGAGTTGTCATATAGATTGGCTCGGCGGTGGTCGTGGAAGCAGGGCGGTCAGAGCCTGTGTGGCAGCTTTAAAGAGGAATTAGCAGTGTTTCATTATAGCTGTGATTGAGAGAGGCTCCTCAGGGTGGGCCTGCTCATTGTTATTGGGCCATGTAAATCTATAGTAATCCTCCCTGTGCATGTCAACACATAAATACTCATGTCCATTGTCCATGTATTTGCAAATATATAACAAAATGGAAAATGTGCCGGAAATGTACGTAATGCACAAATATTCAAATAAAATAAATATATCTTTTAGAGAATCTAGACTTCTCTCATATTTCAGACAATTTTTGAAGGTGAATTCTCTTCAATCGAGTCACAAAAGACTAGAAAGCTACCACCACAATATGTTTGAACCTTAATAGGATACAGTTAAGTATCTATGGTAAGTATGCAGTAGAATCTGAGAAAATACTGTTTAATACAGTATAAAACTCCACAAAAATTAATACACTTTTCTTCACCTTTCTAAAAGGTGAAGAAAACCTTTTCTAAAAGTGTCATAACCAAAAATATCTGTGCCTGCCCTCTAAGTTAATGACATTTTTCACACCTCAGTAAAACTTACAGAGGCCGTTTCTGGCTTGCAAGAGCCATCCATAAGAAACAATAATATAGACATGCAACATGCAATGTACTAGCTCTACAGCCACCTGTGATTACAGTAACTATGGCATCCAGAGTGTGGTTTCTGTATGAACTGTTCCCTCCTCTTCTCCTCCATCGCCCACACAGGCACATGGTGCTGTGGCTCCGAGCAGCAGCAGCAGCAGCTCTCAGCTATAAAGGACTCTATGCATTTCACCAATCTGTGATTTCCCTAAATTTGAACAGAAAGACAAATAATAAAGTAGTATACCTTACACAGGCAGCTATTGCCTGCTGTATTGATCAACCTTATTATTTTAACATAACATAACATGACAGCAACAAGTTGAATTCTGGTAAAGAAACCTTGACTAATGTTACTAATTGGATTCATTAATTTGGCAACATCCCTGTCTTATGAACCTGTAGCACTGATGTTCATAATCTTCATGTCAAAAAGCAACACAGTATAAAAACATGTTATTCAAATTCAGAATTTAGTGTGAAAATGACTGCATGGATGACTTGCAGAGGGAATTGTCAAAAACAAACGCTATGTGCAAACCTTTAAAATGAGGTGGGTATTCAAAGCTTTAAAATGTTGTGATCTGTATAATTAACTTGATCTTGTACAATATCCAAACCATTATGGTATGCATTCCTGACCCTAAAGTGCATCCCAATACTTGAGATTCAAATATACATGAAAGCTCTCACCCTGGAGTCATCTATTAGCATGCCCTTAATATTGTGCAGCACACAAAAGCCGGCGCACAGCCTCTTAGTGCGAACGAGCTGTATTCTCTAGTCTCCCAGGCCTGTTCTTTATACTTGCATTTTCATATTTAAGTGCACAGCGGGTAAAGACTTTTCTCCGGTACGCTGTAGGTGTTGTGGAAATAAATATTTTATACAAGGATCTAATTGTATTTTGTGGCCTCGAGCGCCCTACGAGACAATGCCGCTCTAATGGCTGTGCTTCTCACTATATGTCAGTGAACAATACAGTAAGTTACCAGTTTATAGACTTAACAATGTGATGGTTGCTTGCTTTTGCAGTTGAGTGATGCATCGAAACTCACTTATATGGGTCCACAGGTCACAGTGGAGAGTATTTATGTATGTATGTAGGACTGCTTCATTCTGTACAGCCGCATGCTGAATCTTTCACACAGCCTGCTAGCATGCCACTACAGCACAGAGGACAACCCTCTCGGCTCCTGCTTAGTGACCCGAATGGCACACAGTGCATCCCATATGAGAGGTTAAGAATAGACCATATGCACTCAGCTAGAATGCATACAGAAAACAGTCAATTACAGGAGCAAGCTCAATGAATAGAAGATGTCATAGAAATTTTGTAACATTTACCAAACAAATAAAATACAGAAGGGTACTTGTACTCGATTACAACAAATGTATTGTAATATTTTATATACTCTCAAAATAAGAGAAAGGCTCACAGGGAAAGCAGAATACATCTATATTGTGATGTTACTTGTGTGCATTCAATAATGGCCATTTGGCCTAATAAAATGTAATTTTTTCGGACCTGTAGCTTTATTTAAAGGACAATGGTCTTTACTTGAATGAGGCGACTAAATGACCACTTTGTCAATACTATTTATATCATCCCCTAACCAGCACAAAGGAATAACAAATTCATGTTGGAGCTGCAGGTCACACAGATCGTGTATTGTCCTCTAATGATGGTCTTATTGACAAGATGACAGAGCAAGGCTTGTATAATCTGAGAAAAAGGCCAAATCAATATCCACTACAGAAGCCAACACCTTGCACTCAGGAGAAGGTTTACCGACTCAAAAATCTCCTGGAGGCCAAAAAGACAAATCCTTCACCCATGGATTGATATGGACTAACGACTCGAGGCAAGTTTGAAAAATGTTTTCATTGATAAAGCCAGAACCACAATGTTTGGAAAGCAATGAAAATTTTGTGGAAAATCAAAATTCGATCATATTCAAACTTTGAGGAGCGGCCTGTAGTTTGGGCGGGGCTCCACATTTGGCTTAGCCTGTGTGTGCTGCGTGAGTATCACTGATGCACAGTCACAGGGAGAGCTCAGCACTGCCTCGCTCCAATATGGCTTCTCCACTGGAACACTGCCAACATTTACATATGAATAAATATGAGGCAAAATCAAATAAATAAAAAGGACAGCAGGGGAAAGTAATCCTGTTAAAGATCAAACAGCGGGCTCTTCCTGCTGCAATATTTCCACTATTTAGAGCTGCAGTCTGCATTACAGGCTTTATCTCAGCAGTTTTCTTATCACTTTTGGACGCATATGTTACTGTGCCCCCCTTTCAAACCTCCGCCATTTTTCTTATAGAGTCGTTACCAGAATTTAAGAATAAAAACCACAGAATAATGTGCAGCGTTGCAGCTACACAAACAAAAACAAGGAACACTGAGATTACTGAAGCAACAAAATAAATTACACAAATAATCTTGATCATTTCCTTTTTGCAATGATGCCTCAAATAAATTAAAACAATGACATTCTCCTTTCAACTAACTGGGCCCTGTCTCACCAATTGGATTCATTGACATACATGTAAAATTGATTGTTAGAAGACTAATTTACTTCCCCATTGCAATCTCTTTTATTGACTCAACATCTTTGAGTTTCCTTCAATATCCTATTCACCTTTCCGTATTTGCCTTTTTAATCCTGGCCCTTCCTTCCTGCCCTGTCCGCCATCTCCTCTCTGATTTCATGGCTAGACATATCTATAATCTCCCGCTTTCCCATCTCTCCCCCTCTGCCCTCTCTCTGCTTCTCGTCTCCTCTCCAGAGCAGAACTAAATGGAGATTAATGAAGGGGGTAGATGTGTCTGTCATTCAGCCACCGCCACCAGCGTCACCATCGCAGCTATAACCGCCAAAAGTCCTGGATCTGTTCAAAACACTTGGGAAGAAAGCTCACGCACTAATACCTCGCCACAGATTAGCCTACCGTCCCTATGCAGATGATTCGAACATGCTAACCGCCATAGCACGCCGCTGCTGTGTAAAATGTATGGGTTTTATCTGCCTTGTTCAGACATTTTTAGCCTATCATCGTAGCAAATTCAGAGCACACCCTAGTCGCTCATTTCCTCTCTAAGTTTAAATCCTGACAAGTGACGCCCGCTCGCAGCTCCCACGCCAGTCAAACTATTCCGATAAGCCCCCAAAGGAAATTGACTCATATTTTAGCGCCTCATCTTCCCACATCCTGCCGTCCCAGCCAGCCAACCACCCATCACGCCCTTGGTTTAGAGGTCAAGCAGCTTTAACTAATCTCCTATGCAAATTTGTGAGCGCGCACCAGACATTGTGAACACTGTCGATGATGTATGAAGCGTGTCCATAATTCATGAGCCATTTCGTTTGACAAGTTGCACTAACGTCGTCGAACGCGTTTGTGCTGATACTTGCAGAAAGGAGAGACATTTTGGGTCAGCAGACACAGGAAAGTGGAACAACAAGAGCATCGTGAGTGCAGTCTGAAATATTAAATAAGGGTGAGGCGCTCAGGCGGATGTCCTTTTCACGTATCCATGTTGGTTTGAATGTGGTGGAGATAGTGTTTTAACATTGTACTTGTACTTTTCAGACAGCATACCACGTAACAGTACTTGAGTAAAGGTTTTGGTTGCTCTTCCCATTGTAAGTCTATAAGCGACAAAAGTTGATAATTGTTGATAATCTGAAATTACACTCCAGATATAATGTACGTTTTTCATGCTTTGGGAGAATTTGATAGATTTGGCGGATTCTTTAATGTCTTTCCAATTATTAACGTCAAATTATAAATCAGATGTTACGCCCAGACACAATTTATGGCTACTGTTCCTTAGGGGAGGGCAATTAAAAAAAAAAAAAATGAATCTTGATAATGATAATTTAATAATGCATCAAGTATGTGCTACAATGTTCCTGTAAATGTCTTGGTTGAAGTTCAAGTACTGCACAAATCGAGGATGAATCAAAAAATGTACCACAAAAGTGCAGAAATATCACATTATATTCTTGTTTAGGAGATTAAACTAGATCTTTTTAAGGTAATTATAGACGGTATATTTGATATTCTAATTTTGGATATCTTCAAAACAACAGCAACACTATTCATTTTTTAATTGATCTCCCACTCCCCCCACCTTTGGCTCTGTCGACTCAGATGCTGAGGTCAGACTTACCAAACAAAAGCAGAGTTATGAAACCACCCATACCATTATGACCAACTGGAAATTATTCATGGTTAGGGCCAAATTTGAGATGAAATTTGATGCACTTTACCACTCATAATCAAGATTACTTTCTTTAGCAATTTACTGTAGAATGGACCACATTTGATTGTTATATATCATAAATTAAGAGGTCCAGCTTCTAAGACTTTAGGGATGAACTTGGGAAACACTTTATAACAACTACACTTTGAACAGTCTTAATAATGCCTGAACAAGAGTGAATTCATAATGAACAAATAGTTTAGTATTATTATGATTCAGGCTTAGTAACTAATTAATTATGAGGTCAGAGATGTCCAAACTATGACCCCGAAGCCAAATATGGCCCTCAGAACCATTTTTGTTGGCCCTCAGGCTTCCTGCTGGCCCAAAAATGCCTGTTTTAAATGCGGCCCTCGGCTAAAAGTTTGGACAGCCGTGTGTGGACTAAGCCTTAATAAGCTATTTGTTCATTACAAATTAAGTCTTTGAAGGCTATTAAAAGTTCTGTAGTTATTATAAAATGCTTCACAAAATTCTTCCTACATCGATTGACAAATAAGTGCCATAATGAAGTAGCGATCGTCACTTCTGTGCTCTACCTGACAGAGGAGTTCATGTTAAGCCTGATTGGTGATTGGCAAGAGAAGAGGAGGAGGCCGAGGACTGTGGCGACAATCTGATGAAAATGATCCGATGTAATTACAAGAGTTAGCGAAAATCCATCCATAAACAAGAACCCATTTAGCATTATCCGCGCATCCTCGTCGTCACTCACTTGTGAAGGCTTACGTAACCTGTTTGGATTAGCCGCTGTTTATGTGGTATGTGGCGTATTTATCTAACTCATTGTGCTAGCGCTCTTAGCCCGGCTGGATGGCGCTTTGAAGGAGCAGACGTCTCCACTGGAAGTTTTTGTGTAGGAGTGTGAAGAGCATCCAGGGGAACGCAGCGGGGGGAACATGTGACACTACTACTACTGAAAAAAGGAGGAAAAAAAAAACTCCCGACAGGCTGCGATGAACAACAGGGGAGCCCGGTTAAGTCGACAGGAAGACTCCGGTGAGGCTAATGCAGATCTGCTGAGGAGGAACTGAAGCCTTACACATGAAAGCAGCAGCTCACGGCTCAAATGGCTTCTTCCAGTCTGTGCATCTGTTTCCAAATTCGAGATAAAACTACAGCTTTAGCGGATGGACGGAAAGACAAAATTACTAAACGCTGCAACTGTGCTTGGGTAGATAAGATATGGAGGCAGAATATTACCAGACTTTTTCAATATAAAGGCAATATGGTGGAACAACCAGTTTACAGCTCAGACCTGTAAGATTTGAAGCCTATTTGTGACTCTTGTACGTAGACACTTTATCGTTCAGTCTGTCTTGTCAGCGCACGTCGATAGAATAAAGAAATCTAGTCAATATAATGAAGTAGATTTGTTTCTGCTAATTGTTTCATCACCAAATATACTATAAAGAACTCAAAAACGTTTTAGCACAATTAATGCTAGACTTCTAAGAACAATTTTCTGCTTTGTGTAGAGGGTCACAACAAACTCATAATTAAGTACTATATTCATAAGGCTTTTCTTCATCATAATTAGTGAGGAAAGGTGATCAATGGGCCAAGTGGAGACAACATCACCTGCTAGACTAACTAGCTAGAAGATTTGCCGTTTGACTTCTTGATCTTGACAGGGGCTTGTAATGTCCATCAAGGCCTTTAATTCACGTGAAACATTCAGTTCGCACAGAGCACCAAATGTGTGCTTTTATGAAATGTAAATGAATATAACTGAAGTCCTATCCAGTTCTACATCTTTTACCTGCCTTCCGCTGCTGCATTATCTTCTTGTGTGCAATCAGAGCTCTTCTCCTCAATTATTCCTCTATAAGTCTGTTGTATCCTGCCCCACTTTGATTCACCTACTTCCACACTGCCATTCATATGCTAATCACCTGCTTTAATTCCTCTTGGCCCTCCTCTATACTTCCAGTGTTAATATTGGCACCCCCCTCCCCCCATTGCCGTTTTTTCCCCCCTCTCTTTTGATCTGTGAGCCGAATTATTCCATCTTACCCGGGCTTTTAATTCTCTTGATTGAGCCAATTACCTTCTGGCTGGATCAATGTGGGAAAGGTAATGATTTAAATGGCTGACGCATGACGCCACATTACCACCACCAGCTGGAAGGAAGCTCGGGATGGGTACTTTAGCTAAAAAATGAAAGTCCTCAATTTAACCAAGTGATTTAGCGTTAGGTACCCCATTTTAGCACTAGTCAGAGATGGAAAGCGCAATAAAATTAGACAGCAAAATTTGGTTACACAGCCCAACTGCAAGTGAATGTAGCTTTGATTAAATATAGTCAAGTACTGCTCATGACAAATTACTTTTGATGTATTACCTATTTTCCAGAATCAACCAATGCATTAGAAGAAAAGGTCCTATCCAGCCCAGGAATCCAGCAATTTTCAGCTCCACGTCTGCCACTAGCCTTTATACTCGCGAACAAAAAGAAACCAAGTCAAGGCCAGGCCGACTGTGCAAACGCCATTTTCCTCAGGGATTATCTAAAATGTATGGGCTCTCCAGGAAGTGGGTCAGACTGATCCTAAATGTTGCCGTCATTGCAGAACCCCAGTACAGTCAATATCTTTCTGCGTTCCAGTTCTTGTCATCTTGTGCACTTACATCGCCTCCTTGTCCATAGACCGGAGCGCGCACGAGCACTACTCATCTTCGCTTGTCATCTTCTCTTGAGTGAGCTGTCCCATCCCATTTGGCCTCGCTCCTTCATCCCCAGATTCATAATTGATGTAATGGAGCATTGTATCTAAATGCAGCTCGTGCCTGGGACAAGCGCTGGAGTCCGCGGGGATGTGGGGAAACGGGCCAGCAGCAACGAGATCCACTACTAGGTCAGAGCTGAGAGCTAGTCACAAAGAGGAGATGAATGACTGGATTGGGCAGGTGCAAGCGTCTAGGAACTGTATCTAAGAATGCACTCATCCTTGTAATTTAATAGCACTGACATTGTAAGGTTGTTGCCACAGACCAACTCAAAAGATAATGAATGGGAGAAGTTCAAACTGCATGCAGGAAAAGATTTCGTATCATTGCTTCGACTTCTACATGAAAGTGACTTTGGTCATTATTCACATACAGGATCAGGATGTTAACAGTAACTTCCCCTGACGACAATCGCTCAAACACCACTGGAGGATATGGGATTTTAAAAAGGGCAAGGAGAAGTAGCTTAACATCTAACTGATGTTTGACCCCAAGAAACATTAAAGTAATTAGTTGCCACTGGCCAGTTTCTGTATTAAGTATTTTTGTTTTTAATTACTCTAATTACGCTAATCCAGTGAATGACACATGTTATTAGTTCATAGTATCCCTATTCTTTTGCCGCTGGTAGAATGTTTCCTACTCCTATGGTGTTGTATTTGTACATATTAAATCTGTAGGAAACAGTTAATGTGTGTGTGTTTCTAAATGTAGAATATACTACTCAAATTAAACAATTAGAACGCAGTCAAAATAACAAAAAATTGACTTTTTTTTTTTTTTTTATTACTTGTTAGTGTTAGTGGAGTAGATAAGCCCATCAATGAAACAAATGCTGTTTTATTGATCTTTTCGGAAAAAAGGATGTTCATTCATGCAGGGCTAATACATTTACAAACACACAAAAAGCTGATTCTTCAACATTGACAGTGTCACTAATAAAATAAAAACACACAACTGTATATTGTTCACTGGTGGCAGAGCTGCCGTGGTTTAAAATGCCCTTTTTGTAGATGACAGTTGTTGGAAGTCAATCTGTGTTTAGCAATCACACACTGGCAAGCGCAGCACCTCCATGGGGCAATCTGCAGTCCAAAGTTCACCCGACCCACTTCGGCAGAGGACAAGGAGGCCAAAAGGAGAACTCGTCTCCACAGCAACTACTGAGCACTTCAATGGGAAAGGTCACTACTGCTGAAGTACACTGAAGAAAGACAACGTGGCTTTGTATACTCTCTCAAATCCTACTTAGAAATGTTCCTTGGACATAGCTCAAATTTTGTAAGAGACATTTGTAGAGAGATTTGTAATCTGTAGTATTATTAAAACTCTGTATTGGTCTAAAAAAAAAAACATAAATAAATAAAAAACACAGTATAATACGAGTACAAAGTTGTAGACAGTCCTGCACATGAACACTTGCCATGTGCCCAAGGGTTTGTGAAATCTAGGGACAATTTAGAGATGATGATATCAGTTTTAAGTAAAACTTCCTCCCTTCACAGTGATGAGCCAACTGACTGCCAAAACATGCCCTCACTTCAATGGAAGGAACATCATCGGGCTACTTTAAGGAAGTGGATAAAACAAATGCCATCTACCCTCAAAAATAATGTATATAGAGGGGAAAACAGGAAAGATTTGTGTAATTTGTTGTTTTTTGTTATTTGAGAGGGCACTTTGTTGTTTTCGTTTTTTAAAAATCAACAAAATATATATATTTTTTTTTTAAAAAGCAGATAACACATCATAATTTCTTCATACGAGACCATCCCAGTTGTGGTCTCAATTGTTCATTCATCTAGTGTAATATAATATGTAATATAATACAACATCATGACTGACCTCGCCGTGTATGTGTTGATGAGTGCCACACCATTTTGGTTTTCTTCCATTAGGTACAATTACACCTTTGAAATGACTCATAGTGAGTTCAAAGCCCGCTTTCACATTCATTCAATCTTTTTCATTGCACGTTTTCATTAGATTTCCTCTTGTGAATACTTCTGTGGCGGTAACATCTTTCCAAGAGCCTGCCTCCCCGTTCAGCTCCATTCTGCCGCTCCTGCCACTCGCCCTCAAACGGCATAATCCCTGTCATATTGTCACATTACAGGAGTTCAAATGCTAATGGCTCCGACGCTAATCCAGTTGCTAGCACGGCTGGACTCGTGCCCGTCGCCCACTCGACTCCACAGCAGCTGCACCTCGCTCCAACATGCCAACAACGCACCTGGGATTCAGCAACATAAGAGGTTAACATAAAGGTTTCATTGAATACATTGCAGACTGATGAAATTTACTTTTGCTGTTCTAGAATAAAATTTAAAAAAAGATCCGCACAGAGGAGAGCAAATACAAGCTGCAGCATATTGAGCTGTGGATGTGAATGAGTCTTGGCAGGCAATTATGGTCATTACTGTCTCTTACAATCTTTCAAAAACAGAAATTTTCCACTCTATGGGCGGCAGTGAAAGTGCTTCAGCCCCAGAGCATTTGGTGTTTGTTGCTAAGTTGGTACAACAGTTTCCCCATCTATTCAACAAGGAAAATCTGTTTGCCTATAATCTAAAAGTAACACCACTTATCAAATATTTAGAGTGAATTAAAACCTTTCCTTCTCAATAAAACATCTGCCCAAAAGCACCAGGCCCATTAGTAAAAAAGTCAGCATCGAGCGACTTCAAAAGAATTCAGTTAATTTGGATGAAATCTGTGGGTTCAATAAAAGATGAATGGAGGTAGAGAGTGGAGGTGACACAGACACACTCAGTTCAGGTCGAGCACTCGGCTGGAGAGCGTAAGATCTCAAGATTTCACCCACATTAATACACTTCATTTTCTGACCCAGTTCATCAGAGTTAGTACTTTCAGGAAGCGTCTTTACCTCAGTCAAAAGGTTAGGTTCAGTAGTATTGGATTAGGATTAATAATGAAAAGGTGAGAAGGTCCATGAATTTTAAAAGGATTAAGATTAGTCATGAAATAAAGCCAGTGATTCAACTGCTTGAATATTTTCCATCATTCACTAGATTTACATCCAAGCTAGGAAAATTGAATCTCTGGCCAAGTCTGATTTAAATAAGAATAACAAAATGCATGTAAACGTGGAGCTTCTATTGGCGGTAGGAGGCGCAGCAATGAGATTTATCTTATCAAAGAAATACTACACTAACCATTACGATAAAAGGTTTAGATTAAACCTACCGGAGCTGCACAGTGGGAGACGCAAACAACTTTTAAGAAACACATTTTCTTATGAAATGAGTAAATGAGAGACTGTAAGATATAAACACTTGGCTGAAGATGGTTCAGCGTCCACAGACTTCAGTTGAGTATATCTTCTCCTAAACTAGAAGAACTAGAATTTCTTGCTGTTCCAAGTTTGACCATTATAATTGGTTGGTTATAATTGGTTCCTCGTATGGGGAAATGAACACAATGAAGTGGTTTATTGACTGAATTTTACTGTGTTTTACATTTCCAAATTTTGATTGGGTGAGATTTAATTATGTTCCTCACTTTATTATCTATTGTTCATACACAAAGATATGACATGAATAACATACCCATTGTCAGCCTTATTTAAATGTAAATTCTGACAATTCACTATACATTTGATTTTGAAGGGGACAATTCATGAATCCTAAATTGACAATTGGGTCGAGGCCACAAGGACACACAGACTCTCATCTCAATCTTCCAATGTTTAAAGAGGAGCGACCTTTGACCCCCATACACAAATAGAGCGGGGTTTGTATAGCAGTGCAGCTCTATGTACACAGCCCGTGAGCACACAGCACATGCATCCCGCCTGTGAGTTCATGTTGTTTACTTTTCATTAAAACAGGAGGTGTGTCTATAAAAGACAGAGCAGTTATAGTTATAGTGTTCACTTTCCAGTATAATCTACTCTGCTACATAATAATCAAACAATATGGAGCAAAACCAGACCAGCAAAGTTGAATATAAAATGTAATTACAGTCACCAAGAATGTTATGCATAGTTATAACATTTATTCATTTCATGAGAATAGTAAGCAGTATTATAGCAATCGAGAATTTTCTTTGTGAGAATAATTATATATCTTCATGAAAACCACTTGAACTAAGTTTGAAGAAGAATTTTGTACCATTAATAGATGATAACACAAGCTAAAAACTGTGCAAATCTTACTTTGAAATAAATTTAATTTAGCCATAAATTAGAAGATCATCTGTGGTTGACCCTGGTCTGAGCACTGCTTTTATTTCTTTAAGATAATGCCAAGGCCTAAAGGGGCTTGTAATCTTAATCAGATAATATTTTAACATCACAGTTGATTTCTTGAAGAGGTTAAGAATGTTAGCAGTGATATTTTTCAACACATAAGACCAAAAAATACCACATTCAGATTTAAAAGACACTTTCCTGGAAAATAATTTTAAAAGGTGTTGACTAAAAGTGTTTGTCCTCTTATTGTTTGTTCTTTATTCATGCTTTTAAGACGAGGTCTTGGGGTCACCTCTTGGAGAGGAATCTGAAGTGAAAAGAGAAAATGGGAAAGAGGAAATGCCTGCGTCTCATTGGCTGAAATTCTGCTTGAGGAAAGAGACTTAAGCTCAAGGAAGAAGCCTCCGGGGTGAAGTCTGTCATTAGCATTCTAAAGAAGTGGAGGCTGAAAAACCACACAGAATTGCACACACATTGCTGTGAGCCTGATTGGCACCTTAAGCAGTACACAATAACTTTTCAGAGCATTTTTAATAATAATTATACTGTAAACTCTAAATGCTGTACGATTGGTAAAGAATCCATACAATGTGCTTCTGTGGGGAACTGTTGCTGGTTTTAGTACGCATCTTTCTTTGGCAGGTGGTGTTTGAGATTCACACCAAAATCCTCTGAAGCATTTCACATAACTGTATACTACATTTGATTAATGTACTAAAATACAAACAAATCCAAGAAATTAAAAAAAAGACAGAAACACAACTTGTTTAATACAGTACAAATATGTATGCTTTTATTAATACTTCATTATTTCACTCTTCCCTCTTCAGTCCAACTATAAAACTCATATTCACTGCTGGGCCACATTCACGGGCAAATAAAAAGGAGTGAGGGAACAGAGAGGCAACTTAAGTGCCTTATTATGCCTGAGTGCGCACAAAGCGGTGTACGCGCACGAGGCACTGGTGATCCCCTAGTCCATTGTATGGTAAACACGGCGAGGTCTGCTCCAGTAATGAGCCAATGCAGAGCCGTATTGATCACACGCAGTGGATCAGAAGACCTCTGCCAGTCCCTCTGAGCCCACTTTACAGCGCTACAACAACCCCACTCATTTAGCACTTTTACATCTTCCTCTGCCCATTCCGTAGCGCGGCTTGAGCCATTTAAAAAAAAAAAAACATTCTTTTTCCCTTCACTCCCATGTATCAAGCCCCTTATTTATGTAAATCCATTTGCAGTGAGAATGAAGCTTGTCTAATGTCCCCAACACTGCTGGATTTCATGCCATTTCTTCCCGGTAACGCAGCAATAATGAAAATGTAAATAGCGTTAAGCTGTGTGGCTTAAGACAACCTCTTAATGAGTGAGAGGAAAGAGAAAAGCGAGCGTGGATGCATTTTTAGAAGCAGAGAGCCCTTCTATCACCAACTAACACATCATTCAACATCATAGCACTGGAGCGTGTGTGGAGACGTATGGGAAACGGAGATAGAAAGGACATTGCAGGAAATCAAGGCTACAGCGTGAAAAACCTTTGTTGGGATATCAGAGCGAGGATAAAAACCCTATTTATATGTGGCTCACTTGCCTGTCTGTTAAAATGAAACTGCACCGTTTGCGTGACGGCTGAAAGAGACACCACCTACTGCTAGCACTGCTTCAAATGTATATAGTTCTGGGTTTATAGACCTACATCCCAGACTGAGACAAGTGCATTATTTTAAAGTATTTTACTATTTTAAACCTCCCTTCCTTCCTTCATTGCAAGATAGGGTTGAAGATATAGCCCCAGCCATAAGTAGTGAGAGGAAAAACACCTGGACTAAATTGGAACTTAACTGAGTGAACCACAGCAGCACTGGCAGTTAGACCGGTTAGTTCATGACATGACAAGATATGGATTTAACATGTAACTACAGCAAGATGGCGTCAGAAAGAAGAATGAAATATCTCTTGGACACGGATAGGATGGATCAAAAGTGCATGACAGATAAGCCACATATTTCACTAAAAGAGAGAACATGATTATATTTATGCATTTATATTTTGCTAAACATTTTGACTATTTGACTACAGTTTGAACATTTTGCTGAAGTTTATAATATTACTTATTGGTTGGACATGTGCGGCAGATATGACAAGTAAATCCACAACTGTTACCTAGCAACCATACTGTAAACAAGGGCAAAAATCAATCTAAAGTACACATTAGTTTTGATTTGACAAAAAAAATATATATATGATAACACCTTTATTTAAATGATTGTTCTAAATGTCAGAAAAATGTGTCAGTTGCGTATAAATTGTCCCTGCATTTTGGATAAAATTTTGCATACTGATGATATCCAGAGGGATTCTGTTTTAGAGCGCAGCTACTTTTTCAACTTCCATTCTTCATTTCTTCTTCACAAACTGCCACTTGACTGATATAAAACTGTGACACATATTTACGATGTATTATGTACTATCCTATCAAACAAAGTCATAATTAGAAAAGACAAAAACCTGTCATATGCACTTGAAAAAGAAAAGAACATGGTACTGGAACTGGTATATCCTTCGGGTGAATTCTGGACCCTGCAAGATGGTGACCCTTTGTGTGATTATATTTTAAAAAATATCTTCCTCCTACACGTTTGTAAGCAGTGATATCAATATTCCCACAACCTCTTAAGGCTTGCAGTGCTTGCACATGCACTTATCAGGAGAGTGAGAGAGGGGCGGGTGGTTATGTAACCTGCAATACAGACGGGCTTCCCTTGAGCGTTTCATTAAAAAAGTGGGTGAAAAAATCTAGTCAGACAATGGTGGGAAAACATGAAGTAGGTTGAAAGGTGTCGGAGGGTCAGATGTTTTGTACGGCTGACGAAAAGATCGAAAAGGACAAAAGAGGAGATTTCAAAAGGGAATCAGAACAATTCGAATGTTGTTTTGCCCCAGTGTAACGATGGAGTCTGTCACCGTATGTTTCCATGCCTTTTCCTGGGTGCTTGTGTGTCCTTGCAGTCGCGCTCAACCTTGGGCTAACTCTGCATTAGCACATCAGGCTGTTAAGTCAATCCCACCGCTACTCAGCCAACCTGCGCATTGGCTTGATCTTTGATTGTAAAAAGCCTGCCAGCCGGGCAAGTTAATCCGGGTGCGTAGTAGGCCAATCAAGTTGTCAAGCCGGGCTCACTGTCAATAACACATTTAGGTCAACCACAAAGGCATGTAGCAATCCTGATCCTCACGAGACGCACCTCGATGCACATCAAATACCAATGATCACAAGCACAGGCACTTTCCCCAATCCGGAGATCTATCTATTTAGCGAAGATAATAAATCAAGCCAGCAAAGTTTGCTGAATAACTTGTTGCGGCTTCTTTTTTTATTGATCGCTATCAGAGTTCCTGCACTTGACAATGTGAGGCAATGGAAAGGTTACTGTGCAGTCACCAGAACCACCCACATCTGCAGTGGCACAGAAAAAATGAACTCAAGAGCAGTAGCAATAAATAGGAACACGAGTAGAGAGTACAGGGGAGCAGGGTGGTGCTACAGTCCAAACAAGCAGACAAGAACTGGTGGAGGAAAGTGAAGCATAAAGGCAGACGGGGAGACAGCACTATTTACGGCAGATTAGTTGTTATGGTGATAAGCAGAAGGGAAAAGCAAGGGATGTAGTTGTCAGGGTGATGGGGCCGCACTGGCCTTCTTACTAATGACATATAAAAATAACGGTTTAGAATTTGCCCTACCTTTGCAAGCAAAAAAACTAAACAAAAACAATACTGACACGTACTAGGATGAATAGAGCCAAAGACAAAGCAGTCTCTTGAAGAGCCTTCTCTCATTAGCATTTGGAGACGTACTCAGATTCCTCCCCCACATTCTCAGCATGAAGCAGGTTTTTTCTAAGTTTTTGCCTAATGAGCGATGGTAGCAGCACCAGAACACAGAGCCAAGCGTTTACTCCGATGTGTGCGGCTTGTGCCTGTGATGGTCTAACAACAGTGCGCGAGGGCGGATCACTTTGACACCAGGAGATGACACAGGACTGTGGGTAATTGTAGTTTAAATGGCCTGAAGGGGTTTCTAGAACGCTGGTCTTTGTAGTTTTTACCGCCTGCGGTCTAACCTCTGGGTTTTGCAAAGGCATCTGATGTAATCAGCCACATTTAAAATCACTGTCAAAGCACAATCAAGCAAGCCCCCATATGTCAGGTAGAGCTACCGCTCCGGATGGCTCTCATTAATTATTCAAGCGCCTATAATTAATAGATCATTTTGGTAAACCCCTGTGATTTGAAAATGTCACTGTAATGGTTCTCTAGCTTAAACCTCAAAAGACAAATATAGCATCATTTAAAAGTTAATAAATTACAGATATTTTGGCCTGGAAGTGTCTGGTGGTAAAACTGCAGCCGGGGTAAATGTTCTTAGTCTTATAAAAGTATAACTCCATCGAGAAGCCTCCAAAAATAACCACTTATGAAGGTGAGCAAACTGAATATTGAAATCAAGGGGAAGAAATCTGAAATTAGATATTCTTGTCATGTTTGCACCATCTGCAGCTTCTGGGGAATTATCTTTCACAACATACTTATGGTGGGGTGGAGGAACACACATGCCTGTATATCACACTTTGATGACTAAATTACCTTAATGTTCATAAAAGCCTCGCTCTGCACTCCTTCTCATTTACAATCATTTAATTACCTGGAGCACTATTTCAGGATTAACCCCCTCACTTTATACATCGACATATTTACGCTGCGGTGGATAACATAAATATAATTACTCCATTATCAGCTCAAAGCAGCACGGGAATTTTAAGCATCTTCCTCATCATATGTTGGCTATTAAAATATGCAGCAAGTCCATACCCATCGTAATAGAGTCATGCTCACACACATCCTGCTACACACTGCATTAGCCGTCCCATTTTATTGCACTGATGAGAATATTCAGAGAGCTAGCCACCTAACCATCTAATAGCCTATAATGTAAACAAATGCATATTTTTTTATTTGCAGGCAATTTGAGTCAATTTTATTCACAGTTTACACATTTTCTAAAATTGGATTCGGATGTGAACAGGTATCTGACTCCAAGCAATCACTTAAATTGAGGCAAAAGTTATGTATATTTTGTAATTCAGCTCTGAAAATATGGAGCTACAAAAATTACAGGGTTAATCAAAATACAAATCGTTTCCAGTGATCACATCAGCCAAACAAATCAACAAAATTGCACCAAAGATAACATTACCCCAGCCTATTTTGCATAATACATTCCAGCATTTCCTGAAGCCCACACAAACTGAGAGATTCAATAAACCTATATGCTATGTTTTTTGTGGCTTGACTTCCTGCATAGCCGCTCTGTCCCAAGGCTGTGCAGCTGTGGCGAGTGGAGCAGAAAAGGCAAACAGGCTTCCTACCTACTCAATGCACCATCCAGGGGCAGTCCGGCTCTCCACAAGAAGCCATTTAATCTTCAGTAGTCTGCATGTGATCAATCTCCGGGCCCCAGCGTTACTGCAGCGCGCCCCATTCCTCATCATTTAGACAGAGAGCTATTGACTGGTCCGAGACAGCCTCTGTAGTGGATTTTGTAAGCCCACAGTAAAAGTTGAGGCACGTGTACAGTAAATTCAGGGCATTGGGAATTTGAAAGTGTGTGTATGTGTGTGTGTGTGTGTGTGTGTGTGTGTGTGTGTGTGTGTGTGTGTGTGTGTGTGTGTGTGTGTGTGTGTGTGTGTGTGTGTGTGTGTGTGTGTGTGTGTGTGTGTGTGTGTGTGTGTGTGTGTGTGTGTGTGAGATACATAAACGTACACTGGTATAACATTTTGCGTTGGCATTACTCGGTTTCAATGGATCCATGCATAGTTCTTCTTCCAGCGGAGGCTAAACCAATAATACATGGAATGCGTACAGTAGAAAATATGCAGTACTTAAAGAAATCATGTGTAGCCTTTAAAAAATGAAGGAGAGGACACATACAAGTGATTCGCCGGCTGCACTGGGACAGATTCATGAATGGCTGCAGGTGCTGGGTTTAGGTGAACCAACTGGATTTAGTTGTAGGACCTGGCAACCCAAATGAGAGACTCATGTGAGGCTCATTCTGCTCTCTGAATGGATAATCGTCCTGAGAACCAAATTACACACATTACAATATAAACAACTTGGCTATCATGTCCAACGTTTTTATAATAAAAAAAACCTTGGAGATGTTATTGCTTTGCCTGGAATCTATTTCTCAAATTCCAGTTAAGTTAAGCCATGTATTCTTACTGTGAGTGGGCTTGCCTCTCTACAGATCTGTCCATAAATACATATCTCCACAGAGATATACACATGAATTGAACATTCTAGGCAAAGCAATGAAATCTCCATAGAGACAAGCAAGTCGCAGACTCGTCACCAGAAATAAAGGCTTTAAAAAGAAGAGTAAACATAAAAGGCATTCAGTGGTCAGATAAACCAATAAAAATGAACATTGTCCCAAATAATTGTCACAAAGACTCAACTATTGCTCAGTTACTTTGAAGAACAACTACTGTTAAGATGACCTTAACCATTATAAAGAGTGTAAAAGGCTTCCATTCTTTCACAGCCCTGAGAAAAACTGTCCATCAAGATAAAGTAGGGCCTATTTATTGAGAACACTGACCAAGACAAACACAAAGAACTCAAAGTAAGGTATCCATTATTGTTGAATCTTGTTGGCCCGAGCCAGTAAACTGGCGAGGGACATTGTTCTTCGTTGGTTTCTTTCTTATTCTTTTTTTTTTTTCTTACTATTGGCGGGCCTTTTTGACCCAGTGAACATGCACGAAAAGTCCCACATAGGGGTATTGTCGCGATCGGCCCGAAAAAAATTTGATAATTCAGCGCGTCGAGAGCATCCGACCGAACCGAACGAACAGCACCGGCCCGAATCGGACCCCTATGGGAAATGGGACGAGCAAATTTTGTCTGACGCCACACTAAACTCGGAACAGTGATAGAGAACAGTGAACCGAGCAAAACATGACATTGAGCGCGCCTCGACATAGCGCACGGGCGCCATATTGGACGAAGTCGCCACGCCAGTTTGACTTTTTTTGAGCTAACTGCAGGCCTAGGGGTTTTGGTCCGATATGGGTCTGGCATACACGTAGGCGATCTATATGGATTGAAATTCAATAGTAATCCGCTTTTTTGGATATCTCAAATGGTTTAGCCGGCATCTCGCCATCGAAGAACGCCTTCGCTTTCCTGTTTTCGATCGCATGTCACGGCTACACGCTTGGACTGAGAGAGCTGTAATTTCAGTCACGAGTGTGTAATTATGGTCTGAATATAATGCATTGAAAAAAATACATTAAAAGTACTCGCTAGCGCCCCCTACCTATTAAGTGAAAAGTCAACATTGTCCGATTTTGACCAAACTTGGGGAATATGTCCAGTGTAGGGCGCCATGAAAAAAACTGAATTAGTAATATGGTGCATTTATCACCGTTGGCCACCAGGGGCGCAAAGAGTACTCACTAAATCATTTAAATAGCTCCTGCACGCACAAGCATACTCCGATCGACATGAAATTTGAAACACACGTAAACGTCAAGCAGCTGAATCCATTTATGTGCGCACAATAACAATCAACCCTACGGCGCCATCTGTAGGAGGGCACTAAATTACAATGGGGAGAAAAACAATTACTTTGACTTTTATTTGTGAAAATTTGCAAACAATTCCTAGACGGCCTCCTAATCAGAAAAGCCAATGAGACCCATGGCCTATTCTTCACACTTTTGCCTCTAGGGCCCTCCAGAGCTCCTATTCATTCTCTATGGGAGTCAGACTGTTTTCAGACAAAGAGGCAGCAAAAACCCACTAAGCAGTGAGTAACAGCCACCAAACTTAATACAATGTCTACATATAAGAGACATTAATGGTTCATAACCATATTTTTCATGCAACTCAAATACAGCCTCTACAGCGCCACCTGTTGGGTCAGGCCTATGGAAAGGGAGATGCATTTAGTTTGGAGGAGGCCTATGAAATTTCGCACGGTGATAGTACACATAAAGACGACCCTAAAACATAATTAAAGTGCAGTGATCAGACAAACGACAAGGCGGCCATATTGATTATAATTTTAGACGCCACTTTAAGTTTTTTTTTTCCATTGCAAAAGGGTCCAAGGTTTTTGGGCCTAGATCAGTCTAACATACACGTTCCTGATCAGGACACATTGAAATTCAATAAAAAACCAATTTTTGGAGATATCTCTTAGGGTTTGCGTGTGACTTCCTGTCAAATATCGCCATCATTTCCTGTTTTTGTGCTTAAGCCTCAGAGGCACTTGGACTGTGCCTACAGAGCTCAAATTGCCACCAATGATGGAGAATTGAATATTACACAAAATAGACCAGGGAGCACAGGACCACTAATAACTATAGCGCCCCCTACAGTTCACTTAAAAGTGTCCAGATTGTCCGATTGACACCAAATTTTGGGACATGATTCTTTGCTATATAAGATGAAAAAAAGTCAATGAGACCCATGGCCTATTTTTCACACTTTTGCCTCTAGGGCCCTCCAGAGCTCCCATGCATTCTCTATGGGAGTCAGACTGTCTTCACACAAAGAGGCAGCAAAAACCCACTAAGCAGTGAGTAACAGCCACCAAACTTAATACAATGTCTACATATAAGAGACATTAATGGTTCATAACCATATTTTTCATGCAACACAAATACAGCCTCTACAGCGCCACCTGTTGTATCAGGCCTATGGAAAGGGAGATGCATTTAGTTTGGAGGAGGCCTATGAAATTTGGCATGGTGATAGTACACATAAAGACGACCCTAAAACATAATTGGTGCGCAGTGCTTAGACAAACAACAAGGCGGTCATATTGATTTTAATTTTAGACCCCACTTTAGGTTTTTTTTTTTCCATTGCAAAAGGGTCCTAGGATTTTGGGCCTAGATCAGTCTAACATACACGTTCCTGATCAGGACGCATTGAAATTCAATAAAAAAACAATTTTTGGAGATATCTCTTAGGGTTTGCGCGTGCCTTCCTGTCAAATATCGCCATCATTTCCTGTTTTTGTGCTTATCCCTCAGAGGCACTTGGACTGTGCCTACAGAGCTCAAATTGCCACCAATGATGGACAAGTGAATATTACACAAAATAGACCAGGGAGCACAGGACCACTAATAACTATAGCGCCGCCTACAGTTCACTTAAAAGTGTCCAGATTGTCCGATTGACACCCAATCTTGGGACATGATTCTTTGCTATATAAGATGCAAAAAAGTCAATGAGACCCATGGCCTATTTTTCACACTTTTGCCTCTAGGGCCCTCCAGAGCTCCCATGCATTCTCTATGGGAGTCAGACTGTCCTCACACAAAGAGGCAGCAAAAACCCACTAAGCAATGAGTAACAGCCACCAAACTTAATACAATGTCTACATATAAGAGACATTAATGGTTCATAACCATATTTTTCATGCAACTCAAATACAGCCTCTACAGCGCCACCTGTTGGAGTCAGGCCTATCGAAAGTGGAGATGCATTTAGTTTGGAGGAGGCCTATGAAATTTGGCAGTGATAGTACACATAAAGACGACCTAAAACATAATTGAGCAGTGATCAGACAAGCGACAAAGCGGCCATATATTGATTATAATTTTAGGCCACTTTAATTTTTTTTTCCATTGCAAAAGGGTCCAAGGTTTTGGGCCTAGATCAGTCTAACATACTGCGTTCCTGATCAGGACGCATTGAAATTCAATAAAAAGACAATTTTTGGAGATATTTCTTAGGGTTTGCGTGTGACTTCCTGTCAAATATCGCCATCATTTCCTGTTTTTGTGCTTATCCCTCAGAGGCACTTGGACTGTGCCTACAGAGTCCAAATTGCCACCAATGATGGAGAATTGAATATTACACAAAATAGACCAGGGAGCACAGGACCACTAATAACTATAGCGCCCCCTACAGTTCACTTAAAAGTGTCCAGATTGTCCGATTGACACCAAATTTTGGGACATGATTCTTTGCTATATAAGATGCAAAGTAAATGAGACCCATGGCCTATTTTTCACACTTCCTTTGCCTCTAGGGCCCTCCAGAACTCCCATGCATTCTCTATGGGAGTCAGACTGTCTTCACACAAAGAGGCAGCAAAAACCCCACTAAGCAGTGAGTAACAGCCACCAAACTTAATACAATGTCTACATATAAGAGACATTAATGGTTCATAACCATATTTTCATGCAACACAAATACAGCCTCTACAGCGCCACCTGTTGTATCAGGCCTATGGAAAGGGAGATGCATTTAGTTTGGAGGAGGCCTATGAAATTTGGCATGGTGATAGTACACATAAAGACGACCCTAAAACATAATTGGTGCGCAGTGATCAGACAAACGACAAGGCGGCCATATTGATTTTAATTTTAGACCCCACTTTACGTTTTTTTTTTCCATTGCAAAAGGGTCCTAGGTTTTTGGGCCTAGATCAGTCTATACACGTTCCTGATCAGGACGCATTGAAATTCAATAAAAACAATTTTTGGAGATATCTCTTAGGGTTTGGCGTGCCTTCCTGTCAAATATCGCCATCATTTCCTGTTTTTGTGCTTATCCCTCAGAGGCACTTGGACTGTGCCTACAGAGCTCAAATTGCCACCAATGATGGACAAGTGAATATTACACAAAATAGACCAGGGAGCACAGGACCACTAATAACTATAGCGCCCCCTACAGTTCACTTAAAAGTGTCCAGATTGTCCGATTGACACCAAATCTTGAAGATGATTCTTTGCTATATAAGGCAAAAAAAGTCAATGAGACCCATGGCCTATTTTTCACACTTTTGCCTCTAGGGCCCTCCAGAGCTCCCATGCATTCTCTATGGGAGTGAGACTCTCATCACTCAAAGATGGAGCAAAAAGCCACTAAACAGTGAGTAACAGCCACCAAACTTAATACAGTGACTCCTTTTTAGGAACATGAATGCCCCATAACACCATTTTTCATGTAAGTCAAATACAGCCTCTACAGTGCCACCTTTTGGGTCAGGCCTATGAAAAGGGAGACACATTTACTTTGGAGGAGGCCTATGAAATTTCGCACGGTGATAGTACACATAAAGTCGACCCTAAAACATAATTGGTGCGCAGTGATCAGACAAACGGCATGGCAGCCATATTGAATGTAATTTTAGACGCCACTTTAAGTTTTTTTTTTCCATTGCAAAAGGGTCCTAGGTTTTTGGGCCCACATCAGTCTAACATACACGCTCCTGATCAGGACGCATTGAAATTCGATTAAAAACCAAGTTTTGATGATAGCGTTTACGGTATAGCCATGGTTCGCCATCGCAAATCGCCTTCATTTCCTGTTTCTTAAAATTATTCTCCAAGCCACAGACAGTGCCCTACAGAGCACAAACTGTAACCACAGATGCCGAATCAAATATTAAACAGAACAGAGTCAGGAGCACATGAGCACTTTTCAGTATAGCGCCCCCTGCTGGTCAGTGTAAAAGTACCAACATTTTGGATTGCCACGAAATCTTGAATCTGATTTTGAGTGCCAAACGTTGCAAAAAAAGTCAATTACACCGATGTCCTATTTTGGATCGTTTGGCCTGGGGGCCCATGCATAGTCCCTATTCATTTTCTATGAGACATGGCACAAGTCTATGGAGAGGCCAAAATTATTTCGAGCAAAGTCAGTGAAACTCGGCAGACGCATTATTTAGAGGATTTCGATCGAAAAAGTCAATTACATCGAAGCCGTGTTTTGAGTGGTTTTTCCACTTTAGGAGAGCAGCGCCCGCCAATCCACTTCTATAGGGAGGCCTCCCGGTGTGAGTGGGGGGAGGGGGGGTCACGGGGGCCTGAGTGACGCTCAGAGGAGGAGGACGGCACCCCGGGGCGGTTTGGGACCGGCCGAGGCAGCGTGGGAAGGCGGTCGCGTGCGGGGCGAGGGCCACCATCGCCGCTTTGCGGCTTTAATTTTCTGCTTGGTGTTCTCCGCTGATGTCTTGAAGTGCACACATAGAGGATGACAGTAGACTTGCCACATTAACGGCTCTGGGTGATCAATCATTTAACCTGACGCAGGCTGTGGCCATATATAACCATGGACAAATGTCAATGTGGATACTTGATCTGTCAATAAACTATTACTGTGTTTTCCTGCACCAGAAATTGGAGGATTTAATGTCCAATAGTGTCATGTGTGGGATTGGGGCGACGAGACAGGCATGACAAGTAAGAGCCTCTACATCTTATTTGTGTGTGTCATTTTGTCCATCTGCCTGACAGAACAGACCTACAGACGGACACATTTGGTTTTTAAAAGTGTCAGAGAAACTGTGCCAAAATGATTTGTGAAATGAGAAGAGGGCGCCTTGACAAATAAATTAAGTGAATGACTGACTTGCTGCACTTATTGCGGGGTTATCCAAGCGTCAGCGCCACAGAACTTCATCCCCCACAATGCCGCGGGGCCATGTCAGATTTACAGTTATCCATGACAGCCCCTTATCAGGGATTTGGAGCACGACTTTGCAGCGTCATCGCAATATTGGCTGTCTCATTTTTATCCTTAGAGAAACAGTCAGGGGGTCATTGTTGCCAGATCACACATACGGAAAACTTCAATATAATGCAGACTTCCATGACATGTGCTGTGGGGATCATTGGGCAGATAGTGAGTTGACAGCAGTGGCTTATGGGACACTACGCTACATTACACCTACATCACAGCTGGTTCCACTCTTTAAGTCCATTCTATTTTTAACATAGGGCCTGCTCAGGTTGTGGAGGCAAGGTCCATTAAACCGATAACGAGAATGGAAAGTACAGAGGCTGTTGTGAGAAGACAGAAATTTCTTTGGCCATTTGCAAACCATTAGAAAAGTTCTCACCTAAATGCTTGTAAAAACTATAGTTTGTTCTACTGATATTTCCACTAACCTCCTGCAGGTTCCTAGAGTCAGGACTAAACATGGGGAATCAGCATTTCAGTTTTTTGCAGCTAAAATCTGGAACAGTCTCCCTGAAGATGTGAGACAGGCCTCCACTCTGGCAATGTTTAAATCCAGGCTAAAAACAGTTCTCTTTAGACGTGAATACGACTGAAAGATCTATCTGCACTCTTCTCTTTTAAAGCACTTTATTTTAAAATGATTTTAAAATGATTCTGTGTGTCTTTTTGTGTTTTGTGATTTTAATGCAACTTTTCCTGTTTATGTAAAGCACTTTGAATTGCCTTGTGTACGAATTGTGCTCTACAAATAAATTTGCCTTGCCTTGCCTAACACTAAACTCACTACACAGTTACGCAATAGTTTTAGCCAATCTTGAATAAACTACAATCATGGCTACACTTTTGCTTGATTTTATAATGGCTTGTTTCAAACCAAGCATAATAACCACTGGCTTAATGTATGAATTTTGTCTGGATGTTAAATGTAATGACAATGAACACTGTTTTCAGTTCTGTTTTAAATTTAAACTCTGCAGCATAAATTGTTCAAGCAAAGATAACATCAAAGATAAGAACAGTTTGAAGTATAGAAAACATTACTATAACAAGACAATGACCCCCTCTGTCCTTTTACAAGTCATATTTACAAAAGTAAAGCGGAGCACTTAAAGGCTGGAGGGAGCGAATTGAAATCCAGTACTTTCCGCTGTTGAACGACCCTATTATTTACATTGTACCTATAATGTGGGTTCCATAAAAAAACCTTAGGTGCAATTGAATAAACTCTCCAGCACTCAACAAATTAAGTGAGAAGGTTTTTGTTGTTGAACTTAAATGCAGCGTGCCTTGGTTCTCCACTGCAGCAGCGCACTCATCCCTGCAGGCAGCGTTTAAAAGCCATTACTCCAGCTAACAGGCCAGTCAGCAGGCCATGGATGTGTTTAGTGATGTACCCAGCTTGGCACACTCCGCACAATCGGAAATGGACAAAATGTGCACACGACATCTTGAAGTGGTGCAATGACGATGAGTTGTGAGTAGTGAGTCACATCTTTGATATACAGTAGAGTATTATTTGAACAGAGAAATCTACCATCACTGCTGCAAAGCCAAACCCAAAACATGCACAGTAGATAAAATCCTCCAAGTAAGCTTAGCTCAAGATTTAAAGGTCCCATATTCTGCTATTTTGCCCTTCACACAGTCTATTCTAAGGGCTTTGTTGATAAAATTTTGCGTAGTGCAATATCCATAACATAACAGTTTCCAAAAAACACCCATCTCTTGGACTGGCCCCCCTCCTTGCAAAAGCAAACGGCTCACTCTGAGATCTGACCCCCCCGAACAGAGAGCAGGCTGCCTCCACCGCCCAACCCGCGCGCCTCCCCCGCCCAACTCGTGCCGAAGCCTAGAGCGGAGATAGTGCGCATGCGCCGTGTGCTCCGGTAAACAGCGATACACAAACACTGGAATAAACATTTTATCCGTCCTGACGGTGCGTCGTGCTGAGTCCTACGTCCTGGATCTGACCTGGAGTTTGACGTGCTCCAGGGCCTCAACGACGGACGTTGCCGTTTGGTAAATAACAAGCTAACTCTTCGATCTGTCGTATCCATCGTGTAATTACTGTGTAGCATTAGCATTAGCTGTATTTATTCTGCGGCTGTGCGCTTCCCGGAGGCGTGGCTTAAACACCGCGTCATCCTTGGGAAGCGCGTCATCCTTGTGAGGAGCCCCCGTCTGCCTGCTCACCCGAGGGGGACGGAAAAGACAGTTCTCTAGCGAAAACATGCGGGAATCAATCAAAAAAACACTTTGGGCACAACATACGAGGCCCAAATAGCACTGTAGGAAGGTTAAAACCTCTGAAAAGTCGATTTTGCATGTTATGGGACCTTTAAAGATGGGTCACTGGGCGCAACGCTTTTTTTTTTCCTGTTACAATTCTTGCAACAGTTTCATCAATTTCTGTAAGATATTAAGTCTATTACAACATAATACTTCCTGAGATCCTTGGGTATCAACAAAAATACAATTACGATCATGGATTTTTTTTTTTAGATAGAAGGATTATACCTTCAAAAACAAATAGATCAAGGTTCAATATACATCAGAATCAGACACTCTGTTGTATTTCCTCTAGTCTAGTGTGAAATGGAAGGGTTGTAGGTAGTAGACAAACAAGCAGGACCCATGGGCAAACCTGCAATGATACACTACACACGACCTTTGACCCGGGGAGAGCCAGTGCTAGTGTCCCAGTGTTGGAGTGATTAATGGGGGAGCCCTCAGGTAGAAGTGGAGCATGAAAGTGTGTTTTTAAGGGCGGCACGGCTGCTAACAGAGGCAATGTAAAAGCACCGGTCCTAAATTATCCAATTAGCACTGGATTTATGGCCTACCCAAGATTAGAGAAGCAATGATCGTTTTTGACCAAAGGCAAAATATTTAATGTAACCACTGTTTCCATTTATTCAATTGGGTTTAGCAGTCTTGGGAAATCGAATTTTGCACATTATTTAAGTAAAGACTTGCACACATTTACATATCATTGATCCAAAAGAAATGCACATCCATTCACAACTTACACATGTATAATTATATACGTAATTCACATAATAATTTGATGTTTTATTCATCTTGAACTGATATAATATATATATGTTTTTGAAAGACGCTGAAATGGTAACTGGTGAAAATGAATCTATCTTTCAAAATGGCACGAACATGTATGCTTGTGTATTAACAACATGTCTTTGATGCATGCAGTCCCAGACAGCTTCACTCACGATGGCTGTGGCTCTTCCGGGACAATTAACTTTTATCACCAATTATCAAAGATCCGCTACTGTGTCCATGGCAACTGGCTATTATAATGTGCTAATGGCATGAAAACCTGAGGCCAACAAACATATTTATTTGCTAAATTAATCTCGCTATTAATAGCTTAAAATATGTAGCCTCAAGCATAAACGGCAGATGGTTAATTCACTATATTTTCCCTAATTTCTTTATTATTATTATTCTTTTCTTTTCTCGTTTTTTTTTTTACTAAAATGCATTCAAAAATTGCCTTAAACAAAGGATGTCAAATTAAATCCGCAAAAGTTAATGAAACACAATTTATCCTCAAAGGTATAATTATTATTTATCAGATTTTTTTAAGACGAAGTCTAGTAAATTCAAAAGTTGATTTTGAGAAGTTCCAAAACAGTTCCTACAGATAGACGTTGTTCAATTGTGCTTCAAGCCTGCTGCAAATTGGTAATTGTGTTTGCGCGTACTAAAGAGAGCCTGTCCTGTCTCATTACACTTCCTCTGAGTAGGTCTTATCAGTGGGACAGAGGAGGCTGGAACTGGCCCTCTCAGGTCTGACTGGGCCAAGCTGGTTCAGAGATAGACACTATTGGAGGCTGATGGATGGGGCCTGACAGCTTGTCTCTGTCAGAGCCGTCCTCAAAGTCCCCTGGAGTAAATCTCACACAGTCAGTGAGGCCTTGGTCACTGCACTGCGAAAATACAACCGCCTCAAAGCATTCATTTCGCAGCAGTACAGAGCAAACAATTCAGCAACTTAGGGTGCATATGGGCAGCACGCAGATGGCTTGCCTAGTATAAGCTGGCCGGGCGTAAAATTTGCACCACTGACAGTTGAAGTGAAATACATTCAGTGTATGTATTGTTAAGAGACTGAACACTGAGCAACAAGCAAGTTTTACAAAGTCTGTGTGTCTGTCTGCCCACTTAGAGAGACAAAAATCAGGTCCCAATGATGCAAATCCTGCTTCATTAGATCAACGACTTGATTTAAAGATATGAAAAAATAGGGTAAGGCTAGATTATAGGTGGTCAATAAATCAAAATTTAGATAATCTTCTGAATGTTGTTTTGAAGACATGCTAAATTTGAATATTGAGCATATCGTTAAACAAAAAGTAACAAAAAGAGAGGATTAAAAATGAAAAAAGTGATATTATAAAATTACAAATAAGGGTATGTGGTGATATTTCTGCACTTTTGTGATTCATACATCATTTAACACATTTCTGTTGGACTGACGGAACTGTCACATAATATTGTTATCAGAATACTTGTAAAAATCATCAAGATATTGGTTTCTGTGCCCAGCCCTAGGTTAGGTCAGTAACTATGGTTATGGTTAGGAGCAGTTAGGAAATGAATGTAAGTCAGTGTAATCTTAGCAAAAAGCATGGAAACCAATCACAAACAAAATCCCCAAAAGTCTCCAAATTACCCCAAAGTCTTTATTTGAGACACTTACACAACTGGTAAT
Organism: Rhinogobius similis; assembly: GCA_019453435.1. Classification (NCBI taxonomy): domain Eukaryota; kingdom Metazoa; phylum Chordata; class Actinopteri; order Gobiiformes; family Gobiidae; genus Rhinogobius; species Rhinogobius similis. The sequence continues at coordinate 22,490,317 of CM033633.1, read as the reverse complement.
TCACTTTCAGTGCCATATTTAGTACTGGTCTGGTTTCAGTCTTTTGATTCAGTTTAGTTCTGATCAGTGTATATAAGAAAATAAATAAACTTCCCATCTTAACAATTTCCAGACGTAAAGATTCATACAGTTATTGCTATTCAACAGTTAGCCTCTATTGTGCAACCCTACATTAGTCCAATTGCTACCCCACAGTGGCTGAGTGGTCATTAAAAACATGAGCGGTGCAAAGGTGTGGCACAAACAATGGGGGAATAAGAGGCACATGCAGCTCCTATCTGCACCTTTGGGAAACTCATTAATTCAGGTAATACAGGCCCGGGCTGACTCCACATTGAATAATTATAGGATTTCAGAGAGCTACAACTCTAGGAATCCGGCGTGGACACTTGGGGGGAGAAAATCAATTGAAGTGCAGCTTTATCCAGTGCCTCTTGAGGGCTAATCAAGTCCTCATAGCTGATCCGTTATCCATAGCTCCTCAAGGTTGAGAGATGAAACTCCCATGTATTTACCCAAACCTGCAAGAAATCACAAACTAGTCCCACGTGAAGCCAGCTGCACAAAATATAAGAATCTTTCAGGCTCTTTCAACAATAGGCACTATACATGGCTGCTCTAATCTGAAGTTAATATAATGGCAGCCATGAGAGACCAACTGCTTCATCTCTTTCACCCCGAACACATGAAGAGTAATGTCCCAAACCTTTGACCCAGAAACAATCACCCACCCGAGGCCCTATCCTGCAATTAATCATCTTTACAGCTGCATTTTGTGCCCGGCACTGACACTTCACATATATCCACTTCAATTTGTCAAAAGCTAATACTGCAGCCACAGAATAAGGCAGTATAGAACTATTGGGAAAAGCTTCACAGTCAGTGTTTAGTTGGAGCACCAATAAAAATGCTTCATTTCTCTTTCTTGTGGCCTTAAAGTGCACTATGTAACTTTTCTAGAGGAAGATACCCAACTTGCTCGTCTCCATGCAGATATTATTGCATTGCCAGTTATGTTCCACAGGATAGCATTAAACATATCCATCTCCATGGAGATAAGCAGGTGACAGGAAAGGCGAGTCCACTCATATTATTATGGTAACAGATTTTTCAAGATATTTTTTTCAAGATATTTTTGAGCAATAAAAACAGATGTAATGAAATAAATACAAGATAGAGAGAAAAGATTCCAGGCAGATCCTTCACCAGCAAAGTTACATAGTACACCTTACTCTTGAGCAATTAGCAATAGCAATCCTAATTGTTAAATTTAGTACTATGTGTATCAGGCAAGCAATTAGCAATCGCAATGTTTATCATTGAAGGCTTTTTCTTTTCTTTTCAAAGCTATAAAAATGTGTTACAATGAGAATTAATATCTTTGCTTCTTCCCATATTGTAATCTGCATAATTGGATGTTTTCTGGTAGAGCACAACTTTTACATTGTCTTTTACCAATGACACCCAACATGTCTAACCCTAACCTGTAATATATGTACACGTTCATGTGAGCCTGCATGTCACACCCCTCACACGCCTCTTTTATAATGTTTCAGACGCAGAGGAGCCTCTCAAAGAGCCATTAAATAGCTAATCTGCTTGCTGACACTCCATCACCTTTGACCCCTTGGCTGGGCGGTAATATTGACTTCACTGCTATCAATATTTGAGTGAAGGACCCAGTGGACCCACTTGATTGATCCCATGCACTGTCCAGAGATCCGATCTATATGGAAATCCTCGAAAGACTGAAAACAACGGACACATAGGTGCGATACAAGCAAACTACATGGAGCCAATTCATAAAGACAAACAATAGGCCAAACACAAAGCCACTCAATCAATAGAAAGAGTGATGGAGCCGCAGCAGATAATGTTACACAACTCTGCCACGCTGTCTTTTAGTGGATATTTGTAAAGACAGCCAGCTTGTTTATCCAATTAATATCCCATGTTTTCAATGAACATACTGAATACATTGTAATTATTATGCTATTGATTTTTTGGCCTTGTAGAATCAATGCTATTTGCCTGGCACTCATCTAACACTAGCCATGTTGCTCCGACTATCTATAAGACAAGCTGAACAAACTGTACATAGTATTCCATGTCCTGGCAGGTTTGCTATGTGTCACTGAACATCACATCAGCAGCCTCGCCACATTATTCTTTCATAAGTTGGCCTTCTGCTCTTCGTGTCAGTGTTGTTCCTTCAATACCAACCCCAGCTAAAGGTCAGATCTTAAGTCTTTAGATATTCGCACTCATCTTGGCTCCAGTGCCATGTGTGAAGGATGAGGCACAAATACCATGTGGTGACGAGAGCAGAGGGCGCACAAGCCAATGGTGGTCTGATCAATAAATTAATATTGCCCTTTGCTTTTAGTGTGTGGCGTAGTGACTTGGTATTATTGTTACTGAACCACAATTAAGTAAATATGAAGTACGTAAGAATTTATGTGAATATGTCAAGATTATTTGGTTAATTCATAATTGTAATCTATTTGTATGATATATGATATATTTAATAGCTAGTTCAATTCATAATTTACAAATGAACTTATTTATCACTTTAAAACATTTTATTTAATTTTAAAAGTGTTTTACATTTGTGAATAATCATTAAATCTTGATTCTTCTTCTAACAATAATCGCAACACTAAATAATAAATAATATCAGGCTGCGAGTTGAATTACAATGAAATCAAAATCTTAAGTTAAATGGTTGCACTGTAAATCTCAAAGACTGCGTTTATTTAGGTAATCCTCTGCAAGCAACAAAATATTTTCTTCGTAGCATCTTATTATGTATCAAACCTGCCAATCCTGTAGTTTAAACCTCTACAAACATATTCTAACAGGTTAGATTACACTATTCACTAAAACGTGGTGAACATGACTGACCATCTGCAGCCTGTCCGTCTAGGGAGTAGGATCTCTCCTTCACTGAGGTTCTCCCTGAGGTTTCTACTTTTTCCCACAGGGTTTTTTGAAGTTTTTTCTTGCCGAAAAGAAGGGTCAAGGACAGGGCATTTATTTATTTATAGGACAGTTAAATTAGTTTGAACATTGTTTATTTAAACTGCTTTTCTACTTATTGCCCATCGAGACAACTGCTGCTGTCATTTTGGGCGCTACAAAATAAACTGAATTAAATGATTATATTTTTAGAAGATTTTACTGTACAATTTGCCTATTTTTCTTTTTGAAAATTTTGGCGATGTCATCATTGTACTACCTGGTTGATGAGCAATCACATAACTCTTACCTCGCAGCCATATTGTAACCAAGGGACAAACATAATTTAAATTACACAACAATAGATTTGACGACTAATAATAGCTGATAACCTTCATTTTGTTAAGTTAATGTTTAAACTGTCAAAAATTGTGTCAGTCGCTCATTGATGATAAGAGTGATTCCATTTTAGAGCTCAGCACTACTTTATTCTTTAAATTTTCTTCAGAAACAGCAACTTGACTGATGTAAAACTATGATAAATATTTACAGGAACCATCCAACCAAAAAATGCACTTGAAATGGATGGAATCAGTGATAGTAAGAAAATAGCAAATCTACTCACAACACAAAGCTTTTCTCCAAACATGAACAGAACAATGTATAACAGCATACATTAAGGTGAACACTATGCAAGTTCCAAAATAGCAGTAAGTGTAGAAGTGTGCGTGTGAGCTTCCATACCTGAGCCCCTCTTGGAGACCACCTTGACGCTCTTGGACAGCGTGACGTAGAAGAGGATCAGCAGAGGGCTAGGAGGTCTCATCTTCCCCCCGCTCCTCAAACCTGCACCACATTCACACACACAGGAGAAGAAGACACAGAGGAACAGCAGTCAGTCAGAGGATCGTACACACACGAGCCACAAAGCCACTATCACATTAGGATACAAGCTCACATCAAAACAGCCGCCTCCATTCCCCCCGGGGGGCCATCCTTCTAATGATTTTTCTCTCATCATTGCTACAGAGACAGGTTATCGCAGCATGGATATATTTCATGAAAACCATTCCCTGGGATGCTGACAAATCAATAAAGAAATAATTACATGTGTAAGAAACATCAGCTTCATTAAAAATCGGACAGACCTTGAAGAGAATTTGAGATGAGCACCTGCCCCTTATGCACTTGTGTGTATTATAGATCACTGTAATTGATGGAGGTGACTCATTCTGCAGCATCCATCCCGCAAGATTGAAGGCATCATCCAACATGGAGCAATTGTCCCTTAATTGCCAGCCCATATTATAAAGTAGAATATAGTTAACACTGCTCCATGAGAGGGGTGAGACTAATAGGTTCAATAAAACACTGAGAGAAACAGTGAGAGCATTTTCAAGGTCTTTTATGAAAGGAATATCAATAAATCTGGTTCTCTTGATTACGCTATGTATTGTTTTATGAAATCACAGATACTTAAGTTCAGAGACCTAGTAGAATATCAAACAGCTCAAATTAGGTTCAGAGTACTCAGAATTCTTCATAAAACATTGTTAACATCAACACAATATCTACAGCCTTGAGGGGCAAGTGAAAGGCCAGTAAATTTGAGATTTGTACAATATTTAACCAAGAGGAAGCAAAAGAAATGCTTCTTGTCAATATCTTCCCAGAGTCTACCTACAATAAAACAGGTTTTTCGATAAAAACACTCAACTTTCTTGTGTCATTTTATGGGAATTCCTGCTTCATCATCAATCTTTCTCAGCACACGACACGTTTTGCCATTCATCAATGAACTTGTTTCAGCCCTATACATTTTACCCATATTTCATGAGTGTCTGTATCTGGTGACTTGAGCCTAGATTTGATACAAAGGTCGCGCAGGATGAAATTTAAGAAGAAGGGGGGAAAAAAGATATTTACAAACTATGATAACAATGAAAAGTGTTAAGTTGGATATGTTTTTGTGTCAGTTTATTGAATACATTTTGACAGGTAACTGACAGCTATAATTAGGAAAAGGTGTGGGACTAATACTTCTTCCCACTCCTTTTTGAACATGTGAACTTAAAGCTCTGTTGCGAATGTACAGCATCTTTTATTTGAACTTGTGCTCTTGCAATGTCGTTTTTTGTGACATGACTTAAGTTTGCATATTTGAAATAAACTAAATCATTCACAGTTGTGGTCATACTACTACTAGCATACATGGATAATGCCCACTGTTGAGTTTAGGACTTATGTATACTTTTAATTTTTGTGTGCGTGTGTGACCAAATTAATAATAAAAGCACTTTCAAAACTTTCAGTAATTTTAACTATAATAACTGTCAGTTCAATTATTTAAAAAAAACATCTATACTGACCGCAGGGAGAGAAAACATTTTGACAATAAAAGAGAAATAATTGAGTGGTGGTAGCATAAGATAAAGTTATAAGCAACATATTTCAACTAACCACATTGTAACACTCAACGCTGCTTTTTTGTATCACCACTAAGCTCTAATAAATTGTAGCGCGAGGGGAAGGGAACCTTGCGCAGCACATGCCAAATCAATTACTGCTCACTTGAAGGTAGACAATTGACTGTTGCAACCCCTGAAGAGACCAGCCCAAAGCAAAGTATCATTTATTTATAACCCGACCAAATGAGCGAATGAAAGCAGTGAAGTAGAAAGCGGAGCACCTTGTCCTATCTCGCACGAGGCAGAGGCAGACTGCGGTCAGTCACGAGCTGCTGCAGATTAGCATAGTTCATGAAAGGGGCCTCTCTTCCAGACCTGTTTACACCGCACTCACAAGGACCTCCATTCTCTCCTCCTCCATCACTTCCCTGTGTTTTGGCAACAAACACCGGCACTGCCAATAACACTCTGGCAAACCCCAATGCTGAGAGATTGGCATGCCTTTGAGCCAATTAATTTAGTCAAAAATTCCGTTCAATAAAATGGAGGGATTTAAAACTAGAGTTGAAATAAAAAAATGCTGGGACAGTGTTAGTTCTAATTCTAAGTACAATTGTTTACAAATCAAAGAAAGTATTATATGGGCTGTAACTAACAATTACTTTGCTAATCGATTTATGTAAAGTAGAATCAAGTATTCTTTTACTTAATTATTTGTTTGGGTTGCGAAGAAGCCCACAAATAGGAGGTTTTTCCAACATTTTCACCCAAAAGTGATTCAAGGCAAAAAGGTTTTTCTTCAAAACCACAAAATGTTTCCTTTGTTATTTTTTATAAATCGTGCTCTGTCTGAGTCATTAAACCTTGTCTCTCAGCACACGGCATGCTCTGAAAGTCTTTGGATATTTTAATATATTTTTTAAAACTTTATTTCAGACGCTCAATTGGTCCATAGAGTAAAATGACACACAGACAAACAAACAAAAAGAAAAGTAAATCATGTTCTGCAGAGGCTCAGATGCCCACATACTAGAGTCTGGTCAGCACTGAAATGATACAGGTCCTTGAGTCTGTGAGTTTGCACATGCAGCTGTACATGAGTCTACACGGCACTGCAGGACGGGTGGGCACATTCACATTTACAAACATTTGGCTCACACTGCTCCAGCGCGGGACCCTCAGCAACATTCGCATGCCATCATTGTAAGCCGCATTCAGTCTGTGCATACTGCTCTTGTTGTAGTGTCTCCATGTGGGCTGTGTACATGGGGGTACAATATGCCTTAAAAAGCTTTGTCTTAACGGGGGCTGAGCATACGGCACTGTCTACTGTATAAATGTCATCAGGAAGGTCAGCAGAGATGTAATGTCCCACATATTTACATTCATTAGTTACATTCAGCCTGTTTCCAGAAAAAAAGAAGTCAGGAAAAGAGAGTTTGGAGCCCTCCCTGCTTCGGAGAATCATGATGTTACTTTTCTAAGCACTGAATTGAATAAACTCAAAATCTGACCCATGTTGGGAGCACACCTGTAGCAGCTCTTGTAAGGCAGCACTATATGCACAGAGAATTACAAGATTAGTCCAGATTACAATTATTTGACTAGTAAAGAAGGTTATCAAAATAATCTTTTAGTTGTGATTATTCAATTAACTTGTTTCAGTCCTATAAATATTACATTTTCAGTGTGGAAGTGTAGACACCAACAACCATTTTAAAAGTACAGTTGGGATACGGCGACTGGAAAGTGGAGAAAACATCTCTAATAAGACAGTATGTATTTACTGTTTTTGTTTGCTTTTTCAGGGCATGATAGTTATACCACTGAAAAATAGGTAATGCGTTTGATGCTGGTTTGATGTTTTGTCAAGATAGAAAATTAAGTTAACTGCTGAATGCAGTTGAATGAATATGGAATATGTCATATGTCATATGGAAAAGGAAATGATTGGTCATAAACAACTAGAAAGAATTCAAACTATTTTAACAGTCTGTGAGTGCAAGCAGGTGCTTTTTAGTTGCAGCTGGGACTTTACTATCAACTTGAAGCAGCCTCAGAAGTCCAAACATCTCAGAGGTTTTCTCTCCTAATGACTGTATCCCTCATTACACACAAACATTTTTCTCCGTCTCTGCAGAACCATTTCTAAGCGCTTTAGCATAATTGTGGAAATTGCAAGAAAGCGACTTGAGTTTTTCATACTGATGTGCCAGTGGGCCCTTCCTGTGTGGAGACAGAAGACATGCACAATGTAAGACAATTGTAAAGGAACAATGTTCTCATTCTGGTGTTATTCTCCACAAACTCGCACCTGTGTAAAAACCCTCAATCATTTAGCCCTCCAACCCCGACTGCTGCTTCATTATCCACCAACTCTGTGTCATGCTCGCGCTGCAAGAGAAATAGGCTTGTTGACTCCCTTGCATAGTAGAAGCGTTTATCATAACATGTCAACCGCTCTACTTTAAGCTTCTGACGATTTGCAATGAAACTTTTCTGTGTGAGAAATTCTATTCAACTTATCCCACAGTGCCCAAGCTCTGTAATCGTCTTGGCTAGTCGTAATGATTGACAGGTTTTAGAAGAGAGTGTTTCTGCCTCGGTCACACTCTAATTAAACCGAACAAAGTCAGTCCTCCTCCCAATGTGTCGCCGCCATGTTGTGCCTTCAAGAGCTCAGAGCCTTTGGGTGCTGCCAGGCATGACATCACCAACCTGCCACCCTTAGACAGAGGAGCTTTGTTGTCATACAAAATCAAACCAGGTCTTCTGTGACTTTCTCCAAATCCGGTCGAGTTTAGCAGTTCAAGGACCATGGGATATAATGAGGCTAACTGAAGAGCCGTGCAAACATGAAGGTCTATGATAGATGGCCTTTGAGTGATTGTGTGGATGTTTATTGGCCTTAACAAGAAACGCCACATATTTTGTACAGTATTTTATATAATATTTGAACATCCAACCACATTTAGAGATATGTCTGGTCTAATGTACATTACATTTCTTCCAGTTTGATATCAACAGTACTGAAAAAAGATGCTCTTCAGTAACTCAATTTTTCCGCAAGTTAAATGATAATAACGGTTCTAGAAAGTTGTGCTACTTTTTGAAACCATTTGAATTAAACACTTACATGAAACATTATGAGAACCACACGTTGCCAATGGTCTCAAATGAGAAACACCTCAAGAATACTCAGGAATTTAAAATATGTTACATTGTTCAGTCAGTCACAACATTTAAAACATAACCATTTAATTTAAAAGAAGTAACTTCTTTATACGTACTACTACTTCTACAACATTACTTATATGTAATCAATTGAAAGTGGTTGATTCTATACATGATGAAAAGAACTAGAGCAGGGCTGCCCAATACGTCGATCACGAAGGTAGTGTGGGAAAATCGCATGGAGTATTTTAAAAAGTAGATGTCAGCCTATCATCCGTCCGGGGTTAACCCGATGTTTCCCGGGTCCCTGGTTGATCCAGCGCAATATCCCATGAGCGCAGTTCATGGGATATTTGAGGCTCAAAACTTCAGAATAAGCGAGCAGAGTGCTATCATAAGGAGTACTCTAAGTATTCAGAATACAGTACCTAAATTTGGCAATGTAGGAATACATTAAAAATACTTTTCAAACCATGTATGTAACCAGTATTCTGTACCTGAATACATTTTCAAAGTATTCTTTACATCACTGTATATCAATATATTTGTAAATACATTTATATTTTGCATTTTTATAGTAGGTGGTAGATCATTTTGACTTGGTCATGTCATAAGTAGCTCTCATGCTGAAAAAGTGTGGGCACGCCTGAACTAGAGAATTCGAAAGTGAACTTATCTTAGATAAAGCATTTATGAGTCAAAGAAAATACTACAAACAAAAGCTCATACGGCTGAGTAATAGATGAATTTGAAAATCCTCCAGTGAAAGCCCTCACATGCTGCCTGTCCTTGGTGCGTTTAGATTGGGTGCTCCACCGAATCCACAACCATTACTTGTGTCATTAACTGCAGCCAAATTTTTTTCTCGAAGGCGTAGAAAACAGGTGTGTTTGAAGAGCTTGGCTTGAGTTGGGTTCTTCAGCCATGCATAAAGTTACACATCATCAGTCGCTGTAGCACCGTCTGCCCACCCTCCACCTTCCACCTCAGAGTGAGGTCCTGCTCCGCCTGCTGCTGACTCACCTCACACACACAGCACAGGAATTTACTGTCTGTCAGCGGCAGCGGCCCCTGGTCCACCACCAGACCTCCAGGGATGGTGATATGTCCGACTTCAGCTAATGTTTCTCCAAGACATTTCAACATTGTTCACTTAAGGTGACAAGACCTGTTCTAAGGTTGTAACAAAATCTTTAGTTTAAATTGGACTTAATCTAATCAAACATTCCACAAGACAAACTAAAATAGCAATCTTTGTGAAATAAGTAAATATAATAGCGTAAACTTATAAGCTGTCGTAACCATCTGGTTTCTAACAGTAACGGTTGTGCTTAAACTTCTATTATAATTAGCTCACTTAGCACAATTACACTATTGTGGCCTAAAAAATCAAAAGCGCTGGCGTAGTTGTACCATTTTGAGGCTAGGGGAAAGCAGTGCCATATTGGCCAAGTGAGCTCTAGGTGATTGATCATGTGATTTACCGATTTAATCCAATTTGAGTGCAGCAGTCTATGGAAAAGTATATCTTTATAGCATTTATTACATTAGCTGTAGCTCAGTCCCCAGGAAGGAACAAATATGCAAATGTTATGGAACAGATGTTATGTGTTTTAGCCCTGTTATTAGACTTAAGTACACAATGAACTAGTGGTAGACAGGGAGTAGTGATTGTGCATTCTGATACATTTTCCTCACAAAAAAAAGTACACATACAGGCGTATTACAACATGGTGCATTCCTGCACCAGGTTTCAAAGACAAATGTTTCCCTTTCAGACAGGTGAGTACTGCATTGTTTGTGGCTGTGAATACCTTCTCAAACACACATTATGATACTACAACTGATTTGATAAAATGAGTAATGAGCTATGGAGAGTAGACAAGATTCTGGAGATGCTGACAAGTTGAAAATATCCATTGAGTTGCGTACAACGCTTTGTAGTTTGAATCATTACATAATTCATATGATTATATCACAACATCAAGGGTCTTCGAAGCTCTGACTGCGATGACACCTCAGTCTATTATTCAGGTTCAGGAATGGAGTCAAACTGCAATTACAGAAATAAATTGGAAAGTGAAAGCTGTTAGTGTGTATTACACTGAGTGTAGCACATTTTAGCTCCCAACTTTCTCCTTTTACTTTTTTGTGTTTACCCTAAACTATTAAATGTCTTGTCTAAGTGTCGTGAATTATCAGGAATGTTATAATATGAATAACTGCACTGTGTTCTTGCTAAAAAGGTTTTGATTAATTAATTTGTGATGCATTATGATACAAAATATTTTTTGCATCTGCAGGGAATCATGAAAATAGTGTGGGCCAATGTGTAATGTACATGGTTTTAAGCTAGTGCCTCACAAGTGACAACTTTATTGACATTGTCACCTTCTCCAAGCTGAGAGGAGCACAACAAAGTGTGAATAATAAGTGCCTTGTATGTCACTGTGTCAAATGCACTCTGGCCTGTACCCTGCTGACTCACATTAGTATGGTAACCTGTTCCTTCCCCTGCACCAACGGGATGTGTGCGCATGACTGTGTGGGTGCGTTTGTTTTGTGTTTTTGTGTTTGTGATTTGCCAGATGTGTCACTGTGTGAGTCAAGCCCCCAGAGGACTACTTTGTGGCAGTGTAACGCCCGGATAGCAACCTTAGCGGTATTGACGAGGACAGAGCAGAGCTGAGCCGAGTTCCCAGTGCAGACCAAGTGTTATTTTATTTACATATGTACAAAATAAGCAATACCAGCAGCAGCAGCATGGCACACAGCACCTCTCTCAGGGACTGAGCCCAGAGACCTTTTATAGGGCCTCTAGCCAATTGGGTAACCCCATCAATAATCACAAGTAAAACCCCAAAAAACACAACAACATTTTAAAACATTACAAGTAGACAAACAGTGCTCCAATAACAATCAATCAAAACATTCATACAAAAATATATCTCTATATAAATTAACAGTGTTTTAACCTAACTCCCAACTACTTTACTCAATTTAAAACTTGGGACACCCCTGCTCCTTTTTACCCCATGGTCTGCCCCGGAACCATTTAAGGTGCTCCTGCTCCCCGGGGACTCTTTTACCCGGAACACACAAAATGGCAGACCCACAGGTGAGTACTATTACATTACTGCACATTTTCCACTTAGTCTTTACTAATTATATATTTTATTTCACAGGTAACACACAATCAATTAATTAATAAACATTTTAAAACTTTTTGACTCTTTCATTTTTACCTCAGGCCCACGTAATGGACCTGCTCCATTACAGGCAGTATAATGTGAATGGCTGCCGCCTGCCACAGAAAAAAATGCACTTGGTGGTGTAGGCTGAGTGAGCGTTTGTTAAATGTTCCTGACTGCCTTTGACCATAGGGCTCTCCAGTTAATCTCAGGAGGCCGGTCAGAGGCGGGAGAGCTAACGAGCCACAGTCCCAAAGAGCTCCTCTTCACCAGGAGAGATTAATTGCGTTATATTTCTGAGCCAATCCACTCCCTGTTGTTATGTCATGGTTGGGAAAGATTTTGAAAAACATGACAGCATTGTGGTGGTTCCTTGAAATGAAATATTATTAAGACTGTATTGTTCAATATTCTTAACCTTTTAAAAGTCAGTGGAACTGTTTAATGAAATAATAGATTAACTTTACATTGCACTAATAACTTCCCAAAATGCTTTTCCATTCAGCATTCTCACTCGCTCTGCAGTTAAACAGTGCACCTTCTGTAGCCACAGCTACAGGACATACAAATGGAGGCATGGCAGCCATCATGCACCAAAGGGCTTTTTCATACAAAGCATCAAGCCTCCAGCATTCCTATCTACACAATTCTTGTATTTTTATATTGGAACTTTCTTTTTCATTTTTTGGCCACAGGGTGATTTGTGTTGCTCACTGGAGTACCCAGTGAAACCATGCAGTAATGCGTGTCTTACTGTGCATGTAAATAACTGGGAACTTCAAGTCAGACTGCAGATCAGTGAGGAGACTTAGTGGCTTGTTGAGTTCAGACAGGCCTATCTCTCCTGTGGTTGTTGATTGCTCTGTGTTGTCCCCGGTGACCGCGGCCCATTGTCAGCTGTCCAAGGATGACTGGCCACAGAGACGCTCTCCTGCCTCCGTTCAATGCCTGTGTTGATGGAGAGCAGGGGCCAGCGCACCACTCGCCCACTTAGTGTACACACCCCACTGGGACTGAGGACCACTGCTGACAAACACATCACACACCGCGCCAGAGAAAGAGCGCCAACAGCTCACATTATTTAACACTAGCCCTGTTTAGGTGGTACCTTCTCAAACACTCTGATACTACGTTCAAATATGAAAACAAAAATATACAACTGCTGCTGATGCTTTTCCATTCAGGTTGTCCAAGCATGTCGCAGTCTGACTTTTGCCGACACTGTTCATGTGCCAGCGGTGGACCCAGACTCAGCCGCACCTTTTTCCATTTTCACATCCTTTCACACTTAACATGCCAATATTAAAGGTCTTGTAAATATAAACACAGAAAATGAAACAAACAATACATATATATGTGCAGATTTGAGCTGTGCATCTTCATCCCTTCCGGTCTGCTCTCACAGCACCAAGCTGTGCAGCCCGTGCAAGGTGGGAGTTCCACGGGTAAATACAGGCTATTAACTATCACAAACTAAAGCAGCAAAACTGGATAATTATTGTCATGAAATAAAATGGAATTGTCATCGCACTTGTTTTAGGAACTATTTATTTGGGCCTCAAAACTCCTGCCAGGGATACAACAGATCAGGCAAAATCACCAAAAAAATGGACGACACCAACAAAGCCACCAATCAAGGACTGACGTAATAACAGACATTAGAAAAAAATGGAACTATGCGTGCATTAATGTTTTGTTCTTTTTTTCTTCTCCTTTTGGTCATGCTGTGTTTTTCTGTTCTGTTTGCAATGTTTAAAAAGTTAATTTGTGAAAAAAAAAATATATATATATATATAGAAATAAAATGCAATTGATGACACAGAGAGGCCGATGAGGATGTGAGGACATCCATCATCGCAGAATTAGACCTTCAGACAGACAGTAATCCAGGTATGAAGTCACACAAATTTGCCCAGCACTGTAAACAAACTGCCGCATCAGAGCCAATACAAGGTCCGGGTAAAGAGAATGCTCTGGTGCGGAGAGTGAGCGCAGGAGAGAGCATCCTGTCAGTGTGTGGATGGGCTTCAGCGGGAGGCGGGGGCTGTTGTGACTTGATAAAAAAAAGTGCACTTTACATGGTTTAAAATTTAGTAAGATAAGCAGTTGAGTTGTATAATGGCATTTATTGTTTGGGTTCCGGTGACATTTTGACCAGTTTTTGTTCCAGCAAAGTGAATCTGCAATTTATCAGTTTTTGTTTTGCAATTATGTTGTAAAGATTTAAAAAAAAGTCAACTAAACCAGGTATTTCAGGTTAGAAATTTTCATCGAGACACCTGATGTTAATTTCTACGGCAACTGCTACAAGGTGGTTGAATAATAATTGTGTAGACCTTCATATATATCCGTTTTGTCATTTGGTAAAAGTTTACTACAAAGACAAAATAGTTTGTTTAAAAAAAAAAAGTTTAACCTTGTTTAGCGGAACATCAAGTTCAACAATAAATTGTTGTTTTACCTGATAAAATTGATGTTGACTCAAAACTAGATTTGTCAAGCAAATTATGTTGTGTAAAATACTCCTTTGTATATGCTGATCTAAATTCTGGCTGTCCCAAACACAAAAGAGCATCCTCAGCTGAGTCCAAGAGATGATTTTCAATTAGAACGATGGTTGTCCAAAGCTCACTATAGCCACATATGATCCTTGAGTGCAATATTTACCTCCTGGATGGAGAATAGACAGTTAGTCTCAGAGCACACTTGAGCGCCTGACAGCTGCCTGAGACGGGCACAGCTGCCGATGAAGAATCAGAAGTCATCGCCTACACTGGAAACAGATTGCCATATGTTGTAGTCTTTGCAGAATGCAGTACTGTTAAAAGTGAAAGGTGGCTTGTCGTGAGGAGCATGGAGAAATAGCCCTACATTTCTATATTCTGCTCTTAACTTCCCTCTGGCTGTGAAATGTGCTGCGTGCCTACATTAGCAAGGTGTGGATGCAGTGTGGTCCGCCCTCTCAAACCAACAGGCTTTTTTTCTTTCTTTCCTTTTCTTTTTTCAAGTTCTCTGTAGATAGGAAATGCTGGCCTGAGCGCTTTTCAGCTGAAATGTGCATTTACGCTTTGGTATCCATGACACAGTCTATTCTATTGTCTAGAGAAGCCATCGTGGTGGCAATGGAGCCTAAATGAGGCCAATAATGGTCCTGTGCTCGGTCCCCAGAGCCTTGCCTGTTTAAAAATCGATTCTCTGCTTGACTGGGGACAGGCTGGGAATAGAGAGCACTGGAAGAAATGGAGAGGAAAGAGCCAGAAAAGAGGAGGGTTACCAAAGGTTACCCCACATACGAAAGATACATTACAACAACCAGCTGCAAGTTTGGGCCAGGTACAAGACAGTGCATGGTGTTATGAGTAGCAGCTTGTGTATGGATATGTTCAAATCATTACATTTACACCAAACAGCTTTATTTACAATTTGGCTTTACTTTGGTTTTGAGCTGCAATGCACACAACTACACAGACTTAGCGTTAAATGGTTCAGACGTCTTTTAAACCTTTTAAAGTACAACTCCTTATCTCTCAATAATTTCGTCCTTGTCTGAATGCTATGACTGATTTATACTATTTACCAAAGTATTATACATAAAGTCTACAACATACGGCTCTCATAATTTGTATTTAATGCAATGCGTTTCTCAATCAGGGTTTCTCTTTTATGTTATCTTTCCTTACTGCCTCTGCTTATTGTTTTGCTGCTGCTGTATCTTGAGTAAACCATATGCTTTTGTGTAAGCTGGGAAGAAATGGAGAATTAGATTAAATTACATGCAATATGGTTGTACAAAGCCTTTACAATAGAACTAAATGCAAGTACAAGTACATAGATGCACTATATGTGGAAAGTCATTACTCCATTTTTGAATTAGGCTGTTGATCGACCAAAGACAATGAAATCAATTAAGCAAAAAGCTAAAGTTAAGTCTGTCTAGCCTTCTCTCATTGTTCCTTCTGCGTGAGCCTTATTAAGAAACTTTTCCTGGAATAAAACAGTACATCCAAGAACTTTATAGCCGTTCTGACAATGCAGCCCGCAGTGATGGATTAGACCCTAACTGTAAAAAGTGCTCTGAGTGATTTGGAGAAAATGAAGTGAGCCAAGCATTCAAGTCATGCGCTGCAAAACTGTGGCAATAAAATTACTCATTAAGATCTCAAGCGGCTAAACAGTCCCCTATTTACAAAGCAAGGAAACAACACAAAACAATGGCAACTTACCAAAGTGATGCTATAACTGTATATCAGAGCAACAGAGCTGCAATGGAGGTGGAACATTCCTCTCTTCGCGACAGAGAAGCAGCCAGAAACTCCTGTCACTTTTGGCTGCTGAAGATATATAGGCATTGTGTCGAACCCAGGACCAGTCAGAGAGACTTGTGGGAGGCACCAACAACACTGGCAGCCAATCAGAAGTTTCAAGCTTCAGTCACAAGCGATTTGAGATTAAATAAATAATTCATTTTGTGCGTTTGTTTACACTGTCTTGTGGTTGTCTATAATATATGTTTTCAGGACCTTGAGCTATCCATCACTCCACTGAGAAAAAGGGGCCCCAAAAAAGGGGGCCAATTAGGACAAATTCTGGCACAACATACAAAAACAAGTAAAGGCAGATGTACTAGAATGATGTCTCTAGAGATGAAATATGCGGGGTATTGTAAATTTGGTTTAGTCAATCAATACTTCTCCGTACCATGCATAGAGTTTGGTGAATTGTGATTTGAGCAGACTTGTGTTTTAAGCCTGTAGAGTTGCCATGTATAGAAATAAAAGCTAATAAAAGCTAACCCAGACAACAATCAATATTTCATTAGCGTAACACTATGTTTTTATTTCTATATTTTGTTGCTTGAAACTTGTGTTGGAACCACAGAGGGATGGCGCGTGTATTGAATGTAAACATTTTGATTAAGCTGTTCTGGGAGCTTTTTTGTATCAGAGGTAAGATGTTGAATTACGTAGGAAAAATGTATGAACAAAAAGACATAATTAAGACAAATACGAACGCTTTATTCAGTGCCTGTCAAAATGTTTGTATCAATAATTTGTAATTGTCAAGTGATTTACAAACCAGTTTCGGTTATTTGGTCAGTTCGTTAGGCACTTCCTGTTGCAACTGGAGTGAAGAACGTGACTGTTTTGCATTCAAGTCAAGTCAAGCACAATGGTAACCTCAAATCTTCTGGTTAAAAGGCAAAACTCTATACATTGGCCTTTGCAAAAGTAATTCAGAAAGATGCTATGTCCAACTTTTAACTGGAATTCCACTGGGACTGTCCTCACAGGCTGAGCAGAGAGGAGAGCAATGAACCACCTGAAAACAGAACACCCTCATTTTAGTTCAAAATAATAATAGCCAAGTAGGTATGGAAGAACAATATTGTCCGATAGTGAAGATAATGTAACTTTCTTTTTTTCTGCCATAGAGACAAACCATGTCCAGACCAGTCTTCCAAACCAGCGCACAAACACACACACGATCTAAGACACACACACACAGAGAGAAAGTCCCAGAGCCTCATTGATTGCTCTTCCACCAGCTCTGCTTCAGTTGTACAGTCCGGAGGGCCTCAGAGATGGGAGAGGGCCCTACAGGGAGCAGTACAGTTACCTCTGATGAAATCTCATTATGGCCTTTTCACTGAGCAGAAACTATTGTGGGACAGTAAGTTGGAGAGAGAGCGATCGTTACAGAGGTAGTAGCCTGAAAGTTTTCACTATTAGCCCAAGGACTAGGGCGAGAAAATGACCGGATGTTGCACATACAGATTGGGTCTTTAGGGGGATATTGATGTTCAAACTTGAGACTTATAAATTGAGCATATTTCTGGGTTGTATTGCAGCCAGACTCTGTTTATTGATCAATGTTAGAATAAAGAGTTGAATATCAACACGTCTCATTCTTTTCATTTCAAAACCTGCCTCAACCTTATATATATATATATATACACACACACACGCACACACACACACACACACACACACACACACACACACACACACACACACACACACACACACACACACACACACACACACACACACACACACACACACACACACACACACACACACACACACACACACACACACACACACACACACACACACACACACACACACATATATATATATATAAACTCAGCATCCTTTTTTACAATGTACTCACTACTCTCTTTGTGACTGAGAAAATCCAACATCCTGTGTTGTAGTCACATCTTGCCATTCCTAAAGAGAACCTCAACATTTTCAAATACTACATTAAATTTCCATAAAAAGGAAACAAAAATAAAATCAAAACAGTATGATGGGATCTGTGACTAAACCTGGATGTAATGGTCTTATAGTTAGCGTAAAGGTGGTTTCCACTGAGATTTTTCATCATAAAATGTAGTAAAATCAATAAAAAGATTAATCTTACAGGACAAAAAAATCCTTATCATAGATTTATTTTGTGTCTGTATCTCAAAATTCAACACAAACAGCTAAAATACTCTTTGACATGAGGAATCTGTAATGTATAAAGTTTAACAAAAATACACAGATGAAGAGTCGAAACCAGCCTACTTGGAGAGGCTGGGTCTAAAACATGTTTCGTGACCTGTTTTATTTGGTCAGTAGAATCAAGGTCACAATATAATCATAAGGACTAAAAAAAAATACTAATCATGACAATTTTAGAAGCAAAACTAAAACTTTACACAAAAAAGCATGTGAAGTATGTTTTTGTCACATTAACGTTATCATTAAGAATGTTTTATTTCATAAACCTGGTTCCAGACTTGAGGAATCATAATGTATCAATGGGACAGTGGGAATGAAAGAATAAAATGTCATTATTATTTGGTCATAGTTTCAACAGTTGTGAATAATCATCAAATCTTCTCACAATAACTGCAAAATTAAAATGTATTATTGTAACCTCCCTAGTTGTGTCAGGAGGATAAACTGGTGTAACAAGAGTCTAAATCCCAAGGCAAATATTTCAAAAGCACCATGAAACTGCCCTTGAATCCAAGAAAGAAGTTCATGAGATGGCGCAGACCTGACATATGTAAGTCTTGTAATATGCCAATGGGAGTCCTCACCAGGTTGTTTTGGCACAGACACTGGTGTGATGTGAACACGTCAGGATCAGAGGAGACATGTGGAGCCATGCTGGGAAGTCCAGTCTAATGAAGGAGATGATGGAGGAGGGGAAGAGAGAAGAGGAGAGAAGGGAGGTGGGGAGAGTGCATACGAGACTGCAGGACCAGGACGAACGCCAGGTCACGGCACGGAGCCAGGACTCACTGGGTCTATGTGTTAGATCAGACATTTGCAAACCAAGGCGTATTTCATGTATGACTGGAAAAGAGCTTAGAGTGATTTAAAAAAAAATACCATTAACAAAGGGTTGAGTAAGCTAAACAATGTAGACAATCGAATACACCTTTTAATAACTGAAAAAGCCTAACCTAAACATCAAACCAGATACTGGTCTTTAAGGCAATACTTTATCCACTAGTTCAGGGTTGCTGACACCTCTGATGACTTCATGACTTAGTGAGATACAAATATATTGTTAAAGCAAATGCAAACATTTTGGAACAAAGTCTAATATCTTTCAGTGACTGCAAAACCTTATAATCAAATGACAAACAATCTTTAATAATTAGCAGTTATATTGGAATCAATCACTGAAACCAGCACACATGTTGGAATATTAGAAACAACTTGCAAAATGGTGGCTCTGTTAAACAGTTAAATTCACTTGAACAGGCACATATTAAACACAGCCCAAAAGCTCTCCTCAACAGCCTCTAATAATTGAGCTCATCTTTCAGGCCACGGCTGAGCACAAGCGTTTAGGACCGAGACTTGTTGCCCACTTATTACTGACCAGTGCTACTAATAGCCCACATTCTGAACAAAACGATCTGGCTATAGCAGCAGTGCAAGGCTTCTCCACAGGGACTTATTGCACCAGAACAGGCAACATAATAAAGGAGGAGCCCTGTGCATTTTAGGTTCAAGAAAATATCTCACCATATTATCCACACAAATGCACTCTATCCGTCTCAGTGTCCGTCTCGCTGTACACAGTAGTAGCTGTATGACACGCACATTCACTTTTCTTTGTTGAAAAAAGGGCTAGGTAAATTCCTCCATAAACCTCTGCAATCTTAGATATACGCTTTCATGCCAATTGTGGTGCTAATCGCTATGTTAATAAATTACATTAAAGCCCTGAAATATACAGTAATACTGTCAGACTAGGCCCTGAAGTTACTCACTTGCGGTGAGTGTTCAAAATTTGTGAGGTTGGGTGGCTAACGCCAACTCGCTCATTGAAAATGCATTAGAGCCGGCATTCTGTTACTGTTACTAACAATAGGGTTGTTAGTAGCCAATGATATTTAACACAGATAGGAGGCAGCTTAAATAAATAATGTTAAAATGTAGACTTTCGTCGAAATATAGCAAGTTATGAGGTCTAGACTCTAATAGAAATTGCTGGAGTTCATAATTTGTGAATCTATCTTTTACAATGTAGCTCTTGCCCCCCATCTGGGAGTATGACGTAAGCCCATTCTAGAATCTGTAACATTAGGTTGCGTTCATGTTGTATAGTTATAGTTGGAGAGCAGGGGCTTGTAAAACTCTATCAGAGATTAATGTTATATATATATATATATATATATATATATATATATATATATATATATATATATATATATATATTTATATATATATATTTTTTTTTTTTTTTTTTTTTTTTTTTTTTTTTAATGACCTGAAAAGCACAAACTGAAAATCATCTCAAACTGATAATCAAATTACAAATTTATTACACAATTACTCAAAATATTACACCATTTCTAAGCTCATCTGGAGACCTTTTTTTTTTTGTCCGTAGACTTTATTGGACAAGGCAGTGCAGTGTGAATGGGGATGAGTTGCATGGACATGCAAATATTTTTTGTACATCTGCTGGAGATAGGTTTCAGATGTTTGCAAGTTTATTGGATTGCTTTAAGACTCCTGCCTTTTTTGACTGCATGTTGCTGAGTGTGCGAGTCCTCTTTTCCACATGGCCCATGGGTTAGAGTGAGGACTGGGACTGAACGATTCAAAGTGACAGCTCAGAGAATGATTCCATTACAGCTGTTGGGGGCCACTCTTTGAGCCACTAGAAAAGATGCAAAAAGACAGAAATACTCAATTAGAATATGACCTGGCCGTGTTTATTATGGTCTGCACCAGTGGCAACTCAGTGAATCACCCTCAGTTCCACTCTCCTGGTGTTTTTTTCCCTTGGTGACCAATGTTGCACAAATCACATTTCTACCCAGGAATTGTCCATTTCAAATACGTTGAGAACATTTGCAGGTAAAGATGCCGATCTCAATGGAAAGTTCAACATAAAAATATCTAGGTTTATTGTGTATTTGTGTCCTTTGAACTCATTTCTCCTATTCATAGCGAAGCTTAATTGCGGCATTAAAGCAGCAGGTAACATCTTAAGATGTCGGAGGTTTCCAGGTCAGCATCTAAATACCATTGTCCTCATTTGTGAAATGGAAAGCTGATTTATTGCACTTGTTAGAAGCTTTTGAAGGGCACTTAATCAAGTACTGTTCTTCCTGTGCTGCTTATTGTTCTTTTATTGTCAATCAATGTGATGAGGAGGAGATGGTCTTTCTCAAACATGCCCCTTGTCCAAATATCAATTTCTAGGAGCATGATCAAAGCTATGTGCTTATGAGAGCAGGTTTGTGGCTGAGTAATGAATTAGCTGTTCTGAACTTGCCTAAAGCACCCTGCACCCCGCACACAAATCACTGGCCTTCCTCTGCTCTCAGCATTGACAGACAATCTAAAAGCCTTCACATAGAGCAATGCAGCCTTCATCCACATTACTATTGTGAGATTGTACAACTGTGCATAATTGAACATTTTGAACCCTTAAGCCAATATGCCTCCAATGAATCTTAGCTCCCACATCAAAATGATTATTTCTAAACAAACCGTGTTTAATCGACTGCATGCCTCTTCGCTTCTTTCCATCTGGAGGATGCTGTGTGACAGCTTCTCTTAAATTACAAATATCAATCTGCCACAGTGGGAGCTCAGCTGCCAGTGGCCTCATGGGGGTCTGCGTCAGCGCACAGCCTTCAAAACAAAGCCATCAAAAGGCCGGCCATGTCGGTCAGCAACAGATAAACCCAGTGATGCACAGATCCAGGTTGATCTGACAAGCCCCTCATAATACAAGCCTGAGCTGGCCTTAGTGGCACAATGAAGCTGGAGTTTACCCAGTGTTGTGGGTCAGCTGTGCCTCTCTCTCCCCCACGGCACAGACCGACAGACGTTCGCACTCAGGGCTCCAATCTGCTGTGTGATCAGCGGGCTCTCCCTGAGCATGTCCCCCGCCTCACACCGGCTGTCCCTGCACCACCACCACTTACACTTCATCCACCCGTTTATTGATACACTGTGCCGCAGGAGTGCCCTGGAGTGCTGCTTGGGAAAGTGAGGGGTCTGAGGGCTGGACTAATTCAATCAGCAGTAGAGGAAAACACACTTATCATTCATCACCAACACAAGATACAAGCAGACACACTCCAACAGCAATCCCTTTCAGATGACTGTTACACACAAAGCACATGATTTATGGAGCTACGTTGGACGAGACTCTGCTCAATGGCCACAGAGAGGTCTGCAGACAGTGGCCTATGACTCCCACAGGGTTAATCTGTTTTTTTTTACATGGCTCTATATTGTCTTCTAGTACTTTATCACAGAAAACAGTAAAACAGTGAGAGCGTACGTGTCATGTAATGATGGGCCCGATCATGAGGCTAACCAATTAAAAAGGTGTGTTTTAAATAAAAGTCTAATTCATAATTATAGGTTAGGAACGTAGCTTCCTTGTTGGTTACTGTACTTGTAGAAGTGCGCCCATCTTTATTTTTTATTTTTTCCTGATAGAAGAAACCAAATGTTGCAGGATGTGGTGTGTTTCAGCACCACGGACAGTTCCCCTCGTCCCTTCCCCGATGATCCGCTGCAGCCAGGCTGTTCGGACCTGTAGGCTCTAGGCCTGGACTTCATTGTGGCTGGATAACAACGTGAACTGGGAAGTGGCTCACCTCCAGCTGGCCCCGGGCATGTCGCCCCTGCCAGCACCGAGGGATATAGGTCACCTGACAAAGTAGGGAAAAACTGCTTTTGCGAGCACTGCGCGAGTGTTAACACACACCAACTAACGACAAGGCTGAAGATTGTAGTTAACAGCGGGCTATAAAAGACTCGCACGCGTTGAAATACATAAAAAAAAATCTCATACGGCTTCCTAAACTCTACCTTTGACAAGTAACAAAGCGAGGCTAGCCTAATAGTTTAAACATTTTATTTTGTAAGGTGGTTATTATTGTTATCATCATTTTTTCCCCCAAATCTCATCAATCATCATCCAGTCAGATTCCTGCGTCATGCGTCGGCATTTAGCACAGTTCCGCCCCGCAGAACGCGCAGCACGCTCCCGTGAGAAACTACAGTACAGTATCCACATACATGACGTGCACATGTGTCACAGTGTGGAGTTAAACATATGACGTGACAGGATAATGATGATAACGTGACAGCCACATTAAACAGCAGAGTGTTGGTTTACGTGAACGCTCAGAGAAATGGAGAAGTTATTGTGGTGCATCCATGAACACGAGTGCATTGTAGCCGGTGCTAAATCGTCGCCTCGGTACAAGCAGTAGCCTATATTCGGAGTATAAAGGCGGGATCGTACGCATAATAAGGCTTATACTGGCAGACTGCCTTCAGGGAGAGCTGCCGCTTGGTTTGCACCTTTATCTAAATCCTCTCCTTAGTGAGCTCCAGTGAGCCCGGCAGCTCGGTGCGTGTGTGTATGTGTGTGAGAGAGACTGCACTGCAGAGGGCTTCTCCAGCTCCTCTCGCAATGATTGAGCTCATGAACAAATAGTTAAATGTAATACAGCATACACGTCCAGCCTACAAACTAACATATTTCGACCGGTCTTTTTGTGCGTCTTTGGAGAACGTTTTCAGTTGACAAATCACCATAAGCATCGTTTAACTTCTGTCGAACCATCATGATTCTGACTTTTTAACTCTGTGTCCGTCTCTACGTTATTACTTACTTCAATTGAAAGGACAGAACTTTGAGGACCCCTACGTAAAACATCTGACAAAACTGGCCTACCTTCAACTCGATTCCAAAAAATGTCTCTTGTTAGTCAACGAGGGAGGCTTTGGACATCACAGCTCCGGGTCAACAATGAGCAGAACACCTTGCGATAAAGCGAGCCACTAATAGACTGTAACTCAGCAACATCACCCATTCAGCCAAACGGTCCGGTTTAAAATCCCAATCGGAACGGAACAGTCCCTTTGAAGAAGTGCGCCAACCTTTCTCCTACGCGCAGATGTCACTTGCGCGCTCGAGACCAGAATGATGGGTAGAAAGATTGAAAAACATAAGTTGCCGAATCAAAAAGGCATGTGTTTAAGAAAAGAGTGGCTGTCAATTGATGGACCAAATTTTGTGACAGCAGACTTTTACAATCGAATCCTAATCCGGGCCGGTGCGCTGGATCATCCCAGCCGCTCCTGTTGGTGCGTATCCAACTCGCCGCTGTAGAGATGACGAAAAGAAATATATGGATATAATGGCCAAATCCGATGGGGGTTTCCTCCACAGCTCCGCTCTGTAGTTGCAAATGCACACGACGCGCAGTGCCTCTCTCTCCACTCTGTTTTTTCTCTATCTCTCCTCTCTCCCTGGTCCTAGTGCACCACACACCGTCCTCTGCTGGTCCTGACACGCGCCGTATCTGCACTCATCGATTTGACGCTGAAATGGTGGCGGAGGGGGAGAGAATTCCTGCAGACGTGTGCGACTCAAGTGGAGGCACGGAGAAGGTGGAGTGGAAAACGCTAGATTCTACTTCCAGAGTCGCCAAGTGCAGCTGTATGGCACAAATGTGACGCCGAACAAGTGGCCTAAAACTGAATTCTGTAAGCAGATAAGAAACGTCAGAAATACCAGTTGAACTTAACTAATGTTCATCTTTGACAGAATGCAACCTATAGTTTTTTAACCTAGCCATATTAAAAATACACCCTCCATCATAGCACTGTAAGAAAATCCCTATATGTTAATGCAGTGGTGGAAAGTGAGGAAATGCAAAAGCAAAGTTAAGTACATTTTTTGGGAATCTCTACTTTACTTAAGAACTTCACTTTGTACATCCTAATCATTTTTTTTTCCTGGACTGAAAAGTAAAAAGTATTTTCTATTTGGTTTTATGGTGATATTCTGAAGGGTAAGAGTTCAGGTCTTCGCTACGAAAATAAATGTTTAGAAAGAGTTGTTTTGAGGAGAACAGTGGATGAAATGTGTATGTTTTTGGAGCCCCAAGTAAAAAAAAATATGACAAAGATATCCAAGGAGTGCAAGTGAATCTGTACATTTGGTTGTGTTGGCATCTCCTGATGTTGTAAAGAATGAATGCACAGAATTGGGTGCAGAGTACACTTTATTGTATTAAGCTAGTGATGAACCTGATAACTGTCAAATCTTCAGGATTAACAGTTAAATACACAGGCTCCATTTGTGACTAAGTCCTCCTCCTCAGTCTTTAAACGTCTGACCCTGAACAGAGAGTGGATATCTCACATTGAATATACTGGTGAGCAATGTCATAGAAACTGCTGCCAGATCATAGGATCCATCTCGTCTCCCTCCCACTCATGATGTTTTTACTGCTGCTGCGCTGTCCATCCAGACGCCTTCTGTTCAGTAAACGACACATCAGCCTCTCTGACAGTCTTGTCCAAACTTGAGTCAACAAAAATGCAATCATGGACAGAAACCTTCAAAAGTGTTTACATTTAAAAGTCACACCCATTAGAACGTGTACTGTAGATTTGGTGCCATTTTGTTGTCACGTTCAACCAAAGGTTTTTTTGTTTTTTCTTAACTTAACCAGAAGATAATGTTTTTTGTGACTATTGTTTTGCAATATTTATTATAATATGGGTTTATCATGAAATCATCATAAAAAAAAGGCTACTTTTATATTATATATATACTACTAAGAAAACAGACAAGCAAGGCAAGAGGCAAGAGACAATCACAACCACACATTTAAAATTCAATCAACCCAGTGCATAAGAGCTCCTGCACTTCCACAATTCATTTGGAAATATAAGGGGGGTCAAGATGCACTAAACATTTTCACAATACCATATTTGTGTGACACTATACTGTAATGAAGGACCCAAAATGGAAAGGTTTAAAATAAGAACTTAAGTAATTCAAAACCTCAAAATTCAAAATGAAATTTAACTTTACCAAATTAAATTTCAGTCAAACAGTCTGGATCAAAAGTTTAAGATCAGTTGAATAAATGGCACAAGTCACATTTTGCATGGCTGGATCTTTACAAGATTCAAGAGACATTCAATAAGCAACAATAAGCAACAAGAAACAAGAAAGGGTTATGGAACAAAAAAGTCAAGTGGAGGACCCAAAAAATGACACTAGCACTGAGCCGGACTATCCAAGTTTGCTGTCCATCAAGATACTGGACGATCATCGAACCAAATTAAGGCGGTTACTGGTGCTGCAGCCCAGTAACCATCAGACAACATCTGAGACTGAAGGACTTCTAAAACAAAAAATGTCTTCAAAGACCTGTCTCCTTGAGGGTTAGAACTGCCGCTTGGACTTTACAAGAGAGCACCAAACATGGAACATTGAAAGGAGGAAGAAAGTTTTATTCTCTGATGAGAAAAAAATGTAAACTTGATGGTCCTGATGGTTTCCAGTGTTACTGGCTCGACAAGCAAATCCACCTGAGATATTTTCTACATGCCCCAGGGAGGGGGCGCCATAATGATCTGGAATGCAATTTGCTTCAGTGGAACAATGGAGCTCCAGGTGGTGAGGAGCGTCAAACGGCCACTGTCTCTGTGTAGATGTTGTAGGGCCCTGTTGAGGGCCCTCGTTTGTGGTAACCATGGGGTTTTTCAGGACAACGCTACAGTTCACAAAGCCCCAGGACAAAGGACTTCTTCAAGGAGAATAATATTACTCTTTTTGACCATCCCATTTTCATCACTTGGAGAAATGTTCCCACTCACCTCCTGGAAACGATTGCATAAAGCAACCAATTTTTTATGTGGTCAACAATAACAGTTTGATTTCTGTTTTGAGGAGGATTTGAGATCTTCTCCATCTTCTCTGTGTTTGGGCTCAAACCCACGAATGGGCATTGTGGATTAGAAAAAAAACAACAACAAAGATAGCAAGATTATTTATTGATCATGTTGTTTTTGAAAAAAGTGCAAAGGGCAGAGCTTTGTGCATTTGTTTATAGGGAATATGTCTGTGCTCTTCTCTCAACTGGTTTTAGCAAAAGATTCCTCAGCTTTCTCCACTGTTATGTAACTTTGCCCACCTTGCGGTATTCGTCGGAATGTTATGCCTTTTCTCGATCACTTTCAGGGCGCATAGAACTCGAATAAAGAGTGCATGTAAATTAACCTGGCTCACACCAGACTGATATGTGTAGCATTTTGTATTGAGCTCAACAGATGAATCAATCTAGAAAGCCTCTGCCTGAAAGCCATAGGGACGTTAAAAAATACTTCACGCTGATTGGTCGCTGCGGCAGAATAAAAAAAAGAGTTTAATCTAGGGGAGAGAAATGCCACACAAATGCACAAAGAGCCTCAATGTGTATGTTCTGGAAAAACAAAAGAGGTAATATTTTTCCTAAAATAGACATCTGAAGGTGCGGTGATGTTGGTTTTGGTTGGTTGTTTTGGCTTCCGCCTAAACGCACACATACCCTTTACTATTCAGATATGTGGCTACATCCAGGTAACAGAAGCAGCCCAACAGAGAGCAGGGCCCCGGCTCCTTTCTGTGGCACACGCAGCGCCGGCTGGTTACAACACGTGTGGATGAATCACTACTCAGCAAAGCATTTCATTCAGACAATCCTGGTTTACTTGGATCTGGTTCTGATGTAGTCTCATTCCAGATGTAAAGGTGAACTTTTACCCTGTAGGTATATAAAGCTATAGAAGGATTACAAGGTGTACTTTCTGTTAATAAATAAACAGCATGAATAGACTAACTGGGGGAGGTTATATGAAAAGAGCAACTGGTGTCACATCAATATTGTCGAAAACCTATAACAAATCAATATTTATAAATAAGGACTGCAGTCTGCATGACAATCCAACATTATGTTTGTGAATTGGTAGTAGATAGGCATCAAGAATTCACAAACGATGCTGCGATTACAACATGTCAACTAAAGGCAAATTTGAGAAATATTGACGTTTTGCAACAAATGGTTACATCACCACTTTAGATGAAAATATGTTTAAAATATTTCAAATTTGACAACGAGGATTATGCTCCTTCAGTTGTTCACTTCAAACTTTGTTCTTGTTTCCCATTACCTTGAACCTCCCAGTGTGCTACTGTCAGTTGCCACATTGAGTATATCTTTCAACTTATTCCTTATTGTCCATATGCTGTACTGTACACAATCATAGTTATTGCTACCTATTGCACATAATAGTTTTGTAGCCTTATATCTTTGCTCTTCCTGCACAGTCTATGCTATTTTTATTTATATCGATTTTTTATTTCATGTTTCTATTCACTATGGAATTTCTGGAAAAAAATAATGGGTTTTCTTCTCTTTACTATACACTGACAACCGCAAGTCCAGACCTCGCCCTTTTTTCTTTCAATGCATTGCCTTAGAACATGTAAGCATACTGATCTTGATTGAGAATTGAATTATTTTTTTACTAATTTATCCTGATATCTCATTTCTCTCGCCTCTATTGTTTGCCAAACCAAATCAATCGTTTTGTCTTCTTTCTTTATCCTTGTCATTTGTCAGTCTTACGCTGTGATCCTCCATTTTAGTGTGGCATACACACAAACAAGCACCAGTTTTCACACCCTCCTGTTATGGTAAGCAGATGTTTCCCAGAGCATGCTGAATGATACATGCCCATTGCTTAATTGCAGGTCTATGAAATCCGCAGGTTATGGGTGCCAAACCGTTTCCATAGCGGATGCCATGTGGTTGTTGCGACGGCAGGTTCTGACCTTCCCGTAATTGTAGCGATGATGCCATTTATCCTCTTCATGGTGTACACATCTGTGTCTATGCAACGGAACCAGGAACACAGGATTCAAGCCTGCACCTCAGCAACATCCCTGTGCTTCATATGCCATCTTTCCAACAATTCTGAGATTTTGTTGCATGCTAATAATGGGACCAATGAATTACCATGTTTGCCTTGTTAGAAAAAGCAACTGCTAACTGTTCAGCAAAATTTCATATTTTTCTCCCAGTGCATTTCCCTGACTAGCTAATGTGCTCAGTACTGGAAGCAACATTTATCGAATTGTGCAGTTGGAATTTTAAGCATGCTGAGTAGTGCTAAATATTTCAACAGGGAACTAGATTACTCCCTTCGCAGTGCCTCAACAAATCATCTCGAAATGATCACAGACTTAAGTGTTCAGTGGGTTCTTAAACAATTAAAGAGGCGAAAGATGGTCTCGTGAGACTTTTGGTAAAACAAATGGACAGTCCTAATTAAAAAAAGGAATACTCTATATTGAAAATGTAACATATTGGTTTGCAAATGACAGAAGCAGAAAATAATTTGATCCTGTCTCAATCCCTTGGCAGGAAATGAAATGGTAATGGTCTGCCTGGATTTGAAAACTCTGGGGTTTGGTTAATGATGCCAGGCCTAAATCACCTTGTGCTACACTTGTATTTTGACACTGTTTTTTTCCATTCTAATAATAACAATACTGATTTTTATATATATATATAAAACAGACTTGTTTCTGTCATTGTCACAGTAAAGCTATTGCCACACATGCAGTAATTTAGGGTAAAAAAGTTAAAAAGCCATGTTTCAACATATGAAATAAAAAATGAGTAAAAACAAATTACAACAACAACAACAACAAAAATCTGGATATAAAAGATTTTTTTGGAAAGGCATCATCTCTTATTATACAGTGTATTTGAGTGTGATCTTCGTTTAAATTGCCTTCACACTGGAGCCCTGTGAATGGAAGTCATTGCCAACAAAAATTAAGGTAAGGGTAATATCGAAAAACCCATCATTGTCAAATTAAGTCAAAGTAGTGTACATTATTGAGTTATCATTCACTCATCAACATCATTAGTCAGTCTCATTACAGCTCTCACGTCCAACCTTGAATTATAGATCAAGCAGCCAATCAGAACCGTTGTCGTCAGGGGACATTTCCGATTATTCCCAGCTGAGGTTTTTCTTTTTAATCAAAAGACTGGAGCCGGATCAGCATTTTCCAAAGAGAAGGCGAAGGTGGTATGGAGGATTTTCACAAGCGGTGATACACGGCTGTACAGTGCACAGTTGGATTGATTAAAAATACATCGTAGCAAAGGGCGATTTTGAAAAGATAAATAAGACTGGAAAATGGCCACTTGAAAGATTTAAGATTTAAATAGTGGAGTGAACAAAGCAGTATAGTTAAATGTAATTATGTAAAAAGCATTTGTAATTTTTTTAATAATGCAAGGTTACTTGCCAGGCGTTTAATCATAAACTCTACAATGCGAAAACAATAGCCTCCTGCTCGTCCCTCCCTATCGCCCCTAGTGTTCATTAACATAGAAATTGACAAGCTGCGATTGAAGCTCCAAAGCAAAGTTCAGAACACAAGGTCGGCCAAGAGTCAGTCATTAAGCCAGTCCTTAAGTGCACTGCCAATCTGTGTATGAGTAAAACAGGTCAGACTCATCCCAAGTGAAGGAATGCAGATGAAAGACTAAAATCTATGCTGGCTGAGTAGGCCACAAAACACAGTGTTTAAGATGTGCTACGTAACTTTTCTTGTGCAGGGTCTACCTGTAAGGTTCCACAGTACGGCATTAAATGTATCCATTTCCATGAAGACAAGCAGGTGACACCACCAGGCTGATTTACAAGTTAGATTTGTGGAGAGGCAGCTCTGTTCACAGAAAGAATGGATATTTTTAAAGGCATTATTTAGTAATTATAAAACACCTGTAATTGAATAAATCCTCAGTATGGCCTTCCGCAAATGTATTTAGCATTTATTCAATTACATTTACATTTAAACGAATTAAGCAACATGGACACAAGAGAGTGGCAGACAACCCACAAGACAAGTTAGTTACATTTGAGCAACCCTTTTGCCCTTTTGTTTTTCTGTCACAGACAGCATCTCAAAGTGAACCAAGCCATTGTTTTACAAACCAAAAATATACATACATAAATACACTATTCTTTTATGTTTTAAATTTGAATCCAAAAAGCATCACAATCACATGAAAGACTAACCACCAAAGAAATAATCAAAACACAGTATTTTATAGCCATGCTGCAGTGGCGAGTTAGCCATGTGTATTGTTCAGATTAATTTGTAGTTATTGTGAGAAACAAT
Organism: Rhinogobius similis; assembly: GCA_019453435.1. Classification (NCBI taxonomy): domain Eukaryota; kingdom Metazoa; phylum Chordata; class Actinopteri; order Gobiiformes; family Gobiidae; genus Rhinogobius; species Rhinogobius similis. Next base: position 22,459,047 of record CM033633.1, on the reverse strand, counting down.
GACACGTGAAGCCTTTGACTACAGTAAGAATGTTCACTTTGAGTGCAGTTTAAATCCAAGAGGAAAAGTTCAACATCTGTTTATAACCCTCAACCGTAAGCTGGTTCCAGTGGTAACAAAACAGACTTTTAAACATTACCTAATACAGTTAGTGTCTGTCTTCTCAAATAATGGTTTATTGAATGTGTAACCATAGTCACAGTAGATCTAGTGGCCTGTAATGACATATTGTACCTAATGTGTGGTTGTCGCTCAAGATCTCATGAAAAAGAGGTTTGGAGGACAATTATTTAAGCAAAAACTTAGCGTCTATCTTTTTCTGAATGCTCAGTCGGGGGCTCCTCCGTGGAGCCTAAGGTGTCGGCTCGATTACCACATAAACATTGTTGGTAGAGCAGTTAAGATCCACTAGCCCACAGGATGAGGGTTCAATCCCAGTCCCTCATGTTGTCCGGCAAGACACTTAACCCACATCGCCCTCAACATCTGCATACACTGGTGTGTGAATGGATTAGTGGTTCCTTGTTGTAAAGTGCTTTGAGTGCCTAGAAGGTAGAAAAGCACCATGTAAATGTGATCACTTACTCATTACTCATTTACTAGATTTTTTTTATTTTTTATTCCTCAAATGGTATCTGGCCAATAATACTGAGATGGATCCTGCCTCAAGACCATGGTCCCTGGATTAACTCAAATTTCTTATAAAGCAGGGTTGCCCAAAGTGGGGCCCACGGGTCAAACATGGCCCACCAGAGAGTCTCATTTGACCCACAAATGGGTGCTGAGATTTAGTTACTGTAATTAAATTACAACTCAATTAACTTAGTAGTGTAATGCATTACTTTTAATTAAATTACATTTACTAACAATATACTCCGTTAGTTACTTTCAATACAAAGAACAATATTTCGGACTGTCATTAAACACCTCCTAGTCAGATCAACAGCAGTGTTATGTATTTCTATTGTTGGTGTAATGCCTTTTGAGACAATTTAAACTACTTGTTGTTTATTTCTGTTTAAATATCTTAATTAAAAGTAATCCCAAAGTAATGTACCTTTGTTACTTTCTTGAGGCAGTAACTAAGTAATGTAACTATTTACATTTTTTAAAAGTAATTAGTAATGTGTAACTAATTACTTTTTCAAAGTAACTTACCTAATGCTGTTAAGGGGTATCTATTTGATTAAATTCAGTGCTGAAAAGACTGCTGGTAGTGTCAAAGTGGCAGCGTGTGTCCTGACCAGGGGGCGGGACCACATTACACCAATTTTAAAATCACTGCATTGGCTCCCCGTGTGTTTCAGGATCGATTTTAAGGTTATTTTACTGGTTTATAAATGTCTTAATGGTCTTGGGCCTTCTTATCTTTCAGAACTGCTTTTACCATATGAACCTTCTCGGCCCCTGCGCTCCTCCAGCAGCCGGCTCCTACTCATTCCCAAAGTCAGGACACACACTCACGGCGAGGTGTCTTTCCAGTACTACGGTCTTCGTCTGTGGAACGGCGCGTGTGTGTGTGTGTGTGTGTGTGCGCGTGCGTGCGTGCGTGTGCGTGTGTGCGTGCAGACGAGTGCGTGTGCGAATGTACGGGTCTGTATATGTGACTGTCTATGGGGGGGTTTGGTTGAGTGGGTCGGATGGGTGTGGGGGAGGTTGGGTGGGAAACGGCATGTGGGAATGTTTTTAATGCACTGTAAAGCACTTTACGTTACATTTTAAGTATGAAAAGCGCTATATAAATAAAGTTTGATTGATTGATTGATTGAAAGGAGACCAAATCAAGTCTATTTCCCTGAAAACATGTTAGTAAAAGACAATTTAATCATAATTTCTGTGCAAATAAAGTTGTTAAATGCAGCACTAAATTAGGTTTGGCCCTTAGTGCACTAATATGTATTCATTTTGGCCCGCAGAGAAAAAATGTTTGGGCACCCCTGTTATAAAGGTTCTAAGTGTCATAACAATTTCATTAGGCCTTTTTTGCATCCATTTAAGATTCTATTGCTAATCTCAACAACATACATTGATATTCAGGAGAGGAGGTGCCAAAAGGAAGATTAATTAGGTATGTTGAAATCGTTATACATTCTTATGTATAGACTGAATACGACTAACCCTTCGAAAGCTGCCAGAACAGATAAGGAAATAAGGCGTGCTCTGGAGCAAAAGACTGGAGAAGTGACACACCCCTTGTGCTGTTACAGACATAATAACCACTATCATGAAGAGAACTTTACATGGCCCATCTCAGAATCATGGCTTCTTTTAAGAGGATGTACTATATTTGAGAGCAAGTAAACTTTTTGAGTAAAATATACAAGGACGAATGAACAAGGCGTAGCCACTTGTGTTGTGAGAACTTTCTGGGTCATGGGCAGGGCTTGGAGGAAGGCTGAGAAGGACAGATCGAGAGCAGTGTTAGCCCCTAGTGACAAAAGAGGAAAATGTCGCCTCTTCGTCATTCGCCTGTGAATGATTTTGCATGAATTTGTTTGATGACTCAGGATGTGCTGATTGATTTTGCTCTGCAGCTAAGTGCTTTAAATTAATTACCAAAGGCATAGAGAAATAAACATAAGCATAAAGCAACTTTGTAAATGACTTTGGGTGAAGAAAGTTAAAAGGGAGGGAAAGGAAGGGAGAATTACTAAAGTACATACAGTAACAAAAAAAACTTAACTACCACTATTACTGCAACTCAAGAAACATTTTCAAAACTCAAATAAGTGTTATTTGTAAAAGGACCATAACATAACCCAAACCAAAAAGACTCACATTTCCGGTTGGGATAAGACAATGGCACCTTAATGGCAGAATATTGCTTTGTTCTGAGGTAACTATAAGCTCCATTATGTAAAAAAGCTTGACACAAAGAAACAACAAAAAAACACTGTAAAATAATTCATCAAGTAAATAAAGTGATGATTTAACCTCTTTGAAATGTTGCTAAAGTCAAAATATGTCCTTACTTTCCACCTCTCCTCGACACTGTAAAGTAATTGTAATTGTGGGTTGAAATCTGGAGTGGGCGTGTCATTAGCAGTAAGCTGATCTGCTGCTGTATGGTCCCTGTGTGACAGCTCACAGATTAGTATGAAGGATGTTGTTCATTTGTTAAGTGCTGATGCTAATCCAATCCTCCAAGTTATATAGAAGCAGTCTGTCTTCATCTGGACCGGCACACTGTCTCCTTAGGACCACCGCTGGCACTGATTCAAACCAGGAGCTCTCTGTAACTTATCACTTAACCACATCTGTGCACCAGCTTAACACATAATATGATAGTAATGCTCTAAAGAAACAACCTTTCATTCTTAAATCAAAAGTCAATTTAGATTGAGGACTGCTACAGAGTGTATCATTGGAGAAAATCAACCAAATACGTTGTCCAACTAAAACCACTGTAGTGCAGGTTTCTGAGAAGAGAAGTATTTTACTGGGAATAAGGATTTGTTGTTCTGAAGAACAAGGTAAACAAACAAAAATATTGGGCAGTCAAATGTACTTCCATAAATCCATAAATAAGCTCAATAAATAGTCCAAAACGTGAAAAAAAAGTCATCAATCGAGGAAATACTTCTGACAGTCATTTCCTGCTGTGCTTCTAACTAGCATTCCTCAAAATAGCATGAATGCGGATAAATGCCACTTCGGGTATGTTTTTGATGACGGAACATTGTTAGAACGTGGTTAAAGCTCCAAAAAGTTACTGTAGCAGAATATGTGTCCTTTAAAGGAGATGCAACAGCTACAATTATGCCAATGTATTTAACATGACACACAATAAAAATGCAGTACACAATATTATGTGCAAACAACTGGTGGTGCTTCATAAATGATACGCAGGCCATCACAAGGGTTAGTGAAGTTAGTGAAGTTCTTGAAGTGGCATGGCCCTCCTCCACAGAGCGGCCCACACAGAGAAGCCTCACACTGACACTATGTAAGTGAAGACAGTGAGGAAGAGGAGGAGGAGGACACTGATGAAGAGGTGCTGGAGAGATGATAGATAAAAGTATGCATATGAAACCGCATCTTCACAGTTCATATCTCTTATTCTGCTGGGACACTGAAGCTATTCAAAGACGCCTACTGCGTAACACTGTATGCAATATGTATGATATGTATAGAGAAGGCATATAAAAGTGTCTTTATGAAATGATAAGAATTCAAAACTTGATACTGGGAGGTCTGCAAATGGCAATATATTTATACAACATATTGATAAAAACCCTGTTACCTTTAAAACACAACTGTTACTAACTCTGCTTAGATTTAACAATGAATTTCTTGATGAAAGTCTTTTTTGGACTAATATGTATATATATCTATATATATCTATATAGATATATATATATATATATATATATAAATTCCCTTCTCACCCTCCGCGGGTGGTCTCTCTCATCCATCTCTAAGCTTGGGTCCTCTACCAGAGGCCAGGGAGCTTGAGGGCAGTATCTTAGCTGTTCCTAGCACTGAGCTCTTCTGGACTGAGATGTTCCTCAAGGGATCCGCTGTAGCCACTCCTCCAGTTTGGGGGTCACTGCCCCGAGTGCTCCGATGACCACAGGCACCACTTTGGCCTTCACCTTCCAGGCCTTCTCCAGCTCTTCTCTGAGCCCTTGGTATTTCTCTAGTTTCTCATGTTCCTTTTTCCTGATCAATATATATATATATATATATATGGATATATATGGATATATATGGATATATATATATATATATAAAATCTCCATTTGAACATGTCTAAAGTTGTGTAAAGTGTTTACTGAGAGCAGGAGTCATGGATTCAGTACTCCAATAGAAAACATTGTCTCCGCAGAGCCCTAAAAATAGGTCATGCTCTGTTCTCTGATCTACTGTGTTACATAAAATACACTCCGCTTTGAACCAAATTCCTGCTTCTTCTTCTCTTCTTCTCGTCAGCATAGACGCGAACACACACTGACAGCGATGGCACATGTGGTGAAATGTGTTCATTAATGAGACCGGGATCTGACAAAGAAATCATGAACATTTTAGCATGGCTTGACTTTAAAGTAGTGCCACCTATTAATCTGCATTAGAAATTCTCCTCCACCGCTGTTCTTTAGTTTGTATTGGAGTCTTGATGTCTCTTAACTCACCTACGGCTTACGGACTAATGAGAAACATAATTGAACCTAATGCTATTGTTTATATTAGATGAAAGTGGTTGAGATGAGAGCCTAGCTTAGTGGCACTGCAAAAAGATCATCTGCACCTCTCAACCTTTGGTATTGATTGTGGAGCGACATGACGCCCATTGACTGCCAACACAGTGATAAACAAACACAGTTTGATCACTACTCAAACAGAGGCTCGCCTTTTCAGTTCACCCCTTGGCACACGGGGTACAGCAGGTTTTTACAACACAAGACTTTTTTAATATAAGGGTTCTGTTTTCTTCACCCTTGGTGCTTGTAAGAGTCAGATTTTTATAAAGAGAATATAATTTACAGGTCCATTTGGACACTTTACCAAAGAAATTTGCTATGAATATAGTTATGGTTGCAGTTATATAGTAATAGGAATAGGAAGAAATAATAGAATGAAGACTACATTTTATAATTGGAATTCAAGAGCAACTCTGATAGCTACCTAAAGATGAATTTTGATACCTTTTCACTATGTAATTATGTAAATGAAGAAAAGTCCACATAGAAGTTTTGAAATGTACCCAGGTTTATGAAATCTTCATGTAAATTGTTTTGTCAATGTGCAGACCATAATACTCCTCACAGAAGCTCCAGATGCAAGCTCCCTTCTCAGTGGAACATCTTACAGGTTTGATTCCTCTTAGCGCTGACTCTCTGGGGCCGCCGCCATTACATCTGTGTCTATACAGTATGTGCCGCTGCGTCAGTGGGAGTGAGTGACGAGCATTGGGACGCCTTTCAAAAGCAAAAGAGAGGACAGCACGTCAAAAAATCCCAGGGGACAAATTAAAAGAATGCTGGTTTGATTAAGTCATAAACTGCCTTCTAGATTTATTGTCAGCTAATACTAGAATCCATGCAAAATTACATCTTGGAGAGCCAATCTTCGATAGACTGACAATGGAGCTGACATGTTTCTGCATATGTAATAACATGGTGAAAGTACGGCTGATGTAATGACTTGTAACATACTATCTGCATACAACATACACACAGACGTTGGTTTTCAGGGCACAATCATGTGCTCGCTGTCAGAATTGTTCATAGTTCTAGCAAAATATTTTTGACATTGCAGATATTTTTGTAGACTAAAAGTACAAATAAGTACATTACAGTAAATTACTCAACATACCCACATGGTGAGATACATTGATGGTGTGTTGTAGAGGAACTGAACACCTTCTGCTCACAGGCACAGCAGGAGGACAAACACGAATAGATAAATAGATCATGAATATAAAGAACTTACAACACCGGAAATCTATGTAAAAGACCAAAGGCAGCATGAGAGAAAACATAGCAAATTAATGGTCAGAAAATGTGGTTAATGTTGTATCAAAAATTAAACATGAACATACGATTTAAGGGGAGGGTGGTATAGCAATAAAAACTGCATTCATAATAAAATCTGCCAAATTATTTTTTAAAATATGCAAAATACACAGACTATCTCCCAGAGTTTCAAAGGGTATTGACAGGTGGATTAGAGGAACACACAGTCCATACATGCCATGACAAACTTAGAAGTAAAAAAGAAAGAAAAAAGGCTTGAGAAACAGCACAGCAAGTACAAAACTCTAAGAAAATGTCTCCCACAGTTGAGACATGTGCTACATATAAGTGACTGTAATTGGAATGGCAAATCCTTATTGGTAGGGGTGTAACGAGACCGAATTTTCACGAGATGAGATTTTCATAGTTTTTTATTTAAAAATTTATTAAAAAAAACAAAAAAAACATTTAATTGTTTAACTTGTTTAAATTAGTCAGTTCATGGCATTAAAAACAAAAAAGAACAATGCAGTTTTAAAACTGGAGATTCTTTTAAACAATAATTCTTCCAGGAAGGTTATTGCACTCTTGAGTAGTTGCACTGTAAAAACAATGTCTTCATAAATTATTCTCATGAGATTACTCTGCGTGCAACAAGATCTCGAGACATGAGATCTTGTCCCACACCAACTTATTGGAGAAATGATTTGCTGTGCATCTGATCCCAGACTCACAGAAAGCAAAAAGACAGAAACTAGCTCAAGTTATGCACTAGTGGCATTGAATCATGGGTCAAATGCAGGGAAAATAAAGTGTACCATACCTGCTAATGAGCATTTGAACCAGAAGCTCTCCCTGGTCTAGAAGTCTTTAAACAATTCATGCAACTTACTGTTCCTCATTATTCCTGTGCTTGTGCCATGTGCTCCTTCCCAATCATTTCTCCATTACCGTTTTCATATTTTTCTGTCAGAGATTCCTGAGAAAGAACAGACCAGCTCTGACTGAATTTGACAGAGGGATAATGAGCAGCTGACAACACAAATATGCCGTCACAAACACGGACGCACAAGTCTAATTCTCATCTCTCTGTCAATCATCTCTTTGCAATGAATGACATTCAATCAGTGACATTACATGTGTAATAAAGTGACACACCATTTTAAGATTAATGTGTACCCTTATTATGCAGGTGTTTACATTCAATACTCAGACTCCTTTTGCGTAGCGATGAGTCCAACTCCTCGGCCAATGGAAAGTCCTATAGAGTCCTTCGTGCACACAGGCCATTGTATCCTGGACTCGAGCAACAGAGTGGTACAAGGTAAAATATTTGTTACACTAAAACATGACTATACAATAGTTATTCAGATTCCTCAAAGACAGATTATTTGTTGAATCTACACAACAAAATGTAATATCCTGTTTAGCCTATGATTGATTTGGTACATGTTTGACTAACACAAATACTTTGACATGTTAATTATTCATCCTATATTGACCTACATTGATGTCTCTGGTTACTATAGATTTGATGTTTTCCACTAAACCAAAAGTGCAGATATAAGCAAGTCCATTTCTTCACAGGAAGTAATATTAACATTCTTCACATTAACATAAAATCCTGAATACTTAACTCAATAGCACAACTATTAAAGAAGAAAAGACCTCTACACAAATGTGGCTCCTTATATAACTTACAGATCTGATATCTTTGGGAGCGCCTGATACACTTGAGTCATTTACATTTCTCTTTGTGACCTTTCCTGCTCTCTCCTCTCCCACGCATTCCTAAATACAGCAGTGCATCCGTCCACACACATGTAGGAACGTTGCACAATGGAAGATCTACCTCTGCTTGCCACAGAGATTTCAACACAGTATGTTTGATACACGTTTTGTGCGAGCATGGGCTAGACAGAAGAATCCCTGTCATGTTTGGAAATTGCATGCAGACAAGAGTGGTAATCCCTGATTGTGTAGGTGCGGATGACTTCCAAAAATGAGTTTCTTTCTCCAGCTTCAAGTGGGTTTGAAATGAAACTGGTAAGCCCTTTCCGCTTCCCCATTACATGTAGTGTTTTAACTGGCACCCTTTCAGCTCTTCCGTACGACGGAGTATAAGGGCCATTTGGGGGAAAAAAATAAAAATGCGGACATTACGAGAATAAACTCGTAAAATTTCGACATTAAACTCGTAATTGTATGACTTTTTCTGGATTCGACTTTATTCTCATACATTTACGAGAATAAAGTCGTAATATTACGAGAAAAAAGTCGTAATATTACGAGAATAAAGTCGTAATATTACGAGATTAAAAATTGTAATAATATTACGAGAATAACGTCGTAATATTACGAGATAAAAAGTCGTAATATTACGAGATTAAAAATTGTAATATTACGAGATTAAAAGTCGTAATATTACGAGAATACAGTCGAAAATGTGTATGAAGCCAGTACCTGTGTTATGGAGATATGGAGCATTTTGTGCGGTTATACTTTGAACTAGGGTTTACACACGAAGAAATACTGTGTCTTTTAGCACAGCATCACCACATTATCATTAGTTTAAGGACTTTGAAGCGACAATGCAGACGTTTGGGTTTGTTTCGTCGGAAGAACCAAACAGATTTGGAAGAAATAGCTTCTTTTTCGTAATATTACGAGATTAAAAGTCGTAATATTACGATTTTTAATCTCGTAATATTACGACTTTATTCTCGTAATATTACGACTTTTAATCTCGTAATATTAAGAGATTAAAAGTCGTAATATTACGACTTTATTCTAAATATTACGACTTTTAATCTAAATGTATGAGAATAAAGTCGAAGCCAGAAAAAGTCATACAATTACGAGTTTAATGTCGAAATGTTACGAGTTTATTCTCGTAATGTCCGCATTTTTTTTTTTTCAGTTGGCCCTTATACTCCGTCGTACTTCCGCATGAGTGTGCAATCCCCAGACATACAGAACAAACTCATTTCCCTATTCTTGTCTTTCTGTGCTCCCACTTCACACCAGAGTATTTTTCTTTTTTTTCCCCAAAGCTACTCGGCTGAATCCTTTCCATTAGAGACCGTGAGAGGGAGATTAGTGTTGTATCCTTCTATGTGTAGTCCACTTGTGTGTGTATAAGCGAGTGCCTTTGGAGGTGGAGGGCCCGGAGAAAGGATTTCCAAAGCATTCTGGGTAACAGTAAGATGACAACCAGGAATACCATCATTGTCTTGAGGGCGTGTGAGGGGGTTGTACAAGGAGCCGTGAGAAGCTTTGTGTATCCAATACGGCACAGGCAGACAATAATTCAACTCTGTGTGCAAGGCAAAAGTGTAAGAAATTAAAAAAGGCAAGTTTGGTTTATTTTATACAGTATTTTAATCATCTGCCCCTTATTTGATTGTTATGATGATTGTTTAGATTTTACCATTGCAGAATAAATGTTTTCAGGCTCAGGAAAGCACCTCTGCGCACCACATCTTTAGCATTTTAAGGTTGGCATATTGATGAGTAAAAGTGGGCAATAGGGTGGCTAGAACCTGTGCTTTACAGCAAGAAGGTCCTGGGAGGCATGAGTCCTGACTCCTGATTAAGCCTTACACAAGACAGGTTGCCACAGCGATATGGAAGGATGGGTCAAATGCAAAGGACAATTCAGTACACTTTGAGCTTAACATATCAACAATATCATATCAAAATTGTATGCGAAATTAGAATAGCATGGAATATTATATAATAAAGCTGCAATTTCCCAAATGCAAGATTAAAAACTTAACCAAGACCTTTACTTTAGCAAATTTCGGATGGATTGCAATAATATCTGACTTGTATGATCAGGATAATCCCCCAACAAAATAGAGAAGCAAATTTTGGCCAATGCTGCCCACCCATATTGCTCTACTATTATTAGTAAATCTGTCCTTGTTCATGGCTAACGTGCAGGAAGCACACAAATTCACACAAGTGACATAACGGCCATGATTGTGCACCTGCGAGGGCTATCAGCCGTGAGACAGGCGTGTTGCTTAGAGACCAGGAGGTCACCCCAACAACAGTGATCACACAAACCAGGTGTGACATGTGTTACAGTGCACAGGCCAGAGCCACACAGCAACACTGCAGCACAAGAGAATGAAAACGGGCGCAGCGATAAAAGAAAACACTCTATAGGTCTTTTAAATGTTCATGCTGAACCAAAGCCTGAAGGTCATCTATTATATGTAGAGTTTATTTTAGTCTTTATGGTCTTGTCAAAGGTCTGTGAGGACTTGAGCTATTGTGCTGGAGTATATTATCAGTCCTTAGCACAGGTTTACATATCCCATCTCATCGAATGCCCACTTAAGGCTGTCTGTTGCGTTTGCGGTGTTTCTCTCGGGCTTCCATTCAATGGAGGTTCTCACACGTTTTATATAGCTTAAAATGAATATTGAAACTACTCAACTAATCCTGACCTGAGATAATCATCATAACAGACACAATACAATATGGTTGGAGAAATGAAGCCGTCTTAATTTAAATTGCAACCAAACAAATATTTTAGAGATTAAGTGAAAAAGTAAATGTTATACATAGCTAAGGGAAAGTGCTTTGAGACGTCACTCAAAAGAGTGTGGACAGACACTCAGCTTCTTAGTGACAGGCCTTCTCACTCTATAGACCCAGGTAAGCCATTGTGTTAAGGCTGCCCTGTCATCCAGAATGAATGCATAATATCATTTTAGAGTAGTCTTTACATAGAGTATGGAAGCATTCAGTACATTTGAAAGTATACACCCTCAGAAATATAAGTGGTGTTTTAATCAAGATCGACATTTATTTGGCTTTAAAGGAGACCTATTATGCAAAACTAATAAACTATCAACCAGATTATAATTACTGCCCATTTACCCACTTAAAATTGTATGACGAGTTATTATTTTTTTTTTTTTTAATTTGGTCAAGACAGTATATGTTAATGAACATGCGCTGGAAGCATACATATCTGAGCAATATTTATTCTACTTCTGCCTTCATGATTCCATTGCTCTGAAATCTGACCTGTCCCGTCACAAATGAACCCTGATGCCCAGCAGTAGGCTGTAAGTTAACAAAAAAGCTTGCTGTATACCGTAAAACAAGCGTTTTCTCAATACATTAAAATAAATATACGATAAAAACGATTCACTGCATCCACATGTACCGTTACACCCCAACACACCCCACTGGCTCTGGACTTATTTTGTTCTCAGATTTTTTCTTTTTTCCTTAATGGACTCATATTCTGCTATAGTGACTTTTTTGAGCTTCTGACCATGTTCTAATATTGTTCCGTCAGCAAAAACATACCTGGAGTTGCATTTAGCTGCATTTACACTGTTTTGTGGAATACTGAAAATCCTCCCTGCTGAACTCCCTCGATAACGTTCATTCTGATTCCCGATCACTTATCCAAGAATCTTTTGCCGTTTTAAGTCCAGACTTCTTTTATTAGATTGTTTTAGATCAATATTACAATTGTGCTAAATTAAAAAAAAAATATATATATATATAGTGTCGTTGATTACAGCATAAAAAAGCATGTCTTCTTTAACATAAGTGGTGATCTAATACCAACAATATACCAACAACAATCATATTCCAAGCCTTTGTGAGTTATGAAATTGTTAGTTTATTATGAAATAAAGATAAAGATATTAGACAATATATGGACATGACAGGGCCTGACCAGCCCTGCAGCCATGGTCTGGCAGCATCCCTGCCTCGAACCCAAGTCTCAGAATTTATACCAGAATTACCAAGCTTCATACATGAAAAAAGGAGTGACTGTTGTACACACCCATGAGTTAACTTTATACTTGAAGAGAGATTCAGATAAACAAACTGTCTGCCATGTTTATTTAAAATTGTAAATGTTGTCTGGTTTCTCTGGCAGAATCACATTCATCAGAATCAGAATCAGAATCAGAAAACGGTTTATTGCCATTGTCAGTGATCAAAAATTCACAAACATAGGAACTTGCTTCGGCGTAGGTGAAGAGATTCATCAATACAAAGACAAATTTCTTTCTTAATGAGAACATAAATATCTATACATTTCTATCACAATAGTTTGGCTTGAAACTATAGTGGCTATAATTACAGCCTGTGTTGCTGTGCTGTCCACTAAAGGACAACAACAAACTGTTGAAGAAGGGGCTCAATGACTCATTGTCTGGTTAAATTGCATGGGTCAGAATTAGTCAGTGCACAACTATTATGAGATCTGCACTAGTTTTCTAGAGTCAAACATTAGAGTTTGATTCTACATTCTAGAACATACAAAATTATTTTAATTGGCACTTTTTTGCCACAAGGGACACACACAGGTTCAAAACCGCTGGCTGATGTTTTTACTTTTTGGAAGTGGTTTAAGCAGTGAATTCTTCAGTCCCTTTAGTTAAAGCAAATAGCTAGTACAGATTTACTGTATCTGTGTTTAGCATCTGTTGGCACGGGTGAATTGGCGTGATCACCGGAGGGTTTGAAAGACATCTATCTGAGGTGGCATTGTGGAGCGACAGAGAGAGGACACCATGACAAACGCGCTGTCATTCCATCCAAACACACACACATCCCAGCCTTGAGCCTTCCGTGAGCCTGTCACGTTCCAAACATTATGTCAGTGTTCCTTTATGAAACACCTGATGAGCGTATTCTGATATTTTTCATGAAAGGCTTTAAACAATGTGTTAAAAAGATGATAACAGAAACCGCAGCGGACCAATTCTAAACTCATTAGTATGTAATTTCCAAATTCTAGTTAGAGCTATATTTTTCATGCAGCTAAAATCTGGAATTGTCTTCCTGAATATTGACAATGACAAAGTTCAAATTTAATCTCAAAACAGTTATGTTTAGCTGTGTACAGTATATGACTGAAAGGATTTCCACTACACTCTCATTTTTAATAATTATTTATCTTTTTTAATGCATATTTTGCTGTTCTGTAAATCACGTTCAATAATAAGTATGAAAGTTGCAATAAAATATTGCTCTAAGCCTAACAGTTGGTGAGTGAAGGGCTAGAAATTGCATGAGTAACAAAAAGTACACATACAGATCCAAAGTTTCAAATTGTGCCACAGACAGAATAGTTATATTTTGCCGCATCTAACCTTAGATTAAAAAAAAGTTGCGCTCTGTAAGCGTAACAGATCTGTGTATTGACCTATGCCTCCTTCGCCCCTTGCCTCTTGCTCTCGCCCCTCTGTTCTGTCCAGTGCTGGCTCCGACACCCGGTCTGCCAGGTGACCCCGCAGATGGCACTTTGACACTCAGATGTGGAATCAGGTGTTGTTCTGCGCAGAGCTGCATATTTAGTGTCACATTATACGCTATATTAACACACAATGTTTGCTATTCAAGGTAATGTCGAAGTCAAGAGAGCCAGGGTAATGAAGGGAAGAAGCAACAACTTTTGGAATACATTTGTGCTTTATTCCTCCTGTTCACCTTTCAAGGGCAATCGTACAAACAAGTATTTAAAATGAAACTGAAAGACTGAGCAAAATATCTTAACTACAGCAGTAATATTCTGCTGGTCGTCCTGGGTTTGATGTTGCACTGCCCTTGCTTAAATATTAAATATTTGTATTTCTTCATTCTTCATACAAGCGGTGCAGCAAGCTTTAGAACTCATTCATTCTTTCACTTTCTACCTCTTGTTCCCGTGAAGAGTTTTGGGTGACTGGAGTCTATCCCAGTAACTTTGGGCCTTAGGCAGGGTACTGGACAGTGGCCTGCTCGACACAGGGCTAACAGCTTTAGAACTCAATTATGACTAATAACAGTATTTCTAACAGTCACACACATCAGCTTTCTTTCTTCTTTTACCATGTTGTTGACTTTATTCTTTCCTTCGATCTAGGCCAGGGACTGCCACACTATAATGCTCAGATTCCTCCTATAGATTCACTCATGAATGCATAAACCACATATGCAGGGATACAACACAGCAAGGAACAATTAATATTTTAGAGGTAAAAGTGGAGCTGCGATGACATTAAGGTCAACTATGCAGACAGTGCTGACAGCAGGGAGCCTGAACGCAACTCAAATACTGATCACAAGACGACTTAATACACTGTCACCTACGGCTAACAAGCAGATACTATCATAATGGAAAACATTGTTGTTATCAAACCTGTTTAGGTGCCACACTGTGCAAAAATAGAGACATGTGAAACAACATTATATTAACATTAAGATGCAGAATGGCATCACAATTTAAAGTATTGAAGAAGATTTAGTACAATTTCACCAAACACACACACACACACACACACCTGGGCAACAAAACACTTATGGTTTTCTGCCCTTGCAAACAAGTTGCGTGAAAATAGATTGCTTTCATTTAAAAAAAAGTTGAGCAAGCTGTTGTAGGAAAGATAAAACACCCGTCATAGTTTGCCAAATATTTTTGTGCACCTAATAAAGTGGTTTTAGATATCAAAACAACACATTCAAGGTCAGAAAATGATTGTGTAAAACCAAACAGCAGAACAAAGGCACTCTGTCTTTGTAGTGTTCCTGGGTCCATTTTGATATTTGAATTCGACACGCTCAATAATTTGTTCATTGCCAAACTAAAGAAGGAGCAATTGGATACATTTTTGTTGTTTGGCAGCACCAGAAATAACCAAATAACAATCATTGTTTCTATTCAAGGACATGTGAAGTGCTTGTAAACTTGTCTTTTGTAAAATGGCAACACTATGCATGGCAATTACATAGCATTGCAAGTGGACTATAGTTGTATGATTACATGTAGCTATTAGCGAATAATAGCAAATCTTGATTACTTTTTTCTGCCTTGTGCCTGAGACAAAGGAACTGCACTGGATAATTTATTAGTGAATCCTGTGACTAATAATTCACCCAGTGCATTCGCCCAAGTAATGTTGACTGTTATGGAAACATACATTGACAACGGTGCTGTCACATATCTACATTTTTGGTTACTCTGGTCAATACATTTCTGCAGACAGTGTTTCTCAAATGCTGGCTTTCCATCATCTAATTTTCTCCAAAGCAGAACACGCTGGTAGAACACATCTTTGCTTAAAAGGTCAGATAAAATCAAATCAATACAACGTGGCCTACTCAAGTAATAAACAAAAAAATAATAGACTTGAGGAAAGCCCTTTAGTAAGTGAAGCACAGATGATAAGACAACATGTTGGCCTGTCTATTGTCTGCTCTTGGCTGGCTGCACACGCCCGTTTCCCTGTGGGCCGGTGGAGGTTTCTAAAGATTTCGATAAGAGCGCGAGATGTTGGAAGCACCTCCACATCACACTCCCAATGGGCGTTTCATCAACAGAAGCGATAATCTAAAATGCACATGGACACTTTACCTGAGGTGGTGGGATGAAAAGAAGTGTACGGCAAGAATGCTTGTGAGGGGGCAGATTTATGAAAAGGAGATCACAGGTTTGATTTGGCCTCTCATCTCAGAATGGTGATGAACATACACAGATTCAGCTTCAGTAGAAAATGCTCTTCCCATTAACAAGGCCTTAAAGCACTAAAGGACAAACAAACCATGTAACACGACTTGCCAGTTCCTGTTGACTTGATGAGTGAGCAAATATTAGACAGAAAAAAAAACTGCAAAAGGTAATAACATGAAACGTTTATTTTTTAAGTTCTGGTTTTCTAAAGCCCAACAGTAATGGAGTATTTTATGTTGGTCTCCAATTGGGAGATTTCTGTATTGAAGAAGACTATTGTGCTTTTGTCTGCTCTATAGTTGCATAGTTAAAAGTCCACATTCTTCAGGGTTGAAAACTGCGCCTGCCCCTTTAGGATTCGTCTTCCTGTAGAGAGTTGCAGTTCACAATAGCATGCATAAAAATAGCTAGTTGATGCTGCCGAATCCTACGTATGTCACTGTTTAAGAAAATAAAATAGCAGACCGAAGTAAGTAAAAAGCATTGGCCATGTATTAGTGGGGAATTTAAGGAGCAAGAAAACAGGGATTGTCAGAGCAAAGGTGTTTTGTCCAAAGGAGAATAAAGTTTACTCAAACATACATGTTTGAATCACTCTAAATATAATTCTGAATGGTAAAATGAGAGGGGAAACTATTAAATTACTAAAAGTCGGTTCTACATAATAGGCCTTCTCTAAATTATATTCCCCATCCTATGTTTACCTGAATCTACATACTATTTTGGAGGTCACTTACTTTCCTGTTAAAAGCTAAAGGCACACACACAACATCTGGACGAATGAATAAACAAGTCAACCCATTTCTATTTACTTAAATTTTATTGAGGCCCCAAAAGCTAAAATCCCCCCCAAAACTATTTAGACTCCTATCAATCTTGTCCTGGCTGTCAGTGCGCAGTAAAGGATGAATATTGGTTTGATCAGGAGCTGTCCTTAAAGAACATCCTCACCTCACCTGTCGCTTCCTGACTTATGGCTTTGTGCCTGCGGTGCCTTAGCTTTTACAGCTCGTATTGGCAGGGCACTTTTTCACACATTCAGAGTCATTCTATGCCTGTCTCCTAGATTTTGTCTTTTTTTTTTTGGGCCCTGTCCACCTCTGCCAGCGTGAATCAGCATCCCTCTTCACCAGTGTCCGTAGCGATGAGTGACAAAGCGAGAAAAGGGGAAATGAAGAGGCAACCTGCTGTCAACACCTCCAGCGCTCCCCACTCTGCCACCGCGCTTCACTCTGACCTTTTAATGCCGCTTGGTCACGTGACTCCAGTTCAGCAGATAGCTGTGCCAATGCAAGTATTGTGTGACATTACGTCTATTCTAACATAAGGCCAATTTATATAAGAGAGACTTGTCACCTACACGGACATGCTGCTCATGTTTTAAACAGTAACTCTTTTTAAACCCACTTTACACTGTACAGAGTTGCATGTACTGACAAATGCTTCACATTATTATCAAATCCTTGTGCACAGAGGAGAGAACAAATATGAAGGACCATGTACCACACCGCTATCACTCTTTAATCTTCAGCACTTTGGTAAATGATTGTTGAACTAACCTTGACTTTGTGAATTCATCTTGAGCCAATCAATGCCGGATTGTCAATAAACCCTTGGTGCTGGACAAAGGAACTCTCTACAAAGATGAACACTTAAGTAGCAGCATTTGTTGTATAGAAGATTTAGCTTTAGGTACAGTATATATTAAAAATAGGTTCATGGTAACAGCCTGGCAGTAGTTTTGAACACACAATTATCTCTATTATTCTTTGAAGTATGTCTTTTTACATTTTACTGAGACCCTGTTTAATATTATTTTTAAGCAGAGCAACAATGCACCACTTTTCATTTTGTCATTGCCATTATCAAGTTTATGCTTTTATACTTTTATTACTGCAGGGGAATAAAATGAGCATATTATTCACAGAAGCCATTTCCATAAGCATTTCTTTGACAGCCTTTGTACAGAGCAAACAGAAGTGATGTGATTTCATATACAGCTTAAATACTCTCAGTAATAAGAGTTTTACAAGTTTAATAACATCAATAAAACTGGATAAGAGAAGCTTTGTGTAATAGTAGCTAACATTTCCGTGAAGCCAAGAGATGTTTAAATGCTAAATCTAGCCAGGATCACAACCTTGTAAAATCAAATGTGCAGAATGTTCACCAATCATTATGTGAGCAGACAGGAAGTCAATTTTAACCATCACCAATCAGAAAAGCTACAGGGCACGAGCTGGGAGGGGAAGAAGTGTTGCTCGAAAGCTTCCTGATTGAAAACAATCTGTCTATGACTATGGTGTTCAAATATACATACACATGAGAGGAAATCTTATTAGATACAAATAGATAAGAGATTTAAGTCTTGCTTGGTGAAATGCATGAAGCAATATGATGGCTTAGCCTTATATTATACAAGAGAAAATTTACTGGACAAATGCTTTTCAAATATGAAAATGATCTAATAAATTTTGAAGACTAATATTTTCTGCCTGCGGCCACATGCCCAAGCACTGCAGCGAATACGATCCAGGGCTGGACTAAATGACATCCAATCACACACCTTTGACCTAAGATATTGCATGGCAAGCCTCTAAGACCCTCATAAATCTGAGAATATGTAAACTTGTCCACTCAGATGTGATTTGTAGTAACCAGGGAACTCTCTAATCAGAGATAACTGCATTTGACTTCGTTAACTCAAGGGGGTTGGAGAGGCTGGACTCCCCTATCAACAAAGATCAATAAAAATATAGTGGTGACTCAGTCAGAGGTGATCTTAAAAACATATGAGGCTTTATTTTTGTGCTCTTGTGTATCTAGGCAAAACAAAGATGTACATGCATTTGTAAGATTGGATAAAATATGATTAATAAATATATAATTAATTAACTATAACAAAATAGGAGTCACGCACAACATTAATCACAGCATATAGCCTCATCTAAACCTGGGGTCAGTCAGAAGAAACACTAGTATTTTCTACAATACAACAGAAAATAATAGTCAATCAATATAGTCAGTTTAGGAGAGTAATGGTCTGAAAAATAAATATAATAATAATAACAATAAATACATCTGAATCTATATCAGTAATTTGTTAATTAACAGATCTGCCAGTTACTCTAAGACTAATGGGAGAATAACTTCAGTGGAGATAAAATATGCATTGTGACAGATAACATACTTCCATAAATACTACTAATCTGCCTGCACTTTAAGACTCTTGCTTTGTATAATTAATATTCCATTGGGACTCTTAGTTTAGTCATTAGGAGGTGAAACTCGACAGGGCTCCATTAAGGACAAGTCATTCCCAGCACTGATGAAAGATTGATCATTCCTTACTTTGTCAAGTATACTACCCACTCATTTTCCTCTGATCGCCCTTTGCAATGTCCTCACTTTGGGATCTTCTGGGAGCTTTGTCCTTTTTAGATTTTCTTCTTTTATTTTTACTGGCCAGAAAACAGCAACAGTACCTTGAGCAGCGGCAGAGGGGAGAGGAGTGGGAGTGGGTGAAAAATGCCCCTTGTCACTGGACACTCAATCATGCCTCGTTTATGTTGACATATTAAAGCAGGGAGCAGAGACGGGTAATAAATACAGTGGCCATGTCCTGACCCAACACAGGCAACCTTTGACATTTTGGGTAGGAAAGGAGGGGAAAGTTAGCTCAACAGAAAAAAAATCAAAACCAGAACAGGGCTTTGGAGACCTTGTGGAGAGGCTAACGTAAAGAAAAGCTACATTTTTCTTTTAAAAACACCCACAGATTTAACAGTGTTTAACAGTCATAACAGTCTTTACATCATGTTGACTGGACTGAAACAGAGCAAAGAATCCTGGTCTATGTAGTTCCCTCTGAGGCTGCACAATGGCTGAGTGGCTAAGCTAGAAGGTCCCAGGTTCGCCCACTGCTCCTGACAGGTTACTCCTGTGGCATTGAGGGATGAGTCAAATGACAAATTTTCCTACATGGACATAAAGTAAACCTTAAGCTTTTTAGCTGATGCTGCACCAAAGCGATGCATTTAGGCAAAGGAGCAAAATATATAATACATAGTGTAATTTTTGACAAAAACATACCATAATATTTACGTTATTACATCCTTACAGCTCTACTATCACAATCTACAGCCCCAGTTGAATAAATGACAAATGTCACGTTTTGCATGTTTTGCATGGTTGGATCTTAACAAGGTTCCAAGTAGAGCTTCAACAAGCACCAAGAAATGGGAGTGCCAAAAAAAAAAGTTTGAGTAAACATTTTATTGAAAACAACATTAAACTGAAATAGGCTGTTCTGCAGGTGATCAAAAGTTTGGGACCGCACCTCAAAAAACAACCCCGAAAACCCCAACAATCAAAGTCCCTAATATGAACTCAGTAATGAGTAGCACCAGAGTTAATGTTAATCACTTCAAAAATGTGTTGTGTTCTTCAAGTGCTGAAGAAGGCCTCACGAAGAGCATCTACTGTCTGGAACTGTTGTCTATTATTGTAAACTTCCCTTCTCATCCATCCCCCTAAGGTTCTCATTTGGATTTAGATCAGGGGAACACGCAGGATGGTCCTAAGGAGTGAGGTTATTCTCCTGGAAGAAGTCCTTTGTCCTCCGGGCTTTGTGAACTGCAGCGTTGTCCAGTTGAAAAACCCAGTTGTTGCAGAGAGCATCCCTCATGACTGAGGGCCCTCGCCCATGGTAACATCTGCACAGAGCCAGCAGCCCTTTGACCTGCACCACCTGGAGTTCCATTGTTCCACTACAGGAAATAGCATCCCAAATAATTATAGCGCCCCCTCCCTTTGGTGCATAGAAAACATCTCTTGGACAGAGGTGGATCTGCTTGTCATATCAGTAACGGTGGAAACCATCAGGACCGTCAAAGTTACATTTTTTTTCATCAGGGAATAAAACTTTCTTCCACCTTTCAATTGGTGCGCTCTTATAAAATCCAAGTGGCGGTTCTGTGGCGTTCAAGGAGACGAGGCCTTTGAGGATGTTTTTTTAATGTGTTTGAAGCCTTCAGTCTCAGATGTTGTTTGATGGTTATTGGGCAGCGGTCGGCACCAGTAACCGCCTTTATTTGGGTCGAGGATTGTCCAGTGTCTTGATGGACAGCCAAGCGGATCTTCTGGTTCATTTTTTTTTTTTTGGGTCTTCCACTTGACTTTTTTGTTCCATAACCCACAGGATCTTTTAAGAAATTCAAAACTACTGTCTTACTGCATCCCACCTCAGCAGCGATGGCACGTTGCAAGAGGCTCAACAACACGACCATGTTAAAAAAGAGAACTTTTTTTGCCTTTGCCATCAGAACGTCATGACAGTGTGAATACCTGACAGAAAATGACACTTAATCTGCAATTTTGCAAGATGCAGAATGTGACTTTTACCATTTCTAAAACTGGTCTTAAACTTTGATCAGAACTGCACTATACACAAAACATCTGTGGTGGAATGTATCTTTCAGTTGAAGAGAGCTATCCAGATGTTTATGCCAGTCACATGACCATACTCAATTCCAAGGAGAAACACAAGCTAGTTTTGGGATGGCCGCTAATCCGGATTACAACAAGAAGTTTCCATTTTTCGCAGGTAGTGTGAAATTGCCTGATTCCCATATTGTCCCAAGACACAAGATTAAGAGGCTCGACAGACTGAGCAAACGCCATAACACAAGCAGCAGCAGACAAAGACCAAGTGATGCGTCCATTCAGCCTAATTGGACCAATTGCAGTGAGAACAGAAGGTGACTGGCTTTTTTCTCCATTTGCAAAAGGGCCATTCATTGAAAGCATGATTTTATATAACTTTTGTTTACATTTGAAAGAAGAACATTGTTTGTTCCAAGCACAAACAAAAGACTAAACAACAATTTACTCCTCAGTACATCCCATTATTCCAGTTTAGTCCAGGGGTAAACGACTCTTTTGAGACACAAAGCCCCTTTCTCACAATCAAAATAGATTTTTAATTGTTTGCCACTGGACTTGTAATTACTGTTTTTTGTTGTTTTTTAACCAAAAGCACACCAATGACCCTTCACTTTGACTTTTGAAAAAATTGGTGTCACATACTGTAGGGTAGTTTTTAATATGTTGGTAGAAAGTTTGAACAGGTGGTTAATACTCATGTCATTCCGGCGGCAAGTTTTGAGGAATGTGTTTGGAATACCATCAAGTTCATTTAGTTTACTGTACAGTCAGGAGGGATGTGCACAACAGTTAGTAAGCCATGTTGAACAAATGAATAAGCAACAAACAAAATGTCACATCCTACTTGAGGACCTCTTAATAAACAGGCCCTGTTACTAATCTCAGAGAAGTAATCAACAATATATGAGTTACAATGAAGTGCTTAACAGTGATGGTGGGGGAGATGGTAGAGAGAATGAACACACATTCTACTAAAATATACTGCCTTATTTTTAATCCTAATAACAATTCCTCGTGCATGTTACATATTTAAGAGTTTACACCATTAAATACTGCAAAAAAAAAAGTAAATGTGAGTGGGGCAAACCAGCAGTTCTCACCAAAACCATTTTCTATTTCCCAAAGTATCTCTATTCTTTCTTTTCAGAATCAATGACTTTCTTTGAGCCATATGGGCAAGTGTGTGCTTAAATCCAAATAACAGATGTTGGTGCCGTGGAGTGTGAGGTATCTGCCCGTGACATTGTAGGAGGAGAGCGTTCGCTGAAGATGAGTGAATTCACCACAGCCCCTGATAATCCAAGTGCTTTTCAGGAGAGCTTTTCAGAGCCAGCCAGCCCCAAAGAACGAAGCCGAAAGGATACAGACGGCTGGAGGGGAAAAGAAGAGGCGCAACACATAAGGATTCAATCTAAGAAACCGCAGCAGTTTATGTCCCGAATCAATTTGCACTGACAGGTCTGCAGACAGGTTTATTGTACAACGGTTTGGGGCACAGGCGATTTATAACACAGCATTTTAACAGTATCTGGATTTCTAAATTGATGAGATCACTTCATGGACACTCACTGGAGGCTTTATTATGTATGTATTATTTAGGGCAACAGTTCAACCATCCATCTACAGCTTCGCCCTGTTAGTGGTAGCAAATGTTTAACTATAGGCTCTGGTTCCTTCACTACAGACAATTTAGATTCAGAGAGAATGTGGGACTGCACCAACCCTTATGCCAGAATGATCTAGAAATGCAACATCAATCAAATCAGAATCAATAAACTATGCTTTAATGTTCCAAAAGGGAATATGTCTTGAGCAAAGCAGTGACAGAGCAGATCAGAATAAAAGTTATAGCTAATGCAAATACCTAGTAATAATATTATGAACAACTGGAGAAAAAGGATCAAAGGTAGTCAACTGGACACTGTTGGACATCTCATTAAGTAGCAACGCAAAACAACAAATAAGTGGCATCAACCACAAACAAAATGCAA
This sequence comes from Rhinogobius similis, assembly GCA_019453435.1. Taxonomy (NCBI): domain Eukaryota; kingdom Metazoa; phylum Chordata; class Actinopteri; order Gobiiformes; family Gobiidae; genus Rhinogobius; species Rhinogobius similis. The sequence goes on along the minus strand of CM033633.1, from coordinate 22,435,681 downwards.
ACAACATGTTCAAGACATCAGACAATCCACAATGTATTCCATGCAGTTTTTTCCCCCTTTTTTAGTCATTGGGATTATGTGAAACCCAGTGGATTAGAACCAGTAGATCACTAGTTTATAGTTTGACCAACAGCTGTATGAACTTGTAAAATGGATCTTTGTTTGTTTTTGTATGTCTCAGGACTTAACAAAGCTGGCAGCTCCCAATTTATTTATTGTTAGAAATGACTCTTATAATGTAAGCGTATCTGAATTCTGATGAGACTAAACATGACCAAATTGAAATAATCCAACTAGGAATTGAAACAGCACAGCTTTCGTTTCCACTCTGACCCACAGTGCAATAAATATGCAAAGTATATTCCTAAAGCTATTCTCCACACAAATAGGCTTTCGGAGTCTGTGAGAGAATTTGGGGAAGAGTGTTTGGTCTCATAGGAGCTACAAATGCCCAGAGAGGTGTGCTTTCAGGCCCACCATGATTGAGTGGGGGCTCTGCATTGGCACTTTGCAGCTTCTTGTACTATCACCGTTTTTATGTCTTAACAAAGCTCAGTCCCTTCACTTTCATGGTGGCAAAAAGCAAAACTGAATACCAATTGCCATCATGTTTATCAGCTTTTAGGTAAACCACAACGTGGCATTACAAATATTTCCAATGTTTTTCCCAATCATACAATAAAATGAAATGTCGGAGGCTTAAGTGCTCTTTATAATAAATATTTGTAAATTTATAATAGTATTTGCTACTGGTCTAGACTGTACCACCGTGAAGTTGATGTGATATAAAAATTCACTTCAAAGAGACCGTTGACTGATACTTATTCTTGCAATGAATTTTGTCTTTGTTTGTGGTAAAGACAAGAATTGAAATTATAAATGCCATTTACACCTACACACTCTCTGTTGCTAAGAAACTTTATTTATAATCTTTCCAATCACTAAGCAACCAGTGAGCCCGAAACACGAGCCATTCACTCCCAGCTCACTCTGAAATCTGTTGACAGCACCATTAGGCAACTTAACAATCATGTCCAGATCTTAAGAGCTACAGACGTAATTGTAACAGATATCATTTGTCTTTATTGCATGCAATTGGCAAAATTTACCAATGCATTGATGTATCTAAGTATACACCATTACAAATTTTCTTCGCAGAGGAATCATTAACCTGGAAATCTACATTTACATAATGGGGGTAAAGTGTATTACCTTGCTTTATACTGTAATGTACAACCTGGAGACTTTTTTCCACCTTTTGAAACACTCGCATTGTGTCCACTTGACTAATTGACTTGGCCCATCTTCTCTTCTTTGGTCTTTATAATTGTAACTACTAAGTGTTCCAACAGTGCATCCCGGTGAGTAGGTCTGGACATCTTTATGATAGCAATACTAATTTTATGATATCTGTACCAGAATGATACTTTATTGGTACATGTGCATAAACATTTTCTAGAATCATTAAATGTAATAAAAATGTTATTAAATGGTAGTTAACCCTGGTGATGAGTCAGCTGCACAGTGGAGACACCTTGGGCAGTGAATGAAGAGCGCGGCTGCTCCATCCATCTGCCCTTCAGAGCTCCTCTCGTCATGTCTGGTAGCCAGCGTGCTGATTTGTGACAGATGCAGCTAGCGTTTTGCTTGGGCATCTTTGCCTGTTGTGTCGAGGCCTGATTGAAGTTTGCTCCGCAGAGGTGTAGCAGATCTCAGGGCGGGAGCACAGGTGTCACAGCCACACCAGCTGTTCTCTGTTGTCAGGACAATGTTTGCCCTTTTCTGGCATGTCATTAAACCTGCAAACACCTGCTGTACTGTCACAGCCACGGACTGGAGCTCCAGAACAACTCTGATCTCGTTATGATATGGAGCACAGAATGCACTCCACAAGAAGTTGTGAGGTTTGTTGTTTGCTACAAGCATAATAAATTGTGTGTTTATCAGAAGTCTATTGATTGGGCATTTTGTCATGTAAGTAACATGTGACATGACAAAATGGGGGACTGGAGGAAAAAAAACATTTAAGTTTACTCTCCACATCTGAATGGAGATATCTGCAATCAAATTCTTTATCCAAACAGCTCTGACACTGACACCAACCAGACCTGACTGTCTGTGATATGACATCTCACTCACCTGCAGAAGTGACGTTATGATTCAATCAAAACTCACCAGGTTAAACAATGGGTGAATAATAGATCATTTTGTGAAACAAGCGGTCAATTGAGAGAGCTGTGTAGTTTCAAAAACATCTTTTCTTTTCAGCAAAATCCCACCCGAAACTGTAGCTTCTCCAAAGTCCGCAGCCCACACTACCACTCGGACACGCTCTATTCACCACATCAGTCCCACCCTGCGTCAACTTCATTGGCTCCTCATAAAACAATCAACTTCAAAGTTCCCACCATTTTCAATGCAATTCATAGCCAGGCCTCAGCATACATCTCCAACCTCCTCCACTCCCCCTCTCCGCTCTTCTCCCTCTCTGCAGCTTTCTGTCCCTCTACATGTCTCGTCATCATGGGGGGCAAAGCCTTCAGCTTCAACTCTCTCCCTCCTGACCTCCGCAACATCCACTCTTCAAATCCAGAATCAACACTAACCTATTCAGTCAATTTTACACCACATTACCAGTCACTCTCACAACAACCGGTTTGAATTATGTGTTTTATTCTGTTGTTGTTCTTGTTATCCTATACAATATCCTTGGGTATTAAAGGCGGGTAGTGAAGGCGGTTATAAATAAAATGTTCATTATTATCATTTAAGTATCTCAGAGTACATTAGTTAACATTCCTGATAGAGCCTCTGCATTCGCTTAAGAACATTTAACTTGAGTGCTTATGTCAATGCTTTTTGAAGATATGAAGATATCTTGAAGGAATGGAAACCATTTAATGAAATAAGTACTAAGCAAAAAGCTCTTGTTTTAGCTGTGTCGAACTGAGAAAGTTGTGCATATTTAACATTTGCATTCCACTTCACCCACACCAAAGACAAAATGTGCTGACCCTCAATATTAAAGGCCTATGACAAGAGCTATACACAACCCAGAGCTCTGCCATTAGCCCAAAGTGATGTCTTGAGTCTGTGATGGTGAAAGCAACTCCAAAAATGTGAGTGCACTGTCCTCTGACCTACTGTCATTTGCTGTGAGGTTGAAGGCGTAATGAAGTCTGTTGCTATGTCATTAACATTGTTAATTCTGTGCCCTGAAAGCTATCCATAATAGAGCCACCGGAGAAGGATCTTTTCAGGCAGCATTAAGTGGTGACTGAAGTTAGAAAGAGCATATTTATAGTGGAACTTCGAAACAGGATTATCCACAAGTGCTGCTGTTAATGAAGTACTCTGAGCCAAATGTCAGCAGCAGGTATAAAATGGTCAATTTCTCACTTGAAAGAGAGCAGAGAGAGGCCGATTCAGTTTTGTTTAGCTAAAACTAAACATCAGCTCGAAGAACCAGTCTTGATACTGAAATTTAAAGTTTAAACAAGGATAGTAATACAGTTTCCATCTGCAAATGGATGCGAGTCAGTCCTGGACCATCGGCAGCCTGTCCGCCCGTGGGAGTAGCATCTCTCCTTCACTGTGGTTCTCCTCGAGGTTTCTATTTTTTCCCACAGGGATTTTTGTAGTTTTATCTTGCCAAGAAGGCGCTTCTGGGACAGTTAACCATTTGCATAATTCCTGTGAACGTTTGTTAATCTGCTTCTCTATTAATGACCAACGACTGTTTCATTGTTTGATTTTCTACTGCTGGTAAAAATTAACAACGCAGCTGTTGCGTTGTGATTTTGGGCGTTACAAAAATAATTTCAATTGAATAATGATTTTGTCGCACAATCTAGAATATTCTACAGATGTTTCTGTTCATTTGTCTTCACCCACTCGTTCCCATTAAAGGTTAAATAGCAAAATATGCTATTAGGCATGCATAAAATTAAGAATTAGCTAAATAAAATAAAATAGACTTAGACTAGACTATATAAACACAATGTACAGTTGGCTAGACAGTAGTGCAAATTTGGCAGTGCAAATAGATAGCTTCATTTATTTTATGATTGTTAAAGTGGCAGGTGTTATAAAGTGTTCATGAGTCTAACAGCAGAGGGATAGAAACTGTTCTGGTGGCGGGAGGTTCTGGTCCAGGGTGAGCTGGATGGAGACATACAGATCCTGGAGAGATGGAAGGCTGCAGCCGTCTCACAGAGACCCAAAAAAATATTGGTGCCAAATATCGGCTTAAATTTAAATATTGGGTCGATCCCGATAACTGGAAAGCCCTCAGATATCAATGACGCTGATATTGGTTACTCATTTATTTAGTTAGTTAGTTAATTTTATTGGTCTGCCAATAAACAGAACAGGAGAATGGAACAGGGGGAGCTGCTCAAAAAACATCACACACACACAAGAAGCTGACAATATCAAAACACCAAACAACATCATGGCCCTTATGAACGATGCACTGGAGATCAAACAAAGGTGGAGATTATTTGTGTTTGGAACCGACATCTCGCTGATCCTTAATCAACATTGTATACAACTGCAGTGAGTAATGCTATATGAAGTCACAGGAAGCAGTTTGTTTCCATAACATCACGACTGACACTCCACAATGCTCCCACTCTGATGCAGCCACTCAATAAGAACTATATTTTGCTTATGGAACTATATGTATGCATTCTATTGAGCACTTGACTGCTCCGCACATATCGTTGCACTGGGCCCTTTATAAAACCGGCTCTGACTCACTTTGGAAAGTAAGAGTGCATTGATTTAGTGCAGCTCTGAGTCTGCAGCAGTACGGCTTAGCTTAGCATGAAAAACAGTGAGGAAGAGGAGGAAGAGGAGCTGACGCAGAGAAGACAGGGTCACATCACTGCACACATAAAGACTGGGAGAGTGAACACGTGTGAGCCCCAGGGGAGCTGCCAGTACATCAGCCTGAATACCAACGTACAGAACAGAGAGAAGGTCTAGGAGCTGTACTCGCATGTAAGAGGCAGACCTGCTGTGGTGAAAGAAGCCAACCAATATGAACCTTCAAGAAGACCTGTAGTTCAGTAATTCAACCAGCTTTGAGCACTTAATGGGTGAAACGAATACTTCAAAATATCAAAGACACTAAACAATTTATCTGTTCATGTGATTTGAAGAAATCTAGGTGTTTAGTTTCACAAACAAAGGCTGAAATTGGTAGTTTAAACAAAGATTTGTAATATATTGGCCTTTAAGTTACTGTATTGAAAGTCTGTCATTGGAATGTTCGCTGTATTTATTATGTTTCTAATAAAGCCTGGACGTGTCCTTCTGGTGCATACTGTTAACTGTGTATTTTAAGCGGTCAGTTTTATACTTCACAATTCATCTTCAAGAGAAAAACTGTGGCAAGGTGCAGCAGATGCCACATGACATGGCAAATACTACTAAGAAAACATAAAATGCACCAAAATGTACAGTCAATGTATTTTTTGTTGTTTTTATTTAACCAACAAGTTAATGTAAAATGATGTAAATAATAGGAGATTAAGAATTTTAGAGAATCCCCTTATTATTTTGTTTCTTGTCCATAAATAAATAAGTTTTGAATGAAAAATATGCGGAGTACTAGAAATTACAAACTTGGAAAGCTTTTACTGAGACGTTCACTGGGGTGGTGTTCATGTGTTGGATGTATGCTCCCGGGGGTTTGGGAATATGAAGTCACAAATAGAAACGTAATACCAAACATCCAAAAGGAAAAGCTTTATTATACAAGGGTAGAAAAATGAGACCCAAGCCTTGAACACCATAGCACAGACCTGCATATATTAACTGACTAAGACCCTATAGAGCTTAAATTATTGATCGGCGATGAGCATTGGTTGCCTGCACATTCTCTGTGACTGATTGGTTGAAAGATTACTATAAAGAAACATCTGTCATGGACCATATCGAGGAGGAATCAAAAATATTCATGAATGATACTTTACATGTCAGAGTCTTGTGAGATGCCGCAGCCCCATGTCGCCTACAAAGAGAAGCTCGTAGAACACAGCAGCGTACAGTAGCGCTGCTCAAGGCTAAAACACGAGCGTTTCTTCAGGGAGACGTTACAGCTGCTCCCAAGAAAAGGTGAAGCCGTGGAGTTCTGAGAAAGACTTTTAATAGCTCTCCAGGAAAGTTTCTGTCTCTGAGATGCATATTGTATGAGGCCATGGTTCAACCTCAGTGCATCTTTAGGAGATGATTACTGGAGCTTAATCTGATTTGTCTAATTGGGAGCTAATTGTCACACGCTGACAAAGGGGGGCTGAGGGCGCCGCGCTGCTAGAATCTCTATTTAGTGTTTAGACGCAGCTCTAGTTTTATTTCTTTTTACAGTTTAACAAAACCTACACTTTACAGTCCCAAACATATAGCAGTAGTAATATAGATGCAGTTATAGTATTAGTAGCATGGTCGTAGTAGTAGCAGTAATAGGAATAGTGGCAATATAGCAGTACAGTGATCCCTCGCTATATCGCGTTTCATCTTTCACGGCTTCGCTGCTTCACGGATTTTTTTTACAGTGCGGATATTTTTACAGTGCATCCACTGAACTTCAGCGCATGGCACAAGAATGGGACTCTTTGATGAGTCGTTCATGGCAGTTCTCAAATATTATCGAAGGTGACATATCCGTTTATAAAAATGTTCTTGCTCAGAAAAAGAAAGAGCGCCAACAACTAAAGAAAGAGTCGTGCGTCTTCAGTAGAAACAGAGGCTACAGCAGAGCGGAGTCAGGACGAAGAGGCACAGACTGTGAAATACGCGAGTGACAATGTTTACAACCTTGTATTACTATATTAAAATTATTGTTTTAAACACATTTTGGGCTTTAAAACAGGTTTTGATTTTTGGTTTCATTCCATAGTTCAGTATTGCATTGTAAAATAATACAAAATAAAGCTGTGACTACTTCACGGATTTCACTTTTCGCGTGTTATTTTTGGAACGCAACTCCCGCGATAAACGAGGGATCACTGTATAGAACTTATGCAAATAATAATACAACATTAGGACTTTTGACAGTGTGTGCCACTGGTGAGTAATGGAATGTGCTCCTGTAATGAAAACATGTAACAGTTCTGTCTTGTCAACTATTACGATCACATAAAGTAATCAATGATGTCGTTGGATAAACCATAAAATAAATAAATAAAAATTACTTAAAAGACACAGGTTTGTAGAACTGGCTGAATGTGAGACCAGAGACTTGATTTCTTATGAAAGTATACAAAGTCTTTATCATGCCATTCCATGCCGTTCATGAGTGCAGAGGTTAAACAATCAGTGCCGTTCTGAATGCCACTCAGGGCACGTAGAAAAAGAACAGATACAAACAAAAGTTGAGGCTCGTGAGGGAGGGTTGTGTACAAATCTAAAAATCTAAACATCTAAAAGAAAACAAGCAAATATTGAGATAATATGATAAAAAGTGTCCGTAAATGGGGTAGATGAGCCATACCTCCGGCTAGCTAACAACATGTTATAACAGAATAACATCTTGGAATGTTTGTAAATGGACACATTTTAAAATTGGTAATGCTTTAACCTATATATGGCGGTTTTAGCACAGAAGACATGTTACAAGAGAAGATGGAATTTCACTTAAGTGGTATTGTAGATGAATTAGGAACAATAATTTCAAAACGTATTTTCTGGACAAATGGAACAGTTCGTCATGTGTTAACGTTAGGTCATGAAGTTAACTAACTGCTACCATCTTTGGAGGTTGAGATACTTGGTGTAACGTTACAATCATTTAAAAGTTAACTTGCTGTAACATGCTAAAATATTCATACACTTTTCTATGAAATATGATTCAATTAACCATGTAACTGTTTAATTTACCTTTTTCAACTTCAAGCTGAAGCCTCAACAGCGGCGCAATGGTGCAATCTCTTTCTCCTTACACATTTCTCTAGTCTTGTAACCTAAAACAAGTAATACATAAACAGGTTTAATTTTCAAGACACCTTTGTATTAATAATTGTATTAAATGAGGGTAGTCATTGATAAGAATGATCAAGGTCAATATTTTTTGGTTTACCTTTCGGATTTTACATGGCGAAGTACAAAGTACTAAAATAAATGGAGATAACCAGTCACATTCTAGGAACACCTGATAACACCTTTATTTTGTTATTATTATTATTATTATTATTAGTAGTAGTAGTAGTAGTAGTAGTAGTAGTATTAGTATTAGCATCAATAATAATAATAATAATAATAATAATAATAATAATAATAATAATAATAATAATAATAATAAACAGAGGAAAATATGTCTGTTATATGAAAATCTGTTTTCTATATGTTTAAACTTTCATTTGTCATTTGTCTTCCTTGTTTACATATTTAAAAATATGATAAATATTTATCATACATTTACCATTAAAAAGTCATACTTAAAAAAATATCAGAAACTGTAACTTGAAACTACAGACTTAAAACATATAACTATGTTTAGATGTACACCAAATCATTGGTGTACAAACAATTGATAATGAGCATCAGAAGAGGGCAGGACAGTTATGCAGCTGCAGTACCAGAGCTTGTACACAGAGGAAGGTTTTATGTCGTATGTGCTACACCCTCTATGGTCTTCGCTCACACGAAGCAGAGCCTCGCACCTGAGAAGATCAAATATTGTACCACTGCAATCATGTAAGGGTACAGTAGTACCCTGTGAGCATATCCACCCGCCAACCTCTAGTTCACACTATTTTTCACTCAGCGCTTGAGAGAACAAGACGTACCGAAAATTATGGAGAATGGACTCACCAAGATTCGGAAGAATGCATCAACGCTACTCATGCCCGAGTTCTCTGTCACCCACTGGTGTTGGGCTGGAGCTGCGGTGCCTTTAGTGAAACTTTCCCAGGAAAGTTCAGACCTTTTCGGACACATTCCTGGTCTGGATGGGCTCCGCGCTTAGGACTTTTACGCCTTGAGTGCTTCTCTTTTCCCCGGTGTGGAGAGAGATTGCCACTGCAGCCTAGAGTGTCAGTTCCTTCCCCGGTGCCTCTCTTCCCTAGCGTGGAGAAAGTGTCCTGCCGTGGCCACATGAGTCGGTTCTCGCCCACGGAGATCTCTTCCCGGGTAGGAAAGAGTGTCCTGCTGTGGACACATGAGTTGGTTCCCGCCTACGGAGCTTCTCTTTTCGGGCTGGAAAGGGTGTCCCATCTCGGCCTCGTGAGTTCGGCTCTGCTGGGCGCTCTGCTCTGGACTCAGCGTCCCAGCCAATTCCACTGGATCTCAGGTTCAGTATTTAATCATAGCGCTGTATTGCTCCTGCTCTTTAGCTGATTTCCGCGGGACAAGCTCTTCATTTGACCCAGCGGATGGAGGAGCTGCGTTTATGGTAGGATTACGCTAACTGGCAGATTACTCCCTCTACGTAGGATAGACAACACGTCTCTGTGAGCACGGCTACAACGCATTGTGTAGAAGTCGTTGTGCTAGCCAGTACAGTGCTTTTATCATGTGGTCGTAGAAAGGATTTCTACGACCTACGACTTTATCATGTGGTCCTCATACTGGCTTGAGCCCAGCGATTAAATCATGGTAGAATCACGCACCATGTGGTCTGCGCTCCACCACATGGCACAGACTCTGCCATGACGGTGTGAGAATCTTGTGCATTGCCCAGACAGGAGCTTGTCATCTGTGGTCGTGCTTGCGTCACTCGCAACCTTTGGCACTTTTGTCAAGTGCGTAAAGGTGGTGTCAGAGCTGCTCGTATGTTGCAGTTCTACGCCTTTGGTGAGCTACTCACGGAACTTGGGTTACATTAGTAACTAAGCCAACACAGGGGTTTCTGGGTCCGACCAGCACCGACAACTGGTTGGCCCTCCCAGAGCGAGGAATGAGCGCCTCTCATTCCTCCCAGTCGGCTCCAACCACATAGCTACGCCAGTTTACCAATGTTTGCTGAAGGTAGAAGCAGAGCACCAGGGGCCCTTACACCTCATCTCACAGCTGGAAGGAAGACATGCCATTATTTGACCAGTCTTCACATGCCCCTGTCATACCTATATTTTATTTTATTCACATATGACAAGCTACAGCCATATGGTTTCTTGAAGGGCCCGCTATGTCCTTGTCACACTTGACCTGGGTGAGGACTTACATCCAGGAGTGGGCGTCATCCCAGACACTGAGCCAGAATTCCGGCTCAGGTTTGGTTGCCAGGTAGCCGACCTTTTTTGCCTGTGCAGAAGTCGCACTGTGCCCTGTCATTTTTTATCTGAGAATGAGCTTTTTTCCTGGGGAATGTGTTGGCGCACCGCACCAGCCTGTGGCTGTGCTATATGTACTAGCCTCTTCTCCACTTCATGTGGGGCACTACAGGGGCCCTGACTTTTCTCAGATGGGCCCTGGGCCTTGGCACAGGCAGACAGAGCCCTCCACCCGGTATTCCACTACAGACTCATGGTCTGGAAGCAGGTGTTGTACCCGGGACCCCGTTGGTCATAGACACTGCGGCTCGCAGGCCCACCATTGCTTACGGTTTACTATTTATGGGTGGCCATCGTCTCTGCCTGGTGTAGGAAGAGTGTTCAGGACCTGGTTTCCTGCCCTGTCCAACGAGTGGTGAAGTTCCTTAGAGACCTTTTAGGGAAAGGTCAAGCTGCTCGTAATCTCCCTCTGGCGCTGACTGATAGCGTCCTTCAGGGAGCCTTCATAGGAGACTGCCTCGCAGGCGGGCCCCTTCAGGTGATTTCCAGGTGTTATTTAGACAAACTCTTGGCCCATCTGTTAAAGCATGCAGCGTTTGGCTGTTTGCTCTTCAAGACTGTCATGTTTTTGACCCAGTGTCTGCACCTAGGAGAGAGCTGAGACTTAAATTGGACGTTACTATCTACTGACTTGTGTTTAGGTTGAAGGTCAGTCCGGACAAACTTTGTTTCCTTCGCGCTTCCGCTGTGGACACTTTAGGATTTGTCACTATTGCGCGGACCTCAGGCTGGGCTCAGGCGTTCTTTTTGGTTGGTAGTTGGGCCAAAAACCAGGATGCCCAACTTCTTTTCGGCACCTGGTTCGTTGGATGATTTATGTGGCGTGCATGGCAAGCAAAACACCCCTGCAAACTGTAACAACTGGGGTAGCAGCCTCCAAATGGTGGATTGCTGCTACATGGTGGATTGATGGAGGATGCCTGAATATGTTATCATTCTTCTCTACCATAAGATGTAGATGTTTGTGATGTATTGGATTTGATGCTGTTTGTGACATGAGGTTTTTTTTTTTTTTTATAGTAGTTTTTAAAGTAATAGTAAAACATATAAAAAAATCAGCTTAAATAAAATTGCTTGTGTTTACTGAAGTATAGACATCATAGCAGTTTTTAACACAACACTGTCCAGCTTTGATTTGGCAGAGTGTTCCCATTCAAAGTGCAGCTCAACCTACAAAACGTTGAACCCATAACGTGTGCGCAGTCCCATCCCATCTGTTCTGGAGCCACTTGTCCTGGATCAGAGCGCGCACGAGTGGCTCCACAGCACAGTGCTCATGTTCTGCCCAACTTCAGCGAGGCCAAACTCTTTGAGGAAGGAAACACTTGGAGCACAGAGCCACTGTGACAACCCAAGACGGAACACACAGAGGAACCAAGTGTCGAGGAGTGTGAAGCGATTAGCAGCCCGTATGCGATCCTGTCCCCCAATTATGACACTCCTCACTACCAGTCCGTTCTGTGTAATATTACATGTGGGATGGAGAAACAGTAGCGATGATCGGTGACTCAGAGGATCTGGACTGCAAATTATTTTAGCAAGATGAGTCAGAGGGTGATTAACAATTCACAAGCAGCGCTCAGCAAAAAAAATGTGTGCACAATTAAACAATATCACACAGCAGACAAGTAAGGGTTTGTGGGAAGACTTAGTCAGATTATTTGTTAAATAATCTGACTTTTTTTAAATTATGAAAACATTTCCATCAATCGCAAAGAGAAAAAAGTTTATGATGTTTTACATTTTAAAATCTATTATTTCTGAATGTCATAATTAATACTGATGCCCAAAAATACTGTCTCAGGCCAGGCATGCTCAGATTCCTGCAAATATCATACACACAGCCTGCAAGTAAAATGCTCTTGTCCCTACAGTTTAGTCTTAAGTAGGTTGTGGGTATGTCTTCAGGAAATATCAGCAGCCCTGGCTATACCCCCCAACACAAGTAAAAGTGTGTGTTTGTGTGTTTGTGTGTCAGCCACCATCTGTGGCCTGGTCACACCGCCAATTATTCTCTGCCAATGGCTCCCTTAAAGGGATATTGTTGGGGCCATATTGAGACTCAGTAGATGCCCTTTAACAACATGGAGCATATAGACATCAGAGCAGCTCAATTCTTCTGTTTGTGAAGCACGACTGAACTTTGGAGGTCATGTCTAACAGCCTTGTATCAACAAAAAAATCTGGATGTCATGATTTTTTTTGCCATTTTCCTTTCCATGTTTCTTTGTTCTATCTCCTTTGTGCATTCAAATCTCAGAGCGAGACAGACGAGTCAAAGTTTCACCCAAATGTTTTTAATCTGATCAAAGAGATGAGTATAGACTTTTCAACGTCTCTGTCCCCTCAATCCCTTTCTCGCTCCACGCTTTCCCAGACAGCTTTGACAGAGATTGTTTTGCAGAGAAATAGGCCCCAGAATCAGCTCTAATGCAGTGTCGGCTCGTAAATGTGATGGTGCTATAAACACTTCCTTTTACTGTTGAGGGAACATTCATAGTTTTTCATTATGGATGTTATGGAGAGTGAAAATACTGTAGCACTGCTGGGATGTAGCAGAACTTTGTTGCTAAAAAGAAGAAAGGTCCCAGGCCAGCCCAGGTTTAAGCTGTCCACACTATGGTAATGGCCATCTGTTGGTTGTGCAGCAGCGCGGTAAACTAGCTCTGATAGACAAGGGAATGCTAATATACATACAGTCTGACACCTCAAATACTTGTGTGGATTATTAAGACGACGCCTTGGTTGTCAATGCTTGAGTAAACACAGTAAGGGGAGTTAAATGCAGTATTAATTGCATGGCCCCATTATACAAGACAAAGACGTCTGCATCTGGCATCATACTATAGGTGATAAAACTGCTCTAAGAAGAAGTAGGACTGCACAATTTGGAGAAAATAATGTGATTTTTCTGGACAGTTTGGGGATTGCAATTAGTTTTGCGATTTATGTTTTAACAATATAATTCTGTTCAACGTTCACATTTTAAAAGCCTCTCTTGGACGTGTTTAAAATGTGAACTTTGAAAAGATACCTAACTGGAAACTAATGGAAGAACCACATGTAGATCTAAACTACAGGGTTGGCAGTTTTTATGCAGAATAAGGATATTTTGTTGTTCATGAAGGAAATTACGGTACTTCAAATATTGCAGCCTTTGCGATTTGCTAATTGCGTTTATTAAAACTGTGATTTGATTTTGATTGATTGTGCAACCCTAGGAAGAAGCCTACCAAAATGTGAAAGTCAACCAAAAAGATAAATTCATTGACAGGATTAAATCTTAAATTTACTTGTGATTCAATGATTTTGTATAAGTATGTCATTGGGTGGTAGGAGGAGCTTTAAAGATTAGAAGGGGATTAGAAAAAAATGTCAATATTGTTCTCTTTCTTTAGTATGTTTCATTTCTAGAAACCCATGGCCACAGTATATTTTTTTCATTTCATTCTGTTATTAGAGTCATATTAGTTTGGAACCTAAGAGCTATGTATCAGGATCTTATGTTATGGATAGTATTAGTCATGGATAAATATCGATTTCATGTTCCCTTTCTTTTGAAACAATGAACAATGAAAATACATAAATGTTAATGGGTAAGGGGAAGTGTGTACACCTCTATGCATAAAAAGCTGTGGAAAATGTAAGAAAAGATAAGGCAAACTATCACTGACCTCAGGAAACTTTGCCAGGACAGGACGCCCTGCAACTGGATCGGAGTTTATGTCCTTTCGCCCAGCCCCCCCACACATCCTGTGTCCAGAGTTCTTTCCTAAACAAGCAGAAACAATGCTACTTTGGAAGCTGGATTAAACTTTGCTAAAAGTAACTGCTTTCTATTTGAAAATTGATTAAAAACTTTGATGAGCCATTAAACCTTTTTCTGAGTTTAAAAACTCTGTTTTTACTACATAATACTAAATTCACTAAATAACTTGAATATCTAATTCATGAACTGGTTCTCATAAGATCAATTTATGATATTGCGTTATGTTGATAATGTTCTGCTTGGCAATTCAAATGTCTTGTAAATTGTCTTGCAAACAATTCAATCTGTGCAACTTGGTAATAGGTCACACAAAGGACAATGAAAATGAGACCAATTTAGTCCAGGCCTGGTTAACAATGCTAGCTTCTTTGAAAATCTTGAAACAGAACCCCACAGCTGATTCTGGACACTATCAAGTCTCTAATTGGTTGAAAGTCGGCGCCAAAAGTCTGATGTGCTAAAAACCCCAGCAGGCCAGTCCCTGCAGTTTCAGCCAGTCCAGCTCTTACAAGTCGAGTTTGAGTCCCAACGAAGGAACCAGCCAGCACCTCCAAGTGTTCTTAGAGGGAGAAGGGGACCAAGCCCCACAAATGGCGGTTCCACAGGAGGGTATCATCCAAGCCCTCTTAAAACCAAGGAACAGAGGAGACAGAGTCTGAGAGCACCACCGTGCTTATCATCTCAGCTATGGAGAACAAAGGTCCTAACTCTTCTCTCTCCTCCAAGATCTGCACCCGTCTTTTGACGTGACTTTGACTGCACATATGTACTTGCAAGCAAAGGGCATTTTTTGCAAATTTTCAGGCTACAACAACATTCGGCGTTCAATTTGTGACGCTGCTGCCAGACCCAGACGCTCACCAGGGAAGCGTACCGCCCTTCCTCTATCTTCCTAACCCTCGAAGCATCTTCTGAGAAGAATGTGCCAAACCTTATCAGCCCCAGATCCAACGCTCGGTAGGCATCAGACCTTCAGGTCACAACATCAGACCCATGGCTAGAATAACTCTTGTGTCTGTAAAAGCTGTGCGATTACTACCCCAACTGGTTTAACTAGATAGATCCAGAACAACCTTGTCTAATTTTCCTGTTAATGACTCATGTACATATTTAATCATCATATTGATCTGTTTAATCAATAAATCTCCATAAACCACAGTCAGTAAAATTTTATTTTATTTCCAGAAAAGAAGTCAGTGTCACGGTTCTTTCAAACCTTCAGATTGACAAACTTTTAATTACTAGTAATAATGAATGTACCATTGTTTATTAATAATTATTTTTGATATTTCACTTCAATTTTAATTTGCTAAAAGAGCTGGTGCCCTGATTACGCATAAAAATACATAAATGAACTCACCAAGAGCTGTGTTGCACGCTTTAAATTTTAATTCAATTCCTTAATCAATATCAACCTCCCAAACACTCTCATTTTTGGGAGGGCATAATAGCACCACGTGTTTGGTGTGAGGAGATTAAGAAATACATTTTTAAACGTTTACTACAAAAACATGGTCTGTGATTTGATCAAAAACAGGGATAAACCTGTTAATCTGTGTCCTTGTGATGGGAGATAACGTTCACTGTAAATTGTAAATAATCCAAAATATTACCACTGGCACTACCACTTAGATAATTTGCTATGCCTCACATAGACTGTCTCAGCGAAATTTCAAAGTCATACTACTAAATATCACCTGCAAAAATAGATCCTAACCCCATTAGTGAGTCAGCATAACCACTCATTTCGCCAGTAAATTATTTTTAAAGCATAGTTTAATTAACCTTTGAAAGAGAGGCATATTGCCAACAATGTGACTTTTACAATGCCAAATCTAACAAATAGAACAAAATGAAAATTTAAAGCGAGATTCTGGTCTTTATCATTTTCAAATGCAACTGCAACAACACAGTGACAGATAACTGCATTAGAATAACCTCAGCTTTACAAAAACACAATTCACAAATTCCTGTTTTATTAATTGTTATTAATTATTGTTATCTTGTGGTACGTCTCTTAAAAACAAAAAAAGAAAGAAAAATAAACAAACTGAATGGGATCAACACGATATCTCATAATTTTTTTCCTTGTTGACATTTCACAAATCTGACCAGCGAGCGCTTTTTGAGTGGTATTTCCAGCAGGCAAAGCAACAATCTTGGAAATTATTTTGCAAACCATATTCCTTGTCCAATTATGATTAATCCTTTTTATAAAAGCCCATTGTTGTTTTCCACATTTCTGTTCAATGGAGTTCATTAGTATAGTACTCATTTATTTTCACATTCCTAATACCCTTTCTGTATCCTTCCTAATTTTATAGGTGAATCTTGCTGCCCATCACTGAAGTTTTGTTGCAGCATTGCAACAATAACTGAACATTTCTAATCTGTTTACTCTCAGCAGTAATAAAAGGTCAAGGCCGCTTTTCAAATTGTTATTGTACTTCTTTCTATTCAGAGTTCAAACTGGGCGACTGCTTTACTCTTTAATCCAATCTAACACCTGGCAAAACTCAGAAAAACATGTAACTGGAAATTGTTAAATTGCCATCCAGATTCTATTATACATGCAAATGGGGAGTGCTGATTTTAACAAAGGCGAATTTGCAGCAAAACAAATCTCACAAACAGCCATGGAATAGTGTGCAAATCAGACAAATTATGAGCAAGATAGTTTGGAAATAAATTGAACTCGTCTCTGGAGCTAGCTTGAGTCTCCCTTCTCTCTCCCTCTCTCTCTGTAAATATTCCCCTCTTCTTTCACTTCTGACAAGCACAATTATGCATGCATAATCACTGCTGTTACACAACTAAATGGGTTACTGGTACATGAATAATTTGGATATGATTCCAAGTTCAACCCAGAAAAGTTGTCACTTTTTGGCTACACATCGCAACCCTGTCTTTTGAGCTTTGTGAAAATTTGAATGCATCTCATCTGTACTTTTTGACTGCATGGCCATCTGTAAAGCCATGCATGCGGATCTATTCTTCCCGTATGCATTGTATTCACTTCAAAAAGGTGAATAAAAATGCATTTTCATTTTTACAAAGGCGGAAACATATAGAGATCTTTGTTTTGAGGATCCACCAGACATGACACTAATGAGGTGTCCAACTGCGGCAGCCATTTTGAAAAAGTGCGTCCTTTATCCTTATTTTAGACACGTGTCAGAGAGGCAGTTACGGAAACCACACATGCACATTCACATTCACACACACACACACTCACACACACACACAATGAAGCATCTTGTAGATTTTGATTGTGGAAGGTGCAGGCCTTTTCCCTTTGCTGTGTGTAATTAGCAGTGCCATCTGTATGCTGTGGGCTGTCAGGGACTCAGAGGTGAGAGCGGCACAGGAGGAGCACGCCTGTCCATCCTCATTTACACTCAAATCATTACTACAGCCTAGACGCTTTTTTTTTCCTTCATTACTCAGCTGCACACTTTATCCTGGAAAATGCTAAACCAGATTAGGCCATCAAACCCCAAACTACACCATTTCACTTTGTGTTCCCTGGTTTTAATATAGGACTGCATATTGAAAAAAGTATGCTCGTGCTTCGCCAGTGGTGCAGTGGGTGAGGACGCTGCATATGTGTGGGTTCGAGTCCAGCCCTTGACATTTTCCAAAGGTCCATACCCTCTCTACCCCTTCCACGTTAAAACTGTCCCATCAACTATTTTCTCCAGGCCAGAAAAACTCAACTCAGAGGAAATGCAAGGTGCCAGGGAAGGTGCAAGAGGAGGTGCCAGGGGAGATGCAAGAGGAGATGCAGTGCTCAGGATTCTTTTGGTTGGAATCCATTTTGTTAGTTATCGTGTGAACACATAGTCTTACAAGTGCAGCTTTTAAATCCCTGACTGCAAGAGCGCAGCAGAGCTCTTCATGTGAGGGGCACTTCACAACGAAACCAGTCCAACACAGCAGTCACAGTGTCTCCGGGTGCAGCCTAAGCGAGGCGTTACAATCTGAAGGCTAAATCTATTTTTGTGACTTTTTCTAATGACCAATAAATGTATATATTTTTCCTGTACTTTGCCTGACTAATTCCGTGCCTCCACAGGCAAGGAGGATATTCTATTTTCAAAAGCTTGCTTGCCATTTATTGCAGGGTCAAAACAATCTGCACCATCTGTGGAAACAATTATTTAATTTTAGAGGTACCCTAAATCAAAACTGCCATGTTAGGATTATTCGTTTTCTTGAGGACATACAATAACTTCATAAAGTTTCCTTAGCATTGACATACATTATCTGTTGTGCAAAAGTTCACGCAATGCATTTTAGATTTTGTGCACGTGATTATCCTCAAACATTTTGCTGTCCTACATCTGTCCTACATTTCTCTTGCCAATACTTTTGTAGCCCATCTTATTCGTTTAATCACAGTTCCAATTCCTTCCCATTATTCCTTTGCCTTCATCCTCCCCTACGGTGCAGAAGAGCCAGCCTCAGAGGAGAAGTGCGGACCAAAATGACGAGCTTGTTAACGGGGTTAGTGATAATACAGCTAATTAGCTTCTCTATCACCTTGAGCCACCACAGATAAAACGACGGCGCTGAAAAACTTCACTTACAAAACATGATGCGTTGTACTGCCATTATCAGTGATAGATGCTATATTACAAAAGGAAATAGAACTTTTCTGTAACGAATAATATGCAGTTGAGCATGTACCATTTTGTAATGATTGAATTTCCTCAGCAGCATGTAATATTCAAAATCTATATTTCTAGTTCTATATTTAAACCCAATGTACCTTCGTGTTTTTCTTGTTCTTGTTAAAGGCAGGGAGTCTGAAACAGTCTGCATCAGTTAGCTTGAAAAAATGACTTGTCACATAGTTAACATGTTTCTAATCAATATGCTATGACTTATGCAAAACATAGAGGTCAGAAGGCTTATTAAACAAGGATTTCAAAGTGTACGATTGGGCGCTGGGGCAATCCTCTGGACCTCCCATTGGTTGGTGTGAGTTGTTAATGAGCCTGGCTTGTCCACTTTACTCTCCGGGATTATTGCAGCGTTTAATATTGACATCAGCTGTGCTAATTACCGCCCGTTAATTACTGTATACATAATTGAAAGTATAAACTATATTCCAGCTGGTGTGATTAAGGAAGACTAATTAATGCATTAATTGATTTATCTAATTGTCTTGTCATTGGAAGATATCTTTGGAGAATTGTGTAGTCTGCGCGTTAGTAGCTAAGATTTCCTGATTAAAATGCAAGTCTAGCATACAATTGAAACCCCCAAGATTTGCAATAGACTAACAAGCCAGTATAATGTGTTTCATGGCTGACTTGTGTCTGGAGATACTATTCCTCTATTCCCAATAGTATAAGCCTAAAATAAAATGCCATATATTAAAAGCTGGATCAAAGCTCTCCTCTTTCAAAGATAAAGAATGCCCCAATATGTAGTAAGGGTTTGCAGCCTTGGCCCCATCTCACAATGAACTGCTCTGCTAGTGGTCCGATTCAAACACCCCCAAATATTTTTTCTCCTGCCTATTTCTCCAAAAACTTTCATCCAACTACTATTGGAGTTTTCTTGTCAACAGAAAACCAACCAACAAACTCCAGGCAAAAACATAACCTCATTGGCAATAACAAGAGGTAAGAACATCTAGATGCTTAAGTATTTTTCATATCTCCTCTTGTACTTCCTCTTAATTGCGAAGTATGTTTTATCACAGAGCTCTCTCATCAATTAGACTCCACACAGCATCCTTCCCAACCAGAGGGATTTTATGTGCAAAAAGCCAAAAACAGAGAAACAGAGGAAGTCACACAAATGAGCCGAATGGAGGCACATATCTGAGCGCGAGACGAACCTTTGTTCTAAAAAGAGAAAAAAGATGAAACCCCTCTCCGCCTGGGATCTGGGTCACCGCTCTGTGTATCAGCGCCCGAGCCACAGAGAAAGAGTCGGCGCTACACGCTGTAATGACTGTATGCATCTCTAGATAGGGTATATAACCAACCCATCCCCCAATACAAGACGAGTAATACGCAAACAGCAATCAACATGAAAATACACAGTCACGCACTGAGCTGGTTATGATAGACTTGATACGAGTCAATGAGGCGAGCAGCGATATCAAGATGTGATGTACTGGCCTGGGCTATGATGGAGGTCAACAGCAGCACTGGTTATCTGCTGTAGGCTGGTCGGCTCACCCTATACACTGTGCTGGGGTGCAGAAAGTCAACAAATACACTGTGGTGAAAGAATGTATGTTGTTGTTTTGGTTTTTTTGCATTTTTTTAAAATTGCAACTCACCTGACATTAGAGGAGTCTTTTATTTAAGCTTTTTATTTTTAATTAGATATCATTTACGGTTTATTTCAGCATATGTTTTCTTAAATGTAATTTTATTTAATTTTTTTCTGTTTCCCTAAGCGAGTTCCCATGAAACAAGTAAATACAGTTCTTTGAGATTTGTCACCGGAATCTTGTAGGGACCTAGAGGAGTAATATTACTCATCTTTTAGTTGTAGGACTGAATCCTTTTTCACCATTGTACTCTAATTTATAATAATTATGTATGTGTTTTAATGTTTTTTTTACACGTTTATATTTAATCAAGTGTACGTATGTATATGATGCAGCAACACATGTACATTTCCCCTAAGTAGAACAATAAAGTACACCTTACTTTACCTTACCTTTTGTATGAAGTATGATTATATTGGACATGTATACAGTAATGTTATTAGGTAATATTGTGGCCATTCCGCCTTCTCAATGCCGAATCGTGTCAGATCTCACAAGCTAAGCAAAGCTAGGCCTGGTTAGTACTTGAATGGGAAACCACTGGAAAAAGCAGGTGCCACAGTGGGCCAGCACTAATTTCAAAAAAACAATTATAGAAACCTACCACCACATTTGCTCTAGACATTGATTTTCCAAAACGTAAATATGGCAGTACCTTAGGAAACAGCCAGGTCTTGTTCATGCTCAATTCTGCTCCGCACTTAAACACATCCGGTCACATCAACAGCTGGGAGCAACAAACACAAAAAAAAGTCAAGCGGCATTACTGAAAGAAAAAGAAACGTTTGATTGACATTAGCACGGCAACTGTAGATCTAATTTTCTCTGCTTGGTGGAGAGGAACCGCAATGGAAAACGCGGCAAATCTGCCTGTCAGTCAAAGAGGCGCTACCTGGCCCTGCTCCGACTCCGTGAGCTGGCGGTTCCCCTCGAGCGTGGCCACAGCAGGAGGACGGCAGCACAACAAGTACACAGTCACGGCGCTGATGCAGAAATGATTATTCCAGAAGATGTTATCGCAAATACATAGGACAGGCCTAATTAAGTCATCTAATTTTGTCAATGTGCAAGGATAAATCAAATGCTGCTGTGTATTCAGAATATACCCGACCAATATTTGGCGCTAAATGATGTTAAACCTTCATTATCATTTAAATAATCATCATACAAATTTGTGTTGCCTCTCAAAGTATCCATATTCAAATGCATTGTTAGCCAGGGAAAGACACATTCTGTCATGAATTGTATATGCCAGAATAGTTTTGTGCTAATCTGAATAATTTGCACTTTAAACCTTAAATTTGTTCTTTCTAGATTTTTACAAAGATCTATAGATACAAAAGCACTTAAAATATGCATTTGCTGATGGTATCTCTATAACACTGTAGATTGGTTTGCCATGACATGAGGTTATCATCGGATTTAGGTTAAGATTGTCAGATGTTTCTTAATCTAAACAATCCTCAAGGGTTTAAACGAGGTGTAGCCGATCAATTTGGCAGCTTATAGGGGGGTCTAAGGCAGGAGGAAGGAGCGCTGGGAGGCAAAGAATAAGATCTCAAAGCCAGGTATCTCCTACATCTCCACTGTGTCGCCAAGAACGAGGTAGGTGTCATATATTCTGTTATCAGCGGTGTAGGACTGTGCCACACATCTCTGATATCTGTAGGCATAAACAAAAGGCTCTTTGAACAATAATGGCCCAGGGGTAAGAAGAACCATCCACACGCCTTCTCCTCTCCATCCGTTATTGCTCTGTGGTTGTCAACGTGAGAAGGACTGCCGACGCTGACAGTGATGCTTATCGTGTCCCCGTTTGTCCATTGCAGAGTCTTTTGTCACTGCTGACCACAGGTGAAGGACATCGGCTCTAGTTCTATAGATCTTTTATCATCCTCCCTTTTATGCCCGATTCCTTTTAACCTGTAGTTAAAAAGTTATGCCGGTTTTATGTTTATTATAGAATAAAAATACACATATAAAAACTGTCCAGATCAAACATCAAAAAATTGTGATCAATCATACTCCTTTCTGCAGAATATGGTCCCCAGGCATATGCATTATATAATCTTTGCAAGAAATTCACAATGTGTATGTCCACCATAATAAACAAATACAGTTTCTGTCATAATAGATTTACATGGATTGTACCCATTGAGTTTTTTTTAAATAATAAAGTAAAATCTGCTTTGCCCCATTACAGATCTATAGTAAAAGCTATTTGGGTAAAAAGTGAGTCCACTGTGCGCTTTTTGTACAGTGTTTTATCCTCCGTGAAGCAGGAAGTGTACTTTACCATGACCGCAAAACTCGCTCTGACCTCAGAGAGTTGTGAAAGCTTTTATAAACTAATTGCTGTGAATTATTAGGATGCTCAGAGTGTGGACAGTTTAAAATTAACAATTTTTTTACGTTTTAAGACAGTGAAAATCAGGTACACCACCTTTAAAAGTGTAACAGGTTGGCGGTGCAATTGCTCCCACAGGTGAATACTGCCGTTGTGTCCTTGGGCAAGACACTTAAGCCGCCTCGCCCCCAGTGTCTGCGTACTTTGGTGTGTGAATGTGTGAGTGAATGGGTGAATGGTTCCTTGATGTAAAGCACTTTGAGCGCCTACGAAGGTGGAAAAGCGATATATAAATATGTGACCGTTTACCATTTACCATTACTTTTTTGGAGGGTGATGTAATTGCTTTGCCCAGAATGTTCCACAAAATGCCATTAAACCTATCTATGGTGCATTTATCCATTTACAAGTGTTTTTATTGCAAAAAAAACCAAAAACAAAAAAAACTAAGGATGGGAATATGGATTTTGAAAAATATATAATTTATGTATAATTTATTAATATTTGAGCAGAAACTGATAAGCTACTATGGCTGATAACCAATATTTAGATTTTAACATCCATAGGCCTTGGAATCACCCATGCACTTGTTGCAAAACAAAAAGGCCTTACACCATGTTGGGAGTCGGGCCTAATAACAGAATGTATTTGTCTGGGATATAAAATAATTAGTTGCATGGTTGCGTAAACATCTGGACATATTTTTTTACATATAATTTCTCTTCCATTTCCATTTTTAATCAATAGTCTGTTCTCGTCCTCACTTTTTACAGCTGTTTATTATATCCTAACTCAAAAATCATATAAATAAAGCCAAACTTGAACATTTTATTTTATTATTATGTATATGGTCATCTGATAGGTGTGCCTAGGTGCCTTTTTTCAGGAATTGTGATGGGAAGAAAGAGCTTTTACCTTGACGTGTTCTGGCATCTCCTTGACTCGCGCTTTCATTAACCTCCCAATGAGACCCATCAGAGACAGGGGAACGTGTGAACATAATATCCCAGTGACGACACTCGGGTCAGGACCCCACTGATCCTGTGAGGGGGACACATCTCATTAAGGGAGAAAGCCTCTGAGACACTCCACCAATTTGACTTGCCCTCTGTTCTCAGGAACCAATTAAAACATTAGGCTAAACTATCATAGGGCTTAGTGATACACAGCTCAGACACTTTGTAGAGGAGGAAAAACTCAACTAAAGAACGAAGATCTACTTTTCAACTTTTCTGTAGGTCTCAATAATGACTCATGATGTCCTGCCCTTGTCCTTCACCAGAGTAATTACTTCACCTTTGTTCAATCACACTATTAGCTAACAGCCATTGTCTTCTAATGATGGTTAGATCGTTTTCCATTATGTCTAAAAGGCACACAGTGTGCTACAGCCATAACGTATTGATAAAGTGTTAAGCATAGTGGATAGTTATTTATGTCTAAATTAAATACAAGCTCAACAAGAGACTAAAGGGTGAGGAGGATGACTTGCTGCTGTGGCCATTATGTCATTGATGCTATTTTCTTTCGGCTTTAAATTATGGAAAAACTGTACTTTTGGGATGCTTGCAAGAAATAATCAGTTGTATGTACTTCTGAACCAAAATTATAACAATAACTAAATCCAACTATATAATGAAATTGTATTTATAATTTTGTGTACATTTTAGACACTAACCATTACACTATAGTTAGACTATGTTGAATCAAACTAACAAAAAAAGCAATAATGGATTCAATAAGCTGCAGATTACTTGGAGGATAATGCACAGAAACACTAAAGGTGCACTGTAACTTCTCTTGGGGAAGGTTTTCCATCTGACGTCTCCATCGAGATGTTCTTGCTTTGCCTGGAATTTCCCACACTATGACATAAAATGTATTAGTTACGAGTGCTTTCTTTCTTGCTTTGAGCGGGCTCACCACTCCACAGATCTGACATGTGACTTGACCATACTGCGCTACATTAGAGGCAAAGCAACTACATATCCATGGCAACAAACAGGTAGCGGGGCGTACACGTGAATATTTCCATTTCTGCATCAGATTAAACAGCTAGTTTCTATCTGCATTTGAACACTTAATGTCTTTGTTATTACTATAGAACTATTCAGAAGTTAGATTATTGTTAGTGTAGTTTGAATTGTTTTGAACTGGTAAAGTCTTAAAATGACACTGTAATTCTATATGTTCTTATGTTATAAAAAAGTAGAAAGATGTTGACATTACCTTCATGTACAGAATAATTGATGTATTCTTTCATCCATTTAGCCTTTCCCCTCCTCCTTGTAGATCTCAAGTTGGTAATTATCTCCATCTTTATCATTCACCTGTGCAAAATGAGACAATTAGCTGCAGAATATAAGGCACTTAATCAGCCCCACCGAAACCTTTTGTAGTTGTGTGACAGTTCCGCTATGCACCAGCGCTGCTTGCACTGTGTCTAAACCAATGTGCCAATAATCTAACAAAACAAATAGCACATTATATTTTGTGGGTTGATACAAAGATTCAATGTGCATTCTTCCATACTGCACAACAAATATAGCATTCAAATATCAGTGATAACCTAATTTTAAACTTGCAAAATCTCCATCTGCATTCCCCCCAGTTTAAGATTTGATTGTGTTCTGATAAACTGTGCTTCCAGGCCAGCGCAGAGCTTCCACCGCTTCATCCTGCGCTAATTAAGCACAGAGTCTGTCCATAACTGAATTTCAGTTTATGAAATTTCTTGGTAATGTTGGCTTCTGTGTACACTGGCACTCAATCTTCTCTCTTATCTGTATCTCCACAATTACATGCAAATCACAGAGCAATTTCTACTCTACAAATCAGCAGCCATGAAAAGATCAAATGAAGAATTCAAATGGCTAGCTTTTTTTTTTATATTTCCGGCTCTTGAGAATGGTCACGCGTTTATGTGTCACAACAATATTTACAACTATCAAAAATCACTTTTGACAGAGTTCGGCAAAAGCAACATTTAAAGATCACCTCTGACTAGCAACCCTCCTCTTTGCTGGTGTGATTGACGGCCGATGAGTAGAGATATGCTGAGTCCACAGGCTGTCTCCCACAGCGATGTCACCCAGAGGTCATGTGATGACAGTGCAGAGTAGTGGGTCGACACCCCTGACCCTGCGCTGAATAAACAGAGGGCCGACAATGATATGGGGAATGACTTATTGCTGGGATGACGGCACCAACAAAATAAAAGCACTTGACTGTAGCAACATATTAAACACTTCAAGGCTAAATTTGGAAATAGATGATACTCCATTATTCGAGCCGTTACACAACAGTGAATGTCCCACTGGAGGTCACTGGTCCACTCACCCTGGACCTCATGGGAGAGAAAAGGCTGGCCGCTGTCCAGTGCTGAGAGGCAGACTGGCGGTTCAGCTCCAGTTCTGGTGCCAAAACATGTCTTTGTCCGGGCTTTTAACAGCTACAGATCAGCGCTCCAGACACTGAGCGCTTGGCTGACCCACTCCTCTGTGACCCTTTAAATTTAGATACCAATGTGTGCATTTGTCTTCCATATAGAACAAAGTTAATGTTTTAGCGCTTAAAATACCTGCGCACAGAATTCATCACCCTTGTTTCAAATACAAGCACTACATAAATCAGGCAATCTAACCAATACCAGATCTGCTTTGTGCATTACACTATTCAATAGGGATGTCACCATATTAAATGTTAGTGCTATAATTATTGAGAGAAAAAACACCATGATTTAACTATTATTCATGATAACCAAACAACAAGGAAAGCTTACATTTTCTTCATTCCCATTGTCTCACACGTTACTATTCCTCAAGTTTGTGAATTTAACAAAAGTGACAACAATTAAAAAGACAACATTTTCCTTCTAAAATAGTCACAATTATTATTTTTCAGTTCTTGCAATTCTATTGTGACCTGAGTAATCACGATTATCGATTAACCCAGTGCTTCTCAAATATTTTTTTGTTGCGCCCCCGTAGGAAGAAGATAACATTTCGCGACTCCCCCTTCTCCACCACAACTATAAATAGTGTAATTTGTCTATAAAATTGTACATGTCTGATTAACATTGTATCCTTATTAACATTAAAGAAAACAAAAAAGAAAAAAAGATAGAAATATAGATCAACTTACAACAAGGAATAACTTCAGTAACATTTAACGTTTTTTAGTCTGTAACAGAAAATATTTAAATTGCATCAATTTGCCTGAAATTCAAATAAATACAATCCTTATTTAAACTAGTACCCTTCGAGCGAGGGCTCCCCGGGGACAGGTTTGGAACTTGTTTGGAACAAATTCCAAACCTGTATTTTGCACGTCAGAAATTATGTGATTTTCCACCCACACTTATGTTCTTCTTAAAGACAATAAATTAGGAAATGTATTTACCTTGTTGACATGTTTCGGCTGCTTAACTGCAAGCCATCTTCAGAAATGTCACCGGCGTTCATCAGCTGATGTTACTTACTGAGGCCTGATGGACCTGCCAGGTCTGCTTAACCTGCCACAGCCTAAACATGTCAACAAGGTAAATACATCTCCTAATTCATTGTCTTTAAGAGGAACATAAGAGTGGATATAACTAAAGAAGACATAATGAACATTGTTGCAGTATTATGAGTTTTTATTCAGAAAATTGTAATTGTGTAAGTGGCACTATTTCCAGTGATAATATGCATGCATACTGACAGAAACCTATGCAAACATATGAACCGTGTTCACAACCACTGCCATACACACCACACAATATACTCCCCTTGGCAATCTATGACCCAAATCCCATGAACTCCTCCTACTGCTTTCATTTTCTGAGTCTGTGTTCCTACTTCCTACAAGCTTTGTGATGTAATGGCATCTCATAACTTTGATAATGTAAAAACATAGCTGACAGCCATATTTCCCCAGGGGTTCCAAGTCGTTGTTATGTTGCGTATCTGCTGCAAGGTAAAACAGGTGTTCAGGAGGGCAACTTGCTGCTGGGGCTACAGAGGGTTAAGTGCTGGCTCTGACCCCTGCTGATGGGCCTGCTGGGTCTATAATGCCACCCATAGACCAGGAGCGCGCTATGCATTGGGAATACCAACGAGGCACCGCTTGTGTGTGCGCATGGGGATTTCAGGCAGAAGCAAAGAGCTGGATTTTTCAAAGGAAGTCTTGTGAGAGTTGCCATATGCTTAATAAGCCCTTTCACGCCAGCGCTCTTTACCATAAGCTGTCAGAAGGATGATACTCAAAGAATCAGTAAGAATGAGTGGCGCTTTAGACGTTTTCGCTTCAAGGGGCGGTTGAAGATATGAAATATTTTTTTAAATCATGCAAAACACTGAAAGGATTCCATGCCCATTTAGGTCGAATTGGTGCTTTCGCAGAATGGCAACCCCTCTGCACAACAAAACAGATCAATCAAATCAAAAGAACAATACAAATGAAAAAGTATTTAGAAAGAAAATGTAGAACAATCAAGTTGACCTAAGAATTGTTATTAATAATAATCAAATAAAGTGTTTTAGCCAGTGTTAAATGTCTAAGGACGATATATACAAAAATGCATATAGTTTTGGAGTAACCCAATATTCTGACAATATTGGATTAATTAAACAGAAACGTTTAATTAATCTAATATTGTCTGAAATATAGTGTTGAAACATGTCTTTAAATGTATTGGTCCAGGTTTAATTATCAGACAAAATTGCTGAAATATCCCCATATACCCTTAATTTCAAAGCAAACTTTTTTACTATAAACTCAATATTAAAAATGTGTATGTCTTCAAAACAACAATCACAATATCATCGAAATTTCGCTATCTTGCCCACCCTTATCTCCGCCCTAATAGATTTTGCATTAATACACCCTAATAATTTTACACTTTTTGTGTATTCTGACGCAGATAAAGCTGATCGAGTGTACTGAATGTAGATTAATGTTGTAGATCAGTCAATGGGAGCAAAATACTTAACGCTGAAGCCTTAATTTTTAATTTTTCTTTTTTTTTTCTACATCCCATGACGCCATGTGGTCCAAAGTGGATGAACGCAGTGTATTTAAAGTGAACTTATCAGCTAAGCATATGGCAACTATGGCATTCCTCGACAACATGAGTGGCCATCTTTAATTCTGGCCTCAGGGGGAAAAAGGAAAAGAAAAAAAAACACACAACAGAACAATGAAAAGGTCAGCTTGGATCTACACGCTGCCCTTACATCAGAACACAACCTCTTCAGTGACAAAGCTCTAATCAGCTCCTCAGCCTTTGTGGAAATGAATCTATTAAAAAAACGTGCTAGTCTGTGATGAAGTAAGGAGACGAGCAACAGCCAGATAATGCACTCCCTCAGTGTTGCGAGGTTACTAATATCCACTGCAGGCCAGCGCTGATAAATGAGATCCAGGCGTTATGCAGAGGTGTATTGAGCGCGAGGGAAGACAGAGAAAAAGGGGGCAGAGAATAGAAAGAGGCAGTTGGGTGATTAAGCAAAGGCTGTGGTGAATAGGCCCCGCTCGTAGTTATTCAAATGTCTATTGTCACACCAGGTTACACTGTTCACTATGTTGTATAGAACTTCTAGGATGAGGATCTATACAGTCCGCGCATATAAACTTTACTTTTATTATTTAGTTTAAAGTCCGGTTGACCATTTAAATCAATATTTTATGTCACCATCTACTGACAGAATCACATATCATACATAAGAATTGTTTAATCAAGAAATTTAATTTGTTATTGAAATATAGTATAATTGAATATTTAAATGATACTGGATAATATTTTAATCTAGAGAACAGAATTTGCCTCACCTCTATTTATTATTAAACAAAAGCCACCAATAATCGATTTTAATCAAATACTTATTATATTATTTTGTCATTTTGAAGCATTACAAACAATGCAAGTCAATATCATGTTACACAACTATGACTATGACTATTTCTTCTGGTGTTATTTCTTCTACACTGGTTATGCCATTTTACATTTCAGGACTGCAACAGTTTAAGGTTTATGTTTGATCTCACACTTCATACATGCTATGATGTAACATTCTGAAATGTTATCACATTCAAATGTAATTGAAGAAGAATATGGGATATTTTATATTTAGTTTACCTTTTGTATGTATTCGAGATCATCAACAGAGAAAATGTCATGGTCAAGCAGCTGAATTATACAATAAAGACAAAAAACACTTTAACTTAACGCTGGGTGTACACTGATGCCAGTGCGGGGGTGGTTCGGGACCCACGCGGGTCTGCGGAAAGAATCCACAAGAAGTCTAATTTCTCCGGACAGTGCGTTAGCGGTTTTCAGGTCATTAGACAAGTCTTCTCGCATGAAACCACGTGAATCTACGAAACTTGTGTTTTAGACCCAACTCCAAGCAGACTCCTCAAAGAAATTCTCCCTCTAATTATAAATCTTAATATAATAAATACTTCACAAGAAAGTGGTTATGTCCCGCAGTCTTTCCAATGTGCAGTCATTAAATCACTTTCGAAAAAGCCTAATCTAGACCCTGACCCGTTGGCAAACTATACACCTATACGAAAATAAATAAAGGAAAATATAATTTGATATTTCATTGAACACTGGGTTAAAAATATACAATTCGAAAGAAGGTTTGGAGTACGGGTTCATGAATTAATTTAGCTTTATTCATTCTGCGCAACGCAGGAGTTGGTTCTGGGCTGTAATAACAGTGGGGCCCCGAGCTCGAGTGACATGACAGCGGCTACATTTCATGTGTTCCCCGCTCTGGGTGACAACCATCTCAGGGGCTCAAAGACCTGGACCAGACTGCTTCGGGTCATTGCCGCAGACAGATGACAAGGTCTGGGGTGTGTGCTTCGTGGATAGTCCGTTGGCTGTGCTGCTGCTGCCGAAGAGACCAGCAGAATTTGCTTTCTAAACGTGGCCACTTTGCTCTGTTAATGGATCACAAATCAAGTCTATGAGCAAAGATAAGCTGCACGGACTGCGGAGCACGCTGAGCTCAGCGCTTGGTTCAGACTAGAAAAAAGCGAGCTCTCTGTGGCCCTGCTCACGTGAACAGGGCACAGCGCTGTTACACTCTTAGCTCTGAACCGGTCCTGGATCCCTCCCGTACGGGCATAAAATGGGTTCAGACTGACAGCATAACAGCACCTGATCAGACACATGGCTCCGGAACCGCACAGCGCTTGGCTCCGTCCTCGCGCTCCATGGACCAGCATTCCATGGAGCACTCAAGTGTCCAGCTGTGCGTGACTGTGCGCGCAGTGCTGAGCGCAACCAATTCACTCCTCGTTATTTTGGAGCTGGTCTTGATCCGGTTAGATGGGGACAAGTCCATCGCGATGATATATGCTCCAACCCCCGGGGATAACTGAGAGTGAGCTCATAGTGTGGCAAGCACTGCCTGGTTACGCACAGCTAAACATCTGCGAGACTCTTTATCTGAACAGTGTTAGTTTACTAATAGCTCTCTTTCAAAGCACATATTAATCAAACCTGTAAAACAGCCTACTGCGTAATTTAGCCAAAATCTGAAAAATTCTGCCAAAAGTGATGCTGAAAAACACATCCAGATTAGACTACTGTAATGGCCTGCTTGCAACGTGTCCTAAAAGCTTCAACTGGTTCAAAATGCAGCAGAAAGATTATTAACAGGTACTAGAAGAAGAGAGCATATTTCGCCAGTGTTAGAGTCTATTCACTGGCTTCTCGTTGAGTTTAGAATCAAATTTAAAATCCTTCTTTTGACCTATAAAGCCATAAATGATATGGCCAGATCCTACCTCAAAGATGCGATAGCACAGAGCACTTCGCGCTCAAAATGCTTGACTGTTGTTGGTCCCTAGAGTCTCTAAAAGTACAGTAGGAGGTAGAGCGTTTAGCTACCAAGCTCCTGTGTTATGGAACCAGCTCCCTGTTCATGTTAAAGAAAGCAACACCATCGCTAAATTTATGACCAGGCTCAAAACGTTCCTCTTTGAAATAGCTAATGATCAGGCCTACAAATTTAGCTACGCTGCCCTAGGAGCAACTATGCTGGGAGAAGTATGGAGCTTGAACACTATCCTCTGGTCTACCTTCCTTATCAACAATATTTAAAATTTAACTTCACCTATAGTCTGTTCATTGCTGTTCACATGTTTTTTCTCTTTCTCTACTTTCCTCAGGGAGTGGAGACTGTGTGAGACTGCAGCAGTTGCTCCAGTGACGACCCCTCATTTTCAGACTTCATACGTCACTTATCCAAGAATCCTCTGCTGTTTTAAGTCCTTAAATCATCGCCAAACTCGCTCTGAACATTTATTCCGTCTAAACACGATAACTGCTGCTACTAGGTTGATCATTTCGGTAGCACATTCAATTCAAAAGCTGATATAGTGCTTGGTGCCATCCACTGGCTGGATGCACTAAGTAAGTGTCTTTCTAGACTGCTGACAAAAAATGTACAAAACAAAACAAGCCAGTACGTGTCAGCACCAAACTTGAAAAGGACTGCATCAGAAGTGTAAATGTTATATGAGCATTGCACTAGATGTATTATCTGCTTTAGCAACCCTAGAAAAAAAAAAGCCGAAACGTAAAGTCAAGACATAAACCATACTTTCTGTTTCTAAGTAATCCAGTCTTTTTTTTTTCTAACAGAGCAATATAGAACAGCCATCCAACACTTCAACAACAAACAAAACAAGAGTTCTTTTCTTCACACTTTGATAGATTACCAAAGGATTCATCATCTAAAAGCACAAATGTACAGCACCAAAAGAAAGAAGCGTTGTGACTTGTGGCTGGCACACTTCGTTCTGTTTAAAGTAAAGCTCCTCTCATTTTGACCTTATGGCTATTCTCAGGATGTGAGTACACCTTCTCAGATCTATAAATGGCTGTCTCATAATGAGCATGATGACACAGAGCAGAAACACCGCAGTGTTTCATTGGGGAACACAGACAATAGGATTCATTTCTATCCTTTTGTGCCAGATGTGCTATAGGAACACACTGCTCAAAAATAATAATAAAGCACCTTTGGATATAGTCAGCTTCGAAGGCCAAAAACAAGTTTCTTCTTGTAACAAAAAAAGCCATAGTCAAATTCTAAAGCTAGAGGTGGGCAATATGTTAAAGATGTTGTTTTGAAGATATGCAAAATTTGAATATTGAGAATATAATTTATATATATATATATTATAATAGTATTATAATAGTAAAAATGCTACAAAGAGCAGGGTTTTTTTTCGTGGAAGAAAAATTTTGTAAACAAATAAAAGGTATAAGGTGATATTTCTGTACTTTTGTAATTCATTTTACAGATATTTCAGATTTGTCTGATACTTAAACCTCAACGAATATGTTGACATTTTTTAACTCATCTCTGTTGGATTGACACAATATCGTATGAATACCATTAGCGGAATAATATCGCCCATTAGCGTCATTAAACTGTATTATTTGTTGTGTTTATTAATTGTGTCATAATGCAACATTAGCTACTAAACGTTTTGACATTTTGGTTAGTAATATTTGGTCTCTAGTCTGGTAGAATTATTTCCACAAATACATTACAAAATAATCAATTACAATAAGTTAAGTATCAATTAGTTTACAAAATTATTTACATCAATGTCAGCAAACATAGATTCAGTTTCAGTTTTCGGTAACACACCAATTGACTTGCGCAGTCACTGAATTATTTACAGAATCTCCTTGTTTGATTATCACTAGTCCATAGGCAGTAGTTATTGATATCTGTTTGTTAAATCCGCATCAGGGAGCGATGTATATTCATTGGTGCAGTTGTGCATGGAGGCAGCTCATGATGATTAATATTGCCCATGCACGAGTGTGAGTAATGGAGGATGGGAAACACAGAGACAGTTACAGGACGTGAACGCTCCAGTGCACGTCGCTCCTGCTTAACCCTGCAGCCACAGTGCTACTGACACACATCACTGTGGGCTAATGGGTCCCTCCAGAGCCCTGTTATCCAGTTGCTACATTAGCCCGTCTCATACTGTATCACGTACCAAGAACGAGCTCCTGGGACATTTACACAAAAGGCATTTACTGGTGGACAAACATCAAGTCTGAATATGTTATGTTTAGTAATCTTGTTATGTTTTGTAAGCCACAGCACATCAACTGCAGTGATGCATTCATTGATTTGCCTGACACAAGCAGCAGAATTTTATTTATGCCAAGGACTGACGCAACCGAACTCAGTAAGCGTTACACTCTGACCAGTGGGTATCAGGTTTAAGTCTCAGCCACATATTGTCGTCATGTCGCTGAGGAAGACTCTTCACCCACACTCACAGTCGTAAATAGATGGTCACGACAGTAGGAGTCCCTTATGTGCTAAAACATCTGCAAAATCATGTTGCAACTGTGCTGACTCCAAACAAACCACGGCCTTTTGCATACTTTCCTGAGCCACCTGCACCAGCTTATTGTGTATTAAATTATTTACCAGTACCTACACTTCATAATAATTTCCCACAAAGCCACGAGTGCATAGTCTCACACAGGTTCACAGCAGCAATTCAGAACAGCTTATGTCCTCTTTGCTGCCCGCATTCTGTCTTCACTCATGACCATCGCCAGCACTAGCTCTTGTTTAGACGTCAACCTCTACTTGTCTTAATGCAACCTGTTCTCCATTCAACAGCCTCTTTTCTCTTCAATCTCTTGCACTGGAGTCGTTTGTTCCATGCAGTCTTTGATCATGGGAGACAGTAATCTAGTGGATGCCAAGCCTCCATTATCTAGGACAGCACAGAAGTAGGTCACAAATGATTTCTGAGGAGCTGGGCCTATACTGTCGTTAGCTCAAGGTTTTCTCAAAGCTGTAGCAAGTCCAGTTTTATGACTGCGCAGAATGGAACCACGTGTCAAAGTTAACTTACATGGAAAAGATGCAGAGTCACACGCAAAAAGGATTTTTCAGAAATGTTTGGAAACTAGAGAAATTCATCAAAAGACTTGATTGGACAATAGGCTTGGCAAAAGAATCACTACTAAGATACTTTGTTTTGGTACCACAGTGATGATGATAATAATAATAAAACATTCTGGGTACTGAGCCTTTTCCTTAGTATCAACCAACTTAATATTGAAATTGAGATTGAAAAGCCCGGAAAAAGCTTCACCAGGAATGTGACCATAAAATATAATAGCATGTAATAAAAAGTGTACAATGTGATTTCCATGTGTGTCAAAGATAATATACGTATGTAGGCCTGGAAGGTGACAGGTTGTGAGATATTGTTCACAGCATGGGCCCTTGGATTGAAAGTCAGTGAAGTGTAATGCAATAACTTTCAGCTGATGGATGGAAATACATTGATGTTAAAAGTTCGCTGCCTATTCAAAGCATTTTTTATTACAAACACCTAATGATTCGTTCAAACAGGGTGCTTAGAAATTTACCTGGCCAACCAACCGCTTCCAATACTTTCTAAAGATGTAAGTCTGTTGACTGGTTTCATCTTCCAAAATTCAGATGAGCAAGACTGACAAGTGGATTGGCCAATCCCGGACATGGTCTGTCTGAATCAAAACTGCTTACAAAAAAAAAGGGAAAAAAATTTTACAGGGGACTGAAAAACATTGTAGATTTATGCAGAATCAATGAGCAAAGCACTAAACGGTGTTAATTTGAGGTCTGATTTTGTTCTAAATGATAGATTATAAATAAGCTCCACTGTTTCACATGTGTCACTGAAATAAACAAACCTAATTGCACGGTTCTGTCTCAGTTTGACCTGACACGCAGTGGAGAAGGTGGAGAGTGACCAGACATTTTATGTAAAGTGTGGCATAAAGCATTTCAGGGAATGTCATGGATAAATCCATATTACATTCACAAATCCTCATCATCATCAGGCTCTGTACATCTACTCTGGATACTGTCAATGTGCTCAAATGGCCCTGCAATTACAAAAACAATCATTCTAGACTAGATTAGACTACATTGAAACATAGGACTCCACTGCTAACAACTCTACCCCAGTGCATCCCAGGCAAAACACAATGAAAATGTACACTTCCTCTATATAATACAGAGTAAAATTCACTTGGTCCTGAGTGGCTGATTGATATTTCAAAGTAGCCCTGACAAAACCTATTGGTTAGCAGCATCAAAGACGCGCCTCTATTCCATTCCATTAAACTCTCGACATGTTTTCCCATATTTTGTTTAATCAAATAGTTCTGTGAAAAGTGTCTGGGGATATGGCACAGCAGGAAGCGCCAGCGACTTGTTTGAAGACATAATAGCCTTTTGGATGCAAGCGGAGGGGCTGAAATGTAGTTTGTCATAATGTCCCTAATAAAATGTCCCTCTACAGTGGTTAGGCTAAATGCAGCGAGCAGGGAGCGTTCAGACGGGCTACACCATGATGTCACAGGGTCCAGAACCATGTGTGCCCGCGCAGATGTGCCGGTAATTATGGGCCAATGAATAGTGATGTTTTAAGAGGAGATCAGGGCCAATTACAGTGATTTAAAGCAATGGAGCTGAACACACACTGTTTAATTACAACGCAACCGTCACAGAACCCAAAGAGTGCATGACAAATTTGGCATGTTGTTATAATCCTGTTTATTTTGCAGAGTATGAAAGTCTCAATTTTACCACTCTATTTGCGAGCTCCTGCCACTACTGTTGCGGTTGATAATGATTTCTGACGAAGCCCGGCAATATATTTAGCAGCTAATCGGACAAAATTAATCTGAGGCTCTTTGGAAATTGGGTTGCATCACAATAGCTGGTGGGAATGCATTAGACGGGAATTCGGGTGGGGAGTGGGGAGGGGTTCTATGCACAAGAGGCCAAAACAAGGATATAATTTCATTTGATTGCCACACTCATCAGGCCCAAATGAAGATTAATGAACACATGATGGAGGACTGAAAATAATAATATTCTTGTTGTCTTTAGGCCCCTAATTTGTGGGAGAACATGCTGTCACGCTACAGAGGGCTTATTGGCATTTGTTAATGGACTTCTCATTGTTATGGAGGCAAGGTGGGGGGTATCCGCATAGACAAGCAAGACAGTAAATAGTAACAAAAAAAAATAATCCAAGAACATAAAGTGTTTTAGCAAAGTGTGTGTTTTATATACATGGTCTACGCAGAAGTGTTCAAAAAGTGAGAGGCAAGACGTATAAGCAGAGGGGGGCCAATTCCCTAAATAACTTGTCCATTGATCGTAGCAAGTAGATGCAGTATTGATAGTGTTGTTTGCCCTAAGGACTCAAATCCACTAATAATTAATTGCAATAGAATTAGAAGGCTGGGCGTCTACACTGCATTGCGGCTCATAGCTGTGTCTTGAGGAAGCATATAATGACTTGCCAATAAAACAATGGAAGAATACACATGTTAAATCTTAGTGCTTCTAAGTCCTTTCAACTGAAAACAATCATGTCTTTGGCGTTGAATAATGGCACCAAACAATTCAAAAGAAACTATTTTCTTTTTTGTTTATTTATGTTGACAAAGAAGATGTCGAATGTTGGTAGTAGATGTCAGAGATATTAACTAAAAACAAGTTGCTATTCACAGTTAAACACCAAATCTCACCATGACATTCTGACTTGTCCTTCAGCTCAATATTAAATTATAGGCATTCTAGAACGCTGTGAACACAACCTATTTTTGTTAAACCAATTACAGTCAGGAGGCTTTAAGGTGCAACACAGCATTTCTTCAAAATGAATCAAGATGGCAGCCGAATATCGGGTCAATCATCATCAACTACACTTCCAATCCAAACAAGCTGTTCTAAAATGTGTTTTTGCCTTAAGACTAGATTTAGAAAAAGTTTACAAATTTACAAGCTGACCCCTTGCTTGAAGCAAAAACAAATGTACAAAAGTTACATTAGTTTATTTGATCGATTCACTCTGGTTTACTCTGTGTTTGATAATATCGACACAACATTATATTTAAAAGATAATAATCATCTAAAATTCAAAATCAGACCACTTTGTGTGGCCAGAAAAAACAACTAACAGAACATCAAACATGAAAAAATAATGAGCATAACTTGAAAGAAATTATAACTGAGCAAGGGACTTAAATGCCAATTCTTTCAGTATTCAAAAAATGATTAAAATGTGTGAAAGTGACAGGCGGTAAGAAAACCTTGTAAGCCAATCGTCTGTGATTCTATTTATGAGTTCTGGTTTCCATAGACGCTGGAGCCAGAAGACAGCCATCCGCAGTGTGCTCCGAGTACGCAGCCTGCATGTTCCCACCTACACAGAGCGATAGGTGATCTATACTGGAGATACGCAGCACCCGGGATACAACACCACTTCATGCAGCAGCTTCACAGGCTGGTGTCGATGTTCATGCAGACACAAGACAAAAAGGCTGTATGCATTTAAGCACAAGTACTAGAGGAGTTTGGAGAGGAGCACTCCAAATATGTTTCAGATTTGATAGGTTCAGATTCTTCAACATAACCACCCTTTGTTTTGTCGTGAGCGCAGCAAACCTTCTCTCACTCAGTATGTTTACATACACACCAAGAAAACTGGATAACTGGCCTCATCCAATTCTCAAAATACAGGTGTCTTGAATCAAATCTCAAACATCCCAAATAACACAGCTGTATAAGTCTGTGCGTAGTCGTATTCCTGTTGCACGTAACAGTGCAGTCCAATATAAACTAGGAGAGGAATTCAACTGCAGGAGATAAGAAACGTCCAAGAAAATATTAGACGTGTGTTTGGATGTGTACTCAGTCATTTTAGGTCAGCAGAGATGACAAACTCCACCGCAGACTAGAAAGTAAAAACTTCAATGTGTTCATTTGCGCAGAGAGAGCACACAACGCAATCCTGGCATATCTGAAAATCAACTGCTCAAATGTAAGTGAGATGTCTATGTTTTCCAAAACTGTGGTTATGATATATGACAACTTTTTTTTAATACCAACCAATTCTAACTACAAACTTGTATTGCTAATTCTAGATTACTTGACGCTCATTGGTTCTTTGACCTCCATTTAGACTGGGAAAAGTGGCGAGTGGCCTGGCATATTTTGGAATATGTTTTGGGATGTATTGAGTTGTGTAGCGCACTCAGGAATTCTCTCTGAATGTAAACTTAGTTATTGAGCTTCATGATGAAGTCACCTGAAATGGTTTTAACTTCACTGACGTGCCTTGTCAGGGTTCATTAGTGGAATGCCGAGAGTGTGCCAAGCAGTGATCAAAGCAAAGGGTTGCTATTTTGGAGAATCTAAAATATAAAACATGTTTTGATTTATTTCACACTTTTTTGTTCAGTACATTCCATATGAGTTTTGATGCCTTCGGTGAAAATCTACAATGTGGAAAGAAATGAAAAAACATTAAATGTACAAGGGTGTCCAAACTTTTTTGACTGGTTTATGTTCTCTGTTTATTAGTGCTGTTGTTGACAAAAGAAATGATTGGTTGTTGACAGACATGCATGCCCTGTGCATCAAAATCTACTAAAAAGGAGTGCAGCATGGTGCTGGCAAAAGCTTTTAAAATCATTATGACCTCACCCAAAAACGACTACCTAAAAGTAAAGT
Source organism: Rhinogobius similis (assembly GCA_019453435.1). Taxonomy (NCBI): domain Eukaryota; kingdom Metazoa; phylum Chordata; class Actinopteri; order Gobiiformes; family Gobiidae; genus Rhinogobius; species Rhinogobius similis. The sequence continues at coordinate 22,396,425 of CM033633.1, read as the reverse complement.
AGGTAAAAAACTAGTTGAACTATCTGAACTTTGTGATAGTAGTACGTTGGAGAGACCAGTGCAAACTTTATGCACAGGATAGCTATTATTATTTGTGTACAATTGCCATTTTAAACTATCCAAAATGATCCACTTACACAGATAAAATAATAATTTTGTTTTTTAAAACAGTGGTAATGAAATATACGTTCTTACCTGCAACACTTTGATTCTGACTCCCACAACAGTATTCCACTGAACCAAAGCCTTCCACAGCAGCGATCCATCAAACTGTGCTTTCACACGTCTGTCACAAGTCCGTCAAAGTCCTAAAGCGGAGACTGTGGGGTCCAATCCCCAAGTACGGTTCAGGGATCCTGGATGATGCACATGAACGTTGCGCTGCTCTGATGCAACAGGTGTGGACATTTGTGTGCGTATTGCTGCTGATCCAGCAAATCCAAAGCGAAAATAATTTCTTCCTTCAGAGTTAAAAGTCTCCTTGGGTCCCATTCTGATCCCCTCAATCCAAATGCAGTGCGTAGACTCAAGTCTGAATGCGCGTAACTTTATACGTAGTTCTCAAATGAGCAGAGGCACATGTTTGCACCCGGTGGATACTCATTAACATAAGAGTTTTGAGGCAGTAACAATACGCACACTGTCCGATAGTAAATTGCGTGCAACATACCCACAAACAGCCCATGTGGTTTATCAGTTTATACTCACAGTTGATTTGAGTTGTTTATTTAATGAGACAGGGACAGTGTACATTATATATAAACCTTAACAGGAGTACCAGGTTGTAGCACTTGTGCTAATTTACACCCGTAGTCCCTGGGCAGGCTGATGTGATAGTTCATAAAAATCCTTACAGGAAATGGCACTATTATGACCAATCCAGCATAAAAGTTCTGTGACATCATTCACATCCAATTCTCTCAATGGCATAAAATCATCATAACAAACATCAAACCATTCGTTCTTTCTCAGAACATCACTCCACAGCTCACACACACATCAGTTCACATTATGGGAGCAAGTTTGATTTGAAAGGAGCCATTTTTCCCAGGCGCAAAAATGTTTGATAGTTGGAACATGTGATCAGATGAGTTGGTAACATATTCCATTGGCGGAAGGCCACACAAGAAAAGGGTCAATCGAGTGGATTGAGATGTTGTTTCAGAGCTCAGAAAAAAAAATAAAAAATTACAGAGGAGCAGCCGTATTGTGAATGATCTTATACAGCCGACAAACATTTGTATACATTATCAAGATTCAAAACTTAGAATGTTATGTTTTACAAGAATGGCAGTGATTTCTTGTCATGGATTTTCAGCCAACTTCTATACAATGATTCAAGTGTTCTCAGGGCAGATTTACAGGCCTGTGACCAACTTTTTATACAGTAAAGAAAATGTAGACCTAAAATTGCATTTAGATAAGCACCCAATAGCCTCAATTTCTGATGTATCTTAAATTGGCCATGTAGAATTTTATTGTATTAGTTAACTTTTTAATATGTTTCTTAAAACATAAATTTGGTTCCAGATTTTGATCTGATTGACATTATTAGTCTGACCTTCTATGAAGATTTCAGGACAATTTTGAAGCTTATGGCAGTTTGTAAAAAAAAAACAACTGTCAACGTTTAAAAGATTTTCAGCCTAGCAGAGACCTTCTTCATCTCCTGTCAGTTTTGAGCAACTTCACATAAAGTCTTACCATGAGCATATACAACAGTGTCATCAGCATTCATAATTATTTTAGTATTACACACGGTTGGCAGATCGTTGATATACAGTGTTTACAGCAGGGTTTAACATTGTTTACAGCTACTACAGCTACCTCTCAGTGAGGTAAAACGTGTAGTTTGCTAATTAGTAACTCATGGTTAACTGTATCAAAGGCCTTTCACAAATTAAGAAGGGCCACCCCTGCCACTCCATTATCCAGGCTAGATTTAATATCTTCTAATAAGTAGCAGCATGCAGTCTCAGTTGAGTATCCCTTTCTGAACCCAAACTAAGAAGGATTTAGTGCTACCGTGGAGTCAAGATGTTCCACAAGCTGCTCCTCTACAACTTTCTCAAAAGACCTTGGAGATGGTTGGTAAGATGCTTATTGGTCAATAGTTTGAGACCAGGAGTTTGTCTCCTGACTTGAATATTGGCTTCGCATTTTTCAAAATCATAGGAAAAATGTATTTATGGACTGATTTATAACTTTTGTTGGTACGAGGATAAAGTGTCTGGATACTCTTTCAAAATGTTATCTTCATTTATGTAACAGTTGAAATGAAAAGTCATCTGTATCTCCATGGTCGTCTAAAGTGCAATTAGGTTTTGAGAAAGTGTCTGCCAAATTTAAAACAGAATTTAGAAAATAATCATTAAAATGTGTTGACAATTGACACATTGTATAATTACATTCATTGTGAGCTGTAAAGGATCCAAATTTGTTTTCACTTTCCCCAGCAGTATAACTGTGTTTTATGAAGATTTATTGATTAACATACAAAAAGATAAATTCACAAATTCACAAACATAAGAACTTGCTTTGGCATAAGGTGCAACATAAAACAATGAATAAAATACAAGCAAAATATATCAAAAGAGGCATGAATAACAGAACAGAACAGAACAGAACAGAACAGAACAGAACAGAACAGAACAGAACAGAACAGAACAGAACAGAACAGAACAGAACAGAACAGAACAGAACAGAACAGAACAGAACAGAACAGAACAGAACAGAAGAACAGAACAGAACAGAACAGAACAGAACAGAACAGAACAGAACAGAACAGAAGAGAACAGAACAGAACAGAACAGAACAGAACAGAACAGAACAGAACAGAACAGAACAGAACAGAACAGAACAGAACAGAACAGAACAGAACAGAACAGAACAGAACAGAACAGAACAGAACAGAACAGAACAGAACAGAACAGAACAGAACAGAACAGAACAGAACAGAACAGAACAGAACAGAACAGAACAGAACAGAACAGAACAGAACAGAACAGAACAGAACAGAACAGAACAGAACAGAACAGAACAGAACAGAACAGAACAGAACAGAACAGAACAGAACAGAACAGAACAGAACAGAACAGAACAGAACAGAACAGAACAGAACAGAACAGAACAGAACAGAACAGAACAGAACAGAACAGAACAGAACAGAACAGAACAGAACCGGAACAACAGAAGAACCAGAAGAACAGAACAGAACAGAACAGAACAGAACAGAACAGAACAGAACAGAACAGAACAGAACAGAACAGAACAGAACAGAACAGAACAGAACAGAACAGAACAGAACAGAACAGAACAGAACAGAACAGAACAGAACAGAACAGAACAGAACAGAACAGAACAGAACAGAACAGAACAGAACAGAACAGAACAGAACAGAACAGAACAGAACAGAACAGAACAGAACAGAACAGAACAGAACAGAACAGAACAGAACAGAACAGAACAGAACAGAACAGAACAGAACAGAACAGAACAGAACAGAACAGAACAGAACAGAACAGAACAGAACAGAACAGAACAGAACAGAACAGAACAGAACAGAACAGAACAGAACAGAACAGAACAGAACAGAACAGAACAGAACAGAACAGAACAGAACAGAACAGAACAGAACAGGAGCAGAACAGAACAGAACAGAACAGAACAGAACAGAACAGAACAGAACAGAACAGAACAGAACAGAACAGAACAGAACAGAACAGAACAGAACAGAACAGAACAGAACAGAACAGAACAGAACAGAACAGAACAGAACAGAACAGAACAGAACAGAACAGAACAGAACAGAACAGAACAGAACAGAACAGAACAGAACAGAACAGAACAGAACAGAACAGAACAGAACAGAACAGAACAGAACAGAACAGAACAGAACAGAACAGAACAGAACAGAACAGAACAGAACAGAACAGAACAGAACAGAACAGAACAGAACAGAACAGAACAGAACAGAACAGAACAGAACAGAACAGAACAGAACAGAACAGAACAGAACAGAACAGAACAGAACAGAACAGAACAGAACAGAACAGAACAGAAACGAACAGAACAGAACAGAACAGAACAGAACAGAACAGAACAGAACAGGAACAGAACAGAACAGAACAGAACAGAACAGAACAGAACAGAACAGAACAGAACAGAACAGAACAGAACAGAACAGAACAGAACAGAACAGAACAGAACAGAACAGAACAGAACAGAACAGAACAGAACAGAACAGAACAGAACAGAGCAGAACAGAACAGAACAGAACAGAACAGAACAGAACAGAACAGAACAGAACAGAACAGAACAGAACAGAACAGAACAGAACAGAACAGAACAGAACAGAACAGAACAGAACAGAACAGAACAGAAGACAGAACAGAACAGAACAGAACAGAACAGAACAGAACAGAACAGAACAGAACAGAACAGAACAGAACAGAACAGAACAGAACAGAACAGAACAGAACAGAACAGAACAGAACAGAACAGAACAGAACAGAACAGAACAGAACAGACCAGAACAGAACAGAACAGAACAGAACAGAACAGAACAGAACAGAACAGAACAGAACAGAACAGAACAGAACAGAACAGAACAGAACAGAACAGAACAGAACAGAACAGAACAGAACAGAACAGAACAGAACAGAACAGAACAGAACAGAACAGAACAGAACAGAACAGAACAGAACAGAACAGAACAGAACAGAACAGAACAGAACAGAACAGAACAGAACAGAACAGAACAGAACAGAACAGAACAGAACAGAACAGAACAGAACAGAACAGAACAGAACAGAACAGAACAGAACAGAACAGAACAGAACAGAACAGAACAGAACAGAACAGAACAGAACAGAACAGAACAGGAGGTTGCTAAGAACAGAACAGAACAGAACAGAACAGAACAGAACAGAACAGAACAGAACAGAACAGAACAGAACAGAACAGAACAGAACAGAACAGAACAGAACAGAACAGAACAGAACAGAACAGAACAGAACAGAACAGAACAGAACAGAACAGGCCAGAACAGAACAGAACACAACACAACAAAACAGAACAGAACAGAACAGAACAGAACAGAACAGAACAGAACAGAACAGAACAGAACAGAACAGAACAGAACAGAACAGAACAGAACAGAACAGAACAGAACAGAACAGAACAGAACAGAACAGAACAGAACAGAACAGAACAGAACAGAACAGAACAGAACAGAACAGAACAGAACAGAACAGAACAGAACAACAGAACAGAACAGAACAGAACAGAACAGAACAGAACAGAACAGAACAGAACAGAGCAGAACAGAACAGAACAGAACAGAACAGAACAGAACAGAACAGAACAGAACAGAACAGAACAGAACAGAACAGAACAGAACAGAACAGAACAGAACAGAACAGAACAGAACAGAACAGAACAGAACAGAACAGAACAGAACAGAACAGAACAGAACAGAACAGAACAGAACAGAACAGAACAGAACAGAACAGAACAGAACAGAACAGAACAGAACAGAACAGAACAGAACAGAACAGAACAGAACAGAACAGGAGAAGAACAGAACAGAACAGAACAGAACAGAACAGAACAGAACAGAACAGAACAGAACAGAACAGAACAGAACAGAACAGAACAGAACAGAACAGAACAGAACAGAACAGAACAGAACAGAACAGAACAGAACAGAACAGAACAGAACAGAACAGAACAGAACAGAACAGAACAGAACAGAACAGAACAGAACAGAACAGAACAGAACAGAACAGAACAGAACAGAACAGAACAGAACAGAACAGAACAGAACAGAACAGAACAGAACAGAACAGAACAGAACAGAACAGAACAGAACAGAACAGAACAGAACAGAACAGAACAGAACAGAACAGAACAGAACAGAACAGAACAGAACAGAACAGAACAGAACAGAACAGAACAGAACAGAACAGAACAGAACAGAGAACAGAACAGAACAGAACAGAACAGAACAGAACAGAACAGAACAGAACAGAACAGAACAGAACAGAACAGAACAGAACAGAACAGAACAGAACAGAACAGAACAGAACAGAACAGAACAGAACAGAACAGAACAGAACAGAACAGAACAGACTAAGACTATATACAGAAATGTGTAAATTGGCAGTGCAAATAGATAACTCTTTTATAATATTGTTGTTAAAGTGACAGGTGTTATAAAGTTTCCCACGGCAGAGGGAAAGAAACTGTTCTTGTGGGGGGAGGTTCTGGTCCAGATGGACCGTAGCCTCCTGCCCAAGTGGAGGGGCTCAAATAGTCAATGTCCAGGGTGAGAAGGTTCAGCTGTGATCCGACCTGCTCATCCCCGAGTCTTGGAGACGAACAGGTCCTGGACAGATGGAAGGCTGCAGCCGATCACCTCAGCAGAGGCACAAAGCGCTGTAGTCTGTGTTTGTCCCGGGCTGTTGCTCCTGTACCACACGGTGATGGAGGAGGTGAGGATGGACTCGATGATGGCCGTGTAGAACTGCACCATCATCTGCATTGGCAGCTTGGCTTTCTTCAGTTGCCACAGGAAGTACATCCTCTTCTTGATGATGGAGCTGATGGTCGGCTCCCACTTGAGGTCTGGAGTGATGGTGGTGCCGAGAAAGCATAAAGAGTCCACGTTGCTGATGGGAGAGTCTGTCAGGGCGAGGGGGGGGCAGGGGGGCTGAGACTTTCCTGAAATCCACGATCATCTCCACTGTCTTCTGGGTGTTGAGCTCCAGGTTGTTGTCGCTGCACCACGACACCAGCCGGTCCACCTCCCTCCTGTAAGCAGACTCATCCCCGTCCGAGATGAGTCTGATGAGGGTGGTGTCGTCCACAAACTTGATCAGTTTTACAGCGTTGTGGCAATTAAATATGCAAATTAGTGATTCAAAGATGTAAAACTAGACATTATTATTGTTATTCTGCGTCTGTCTAGTTATATGTTGGAGTTAAATTTAACAATTAAAATGTATTAAAGCCAGTTTGTGTTTGTGAAATCTGTGACCTCAGGGTCCGATGCAGATCCTCAGCTCTGGGCTGCGGAGGACAATGCTGCGGTCTCGAAAATTTTCCGCTGAAGATGCCTCTAGTGAAAGAAAGATGTGAGGAAAAGGGCGACGAGTCTCTGTTAAACATCTCGGTCTAGCAGCACGTGGTCACAGATTAAAATCCAAAGGTTATTGGTAACGACTGAAGAATCGCGAAAAGGTCCTTTGCTTGAAAACGCATGTGCGCAGTCAAAATCACGTCAAAAGACAGGCGCAGATCTTGGACGAGAGAGGAGTCAGCTCCTTGGGCCCTTGTCCCTTATAGCTGAGCTGATAAGCACAAGGTGCTCTCAGACTCTGTCGCCTCTGTTCTTTGGTTTTAGGAGGGTTTGGATTTTCATTGTCTCTTGCATAGCATATTACCACACTGAAACGTTCACAAGACAATTCACAAAACATTTGAATCAACAACATAACACGACACTGTAAATTCATCCTTACGGGAGTCAGTTCTTGAATTAGATGTTCAAGTTATTCAGTCAAAGTCTTTATCTGCATTTAGATTTTTTTTCTCTGAAAATGTTTAATGGCTCACCAGAGTTCATTTTCATCCATTTTCAAACAGAAAACAGTTACTTTAGCCAAGTTTAATCCAGCTTCCAAAATAGCATTGTATCTGCACGTTCAGAGAAGCTTGGTTGGGCGGGGGTGATAATGCCATAACCCTGTGCATCCTGTCCTGTGCTGCAAGGGCAAGATTTCTTGAGGTCAGCAATAGTTTTCTTTATCACCCTACACAGTACACTGGTACATTTATACTTCTAACTTTTTTTATTTGACAGGACAGCTATAACGGGTAATGGGGAGAGAGACATTAAGCAAATGTCTGCATGTATACGCAACACCTTAAACCATGACACCATCGACAAGCTCCAGCCATTTTAATGTTAAGGCTGCCAGAAGAACACAGAGGACAGACGGAAGCCTTCATTATCTGTGTGCGTTTGGACTGCATAAAGAAGAGCATAAATGTGCCTTTAACAACTACAGCCAACTACTGCTCCTCAATTGTTTGTCCATCAAGTGTCACATGACAACATCATGTAATCTTGTAGGTCTGTACTGTCCACGCTGGACAAATATCAGACATATACTCTCATTTTTACCTCAGGAAAAGTTGTAGTATTATTTGAAGTACCGGAGTAGTATCAGCTATGGAATTAGCAGATCATCAAAAAGGAAGAAATGACTGTTTCCTCCTGATGTGTTGGAACCATTGCTTTTTTGTGAGTGGCACAGCTCAATAACATTAGATGAGTTATAAATAACAGTGCTCTTGATGCTCAGTATCTCTCTGTCACTTCTGCCGCACACAGTCAGTCTCATTGTAAGGCCTTGTCCAAATGTAAAGTGGAGATCTGCCTGAGGTTTATGAGCTCTGTCACAGTCAGGGCTGAGGGATCATGTCCGGGATGCCGCGCTCACATGAAATATGTGATTCAGAGAGAAGGAGACGACAACCCCATTATTCCCTGAGTCATCCAGTGTCCGCTCTGATACCTTATTACAAAAGCCTCAACCTCCACCTTTATAAATGTAACTGAATTTAAACTGTTGGCTGTACAAAAAAATGAGGAGTGTATGGTTTGTAAGTTAATGTAAGGTTGAGGGATTTTTACCCAAAAACAGTGAACCAAGATGGGTTACAGTACATGCCAGTATTCCAGTATGGGTTAGAATGTCATCACTTTCAAGTCAAAGCACTCAAACCACTCAAAGCTATAAGCTTTCAAATGGGACTAGTTCTTTTGCAGGGGTGAACATTGAACAGTACACTGTGGTGTATACTACACTTACACAGCTGAAGATTAGATATAGGGCCAACTCTTTAACTACTGATCCCTCGCTTGCAAGACACAGCCACAAATGACCCGTCAGGAAGAGGGGAAGGAGAGGTGCAACGTAAAGACAGCTCTATCATGAAACTTACTTATTTCCTTTTGGTGATAACATCTAAAAGGCAGTTGCCTTTAACAAAAAAAAATAAATAACAAAAAAAATAATAATTATAGGAATCTATTTTGATGCAGCATCTTCTGGAGATGAAAAAGAAATCCCTATGCTCAGGTCCTGACTAAAACCAGGAAGTCCGACCACATTAGCCTTGTGCTCAGGTCCCTGCACTGGCTTCCAGTGGCTCAGAGAATAGACTTTAAAGCAGCTCTGCTTGTGTACAAGTCCCTCCATGGCCAAGCACCAAAGTACATCTCTGACATGTTAGAGCCATATGAACCATCTCGGCCTCTGAAGGACCTCAGGGATGGGCCTCCTGCTGGTGCCCAGAGTCAGGACTAAACATGGAGAATCAGCATTTTACGCAGCTATTGATAATTGCGGTAACGCAAATTTTGATTTAGATTCAAATGCAATATATTGTACAGCTCTAAAAGAAGGCAGTAAGCAATAACTTTGGACTGCTGCAAATCGTTTAAAATGAACTAGTTACAGTTTTAAAAACGTGAAAAATAGAACAATCAGGTAGCGCTCCTTAAAATGTGTTTAGTATGCATTTTACACAGAAAGACACTGCTGGAGCGTCAGCAACATTAAATATAGGATTTATAGTGCTTTACAGACAGTCTGTCTCTGAAGCACTCGGCCAGATGGCCAGTGTCTGTCAGAGAAAGAGCCAATTCCCCTGGTTCACGCGTGCAAGTGGACCAACTCACACATTACACAACATACTATATAACATCCTGTTCAGAGGAGAATAGAACTCTAAAGTGACTATTCACGCTGAAACAGAACATACAGAATGGTTTTTCTGTGAAAACTGTTGGGAAATGTTTCAACATGCAGTCATTACAGTAAAAGCTTCGAGACATATGTGCTTTCTGTGACCATATGCAGTTTTTGTCCATCATCCCATTGTCGGCAAATATTGTCTGTAAAATGGCAGCTCCAGAGATTGAAACAAAACAAAAAAACTAAACGTTATGTGCCACGATATCTTGTGAAGCTGGCATCTCTTTCAGGGGAGTTATTACGGACTGAGTGCTACCCCTCTTTACCCCACTCCAGATCCCCAGACAGATGGAGGCTCAGCCTCTCTCTGTTCTCCCAGGCGGAGGCACACAACATATGTGCTGCTACTGGGAGGAAGTGCAATATCTCATACAGAAGGCCAACTATGAGAGCTGGCATATTTCCCGGGGGGCTTTTTATTGTTCTCTTGGACTTTCTCTTATGATGGACAGGTCTGTATTTGGTGCCCAAGTAATAAACACTAACTGTAGTTTAGGACACTTCATACTTTCAACACAGCATCAAAAAATGCAAAACTAAAATCTCTCCACTCAGACAGCACCTGTTCATGTACACCACACTTCAGTTGTCCATTAGCTTTACAATGTCTATATATACACACATACATCTACGTTATGAACAAACACCAAAAATGTTCAGTTTGTGGCAGGACGGGCCAAGTGTCCATAGAGATACATTTCAAAAAACAATGTTAAAAAGAGTTTTAAAGGGTGTGACGACACAACGCCGAGTTCTATATCTGAACATGGCTGCAAGTTTGAGTCAATGGGCCAAGCTCAGCAGCACGTGTTGCCAGTTCATCCAACCTGTCTGGTGGCGGAACAGCTCCCCAATCATGTGTTGCAGCATGAGTGCAGCATCGCATGTGATATAGGGGTGACTGAAATACCTCAACATTGTGTAAGCACCCACAGTGTAATCTCATAAGAATTATTTTTAAATACATTGTTTTTGCAGTGCAGCTACTGAAAAGTGTAATAACCGTTGTGGAAGAATTATTATTTAAGAGAATATCCACTTTTAAAACCATGTTGTTCTTTATCGTCTTATTACGCCATATTTCATTTCTGCCTTGTTATACCCCTACTCATGTCATGATGACCTCTCTGCACACGCCTCTCTATGTACCTGTATAAAACCCAGCGTGGGACTGCCCCAGGCTTGCTTTCTCTCTTTTCCCTGATCTACCCCAATTTTCTTACAGGCGAATAAACTATACAACAGCTTACAGACTCAAGACCTCTTACACAATGGTACAAACAGCAAATATTTCCTCAACACAGAGTTTAACAGGTTAAAAAAGTGCCAAATAGGACCAGGTGCCAAATTGGGCAATGACATATTACTTCCACTCATATCTCTATGGGGTTTTTGCCGGACTGCTAATGCTAATTTTGAAGTATAATAAATATTAGAAAAGCTACCACAAATTGAAGTAATCTACACATAAAAACAATCTTTAAATGTTAATTGATTTGAGCTGTAGAAGCAATTTTGAGACACTATCTTTATAGTGTGTAACAAAAGCAGTGAGATTTGGCCTGGTCTATATGGTATGATATTATATTGACACACACCTACCCTGTGCCATCTCCTGAACTAACACCTTTTTTCATAGTTGTTTACCTCTTTCTAACCTAATCTTGACCCTCCTCTCGGCAGACCTAACCCCTCTCACTCTTCCACTCGTCTGCATTTATGTTCCCTTAAATTTCCCAGGTCTCCAGCTGGGTCAATCTGCCAGCTCTGGTCACTTGAGTTTCAGCTCCGCACACGCTAATGCTAAAAGCAGAAGCTGGGAGTGATTACATACAATACACATGTAGTGATTACGCTATTAAAACACCAGCTTCCCTCTCCAATTCCTTTCATTACAAATGTATTTAAGAGAGGTGAGGTTCAATATATAGACTCATAAACTCATATACGTATAAGTTTATAAAATATTGTACGTTGTTCTTAATCTTATGGTACCAGTAACATAGCAAATGATGTGACTAGTTGTGAATCTATTAATTTGAGGTTACTCACCATTTTTAAAGTGTCTTTGCTTCCATCTAGAACTGAAAGGCTGTCATAATGTAATTGGATATAATAAATTGTTAACGATATAGTTTTTTATGAAACATAATAGGTGTCTTTTAAAGACAAAATTTAGTGCTCATATACATTTAGTTACAGAGTGTGTGTTTAGTGAATGCAAACCAATAAATCAGATCCTTTAATTGGGTTACCAGTTTGGTTTAGCTGGGATCTTTTAAGTCACACTCCATAACTAATTGTGATACTAGAGCGCAGCATGGAGAATTACCTCACAGCAAATTAACTTGGTTGAGAGTGATTTAAAATATTTTTTCTGAAACTAATTTGTACCTACTGTAGCATAAAATTAAGGTTGCTTTGGAGACATTGGTTCAATTTTCAAAAGACCGTCAAGAATTAAATTTTTTAAAATGAGGTCCAAATTGCTTTATTTCTTTCCCCGTAACGTTATGTACTAGTCCAATGCGGCCTAGGAATAGGAATTAATTTTTCTTTTTATTGTGAAGGATTTTGATTTGTAATAATTCAGATATTTTGGCAGACACACACAAAGAAGATATTTTAGTGGATCTCATGAAAGAACAGGCCACGAGGGAAACAGCAGCTCCCTGTCGCTGTGTGGAGAACTGTTCAGAGATGACAGCAGAGAGAGCACACGGGATATAATCATCCTTTACCTGTGCACAGCCTCCATCGACCACAAGCACCACACTCTCAGCTGAGTGACACTGACAAGGCCACGCGCCATGACTTTTACAGCAGACATAGATGCCTCCTGGCTCCAAAAAAAAACAAATATTTATATAAATGATATGATTTACAGTAATGTCTACAAGTTGGGATCATAGACATAAAAATAGTGGACAGACGGTTGTCGCTCCGCCCCATTCATGATAATGCGGCTCAGTCATGGAGAATTCAAAATGGCCGCGGGTTAGCCCCCACCACTCCCCCCTCGGTGGGGAGGCGGGGAGAGGGCGACTTTGGGGCGGCCTTTTGCTGACGTACTGCTGTCGTTGCCTCTATGGTTACCGCCCACTCGTAGGTGTATGGCTGCGCCCTGACATTTCCGGCACGTAAAACCCGCCTTCTTCATTAGATATGCATGAACTTTAAAAATCACAGCGGCTAAACCAGCCTGGTTCAAAAAAATTCACCCCCCTCAGCGTTGTCACAGAGCCGTAAGCTAACGTTTGAGACCAAAGCCGTATTTTGAGCCAGGCTCTAAAGTAGGTTTTGAAACGTCTAACTCCCCATTGACTTGCATTGAATAATTCTACTTCCGCAGCCAGCCCCTAGCGGTCAGCAGCAGATTGCAAACATGGCAGCCTACAGTCGGCGGCTCAATTTGAGCGCGGTAGCCTCGCCCACCGGTTGGGATGGAACGGTACAACATTTCCCAAAGTATGATAACCATGACCAAAAATCCCACAATATGACATAATAGCACTGTTTTTTTATCAATAGATAGGAGATGTGAAACCTGTGACTCCTTCTCTCACCTGGCCTTTGTTCAGGCTCACCTGTCACTCAAAACACCCCACCCCAGTGGAGGGTGGGGTGTTTTGAGACTCGGGATGCACTGATCCAGCTCAGATTTCGATACTTGGGCTTTAAGTATCTGCCGATACCTGATAACTACCGCATTTGTTTTCTTAAAATGAGAATAACGTAACCCGGAAATAGTCTTATTAAATCAATTTATAGGCCCAACCAGGACATCAGCTAATACCGATATTTTGGAGCGATACCAGATTCAGCAAATTTCTGTATCAGCACCGATATTCGATACTAGAATTGGTATCGGTGCATCCCTATTTGAGATTATTCTAAATCCTGGTCATTTACATAACTTGTGGTTTATATGATGATCACAAATACATTTTTGAACTAAAGGCTGTGAGAAAGAAATGAGCTCTGTCAATACCATCACGAGGCCCATTGTGGGGAAGCTGGCCCGAAGTGGTCGAAGTAGGAGGCAGACATGCAAAAGTCTTGTACCAGACAAGATTTATTAAAACAAACAAAACACATGTGCACACAACTGCACTGAAGTCTCTCCCCCAAATGGCTTCTGGAGGCCTCTTTTATCTAGCAAGGCTACTCCCCTGGGGAAGTGCATTCTCTCTGGAGGGAACTACACGATCTTTACCTTTCCCAAGCAGGTGTGCAATCACCAACCAAAACGACCCCAGTCCCCAAAACATTTATAAAGGTTTACAGAAACTATAAACACAAATAAACTCAAATTAGCTCACGGAAATAAACTGAAAACCAATGTAACTCCAACAGTTTCCCCCGCCACATGGTCTGGCCCATAACCCCTCCTGAGGTTACAAAAATGGCTGCCATAAGGCCTGCCCCCTCTTTGACCAGACCATGTGGTAAGCCAGGTAAGTATGGGGAATGAATGAAAGTACGTTGTAAAAATAAAAGCATATTGAAAGGAACTTATGTGTTGTGTGATAACTAAACTAAACAAAACAAACCCGGGATTAAGTTTACAGTTGATTATGAGAAATTGAAAATAAAGACAAATTAGAGGTGATTAAAAGGGGACAAAGACCCACTTTGTCACACACCCCCCCTCTTAAGACCGTTACTCCTGTGAGTCACGGGACAGGAAATCCATATATACACATTTTAAAGATTCTAGGCAAACACAGTAACCAATTTACAATAAACACTTTCACATTAAGACAGTAGGCAACTTCAAAGTGTCCAAAGCTCCTCTTGTATCAAGAACTTCTTCTCCAATGCAAGTACCTTACGTCACCTGGAAAGAGTCTAGTTCCAAACAGCTCCCAATCTTCAGCAGACCAAGAACGCAGGCCCGGTGAACCTTGAGCTGGTGAACCTTGACTCCTCAGTGGGTTCTTGGACCTCTGGAAAATAGAACCAAACCATTCTCCAAACTCCTCCTCAGATAGCGCTGGCTGCTCCAACTGCACACAGCTACAGTGAAGACACCAAGCACTCCACAGCTCCCGACAGCAGCTCATAGCAACTACTGACGTTTATGCCACAGTCGCTGACCAAAACACGCCACGACTCTTATGGTGTCCAAGCCAAAAGTTGCTCCATTCTTCCGTGGTGGACCTCTGCACGAGATGCTTTCCTCTCTTCAGGGGCCTTCTCTGCAAGCTCCACACGGCTTTGCTGTACCTCCCATTGGAGGTGAGAAAACTGGTTCCTTTGTTGCCTCATAAGATCTTGTAGACTTGCCCGTTGTCCCGAGATGTTCAGCTGTAGTTCTCTGCCGAATGTCCCCTGTTGGTTGTCAAGTGGACCTGTGACTCCATCAGCACGAACCTTCTTCCGTCTGGTTTCCATTATTCGTCACTGCTCCTACTGGCCTGGATCCCACCGCTGCCACCAAATGTGGGGAAGCTGGCCCGAAGTGGTCGAAGTAGGAGGCAGACATGCAAAAGTCTTGTACCAGACAAGATTTATTAAAACGAACAAAACACATGTGCACACAACTGCACTGAAGTCTCTCTCCCAAATGGCTTCTGGAGGCCTCTTTTATCTAGCAAGGCTACTCCCCTGGGGAAGTGCATTCTCTCTGGAGGGAACTACACGATCTTTACCTTTCCCAAGCAGGTGTGCAATCACCAACCAAAACGACCCCAGTCCCCAAAACATTTATAAAGGTTTACAGAAACTATAAACACAAATAAACTCAAATTAGCTCACGGAAATAAACTGAAAACCAATGTAACTCCAACAGTTTCCCCCGCCACATGGTCTGGCCCATAACCCCTCCTGAGGTTACAAAAATGGCTGCCATAAGGCCTGCCCCCTCTTTGACCAGACCATGTGGTAAGCCAGGTAAGTATGGGGAATGAATGAAAGTACGTTGTAAAAATAAAAGCATATTGAAAGGAACTTATGTGTTGTGTGATAACTAAACTAAACAAAACAAACCCGGGATTAAGTTTACAGTTGATTATGAGAAATTGAAAATAAAGACAAATTAGAGGTGATTAAAAGGGGACAAAGACCCACTTTGTCACACCCATCCATGGTGTTTTAAGACTGTGGAACACCTTAACACCTGTCTTCCCATCCCTTGATATTGATTTATTTGATTAGATAAATCGGCTAAACTTATTCCTTATTGACCACTAAAAAGCACCAGCATTGATCTTCCCTAAGTTTGAGCCCATCTTGTCTGAGCATGGCATGAACAGTTGCAGATCCCAGATCAGTGGCAGTGACAGTGTTGTATCTCCAGCATGAGCCACAGGGGGGCTTGTTTCTGCCTGAGGCTGGACACCTGTAGAAGAGCTGCTGTCACAGAGACACACATTTGAAAGGCCCGATTTCCACAAAAAAGAGACGATGCAAAAATATTGCTGACATTTTGGCAGAACGTGAGGGGAGATTGTTCATTTGCTAAACCAATTGCCATTTTAAACAGTACAAATGAAAGGTAAGTCCTTTATTTTCCATGTTCATATAACTGCAGCCTTGTAAGGAAAGAAGTCCCCAAACACCATCTGTTTGAAGGGAGAGGTTAAGTCCCAGCCCAGTGCGTCCCACTCTCAGGCCCAGCCTTCACAGCCACAGACCGGCTGATCTCAGCTTGTGTTTAGCATCTCCTCAGTTTTTTCACCCCATATTAATTTTTAATGACACACTTTTTTTGTGAGTCCATGGGGGCCCTTACTGGCTGCCGTTTAATAAAATGAGCTTCACTGCTTTTTCTCACCTGAGAAAGCTTTGTTAAAAATTCTTGGAAGACCCAGATTTCAAACTAAAAACTTTCTAGAAGCCATGTGTAAGTCTACCTTGTTACAATTCCTTGCGGAATTAACAAGCATAGATAAAATAATTACCAACAGGAACACAAGTGGTCTGGAAAATGGGGACCAAATCAGTTAAAGACAGACAATAACACCCACACTGACTGTACGAACCTCACCTATCATGTGTCCAAGGTTTTAAAAGTCATCATTTAACATTATACTGCATCAGGATATAACTGCTGACAGTTTGTGGTTTTGCTGTGAAAAAACAAGATATTTTTAGATGAAGATTTAATTGTTGAAAATGGTAGTGAAGACTTCTGTTCTGTGCCAGTGCGAACACCTGGCACTTGGTTTGTTGCTATAATAATCAGGAGGGGAAAAACAGCTCCAGCATCAGCTATGCTACAAATGTATTTAGCGGAGAGTAGTAGCTGGATGAATAAATATCCTCTAGCGCCGCCACAACTGTCTTTAATGGCTAAAATTGATTAGACTGTTTATTAAATGTGTCTTCCTTTTCTTCCCCCCATCTGTGGCACTATTTTATTTCTGGGCCTGTAATTATGAAGCAGAATAATGTGAAACTAAATGAATGCTATTTGTAAGAAGGAAGCAGCGTTCTTGGATTTGTTTGGGCAACAGAGCATCAGTGAAGAGGATAATGGAGACAACAAAACATCAGAGAAAGTATTTCAACGATACAATTTTGCTAGCAGCTTTTACTACAAAGAGACGCCACTTTTTGTAAGAAATTCCAATTGTGTCAAACCATGACAAAACTAGTCTGATACTTAAATTCACAGTAAAAACCCCATATCCATGCAACCACTGATACCGCCATTATTACTGTCAGGTATACAACGCCTGAGGATGCTGTGAAAATTAGGTTGTGTTGTATCTGCGATGAATCAACTAATCATGACTAGCTAACCATAATATAGTCAACTAGTCATATGATAAATAAAATAATCCTTTTGACAAGGAATTATTAAATCAAAATGTCAAAAAATTAGCCATTTGTGATTTCCATTTACAATACTTTCTAATCCACTACAACATCCCCATAACATTCAAAATATAATCTCTTATTTTACCTCAGATGTACTGCGTTTACTTTTCTTGTTGATTCTGCAGATATCTTTTCAGGTTCTCATCCGTGTGTTTATTTTTATTTTATTTATTTTTAAGTAGTGGTGGAAAGTAACGTAAACTACTGCACTCTAGTAGAATTTTTAGCTACACTTGTACTTTACTTAAGTTCATTTTACAGAGTACACTTTTTACTCTTACTTTTTAGTCTTGTTAAAAAATATAATGGAGTAGGAAGTACAGATTCCTGCTCTGAAATGAAGTACTTCTTTACTGTTTGAGACAGTCTGAAATGGCTGAGGAGTTAGTTTTAACAAGTTCATAGTATGAGTTAACGCACAACTTTAAATACATTACATAATTATACATAAATATACATTAAAACAGCAGAAAAGAATAAAATTTTGATTCAGTTGAACAAAACAAAAGGCAAAAAATGATCAAGCTCACTATTTTTGATGCTATGGCACAAATCTGTCTGAAAATATTTCCCTTTTTACTATATAAGTGTTTCCTAAAAGTTTTTAACACAGGCGGACCATGTGCAAATTTGTTAACCCAATCAGGCCCATTAGAAATTGGGGAGACAGGATAGCATAGGAGACCATACTTATTGGTATTGGAAAAGCGTGTGGCCTTGGCCAGTCAAGCACACGCAAGATGCTTAAAATGACACCTCTTCAATAAGGACATAAATATATATCTTAGAAGAATAAAATCACGTCAGTCCGCCAAACCTCTGCTTACATGAAAAACATTTATATTTATATCGGATTGTGCTTTGAACTGTCAAGGCAACAACAGAGAGACGGTGCCTTTATTCAGATATACAACATTCTTGCCGGCAGAGACGTACTCTATGTTCTACAGACATTCAAAAAATATGAATTGATCATTGTCATCTCATCATGAAGGCCTGGGCCATACGACAATTTAGATTTTTTTGTCTAATTAAAAACAACTTCCAAAATAAATTCCCTGAATGGCAACAATACAGAACTTCAACCAGCTTAACTTCATGTTTTAGACTGCGCTGAAAATGGTGTAAAGTCACTTTAATATCAGAAAGACACAAGACTAGGCCTGTCATGGTAATTAACTCACCGTTCAAGAAATGATAGATGGAACAATATTTTGGGGGACTCTCTATTTATCATGTATCTTTTCTGTGCACTTTTTTGTAGTATTCCCAGATTTGAGCTAATTATCCAAATTAAAAGGTACTTAAGGCTTTCATTCTCCTATTAAATAGCTGTAGTAAATGTTTTGGAGTTTTTTTGGAGGGAATATCAGACTTAAGGCTTATTTTGTCAGTGACATAAAGTAGTTTGAATATTATACTTTATAGTGATATCTTCTGTAGCAATATATCAAACTTCAAAATGTGTTCTTGAGGCCCAGTACACAGGACGGTTGTTTCTGACTCTGAAAGTGCATGGTTTCAGTTTGGCGGAGGGTGCAGCTCTGTTGGAGAAGAGCTGATTGCAGTGTTCTCCTTGTCTTTTCCAATAAAGGCGGTGCTGTCACCTCCTCTTTGACTCAAACCCTGGTGTGGAGTGACTGTCAGAGCAGTGAGGCCCGTTCCCTGCACACTTTGCTCCCTGCGCGCGGTCTGCTTAGCTGCTCCTCCCAGCGCTGCTCACAGTCACGTTCCGCCGCTTTGAACTTGAATTCTCTTCACCTCCATTCTCTCTCCCTACAGCACCTTTACCACTTCCTCATCCCAGCTCCTCCCCCCTATCTCCTAACCTCCTTCCTCCCCGCTGGTTCCACTGGGGGCGACGTGATAACACACTTTGGAGAAACCGCTTTACCCCCGAGCAGCCCAAACTGTGAGCGTATTCACTCCATCACAATCGTTCTGTGGCAAAACCGCGGTCATGCTGGATTTGCCATGCTAATGTAACTCTGAGCACCGCTAGACCTAGCCTCAAACTCTCTGATGGAGATGCGGCGATGGCAGGTTTAGGAGAGTTAAATAACATGCCGGGACAGGAAATACGCACGTTATAAGCCGTAAACACATGGGAGTGGTGTATCTCGTAGCTTTAAGCAGATTAATTCCCCACAATCTGATCCAACAAGGCAAAGCGTGGTGCGTTTTTTATCTGCTGCTCCTCGTATCCATCTCCCCTTTGAGAGCGCGCAGAGAGGAGGCTTCAAAGGGCCTGACTGACACCTGGGCGTGCTTTGAACTCTGTCCTTGGACTGTCATACAAAAAGACAGACAGCGCCTTTAATCAGCTACTTACAAACTTCATGTATTCAGACAGATGTACTCCATGTTCTACTGACATCTCGACATGGCTCCACACGTGCACGCCCGCCACTCAGGCCTGCAGCCACACAGCCACAGCACGGGAACTGAGAGCTGCGTTCACACAAATTCCACAAATTATTTTTAGTGGGTTGTCGCACATGCAAGCTATGAAAACCAGAAAACCCCTGTTGCAACTTTCAAAAAGAACAACTTCTTCAGCCTCCGTTTGCTAGCTCATTAATCACAATTAGCTTTGCATTATTATTTCATTAACAGGACAAGTAATTGGTGTCCCATTTCAAGCTGTTTCATTCATTCATTCATTCATTTTCTATTGCTTATTCCCGTTAGGGGTCGCGGGTGACTGGAGCCTATCCCAGTGACTTTGGGCCTTAGGCGGGGTACACCCTGGACAGTGGCCAACTCGTCGCAGGGTTAACAAGCTGTTTCAATTAGTTCTTTATCATTTAATAGATGTTAACTTTACAATGTCTTTGTTCGATTGTAATGTACAACAGAGGTTTGTACAACAATGCTCAATCAAAACAAAATCTCAGTTGAAAAAAAATGATGAGATGCACTTATGATCAGAGTAATGAGCTATGTATAGCGTGACTAAGACTGCATTTCCTGTCTATAGTTCAGATGTCTTATTTTCTGACCCCACCTCTTGTACATGCCAAGATATTTTATATTTGACACAATTTTTGTTTTACTTCATATACATATACAGATCTATATATTATGAGACAAAAAATATTATCTAAATATTGATCTAAATAATTTTTAATTGTATTACAATTTATTTTTTGCCCTTTGTTATTACATTGTAATGTGTAAAGTGTGAGCCACTGTGTCCAAGTAATTTCCCTTGTGGATCAATAAAGCAAAAAGTAAGACAAAGATGGCAAAACAAGCTGTTAATAAGGATGAAATAAGGATTAAGGATGTTCCTTTTTGTTTAACAACAAACAGCCAAATCCAACTTTCTTTTTTGCTCTATAAAAGCAAAGCTATCCTGTATGGATAAACATCATTTTTGGAATTTCCTTTGACTTGGGGCAAAAACATAATTTTTGACAGAATTCCAAACAATAAGAACATTTTTGTTGTTGTCAAATAAATCGTCATTAATGTTGTAATTTTGAATTTGTAGCAACAAATCTGGATTAAAATGGATCAAACTGAGTAAGCAAAATGTGTGTGTTGCACTTATCCAACCAGGAGACAATAAAAAGTTTCATTTTGTCTCCGTGTGTGGACGTCCACACTCAGACGTCTCCCTTCACACAGTACATTGTGTACTCACTTGCATATGATCGCAGCTTTGAGGATGCGTTAAGACTCTCAGTTCCCATGAGCCTCTAGTTTTCCGTACATGAATCGTAAGCAACAATGCCAACCCCATAACAAGGTCACAGTGTGAATTAGCCAGGTTGTTGGTGGAAAAAATATGATAGTTAATTCATATGTCTAATGAATAAGTGATTGACTGAAGTGTTGGGGGCGAGGCTTGAAGGCACGGGGCATATGGGGAACGAGCAGATGCTCCTCTGGGTCACAGGCTCTTCAGCAAACTTTCAAGAGAGGAACAGAATTATCAAAAACAAAACATGGGAGATGAGCTAACCAAAAGCTAACTGTGGTTTCACGTTGCTGCTCTGGCCCTAACTACGGTAAGCCTGTGAAGCGCCAGCTCACCACAGGCACCCGCCGGGACAAACTGCACTTCAAGACAGTTTGCCTTTGAGCACTAGGTCTTGTTCTGCTCTGACCTCCACCAAAGTAAACAGCTCTGAGAGAGAAAGTATCATCACACAAATGACTAATGAGGCCATATGAATTATCACCAGACAGGAGAAACAGCCAAAAACACTCACTCACTCACACGTTACAGTAATGCAGCAAATACAGACTTCAGACTTCAGAGAGCAAAGGGAGGTTTACAGCTCCCTCTACTGGTAACCTTGTGAATAAGCTGCAGTGTTATAGCTAAGGGGAAATAAACACTCCGTTCCCTAAAATCATTTTTTCTCCACTGTCTCTGCCAAGCCTCGCTCTCTCCATTTTCACCTCCCTCAAAGCCAAGAAACTAATCTGGCATGATTAGATACAGTGTGCCACTGCAGCAGCACACTATCTTTTATCATCTATAAAGACTTCCCATCAAGCTGGGACAGACAGGGAAGTACTTTAAAATGAGTTTTGTCCCACTATTTGATAGAATATACGATAGCAGATGACACAAACACATACCTGACAGCACAAGAATAGCATAGATGTAAAGTTACAAGAGATTTAGTTTGTTTTGAAAAGAAAACAGAGAAAAGTACCTTACCAAAGGCCTTGCACGAGGAATATTAGTCAGTATTGACAGTATGGACAGCATTTTACTTGAATTCAGATATTAAGTACTTCTTCCACCTAGATCGATGTTCTATTGATTTCACTTTTTGTGTAAATTTCTTGCAACAAAGTCTAGAAAAGTAAGTACTGTATAATACAATGATGTGTCTTGTCATCCCACTATGTATTCAGGGACAAAGACTGCTCTTTATACGTGGGCTGAGAACCACTGCCTCACGGAATACACATATTCCCTATGAGAACTTTCTTGAATTTCTATTATAATAACAAAAGTGTATGAAGCGGTCCCTTTCTACTTAGATTTGCTGGCAGAGACTTTCCTCCATTTCTTATCACAGTCGACAGCAGAACAGCCCTATAATAAAATCTATTGTGTGGCTCCTTGTAAAATTGTCCAGCCAACAGCAAGGGCTTGTGGGACATTCTCTGTGATTTAGATTTAGCTAAAGTGAAAAAATATGATAGTGGCTTTATGATATTAAAATATTTATAAATGAGTAGTAGATGACTATCTCGGCCTGGTGTCAGTATGGCAGCTTTGAGCCTTACACATGTGTTAGTGTTCTCTAATCTTCTACAATTGCCTCAAAATACATCACATTTGGTATCACGGGAAACAGCTGCGGAGGAAGTGACGGCTAAATGGTAATAAGCTACTCAGACGTGAGGAGAGCGGTGACAAGACAAATCTTTCTGCTTAGGTACAGCTTTTTAGGAACCACAGCGTGTCTCGTGCAGTTACTATCTCCAGCTTGATCAGAAAATGAATTGCCGCTGTACAAAGGATTCGTGCCTCCCCCTCTTACTCTGCATTATTAAACAAAATCAAAAGCAATACGTTAGCACTTCCTAATCGGAGCTCGTCCTGTCCGGGCTCCAGTGCAAGAAACAGATGAACTATTTGTGTTTAAAAAGAGACAGAAACAATATGTTGTGTATATAGGCTGTGCTGCGTACTGTCGTGTGAAAAGATAAGGTTAAACGTCTTCATAATCAATGGGAACATAGCACAAAGTTTCAGTAACAGGAACAAGAATGTAAGGCCTGCACTATGGATGATGGAAGAACATATAGAGCTCTCTATCAGCCAGTGTTGTGAGATACATTTCTACAACCAAATAAAAAATATAACACAAATACCTGTCTGTCACTACTGTATCACTCATATCTGAACAGCAAGGCGGAAACCTCCTCAACAGTACATAATAAAATAATCAACAAAACACACATTGTAATAAGTTGTCAGGTCAAGAAGTTGATTTGTTGGACATTCTGCTGTGATTGTCTGTCAAAAACTGCACAAGCAACCACCTGCAATTCATGAAAGCACATGGTGTAGCCTGTAAGTAAGTCTGCATGCTGATGTAAGTAGAGCATCCTTGACCAGATCAAATTTAAAACTGCACGTACATGCACAAGGACTGATGTCCAAAGAAAGGGGCTAATAGTCTCCCTGAAGATCACATCCAACCCCTCATTTACACCATGCAAAGCCCGCTGCTCAGTGCTCCACGTACAGGATACTCATTCTATTTGCATATTTCTTTTAGGAACAAGCAAGCACCACTATGAGGCTATGAATGCTAGGTTTTGACTTTGATTTCCTTACATTCTACTGCCAAAATTATTCTTTTCTTCTTTTATTTATGGCCCGCGCTGGCAGAGCTTTGCTCCAAGTCAAACTCCCCTCTGTGCTCTTCCCTGTTGACTTCTCCTCATTCTTTCATTTCCTGACTTATCGTCCCTTGAGAGGGAGATCGTGCTAAGCTTGTGCTTTCATGAGGAATTACTTATTTACATAGAAGTGTGGTGTAGCGGGGTTTGGTTGGAGCAGGCTAATGGTTATTAGCATTTTCTAACAATCAGCGATAGTTGACATTGTTCAATTCACTCAAATGCAAAATGAAGCTGGTGCAGATTTTGTGTAACATTCAGCATTTCATTTTTGTATCTCTAGAAAGAAGCAATAGTGAAGTCAAATTAAACTTGTAGACATTTCTTTAATTTAAGTATCTTTTTATTAAAAAAAATAAAAATTTGAATTGTTAGATTCGGGGGAATCATAAGTAATGCAGCCCAACAGCATACCTTTAGAAATGGTGTTGTTTTTTTATTACTTCACAAGGGATGTCACAATATCAATGATTACTCACAATTTCCCGATAATTCACACAACACAACACTTAATTTACTTTCATTCGTACTGTCTAATGGATCACTATTCCTCTAGACCAGCTTTATGAAATAAAACTTTCTGAGTGATAGTCAAGTTAATGTGACATTAACAGACAAATAAAAAGCTATTTACATTTTTTGTAGTATATTTTTGCTTTTAAAATTATCACTTTTTATCACAAGAAAAAAAAGTTGTTTCGGTTACAATATAATTATAATATTATACAATTTATCAAGCTGTAACACGAATAACCTTAGTTATCAATTAAAATAATTATCTTGACATCTCTGCTTTAGACTACAACAATCAAATCTTATTTTTCAACACCATCCCATTTACTTATTAGTCATTGTATATTCAAGCAATGTCATTGACTGGGAGATATTTTAGAAACGCACATAACTCTGTATATTTTGCCTCATCTCTTCTGCTTAAAATTAATGACCTGATAGTTCCACAACAGGGAACATAAATTGTGAAGCTTGTAACAGGGTGGTAAATCAAACTGTGTAAATGTCAGATGATCTACTCTGTGCTATAATGGCGGCAGACATGCAAGACATTTGGCCTTTTCAAAACCTGCATTTAATTCACGAATACTAACTTTTATGGTCATAAAAGAGTGACTAACAAGCAGCAGGTGTCTCCACTTCTGGACAAACTCAGAAACCTCTTCTCTGGCCACATCTTTATGTTTAATTTCACTGAACAAATAACCTCTGGGCCTCTTCAATGTTGCTCTTCTGTCTGATTTACTTACTTTGGTAGAATTTGGTGTTTAACTGTCAAAATGCAGATATTTTGACCTGGTTTATGGTTAATATCTAATAACTTCTGGGCCTATCCATATGAAACAAAAATTAGCAGAAAGTTCAACGGCCTCTGTCAGCACACTCTGTCTCACTCTGTCAGTCAACTAAGGTGACTAAGATGATTTTTATGTGATCATGGCATAATGTGGAGGAATTATTCCATCCCAAAGTCAAAACTGTTGTCAGATGGAGAGCTTTTGCCAGTGCCACTCCATTCCCCGGTTCAGTTGATTCATCAGTGCATAGGACATGTAATTAGTCAACCAGGAATTTCTTTAGTTAACAATAGCGTGGAGGAAACCCACTTGAACATGGGAAGAAAAATGCAAAGTATGCACTGAAAGGCACCACATCACCTGGGAGAGGTTCAACCCAGGACCTGTGCTAGCCAATGAGCTACTGTGCCTGCTTGGGAAGAGCCACATCTTCATTCATGGGATCCTTTCTCCTATATCTGGAAGCTGAGCATCTTTCTAACTTCTAATGCATTTAAGGCGCTTATTTATTTATTTATCTTTTTTATGAACACAAAACTCAGCATCAACATCACAGGTGTTGCTTATATTCCCCACTGGCATGTCCTTTCTTAAGCAGGTCAAAGCTTTAACATATTCCAGACACCAAGGTCCTATGTGACAGGTGCGCTACACAGAAGTCCTCCTCACCTTGTTTTGGTCCTCCATGTCCCTCTGGTGATGTAAACAAAAGAGTGTGCGTGCTTCTGTGTGCCTCCTCTCCCAGCTGCGTGGACAGCCCGCCTCAGCCCTTTACGCTGCTGTCACTGCTGCAGATGACAACGGTCAAAGTAATTAGAGGCAAAAAGAAAAAATGTCATCTCACCTTGGTTCACAGTGCTCCGGTGAATACAGAATGTACTTTATTATGTGCCCACTCAGAGGTGTCAAGAGGTGATTTGTTGCAGAGACTGCAAGACTGCAGAGAAACTTTCTAAAATACTGAGCATCTATGTAGCCTATAAAGAAATATTTAAAATTAAAACTATGAAAATTTTAACAGTAAAGTTGTAATGCTTTGTATAATACAACCCATTGCATTGTTTGATTCTCCATATTAAAAAAAGATGTTCATGGATATTTTTTAGGATTAGCTTGATTTTATGAACCAAACCTAATGACTCATGGACTAAAATGTAAGGCTTTACCGTAAAGATAAAGTGAAGTTTGAGGCTAATATAATGAATATACAAGCAAGTTCCAATGGTTTCCACAATACAGGCCCAATACCTACTGCATCAAGCATCCTCATTCTGATCAGTGTAGACAAAATCAACATGACAACAACATTAAGACTATCCTAAACTCCATCATGCTCTTCTCCAGCTCAGCTAAAGCGCCATCTGTAAGCAGTCACACTTCATCTTCTACATCTGACAACTGAGAACGGGCGGGTTATCCTATCTCCTGAACACTTCCTAAAAGCATAAATAATCATTTACAAGCCTCACAGATGTAAGTCAAAATGTCATAACACAGTTCAGAAGGCCTAAAGGCTGCTGCACATCTCTGAGCAGGTCATATTTAGCCAGGTGCTCATGAATAATGGTGAAACTCTGTGGCACAGTGATGTGAAGAGAAAAACTTTTCTGAGAGCTCAAGGTCGCATCTGCTTTGGGTTGATCACAAACATCAGCCAAAACTGCCACAGCGTGCACCTCCATGACCACTGGCATTTGAGCAACTTCTCAATGGTATTGGTGTGTATTGATTCGCATACATGTTTAAACGACCAGACAGTCTAAATTTCAGGAATTATTATTCTAATTATGCTAATATAACATTTTGAATGCTATGTTCACCTGCGTGTGGTTTGCAGCAATAGGCTATATCACAGAAAAAAATGTCACGTAATCAGAAAGAAAGGAAGTACAAAAGTAAAAGTATGGTACTTAAGTACATTTTTAGGGATCTGTACTCGTTTTTACAGTGGATACTTTTTTACTTTTACATCACTACATTTGTGACCAAGTATCTGTGTTTTTTACTCCACTACATTTTTTAAAAGGGCTGAAAAGTAGAAAGTACTTTTCATTTTGTTTTTGGGTTTTTCTTATCATGTTGATGGTTACATTCTGCCTGAAAGTTTGGAGCTCAAACTCAACAACAAGCAAACAAAAATGCACACATAAAATTAAATAAATTGATTCGAATAGACCTTTGTTGACAAAAATTAAGCACAATTCTTTACCAAAATTACGACATTTAATATGTAAAACTAGAATCATAATCTGCACGAAATACTTGTACTGATATTTTTACTCGAGTAATTTTTTACACATGCATCTGTACTTTTACTTGAGTAACAAAGTTGAGTGTTTCTTCCACCACTGCACTTACCTACGCCTTTGTGTGGGTCCATCCCAAGTATCACGTCGTCAAACATTTAGGGCACCAGTTGTTGACAAAATGAATTTCTTCTTCTTAATGGTGTTTAACAGCGGTCGGCATCAGCAAAGAGCAAAGGGAAAGTATTCCCTCAGAACTGCCACAAACGAGCCCAAACATCACACAATAAAAAAATAAACAACAGGAACCCCTATGAAGGTAAAGACGACTCACCTGGTCATGGCAAAGGTCCATAATCCATTCTCCTGAGGTTATTTGGTTGTCAGATGGTAAGAGTTTTATTTTTTCTCTCAGAAGTGCTCAAGTTTGTTAAATGCATAGACCGTACATGGTTAAATGAGAGAAGATCATTCACACAAAAAAAACATCGTGATGATTCGACTTTACCACCTGTAGTTGCAAGTTTAGTGCTGTTTAGTTTGCGTACAAATGTCGGTGGACAGGAATTAGTGTCATTGATTAAAACTGACTACCATCACACATAAGAACTAACAACAGCATTTCGAGTTATTTGTGGCTTGCTGTGGGAATATACGGTGGTGGTTAGTCCAACTGAAGAGCCTTTTTCTCGCTTTTGTGGCTCGCTTATGTTTGTCACGCATTAGCCAAAAGTTTAACTTCAGATGGGGTCAAGGCGCCTCTCCATCACAATGCGTTAGTTTTACAATCTTCACCTTCTCCAGTCATGCCATGTGTTCCTATGGACTGCAGTCTGACGTTTCCCCTTTGCCCGCGGTGTCCGCGCAAAGCGTCACAAGAGGAACGATACCCGGATGTCCGAACGGCCCGAACCCGAGAGTGACCTGGTGCACGGCCCAGCGGCGCAGCACACTAGTGAGTGGAAAGGCTTCACGGGTTTAATAGATAAATATGTATGTATGCATGTATGTATGTATATAAAAATGAAAAATAATGAAATAGTAGATGGATCCTATATAGTTTTCAACAAAAGCCTTTTCGTGGCTCTTTCTACTCAACAGATAAAAAATAAAATGTCTTGATCATTAAAATAAGGAAGTGAAAAACATCTGTTAACAACAAATAAACACATTATCCATCAGCATCATATCAGCATGCACTCACAGAGCCCCAAAGAGACAGCTGCCTACCTTTAATTACTATCACATCTATCTGCTTCCCTCAGTCTCTCTTAGAACTGTGATCATTTTTGTTTTAGTTTGCACTTTAATGCAGTGGGATTTTTTTTTGTTCCAATTAGATAAAGTGATCAAGACACCTACCTATATTTTCTTGCATTAACCAAAACCAGGCTCGGGTCCAGACCAAACTGACTGAGGGTGCATCAGAGTTTTAAAGGGGTGCGAAGACAATACTTTGCCATTAAGTGTCATTATTTTACACGCCTCAAATGACGGCGCAAACACTTTTGAACAAGTGTGCACTGCACCCTTTTGCACCACTGTAGACCTGGGCCTGGTCAAAACCCTGCAAACTGTTGATATGATATTTCCATTAAACCATTTACTGAAAGCAAAAGTGCAAGCCTTAAATCCATCCAAAGTTAAGACATTGAGTTTTTGAGCTGAAAATAGTCTGACTTCTTGCTGTTGTAATTTGATTCTATAACATGGCATGTAAGGCCTTTATAATTTGCCAGTAATTACTCTGTTTTAAACAAAAGTGTGTTATTTTGACACAAAAAGCATACAATTAGTCCCAGAGGACCTGTCCCTCCTCTCGACAGCTGCAGGAAAAAAGAGGGCACTGTGGCAGTAGCACTTTCCTCTTTCACGCGTTACAGTGTGTCTTTCACTCATTATAATGACAAGGAACAGGAACATAAAGAGAACATGAGATTACCTCCTCCGCCACATCACCTGATGTTGATGGCTTTATTGAAATGCCACTCCAACTGTTTGAAATAACACTCTAATTAGCACAGTAAAGTGAGCTATAGGTTATAATGAGTGGTTGTTGGCAGAAGGCCAAGTGTAAGGCCAAATTAATTGATCCAATCAAATAAAAAGTTTGACCTCTATATTTTCATCGTTAATTGGTTGGGACATAGCCTACCAGGCTGGCTATTGCAAAAAAAACAGTGAAAAATAAATAAATAAATAAAAACTAATAGCACCTTGTGGCCTACCAGAAAGCCCAGATAAATGCAGATGGAATGATGTAAAACATAAATACAGTATTCCTTCCCTAAGTCATGTCCTCATTATTTCAATATCAAAGGCAAAGGGAGAACACAGCAGGCCGTCCTGACAGAGACTGGCACTGCAGTAAATATATGATGAAAAGATCTAGGTCTAAAATTCGTCTACAGTTGTGTGAATCAATATCAAAGTGCAAAGAACAATGTCAGAGAATCCTGTTGTAGATCTACAGCCTAATCTTCATGTTACCATGAAAGTCAGTGCAGTCCAAGTGCGTGCTATGCATGGTGGCTGAGAAATTTCACTAGATTCTGTGGCCATGTAAGCATCTGTTCATAACTACTTGTTATTTTTTAATTTGTTTTCATGTATTTCTTTAGATTGATTGGGTGTGAATAATTGCACACATATGCCTAGGTGAAAAGCAAAAAACTGCTTCTTGGGAGTTTTCCTTTCTGAGGTATTTAAAATGGGCAACTCTTTTTTAATGTATTATTATTAGAAAAAACAATAAATAGAACACATGTTGTACAGATTACACACGAAAAGCAAAACTTAAATTTAGCTATTTTACAGAAAGAGTCTTGGGCAAATTGTGCTCAGCTGACGCTGAGTGCTTTTGTTAACGTGATGCCCCTGAACGCTCCCCAGCAGACCGTCACACTGAACTGATCACACCAAACTGCAAAACATGGGGGACGATCTGGGAGACGAGTGGTGGACCCACCAGGGAAACTCGGGTATGTTTTTTCTTTTTCTTACTGCTTTTAGTGCTTTATGTTGTTAAGTCCGATCAGTGGTGGAAAAACAGTTAGCATTTAGCATGGGCAGGGTCTGTTTCAGATTTGTAACAAGAGGATGCTTTCTCTTCAGAAAATGTATCTATTCACTAAACCGAAGGGAGTTAAACGTGGACTTTTTCCAGATTACAGATTTGTAGTTAACATAATTCTTCTAGTGAAGGCTGTTGGTAACTTTACGTTATGTTGAAGCTACGCTAACTTTAGCATGACGGAGAAGAGGAACACGTGTTTCTGTTTTGATCTTCCATGTGTTTCACACTATTCTCATATTATTAACGTGGATCAGCGTTAAACGTAGCCCGTGCACTTCTGAGGAGCATAGTATCTTCTGGCTGATGAGCCGTGTTAACCAACAAGTAACAGTTAGCTGTATCTTTGTCTTTTCGCACATGTAGCCGACTGTGAAAACCAACAGAGGGCAGTAAGGTTACTAGTCTTGGGACTTAAGGTTTAGTTACACATTTTTCAGATTGATTTTAAACGAGCTGTTGTGCTATTAAAGAATAAATATGTAAGTTTAGGCCTTTGTTGTACATTTATGTGTGTTTTACCTCTTAACTACTTGGTTATATTTGTATCGCAGCTGCTTTGAACCCGGATTTTACAAATATTTTAGAAAAGTTGTGGCCAATTAAAAATTAAAGTGTATAGCTGTTTCATAATTTGCAAACCGTTTGTTAAATAAACAACATATGCTAATAAGCTCATATGGAGCTTAGTTACATCCATTTAAAGGGGAAGAAAAGATAAACATTGTTGTAAGAATGCAATCTTTAATTACAAATCCAAACATTGATGGAAATTATGATTAATACTGAATTAAGGTAGTCCATTTAATCTATTTAAATGCTGTCTTTACGCATGTTGCACAACTAAGGACTAATACAATCAGTAAAGAAAATCAGATTTTAGATAGAAACAATTACAAAAACGTTGTCATCTTATGTGTTTGCGTAGTAAAATGTACTACTAGTCACACAGTCCACTCACTGTTATATTTGAAGAGTTGGAGACTGGAGAAGTTGCAGGGGAAATTGTGATACTGCTTGTTATCTTGCCAACCCCTTTGACATGACAGCCATTTGCGAGTACCTGCGTTCTCTGTTCATGTCGGACATAGTATGGACCTGGAGAATGAGGGATACTGTGGCTCACTCCATTCAGGGCCTGTATGTAAGGACTTCCCAGGTGGATATGTATCTTACTGTCATCCAAACTGCTGATACTTGAACATGTATCTACACTGTTCGATCTTTCATGGCGTAGGCTGCTTTGACGTTCAAGATTTTTACATAAACCTGCTGCTTCTAGCTCTGGAGAACATGTCCTCACTGTCACTATTTGTATGGGAGAGTTTTGGTCTGGTGTTACAGATCGAGAAGAAGTTGGACTCATAACCCGAGCAATGGGAGACGTATTGAGTGATAAGGTGCGATCTGGACTGGAAGGGGGGCTCCTAGTGTTTGCATTCTGAATTATGGTGATCCTCTGCTTAGACTGGCCTGGGCTGTTTGGTATGACTGCGGTGCTGGTGTAGGAAGTAGCCACATCTGACGAGGGACTGCTGATCTCCAGTGTGGCTGTGTTGAGCATGTGATGGGGTGTGACTTTGATATGCAAGGGCTGACCTGATGTGTGGGTCAGCATCATCACTTCTCTGTTTACCGCATCTACACTGCCAGAGCCATTGTTGCTGTACACGCTAATGTTGTTGTTAGCGCTGTTCAGGTTGTTGAGGTTTTGAACATGAGATGAGCTCTCTGTGTTTTGGTTTGGGTCCTCTTCATCCTTGTCTTCATCCTGATGTGGCGATATTGAAGAGCTGTAATGGAAGTCATTTGGGTCAGTTTGAACTTCCTTGGTTTGGCGTGACGTAACAAATCGATTAGTTTCATATGGCATATTTTGACATGTTTTATATCTGTTTAGCTCATCTGACAACTCAAGCATTTCCCTTGCCAGCTCTCTATTCCTGTTCTCCTGTTGTATCAACTTTCTTTGCAGAGTAGAGTGGTCATTTTGGACTTTGCTTATCGAGTCCTCTGTTCCCATCATGCTTTGCAGTTTCTCCTTCAGTGACTCTACTTCTCTGCTCAAAAGCCTTGACTTAACCTGCTCTCGTTGCAACCTTTGCAGAAGCTGGTGTTCCTGGTTGGTCTCCTCCTTCTCTGCCTGTTGGTACCTTGCCACCTCACATTTGGCCACTTCTAGCTCTTGTGCCAAAACATGTGTCCTTCTCTGTTCCTCTCTGAACCTTCTCTCCATAACCTCGTAGTCCTCCTCCACTTTCATTAGTGCCCCCTCTAAGACTTCTTTGTCCTGAAGGGTCTTTCGTAACCGCTCTAACTCTTGGCTGAGTTCGTTCACTTTGTTGTTTTGCGTTTGGCATTGATGGCCGGAGTTGTTTGGAACTGAGCCATACTTGACGTTCTCTCTCTTCTCCTCTTTTTCTCTCCTGTTCTCCAAAACCTGCAGCCGTCTTTTCATAACCGACAGCTTAGCCTCTAATTCGCTACTCCTTTCCCCTTCTGTTCTCAGTTTGGCATGGAGCTCATCCTTTTCTTTAGCGATGCTTTTAATCCGTTCCTGTAAATCTGCCTGGGACCTTGTTGCCTGTTGCCTCTCCTCTTTAAGTCTTTCATTTGGTGTCATTGCCAAATTGCCCTGCTCATTTCTCTTACTGAGTGTTTCCTCAGCCTGTCTGAGCCTTTCCTTCATACTATTCCTATCCTCTACTAGAGCTACAGTAAGTGACCTGAGATGGGCCAGGTCTTGTTTAATGGCAGCCTCACTTTGCTGGAGTTGACCCTCACAAACCTCCGACTCTCTCAGCCTGACTCTCAGTTTGTCCAGTTCAATGTTCAGCGTCTTGCACACCTCTTTCTCCTTCTCCAGACTGCCTTTCAGGGCACCGCACTCCTGTCTGCTCTTTGCCAAAGCACTCTCAATTCTGTCCAATTCATTAATTCTTTTGTTCAGCTTATCCACATCATCCCGGAGATTACCACTGTTGATTTTCTCCTTTGTCAGTCTTTGCTCCAGCTCGCGGCACTGCTCTCCCATACGTATTAACTCTTCGTCCTTTCCTTCCATTTCGACCACTCTCCTCCTCAGTACCTCCACCTCTGACATCAAGCCCGGGCCTCCAGACCTTTGCCCTTTGCCATTTAGTTCCCAAAATCCATCAGTCTTTCTCAGATGTGGTCTTTTGTCCTCCAGTCCGGCCTGTTTCGCTGTCATAGTGCACTGGCTTTGATTAACCTGTTGCTTCTCCTGTCTGAGGTAAGATGTTCCGCTCTT
Organism: Rhinogobius similis; assembly: GCA_019453435.1. Lineage (NCBI taxonomy): Eukaryota > Metazoa > Chordata > Actinopteri > Gobiiformes > Gobiidae > Rhinogobius > Rhinogobius similis. The sequence continues at coordinate 22,362,490 of CM033633.1, read as the reverse complement.
CAAATTTTTTGTGATGTTTTTTAACTTTTCAACCAGATTTTTCTGTTCCACCAGTTCCTTGGTCAATAATTGATGCTCCCTTCCCACGAGGAGAGCGAATGCCTTCAGCCTGTGTAGTTCTTCTTTCAGCACCGACAACTCTTTCACACTCTTCTTGTCCTTTATCTGCTGGTATTCTCTCTCTTTCACAATCAGGAGCTTGAGTCTGCAAAAAAAAAACAAGGACATTATAAATCTCAATGTCTTGCTAGCCCCAATTTAAACCCAAATAATGTCCTAAGCTGTTTGTTTCCAGAATAAACAACCGATTAAGTGAATCATATTAATCACAGCTGTATTTTGCAACTGGGAATAGTTTCGGCATGATGTACTAGCTGACCTACCTGCGCAACATAATACATGTGTACCATGTTAGGCCTAATTTCTCTTCAGGCAGAGTCATTTCTGCGGGGTGTTTTGACTAGCACAGCATATGGTCCCTTAGCGGGGTGTGTTTGTTAATTAAGAAGTTCCTCTACCCTTGAGTACCCTCAACGCCGCATCCAATCTCCCTCCTTCTGAGCACCTTGAATGGCACATCATTTCCAGCTCGAAGAGGCAGGAATTCCCCCCTGCTCCAGAAGTAATTACAGGCTGCGGCTGGATTTACCAAGCACTGTCACTCTGTACCTTTCCCTTGACACATTCCAGGATACTGTACAAATATGCATGACCAATGGGAGCACTTTAACACATCATTCTCACTCTATTTTATACTTTTGACACTTTTAACTGTGTGCAATTATTGCAATATGTTCACTGAAGATGGGTACACAGTAATATTATAGTCAAAAGTGTGATCCTAATGAAAGAAATGAAAGAAAGGTAAGTACTTTCATTTGGTAGGTGAAAAGGTGGTGAAAGTTTAGAAAAAAACCTTTAGGCAGCCCCCTCCAAGGCTACCAAAGAGAACCACCTGCCTGCCTCCTTTAGGGTGCTAAATTCTTGATAAAGTTAAAGACATGCCCTGTGCATCGATTAATCTTAATTTAATTAATTAAAGGGTGTCCGGCGTGGCATTAACAAAAGCTCTCAAAATGAAAAACTGCAAAAACTACTATAAACACAAAGAAGTTCGAGTTAACAGGCTCTTCATTAGTGAAAAAAGCAGATTAACTCACCAAAAAAAAAAATCAATTCTTTTTTCTGTTGTGGTCTTTAAAATCCTGTATAATCCCAATTAAATAATTAGTCAGCTAAGACATCAACTGATTAATCGGCCAAAGGCGTACAGCTCTACTGATTTTGGACAAATCTATGTCAGAAGTAGCCGACACTGCATAACAAGTTCCAATAACAATAAAACTAGAGTTTTGTTTTTAGCATAAAACATTTCTTTCAAAACATGACTCTGCATGAAAAGTGTCATATTTTAGATAAAATTGTGAAAAATGTATCATTTTGAATGAGAAGTTGTTCTTCTGCAGCTCTTCCAAAGCATCCTTACCTTTGCTGTCGTCCCTATTGTCCTACACCCCTCCAAGACGACCCTGTCTCCGCTCTCACCTCTGCTGGTGATGTGGACCTTCCATGTGGAAAACTCAACGTTATGTGAAGTACTCTGCACTCTGAGTCTCACTCGCAGTCGGTGGCGCCCATGACATCATCAGCACGTCCTTATAAGGAAGGAGCTGTACGGGCCAGAGAGCAGTGTGTGTGTTTGTGTTTTTTTACTGGAGTTCAGCCCATTCCAGATGAGGTCATTGTGCAGCCATGCCAAAGAGGCTGATGGGAAGGACAGAGCCTATACGTGTGTGTTCAAATCCTAAACGTCTAATTACATATTCTGGCATTGTATGTGAACAGGATTACCCAAAGCCAACATAGTAATCATAGAGAGTTAAGTGTTGTGCGTAATATACCTGCTTCTTACACAGGATCTATCATCTTGTTGCCTTCTTGTGCCCCCTGTAGTGTGTGTGTGCTGTTCTTCTTGGTTTTAAGAGGACAGAAATGTTTTGTGCACCACAGCGGCTGTGCCTGGGGCCTGATAACCTGACTGAGATGACATCATCACTTCAATTACATCCATATGTTTCTCTCTTGTTCTTTTCTCTTTCTTCCCAACCACCACTTTATCTCCGTACTCTATCATTTACTTTGGTTGGAGGCCACAATTTATCTTTCTCCTATCGTCATGCACTTCTTTTGTCCTGTGTGTCCTAAGAGCTTGTCAATGCATAACAGCATTAATTTGTTCTGACCATCTCATTAAACCAATTTTGTTCTTCGTCGTCACAACATGAATCAAAGGCCAAATTATCTTGTTTTACATTTTTGTTGTACCTTTGTCCAAAATCCGGACTCCCCCAATTCCATATTAACTCAATCCTGGACACAATTAAACAGGAACCACAATGAATTTTTTTTTGTTGTAAAATTGCTTTCACAATAGTTTTTTCATGGAAACTTTTACTGGCGGAAAAACGACCCCAACACTTAATTTGTCTTTTAGCCCAATTAGAGAAAGATCCAAATATATGGTCACTATTCGGCTCAAAATTTGGCTTTGTAAATTAGCTTAGCGAGATATTAGTGGGCTTTCCTGTTTAGGAACATCAGATCAATCCTTCTTGGTTTTCACATAATTTACCCAGAAACAATCCAAAAGCAGAGTTCATGAGGGCCGATTTCCCTGGCATCTGCTTTACTTGTTCTCAATTACAAGCATGATCCGACCCTTAGAGGCTTTTCCAAGAACACTCTCCAACTTTGCAGATATGTAACGTGGGCCGTATGTGAGGAGAGAAGTCTAGTTGCATCCAGGGGTATAATTTGAAGATGGTGTGCATCCCTAATCCAACAATTGCAATAGGATTTTCTCTCACACAAATGACTCATTCTCCTCTGATGTTACGCCTTGCAGTGTGGAGACAAAAGTGTTCATTTTTTCATAATGTTTGAATGAAAAACTTTGGTAAGTACCAGTTTTAGTCAGCCTACTGAAGTCAACTTGTGGTTATGTGGTCTGTGCCGATTGAGGTCTGCCACTTTTATATTTTTCCAAAAATTTTGGGCATTTAATTAACTTTACCTTAACATCTTCACTTTCAATTTGTTGGTTGGTTGTCATCTACCAGAACTAGGGCTGTATACCTGTGTACCGCAATTGTTTGTGATACTAGTACTTAAACGTTACAAATTATAAAAATGACTTTTTGTTTGTGCATAGCATGTACTTTTTATTCTTGTAATTGTTGTTGCGCAGCCTATAACTGTCTATAGTGTGGTCTTCGGCATCCAAAATTGCATTTTTGTTTTGGGACTGGTAGAACATCAACTTTATTTTTGGGAACCACTGTGGTACATTTTTAGTGGTACCAAGCCCCAACCAGAACCAAACCTAACCAAAGTTGTTTTTGTTATTTGCAAATTTGGAAGGCTAATGGCTTATCATTCCTCCATTAAAAAAAGACATTACTGTGGTTGGCCTTGCTCAAATGACCAAACTTACCCATACTGCAGCAGCTTGAGTGGAAACAGGGCCATTGCACAGAAATGAAGCACTGCCAGACCTCTTGGATAATTTATGCATTTTTTTTCCTGACACGTTATTGGCTAAGCAGACAGATGGTGGAAGTGTTGGAGTGTGAGAGGAAGAGCGGACAGCTGTATGGGTTTCCTCCATCACGAAGCCAAGTTTACTTTGTCCCTTTTGGACCAAACGCTCTACAAAATGTTTCTTTTTCATAGAGGATTTTGATCAAGCTTTAGTTGAGCTATTGATGAGGCCACATCACTTGAGCTCAAAGAGTGACTCAAGCTTGATGGAAGTGGTTTCTTGGTCAAGCGACGCCTTAGCTTAAGAGATGGTGCCTTTTTTGTGTGTTGAACATGTGTGTGCTTAGAACTGAGATGCTGTCGGTCCAATGACGGTCCATAGGAAATGCACGCCTTCTGATAGCTGCGATCAATGCAGCCAGAACTCTGCATTGTGATGTGCACATGTAATCACCCTCTAACACGCAACAGGAGTCTTTGTATGGCAAGTGATTATATAGCGTGACTGGAATTTGAGCGTATAGATAGATCTGGACTGGGAGAGGTCATCTGCTCTGCACATGGCACCTTGGGACGCTGCCTCTACAAGAGCTAGAAAGGCCTGGCTAATTCCAGGTTGACTCCAGAAGCTTTAAATTAACTAGCTGATTTGAAGGAGAATTGCAAGGGGAAATCAAGCAGACTGGACTGAAACTAACATGAAAAGATGGGTATGCTGTTTACCCATGGGATCAATGTAAGATGTCTTTTTTTGGTGCCAAGCTCAACAAAGCATTTGGGATTATGTCAAAATTACAAAGAAAACTGTTCCCGTCAAGTGAGTGGAACTGTTATTCTTGTCCAAAAAAAGATCTAACACCTGCCACTAAATCCATCAAAGTCTCTTAGAAAGTTTAAACTAGGATTTTAAACACAGAAGGAATCTATAGAGAACAAGTCATGGAAAACCTTTGTGATTAAGTATTCAGGAATGTATGAGCCACACAGGGTTTCCACCACACCAGACTTGTAGGCTGCCACCATGTTAATCATTGTAACCCAGATCAGCCTCTTTGTTGTACAATACTTTGCATGTTTTAACTCTGCTAACTAGAACTGGACAGCCATTTTGAAATTAAATTTAGTTGACGACAAAGTATCTCCATTTCGGACGACTTTGAAGCTGAATTGTTTCTGTGGGTCCACTCTATGATTACAGAGCACACTGGTCTGGTTGGCACAATGAAGCGCAGTTATGGGATCCAAATAGCATCGGAAAACTTGTGACCACCTCCATGTTAGACCTTAGAGACACTAGCCACATCTAAATGCGTTCTCTTTTGGAGAGGAATTCCTCGGACCAACCCGCAACCCCATTAACTTAATTTAGATGAGGGCTCCATGCTGAGCACTGCGGTATTGTTGAATTGGACAGTAGGGTGCAATTTGGGGCTATAGTCATCATTGTATGTGAGTGCATGTTTATTATGTTTGCAGAGGGGAAGAGAACAGGGCCAAGCTGGAAACAGGCCCTTTCCACGTCCAGGGTGTAATGGACTGTATCTGAGTGCAGTAACTCTTAAGTACAGCGTTGAGGTCAGATCCAGTGTCTGAGAGAAACGCATTGGCCAGCACTGCATTTGCTCTCTCAATCAACTGTGAAAAGCGTTACATAGCACTGCATGTGGACGACATAGCACATGAACATCACAAAAACTCTGATATGGCTCGCTTCAGTCCGCAGAAATGTAACGTTCTGTAAAAATCTCAAAGCAGGCTATAGGTTTGAAGAGTTTAAAATCAACAATGTCTTCGAAGATGCCTACCCACCTCTGTCTGTCCTGCTCCTACCCACCTCTGTCTGTCCTGCTCCAGTACATGGACAAGCGTGTTGCACTTGTGGACAAGTGCCCAGTGGTTCCGCTCCTGCTCCTCCAGTCTTTGTATGGTGTTGTGGTGAGAGTGGGACACCATCAGTAACTGCACCATTACCGCCAGAGAGCACTGCCTCTGGGCCTGTACCAAGGCACCCATCTGTGGCAAAAAAAAAAAAAAGCCAAAAAGCATCATCACAAATTCACAAAACTGACTGGTATTGAGCTAACTATTCCTGTTAGGAAAATATGTAAACTTAACTCCATCATCAGTATTTATATGATTTATAAGGCCAATAAGTGCATAACATCTGTCAATAAAAATGATTACCAGATACTAGTTGACAGGGCTGCTCGATTAAGAAAACAAAATATAATAGCACAATCATTTAAATTTAATCATAGCTGAAATCACAATTTTTCAAACTATTATTTGCTTACGAGAGAAGGTATCAATGCGCCTAAAATGAAGAGAATGAACAGATGACATATCTCACGGAATTAAACATACTCCACAAGAAGGGTGCAACCTTTGATAAACTTTTTCACTCATTAAAACATGTACATGCACATTAAGAGGGCATGTAGAGCAATAATTATAATTGCAATTTGATTCATTTCACAGCTCTACTAGTTGATACTAAATAGAATTGAAAGTAGATACTAATTTGAGCAAATATTGATACTGACAAAATCACATACATGAGACAAAGTTTGACATTTCCTTCATATTTTTAGAATAATAAACCTCATGGTACTACTACAGTGAAATTAACTACTTTTTAAAGTGCTTTGTTTTATATATATATATATATATATATTGTAATTCAGGAATCTGTATGGAGTTTCATGTTTTATCTTCAGTATGCAGAGGCCTATAATCTCTTTACCATGACCAAACCCAATGTCTACACTTGTACAGTCCACTGAATGACACTAATGCATTCCCCTCATTAAGCTGATCATTCGCCTCGTATGCTACTCAGTTGGCATTAGTCACAGTGGTACCTGAGCTGTCGGGTTGCACACATCTTGCAGGACGTCCTGTTGAGTTCTCAGGCAGTCTCTGTGCAGGGCCCTGTAAGCCTCGTCTGCTCTGCTCGCTCCATAGTGGGCCACCAGCTGCGCCTTGTCTATCCGCTCAGATTTCAACACAGCGATTACCTCATCCCGGGCCTAGCATGGTTCAAACATTCAAATTACAATTCATTACATGGTTGTGCAATTGTTTGGGTTGTTAATTCTGTTATTTGGGCCAAAAAGTTCAAACCTGTAGCTCTCCTTCCAGAATGCTGAGCAGAAACAACAAGTCGTCCCGAGACAGTTGGTCGCGTGAAGGTCGGCTGTGTCTTCTGGCTTTCATGTTCTCACGAAGTTGTGTAATTTTGACTCCTACAAAAACAGTACAGAGTTTATGCGCTGGGTAGTGAGCCAAGTATTCAAAATAATCACTTCAATCTCCGTTAGATTAAATATTTAGAAGCCGTAAGTCAGTTAGCATGCACCTGTCAAACATCTTAACATGTAACAAATTAAAGTGAAAAACATGGTTCCACTTTTTTACTCATATAGTTGCATAAGCGAAGATGTTGATTGCTAGTGCTACTAGATAAGTCTTTATTGTTGAGCAGTTTTGATAAACAGCTGACATTATGTGGTTCAGCATGTCTTGCATAATATACAAACATTATTGAGTCCTTCTGTCATAATGTTTCTGAAAGACATTGTCTGACTTTTCCATTTACAAAGTCAAAAACTGTTTTCCCTAAAAATGTTTGCCAGACAGAAGGACCATGTTTGGCCAAAAGAGAAGTATTTTAAGTCTTTTGTTTGTGTGAATGAGGAGCAACTAACTTGTTCCAGCTCAGGAGAGAAACAAGAAGGTTCAGATTAGTGCAAAAATGATGTCATCCCTTTGTTTTGCAGCCGCGATCCTGCAGTCCAACCTTTCACAGTTGCAGGGATCTCCTTTTATTACCATTCCCCAGTCAAGTTTCCATTTGTGTTGAGGTTCGCAAATCTATATTATTCAGAGCAGATTTGTAGCATAAGCGGAATGGTGTTTGTAAGACATTGTGTTTTTCTCCACTTCACTGGCCTCCCTCTGCTGCCTTTGTTTTTGCACAGACATCTGCTCCCCAAGACGTGAGAATAACCTTGAGTCTAAAAACAAGCTGAACACAGATCTGTAAGCAGCAAACATTGTGTAGCAGACAAAATGGCCACTTCAGTATCGTCAATAACACGGCCTCTTCCTCTTGATACTCTCTGGGCATCAGTCAGAATGAGGAATGAGGCTGTCCTGGCCCGCAGTCCTCCTCTTGTTAGCGGCGACAGGCACGGATGATGGAGGCGCTGAACAATCACTGGGGAGGCTTTAATAGCTCCCTCTTTAACTGGCCTCTCATGAGTCAAATGAACACCCTGACCACGTTTAGCAGCACTCCTACATACGACGTATAGTACAACATTTACTACTGAGCCGCATGAAGAAAGTTGAGTTTGGAGGGTTTTTACAGTTGCAAAAACAACCTCAGTGTAAATTATTTATCTTTAGAACTGTACCACCCCAAAACTGTAAAATGTGAAATCCAGATTCTGTCTTATTTTTGACTCTATCTGTTAATCATATAGTGTGTATAGAGTGCATGCAAGTTGGTGTTGAACTTTTTTGTTTAACATTTGTCAAGCTAAATGAGGAGTATAGCTAAATAATGAAACCTTTGACTACAGGTTGCGACATTTAAAACATTCTACACATTCTTAATTATTGACTTGTAAATCACTTTTATTTATTATTTATAGTCTTTTTTCAGTCATGGGCACTTAGAATTATCTTCATTTTTCCCAAGGACCTCTATATCGTCACAATCATGTCCATCAAATGAGTCATAATCTTGTAATGGAACTTCATACTCCACTAAAAGGACATTTTAGAGACATCATTGAGAGTTTCTAAGCTATTCATGTGGGCCAAAAAATCAAGGCGTTTTGACGTACATCCGAAAGTAATTTTCAGTCTGACTGACGTTTCGGATGGAAGTTGAAATGTCTTGATTTTTAAAACACTGTCCAGACTACCTTTTCCATTTTCTCATCCCTGGACAAATGAGGGATTACGGCGACTTTTAGAGACCTTTTATATATACAAATAGTTCATGTAGGGCTGAAACAAGTAAATCGATTAATTGCAACTAACCGATTATTCATCACAGATCATTGTCTGTTAATTTAGTAATCGAATAATCATTATCTGGACTGTACATGGACGCCAAAACATGCATGTGCAGAGTGAAGAGGTTTTGTAAAATTCATGTTTTTGATGAATAACCGATTTTGTCTGTAAATAGACTGTTATCAGGAAAGCCTCAAGTGGCATCTCTTTCGTGTCATCTCATTGAAATTTTGTGAAAATGTTCAGGTAATTTCCCAATATAGAATTAATTAAAAAATGTTTGCAGAATAAATTTTACCTTCAGCCGCAGTTTTATGCAAAAATGAGACAAGACTGAATTTGCTGTAGGTACTAGAAAATTATAGCCCACAGTGTGTTTTCCTTCAGCCCCATTGTATGCAAACACTTAATGAGGCCAATCAGCTCGGGCCACATGTTGGTGTTTACGTGCCATTGGCCTCTAATTGACTTGGGCCTGCACTCTGTATCTCACTGTAACACATGAGTCAGTGTAGTGTCTAGACTAGTGCAGACCCTCGCGGTACCAGACATGAGAAATCCTTCTTCTCTGGCTCCGATCCAGCCTCAGTCATGTTTGCCAGGCTGCCCCACAGAGGACCCTCCACTGACACACACACACACACACACACACACACACACACACACCTCTCCGCGTCATTGTTTATTTATCCAAACACTGCCCATGTCACTCTGGTCCAGCGCTTCCTCCGCCAAAGGCCACTGTCTGCCCTGAATAAATCATTAGCACTTTCAGTAATAATCCCTCCACTTGCACTCGCTGCCATTTCAAATCTGCTCTCCACACGCACCCAGGTGTGATGTTGGCCAGCCCACATTTCTGACATTCCTGTGATTAAATGTAAGCATACGTTTCATTACAACCACCCTTCCTGCGTTAACAGATTGTGGTGTTTTCTCTGCTTAAGAAACGGTTAAATCATAAAGTGATGACAGTCTGTGGCCTTTTGATCTTGTTCTTAATTTATTGTTAAACTTGCTCATATTGTTGCATTTGTCAAGCACTTTTTGACAGTTGGTTTACATTGCAACATAATAAGTACCGTAAGATTTCAGTTTTATAGTTATAAAGGTCTTGCAGTAACTTGAAATTTACAGTTTACAAATCCTTTCAATTTATAAATAGTAAAGAAATTCAGTACTGCCGAAGACCACTGTAGGAGCTTTCTTTGGAAAAAGCAGGCCATGGCATCAACACCAAGTCATTTTTGCCTTGACGTCATTGACCTTCATTGTTTTACCGTGTTCTCCCTCTGTGCCAGGAAGAAGGTGTTAAATATTTGGGTCTCGTTTGCTTTTTATGGCCATTGATAGGTGTGAAGTGCCAGATGTGGCCGTGCTCCTGCCTCACAATGTTTAATATCCTCTGTAATTTTGAAGGTTTGTGTGCACTGTATAAACCTGTAAAAGGGCGTTTTATGGCAGGCAGGGCTTCAGATACTTTATGATCTGGACATTTTTGCATGACCGCTATTTTAATTTCCCGCTTCTCTTTTGATCTGTGAATGAGAATCATGCTCTAGTGCCATCCGTCAACATTACGCCATCAACATATATCTGCCAGGCGCCGCTATGCCAAGTCTTGATTATCTCATAGAACTCAAATAGAAAAGTTAGTGCGAGCCAAAGGTTTGAGCAGTGAGGTAATGTATGGTTTTATAACTCTTAAATTACTTTCAGGTCATTTATTTAACAATTGGTAGGAAAAGAGAATGGAACAAATGACATTGGTGTGATCGTTGCAGCTGAAACTGGTTGGCATTTTAAATTTAATTGAGTTGCATGGATTGACTTGTATAATCTAGTAATTAGGAGAAAGAAAGGGGATTGTGCGTGTGGGATTTGTTAAATCTTAATAGCTCAATGGTGTTTACATAAGTATGATTAGCTTTGAAATTCAACTTATTTTCTTATATAAGTTTAATGAAAAGCATCTATTTCTGGGTTATTTTGGCCACACCTTGTTAAATGCCCAATCTCATACCTGATCTTGGAAAGCTGAACAGGTTGGGCGTGGTTAGTACTTTGATGGGAGACCACTGGGAAAACCAGGGGCAAAACTGGTTCCAACCTAGCATACTATAGTTGTGCCCTTAGCCAAGACACTTAACCCCCCTTGCCTATGTATGAATGTGGCGTGTGCAAAGCTGTATTTAAAATAAAACTTAAAGCACAAAAAGAGCAGAGAATGCAAACTTTTGTCCAAAGCAAAAGCCCTGTGTGAGACAAAATTCCTCTGGAGATAACGTCATAGATATTTAAATAAACCCCAGGCCTTGGTTTATTAGTGCGGACAAACGCCGTGTTGCTTCACTGCACATTCATCAAAACAAATGGCTTACATGCATGGGCTCCACCATGATCTGTGTTTAAAGGTATGCTGCGCTCTGACCTCACGTAGTGCGCCCCCTCCTGACCACTCACGCCTACAACACATTTTCGATCGTCAGCCAAAATGGTAAAAGTTATTGTATTTTAAAGCTAGTTGAAACGACAAGTCAAACTCCAGGTTGGGTGGTGAATACTGAATAGGGAAGCAACCCAAATTTGTAATCATAGCACTCTCCTCACAGTAATTCCACAAAAGCCAGCTTGTTAGATTTGTGCATACAGCCCTAAGTCCCCATTGATTTAACAATAACACATGCTCAATTGTGGCTTTAGGGAGGAAGCAGCAGGCATCCAAAACCAATAACAGCAACAGGCATCCACGTTTTTCAATATCAGGCATTTGTTACTCGCCTCCAGATGAATTATTGATCGCTGAAACTACTCACGAATTGATTTTATGAGATATCATATTGTTTTTATTAGATCACAAATTCTGAAAATGTGACCGTGCATTAGATGTTGGGCTATTTTTCTTTTTCTACTTTCTTCTTACCTATTCTACACTTGTACATCAGACGTATTGCTTTTTACTTTAAGGAAAATATATCTTACAAACAAGACACAGAAATGTTATAAAATTGTATTTATTTTGTCATTATTTGTTTAGAAGGTTAGATGTTGTTGATTTAGATTATTTAAATCTGACAGGGGTTAAGGCGGCCTCAGTTACCGAGCTGGACACACAACGTGAACCCAAAAGCGAGAACAACTTATGTGGAAATGAAACAATTAACAATTTCCTCAACCACTTCATCCTCATTACATCAAGTCAGCAGCATCGACTGTCCATTAAAACCAGTCACCTCTATTGATCCCCCATTACAGATGACCAGACTGGAGTGTTTTCCTCCATCTGAGGCCTCTCCACTGCTGCCGTGGCCATTGATTCCTGGTCATTTGAGCTGTAAACTGAGTGTCCTGATGCATCTTTTTGTGTCTCTATCTGCACTTACTGTGGCTATGACGTTATTGAGGTCAAAGTTCAGGCGACACTAAAAAGACCCAACCCTTTCATATTTACTTGTTTTACATGGCTCTCTTTGCGTTTCTATTCTTGTCATAACATAGTGTTTTAACATGTGAATTATGCTAATGGTGTTTCCAGAGTGGATGTTTGCAGCAGCTCTTGACAGTGATAAAAGTAGAAGTTTTTAAAGCCTATTAGACTGTGCTCTTGCTGTATCTAGCTGCACTGTCAGCACTCATCCCAGACCTTAGTTTTGACCCCTTTAGGCCCTTTTACAGCTAATTGAACACAGAAACGCAATGTTAGGTGGGAGCTTTTGCATTGTCAGCGCAACCACTTATAGTCTGTTGTGTACAAATTGCTTTACCTCAGTAGCAAACTTCCACAAATATTAAAAGCGCTTACAACATTTTGGAAACTATTAATAAATTATTTTTGTAGAACCCCTTATTATCTGTTCACAAGAGTTGTGGTTTGTTGGTATTTCACAGCATAACTCTAAAAAAGTATGTTTGAAGAAGAGACACAAACTACAAAGAATGTTTCGATGTTCCATATTAAACTAACATGAAGTTAACTTGAAATCTAAAAAATAAAGATGTAAGAGGGCACATTTAAATTATTAAGTAACATGAGGGCACATTTAAATTATTAAGTAACATAGACTCTAATTCATGCTCTAAAAATAATTAGCTAAAATGACTTACTTAAATTTAAATTGGAGACCAGCCATCGACTCCACTTCATCAAGCCTGTGTAGATCTCATTTTCCTCTGACTGACCATGTCCCCTCCTCCTCTTGGTGAAACTGTTCAGTATTACTGTATTCTTGACGACTGCAGTCTGTTGTGCCAAATGCAGTGTGCTGAGCGGAACGGAAGAAAGGACCTCAAACGTCAATATTAGGGCTGGGCTCCATGTGAAGCAGAGCATCATGACACATTTATTTCACTGCTGTATTAAATATTCTTTGTAACGAGAAAGATTTGTTGCCTTAACTATGATTAGAATAAAAGATGACACCTTGATGCACTACAATGACATTTTTATTTTTTACATTTTTGTTAAAATTGTTTTACTGGAATTTCCCCAATGTGGCTCAAATAAAAATAAAAAAAATCTTTCTTATCTAAAGCATTGAAGAGACCTATCATTTATTTTAATTTTTACTTTCTTTTTTTCAGGTGATTCTGGAGCAGAAGCAAATGAAGAAATTGAGCAACCTACTGACCGAAACCCTACAACAACAACAAACAAGAAAAAACTAGAGAAAAGGAAAAGGGTGGCAGAAAAAGATGAAAAGCCAAAAAAGAAGAAAAAGAATGAACAGGTTTTTAAAACGCCAAAAAGAAACAAACAAACAATATATATATATATATTTAATAATATTTTTTTTTTTTTTTTAACTCCATCTTTTTATGTATTTAACAGAAAGCACCCGCAGTGTCTGTACAAAAAGAACAGAAAGAGCCTGACCCTGGCAATTCAACCAAACCTAAAAAGAAGAGGAAGGTGAGTAGAAAACACATAGCTGCCATCTGCTGTTTGAAAAGGGAATTACAATTATTTATTCATAAATATAATTTAACTCAAATGAGTGAATCCATGTTTTACAGAAGAAGAAGAAAACTATAACAGATGTATTGGCTGCTGCTGAGCCTAAACCTGGCTGTGCAGCTGATTTGCAAAGTGTTGTGACAAAGTACTTCGCAGACAAGTTATCCGTCATTGAGCAGGAAGAGCTTCAATTAAAGGGTGAGATTAATGTTATGCTGGTAAACAATTGGTTGCAAATTTATCAAAGAAATATCCCTTTATTGAGTTTATTGATCATCTTGCAAAACCATACTAATATTTTACAGACTCCAGCTTCCTGACCTGCAATGACCTGACACACAGCCTCTCATCTTATCTCAAACAAAGTAAGTACCTATACTGTATATATATCTATATATTTCACTCTATTCACTTATGTTGTTGTTTAAGTCTGTCCCAAATGGGCCAAAATACAGAAACAACACACAGAGAAGAGTTCTGCAGTGTTACTAATTGTCTGCAGCTCAGCTCTAAGAACAATTGAGCTTATCAAGTAAGGATCTTTAAACGAGAATGATGGTTTTAATTTTTTTTCATGTTTCAGATAATTAACATTTTGTTTCCAGGCAACTGACAACATTCAAGGGAGAAGCAAAAGTACTAAAACTTTTTGCAAAGCACATTAAGGTACAATTTAGCGTTGCATTGTTTTATTATTACTGCATAATCCACTGATGGTGCATGTTTTATTAGATCGAAGAACAGGTAAAACTGCTGCAGAAAGGCGTCACGCACATTGGAGTGGGGACACCGGGAAGAATATCGGCTCTTATTGAGCAAGGTTTTCTTTTTTTGACTCAAATTTAGTCCTATATTTGAGAAAAAAATATGTTGTAATTATTTTATGTATTTGTTTATTTATTTATTTTTCAGAAGGTTTAAATTTGCAATCCTTGCGTTATGTCGTACTTGACTGGAACTGGAGGGATCAAAAGCTTAGAAGGATGGTTGACATTCCTGAGGTAAGGGAAAATTGATTGTTGATGCTATTTTAAGATTTTTTATCAATCGAAGTAACTTTTTCTTTTTTCTATTTTTTCTTCTTTCTTTTTTTTTTTTTTTTTAGATCAAATTGGACTTCATGAATTTGCTAGAGAAGATTATTAAAAATTGCACGGAATTCAAAATTGGACTATTTTAATTTTATGTTTTTTAAGTTTTGCAAAAAAATTGTAAACTTTATTTTCTTGAAGGCCAAACTTTTGTATGTTCTGGGACAAATAAACTGTCAGTGAGAGAAAGCTGCATCTCTCTGTTGACTCTTAACTTAGGTTTACTCACCCGTGTCTAGGAAGTGTAAGTTAGCAAAACATCTGTCTGTTTGCTATTGTTACATTCAGGTGAAGGGGCGCAAATCGTCATGTTTGCATCTGTTAAAGAAACAATAAAAACGGATCAAACCAGAAACTAATTAAAAATACTTTTTTAACTGACAAGATCATAAAAAGTACAGAGAAGCTGCAAAAGAGCAAGTAATTGAGCAAAGCATTGTAGTTAATAAGT
Organism: Rhinogobius similis; assembly: GCA_019453435.1. Lineage (NCBI taxonomy): Eukaryota > Metazoa > Chordata > Actinopteri > Gobiiformes > Gobiidae > Rhinogobius > Rhinogobius similis. Next base: position 22,347,426 of record CM033633.1, on the reverse strand, counting down.
AACAGGCCTCATCTGTCCCACCCTGCAAGGCCTGCTGGGAAAGTCTCTTGGCAGGCAGCGTTGTTCGTGTGTGTGCTTAGAGATATTGCAAAACCAAAAACAGGAAGCGCAGTGAAGGCTGTTTTAGTTGCCTCAGTTTAGCTTCTTTGCTCATCTGTTGCTCCTCGAAAGAGTGCTGTAAAATGGGTAAAGTTATTAAGTCTGGGCCACTGGCTCGGAGGCCAGACAACTCTGCTTTCAAACAGCAGAGACTGCCCGCTTGGTCCCCAATGCTAACGGCTAACACAGTGCTGCCTTTTTTTTACATTACGGCTGTAATATGCATGTTACTGGGAGTGTGGCTTCTTTTGACTGTACAGAGCACTCAGGAAATGAAGGTATGACTTTAATTTACTGCCAAAAATATGTTTATTCAAAGTTGAAAAGTTTGTCACTGAGAGGAAGTAAGAAAGGCACTCCTCATGCAAAGGAGAAAATGTTTTGTTATTCATACAAACATAAATGCACTTTTCTCTCTTTTTAGATGGACTACACAGAAGCTGGAACGTGTGATAAATGCTTTGAAAAACGTAAAAATGTGAGCAATGCAGCAGAGCTCTGCAGTTGCACTGTGGTTTTCTCACTTGAAAGAGCTTTAAAGGTAAAAATATATTCATGTAAGGAATATAAATGTATTAAATTCTAACAATTGTGCTGCTTTCTGTTGTTCAGGGTAATGTTTTCTTCTACTATGGACTCAAAAACTTCCACCAGAACCTGAGGCGGTACATGGACTCCAGAGATGATGGTCAGATGGTGGGCAGACAGGCTAATCTAAAGGTAGGTCTGCTCTTAGCACTATTTCACAACCCAACAGTGAGGATGTTGGAATCTGTTTCTTGACCTGATGAGTAAATCAGATGTACAGGGGGAAAAAAAACATTGTTGTTTTATTCTGTAATACAGCTGTATACTTTTGTCTTGATATTTTTGTCTTTTTGTACGTTATCTAGAACCCCAGCTCGTACTGTAAACCATTTGACAAAGATGCAAATGGAATCCCTATTGCACCTTGTGGTGCAGTGGCCAACAGCATGTTCAATGGTAAACTCTAGTTGTAACTGGTTTGTGTCTATGTTCTCCAGACATTTATTGGTTAGTGTTTCTTTCCAGACAGTTTCAGTCTGTTATACCACAATTCCAGTGGTGTAACACACAAGGTTCATCTTCTGCGACAAGGCATCACATGGTACACAGACAAAAATGTCAAGTACAGGAATCCAAAGATGGGCAACTTGACTCTGCCTGAGGTTTTTGAAGGTATTTAACAGCACTACATTCATAAACATCCTCCGAGCATCCTGTATTTTGCTCTTTTCTCAGCATCCTTCTACCAATACACAGACACATAGATTTACTTTCCATGTGATACCTGATATACTACCTAACCTAGTCTCTCCAAAAGAAACCCACTAAATCCTCAGCAGCTGTGCCTCCAGGGGGTTCTTTCCTCTGTCTAACTTGTTTGTTTCCAGGTACAGTGAAGCCTCTATACTGGCAAAAGAGTGTGTACGACCTTGACCCATTGGATCCCACCAACAATGGCTTTATTAATGATGACTTAATCGTTTGGATGAGAGAGGCAGCTTTTCCAAACTTCAAGAAGCTCTATGGTGTTCTGAACCGAGAGAATGCTCCGTTTGACGCAGGTCTACCAGCAGGGAATTACAGCATTGACATAAGCTACAGTATCCTTTAACCTAAAGGAGCATCCTGAAGAGTTCTGTTGTGTGTGATGTTGAACTTACCCCCACATACATGTACTCCTTAAGCCACGTTTACACATACAAGTAAACAAAAACAAGTAGTTAAACAAGTATTCTTTAAAGTCACGTTTACACATACAAGTAAACAAAAACAAGTAGTTAAACAGGTACTCTTTAAAGTCACGTTTACACATACAAGTACTCCTTAAGCCACACATACAGGTACTCTTTAAAGCAGGGGTCTCAAGCTCATTTTGAGAAGAGACCGAATTTAGAGAATACATTTTCCTTACCCGCAAAATCTACATATAGAAGATTTTAGTTTCCAGAACCTTTGCATTTTTAAAGCATATTTGGTATATTTTGGAATTTTCAAATTTTCATTCCTCATAATCCACAAACTAGCTTCAAACTCTGCGTTTTAGTACTAAGCTCATGTTGATATTAATTAAGTACTATATTATTTGGGCCAATGATTACTGACACAGTGATCTGCACATGTCTGGGATTATAAGCAGGTCCTCTCTCTTTGTCTGAAACAGTGGTTTAACTCTGGCTCTTGTGTCGGTGAATTGTCAGACCTTCAGCTGCAGGAGTCATAAGCAAGTCGAAGCATCTGCAGCTTCAGCCCTAGTGCCGCAGACACAGTTTGTTGTCTGTGAGCGAAGTATTGCTGCAGCGCTTTGTCACGTTAGTGAGGAGAGACGTCCAAAAGAGACAGGGGAGAAAGTGGGAGTGTCAGATGCCCTCCCCATGTGGGATTCACCTCTTGCTCTCTGATACTTCTCAACACACTTCTATGACTTTTTGTAGATGCAGCTTGTGCTTGTGGCTTGTGTTTTATCAGACAGAGCGTGCATTTGTGATGTTTGCTTCATAACACAATGTGGTGACGCGTAACTTTACTTGGATAGCAAATTAGCACCAAACAAACTAAGAATCAGAATCAGAAACGGTTTATTGCCATTGTCAGTGGTCAAACACAAACATAGGAACTTGCTTCGGCATAAGGTGCAACATAAAGCAAAAATAGGCTTCTCCCACTTTTACATTCTCTCTGACCTGATCCTGGTGCTCCTGCGCTCACATCCCACATGTTCTCTGTCCATTTAGTTGTTGAGGAAAGTTGAAAAGTCAGTGGAGAAGTGCAGAATATCCATGCTGTGTTTATCTGTCGGCACCGCAGTTCTTGAAGCAGCGGGGGAGAGGCTGTGCAGGTGCTAATGCAGCAGTGCATTATGGTAGCTATAGTTTTAACAGGTTCTATGGGTTTTATCACATACAAGTCGTTAGAGCCACATTTACACATATAGGTACTCATTATGGCCACGTTTACACATACAGGCACTCTGCAAAGCCACGTTTGCACTAACAGGTATTCATTAAAGCCATGTTTTCAGCCTTGACCTTGCCTCTCTAGACTTCCCTGTGCAATATTTCCGAGGACGAAAGGAAGTGGTGTTGACTACGCTGACCTGGTTTGGAGGTCAGAACCACTTCCTACCCATTGCTTACCTTGTGACCAGCAGCCTCATACTACTCCTGGCCATTGTCCAAACTGTAGTCTGGTGGAAGTTTGGGAAGGATGGCAAAAACATGGAGGAGTGACGAGGTGCAACTTGTGACAAGATGCACGGATTTTGAAATAAGATGTAGTTAATATTTTACATCAGTTTACACTGTTGAATGAATCCAGATTGCACTGATTGTGTGAATGTAAATAAGATAAAACTCTACCCTAAAGATTCTTGATTCCATTTTGGTCTTAAATGATTTAACTTATTGCTGGAATCCAGTTCAAGTTGTTTTGTTGAAATGTGTATTAAATAATGGAGAAGGTTAATAAATTGGGTGAGTGGAACTAATTCTGTCTGTGCTATAATCCATATCTCTTGGATTCTTGCCTTTTAAAATATTTGCTACTTGTCATCACAAAGTTGTAATGATTAAATGTTACGTACAATCTTATAACGGTCATTGGTGTTGGTCTTGTTTAAAGGCATGCCATTAGCCAAAGTTGTTTAAAATCTTTATTTCACTATTTACACTCAGTGTGAACAAAGCACAGTCCCACAGTGACCAGAAAACACTGGCATTTGTAAATATCGGTGTGATTGTTCAGCATTGTTTAATGTGGCAACAGCTAAAATACAGGTTTGGTCAAGACATCAAGAGAGGACAGAAAGGAATGCAGTCAAAGAAAATAAGTTCACATAAAGTAGTGATGATGCATATGGTAAGAGGACCCAGTCAAAACACAAACATAATACACAGCCTCTCAACAAAATCACCCCCAGGACTAGCTGGCAACGTACTAACACAGCCAGTTCATTCTCTGTACCATTTGAATGTGCAGTTTCGTTTGGATGGCATTAAGACTTGACTATGATCCTGTTGCCACAAAGCGAGCTCTGAAAAAGGCAGCATTTGGTCTTTGTTATAAAAAAGGCATGCTCTAATTGCGAAGACTGGTCCTCCTGATTGGCCTCCAAGTTGAAACGAAAGATTTTTGGTCACCTATGTATTTCTCTTACACAGTGCAATCTTTTATTTGTAGGCAGTGGAGAGATTGTTTTATATCAGCAGGATGTGAAGGTTTGGTGTATTGGAAATATACGTTTTCAAGTTAAGCTTTTGGACATTAAAGAAACCGTACCGTATGTAAAGAGGGAGTTCAAATTATAGCTGGTTTGGTTAAACTTGGTTTACTATGAAACAAAAAGCAAGAGAATCTCACAGTTTAAAAACATTTAAAAATCACAGCACATCTAGTAGTCACCTCATTCATCTCATTCACACATTGCTCTCAGACCTGACATAGGCACATTCATCTGTGTTTCAGTGATTGGACTGTAATGGCACTACACAAGCAGATTGTGGCCATGCGCATTCATTTAGGGAATACAGACATCTCCAGGTGAACCTAAAGTTCAGGTAGTTCATTCAAGACTCCAGCTCAGGCTCGGGGGTTGCTGCCTCCTCCTTCTCTGCAGCTCATATTTCAGTCTATAGTTATGAGACAGCAGAGAGGAGCAAGGAAAGATTATGTGCGTCATGACTCATTCCTCTTCAGCTCTTCTGAGGTACCTGATAGGTCATGTCTTCTGTGGCCATAACCTGTCCAGTGACATTTTTGGGTGTATCGTAAGAAGAACGGCCCAGTTTGCCTGTTTCAGGCTTCGTGAGCATGGAGGAGGGTCCCATGAAGCTGCAGACGGCTGTGGGCTGGCTCATGTCTACTACTATAGGAGTGGCATACTCTGCCCCGGAGGCAGGCAGGGGCTCTGCATAGGGATGGGATATGGGGGCATCATACAGGTCTGGATCTGAGTATCCTGGTTCAGGCCCTTCATCTGGTTTAAAAGTGGAGCGTGCACCCAACGTTGTAACCCCACTGACCAGAGGCTGAGCATATTCTGCAAAGCAAAAATGAAATCTCAAATCCATGTTACAGAATAGAGTCATATTAGAGAACAAGTTAACTATTTAACTTGTACCCATGTGATTAAAGCAACAATACATTATAATTTAACAATTCATGTTTTAGCAGGTGAGTACCTGCTGGTTCTGCATGTAGAATGGGGACTGCGCCCCTTCCGGTTAGCCGGCCCACCTCACTGCTGCTATATCGAACAGTCTCATCTGTGTCCACCATCTTCGATGGTAACAGCTGCTTCATGCTTTTCCACCAATCTGTTGATGAAAAACATTTTTAAGACAATTTTTTAAAAACTTAAAAAACATGCTAAAACAGCCATTATTAATGGATACCTGTGCGGTCCCAGTGAGGGAGATCATATGTGCCATCAGTACTTTGCTTTCTGTAGAGAACATTAGAAATGATCAAAGCGTACAATTGTAGACTCCTTTTAGGATTGGTGTTCTTCGTTAGATTACCTGTTTCTGCAGTGACAAGCACAAACCACTGTCAAAATAAGACCTGTGAGAATCATGGCCAGCACTGGAACTAGAACTGCAATCATAGCTATACCTAGAGCCAAGAAAACAGTTTTTGAGTTAATGCATATTTATGGAGCAGTGAACAATATGCAGTTGAACAGCTTTACACACCATTTTCCGAGTGTGGAGGCATAGTAGTGTTTCTGATGTCTGGTGTGGCTGTAGTTGGCCTTAGTCGTGGGGGGCGTTTGGAACGTGTAGTTGGATAATGGGGACCCATCGTTCTCGGCCCTGCTTTCACTGCACACAAAGATATAAACAAACATTTTGAACCCATGTGGCTCATTCTCATTAGCCATTTAGAGTGATTAAAAAATTACCTGTGGGATTTTGGCACCCAAACAGCTCCAACTTTAGCGCAATTCCTTGGTGCCACAATAATGGATTTATCCTTAAAAATCTGGCCTCTATTGGAGGAATAAAGTTGTTTCTCACCTCATGAAGATAATTGATATTGCCTTGAAAAACCTGTTTTAAAACATTTTGTTTAATGTGTTTATAATGTACACATGTCCAAGTAATTTTTTATGAGACTACATGCTTAGTAATTACAAGTGAATACAGAAAGATAATCCAGTCTACTCCTCCAGAATCTGAACTCTTCTTCAAACACATAATTTTACTGCCACATGAGACCATGTTGATTAAAGGAACTGTCTGCAGTCTTCACTCTTACAGTTTAAAAAAGGAACTACAATCACAACTGAAACTGTGTTGCCAGTGCCTTAACCTTCAGATAGAGAACACAAACGTTTTTCTCCTCAATACAGGGACAGACCATGCCTCATGTTCAGCTCAAAACCTGCAGAATTCCTGGCTCACTGAGCTGCAGAGGCTGCACTAGTACTGAGTCGTGATTGGCTGCAGGTGCTGAGCTTTAGGTAGTGTAGAGAAGACGCACAGCTTTAAACCGACTATTTCAGAATTGGTTCCTGCCAGACACACGACCTGTATGCCACCCGCAGCCATTTTGATACTGGTCGCTAATGTAAACAAATGTGAAAAATGTGAAAATATGCATAGGCTACTCATATCAAGACAGCCATAATCTTTACTATCAGCTCTGGTTCTGACAGTTGTACAACAACAAATTACATTGTGCAAAAGTACAGCTGCGTTGTAGCGAGTTATGCAGAAAATGCTAATATATGATCAGGATCAGTGATTAGCATACAGGCCAAACATAATGGACTCGAAGAAATTCGTACAACACCGGCAATATGGTGTTTAGTGTAGACAGGTTCACCATAGAAACAATGTGTCTTTGACCAGCCCCAATAGAACTAAATTCTTGATACGTGATGTACGTTGGCATGAACCGACTGTCACGGGCAGCCCCAACTGAGAGACTTATGTGAATGGATGGTATTGAGAACAAAAACACGAAAATATATCGTGCCCATAATTAGGAGTAAATCAACCTTGCGATTGTTATCAGTAAAAGCTATATTTAATTTGAACATGTTTACCTTTTGGTCATGTTTATGATTATGAAATTTAAAATCAAACTTGCACATTTGCAGTGAGCGAGAGTTTTTATTTGTGTGCTCTGCAGTTTTGCCAGTTAGAAATAACAACCTCACTTAAAGAAGGCCCATGAAGAAGAACAGCATCAGACAATCCTTTCCAGTAGATCCATATACATTCATTATTAATTCCCAAGTGTCCTACATTGTCCACCACAGCACTTAACTGAACCCACTCATTTCCTGCTATAAGCGTGCCTCAGTCGATAACGACTACTACGGAAACAATTCCGATATGTCTATACACCATTTACACAGAAGGGCCTGGCAATTTTTACAAATATGAGACCAAACTAACTGTCAGTGATGTAACATTGTAGTCAGTTGGATGTATTGATATCCTGATTGGATTACCTTGTCTTTTGTAGAGTTGGTTTCTCTGTAGCTTTGCCACTGCTGGCCATTATCACTATAGAGAACACGGTATGCTGATACATAGTATTGGTACTCTCTTTTGGTGGAACCAGTTGTGACTATGCCTGCAATGAGAATAGGGAGAGAATAGACATGATAATAAACAAAGATATTCCCTACTATGATCGAATTTGCTTTGTGTGTTGACTAGATGAAACTTAGTAAAAGTATGTGTACCTGTAATGTTACTCTCCCTCTTGAGGTCAATCTGTAGAAACTGCTGCTGGTCGTTTTGAGAAGGTGCCCAGGGTTGTTTGTCCGTTTTGAGTCGTGCCCCAGTTGGTGCCCAAATCCCATTCCACTCCCACACAGACGAGGCAGTGAGCTGGCTGTCTGCTACCCCACCATTCCCCACACCTAAGGTCCCTAAGCAGCCTGCCAGAGTTTCAAACAGAGGTTAGTGATGAGATGTCAAAAGATTTATAAGTGAGCAATACAAGTTCATGTGAATAAACTTACCACTCGTCCTGAAGGTGAACAGGCTGTTTGATAAAGTTCCTCTACAAAGAGTTGCAAAATGACAATCAGATATTAGACAGAACTTGAATGAATAAACACTACTTACCCAGTGGAAGTGACATTGTTCGCCAGTGTGCCCTCATAATGAGGGATGCCCTTGCTGCTGACCACATGGATCTGTCCTCCCACAGCATTGGACACAACTCCTGCATGGATGGCTGCTTTGCACAAAGGGGACGACTACACAATAGGGCGGAGGGTGGGGGGTGGGGGATAAAGATGCCCAATTTCAAAATTAAAGAATACTTCCAAAGCCATCTTACTTAATAACATGACTCTAAATAAAATACAGTCTCATAATAAAGAAAATGTTCCCCTCTTCTATTAATCTTGTGCCAAACAGGCATCGCCCTTTTCTAAAGGAAATTATTTTTCATGTATTGAAGTATACGTATGAAGATGTCTGGTTTGCATGCACAATGGTATCATTTTGTGAATTGGGTAAGCACATTCAGTCCATGTGATGACAAGGAAGACAATGATAGCGGATGAATCATTGTGATGTTCCTCCACTGTAGAGCTAAATAATGAGGCATGTTGATAATGATTCACCACCAGCTGCGCTGCTATCTCAACCTGCCGTCACATCACGCACAAACCAAACCTGACTCTGCTCTGGCCATCAGCCTCTCTCCAGAGCAGCTGCTGGCCTGAGGTGGAATGTTTTTACTGGAAAAGGCCCACTGGAATTCACAGCTGACACAATTGTGGGAAAACTCTGGTGACCCACGAAGTGACAAGCCTGAATACATGCATGTTGTATTATTCACATACTCTGGACACAGGCACAGCAGTCAGAGTAGCCACAAGTCGTCAACACATGCCCCATGATTCTTAAATGTCTGTAGAACACAAGCCACATCCTAAAAAGCAGTGTTCCAAACCACGAATACAAACAGAGCTAAGTGTGCTCAAACCACTGTGTCACACTTAACATGTGCTTACAGAACATGAACCAAGCAAGCCAGAAAATAAATGAAGGGATTTGTGTTGATAATTTAAGTTTGTTTTTTTTATTCTAAAATGAAAATATTAGTCAACCACCAACCATGTGTTCACAAACATTTGAACTAGGGAAGAGAAATTTGCAGTGTGACAGGAATTCTTGGTAATCTAATCCTCCCACAATTCAGAAGTTGAAGTCAAAATGACAAACTGTGCGAGCAATAGTCATGAGAACCATTACACAAACTGAGTAATACACAAAAAGCCAGCATGTCTAAACAATGCCTCTTCTCCTAAGAAAGAAGCAACAAATATCTACATTAGCGCTCAAGGATTAGCTTCTTAAATTTCATATACAACCCTATCACAAATTGTTTGTTTTAAAATATTTCACCTTCTTAGGCATGCATCCTGGCATTTCTATAGCATGTCATTCGTACTCCATCTTGCGATACTGTATGTTTTCAAAGCACACGCTCAACACATTATTCACTTTTGCGCCCTCTTGCAGCTGGACTGGATTAGTTTCCTATTGTTTTCAGCCAAATTATTATCTCACCTCACATTCACCCCTTGACCTTGCACCTCCTCTGTGCCTGAGGGCCAGCTTGGTCAGTTCTGTGGACACCACCCCTCCCTCTTTTCCCATCCACCACCTCTGGCTCTCTCTGGCTACAACGCCATGCTCTGAACATGAGGTCATCAACAAGAGACTCGGCGCCTATGACCTAACTCACAGCGGAGGCGTCATGAGGTCATCTAAGCAGTGGGCTGAGTTTACACAAAACAGATTGCAACATTTTAATCAAACAAACACAATTAGTGGTGGATTTAGTATAAAATTAGAAGCTCTTATAAATTTTTTATTCACATAACATGCTTTATCCACCTGCAACTCCTCTTTGCTCCTTTTTCTGACCCCCTCATGGCTAAAATTAGAAACATTTCAATCCCATCCACAGAGATGTTCAGTTATTTCAGCTATTTTGTTTTATCTTGCTAACAACTCAAACAAACCAATAAAGTATCAAACAACGGCAAACCAACCTTCTTGTCAGACTGAACTAAGTAACATTTTTTCCTTATTAGACATCTTTGTAACTCCTTGTGGTGGTTGTAAATGTGTTTTCGGGGAGTTTGAAGCCCCTTCTGTCTCCCCCTGTTGTCTCTGCGCAGACGCCCACCTGAAGACAACTCTCTTGAGAAAGCTTGCCACTCTTTTTTATTTTTGTCAACATGAAATGTTTTTGTATGTGATTGTACTTCCTTATTTCAATAAAAAGGAAGGGGGAAAAAAGAAAGAAAAATGCTTTTGCATCTTTTTACTGGCAGTGTATTTTCTCAAGAGAGCTGAAGGTGGAGCTCTGTTGCTGAAGTTACAGCTTTAGAATTACAATTGTGAATGTGCCTGTCAATATAGAGGATAGGCTAAAAGATACAATAGAGATGTGTATATGCATGCCTTGACAGGATACTCACTTCTCTATATCCATTTGGAATGGTTCCAGATATCTCCTCTTTAGATGTTAGGCAGCCTGCCGGGCAGTATTTACTGTTACAGAGACAGACACAATAAACTTCTGGACTCTTCAATGAGACAAATGCCAACAAAAATGCAACACCATTTACCTGAACTCAGCCTCAAGGAAATCAGCTCCTTTGTCCAAACAGGTGATTAGATCTGCAAAGGCAAAGCAAAGTGTCAGGACTTGTTTCATGGCACTAAATCGACTCTAAATTCAAACAAGATTTAGGTTTTGAATTGTAGCAGTTGGACAAACTAGGTTTTCAAGACCAAACAGTGGAAATGGAATGTGAAGCAGTAATAGTAAGTTACAGCTTTAGCATAATCACGTTTAATCATTACCAGTGTGTTCTGTAAGGGAGAAGGATAGGTAGAATCCTCTTCCTCTGTGATGGGTCCCACTCATGAACTGGACTGTGACCTGGTGACCACTGGACTCAATGAGCTCCTCCAACTTCAGCCCCAAACCACAGTACTTCACTGCATCCCAAATAGAAGACATCAATTAAATATGATAATTTGCTACAGATTTAACTTATGTAACAAGAAACCAGGGTTACAAAAAGCTACACTATGCTCACCAAGCATTTGTATGATACATTTATTAATAATATCACCAACCAATGGAGTACAGTATGGGCTTTAAATTAAAAACGATGACATACAAGGGACAGTGTGTCATGTTTTGTAAGCTCTTCTTTTAATCATCTTGGCATGGTATACTAGAAACTATATTCTTATTATTCTTTTAACTGTAGCATTTTTAGGAGCTTCCACAAGTAAATATATACGTTGTCTGACCAGAAGATAGTAATTGCAAGTAATTGCAGCCACCTTCTCAACCAAGTTACTGCTCCTAACCATAAGCATTTATAACATATGTATGTACTACTTGTACTTTACTACTTGTAAAGTAGTTTACAATAGTAAACAAAGTAAATAATCATAATTAAATAATTGTGTGATTATTATTTTTTCTATAATCAAGCAGCTAAAGTTACTGTAATGCAGGACAGGTAAAGTGCTTAAGGTGGTTGTGTGGTTCTTACCGATCTCACTTCTGTCAGACCCAATCCCATTGTAAAGGCGGAGGTAGTTGACCTGACAGTCACTGTCTTCTATGTCCAGTTCAGCAAATCGAAAGTGGATCCTATTCCCACGAGGGACTGTGATCTCCCACTCACACACTGTGTTGTTGGGGTATGTCCTGGGGTAACCCAGAGAGGACAGAGTCCCACTGGTGGGACCAAGCAAGCTGGGACCACAGCCATCACCTGGACAGAAAGCAAACACAGTGAACACACAGCCTATGTTTGATTTTTGAAAATACAAGGTGTGAGGATTAACCGACAGAGAGCAAACCTGGATAAAAATAAGTGTTGTTACTGTCAGGAAGGGCATCCAGTGCAAAACATAATATACAAATACTGACATGCCAGGAAAGACTGTGGAAAGGCAAGTTGTGATAAACGGGAAAAGATTTCACGATAAGGAGTAGGCACTGGCTACAGGACAATTGGCAACATTAGAGAAGCATGGCTCTAGATTTTATTTTCAATGTACTATACTGCAATATTAATGCCTTAAGATAAATTAATCATCTCTACATTTCTGAAATTCTGTTTTTGAGCATTTAAATGAAACCTATTACGTTTTGGAAATAGGCCCTGTTAACGAGTGAATATCATTAAAGTCCCTTAAACCTCTGCCTTTTGTAAACAGGCTACACATTTTAAGGCAAAGACAGAGTGATAGCCTGGGTTTGGCAGATAACGCCCCACAATCATGCTTCATGGTGTTAAAAAGTGGATGTTTTGTCTGCTGTTATGTAAGAGCTCCTCAGTGGACATGATCCAGAAGATCAGGACAAAAACACAACTGCTCTCTCTCACTCCTCTGGCAATTGTTAAAGAAGAACTGTGTGGTGTTCAGGAAGAGCCATCTCTCCAAACAACCTCTGGACTAAAGGTTAAACCAGTGAAAATAACTGAGTGGGGTTAGGAGGCTGTAACAGGGAATGTGTTACAGGAATTGACAAAATGCCCACGTGTTTATGCATACCCCCAGAACCCCACCCCCACCAAGCCCACCTGAGATTGGTTGCCTTCAAATTAAAACTATTCAAGAGTTTAGGTAGTGTACAGCACCTAAACTCTTGAATAGAGTTTAGGATATTTGACTGAAGTTGGCATATGAGCAATCTGTGGCGAGAAAAGGGCTAAATCTATCTGTCAAACATGCTGTGGAGTGTATACAAACCATAAATTATAAGGGCGCACCAATTTTGTGGACTTAACTTACCAAGCACTTCATTTTACGGTCAAGAAAACAAACTAGTTATTAAATAATCAAAGCGTAAAACAGCACAGAAAGTAACGCTTTCACAACTTCAGTTTCGTAAAACCGGTTTGCCGAGTTTAGCCTCGCCAAAAAGACCCAGGATGTGCGCTGAAACCTAAACTCCACGTACGTGCAGCCACAAGCGCGGCGCACCGTGGATAACAGCGCACTGCCCTTTAAAGCCCTGTTCACACTCTGCCGCCACCTCAAGCCCACGTCCCGGTGGTAAAGGCACCAACCTTTCTGCGCCCGACAGCCCTCCGTGGTGAGGATGATGAGAATCGACAGGACGAGACCCCCGGCCCGTGTCGGTCCCCTGCCCACCATTACCACTCTGCCCATAGCAGCCTGCAGTCTGAATGCATACTGCTCGCTTCTCACCGGCTGCACCGCTTCAGCTTGTACCAAACATGAAAATATAACAAAACAACAACGCAAGCGCTAACCCACGAAGCCGCCTTTGCCCGTGGTTTCCGTGTCGCAGCGTTTAGCTTTTCCTTGAATCCAGTGGTTTGCGACACTCTCACTATGGAGGTTAGTGAACACACACACAGAGCTACTTCCTCCATCTAAGCCCCTCCCCCTGGTCTAATCTGGGCCCCGGGCCCCAAAGTGGTTGCGCGTTAACAGCGTAAACATAAACCTATCCTACAGGCCTACAACTCTACGGTGTAGGCCTGCATATGGAGACAAATGGCCTCAACGTATTAAATAGTTGCTCACATGACAACAGGTGCCATAATCCAAGTCAGTTCAGTTTTGTTTTTGTCTTTCTCAATTTTCTTATAATTAGACAATTATGGGGGTAATTGAGCCAAGTAAGTAATGGTAAAAGTTGGTAAGGGTCGCCGGTATACCCTTACCGGCCTTAGATACAGTGATGAATGATGGCAAGCAGACATTAAAGTCAACACTAGATGGCAGTATTGTGTAAAATGAGTTGAAATCCAGAAGTCACGCCACAAACCACCATTCAATTCTTCTACTTTGCATTCAATTCAACTACTTTGCATAACTATAACCAAACTGAATTTAAATACAATCACAGAATGCATTTCAATATTTCTATGAGACGCCTCGTATAATACTGTATGGTGTGGCCCCTATAGATAAGGCCTAGGCCAACACGATTTGACAAATCTAACCAGCTGCCCAATATTGTTTTAGATTTTGCAATGGCCTACTTTCAATGTGAAAGGACAGCCAGTTTATTATAAACGTCCTCTCCTCTGTTGTTAGTTATGTTTACCTTCCTTAAAAGACAGAAGGCGAGAGCTGGGTCCAGTGACTTGGAGCGTTTCAGGCAGGACTCCATCTAGTGGTAGAAAGTGTAAATTGACTTCGAGGTAAGCAATGTTTTAGAACAGTTTTACTTCTTCAACCAGAATAAGACATTTTATTTCAAGAGACATGACCAGACATGGGGCTAAAAAAAAATCTTCTCCATGGCATAAATTAGATTAAAAATCTGTAAAACTGGAGGATTGGTGATTTATACCTCCACATTGTCACTTTTGGAAATACTGTATATTAAAATGAGAGATTGTAAAAGGGAAATGTTAAGTTGTCCACAGAAAGAAGGTTGGTGGACACATTTCTGCTACTGCCCCCATTATTCACCAAAGCATCAAAATTGTATAACATGTTCCCACTGCCCATGGGTCAAAAACAACATTGATAACAGTCTTAAAGCTATTAGGGAAAAATAACTCAACTGTATATTTGAAGATGATGCACTGGACTAAATTCTTTGAAAATAATTTCTCAAGAGGTGTATTATACCCTGTCAAACCTTCATAAAATGGGTATTGGCAGAAATGATACTGGAAATGTCAGACGCCACCGACTCTTTGATACCATAGGACAGGATTGATTTGTCGGAGGAGAGTGTTTATGCAAGGCTGGTTACAATGTGGACTACCCAAGTGTGGAAGGAACGTGTATGAACATTGCTCGGTGTGAAAAAAAATGGGAGAGAGCAGTGACTGAGCAATGGAACAGTTTTTGTTTGTTCGTGTTTAATTGTCTAAATGTTTAAATGTGCAAGTGTTTTAACATTAATTCTGTAAGCTATGCCTCACTGTTTCTGGTGTACTTAAGTTTTTTATTTATGCATTATTATTTATTTGCATGCTAGATTTGGCATGCATGCAGTTATGATATTGCCTATTTGCCACTTTTGACTACATTAAATTGGCCTGACCTGGTCTGTAATGCTCCAAGCTTTTAACATGACATTTATCATGACTGCTGTGGTGGGCTTTTACAAATACGCTGTCAAAGACTAATGATCCACAGTGTTTTCCATGAGTTCTTCTGTTTATGTGCCGACCCTTCTGTATACACTAAAGACAATGATCTATGTGTCATCCTCCATCCATCATCACCTCTGTGCCCTGTTTGAACACTCGGGGATATAGAGATGTGGAAGGGAACCAGATTTGTCCAGAAATACAAGTACATGGTCATGTCTTTCGGGAGGTGATTTCAGGTGGTCGGATGCAGTTGTTGTCTTTACCACAGCTCCCCCCAGTGGGACCATCCACACATGTCCATCCTCTGCTTCCATCAGAAACAGAGACTGTTTATGGAAAGAAATCCACGACACACAGATGTCTGTGCACCTATTTGCTTTTGTTTGCAATGGAAACTAAGTCCTTCATAATTTCATCAATGATATGTGGCAAAAGCCCACAGCTCTTTCAGTAAACATTTAAACAGTGTTACAATGTTAATTCAATAAAGGCATTGCACAGGGTGAAGTATGTTTCTTCTTAATCTTTGACTATAAGAAAGTGTTTGACTCTGAAGTTCATCTGGACAGAGGAAGGGCTTTCAATGTTGGAGCTGTTGGGGTGTTTAACTTTTTAGTTTTATTTTATTTTGTATTTTATTGTTTTATTGTTATTTTTGCTTTTTTTTTTAAAAAAAAAAAAAAAAAAAAAAAAAACTTAAAAAAAGCCTAACTGTGTTAGGCAACTTTTGTCCAAAGGTGTGGACAAAAGTAGCTCACAACCCAAGACAGATGTGAGCTGTTTGTGACTGGAAAGACATCCTGCATAAAATACCAATTGTGACTTTTAGAGGGTAACTGATGATGGCTAACACCAATATTTGGACCTTTTGATAATTTCCCTCAATTTTTATGATTTGGAAGTTCTACAGTGCACTGCTCTACATTGAAAATGATTGTAAAAAGCAAATATCAAGAAATCATCACAGACATTCAACAGTTGTGTCTTGAAACATTCTAAACATTAATTTCCTTATAATGCATGTGGTCAATAACTTATGTAGCCAGTGGCCACAGCTGCCCTGGGGCAAACTTTATGTATTGTATTGCTTTGATTTGTTTAAACCAATCAAAAATACTGGTCTATGCAGATGGCAGATATTCTGCAAGTAAAGATGCAAGTATTGGCCCAATATATGTCAGCAACTCAACAGATATAATGCTGTATCGCAGACAGCATCCCTGAATAAAAACATTTTATAAAAATCAAATGAAAGATTAGAAAATGCACAGTAACCTGCACCAAACAATAAAGCCATAAATGAACCAGTTTGTTTACTATATATTATAGTCATTTGTAAATACTTATTCCTGTTTTTTTAAGAAATTCAAGTGAATGACACTGTGCAAGTGATGACCTTTTTGTCCAAACAGCGTTATACAAAATGTCTGTGCTCTTTTTGACTTTCGCGTTGCTTTTTGACCTCTTATTGTCGTCAGTATTTATAGTTTAAACTGAGGATGCATGTTTGGACACTGGGGTTAGATACACTGACGGCTTTCAGCACAGAGATGCCAAAGGTTCAGTTCAACAGTATACAAAGACTATGCTCTCCTCACTTTGTCTGTGCTCTGCCCTTTAGTTTGCACACTGCTCTCAGTTTTTGATTTCTGCGCTTATGGACCTTCTAGCTCTCATATATTTGGACTCTCTGGGCACATTCCTGCTCCAGCTGCTGTGTGTTTTTTTTTTCTCACTCACACGGGCCTCACAAGGTGTCTTCATTCATTATTAGAGAGCAGTTCAATCAGCACACTTTCAAATATTTAGCAGAAACCAGGTGCTCCTGTCCATTTATCAAAAACATCAGCTGAGGATGGATGTATATTGTATGCGGTTTATTTTAACTAATAACCTTTATTTATGTTTATACACAAATTCATGTTCTGAGTAATTAAAGTGGAGAATGGAAAAATAAACATTTTTATAATAGATGTTTTTAGTAGACTGTAGACACAGTACAGACATATTATGTCTTTTGCGTTTGTACATATGGTACGTCACCATTTGTTCAGTTTTCTAAAGCTGTTGTGATCTCAGGTTAAGAATTAGTACAGTAAAACTGTAGTTTTCAGTTGAGCATATCCATCCAGTGGATCATGACTCATGACACAGTTTAGCATGTTTATATTTATTATTTATGAATTATACATTGTTTTTTGATTTTTTTTTTTTGGAAGATTGCTCTTCCAGCATGTTTGCTTCAGCACGGCTTATACTCCCGTGTAACAATCACCCTGATTTATTCAACATTTGCAACGTATAAAGGGGAAATAAAACAGGGATATTGTGAACAAAGAACATGATTATAGTGCAGTGTTTGGACTTTATTTCTGGATTGAAATTAAAAATGTGTACAATGATTTAAATTTGCCACTCAGAGGGTGTTAACAAGATGGCTGTCCCTCAAGACCTCAGGTCCTGACTCTCACGATAGTAAAGTCTGTAGCACGTTCAAGAGCTGACAAAGTGCAAGAGCCAAACTTGTCTTGTCCCCATATGCTCAATCCCAGCATGCATCTGTTTGTCCCAGGTCAACAGAGACCCCTGTAGGCATTCCAGACATACTGACACCTCACTGCAGAATACCCATGATGCTTTTCACCAAGCACCTGCGTTGATGGCCTAATCCTTTACCCTCTCACAAAGTGACAGAAACATGGCACTGCTGATAACATGTGCTTCTGAACAACATGTAAGTCTGTAATAATAATGTAGCATAAAGAGTGTAATGGGATACATCAGGACGACATGCTGAGTGAGGTGAGTAGTATTATTCAACACAAAAAAATATGTACAGACTATATAAAAATAAAAACAACCCAACAAATGTACATACTTTTTCAAAATGTACATAGGTCTGGGAATGTGAAGTTACTTGTTTGTAGGAATTATGCAATATCTGGCTATAAAGTAATTAATATCAATATATTACTGTGATCTCTTTTGACCTGCTTTTGCACACTCTCCAAAGAGAGCCAATAAAAGTAACATGTCTGATTTTTTTTTTAATATATTATTTATTTATTTTTTTTTTGTTAATAATTTTGTCATATGTAATATATCATATTTGTCATCTGTAATATGTATGCATAAGAAATTTGCCCATATACAATTTCCTAAAAAAAATCACTAAAGTTGACACAGGACTCTGAAAAGTGAATATAAGATGATGGCAAACATAAACAAATGTAGACACCATTTGTGTGGAATGCATAAAGACAGTTTACTGTTGCACTGGCATAAAGGTGGCAGAACACGGTTATGATACGTTCTGAAGGGGAAATGTGCCAGCTCTTTGGTTAGTGTCTTGTCTCTTGGCACGATATAGACTACATGATGTGGACTTCCAAATAGACTGCGTGTCTTCGTGCTCTTTGGCTCTCCTCTCCAGAATGTCTGGTGCCAGTTTGTGGCTGCAGGTGCATTGGGAAATGCTGTTGTACAGGGGTGTGACTGTCTGTTTGGGTTGTCCAGTAGGTGTGACTGTACAATCTTATCCACAAAATGGACCACAGATGTCAAAATAACATATGTGCAGTAAGGACAAGTGCTTATGACCCAAAACGTCAGGTCACAGGGTAAAATATATCCTAATTGAATGAAAAATAAAATTATATCTGGTGTTGTATTATGCTATAGTGTTGGGGTGGTCAAAAGAAACATATCTGTAGAGTTTTGTACTTTATATTTGTTGCTGCTTTATTTGTTTGTAACAATCATATAGGGTTTCCAGATTACTGCACTTCTTTTACAAATAACATTTATGAAAATAATTCATTGCATTTGGTGTGTCTTAATTGGTCCTCAGTCTTCTCACAGACAGGCATTGTAATGTATTGATATTCTATTGAATTGTTGTATTTGGCTGAATGCTTGTTTTCTAACAGAGTCTATACCTCTGCTGCCTCTGCTGTAAACTATATGCTCTTTCTCTTGGTGTGGTGATGTCATGTGGTCGGTGCTGTGTGACTGTTGCTGCTTGCTGTGAGTGAAGGCTTGAGGATTGGTGTTTGTTTGTCACATGTAGAGACATGGGGACAGTTGGTGTATGCCTATGTGTGCAGGTAAGGGGCCCTGCTCGACACTGCACTGTGAAGGCCAGCTGTGAGTGAAAGGGGTCTGCACAGTCACAGCTAACTCTCAAAGCAAAAAACGCTACATCAAGACTGAGGCCCTGTGAAAGAGACACGTACAGTGAGCGCTAAACAATACAATACATTTGTGAGAATTGAGTAAGGTCAAAAGGAGGCCTTAGAGACTGACTGGTCTGTCACTGTAAACACTGGATAGTACTTCAATTTGTCTTGTTTTCCTATAACTCCATGATATGTTCTAGGTGCTGATAAAGATTGGGCCTTGGTTCCTTCTCATCCTTAAGGATGATGTTCCTGTGTTACTCACATAAATAAACATAAGCCAAGATATCAATTATAGAGTTGTCACAATAATTACTATTCAATTTAAGCCTTTACAGCATTATATAAGCTATAATAATTACAATGGACCCAGAAAGACTAGATGATTCAGATAATGGGATCCGTTTAAAGGTCCCATATTCTGCTATTTTCCCCTTTACACAGTCTATCCTAAAGGCTTTGTTGATAAAATTTTGCGTTGTGCAATATCCATAACATAACAGTTTCCAAAAAACACCCATTTCTTGGACTGGCCCCCCTCCTTGCAAAAGCAAACGGCTCACTCTGAGATCCGACCCCCCCGAACAGAGAGCAGGCTGCCTCCCCCGCCCAACCCGTGTGCCTCCTTCGGCACAGGTTGGGCGGGGCCCAAGCTGTGCCGAAGCCTAGAGCGGAGATAATGCGCATGCACCGTGTGCTCCGGTAAATAGCGATACACAAACACGGGAATGTCGTGCTGAGTCCTACGTCCTGGATCTGACCTGGAGTTTGACGTGCTCCAGTACCTCGAATTACTGTGTAGCATTAGCGGCTGCGCCCTTCCCGGAGGCGTGGCTTAAACACCGCGTCATCCTTGTGAAGCGCGTCATCCTGGTGAGGAGCCCCCGTCTGCCTGCTCACCCGAGGGGGACGGAAAAGACAGTTCTCTAGCGAAGACATGCGGGAATCAATCAAAAAACCACTTTGGGCAAACATACGAGGCCCAAATAGCACTGTAGGAAGGTTAAAACCTCTGAAAAGTCGATTTTGCATGTTATGGGACCTTTAAATAAACTTTTTTTTTTTTATCACTGGAAGTGATGTTGAGTTAAGACTGAGAGAAGACATGTCAGACTGAGTGTGTGTGTGTGTGTGTGCGTGCGTGCGTGCGTGCGTGCGTGCGTGCGTGTGTGTGTGTGTGTGTGTGTGTTCGTGTACATGTGTGTGTGCGTGCGTGTCTGTCTGTGTGGAAGAGTGTAATAGATTTTATTTTATGAGTAAAAAGTGTATGTGCGTGTTGTCACCTTTGTAATAAGTTTTGGATTGTCCTTTTCCCTGTCAGATGTAAATTAGCCTAAGGCTAACTCTGGTACAATGCATCAAATGGCAACATTTAAGTTCTAATTGTACATGGTCCCCTTTTAAAATAAATGAGAAATAAGAAGTCCGGGTTGAGTCCATATCTGGTGAGACAGCTACCATTTCAGCACGGCCAAGATAAGCAGAGGAAAACACATGGATGTGTTCTGATGACAGATAAACAGTCCATAGATGCGTGGCACTGGACTGCTGTGCTACAGTTTGTCTATTGCTCTGGGCCCTGTGCGTGAGATGACATAGATGTTTACTTCTGTTTGCCTAGTAAATTCCTGGATTGTCTCATGGCGAAGAAGGCCCAAGCAAAGAATGTTGGATCAATACAATTTTAGACGTCATAAACTCATCTGAAAATCTGACAAGTTGCTATTCTTTTACAATCAAGACATTCTTGAGAGTGACTGCGGTGATGGGCCGTCAGTCCCAGCTTGTCAAATATAAATGAAAAGAGCAAATATTTTGCAAATTTTTCTCGGTTGCTGGCTAGTTCAGGTACAAACAATGGAGGTTTTCAGTAAATAAAGTGATGCACAGCGTTCTGTTGTGATAAATGTGAAGTCAAGAGCTGCTGTTGTATTGGCAGAGAAGTCAAATATTGTTTGCACATAATATTTTCTTTCACTGATGATCTTTCTTCTTTTAACTTCTAAACTAAATGCTAACATGTTAGATTGACTTACTGTATATACTAATACTTATTGTCACCATGTGACATATGACTCTAAATGCAGTGGTCAATTGGCACACAAACATAATATACAAATGTCATTTCAGATTTTCATCACTGGCTCTGGCTCAAGAAATACATTTGTAATATGCATCATAAACTTTCTCAGGACCAAAAGAAAACTCAATAAACTTGTCTTTACTATGTTTGGGTGAGTGTATGCAAAGTATGTGGTGATAGCACTGTTTATGTAGGAGGCTAAAACTTGGCTGAAGTTTGTCCTCAATTTGTTCCCATAGAGTATTAGAGTCAAACACATGTTTCTAATTCCTGCGAAGTGGCCGAGTGGGAACACAAGTGAAGCTTATTAATTCTCAAATGTGATAATAAGGTGCCAGACTCTCACCCACTACACGACTCCAGAGTGTAAATCATTTATACAGAAAACTAAAGTGATGGAGTGTAAAGTGTAGGATCTCTTAGTTCAGGGATACATACAAAAATCATTACATCCTTTGATTGAGCTTATGTTATTTGGCCTTGTAATAGTACATATATTGCTCATGTCAAAAGGAATTAAAAAAAAAATATTATCCTACAGTATGTACTATAAATTGTAAGTGCTAGATGAAAAGACGTGGGCAAGTAAATACATATTGCACAGGCAGTGGCCAGACACCCAAAGACCAGAAGGTTGATGTTTGAATTCTGCCTATTTGCAAATGCCTGTCAATCTGCCCAAGGGGAACTCTGATTAGAAACAATAATACGGATAAAAAACGCACAGGGCCTTTAGAGTCTGAATATAACCTATTGATCTGTTTATCTAGAGCTGCACAATTTTGGAAAATATTTTTCTGACCAGTAATGTGCTTGCAATTTACGTTTTAATAATGTGATTCTGTTCAAGTTAAAATTTTAAACACAATGAAGGGAATTGACCAAAAGACTGAAATATGAACTGACAAACTAGTAAAAGAATCACATGTTTCTTTTGTATCACATTTAGTCGTGTTTTTGACTTTTAAGTCATGGTTTAGTCGCTTTTAGTTGCATTTTTGTTGTTTTTGTCACTTTGAGTCACATTTTTGATGCTTTTAGCCACATTTCTTCCATCTCGCTATGTTATTGAAGCTTTAAGTCACAATAATCTCTTTTAGTTGCATTTTTCTTGCTTTTAGTCCAGTTTTTGCCACTTGTTTCATAACATATATTAACAACTCTAGATGACAGTAGTTTGTGGAAAAAATATTGTATTGTTGAGTGTTTTTTTTTTTTATGATTGTGGTATCAAAATTAGAACTGAATATTGAGCCTTTTACTTGGCATTGACATTGAGTTTGAAAAGTTTGTGTCCTGACAACTCTAATTAGCTGCCTGTTTTAACACACATCTCTGACCATAGGCATTTAAACTCATAATTGCTGTTAAAGGCAGAGGTCAAATAGGTTTTGTATGTCACCCTAAGATTCCTCCTCTGTGCCGCAGGTGTACGCAGGCTGCTACAGAGCCCATTGAGGTCTCATTAATGGTGGAGGAAGAGAACTGAAGCACGAGAGCAAACGCACACAGCTCATTACAGCCTGGCCGACGTGTACCTTTCACACCAGCGCTCCAAGTGTGTGCCTCTACGGACAGGGCATGCTGGCTTTACTGCTTTATATTAGCTCAGGACTTCAGTAATGGAAGCTGAGCGTGTCGGGTTATAAAGCATCCATTTAAAATAGTGTAACACGCCAGTGGTACAGTAATGGAATAGATCAGGGTCTTAATTAAGTTACTATGTTACCAGTTACTAAGCCTGAATCATTCTTAGTAAACTATTTGTTCATTACAAATTCAAGTCTTTGTTCATGCTTTATTAAGGCTGGTAAAAGTGTTAGTTATTATAATGTGTTGTCTAATAATCAAAGAGTTATTACAATTTTAGAAGTCAATTCAGTCATTTTAATTAAATCATTGCTCCAAGAAAGTAAACCTATGTAAAGTGCTTTTTCGTATTAACATCACTTTATCATTCAGGAAGTTTTATCACGCACAAGAGGGATCGGATAGAATAAAAGAAAGTTAGGGATTTTAAATTTGTGTGGTCATCGTGTCAGTAATCAGGTTTATTGCCATAGTCAGTTTTTAAAAAATCACAAACTAGGGGCTAGCTTGGGCTATATGGTGCAACATGAAACAATAATAATAAAATATAAACTATGATAAAAACAGACTTAGACTCTTTGACTGAGTAAAAATACAAAAACATAATGGTGAAATTATGATGTTTTCTTCTCACAAATATAACAGATGTTTTATATTGTGACATCCCTAATCTGAACTCAGTACAAACTACTCCATGTATACGCAAAGGATCAATTGTGGCAGTGGTATAAACTAAATTACAACTCGAAAAGTACCAATTAGATACTCATGTACACAGTATTTGCTTTCTTTTTCGAAACACATCAAGTTATAATCTACTACACACCGTACACATAGTCACTTTATAGTACTGCTATAACTACTGCTGGTAAAGCTACTGCTCATTTCTCTTATTACTGCTATACTACTACTTGTTGCCTTTGGTGCTTCTGCAAACATAGCTCCAACTCACAACTGTCTGACTGTCACTTTCACCTATTTAGAGAAAGGATTCTAACGTATTAGGTGCTGAGGTTAATTATGGAATACACACTGCAGTGATACTACAAAACTATCAAAATCCCATTTGTTTTATTACAGTCTTTAACATGCAAGAAGTATTTCGAGGGACCCTGACAACACCTTCCCATCAGCCCTCATCCCAAAAGGTGACAGATGCTGAGACAGGACCATGAGCTGAGTAAGCTGACACTTACCTGCTGTGGATGGAACAGGACATCCACTCTCTTACACCACGGTGCCATTTCTGAGCCGCACTCACGCTCATCATGTACAGTCACACACGTGCACTGACGCCGCTGCCTTCAACAAACCTGCACACACTAAAAGCCACTGTTCAGAAATGTTAAAACGTCATTCAATGTACGCAAGTCACAATGGAGACACAGTACAGTGAGTGGTGTACGTAAGGTGAATGCTTCTGAGTAAGTTGTTGTAGACAGGTGTCAAACTGCCCTGGAAAGAGTTTGTCAGGACAGACCAATAAAATCACTGCACAAAATGTTATTGGGTTATTTTTAGCGCACACCTGTAAATGGATGCTATTGTAAAAAGATTGTCATTAAGCTTCATGCTGACTTGAATTCACACAGAAACGCAATGACGGCTTTGACATAGAAAAGCAAAGGTATTATTTATATGTAATGGAAATGCTGTTATTAAATCTGCCATGCGAAATGTAATGGATTTGCAGTAATGATTTAAAACAGTGGATTCAAACAGTCAACACTTGTGCAGAGTACACATGTCCACCCTAACCCCAACAATGGAAAACACTGTTCCATATAAAATCCCAGGCCTAAATGCTTAAGCTAAATTGATAAACATGGTGAAGTTTTGCACCGTATTTAACTTTTTTTACACTATTTAACAATGGTTAAGAATCCATTCATTCAATCAAGTTGTTGATACACATAGCCAATTAGTAAATCAACAAATGTACTTTCTTGCATAAAGTCTAAACTACAACCAGCCGTAGCGTTTGAAATGGTTGAAAGCTTTTGAAATGGAGTTGATAGCACAGGCTCTACGTGCAGCCGTCCAAAGTGTTGTGAGTTTGATTCCAACTCTGACAATTTGCTGAATGTCCTTCCCTTTCTCATCTCCATCTCATGCTACTTTGTTCTGTCTAATAAAGCTTGCAGGCCAAAAATGCTTCAGAACAAAAACAAAAAATGGACTTTCTTTTTTTTTTAATTGAAGACATCCCGTAACATTATTACCTGTTTAATTTCCCTTTGCATGTCGTGTCGGTTTATATATTGTTAAAATTCAAAAACAGAAAAAAAGAAATAGTGCCATAAAAGCCACTTGCTCATCTCCATGGAGGTATTATTGTGTGTGTTACCTGAAATCTTGCTATGTCCATGAGGACGAGCAGGTGATGCCCCCATGTGGAGGGTGTCCCTGCTTAGAGTAAAATGTGTGTTTTTCTTGAGCAATTGAAAAACACTTTAATGAGCTGAATCATTCTTAATAAACTATGTGCTCATTATAAATTATGTCTTTGTCTATGCATTATTAAGGATACTAAAAGTTACAAACAGTTATTATAAAGTTATTCTTGTTTTATTATCATTACAGTTTTCGAAGCAAATCCATTCATTTCAATCAAATCTTCACACCAGAAAAGTAAACTTAGGTGTAAAGGGCTTTTTCAAATGGCTGTTTATGTCACAGCAGCATTACTTTATCATTTAGAAAGTTTTATGTCATAATGCTACAGAGGAATTAGACATATGAACGGATGAAATAGATTTAATGACTGGGAAACTCTCAGGAAACGCAATAACATCTCCATGAGACAAGCTGATGGCAGGAAAAGTTATATAGTGCACTTTCAGCTGTTAATCACTGACCACATTTGTACACAACAAGGCAAACATTTCTCTCTCCTGCCAGTCTGCTGCTCACTGCCCCTCTGACTATTCAGCTGGGGCCTATGAGCATGTTTTAACGCAATAAATTATGGTTTGGGAGGTCATATTTGCTCTCAGCTGAGTTGTTCCCATTCCTCCATCACTCCCTCTCTACCTCTGTGCTCCCCACCCACCCACAGAGGCTCCGCCCACCAGCAGATATAGGCTTTAACTACAAGGTGTGCATCCAAGGGTTCACTCTGTGTGTTGTCTTTGTCTGGGGGTGAGGCTGCAGTCATTTTACATCATAAACGGCCACTCTCAAAGGTAAGCAGCGCCATTTTAATCCTTACTTAGTTTACATGCAACAATTATGACAACCATTCGTGAAATAAACTCAAATTTGGATATTATTTTCGCTGTGCAAACTTGTAATGCAGCTAGAAGCAAACTTACAAACATCAAATGTTCAATAAGACCTTTCTAATTGATAAAATTGTCACTACTCACTCAGTTGAAATAGTTCTCCCTTGTGTTTTGACTTTATAAAAACATGTTAAATGCTTTGGCAGGTGTGGGATCAAATAATGTGTTAAAATATGGCCTTTAGCTAAGATTTTGGCATCCCTCTGCGCAGATTATGTCTTATACCGTTTGCTACAGGCCGGTGCACGCACAGGATCCACTCTCCAACATTTTCGATACCTGTCTCTCTGAGGATGGTTGGACTGAAGACAAATATGCATGTGCTTGTGTTGTGCATCTTAATGGCTGGAGGTAAACTGTTAGATATATATAGGACAGAGGAAAGGGCAGCAGTTTGGTGAGAAGAGACTCCAGACAAACACTAACTTCAGGCCCTGAGCAGACCCGGCTCCAGCTGATATGATTTGTTATGATTTTTCTCTCCTCACATCCGCTTGATGTCTGGACTATAACGTCACAGATTCAGCTGCTCAATGGTGGGATTTTCTTTACCTGAAACTCGTCAGAGAGTGTGAAACAAGAAGTCATTTTGGTCACATGCATGCATCTTCCACTACCATCTACCACGGCTGTTGCTGCTGTTTGTTATACCAAAGATAGCACAGATTATTTGTCTTGTGAGTTTATATGTCATTTAAATCAATCTACACACAGAGACGAACCTTGTAGAATACTAAATATAGACGTCAGCTTTGTTTAAGTTGTATAAAATAGCATCCTCTATGAATATTTGCTTATGTACTTTGGTGATATGCAAAACACTACTACTACATTCTTTTGCTGCCGCTATCTGTTATTACTATGACTACTGCTACTCCGCCATTGTAACTACCACTACAAAGCTCCTGATTCAAATGCAAACCTTTTTCAAACTAGCTTCCACTGTAAATTGAACCTTCCTTTACATAATATATTGTATGAGTTCATTGGCCCTTCATTGACCTTCCTTGTATGCCTGCTTGTTTGTAACTGCTGCTGTAGTCGGCTCTATTCTGCGCCACTGTAGGAATGTATGGGACAAAAGATTGACGCAGGAAGAAGTAAACAGCGTGGTTATTTAGCTGCACAGCTGTGGGGCTCCATGTGTATCCTTTGCTTTTTATATTGGCTTTGTTTGAGCGAGAATGTTTGCAGCGTGACTTGAGGAGGTGTTAATTTTATGAGGTGTGCTTTGTGGTAAAATTTAAACTATGGCCCACAAATGTCTTTAGACACATCAACTAAACCCCTGCATCAAATAAACTCTTGACTAATTACATTATCCAAGTCTGTAGAGTTTATTTTATAGCAAGTAATTTAAAGGTGCACTAACTTTTCTGGATGGCGAGTACATCACCTGTTCGTCTCGATATTATTACCTTGAATGCTTTTTCCACTGTGGATGAAGCACTCCTGGATGAATGAGGGATTATACCAACTATATCTATCACGCATTTATTCTAACTAACTAATTTAATTCTTTCATGTTTTTATTGCTCTAAATTCACTTGAAAAACATGCAGTCTTACTGTGGCCAGGTTCACCTCTCCACAGATCAGTCGTGTAACTTGTCCAGGCGGCACTTCCTGTTTGTCTTCCTGGAAATAAATACATTTATTACCATACTGTGGAACTTAGGCAAAGAAATAATATCTCCTTTGAAACAAGCAAGACCAAAAAAGTTACAAAATGCACCTTTAAGTAAAGTTTAGAAGAAAATGTCCTTTTGCAAGTTTTAACTAGAGTACATTTAAAAACAGATAGCAGCAGAGGTTTAAGTAGTGATAACGGTAGTGATTGTTATAACGTATGTAAGTACAATAAATTTCAAGATTCATATGCTGTTTGCTGCTGTATGGTTTTTTTTTTTCAGTATTTAATTTAAACAAAAAAGTAACCTTTTTGGTCTGCTCACTTTGTTTGGACTATCAGTACCCCCGTTTTTTACAATGTGCAATCCTTGAGAATCATGAATAAAAACAACTATTAAAAATAAAAATAAACATATTAGTACAATTTTTAATTATTTCCTGTCTAATCTGACTTACTCTTTTAAAACGTCCATCTTATTGTGTTGTCTTGACACACAAACTTGTTCCACTATGTTCTACTCAAAGTTGGTGTTCTGTTAGCATGGTAATGTAGCAACACACAGTCAACTGCAGAGTTTCACTGCACTTTACAAGGTCATGTAGTGGCGTAGGTCAGTGACTCGGGATACTTGAGGGTGCTGGGACAGGGGCAGGAGGGCAGGAGGGCCCACCCGCTCAGAGAGGAGAGGAATTAGGCAGAGGGTGAAGACAGGGCCACAACAGTCAGCTCACTGTTCACTGAGACAGACAGAGAGACAAATGTGTCTGAGTAGAGGAGCCAGACTAACGGCTAATATTTATTATTCTGAGTATATTCCACATGGCTGTTTTCTTCAAGGTGTATTTGTGAAACAGGTCTCCTGCACTCATGGCAAAATTAATAATATTGATATCTACAGCTGGCTGATGTATTGTACTAAACAAATGCATTGCTCGACTGTGAATATGAATACAGTCCAATACTGTACAATAAACCCCCCAAACCAGTATGATGAGTATTTGGTACATTCAGTATTGTCATCCAAACATGGTATTGTAAAATCATTAGTGAGAATACACTTTTTTGTTTGCAAAATGGTTGAATACATGGCAGAAAGGTTTTACAGGATTTTATGTAACGTTTTTCTCATTTGAACCAATTTTTTCTCAAATGTAATTGTTCTGTGTATTAGTTGAGTACTTGGCAATTGGTTACTTTGGTTTTGGTATGTCTTTTGGTGTGATAACAAAGTTTGGATATGAGGTATGTTGCTACAGAAAATATACCAATCAATTATAATATTGGAATTACTTTATGGCACTTACACAATAACTCTAAAGCAGAATAATCATGTTTTTAAAACTAAAAACTAAAATAAATGTGCAGTATCATTAAAAACAAACCAAATGAAACACCTAACACCTAAATGGTTAGTGTAGATAATGTCATAGAAATCATCACCATTTTTAGTCTCTATAGCTCAAATCTCATTGTACAAAAATTTTTCCACACAAATGCAAAGAAAACATACACGTACAAAATACTGAGGCCCATAAATATTGTTCAGGCTATCATATAATGAACGAGTCGAGATAGTATGTGATAATTAATGAGAATTGTAATCCTTCAACAAAACTAGCACACCAGCTTTCTATTCAGACTTCCCAAGTTGTTACAGTTGCAGCTGTCAAAAAGATAGACATCTGGAAATGGTCCAGGAAACATCCGTGTAAAGGTTTGATTATTTTCTGAACTGTCTGGGGCAAGACAAGCGTCAACACCAAATATGAGTCTAACCATGCTTTTTGCAACTTGTGGTAATATTATGAATGAAGCTGCATGGATCATTTGAGGTCCTGCTTCCACCTGAAAACACGATTTATGTTTCTGTTCATAGTCTCTGCTAAAATTATGTTTTTTGTTTGGGCACGGAGCAATTGATGACACTGGTAGTGAATAGTCAAAATGTTGTAAGAACAGCCCCTTCTCTTACAGTTTTCTCTAATAACAACTTATAAGGTGGAATTTACCAGTTCATGTTTGTGTCTGAGTGTGTAAGTGGACCTACTTTATGAATGGGCCACTCAGCTGCTAATATGCAATAATGTTTTAAAGAAAATTACATCAAGTGAGAGAAGCAGAAAGACAGAAAGAGTTTCCATCACTTGCCAACTGCCATGACAACTTGCTTCAGACACAACTGACAGACCACATGTTTTGACCTCTGACCTGTGACAGCTAAATTAGGCAGAATATTTATAGATTTTTTTTCTGTAAATACAAAATTACAATATATTCAATATATCAACCATAAAACATATAATATTAGTTAGCCTTGACCATATTTCTTTCAATTCAACCTCAAAGTAAAAAATAAGTATCATTTTTCTTGAATGAAGTATTTCGTTGGCCTCTTCGTCATGTCTGACTTTTGTTACCGCGGATGCTATACTGGGCTGCTTTCAAAGACAAACTCTGATCAGGGGAGTTAGTGGCACAAGCATGTCAAAATCACCAGTATGATGAGAAATGGGGCAAGGCTCACAAAGAGCCAGTGACGGTGCATCCGCTGTGTGGCTCTGGACTGCTTTAAAAAAAAGAAAAAAAAGAATAAAAATAGCATACTGTATCACATACTCAAGTCGATTATCATATTCTTGATTATCAACTGTGCCAACATCACTCAAGTTAACAATGTAATTGTTCTCCTGCATTTGTTTACATTGCTTAATTACAGAGCATTAGTAAATAGTGTTTGCTTCACTATAAACTGATATGAACCTAAAGGTTTACATTCTGGGCGCAACAGTCTGCGGATGCAAAGAACTCTTTGCTAAATCTAATGCAAAGCATTTCTAAGATTAATGTGTACGTGGTTAATAAACTAAGACCAAACATTTGTGAGCCACTGGGTCTATTTATTATCTCTTGTGGATGAATTGAGTTTAAGTAAAACAGAAAGGAGGACTCAATGCATCTCTCCTGAGAAGGTTAATGTATAGTGTACTGTCCCAGTCTCATTAAATAAATGAAACTAAATAAAAATAAATAAATAAATAAAAACTAAACTGAACTAAATTTCCTGAAAATATTTGATATGTTTAGAATAATCCGTATATTGTAAAATAACAACAATGTGTAATTAAATTACATACATTATATTATATTATTTTACATGACATCATATTATAGATCTGTACAGTCCACTCACTGTTAATGTGATGCTTGAACCTGAATCCCAACATGTACTGACATGTTTTAGCACATTTCTGATGGATTCCCATGAAATTGTTAAAAAAATTAAATAAAAAAAATTGTAATATTGTCTGATTGTCATCGAGACAATCCAAATAAATTTTGAGATATTTAGTTTTGTCAATATTGTCCACGCTTACTGCTACGACAATCTTGAAGCTTTTCCTGATACAAACGTGCAAGTTTAAGAGTTGGAACTGATGGAAAATAATCTGCTATTTAGAAGAGAGTTCAGGAGGGGGCAGTGTTTATCCCAGTCTGAAAAACTGTACCACCTTTTTATTCCTTTTTTAAGGTACACCGTGACCTGTAATGACCGGATGTGGAAAATTAAAAACATATCTGTTTTGTTTTCATTCCAGGCCTTCATCATGACTCCCCTCCCTGCCCCCCTCCTCCTGTCCCTGCAGCTGGCTGTCCTAACATGTGTTAATGGGGCATTCTACAAGCAGCATCCTCAACAATACCAGCCAGTACAACAGTTCCAACATATGGGCATGGGCAAGGAGGGCTTCCCCCAGCAACAGTACATGGGCAAAGACATGCCTTACATGCAGTACCCACACTATCGGAAGGAGATGCCACAGATGCCAGTGAAGGGCAAAGGTCTTCGAAATGGAGGTGCCATTAACGGGGGACAGGACAAAGGTATTGAGGTTTTCTGTATTGTTTGGTAGATTATATCATATAATACCATGGATATGACAGCATTTATATTTCCAGGTCAGACCATTCCCAGTGGTGCTGAGGGAGTTCCTCAGGGGGAACCAGGTCCAATGGGGCCACCAGGACCAGAGGGGCCTCCGGGGCCTCCTGGGCCTTCAGGCAATGGACTACCAGGACCTGAGGGAAGACCAGGACCATCTGGTCCACCAGGATTACCCGGAGTTGGCAAACCTGGATCACAAGGATTGCCAGGCAGACCTGGAGCAGACGGAGAGCCTGGAATGCTAGGAGAAATGGGCCCTAGAGGTGAAATGGGACCAGCCGGACAGCAAGGACCCCAAGGCCCACCAGGACCACCTGGGCTGCCAGGAATAGGTAAAACTGGTGTACCAGGACTACCAGGCCAGCCGGGCCCCAAAGGTGAACCAGGCCACAAAGGACTTCCAGGGTTGCCAGGTTTACCAGGACCCAAAGGGGACAAGGGAACAGGTATCCCAGGACAACCTGGTCATAAAGGACTACCAGGGCCAGCAGGACCAGCTGGGCCAAGAGGACTTCCAGGTTTTGGAAAACCAGGGCTACATGGAGCACCTGGACCAAAAGGTCCACCTGGTGAAAAAGGACATCCTGGACTACAAGGATCAGCTGGACCACCTGGAGAGGCTGGAGCTCCAGGCCCACAAGGTTTACCAGGTGTGGGAAAGCCAGGTACAAATGGCCTTCCTGGACAGGCAGGTACTCCAGGTGCTAAAGGTCACCCAGGACCACCAGGTCTACCAGGAAAGCCAGGACTACCTGGATTTGGTAAACCTGGACTTCCAGGACCAAAGGGTGATAAAGGCATGAATGGTCCACCAGGACCAGTAGGACCAAAAGGAGATAAAGGTCTTTCAGGATCTCCTGGTATGACTGGGCTTCCAGGACCAAAAGGTTCAACAGGTCTTCCAGGTCCCATGGGTCCAGCTGGAGGTCTAGGTTCGCCTGGGCCAAAAGGCGACTGTGGAGAAGGAGGAGCTAAAGGTCTTGATGGAGCCAAGGGAGATATTGGACCTCCCGGCCTGGCTGGTAGGGATGGACTTCCAGGGGATCGTGGAGAACCAGGTCCAAGAGGCCCACCAGGACCAGCAGGTGTGAAAGGAGATAGTGGGCACAAAGGACTTCCTGGTCAACCTGGCCCTCAAGGGATTCCTGGAACTAATGGACTAGATGGTTTGCCTGGTGAGATTGGACCTCAAGGTCCTAAAGGAATTCCAGGAATAGATGGCGGATCAGGGCCAACTGGACCACCCGGAGTTCCTGGTCCAAAAGGAGAGATTGGCCCACCTGGTCCACCAGGATTTACAGGGGAGGGAAGTCCTGGTCTCCCTGGCCCGATTGGTCCCACCGGGAAAGAAGGTCCAGCTGGACCCCAAGGACAACCAGGTTTGCCTGGCCCACCAGGGCCACCAGGTCCTCCTGGAGAACCTGGATTAGCACCTGACATGTCTGGAGTACTCTCTGAGATGGGACCTGGACTTGATGGAGTGAAGGCTGGGGGTTATGGCAAGAAGGGAAAATACGGTGCCAATGGAGCAGAGGTTATGGGAGCTAATGGATTGGAAATGCCAGCATTCACTGCAATTCTAACAACACCTTTTCCACCAGTGGGTAGTCCAGTGGTCTTTGATAGGCTTTTGTACAACGGAAGGCAAAACTATAATCCCCAAACAGGAGTTTTCACCTGTGAGTTACCGGGTATTTATTACTTTGCCTACCATGTTCACTGCAAAGGAGCCAATGTGTGGGTGTCCCTGATGAGGAACAATGAACCAGTAATGTATACGTATGATGAATACAAAAAAGGTTTTCTGGATCAAGCATCTGGAAGTGCAGTACTACCTCTCCAACCAGGGGACACTGTGTATATTCAGCTGCCTTCAGATCAGGCTTCAGGACTTTATGCAGGGCAATACGTGCACTCGTCATTTTCTGGGTATTTGTTATACCCTATGTAAAACTATGTGCTTTATGTTTGTACACTGTTGTATACAAATGTTTAAATAGAAGGCGAAATACAATACAAGTCAGATATTTTGGCTGGCACCCAATATTATCAAAGAAAAAGTGGCAGCTACCCAAATAAAGAGGAGAATGTGAAAATGTGCAAAGTTATATGATTGTTTGCAAAGGTGGCAGATGTTTGTTGTTATGGGTAAGAAAAAGAAGGACAAGAATGTAGGGTATGGTTTCAACTACAAAAGTATGTAAAATAATTGAATGACAATTTTGATTTCCAAAGGACTGCATTGTAAATTATTCGTAAATATGCTATTATGCTCTAAACTCACTCTGAACGTGATACTTGTAGGTACATTTACAAGTTTTTCCAAAACACGTAACAAGTCTGACATTTAAATAAGCGTCTGATATCACCATCCTTGTTCTTGTGTGTACTGTCATTGAATCACAGCTAATGATAGGATCAAGTTTCACATGAATGAACAATAAAATATTTGCAACTCTGTGATTTATATTTATTTACATTTAACCAGCAAGCAATACAATCAAAATCAGTCAAACTAATAAAGGCATAGTATTTCTCCTTTTATTCAAGGCGTTAATATGTTATTGTAATCAAAAAATAACCAAAGAGTATGTGTCATTATGTTGTCATAATTATTTGTGATCTGTTAATAGTGTGTATGTTGTTTTTAATAAAACATTCTATTTTATGTCTCTTTGGTTTACATTAAGCATTATACAAACTGCATAAGCAGTTAACTGAATAAGCACTGTTTAAAAATGCCAATGGCCTCTTAACACAGTATAAAAATGCCAATGGCCTCTTAACAAGTCGACTACTGCTACTAACAATATGAATAAATCAGTCCATCAACCTACACAAAGTTACAGGTTTCTAACGTGCATTATTTGCTTGTTTGAGAAGATAACGCTAAAATAAATCTCAGTGAGCGAAATAACATTTTATTTGAATGGTCTCAGTGATCAAATCATAAATCAAGAATGTATTCCACCAACAATTAGCCTAATTTTTCCTCTCCCATATCAATAATCTCATAATCAAACAAAACTGCTGTGACCATGTAGTTGGGACCGATTAGCTAAGTTAAGGTTACTTATCACTTAAGTCATTTTATTTAATTTGATACTTCTTAATAATCATTAGTTATTCGACTTTATTTATTTATTTATTGCTAAGATAGGAGGTTGAACAACTCACCTAGTTTTGATTTTGAAAGGGCCACAAGCAGAACAGATGCTGATGCTGAGCTTCTGGGCGCGGTTTCCGGTAGGATTTCACGCGTGCGCAATGCGAATCTCTGTCGACTTTCCCGTCCCATCCTGCTGCATCTTTTGTCTATATCGGAGTGAAAACTGCTGTTTGGCAATACACAAAATACAGGTGATTATCTCTTATTAAAATTACATACATTTAATAAAATGTGCATTACAACGTTTTTGTGTTTAGTACAAAAACAACTGGAGAGTTTGGTTTGCTATTCATGGGTTTCAGCAAGTCTTGTTTACCCATTCGTCTTGTTTGGAAAGAATGTGATTATGTAACATTGTTTCATCATGATTAACGCACCTCAAGTGATTTGGTTGTTGAGGCTCATAAAGAATATTAAAATTGTGTTTTAGAGGTTTTCCATCATGACATCACGTGGAGGTTCCAGGTTAACTGGTATGAATGGAAATGACAAGAAACCTAAAGAAAAGATTGTCCTTCATTTTCAGATGAGGTAAGTCCAGACATTTGAATTACAAAAGGTCAATGTACTTGTATGATCTCTGTGTTGTTATTTATTTTGTTTTTTGCAGCGCTGCTCTTAAATCAGAGGTCCGGAAACTGAATTTGGTCCAGTTTCTAATCTGGCTCCTAGTGGCAGCGCAAGTAATAGTTAGCCACTTCAATCTAGTATCACATGACACCATATCAAAGCCATATCAATGGGAATATCCATACCTACTCAGTCTTCTTCCTTTGCTCTGTAGCAGCTTATCGCTTCCAAAGAATAACATTAGCTATCTTGTTTTATCCATGATTAGTGGAGGA
This sequence comes from Rhinogobius similis, assembly GCA_019453435.1. Taxonomy (NCBI): domain Eukaryota; kingdom Metazoa; phylum Chordata; class Actinopteri; order Gobiiformes; family Gobiidae; genus Rhinogobius; species Rhinogobius similis. The sequence continues at coordinate 22,311,473 of CM033633.1, read as the reverse complement.
CTATTTTCTGTAGCACCCCTAATTTACGGTGGTATGGAGATGTTTCCTGTAGCAAAGCAGCTTTACCGCCATGGAAAGGCTTACCGGTTCATTTTTGGGTTCTCTGCAGTGACTGTTATGTACGTAATCATGGTGGTCGCTATTCAAGTACATGCATGGCAGCTTTATTACATGAAAAAATTGTTGGACTCATGGTTTAGTGCTACACAAGAGAAGAAGAAGAAATAACCAAACCTGGGGTGTGGCTGTTTTATTAAATTGTTTATTTAGTTTCTCGTATAATTTTACCTTTGAATTGAATTTTCCTGCTGAAATTTTGTGGTTTAAGTTCCCTTGTATCTTACTGTATACATTATTACACTTGAATAAAATTATGCAAATTGTGTTATAAAGGGTTTGTTTTTTTCAGTGAAACTCATGGATGGTATTGTGTCTCAGGGCTCTTTGGGTCAGTGAAATCAATCTCAGACATCTGTGCCGATTAGTTTGCCAGGCAAGTCCAATTAAAGGAAAAACTACTTAAGAAGGACGTTCCACATTATTAAGCAGACCACCATTTCATTTTGGGAAAGAAAAAGGACCTCTCCAGTGCCAAAAAATGTGAAATAGTTGAATGCCTTGGAAAAGGAATGAAAACCTTAAATATTTCACGAAAACGTAAGTGTGATCACCGTACTATTAGGAGATTTGTAGCTGATTCAGAGCACACACGGATTCGTGCAGATAAAGGAACAATGAGGAAGGTTTCTGCCAGACAAATACATCGGATTAAGAGAGCAGCTGCTAAAATGCCATTACAAAGCAGCAAACAGGTATTTGAAGCTGCCGGTTCCTCTGGAGTCCCACCAACATCAAGGTGTAGGATCCTCCAGAGGCTACAGTTATGCATAAACCTTCTATTTGGCCACCCTTAACCAATGCTCACAAGCAGAAACAGCTCCAGTGGCCCAGAAATACATGAAGACTTGTTTTCAAACAGTCTTCACTGATGAGTGCCGTGCAAACCTGGATGGTCCAGATGGATGGAGTGGTGGATGGTTGGTGGACGGCCACCATGTCCCCACAAGGCTGCGACGTCAGCGAGGAGGCAGCAGAGTCATGTTATGGGCTGGAATCATGGGGAGAGAGATGACTGGCCCCTTTAGGGTCCTTGAAGGTGTGAAAATGACTTCTGTAAAGTGTGTGGAGTTTCTGACAGACCACATTCTTCCATGGTACCAAAAGAACTGTGTAACAAAATCATCTTCATGCATGACAATGCACCATCTCATCCTGCAAGGAATACCTCTGCATCATTGGCTGCTATGGGCAGAAAAGAAGATAAACTCATGGTGTGGCCCCCATCCTCCCCTGTCCTCAACCCTTTTGAGAACCTTTGGAGCATCCTCAAGCGAGATCTATGAGGGCGTGAGGCAGTTCACATCCACACATCAGCTCTGGGAGGCTATTCTGACATCCTGCAAAGAAATTCAAGCAGAAACTCTCCACAAACTCACAAGTTCAATGGATGCAAGAATTGTGAAGCTCCATCAAATAAGGGGTCCTATGTTAAAATGTAGCTTGACCTGTTAAGATGTTTTGATTGAAATAGCTTTTGATTTGAGTATGTCATGAATATGACCTGCTAATGCTTCTAATTAAACAAATTATTATTTTCTGTTCTTTACAATAACATGGCTTGGAACTTATGTAGTGCATAATAATTTGGAACAATGCATTTTAAGTTTTTATTTTTGAAAAAAGTACTGTTGTTATTTGGATGTTTGTTCAATAACTTTCGAATTGTATTCCAAATGTTGATGACTTGAAAATTATGATATATTGACTATTTGGCAAAATTTGAGAAAAATATCATTTGCAGAATAATTTGGAACGCAATGATTGTTGGACTTCTCTAATTAGTTTACAATTACGTGTCAAGTAAAAGGCTCTTTGTAATACAAAACATAATTTGCTCAAAATAAGACCACAAATTATCATTGTGGCGATTATTTCCAGAATAGTTTAATGAACTGCGTCTGCGCACGAGGAGTGCCACGTACGTGTTGACGTCGACAGTCTGCTGGACACTTCCTGATGCTGGCCCAGGTTCAGGAATAGAAACATCTGAAACCTGTGAAATACGGCGTGGTTAAGTCGTCTGACTCAGGTGAGTTTTAGAGCGTCTAGTTAACTAACAAAGCATTAAATCCAATGTGAATACCTTGTTTATTTTGGATGTTACATTACCATTGACAAAACCCAGCTACGCCGATTAGCATTGGGTGGCTAATGTGTTCGCACACAGCTAACATCCAAATGCTAACATTAAATGTCTCCTGGACAGACATCAATAGTTTCTGATGGGGTTTTATATTTGATTCAGTTGAATATAATTTAAAAAGTGGGTATACATAGATTTGCATGGTTTATATATGCGTGCGTCACACAGGGTTTGGTTAATGTTGCTAACTTAGCATGATTCATGTTTGTCAGTGATACCTATGGATGTACTAAAACACCATGACATCTGTCTGAACTTCTGATCCATAGTAGAGTAAAGATGATTTGAGTAGCGTACGTGCTTTGAATTGATGGCCTTATGCCTGGAGAATTGTTGTTCTTAGCTTTACAGACGGTAGAGTAAGGAGATACTTGTCATTCATACGCCATTAACACATGACTGCTGTTTTTAGGCGTGTTCTTTCTCAATTAACTGTAACTCTAAACACTTGACATCTGGGTGCCTTGAGCATTGAGTATCTTAATTATTTATTCAGAGTTACCTTGTGGATTCGAAGGTCTTCAGAATGACATGCTATTGTTAGCCTACAATCCCTAGCATCCAGCTAATTATTCCTCGGTCATGACGAGGAAACAGCATTTCCACTAGATAGTGCTAAAGTGAGCTGCAACTGCTCTACTCTTTGGGGCTGGTCCTAAAATCATAATAGTTGAATTTTCAGAAAACTAAATCAAATAAATCCAATCCAACCCAACACATGTCAAATTTGCCCCATATTGTTTGACTAAATTGTACTCTAGCGAAGGCCCTCGTGCTATCTACGATCAAAGTTCATAGCATCTACTGTACAGGGAGATAGACTGGACTTTGCCTCTTGGCTTAATAACTTTCATTTATCAGGCGGTAGAAGAGGACAGACGCACCATGAACGGCCAGCTGGACTTGAGTGGGAAGCTGATCATCAAAGCCCAGTTAGGCGATGACATCAGGCGGATCCCCATCCACAATGAAGACATCACTTATGATGAGCTGGTGCTGATGATGCAACGTGTGTTTCGGGGCAAGCTGCAGAGTAATGACGAGGTTACCATAAAATACAAGGATGAAGGTAAGTCTGAAGTCTAGATATTGATGTGCTGCAGATATGAGAGATACAGTATAGTAAAAATGTGTTAATATTGCAGTTGTTGTTTTGGAGGTATGCAAATACATATTATCTACAATTAAAACAATAATTACTTGGAAAAAGAAACAGAAAAGTGTATTGTAATCTCCTTAACAATGGTATAACACAATATTTCTGCTCTTTTGTGGTTGATTGTATGGTCCATCCATTCCCGTTTTGTGCTTGAACCTCAATGAAGACATTTACAGGCACATTATAGCAATTCCTCATGCATTGTTAAAATATTGTCTGAATATCATTATCGAGATAATTTCTAATGCCTCCAAAAAAAATCAACATATACATTTTTGTCAGTATCACCCATCTCTAGTATGTTGTCTTATATTTCTCTTTTTAAAATTGGTCAAGAAATATGTAAACTACAATAGGCAGTTCACCCATAACAGAAGTGGTCTTATTGTTTCTTTTTGTTTTCTGTAGATGATGACCTTATTACGATCTTCGACAGTTCAGACCTCACTTTTGCTATCCAATGTAGTAGGATATTAAAACTGACATTGTTTGGTAAGTTTTATTGCATATTTGGATGTATTGATAACTAGGTCAAACATTTGGAAGCATGTTGTGATGATGATTTTTCTCTTGGCCACTTGAGGGAAGTGTTGCTTTGCAGTCAGAATCTGATTTTTGTTTTTTTGTCATTTTAGTATTAACCGACACAGAAACAAAATACTGTACCCAGGTCCAAGTTATCAGGAGCAGAAATGCAATGTCTAAAGAAAATGTTTAATATAATTATTATTTGTTTGGTTGGGAGTCGGGGCGTTACATGTAAATTAACTTACATATATCTATGTATGTATGTACGATATAGATTGATAAATAAGGTATATTCTCCTCCTGTGCTTGTTAATAAAATTTCTTAAACGCACAATTTGATGCTACTCATCTGTCATAAAAACTGACCTAAAATAACATTGATTAAAGTGTTACTATCCATTTCTTTCTATATACTGTACAATAAATAATACTTGTTTTTTAATTTGATGATTTTAGTAAATGGTCAACCACGGCCTTTGGAATCAAGTCAGGTGAAATATTTACGCCGGGAACTAATTGAACTTAGAAATAAAGTCAACACCCTTTTGGACAGCCTGGAACCTCCAGCTGAGCCCGGCCTGACCCCAGCCGCTCCAGACAGTGGTGAGAGCTCTTATTCTTTCAGCCTGGAATGTAGGTTTCAGAATGACTTTGTACTTGACTCTTATCTGAGTAAAATGGTGATGTTTGCTTCAATACTGAAATTAAAGCCATCTTTGTTTCTGTAGAAACAGTAGATGGTGAAGGCAAGGTGGTAGTAGCTGACCCCTCAGTGAGACATGCACCTCCAGTGAGTGCGGCCAGCATGTCAGCCTTCGACCCTCTGAAAAATCAAGATGAAGTCAACAAGAATGTCATCTCAGCTTTTGGCCTGAGTGAAGATCAGGCCCCTGGTAAGAATGTTCATCACACACAAAAGGATACAGGATAGTCATTTGCTATAATAAGTGTTTTTAAATGTTATTTTGTAGGTCCTCCACCAGTTGCTACTGAAGAGCGCTCTGGAACACCTGACAGTATCGCCTCTTCTTCATCTGCAGCTCAACAGCCAGGAGTGCCGCCCCAACCACAGCCTCCTTATCCTGGAGTACAAGCGCCCCCAGCTGGCATGGATGGTGGGTAAAAATCCAGTGTTTCATTTAATTTCCAGAGGAATAAGCATCAGTGAAGCGGACACATTTCTATATCCTCCTTATTTAGGCAGTTTATTGTTGCAGCATTCATGTTTAACCAAACTGATTCAAATGTGTTATGTAACTAATAGAATGACTTTGTGTAAATAAAAATATATAAATGTGAATTTTTAGGTCCAGCCAATATTCTGTAGTGAATACTCAATCCAGCAAATTCAGGAGCAGCACCAATACCAGTATCTTACATCCCCTAATAAACACCACAATGTCCTTGATAGACTCTCTGTATTAAAATACTCCTATTTCAGTATGTATGTATGTGTTTTATGCTCCACCTTGGTTTTGATATGGTATGGTATTAGTTTCTACAATGTGGGACTATTTTCAGAGCACATAATGCTTTTTCCACAATATTGATGCTCCTATAGCGAAAGAAAATAAACTCCACTTTCAAACTTCACTTTTGAGTGTCCCTCTAGTTTTACCCACACCCTTTGCTTGTTATTTGTTGTCAAGTGTGTTTATTCGTCAGACAAGACCTGGGACTTGTTAACACAGGTGGCTGCTCTGCCAAGTATCGTGTTTTGCTCTTTAGTGCATTCAGTGGAAAAGCTTGTCTAATTTTAAACTGTTCATATTTCATAATCATGATTAACAAACCAATGCAATTTACTTTTAGTCTGATTAAAATTTAATGGTATTTATTTTGTTCTTGTTTTTCTATTTTTAGGGCAGGTTTACCAGCAGTACCAGGCTCCAGGGGGCTACCCCCCAACACAACCAGGTGCCCCCCCTCAACAGTATGGTATGCAATATCCTGGTAAGAGCATGCTATATTCACCATGTAAAATGCTAAACTAACAATCTGTATATTTGATTAAAAAAATCATTTCACTATTTGCCGAACACTGATACTGCCGCTAAAGTTTTTTTTCCCCCTCATCACCTGGTTATTAAATATCCAAGCAATTCTACTCTAAATTGTGAATGTTTTTTATTGAATGTGACAGTCTTTATTGTCTCTCAGCAGGATACAGCCCTCAGCCTGGAGCGCCTCAGCCTGGTCCACCACAGCCTCAGCAGCAGTTTCAAAACTACGCCCCTCCCTCGTCGCAGGCCCCTGTCTCTGGTCCAGCCCCTACCCCAGGCTTTCAGGGCGGGCAGCAGCCGCCTCATTCAGCTCAGGGACCACAGCAGTATCCACCAGGATCCTTTCCTTCCCAAAACTATACCTCTCAAGCCGCACAACCTGCCAACTACAGCCTGCCACCCAGCTCCCAGCCCGGTCCAGGGTACCAGCCACGCCCTGCATATACCCCTCCCCCAGGCAACACAGTCACCCCTCCACCAGGAGCTGCTAACCCTTATGCACGTAACCGGCCCCCTTACGGCCAGGGCTACACTCAGCCTGGCCCTGGATATCGATAAAAATGTCAAACCAATGTTTTATCCCTGTGCCCCATGCTCTCTTCTGTTTGGCTCCAGCTGGAGTAGGTAAGGATTCCTGGTTTACTGCTCTGTCCCTTAATTGAATAAATCTCCAAACATGACAAGCAAATCTTTCCAGTGTGATGGTTGGTGTTTGTATGTTGTCTTAAGATACCACTCTGTCCTTTCCCTTATTTTCTTTTGTTTTGATTCATTCATATTCATTCTTTGTCTGAGCAATCCTCTTGTATCTTTCATTTTGTTATCAGTCTGTAAGCACACACCTGGGAGCCCAAAACAGGCTCTTGCCCCAGTAACAATTAATTTGTTGGGTTGGATGAGCATCAACTGCAGGTCCACATCCTAAAATTGTTTATTTTAGACTTAGATACAACCTAAATGAAATGTTACAGCCTTGTATGTTTTGTTTTGTGTTCTGTCTTCTTTTATGATTTTATTATCACCATGTCGGTATTAATGAAACTGCCCATGTTGGGAACACTTGTAAAATCAAAGTGGCCAGAAAGGCCTTCTTTGTTTAGTTAAATCACACCCTAAAGCTTGCTACTGCTTTATCTTATCTTTGGTTTTTACTAATATATCAACACAAATTACTCCTTGAAGTGAGATTAGTTGTTTGTATAAACTGTATGTAAGAAGTGTAACTTTTTCTGGAACCTAATAAATGATTTAAACCCATCTTTAGCACAATTGTACTCTGTACTTTGTTTAGAAAACATTTTTTGGCCCTGTGTCTGTGTCTGTCTCCCAATAGTCGTCTTGCTCATGGTTTCTGAGTTCATGTCTGCATGTTAGGTTTGGCTTCTATCTACTCTTTCTTCCCCAGCCGGATTTGGAAAAAGTGTGGTAATGCCGGTATTTTGTTTTTCCTTCTGGGCTGTGGTTAGCTGGGAAGCGTGCCATGGGAGCGTATGGCTGGTTTTTCACGTCACTGTCCTGCTAGTGAGGAGAATTGTATCCAAATATCATAATAAATGTTGTTATGATATATATTATTTATGTTTTGTTGTATGTGTGGATACCAAAAATATTGTATATTGTAGCCAATTGACATTGTTTGCACAAACTGTCTGAAGAGCAGCACCAATTTCACAGAAAACATATTGGCATTTTATTTTTTTTTTAAATTGCAAAACTATATACATTTTGCAGTGTAAATAAAATATTTTACAGTTTTTAAATCAATACTTTAGTACAGTATATTCCACCACAGAGCATCCATTTACTAAATATACATAAAAATGGTCAAAAACATCAATCATAAGACTTCAAACTTGACCAGTATGGCAGAAATTGATTAAGAATTGTAAGAATTTATTGCATACATTTATGCTGCAATATTATAGTTTACTTTATTAATCTACCAAAAGGAATCTTTGTATAAGAAAAGCAGCCCAAAACGTACAACTTTTTTTCCTAACACCACAGAATCTCCTCAAATTAGAATTTTTACAAAACTTTATTTTATTTTTTAGAAACATCTCGTTCTTCTGCTTTTACTGAGTCATACAAAATAGTCTCTAACAATCAGTTGATAAATAATATTATACACGTTATTACATTTTGGGAGCCAGCTTCCCAAAGTTTGTCTGATTATATTCCGATTTTTTATCACAAACTCTTGTCCATGGAGACATGTTTGATAAATAGATAATACTAATATTACAATTACAACTGAGTTCAGGGGCTTGTGTTGGGTTCCCTTTGGGAGTGAAAGCCTTCGCACAGGCCCTGACTGTCCAAGCTGAAGAGGTCCACCATCTTTAAACAGAGCAGGTGTGCACGGCCTCAGCACTGAGCTTAAGTCCTCTGAAGGTCTTCATGCTTTTACCACTTTCCAGGTATGGGTGTACCACACTCATACCAACCCACATAAGTGATGTGAGATTTCCCACCGATCTCTCCAAAGTGGACTGGTTCCTGTCGCAAAGCTCTGAAGAACCCTAGTAAAAATGCACAACAATTAATGTGGTTTTCAATTGTTTCTAACAGTTGTCATCTTAAGGAAAATCGTTTTACCTTGCCGGCTTGGCAGCTGATCAGCGAACAGTTGCGTTCCTGTTCGTCCATCCAAGAAGGAGTCAACAAACTGACAATGGTCCTCACCAAACCCAGTCTGGTCACCAATGTTATGGAATTTTCCTACAGAAATGAAAAAACGCACCAACATACAAATATCTAATGCGTACAAAACCAATTATTTGAGCCTAATTATGCCGTTTGGCCATTTACCGTTGAGCGAGTCACTTAGATAGATCTTGTATCTCAATGAGTTGCAGAGCTGGATGCCCACAAACTTTCTGTACCAAGTTCTCTTTACATACTGTTTTCCATTGCATTCAGAGTATGCATCAGCTTTGAATGGAAATTGCGTCCAAATGGCATCTTTGCCTTTAGGAAACGTTAAAGAGAATTTTTTGTTGTAAGTGAACTATTAAACACTATTCACCTTGGCAGAAACTCAAGTAAGATAAAAGAGAAACAAAAACTTTTTTTTTTTACCTGCAACATATTCACTCACGCGTGGGTCCGCTGAAAATATGAGGAAGGTTAAAGTTAGTTATTCACCGGAGGGTCAGAGAGTTGTTTCACAGCTTGTTTTTTCAAGTTTGGGGAAAGGCAATGTAAAAATTAACACAAAAATAGTTACAAATATGTTGTAGTTGAGTTGTGTGCATCATTTTATTGAATTATCTAGCGGTCCAAACTTGCCTGATTCTGTGCTGAAAGACACAGGGTCACTGGATGGTCCTGTTCCTAGCTCATTCTTTGGTGTTACTTTGAACTCATAGCTGGTGGAGGACACAAAAAGCGTCGTAAATAACAGGTGAGTTTCTTCAGAGATCTTGCTTGCACATTGCAGTATTGCTCTCCCTCACACACACTAATATGATTCTTATTCCATGTGTTGATTTCAGATGTCCTGGCAAAAAAAGCATGATTCAAAACTATCGCACTGAGGTTTCAACTCTGGTCTCCAGACTCTAGATGCTAATTAAAAGCTCTGTATTCAGGCCCAGCATTCCACTCCACCCAGGCCTTCTTGCTTTTGGATGTATGTGCTCACTTTGACACAAATAGGGTGCTTTTAAATTCATGTCCGGAAAGGGAATAGAATGTTTGACAGCCCAAGTAGTTTACAAGACATAAAATGTGACTCCGATAAAGCACGCAATTTGCTGCACATCATCACTGATCCAGACACATAAAAGTTTCTGGCTCTGGTCTATCAGCCTCTTACCTGCTCTCTGGTTTCAGATTCTCCACAGCTGTATGTGTCTGGTTAGTAGTCAACACTGAGACTTCCTCTCCATTTGGGCCTTTAGTGGTGGATACAACTTCATACTCTAGAGAAAATGTAAGCATAACTTGAGATATGTAAAGATTCCTACATAAAAACACAGTAGATTTTACCTCTTGTTTCATTGTCAGATTTCTGCCAATCCAGGATGACAAAAGATGGACAGCCCTCCACTGTGACCACAGTGAGGTTTGAAGGTGGGGCTTTGGGAGGCCCAGTGACACTGAAGTCATTTCCTTCCTCGTCTGGGAAATAAGCCATAGAAGATGTGATGGAACAGGGCTCATCTGGCTTTTTGTCCGTCTTGTAGATCACATGAGGAGCTGTAAGGTTTGAAGAGGTTAACTTAGCCTCACAATAGTGATTACTGTGTCACTTTTGTTAAGTGTTACTTCGTACCAACAAACCGTTTTTTGCCCATTATGTCAACGTCTGATGCAGGTAGAGGTCTGAATATAGATGAATTCTCACTTATGTCAAAGCGACTGTCTGCAGATACAACAGGACAGGACAGGTTTGTTAGATGTACAAGCAGTCCTTGGCAGGGCGTTGTGTCCATGTTTTTACAACCAGCTGTTACTGACCAGATATGCAACTGATTTGATCTGGCTCTCTTAATGTTACATCTATATGATATTTTATTTGATCTTGTAAACTTAATACAAACTGATTCCTAAACTATACCAGCCTTAGTCCACACCCACAACCAAATCTATGCAAATTCAAATAGTCAGAAATCGAATACATACTGTAAAACTACACTAGTGAGCTGCAGTGAAATATATGTTTGTCCTACTGTTTACTGCTGGGGCAGAGGTGGTTGTCTGCTGTCGGCGCTCTAGCTTAGGCTTGGCTGTAACCAGGGGGAATGGCTTCAAGATGGACTCCTTGTCTCCTTGCTTCAAATCCATGGGTTTATCTGAGGACAGTGAGAAGTAGGAACAGAATCATCATCTGACTCACAGTTGTACATAGTGCTCCATCTGCTCTGGCCATCCTCACAGAGCAACCCAACGGCCTTTTCCTGGCGCCTGAAAGATCAGAGATGGCTTGTGCAATAGCTCCTGTGCTCTTTAAAGGAAGGAGAGTTGTGCCAGAATACACCAAGGATACCCAAAAACACACTCAGTAGGAGAGACAAAAGTGCACGCCAAAAATGACATTGGTGCAAAGCTGCCATTTTAATGTCCCTCTGTTCAACTCTTTAACATTGCTCTTTGCTTTGGTAATGGAGGTACCTGTCGATCACACAAAAGATAAGCAATGCTCCAAGGCCAAAAGCCACATTAAGATTTCTGATCGGTTGCTTTCTCTCAGTTAGTCTACAGGTTTACTGCGGTATAGAAGGAGAGAGACGCAATAGGAGTTTAAAGGACATGCACGTTTTATCTAATCCTACTAAACTCTACATGACAGGTTCTCATGATGTTCTAATTCTGACTTAGTTTGGTGGGAGGGTAACTGAGGTAAATGTTTAGCTGAGTTTAGAACTCTAAAATAAAAAAGTGATGAAAATTTTCAAACAACTGACACATTTTTCTGACAGTTTAAACGGTCATTCGGCAAAATAAAGGCATTATTATTTGTCAAATCATGTATATTATGTTAATTTTGGCCCTTGTTATCAAAATGGTTACTAGGTAACAGTTGTGGAATTACCTCTACCTATGTCGACAAATTTGCTGCAAAATACTTAAATGAAATCTTAAATATAATCATGTTCACTACGATTTAATGAAATATGCTGTCTAATGCGTAAGACTGCCATGATCAACTGTCACAGCACGTCAGTCTAAAATATTTTGTGGGAGTAGCAGAGGTCTCATAACAACTTAAACACCAAAAATAATTATTTACAATTGTATATCATTTTGGTCCAACTGACCATGAATAACTAAATGAGTATTATTCAGTGGAAGTTAAAGCCTCATGCAAATCTTGCACAAACTGTACAATAAGTGCACCAACTTCTCTCACCATGGTCACTAGGCTTCCCGACCAGGTTTGGTTTCTTGTTGACTGGAGAGGAGGGCTGTAGAACTGCTGTAAAAGAGAGACCCTATAATTAACCACGGAAAAAAAGCAATTATCAACGAAGTTGGAAAGAAGAAAGTGATGATGAGCAGCACAAAAGCCATGGATGTTGTGATAAAAACCTTCAAATAAACACAGGACACAAAACACAAAGCGCATAAAAGCCAGGCAATCTATGAAACTATCATAATTTACGCTGTATGACAGATACTAATCTCAAACACTGTTGGATATCTAGTGAATTTAAACCACAAACTTGAATTATGGATAGCTGTAATAAATCTAATGTTCTTAAATATACACGGCATTAACATCACAGAGGAATTAGGGAGACTCAGGGAGGCTTGACACATGACATTTCCTCTCCATCCTCCCACCGCTAAACCAGAGTTTCCTGGATATTAACTCTTTTGGTCTTCATCACCATCTTATCTCCTCACTTTATTAACAGTCGTGTTACTTTACAATCTGTGTCAAGTCTAAAACACCTCAAAAACATTTATGTTGGCTGGGGTCCGTATCCATCTCTCAGTGCTGTGTATCTGACCTCCCCCTGGTCGACATAAATTAAGTACTTTGGCATATAAACTCAAGTTGAAGTTAAGTGAGAAACCTCGGCCAACATCTGTAGAAAGAAAAACATGCATTCTAGAAATGTTTCTGCCTCACATGATCAGCTAATGACCAACATGTGTTCACCAAGTATGGTCCACGACATCAGAATACAGTCTTTCAAAAGTCAGACAGGGACAGAACATGTTTTCATCTTTTGTATATACACTAGAGCTTCTTAACCTAGAGATGATCCTTCTGAATGCTGAACTATAATTTGCAACCAACCTGGACACGTTTTTGCCATCACAACTTTATGTCTCCATTGTTTATTTTTTTATTAGAAATGCATGGTTTTGCCAAGCTTAATTTTCTGTAGAGTTGCTTCCACAGAGCCTTGCGACTCTTTGAAGACCTCTGAAACTGTCCAAGTTTCCAGAAATAACACACACCAGCTGTGACATGGGACTGAAGCACAAGCGCCCGACTCCAAAGAGGGAGCGAACAGTGTCAACATTAATAACACACTGTACGTGGTCCAGACGTGGGCTTCAATTGCTACTTCAGATTGAGTTGATTACTCTAATTAAAAGAGCCAGTCGGGACTAAAAATAATATGACTTTCTAAAAATCACATTCAACTTTGACCAGAACCAGACTAAACATAATTCAATCAAAATTTCCCATTAGAGGTGCATACTATGTGCTAATACACCACAGACACTACAGGAAAGTGATGAAAAGGAATCTACAGATGGCTTCAATCCCAGTCAAACACAAGCCACTGGGAATATACATAATGGACAACACAGACCATGACCAAAATGTCACGCGGACAAACACAGAGCGAATCAGACAGAGGAGCTCAAAGCACAGACCAGTGCAGCTGTGTTGGACGAACATAATGGTGCTGTTGAGGTTAGTGTGTGAGGGAGATTGAGCAGTGGTTATCTTAGTCTTTACCAGGTTTCTCTTTGGGCCACGCGACAGGTTTAGGGAACACATTGCCCCTATGATGCACCCCACCAGCTGTTGGAGGGAAAAAATGTTTGTTATACGAAAATCCACTTGGAACACAGTTAGAAATGAAAAGTGCAATCAGTTTTTGTCTCTTAGAGGAATTACTAGGTGTACCATGAGACTTAACAAGACACATACTTTTAACTTATTCTTAACAACTAAGAGGTTCCGCATACTCCATGTGCGCAGTGCAATTATTTTCACTGTTGGTGTAAAATGCATTCCTGGACAGAACTATGAGTTAACTATCCAACCGTGGATGTCATAAATCATATGAACAATCCTAATCCATAGAGCAAATATGGCAGGAGAAAGAGAACAAAAGACAAAGGAATGAGAAACCGCAGGCATTGAAATGAGTTGTATGCTCATTTTCTTCCTGCAAAAGAGAGCGTTGTAACAAGAGCAACATTTGAGGAGATTGGAATAAAAGTAAATGTGCGTGATTACCCCCAGGTGTGTTGGAGGAGTGGGAAGTCTTGGCCTGAGATAATGATTTGTCACCAGTGCGAGAGGGGTTAGGTGCAACACGACCATGAGACGGAGGCTTTCTTTCTACTGGAGGAACTGTGGATGAGCTAGTAGAAGAATGAGACCCATCGCCAGTGGATGGTCTTCGACTGCCAGTACCTACATGAAAAAAGTTCATTGGGGAGGTTAGGAGGGAGTTTTTCAGCACACATCTCTCTCCTGGATGGAATAAAATGCAGGATGACAAGTTAAGATGAAGAAATGGGAATGATAGGCTGAAAAAAACAAGCTGCCAAACAAGAAACAAGCAGTGAAGCCAATGGTGACGATGATTTGTGATGTGACACATGAACATGAGGGAAGCAGTGGACAACCATGAAGTGTTACTCAAACTGGTAGCACTTCTCACTGGGTTGTGGGTGACTGACAAAACAGACATTGCAATGGGACAAACGTCTGATGTTTACCCTGATGGCTACTACTGGCCTTCTCTCTAGCCAGGGCAGGTCTCTGCAGAGGCTTGCCCTCTTCTGGAGGGCTAGGAGCTGTGTAAGAGAAAACGTACTGTATATTTTGTTGTACAGTAACGTCTTAATAGTTCTATATATCTCTTTACTTTTAAAAGAGGCACAATGTTGTGTTTCATTTGGCACAGTATAAAAATAAACGTTGTCTTGCTAAATTGGAAATGTAATAATTTAATCTTGGTCCTGTTTTTGATATAAGATAATGTTGTGTACAATAATACAGAAAACATTTTACTTGTATATCTTGAATATTGTAAATTTAAAAAGATTTTAAGAATAAATCATAAATAATAGAATATGCCTCTTTTAAAGAATGCACATAAGTTTTAGTTTGGATGTTTACCAGTGGGACGAGCATGCCTAGGGGTAGCAGGGTCAGTGCGGGCCAGAGGCTGACGCCTGGGCTGTGGCTGGGTGTTTGACAGTCTCCTGCGATGTGCTGGGCCTTTGGGCAGGACCTTGGGTTGTGCCTGTGTCTTTGAAAAGGGCGGGACACTCTGGACCTTGGACGTGTGTGTTGTCTTAAACAATATTGTAGATTTGGTCTCAGATTGGAGACTGGTCTTTGGTGCAGCTGAGGTCTTTGGTGGAGTTGTCTGTGTTTTTGCTTTTGATGTGGGATGAGAGACTGCAGCTGGAGGTTTGGTTGTGAATTTCAGTGAAAGGGGGTAAGGCTGCAATGTTGTTATGATCTCAGGTCTTTGTAAAGGAGGAGATTTGAAGTAATGAGTTTCTGACAGTTTTTTCGGTAAGTGTGGTTGAATCTTGGCTGGTTTAGAAACCTTGGGATTTAGTTCTTCAACATTTTTCATCGGCTGACGAGGCAAAATGAAACGGATGACATCTTCTCTTCCTGTATTTTGTTGAAAAAGAAAATATTGTCAAACAATAACAACTATTCCTTCAAAAATATTTTAGCAGACGATTGAATAAACTAGAATTTCAACTAAATCTCCTAGTCTGTTGAGGCCAGAGCATGTGCTCCTGAGCTCAAATGTTATGCAATACCATTTACTGAGCTTCTATCTGAGAGGGCCTCAATATTCAAAGGCAGACAGTCCATATGGAATCATTTTAATGTAACAACCATGTTACTGCCAACAGACACAACTACCAGGTCAAGGATGGCTTTGAGTGATGGGCATTGAAAATCCATTGGTTTTACTTCTACACACCAAAGTAATATTGGCTCATTACTGTTTGCTTCAAGACTTTGATGGACCAAACTGGTCAAGGAAAAAAAGCTAGAAAAAAAGAACAGTGAGAGTAAGGAGGACACAATATAGGCAAGATATCTGGCTCTCCTCAAACCTGGAAAAAATAAAATGTAAAATGTCTGGTCCATGCAGCCTTGTCATGCAGACTTCACACTGCACTGCACTGAAAGCACAAGCAAGATGTTGGGTAAAAACTGTATGGTTTTCAGCAGGACTGCACAGCTTCTTAAGACAGAGCCCTGAACTGCATGAAGAAAGAATGAGATAATTAAAAATATACATGATATTGAACAGATATTAAAAACATTACATCATTTCGTGTATAATGTAATGTTACAGCAAGCACAGAAAATAGGAACAAGCCAACTTCACACACCAATTTTACCAAAATGTTCCATCCTCTGATATTTCAAACCATCAAACACATATGCCATGCAGCCAAGGTCACCTACCTCATAACAAACTAACAAAGTGCCAACTCCATCATCCTTTCCATGGCGAGGGCCTAACTGCTGGACTCACAACATGCCACTGAGCATGCAACAATTACACAAGCCATTTTAAAAGCACCAACTATAGCCCACAGGATCTGGCAAAAGCATTGCTAAAGCCATAAAGCTTTTAGAAAAAAAAAT
The DNA here is from genome assembly GCA_019453435.1 of Rhinogobius similis. Taxonomy (NCBI): domain Eukaryota; kingdom Metazoa; phylum Chordata; class Actinopteri; order Gobiiformes; family Gobiidae; genus Rhinogobius; species Rhinogobius similis. Next base: position 22,295,184 of record CM033633.1, on the reverse strand, counting down.
CCATTGGGATTGTCATGGTTTACCAATGGCTGGCTGTTTGGTCACAACAGGGACTGTGGGCCGAGGTGTCAACACAGAATCTTGCCTAGTAGTGGTAGAAACTGAGAAATATTACTGAAGTTAGATTAACAAAGTCCTGGATATGATTTAAACGATGCTATGTGAAAATATAACTGAGACTGTCCACAGATGAAACACAAAAATCAGAGAGGTCGACAGTGAGACTTGAACCTGAGGTCAAAAGAGTAATTACCAAGAGTTGTCTTTGTAGGGTTCCGGAAGAGGGACGGTCTGACCTGGGTTGTGTTAAGGGAAACTGACAAGGACAAGGAGCACAGTTAAAGTCAAGGGTCAACACTCGAGATGCCTTTAGAGCCTGCAAGAGAGTTATGTCATCTGTTTTGTAAAAAACATCGTTTTTGAGTTGAAAAAACATTCAACTATGATATCTGTACTTCTACAATAACATCTTAGTTAAATATGGAGGCTGTGTAAAGGAACAAAACAGTAACTTTATATTCAAAAAGATAAAAAGTTATGTTTTGTCATTAATGATAAAATAATAAATCAAAGTTGTTGTTAATTGATCTCACAGGGATCATTTAGTCAAGGGTTGGTGAAAAGAGTTGAAAGAAAAGCGTGTAAGCAACAATAAATTACAGTATCATATAAAAGTCCTGCTGCTGTAGTAAATGAGGCACACTGGGCTCCACCACAACACTCTTGGCTTACCATAACGGGGAGTGAAGGGGAGGGACTGCCGGCCTGTCGTGAAAGGTTTCTAGTGGGCAACAGACAAGGAAACAGAGGAAAGATTTTGTCATTAGACATTTTCTCATAATAATAATAATAATAATAATAATAATAATAATAATAATCATTGTACATGGTCCTGTTAAATAAATAAATAAAAATAAAATAATAATTAATTTTATATAATAATAAATTAAATAAAAATAATAATTTTGCATGGCTGGATCTTAACAAGGTTCCAAGTATCACTTCAATATGCATCAAGAAATGGGAGTGAGACAACAAAAAAAAAGTTTGAGTAAACATTTTATTGAAAACAACAATTAAACTGTAATAGGCTGTTCTGCAGCTGATCAAAAGTTTAGGACCACACTTCAAACCCCTCAAACAGAAAAGTCACCGTTATTGTTGATCACTTCAAAAAAAATTTGCAGCATGCTGGATGCAAGCATTTCCAGCTGGTGAGTGGTAACATTTCTCCAAGTGAAGACAGCCTCACGAAGGGCATCTACTGTCTGGAACTGTGGTCTATTATTGTAAACTTCCCTTCTCATCCATCCCTGAAGGTTCTCAGTTGGATTTAGATCAGGGGAACACACAGAGTGATGTTATTCTCCTGGAAGATGTCCTTTGTCCTGGGGCTTTGTGAACTGTAGCGTTGTCCTGTTGAAAAACCTCATGGTTACCACAGACGAGGGCCTCAGTCAGAGGAATGCTCTCTGCAACATCTGCACAGAGCCAGCGGCCGTTTGACGCTCCTGCACCACCTGGAGCTCAATTGTTCCACTGAAGGAAAAAGCATCCCAGATCATTATGGCGCCCCCTTCCTGTGGCGCATAGAAAACATCTCAGGTCGATCCCTTGCCATGCCTTTAACGCTGGAAACCATCAGGAGCATCAAGGTTACATTCTTTTCTCATCAGAGAATAAAACTTTCTTCCACCTTTCAATGTCCCATGTTTGGTGTTCTAGTCCAAGCGGCAGTTCTGTCACGTTCAAGGAGACGAGGTCTTTGAAGACATTTTTTGTTTTGAAGTCCTTCAGTCTCAGATGTCGTCTGATGCTCATTGGGCTGCAGTTGGCCCTAGTGACAGCCTTAATTTGGGTCGAGAATCATCCATTGTCTTGACGGACAGTTAATCGGCTCCTCTGGCTCAGTACAGTGTCATTTTTTGGGTCTTCCACTTGACTTTTTTGTTCCATAACCCTCAGCATCTTTTAAGAAATTCAAAATGACAGTCTTATTGCATCCAACCTCAGCAGCGATGGTGTAAAACAGCCTGTTTCAGTTTGTTGTTTTCAATAAAATGTTTACTCAAACTTTTTTTTTTGTCTCACTCCCATTTCTTGTTGCTTATTGAATCTCTTCTTGGAATCTTGTTAAGATGCAGCTGTGCAAAATGTGACTTTTGCCATTTATTACTAGTCTTAAACTTTTGATTGGGATTATGTATGCTCCAAATTATAAATCAGTAGTCTTATTTGTTGGCAGCTGAAATGTAGTGACTGGAGAGATACACGCAACAAAAAAACTGCCTCTTTTAGACATGTATCCTCATCTTTTCATCTTTCTTGCATTTTTTATCTAACTGAAACCACTAAAACTTGTTAGCCACATACTCTTTTGGCCTGGTTGCTGTTTCCATTCATTAGTTGGATGGAAAATTAATGAGGCAAACAATGCCAAGAAAACCCAATACAGTGTACATAAACTTAAGAGACTGCTTTGAATACGCACATTATTCTAATAATTAATTTGTTCTACTGTTGGTGTAATCCCTCATTTGTCGAGGAATGGTCCAAAGTGTCAAAGGTTTCAAAGGTAGTTACTGTTTTTTAAATCAAGATGTTTTGACTCTCATCCAGTATCGATAAGTCCTGCTCTAAGGAGTTTTAAACCTGTAAAAGCCCAGCCTTCATTTATATGCTAGCCTCATTATCGTGATTTGTCTGACTCGCCTTCATCCCTGTTAGGTACCTGATCAGCATTTGATTGGCTTGATCTCTCACATAGTCGAGTGAAACAACCTTTGAAACTTTTTCTACTGTGTTCTAGTGCAGAACTTTATTTAGCTTTAGCAGTTTTTTTATGTAAAAGTTTCAAGTAAAAAAACTGCAAAGGAAAAGTATTACTTACAAAAGGTTTTATGCGTTTTCCGGTCTGTGTCTTATCTACAAGCAAGAACAAAAATTATATAATGATAAATATATGAAACAAGAATACAAAGTCCCCAGATTATACATTTCAACATATCCTACCCTCAGATCCCCTGTTGTTGATGTTGTGAATGACAGGTTTACTCCAGTGTCCATTGCCTTCCTTGGTGTTGGGCTGAACACCAAACTCATACACGGTGTTGGGTTTGAGGTTGTCGATAACCGTATCACTCGTTGGGCAAGTCTGATAATTCCACTTCCTGTTCCTCTCACGATATCGAACTGTGTAGTGTCTGGGACACATCGGAAAACCACTGTTAATGCTGCTTGCCTGAATCATCCAGGTGGACCAGAAAAATGGGTCATTACACTACAAAAGACATTTAGGTTAAATTTATATGGGAAAATGTCATTCTTTCTGTAAGCTGAGTGGGTGGACTCTCTCAACACCTGTTTGCAGTCAGTCCTGGATCTACTATCAGTAACCTGAGAGACATGAGGGAGTCATATATTGTTTGTCCAGATCTAGCATCTGCACACAGACAATCGTCAAATTTTCTTTCCTTGTTATGAGTGGTTTTCTCCTCTACAGCACATCTGTGAATCATAGCTGTGTTGTAGCTCACCCGTCCTCCAGACAGTCGTTCATGATGTTGGTCTCGTAGGGGGTTTTCAGCAGCGTGCCCCAGGACAGAAGCACCGACGTAGGCGTCACAGAGCCAATTACCAAATGAAGTGGCTTTTCCAATTCAACTTTACCTAAACAACAGAATTTATCTTTAATATTTCTACAAAGTTCACATAAATATAGACAACAATCTTATATGATCTACCTGTGCATTGCTTTTTCACTTCATTGGCTGGAATTGGCTGAACCGCAATAAGATATTTGGGCTCAGCATCTGAAACATCATATGTGAGCTTACTGTGTTAGACGTCAATGTCAATATCATGAGTGATTTGAAGATCTCTTACCAAACTCTGTCTCATACGGCTTTCCATTCTCCGGCAGCTGAATGAACTGTTTGGAGAACATGCTACTGCCGTAGCCCAGGATGTAACCTTCCAGTTTGGTGTCAGGACTGGGCCGCAGGAACTTCATGACAATAGTGTCTCCTGTAGCGTTGATGCGTACTTTCATATTTTGCCGTCTTACTGCACAAAAACACAAAAACATGAGAGGAAATATGTTTTTTAGCAGGAAGTCTTAGGTCAGACCTGGGCTCAGATACCGTAGGTGGTGCTCATGTGACATCACAATATTCTAGAAAGCCCATAGTTTAAACCTGACCTGGAAAGTAAAATTTGTTTGCTGTTTAACTGGCAAAATTCAAATGTTTGAACCTGGTTTAAGGTTCATATGTCTAATTTCTGGACCTATACACATAAAACAAAATTGGACAAAGTTTATCATCTTTT